>JASUAB010000010.1:18757500-20007500 GCA_037013595.1 Dicorynia guianensis | reverse complement strand
TTTCCATTCATCTCCCTTTTTCATTCTTATTTGATGATATCCACTTTTCAAGTCAAATTTTGAAAACACACAAGCACCATGTAGCTCATCTAACATATCATCTAAGCGAGGAATAGGGTGGCGGTACTTTACCATAATATTGTTGATGGCTCGGCAATCAACACACATTCTC
Organism: Dicorynia guianensis; assembly: GCA_037013595.1. NCBI lineage: Eukaryota > Viridiplantae > Streptophyta > Magnoliopsida > Fabales > Fabaceae > Dicorynia > Dicorynia guianensis. The sequence continues at coordinate 20,007,328 of JASUAB010000010.1, read as the reverse complement.
CATGACCCATCCTTCCTTGGCACCAAAATCACTGGAACAGCACATGGGCTCATGCTTTCTCTCAGGTACCCCTTTTCCATAAATTCACTAACCTACCATTGTAACTCCTTTGTCTCCTCAGGATTTGTTCAGTTAGCTGGTTAGTTTGGAATGGAAACACCAGGTACAAAGTTGGTTTTTTGCTTAATCCCTTGGATAGTAAACCTTTTGGGACCTCCTTGGGAAATACATCATTATAATCCTCCAAAAGAGAAACAATAGAACTAGGCAAAGTAAGATCAATCTTATTAGTGTTCAAAAATGCGTCTTTGTACAAAAGTACAATCATTGGCTGATTTAAAAACAATGCTCTTTTCACTTCACTTTCTCTTGCATAAAAGCTCTATTGTGTTTTCTCTTTTTTTGTCTCAATGGTCGAATCAACTCTCTTTTTTTCTCTCTCAATTTTCTTGTCCTTTCCTATTTGGTCTCTCAAACTTTCACTCAATTTATTTTTCTCTCTTTCTTCACTCCGTTTTTGTTCACTCTCTTTTTGTAGCCTCACTTGATCTTTATAAACTTGTCTTGATGTCATAGGAGCTAGAGTGATCATTCTCTGCTTAAACATGAATGAGTACTTGTTTGTGTAGCCATCATGCTTAACTTGCCGATCAAATTGCCACAGTCAGCCTAATAGCAAATATCCTGCTTGCATTAAAACTACATTGCACAAAACTTCATCCTTATACTTTCCAATGCGAAAAGCGACCAGTACCTATTTATTCAACCTTACTTTGCCACTATCATTGAGCCATTGCAACTTGTATGGTTTAGGGTGTTTCATTATGGGTAGCTCTAATTTTTCAACCATAGTTGAGCTAGCAACATTAGTACAACTTCCTCCATATAATCACACTACATACCTTAGTTTTGACATTGCACCGAGTGTGAAAAATGTTTTCTCGTTGCACTTCTTCTTCTTCTTTGGCCTGCACACTTAGGACTCTTCTTGCCACTAGCAATTCTCCTTTGGCAGCATATTCTTCATCATCTGCATCTTCCAATGGTGGCATAGATTTAGTGTCTTCTTCACTCTCGGTCTCAACTTCTCCATTGTCTTGCATCACCATAATCCTTTTGTTTGGATGTTGCCTTGCTATATGTCCCCTACCTTGACACTTAAAGCACTTAATATCACGATTTTGAGTAGTGGATGATTCAATTTTACCTTGAGAAATATGGCTGGAGTTCTCAGTTTTATGCTCAAATTTGTGTTTTGGGTGTTGGGAATGCTTAAGGCTTGTCCTCCTTCTTTGTATAACTTGGTATCCAAGAAGTAAAACCTGAGTTTTGGGTTGCACATGCGCCACCCCCTCTCTTGAGTTGTTGCTCCACTTTGATAGCCATGTGCACCATATCCTCTAATTCCACGTAATGTTGCACCTCCACTCTATCTTGTATTTCTCGATTTAATCCATGCAAAAACCTAGCCATGTAGCTTCATGATCTTCCTCAACATTAGCCCAAATCATTGCAATCTCCATCTCCTTATAGTAATCCTTAACACTCTAGTTTCCTTGCTGAAGACCTTGCAACTTGTATAACTCATGGTAGTACTGACTTGGGACAAACCGCTTTCTCATCATCATCTTCATCTCCTCCTAAGTTTCCACTGGCCGTTCTCCATTTTGCCTCCTATTTAACACCAATTGATCCCACTAAACAATAGCATAATCAGAGAACTCAATGGCTGCCAATTTTACCTTCTTTGCTTCAGAATAGTTATGGCAATCAAAAATAAACTCTATCTTCTTCTCCCATTCAAGATAGGCTTCCAGATCAAACTTACCTTGAAATGATGGAACCTTCATCTTTATACTACCTAAGTTATTATCTTCTCAGTTCCTATCTCCTCTACCCCATCCACCATATCTCCTATAGTTAACAACTGAATCCCGATCATCTTCCTCATCAAAACCAGCCCCATAATACTCTTCATCTTCAACCCTTACTTCCCTTAGTTGAACTCTTTCCCTTCTATGCACATTTTGTACATTTTGTGGTTGCCTCATGTGTTCATTCTCTACCTTATCCAACCATTCATGAACTTGCTCCATTTCTGCACTTAACACTCATCTCATCTCTCTCATTAACGCATCCATAAGTAACTTTGGATCAACCTCTCCTAATGAACTTGTGGGAATGCCTTTGCATGTGTTGTCGACATGTTTTTACTGCAAAAAAAATGTTAGAAAATAAAAGACCTCACAAATTATTTCCCTCACATGTTTTTTTTTTGCTCAAATACAATTCTCTCAACACTCGTGTTTTCACACAACAAATTTGGCCTTTTCCCTTTATTGCTCTTACCACTCTTGCCTTTTTGCACTCATAATTTTCTCTTTCAGTTCTTTTCAAACTTATCCACACAAGAATAAGAACGTTTTCCAGTAATAATTCAATCACAAACTTATCAATGGTTCAAGGAAGAGTATGGAAAAAAGGGAATCAATAAAATCACTAAAAAGGGGTTAAGAATACAAAAAAGGGGAGTTTTTGACAATTTCTGACTTGGTCTTCTTTCTTTTTGCTGAATAGCATGTTTTTTTTCTTTTTTTTTGCAGGTTTTCTTTTCTTTTTTTTTTCTAAAGCTCTTCTTTTCTTTCTTTTTTTTTTGAATATGTATCGGCTGAAGTTGGAATCTAAACAAAAGAAAACAAAGAATATTGGCTGTAAAACTAAAATTGGATAGGCAAAACCTGAGAGTAAAACCAGTGCTCTAATACCAAAATGATGCAAACCCCGCCAAGAATAATGAGAACCATCAATGAAATCATTCCCAAGACTCTTCTATGATCAGATTTTTTGTAGGTGGAAACCTCGACCTAATGTTTACAAGAAAACATGAACCTTGGTATATGGAGATGCCGCAAATGAGATGGTGAACTGTTTGATAAGTAGGATGAATACCACAAGAACAAGTTCTCGATAAGTTTGAAAAGTTCTTTAAAGAACCAAAGAGAAAACTCTCAACTTTTATCTAGAAAACTGATCTGAACTTCTAGCCTTGGTATACATATATATAGGCTAAGTTATTACAATTTGAAAAAAGGAAACAAATAGCAAAAGGAAGGTAATTCCTAGAATTATGGCATGCTAGCCTTTACATGAGAATAATTAGCCAAATAATCACCTCAATGACAATAATTGCTGAAAATATATTCCAAAAGGTTGACCAAATCTCATAAAAAAGGAAAGTTATCCCAAAATTGCTGGGTAATAATCAGCCAAATTGATCTCCTTGATTCTCTCAAATCCACATGCTTGAGCTGAAAGTAATCCTTCAAAGTGTATGGGCTTCAATAAAAAGGCTAAAATTAATCCTTTTAAGTGTATGGGCTTCAGAAAAAGGCTGAAATTACTCCACCACTTGGACCAATGAAGTCCATCCTTGATCTACACTTGAGTCTAAGTATTTAGGCCTAAAAAAACACTCCTTAACCTAAATACTTTGCATCAATCCATTGAAAACCTCCTTGAACCTTTTAGCTCTAGCTCTTGTAACTGGACCACTTGGAATTTGAATTGGATTAGCCATATCCACCATGCTTTTATCATCAAGACCTCTCTACCTAACTAATGTGGGACTTCATCATTCCTGACCCCTTTAGACTATATGTCCTTATACAGAGAACCAGGATCCATGGCCTACACCGACCAGAATAGGGTAAGCTGTAATACCATATGATATGAACCTACCTAACTCCACCTCAAAAGCTAGCTTATAAGGGGAGGTTCACAAACTCATATATATAACACCTAAGACCTCTTTGCTAACCTACGTGGGACTTCATCATCAATGGCTGCCAATTTCACCTTCTTTACTTTAGAGTAGTTGTGGCAATCAAAAATAAACTCTATCTTCTTCTCCCATTCAAGATAGGCTTTTGGATCAGACCTACCTTGAAACAACGGAACCTTCATCTTAATACTACCCAAGTTATTATCTTCCTAGTTCCTAACTTCTCTACCCCGTCCACCATATCTCCTATAGTTAACTGAATCCCGATCATCTTCCTCATCAAAACTAGCCCCATAATACTCTTCATCTTTAACCCTTACTTCCCTTGGTTGAACTCTTTCCCTCCTATGCATAGTCAGCATATTTTGTGGCTGCCTCATGCATTCATTCTCTACCCTATCTAACCGTTCATGAACCTACTCCATTTCCATTCTTAAAACTGTTCTCATCTCTCCTATTAGCACATCCATGAGCAACATTGGATCAACCCCTCTTGACGAACTTGTGAGAATGCCTTTACTCGTGTTGTCTAACATGTTATTGCTGCAAAACGAATGTTAGAAAATAAAGGGCCTCACAAATAATTTCCCTCACATGTTTTTTGCTCAAAATATGATTCTCTCAACACTTCTTCACACAACAAATTTGGCCTTTTCTCTCTATTGCTATTACCACTCTTACCTTTTTTTTGCTTGTATTTTCTCTTTCAGTTCTTTTCAAACTTATTCAAACAAGAACAAGAACCTTTTTTGGCAACAATTCAAGAACCTTTTTATTTTTTTTGCTTTCTAACTTGTTTTTCTTTCTTTTGGTTGAATACCATGTAAAACTGCTTTTTTTTGAAGCTTTTCTTTTCTTTCTTTTTTTTTTTGAATATGTATCAAACTGAAATGATGTGAAATTGATAGACAAACCTGAGGCTAGAACCAGGCTCTAATACCAAAATGATATGAACCCCGCCAAGAATAATGAGACCTAATAATGAAATTGATTCCCAAGACCATTCTACGATCAGATTTATAGGTGAAAACCTTGACCCGTTGTTTATAAGAAAACACAAACTTGGTATGTGGAGACACCACAAACAAGATGGTGATCCATTTGATAAGTTGGATGAATGCCACAAGAAGGAATTCTTGATAAGTTTGAAAGAAAAGTTCTTCAAGAACCAAAGAGAAAACTATTCTAATTCTGATTGTTCCTTTTCAGCCTTGGTATACACCTATATAGGTTGAGTTATTACAATTTGATTTTCTAGAAAAACTAAAATGAGAAAAAGGAAACAAATAGCAAACAAAAGGAATTAAACATTCAGCCATTATGGAAAAGGCTGACCAAATCTCATAAAAAAAAGTATAGTTATCACAAAATCAATAAAGCAAATTGTTGGTTAATAATCAGTCAAATGAAAACTCCTTAATTTATGGCATGTAATTGCTGAATGATTTCACTTGCCTGAGCTAAAAATAATCCTTCCAAGTGTATGGGCTTCTTCCACATGTATGGGTTTTAGCGAAGGGGACGAAATTACTCTACCACTTGGATCACTAAAATCCATCCTTGATCTGCACTTGAGTTTAAGTAATGTTCCTCAGCCTAAATGTTTTGCATCAATCCATTAAGAGCCTCCTTGAACCTTTTAGCTCTAACTCTTGTAACTGGGCCACTTGGAATATGAATAGGATCAGCTGTATTTGCAATACCTTTATCATCATCTCTTGCTTCATTCTTTCTAATGCTTCTTTTTCTCTCTTTACCTTTCTCCAAAAAAATATCTGTTTGTTTGTTTGTCTCTTTCTCACTCTCTGAGTCTGTCTCTAACTTTTTCTCTTTCTCTTTATCCCTAATACATACACACTCTCCTTCTCTTTCTCTTTACCTCTCTCTCCAAAGTTTCTCCCCATGTCATTTTCTCTCTATTTGCCTATCTATCTCTCTCTTTCTCTATCTTTCTCTTCCTTCCTAAAACTCTTTCTCTTCCTCTCTCTCTCTCTTGCTCTCACACTCCCCCAACACTCACACACACTCTCTCTCTTTGCTCAACAATCTCTCTTACTTTCTTCCACACCATTCTCTCTCTTTCTTTCACTCTCTACTTTTGTCTATTGCTCTTCCTCCCTATCTCTCTTGCCTAAACTTCTTTTCTCTGTCAAAAACTTCACTTTATCTCTCTTTGTCTCTCTCTCTCTCATAGTCTCCCTTTAAAACTTCTCCCCCTCTCTCCCTCTGCCCCTCTCTCTCTCAACCTTTTCTCCCCTCTCTCGCTCTCTCTCTTAAACTTCTTTCTCTTTCACTCTTTCTCTCAAAAAACTTCACTTTCTGTCTTTATTTGTCTCTCATACTCTCTTTCCCTCTCTCTCTCTCGTGCTCGCTTTTATTTTCTCTAAAGCTACCCTCTCTCTAGCTCTATCACAAAAATATCTCTCCATTAGTCTATCTCTCTCTTGCAATCTCTCTCTAAATTTTTCTATTTCTCTTCCTCTCCCTAATACACACTCTCCTTCTCTCTCTGTCTTTGTCACTCTCTGTGCCTTTTTCTATATAAAGTTCTCTCCCTCTCACTAGCTCTCTTTAAACTTCTTTTGCTCTCACTCGCTTTCTCTGAAACTTCTTTCTCTCTCTCTCCCACTAGCTCTAAAATTTTCTCTCTCCTTGTAGCACCCTTTCTTTATCTCTCCCTACCTCTCTCTATCTTCTTTCTCCTATTCTCACTCACTGTCTCTCACTCTAAAACTTCTCTGTCTCTCTCTATCTCTCCAAATCTTCTCTTTCTCTCTCACTATCTCTCTTTCTTTCATTCTTTCTAAAGCTTTGCTCTTTCCCCCTCCCTTTCTCTTTCTTTCCCTATCTCTGTCTCCTCCTCCCCAACACACACACACTCTCTCTCTCTTGCTCTCTCCAACACTCACACACACTCTGTCTCTCTACCCAATCATCTCTTTTAGTTTCTCACCTTCACCATTCTCTCTCCCCATACCTCTTGCTCTCCCCAACACACTCTCTCTGTCTCTCCCCTTTATATTCTCTATCTTGCTCTTCTTCCCTATCACTTTCATCAAAACTTCTCTTTCCCTCTCTCTCAAAAACTTCATTTTATATCTCTCTGTCTCTTGCAGTCTCTCTCTAAAACTTCTCTCTTTATTTTGCTCTCTCTCTCTTAAACCTCTCTTACTCTCTCTGCCTCTCTCTCCCCCCTTTATTCTTTTTAAAGCTTCTTCCTCTCTCTCTCTCTCTAGCTCTCTCTCAAAAACATCTCTTATTGTTTGTTTGTTTGTCTGCCTCTATCTCTCATAATCTCTCTCTAATTTTTCTATTTCTCTCTCTCCCAACACACTCTCTCCTTTTCTCTCTCTCTTTTTCTCTCTCTCTCTCTCTCCTTCTCCCCAAAACTCTCTCTCTCTCTCTCTCTCTCTCTCTCTCTCTCTCTCTATCTATGTCTCTCCCTTCCTCTCGCTATCTCTCTTTCATTCTTTCTAAACCCTCTCTCTCTCTGTAGCTTTCTCCCTAAGCCTTCTTTCTTTCTCTCTCTCTCACTCTCTTAAAAACCTCTCTCTCTTGCCCTCCCCAAAGTGTCACCCTTCTCTCACTCTCCTCTTTTAAAACTTCTTCCATATGTGTCTCTCTCTCATCGAAACTTCCTCATACATGTCTCTCTCTATCTGAAACCCCTCTTTCCCCACTTTCTCTCTATGTCTCTCTCCCTGTGCCCCTGTGTTTATCTTTTTCTATATAAAAGTTCTCTTGCTTTTTCTAGCTCTCTCTCAATATCACACACACACACTCTCTCTCTCTTTCCATATTTTTCTATATAAAATTTCTCTCCCAATCTCTAGCTTTCTCTAAAACTTTTCCTTCTCTCTCTTGCTCTGTCTAAAACTTCTCTTTCTCTTTGCAAACCCCTTTCTTTATCTCTCTCTACCTCTCTCTATGTCTCTTTCTCTAGAACTTCTCTTTCTCACTTGCTCTCTCTCTTTTCTCTCTTAAACTTCTTTCTCTCCAGCTCTCTCTCAAAAATTTCATTTTCTCTATTTGTCTATCTCTCTCTCATAGTCTTTCTCTAAAACTTCTCTTTCTTCTTCTCACTCTCGAAATCTTCTCTCTCTCTCTATCTCTCTTTCTTTCATTATTTCTAAAGCTCCTCTCTCTCTAGCTTTCTCTGAAAAACTTCTCCCTCTATCTCTCTCTCTCTTTCCCTCCCTTTCTTATTCTTTCCTAGTCTCTCTCTCCTCCTCCCTAACTCTCTTTGTTACTCTTGCTCTCCCCAACATCACACACACACACAAACATACTTTCTCTCTCTCTCTCTCTCTCTGCCAAGCAATCTTGCTCACTTTCTCTCCCCACCATTCTCCCTCTCCCTCAATCTCTCTCCCTTTCTCTCTCTTGTGCAATCTCTCTGTAAGACTTCTCTCTCTCTCTCTCTCTCTCTCTCTCTCTCTCTCTCTCTCTCTCTTTCCATCTCTTTATCCTCTTTGTCTTGCTTTCCCCCTATTTGTCTCACTAAAACTTCCCTTTCTCTCTATCTCTCTCACAAAATCTTCAATTTATATCTCTCTATCTCTCTTTTGGTTTCACTCTTTCTCTCTCTTGCAATCTCCCTCTAAAACATCTCTTTCTCTTTATCTTTCTCTCTCTTGTGCTTTCTCTTTCACTCTTTCCATAGTTTCCCTCTCTCCACCTCCCTACCACATACTCTCTCAGTCTCTCTATAAACTGTAAGTTTTTCTCTCTCTTGTGGGCTCCCTCTTAAACTTCTCTTAGTCTCTCTCTTGCAATCTTCTCTTTCACTCTCTATCTCTCTTTGTCTCTCGCTCTCTCTCTCTCTTTCATTCTTTCTAAACCTTCTTTTCCTTTTTCTTTATCTCTCTCTACCTCTCTACCGAAAACATCTCTCTCAATCTATATGTCTGTCTCTCTCTCATACTCACTCTCAAACTTTCCTCTTTCTTGCTCTCCTAACCACACACATACACTCTCCTTCTCTCTATGTCATTCTCTCTTTATTTGGCTGACTGTCTCTCTCTTGCTCTCACTCTCTCCAACACTCACACACACTTTCTCTTCACCCAACAATCTCTTTCACTTTCTTACCTACCATTCTCTCTCTCCCTCTTTGTCCCTTTCTCTCACTATCTACTCTCTCTTGCTCTTCCTCCCTGTCTCTCTCGCCTAAACTTCTCCTTCTCTCTCTCAAAAACTTCACTCTATCTCTCTCTCTATATGTTTTGTTCTCTCTGGTAGTCTCCCTCTAAAACTTTTCTCTCTTATGCTCTCTCTTTCATTCTTTGTAAAGCTTCCCTCTCTTTCCCCTCATTGGTCTCTCTTTCTCTTTCTCTCTTACTCTCACTCTCCTCAACAGACATTCTCTCTGCCTAGCAATCTCTCTTAGTTTCTCCCTACCATTCTCTCTCTCCCTTTCTCTATCGCTCTTGCTCTCCCTAACACACTCTCTCTCTGTCTCTCTCTATCTTCTCTGTCTTGCTCTCCCTCCCTGTCAGTCTTGCCAAAACTTCTCTTTCTCTGTCTCAAAAACTTCACTTTATATCTCCCTCTTGCCTTCATTCTTTTTGAAGCTTTCCTCCCTCTCTATTGCTCTCTCCAAAACATCTTTTTGTTTGTCTATTAGACTATTTGTCTCTCTCTCTCTCTCTCTCTTGTAGTCTTTGTCTAAAACTTCTCTTTCTCTCTATGTTTTACTCTCTCTCTCCCTTGCAATCTTCCTCTTAAACTTCTCTTTCTCTCTCTCCCCTAATTTTTACTTTCTTTCTCCGTTTCTCTCTCACTTTTATTCTTTCTAAAGCTTCTTTCTCTCTTTCTCTTCCTAGCTCTCTCCAAAAAATATTTGTCTTTGTCTTTCTATCTATCTGCCTCTCTCTCTCTCTCTCATAATTTCTCTATAATTTTGCTCCTTCTCTCTCTCCTAATTCAGACTCTCCTTCTCTCTCTTTTTCTCTATCTCTCTCTTGTCCTCCCCAAAACTCTTTCTCTCTCTATCTACCTCTCTCCCTCCCTTTCTCTATCTCTCTGTCTCTATCTCTTTCTCTCTCTCTTTCATTCTTTCTAAACCTTTCCTCTCTCTCTAGCCCTTTCCCTAAACCTTCTCTCTCTCTTACCCTTCCCAAAGCTTCACCCTCTTTCACAATCTCTTCTCCTCTGAAACTTGTCTCATATGCTGCCTCTCTCTGAAACTTCTCTCATACACTATCTCTCTTTATCTGAAACTTCTCTCTCCCCACTCTCTCTCTCTTTCCCTCTCTCTCTCTTTGTGTCTATCTTTTTCTATATAAAAGTTCCCTTGCTCTCTTTAGCTCTCTCCCTATGTCACTCTCTCTCTGTGTCTTTCTCTATATTAAAGTTCTTTCCCTCTCTTTAGCTCTCTCTAAAACTTCTACCTCTCTTTCTCACTTTCTCTAAAACTTCTCCCTCTTTCTCTCTCTTGCTCTCTCTAAAACTTCTTTCTCTCCCGTTGCAACACCCTTTCTTTGTCTCTCTCTACCTCTCTCTCTGTCTTCTCTCTCTTACTCTCACTCTCATTCTCTCTCTCTCTCCCTTTTACTCTCTTAAACTTCTATCTTTCCTACTCTCTCTCAAAACTTCATTTTCTCTATCTATCATCTGTCTCTCTCTCATAGTTTCTCTCTAAAACTTCTCTTTCTTCACTCTCTCTCTCCAAATCTTCTATTTCTCTCTCCCCATCTCTCTTTCTTTCATTCTTTCTAAACCTTTCCTCTCTCTAGCTCTCTCCCAAAAACTTCTCTCTCTATCTCTCTTTCTTTCATTATTTCTCTCTTGCACTCACTCTCCCCAACACTCACACACACTCTCTCTCCCCACCCAACAATCTTTCTGACTTTCTCACCCCACCATTCTCTATCCCTCAATCTCACTGCCTCCCTCTCTCTCTCTCTCTCTCTCTCTCTCTCTCTCTCTCTCTCTCTCTCTCTCTTGCATGCCCAGTCTCTCTATAAGACTTCTCCTCTCCCTCTCTCTTTCTCTCTTTCTCTCTCTCTCTTTCTCCATCTTTTGTATCTTGCTTTCCCTCCTTGTCTCTCTTGGCAAAACTTATCTTTCCCTATCGCTCTCTCAAAATCTTCAATCTCTCTCTCTCTCTCTCTCTTGCAGGTCATTCTAAAGCTTCTCTTTCTCTCTCTCTCCCACTCTTTCATTCATTCTTTCTAAAGCTTCCCTCTCTCTCTCTTCCCCTTTCCAACACTCTTTCTCCCTGTATCTCTCTCTTTACCTCTTTGTCTCCCACCCTTTCTCTTACTCTCTCTCAACCTTGCCCTCTCTCCCCCTCTCTATGTTAAACTTCTTTCTCTCCCATTCTCTCTCTCCCTCAAAAACTTCACTTTTTGTTCCTTTTTGTCTCTTTTTCTCTCACTCTCTGTCCCTCTCTCTCTCTTGTTTTCAATCTTTTTAAAGCTTCTCTCTCTCTATTGCTCTCTCCAAAACTTCTTTCTCTTTGCTTGTCTTTTTGTCACTCTCTCTCTCTCTCTCTCTCTCTCTCTCTCTCTTAGCCTCTCTTTGTGTTTTTCTTTCTTGTGTTGGCCTCCCTCTTAAACTTCTTTTTTTCTTTCTCTCCCAATCTTGTCTTTTGCTCTCTGTCTCTCTCTCTCTCACTCTCACACCATACGCACATGCACTTTCATTATTTCTAAAACTTCTTTTTCTCTATCTCTCTCCCAAAATATCTCTTCCTATCTATCTATCTGTCTCTCTCTCACAGTCTCTCTCTAACTTGTCCTCTTTCTTTCTCTCCCTAACACACACTCACCTTCTCTTTCCAAAGCTTCTCTCTAAGTCATTCTCTCTCTATTTGGTTGTCAGTCTCTCTCTTTGCCTTTCTCTATCTTGCTCTCACTCTCCCTAACACTCACACTCTTTCTCTCTTAGCCCAACAATCTCTCTCACTTTCTCTTTCTCCCTCTCTTGATCTTCTCTATCTTGCTTTCCCTCCCTGTCTCTCTCACCTAAACTTCTCCTTCTCTCTCTCAAAAACTTCACATTATCTCTCTCTCTCTCTCTGTGTTTTGCTCTCTCACTCTCTCTCTTTCTTTCTCTCTTGTGTAGTCTCCTTCTAAAGCTTCTCTTTCTTTCTCTCTCATGCTCTCTTTGTCGCTTTCTTTCATTCTTTCTAAAGCTTCCCTCTCTCCCCCTAACTCTCTCTCTCTATCTCTCTCTCTCTCGCTCTTGCTCTCCCAAACACTCACACACACTCTCTCTGCCTAATCTCAATTTCTCTTTGTCTATCTGACTATCTGTCTCTCTGTCTCTCTTTATGGTGTAGTCTCTTTCTAAAACTTCTCTTTCTCTCTCTCTCTCTGTGTTTTTGTCTCTCTCTCAGTCTCCCTCTTAAACTTCTTCTCTCTCTCTTTTCCAATCTTTCCTTTCTCTCTCTGTCTCTCTCTCTCTCTCATTTTTCTTCTTTCTAAAGCTTCTTTCTCTCACTCTTTAGCTCTTTCCCAAAAACATCTCTCTTTGTCTGTCTACCTGTGTGCCTCTCTCTCATAATCTCTCTCTAGTTTTGTATTTTTTCTCTGTCTCCTAACACACATACACTCTCCCTCTCTCTCTTTCTCTTTCTCTCTTTCCTTCTCCCCAAAACTTTTTCTCTCTCTCCATCTACCTCTCGCTCTCCCTCCCTCTCTCTATCTCTTTGTCTCTCTCTTTCTCTCTCTCTTTCATTCTTTCTAAACCTTCCCTCTATCTCTAGCCAAAGCCTTCTCTCTCTCCTTCTCTTTCTCGCTCTCTCAAACACTTATCTCTCTCTTGTCTCCCTAAAGCTTCACTCTCTCTCACTCTCTTCTTCTTTGAAACTTCTCTCATACACTATCTTTCTCTATCTAAAACTTCTCTCTCACCACTCTCTCTATGTCTCTCTCTCTGTGTCTATCTTTTTCTATATAAAAGTTCTCTCTATGTCATTCTTTTTGTGTCTTTTTCTATATAAAATTTCTCTTCCTCTCTCTAGTTCTCTTTAAAACTTCTATCTCTCACTCACTCTAAAACTTCTCCCTTCCTCTCTCTTGCCCTCTCTAAAACTTCTCTCTCTCACTTGCTCCAAAACTTCTCGTTCCCTCCCTCTTACCCTCTCTAAAATTTCTTTCTCTCTCTCTCTTGCAACACCCTTTCTTTATCTCTCTCTACCTCTCTCTATTTCCTCTATCTCTAAAACTTTTCTTTCTCTCTCTTCCTTGTACTTTCTTAAACTTCTTTCTCTCCCACTTTCTCTGAAAAACATCATTTCTCAGTCTGTTTGTCTCTCATAGTCTCTCTCTAAAATGTCACTTTCTTCTCTCTCTCCAAATCTTTTCTTTCTTTCTCTCTTTCTTTCATTCTTTCTAAAGCTTCCCTATTTTAGCTCTCTCCCAAAAATTTCTCTCTCTTTCCCTCCCTTTCTCTTCCTTTCCCTATCTCTCTCTCCTTTTCCCCAGCTCTCTTTTTCTCTCTCTTGCTCTCACTCTCCCTAACACTCACACACACACTCTCTCTCCCTACTGAACAATCTCTCTCACTTTCTCCCCCACCATTCTCTCTCCCTCAATCTCCCTCCCTCCCTCTCTCTCTCTCTTGTGCAGTATCTCTATAAGACTTCTCTCTCTTTCTCTCTCTCTTTTTCTATTTCTCTGTGTTGCTCTCCCTCCCAATCTCTCTTGCCAAAACTTCTCTTTCTCTCACTCTCTCTCAAAATCTTCAATTTATCTCTCTTTATCTCTCTCTCGTTTTCATTCTCTCTCTCTTGTAGTCTCCCTCTAAAATTTTTCATTTCTCACTTTCTTTGTCTTTCTCTCTTGCTCTCTTTTTCATTCTTTCTAAAGTTTCCTTCTCTCCCCTCTCCTGAACACTATTTCTCTTTACCACTCTCTCTCCCTCCCTCTCCTTGCTCTCTCTCTCAACCTTGCTCTCTCCCTCTTCTTTGTTTTAAACTTCTTTCTCTACCAATTTCTCTCTCTCAAAAACCTCACTTTCTATTCCTGTCTATCACTCTTTCTTTATCTCTCTCTCTTTCATTCTTTCTAAAACTTCTCTCGCTGTGTAACTCTCTCCAAAACTTCTTTCTCTCTGCTTATTTGTGTTTTTGTCTCTCTCTTTCTCTCATAGGCTCCCTCTTGAACTTCTCTTTCTCTCTATCTCCCACTTTTCCCTTCTACTCTCTATCTCTATCTCTATCTCTCTCTCTCTCTCTCTCTTTCCTCTCTCTTTCATTCTTTCTAAAGCTTCTTTTTCTCTATCTCTATCTACCTCTCCACCAAAAACATCTCTCTTTGTCTATCTATTTGTCTTTCTCTAACTTTTCCTTTTTCGTCTCTCCCTCCAACACACACTCTCCTTCTCTCTCTCTCTTCCCCCAACACTCACATAAACACACTCTCTCTCTAGCTCGCAACCTCTCTCACTTTCTTCCCTACCATTCTCTCTCTCCTCCTTTCTCCCACCCTCTCTATCTTCTCTCTCTTGCTCTCCCTCCCTATCTCTCTTGCTTAAACTTCTCAAAAACTTCACTTTATCTCTCTTTGTCTTTCTCTCTCTCTCTCTTAGTCTTCTTCTAAAACTTCTCTTTCTCGCTCTCTCTCACTCAATCTTTCATTCTTTCTAAAGCTTCCCTCTCTCCCCTGCCCCATGCTCTCTCTCCCCTCTTTCCTCCCTCTCTCTTTCTCTCTCAACCTCTCTCTCTCTCTTCCACTCTCGCTCTCTCTCTTAAACTCCTTTCTTCCCAGACCCTCTCTCTCTCAAAAACTTAACTTTCTATCTCTATCTGTCTCTCACTCTCTCTTTCCCTCTCTTTCTCACTCACTTTTATTCTTTCTAAAGATTCCTTCTCTCTAGCTTCCTTCCAAAAACATCTTTCTCTCTCTCAACCTTTCTCTAACTTTTCCTCCTTCTCTCTCCCCCTCCTTAGCACACACACTCTCCTTCTCTCTCAATCTCTCTCCCCTCCTCCCCAACACTCTTTCTCTCTCTCCCCCTTGCTCTAAATATTCTCTCTTTGTCATTCTCTCTAAAACTCCTCTCTCTCTCTCTCCCTCTCCCTCTCTCTTTCATAAACTTCTTCCTCTCTCACTCTCTCAAAAACTTCTTTCTCTCTCTTTTTCTCTCTCTCTACACTTGATAGTTAAGATATTTGCATAGTTTCTACCCTTTTTTCTAACGGTTCTTGGTGCATTGAAGTACTTTCTTAGATCTTTATTACTTTCTTGAATGGATATTGTTAGTTATGTTTGTTCTTGACTGGTTTAGGTTGAATCATATGAATTAGAGCTGAAAAAGAAAAGCAAAAGCTTAACTTGAGTTTTCTGCATAGCAGTTAAAGATTAGTACATATCCAGAGCTCTTGACATATCAAGAAGATTCTTAGTTTTCTAAATCTAGTCTTCAGAATCACTACTCATTGTCTTGATTGGATGCAGATAAGATGGTCAACTAAGTGGCAGAATTAGGAGAAGACTGGTTTACGCTTATTCTGAGTAGTTTGTAAATAATGGGCTATATCTTGGGATATACAACTCAAATGGTAAGGATTCTTGTTCCATATGAAAATAGACATGCAGAGCTTTCCAATGAGTACTCATGGGCCACTAGAGGATGTATCTGAGGTATAATAAGTTTTGGATAAAGTTTAAGTCTACTGAATTTATGAAATGGCAAAGTGGGCTACATTACCAATTAACCCCAATACCTTAGAAGCTGAACCAAGACCCAAGGCTGCAATAAAGCCAAGGAAGGATGTGATAAATGGACCATTGTTCATCAAGGAAGGATGTGATAAAGGGAACATTGTTCATAATTAAGTAGAGGCCCAAGAGTGATGAAGTCAGATTTCAACTAAATCTCCAAGAAGTAATCTTCCACTTATTCTGAATCCAAGAATGATTCAATCAGCATTTTTATGAATCTTTTTGAAATCATGGGCTGGTCTGCTACCAAAACCTTCTAGGTCTCATAAAATCCAAGCCAAGAATACTAAGAAAAGGGTTAAACTTAAGCCTTAATTAGGCTACCACATTTTTGGGACTAATACTAACCCTAATCTAGTTATAAAAACACAAGAAAGAAGAGAGAAAAGTGAATTTTGAGAAGGCTGAATAGCTAGAGGCACCTTAGTTGGTCTTTCTTAGAGGGAGAGCTTTCTTTGAGCATTCTTGGCTAAGAGATTGCTGCATCTTCAAGAGTGGAGGATGCATTTACTAAAAATCTGTTCATTTTCTTCTTTTCTTATGCTTTCTTTAATTCTTTTTGTCATGGACATGATTAGCATGAGCTAAATTTAATTTTAGGATATTACAATGAAGTTGTAATGAATCTTTTGCTGATTCTGGTTTGAATTCTTTGATCTTTATTTTGCTTAGATTTTTTCTTTCATTCTGGTCTTAATGCTTAGTTAATTTGGCCAATTAACTAAAGAACTAAAACAATTAATTGATTCTTGACCAAGATAAGTTAATTCTAGGTTTAGTTGGATTAAAAAACATTAGATACTAGCATGGACACATAGCATTGATCGAGTGCAATCAATGAAAGGATTTGCTCTTAATGCTATGCTTGAATTTCTGATTGACCACATATATGCACCCTTTAGGTTCAAGAATTAGGTTTATTTGACTAGAAACATCTGCATCTAAACACAATAGTGCATTTGGTTGAGCATTCAGTATAATAGGATCAAGAATTGGAATCTATCTTAAAAGAAAGATAGGTCATGTCTTAGCTTTTGGTAAGAGGAAAGGCCAGAGTGAAATTATAATAGATTTGTAATACCCTAGACTTCATTAATATCTATTATTCTCTCTACTCAAATCAACAACTCAAAAATTTTAATTCTATTTATAGGGTAGTAATGTGGGTTTGGAGTTGATAATCTAATTCTCTATGGGAAAGATAATTTATTTTTATCTTTGGGATGCTTGCTAGTATTACATTGATAGGTATACTTGTACTTAGGCCGAACCACTCTATCCCTCTCACAATCTTTCTCTAAAACTTCCTTCTCTCTCTCTCTTCTCTCACGTAATCTTTTGTTTCTCTCTTTGTCCCTCATCCTTTCATTCTTTGTAAAGCTTCCCTCTCTCTCTAGTTCTCTCCCTAAAACTTCTCTCTCTTCAACTCTCTAAAACTTTTCTCCCTCTCTCGCTCTCCCTAAAACTTCACTCTATCTCTCCTTCATTAAAACTTCTCTTACACATTGTCTCTCTCACTCTCTATCTCTCTCTATCTTCTCTCCTGTGCTCTCCCCCTCTATCTCTAAAACTTCTTTGTCTTTTACCCTATTGCTCTCTTTAAAACTTCACTCTCTCTCCCCTCCATTAAAACTTCTCTTTCTCTCTCTCAAAAACTTTACTTTATCTCTCCTAGTCTCTCTGTCTTACTTTTGTTCTTTCTAAAGCTTCCCTCTCTCTATCACTTTCTCCAAAACTTCTTTCTCTTTGTCTATCTCTCTCCCTTACCATCTCTCTCCAAAAGTTATCTCTCTCTATTTTGCTCTCTCTTGTAGTCTACCTCTGAAACTTCTTTCTCTCTCTCCCAATCTTCTCTTTCTCTTTGTCTCTCTCTCTTACATTTTTTTCTAAAGCTTCTTTCTCTATCTCTCTCCTGTAACCCTCTCTATGTTTTTCTCTTTATCTCTCTCTACCTCTCTCTCCCTCCCTCTCTCTCTCTTATTCTTTCTAAAGCTTCCCTCTCTCTCTAGCTCTTTCCTTAAGTATTCTCTCTTTCTCTTACTCTCTTCTCCTTTGAAATTTCTCTCATATGATGTCACTCTCTAAAACTTTTGTCATACACTGTCTCTCTCTATCTGAAATTTTGCTCTCCCCACTATCTCTATGTCTCTCTTTCTCTCTCTTTGTCTTTTTCTATATAAAAGTTCTCTCACTCTCTCTATGTCTCTCTCTCACTAGCTCTCTTATGTCACTCTCTCACTAGCTCTCTTATGTCACTCTCTCTTGGTCCTTTTCTACATAAAAGTTCTCTCCCTCTCTCTAGCTCTCTCTAAAACTTCTCTCTCTCTCTCTCCTCACAACACCCTTTCTTCATCTCTCTCTACCTCTCTCTCTCTGTGTGTCTTCTCTCTCCTATCTCACTCTCCAAGACTTCTCTTTCTCTCTCTCTCTCTCCCATTTTCTCTCTCAAACTTCTTTCTCTCACTCTGTCTCTCTCTTAAAAACTTCATTTTCTTTATCTGTCTATCTATTTCTTTCTCTCTCATAATCTCTCTCTAAAACATCTCTTTCTCCTCTCTCTCTCTCTAAATCTTCTCTATCTCTCTCTGTCTCTTTTTTTTATTCTTTCTAAAGCTTCCCTCTCTCCCTAAAACTTCTCTTTCTCTCTCTCTCTCTCTCTCTCTCTCTCTCTCTCTCTCTCTCTCTCTTTCTTGCTCTTTCTCTCTCTCTGTCCAGCAATCTCTTTCACTTTCTCCCCCCCACCATTCTCTCTCTCCCTCAATCTCCCTCTCTCTCTCTCTCATAATCTCTCTATAAGACTTCTCTTTCTTTATCTCTCTATGTTGCTCTCTATCCATTTCTCTCTCGCCAAAACTTCTCTTTCTTTCTCTCTCTCAAAATCTTCAATTTATCTCTTTCTATCTCTCTCTCTATTTCTCTCTCTCTTAGTCTCCCTCTAAAACTTCTCTCTCTCTCTCTTTTAATTCTTTCTAAAGCTTCCCTCTCTCCCCCTCCCCAACACTCTCTCTCTTCCTCTCTCTCCCTCCCTCTCTCTTGCTCTCAACCTCACTCTCTTTCCCCCATTTATCTGCCTTAAACTTCTTTCACTCCCACTCTCTTCTTCTTTAATACTTCTATCATATGCTGTCTCTCTCTCTCTCTCTCTGAAACCTCTCTCATACACTTTCCCTCTTGCTCTAAAACTTCTCTTTTCCCTACTCTCTCTCGTTATTGCTCTCTCTAAGACTTTTCTATTTCACTTACTCTCTCTGATTTCTTTCTCGCTATCTCAAAACTTCTCTCTCTATCTCCCCTGGCACCCTTTCTTTATCTTTGTCTCTCTCTATCTCAAACTTCTCCCTCTCCCACTCTTTCTCTCAAAAATTTTACTTTTTCTCTATCTCTCTCACTTCCCCCTCTTGATCTCTCTCTCACAGTCTCTCTCTAAAACTTTTCTTTCTCTCTCTCCCTTTCCTTAGGATGGCATAGCCTTCCAAACTTCTAGGCGTTGGTGCTTCTTCAGGCATTAGCATGGATTCAACTTCTAATTTAGGTGTTGGAAGAAGGGTTGATATTTGTGCAAGAAAACTCTCTCTTCTTTTTCCTTAACCCTCTCAATGTTGTCTCCAACTCTAGGTCAATTAGCTTGTGAGTAGGCTATGAGAAGTTAGGTTCTTGCATTCATTGAGGTCAAGTGTTACAAGAACAATCATACACAAGTCAAAGACTAAAGTGAAAATTTTAACCTAGTAAACTAAAGGAAGAAATTGTAGCAATTGTAATTCTAAAAGGCAACTACATAGAATATGCAAACTATGACAGCAAATCAGTTGAAAATAATAGACCTAAAGCTAATATGCAAACACATGTAAAATAACCAAAAGTATGCTAAGCAAATACTAACTCACATGAAAACACTAAATTAGTTGAATGTAAATGTGCAATATCTAAGAGTATTGGAAATAATTCAGTTTTTTTAACAAAAAAAGAAAGAAAAAAATACCAAAATAAAGCAAGAATAGGGAAACAAATAATTTCCAATTCCCCTTCAATGACACCAAAAACTTGGTTGGGGCTAAGTGCAAGTATGTACTATCAATGTAATACTAGTAAAATCCCAAAGATAAAAGTAAATTATTGTTTCCATAGAGAATAGGATTGTCAACTACTAACCCACATTACTACCCTATGCCTTACTTGATAGATCAATGTTGTTGCAAGGAGACTTAATGATAAATTAATACTTATAAAGAAAGCAAATGAAATAGAATTAAATTTTTTGATTTGCTCCCCCTCTCGGTTTCTCTCTCCAAAATTTCTCTTTCTCTCTCTTAAACCTCTTTCTCTCTCTCTCTCTCTCTCTCATGGTGTCCCTCTTAAACTTCTCTTTCTCTCTCTCCAAATCTTCTCCTTCTCTCTCTCTCACTCTTGCTTTACCTAATAGTCACACACACTCTCTCCTTGCCCAACAATCTCACTCTCTCTATCCAAATCTTCCTCTCTCTCTCGTTCTTGGTCTCCCCAACACTCACATACTCTCTTTCCCTAGCCAACAATCCCTCTCTCACTCTACCTAACACTCATAAACTCCTCTTTGTCTCTGCTCAACAATCTCTCTCATTCTATCCCTCACCTACCATCTTTCTCTTTTTGTCTCTTTCTTTACATCTTTGTCTCTCCTTCTCAGCCTCTCTCTCAAAAACTTCTTTTTGGCTGTCTCTTAAATCTCTTTCTCTCCCACTCTCTCCCACAAAAACTTCACTTACTCTCTCCCTCTCTTGCGGTCTTCCTCTAAAACTTATCTGTCTATCTCTATTTATCTTCTTTCTCTTGCTTTGCATCTCTGTCTCTCTCCCCAAAACTTATCTTTCTCTCTCTCTCTCCCTCTCTCTTTCTTAAACTTCATTCTCTCTGACTCTCTCTAAAAATCTTCACTTTCTTTATCTATATGTCTGTCTATCTATCTCTCTTTTCCTTTTTCTCTCTCTCTCTCTATCTAAAACTTCTCTATCTCTCTCTCTCCCTCTGATTTTTCTCTTTCTCCCTCTCTGTCTCTCTTTCTTTAATACTTTCTAAAGTTCCCCTCTCTATCTCTATCTCTCTTCCTAAAACTTCTCTTTGTAAAACTTCTTTCTCTCTCACTCACCTTTGAACTTCACTTTCTCTCTCTCCTCCTTTAAAAGTTTTCTAATATGCTGTCTCTCTCTCTTAAACTTCTCTCATGTGCTGTCTCTCTCTATGTCACTCTCTCACTCTTTGTCTCTCTTTATCTCTATCTTCTCTCTTGCTCTCTCTCTCAGTTATTCTCTCCAATAGTTCTCTTTCTCACTCTTTCTCTCCCACTCTCTCTTAAAAACTTCACTTTCTCTCTCTGTCTGTTTGTCTGTCTGTCTGTCTATCTCTTCTCTCTTACTTTCCCTCTCTACCTCAAAAACTTCTCTTTCTCTCCCTCCCTCTCTCTCTTGTATAGTCTCTTTCTTAAACTTCTTTCTCTCTCTCTCTATCCAAATCTTCTCTTTCTCTCTATGTCTCTCTTTCTTTCATTCTTTCTAAAGCTTACCCCTCTCTAACTCTATCCTTAAAATTTCTCTTACACTCTTTCTCTCACTTTCTCTAAAACTTCTCTCTCTTTTGTTTGCACTTCACTCTCTCTCCTCCTCTAAAACTTCCCTGATATGCAATCTCTCACTCTCTCTAGAACCTTTGACATATGCTCTCTCTCCCCAAATCTTCTCTTTCTTTCTCTATCTCTCTTTCTTTCATTCTATCTAAAGCTTCCCCGTCTCTTTAGCTCTCTCGCTCACACTTCTCTCTCACTTTCTTTCTCTCAATCTCTCCAAAACTTCTCTCTTGCTTGCCCCAAAGCCTCTTTATCTCCTTCTCTAAAACTTCTATTATATGTTGTCCCTCTCTAAAACCTCTCTCGTACACTCTCTCTTGCTTTGAAACTTCTTTCTCCCCGATGTTCTCTCTATATCCCACACACACTCTCTCTCTCTTTCTCTCTTTATCTTTTTCTATATAAAAGTTCTCTCCCTTCCTCTCTCTTGTTCTCTCTAAAACTTCTCTATCACTTCCTCTCTTTGAAACTCCTCTCTCTCTCTCTCACTCTTGCTCTCCCCAACACCTCCCTCTCCCTCTTGCTATGTAAAACTTTTCTCTTTGTTTAAAATTTCTTTCACTTTCTCTCAAAATGTTCTATCTGTCTCTTTCTCTATTTGTCTAAAATTTGTCTCTCGCTAAGTCTATCCTCTTTCTCTCCTTCCCTAACACACACTCTCCCCACTCTCTAAACCTTCTATCCATGTTGCTCTCCCTAAATCTTCCCTTTCTCTTTCTCTCTATCACTCTCACTCACCCCAACACTCACAACTCTCATTCTCTCTACCCAACAATCTCTCTTACTCTCTCCCACTCCATTCTCTCTCTCTCTCTCTCTCTCTCTCTCTGTTTCTCTCTACCTCTCTGTCTACCCAATAATCTTTGTCTCTCTCTCTACCCAACAATCTTTGTCTCCCACTTCATCTTTCTCTCTCTCTACCCAACAATCTTTGTCTCTTTCTCTCTTCCTCTCTCTTTCTCTACATCTCTCCCTCTTAGTCTCTCCTTTCCAAAACTTCTCTTTCTCTCTGTCCTCCCCTCCCTCTTAAATTTCTTTCTCTCCCACTCTCTCTCTCAGAAACATCACTTTATCTCTCTCTATTTTGCTTTCTCTCTTTCTCTCTCATAGCCCCATCTGAAACTTCTCTTTCTCTCTCTCTTTCTCAAATATTCTCCTTCTCTCTCTTGCTATCCTTCTTTGTCTCTCTTTGTCCCTCTCTCTCTCTCTTGAACTTCTTTCTCTCCCATTCTCTCTCTCAAAAATGTCACTTTCTATCTGTTTAGTTGTCTGTCTCTCTCTCCCTCTCTCTCTCTCCAAATTCTCTCTTTGTCTCTCCATCTCTCTTTCTTTCATTCTTTCTCAAGCTTTGCTCTCTCTCACTAGCTCTATCCCTAAAACTTTTCTCTTTCTCTCTCTCTTGCTCTCCTGAAAACTTCACTCACTCTTTCTCTCCCCCCTCAAAATGTCTCTCATACTTTGTCTCTCCCTCTCTTAAACTTCTCTTATATGCTCTCTCTCTCTCTCTCTCTCTCTTTCACTCTCTAACTCTTCTCTCTTGCTCTCCCTCTCTGTCTCTCTCTCCAATACTTCTCTTTCTCTTTCACTCTCTCTCCCTCTCTCTTTTAAACTTCCTTGTCTGCCACTCTCTTTCTCTCTCAAAAATTTCACTTTCTTTGTCTATCTTTCTGTCTCTTTCTCTCTCTCTAAAACTTCTCTCTATCTTCTCTCTCCTACTTACCCTCTTGTCTCTCTCTCCAAAACTTCTCTTTCTCTCTCTCCCTCTCTTTCTCTCATAAAGTTCTTTCTCTCCTAATCTCTCTCTCAACAACTTCAATTTCTCTGTTTGTCTATCTGTCTCTTTCCCTCTCCTCTCTTTCTCTCACAGTTTCTCTCCAAAACTTCTCTTTCTTTCTCTCTCTCAAAATCTTCTCTCTTTCTCTCTCTCTCACTATCTCTCTTTCTTTCATTCTTTCTAAAGTTTCCCTCTCTCTTAAGCTCTCTCCCTAAAACTTCTCTTCACTCTTTCTCAGTCTCTCTTTCTCCCTCTAAAACTTCTCCAACTCTTGCCTACCAAACTCTCTCTCCCTCTCTCTCCTCCACTAAAACTTCTGTCATACACTATTTATCACTATGAAACCTCTCTTGTACGCTCTCAATCTTGCTCTAAAACTTCTCTCTCCCTTACTCTTTCTCTCTCATATGGACTATTTCTATATAAAAGTTCTCTCTAAAACTTTTCTATCTCTCCCTCTCGCTAAAACTTCTCCCCCTCCTCTACTCTCTCTATTTCTCCTCTCATCTTTTTCTCTATAAAAGATCTTTCTCTCTTTAGTTCACACTAAAACTTCTTTATCACTTGCTCTCTAAAACTTCTCTCTCCCCTACTCTCTTTCTCTCTCTCTCTCTCTCTCTCTCTCTCTCTCTATCTCTCTTTCTCCTTTCATCTTTTTCTATATAAAAGATATTTCTCTCTCTAGTTCTTTCTAAAACTTCTCTGTCACTTGCTCTCCCTAAAACTTCTCTCTTTCACTCTTCCTCTACCCAACACCACTCTAAAACTTCTCTCTTTATTTAAAACTTCATTTGTTTTCTCTCAAAATCTTCTGTCTGCCTTTTTCTCTCTCTGTTTAAAATTTGTCTCTCACTAACTCTATCTCTCTCCCCTTCCTAAGACAAACACATACCCATACTCTTCCTCTTTCTCTAAACCTTCTCTCCATGTTGCTCTCTCTAAAACTTCTCTCTCTACGTTTTCTCTCTGACTCTCCCTTTCTATCTCCCTCTCTAGAACTTCTCTTTCTATCTCTTGCCCATTCACTATCTTAAACTTCTTTCTCTCTCGCTCTCTCTCCCAACAACTTCACTTTCTTTGTCTGTCTGTTTGTCTCTCCCTCCAAATCTTCTCTTTCTCTACCACTCTTTCTCAAAACTTTACTTTCTCTGTTTGTTTGTCTCTTTCTCTGTGTATGTCTCTCTAAATCTTCTCTTTTTCCTTAACACTCACACAATCCCTCACTCTCTACCTAACAATCTCTCTCACTTTCTCCCCAACAATTGCCCTTTGTTTCTCTCTCTTTACATTCTCTTTCTTGCTCTCCATCTCAATCTCTCTCTCTCTAAAATTTCTCTTTCTCTCTCTCATAAACCTCTTTCTCTCCCACTCTCACTCACAAACACTTCACTTTATCTGTCTCTATCTCTCTCTCACACTTTCTCTTTATTTTGCTCTCCCTCCCTCTCTCTCTCTCTCTCTCTCTCTCTCTCTCTCTCTCACACACACACACACACAATCTCCCTCTAAAGCTTTTGTTCTTCTCTCTTTCTCTCTCGCTCTAAACCTTCTCCTTCTCTCTCACTCTTGCTTTCTTGAACACACACATACACTCTCTCTCCCTATTTTTCTCTACCTCTCTCTTTCTTTCTCCATAACTCTCCCTCTCAGTCTCTCTTTCCAAAACATCTGTCTCTCCCTCTCTCTCAAAAACATCACTTTATCTCTCTTTGTCTCTCTTGCAATCTCCCTTAAAAATTTCTCTTTCACTCTCTCAACCACTCCCTCCCTCTCACTCTTTCTATCTTCACTCTTTTGCTCTCCCTCTCTATCTCTCCCCCCAAAACTTATCTTTCTCTCCTTCTCTCTTTAAACTTCTTTCTCTCCCACTCTCTCTAAAAAACTTCCCTTTCTCTATATATTTGTATATCTCTCTCTCTTTCCCTCTCTCTTTGTGTTGTAGTCTTTCTCTAAAACTTCTTCTGTCTCTCAGTCTCTCTCTTCAAATCTTCTCTTTCTCCCTCTTTGTCTCTCTTTCTTTCATTCTAAAACTTCCCATTGTATCTCTAGCTCTCTCCCTAAAACTTCTCTCCCTCTCTCTCTCTCTCTCTCTCTCTCTCTCTCTCTCTCTCTCTCTCTCTCTCTCTCTTTCTCCAAATCTTCTCTTTCTATCTCCCTGTCTCTCTTTCATTCATTCTTTCTAAAGCTTCTTCCTCTCTCTCTAGCTCTCTCCTTAAAACTTATCTCTCACTTTTTCACTTTTGCTCTCTCTAAAATTTCTCTCTTTGTTGCCCACCCTAAAGCTTCACTCTCTCTCTCTCACCTCCTCTAAAATGTCTCTCACACGTTGTCTCTCTCTCTCTTAAACTTCTGTCATATGCTAACTCTCTCTATGTTGCTCTCTCTCTCCAATACTTCTCTTTCTCTCTCTTCTCTCACTTTCTCCTATAAACTTCTTTCTCTTCCACCCTCTCCAAAATTTTGTTTTCTTTCTCTATCTATCTGTTTGTCTGTCTGTCTGTCTCTATCACTCTCTCCCTTACTCATACACTATCTCTCACTCTCCCTATCTCCAAATTTTCTCTTTCTCTCTCTGTCTCTCTTTCTTTCATTCTTTCTAAAGCCTCCCCCTCTGTCTCTTCCTCTCTCTCTCTCTCTTTCTCTATCTCTCTCTCCCCCTCTAAAACTTCTATCATTCACTATCTCTCTCTCTCTAAAACCTCTCATACACTCTCTCTTCTCTTCCTTTGAAACTTTTCTCTCCCCTTCTCTCTCTGTGTATCCCTTTATCTCTTTATCTTTTCCTATATAAAAGATCTTTTTATCTCTTGTTCTCTATAGAACTTCTCTATCACTTACTCTCATTGAAACTTCTCTCTTTCTCTCACTTGCTCTTGCTCACCCGAACACCTCCTCTCTCTTTCTAAAATTTCTCTTTGTTTAAAACTTCTTTTGCTTTCTCTTAAAATCTTTTGTTTGTCTCTTTCTCTCTTTGTCTGATATTTGCCTCTCACTAACTCTATCTCTCTCTCCCTCCCCAAGACAAACACATATCCACACTCTCCCTCTCTCTCGCTCTCTAAACCTTCTCTCCACATTGCTCTCTTTAAAACTTTCCTCTTTCTCTCTTGGTCTCACACTCTCTCTCCCCGACACTCACACACTCTCTCTCTGAAATGTGTCTCTCTCTCACTCTCGCTCTCCCAACGCTCACACACTTCCTCCTTTTCTCCCCCCAACATGCTATCTCACTCTCTCCTTCCACCATTCTCTCACTCTCTCTACCTATCTCTCCCTTCTCCCCCTTGCTATCCCTCATAGTCTCTCTCTCCAAAACTTCTCTTTCTCTCTTACTAACTTCATCTCCCTCTTTTTCCCTCCCCAACACACACTCCCTCTCTCTCTCTAAACCTTTTTTCCATATCACTCTATCTAAAACTTTTCTCTTTTTCTCTCTCTCTCGCTCTTGCTCTTCCTAACACTCACACACATGTACTCTCTCTCCATCCAAAAATCTCTCTTACTCTCTCCCTCCACCATTGTAGCTCTCTTCTCTCTCTTGCTATCCTTCTCAGTATCTCTCTCCAAAACTTCTCTTCCCATCTCTCTGAAACCTCTTTCTTTCCCACACTTCCTCTTAAAAACTTCACTTTATCACTCACTCACTCTCTCCCTCCCTCCCTAAATCTTCTCCTTTTATCTCTCTCTCTCTTGCTCTCCCTAACACTCACACACTTTGTCTCTCTCCTCACTTAACAATCTCTCTCTCTTTCTCTACATCTCTCCCTCTCAGACTCTCTCCAAAACTTTTCTTTCTCTCTCTCCTGCCTCTCTCCCTCTCTGATATGCTTCTTTCTCTCCCATTCTCTCTCAGAAACATCACTTCATCTTTCTTTGTCTCTCTGTCTCACTTTGTTATGCTTTCTCAGTGTCTTTCTTGTAGTTTCCCTCAAAAGCTTCTTTTTCTCTCTCTCTCTCTCTCCCCCCCCCTAAATTATCTCCTTCTCTCTCTATCTTTGCTCTCTTGCTCTCCCTTTCTATCTCGCACTCTCCCCCTGTCTCTCTTAAATTTCTTTCTCTCCATCTCTCTCTCAAAAGCTTCACTCTCTCTCTCTTTCCCCCTCCCTCTCTCATAGTCTCTCACTAAGACTTCTCTGTGTCCCTTTCTCCCTCTAAATCCTTTCTTTCTCTTTCTATCTCTTTCTTTCATTCCTTTTAAAGCCTCCCTCTTTGTCTCTAGCTCTCTCTCTCTCTCTCTCTCTCTCTCTCTCTCTCTCTCTTGCTTTCCCTAAAAACTTCACTCTCTGTCTCTTCTCCTTTAAAACTTCTCTAATAGGCTGTCTCTCTCTCTCTTAAACTTCTCTCATATGTTCTCTTTGTCTATGTTGCTCTCTCTATGTCACTCTCTGTCTTCTCTCTCTTTCTTTCCTGCTTTGCTCCCTCTCTAATACTTCTTTTTTTCTTTGACTCACTCCCTCTCTCTCTTAAACTTCTTTCTCTCCCACTTGCTCTCCCAAAAACTTCACTTTCTCTCTCTGTTAGTTTGCCTCTCTCCATAAAACTTCTTTGTGACCTCTCTATCTTGTCTCCTACTCGCCCTCTCTATCTCTCTCAAAAACTTCTCTTTCTTTCTCTCCCTCTCTCTCTTAAACTTCTTTTTCTCCTACTCTCTCTCAATAACTTCATATCTATCTCTCTCTACCTTTCCCCTCTCTCTAAAACTTCTCTCTCTCTTTCTTTCATTCTTTCTAAAGCTTCCCTCTCTCTAGGTCTCTTCTTGAAACTTCTCTCTCCAAATCTTCTTTGTGTCTCATTCATCCTGAAGCTTCACTCTCTCTCTTTATCTCTTGCTCTCTCTAAAACTTTTATATGTCTTGTTTGCCCTAAAACTTCACTCTCTCCCTCTCTACCTCTCTAAACTTCTATCATATGCTATCTCTCTCTCTCTCTCTTTGTGAAACCTCTCTCAAATGCTCTCTCTCTTGCTCTTAAACTTCTCTGTCCCTCCTCTCTCTATCTTTTTCAATATAAAAGTTCTCTCTCTCTATTCTCTCTAAAACTTCTTTGTCACTCACTCTCCTTGAAACTTCTCTCTTTCTCTTTCCCTCTAGCTCTCCTCAACACCTCCCTCTCTCTATTAAACTTCTTTGTTCAAAACTTCTTTTGCTTTCTCTCAAAAACTTTTATCTGTCTCTATCTCTCTTTGTCTAAAATTTCTCTTTCACTACTCTATCTAACTCTCTCTCCCTCCCTAACACACATACATACACTCTTTCCCTCTCTCTCTCTAAACCTTCTCTCCATGTCACACTCTCTAAAACTTCTCCCTCTGTCTTCTCGCTCCTACTCTCCATCTCTGTCTCTCTCTCCAAAACTTCTCTCTCTCTCTCTCTCTCTCTCTCTCTCTCATGCCCTCTCTCTTGAACTTTTTTCTCTCCCACTTTTTTCTCAACAACTTCACTTTCTCTCTCTTTCTGTCTGTCTATCTCTCTCTCTCCAAATCTTCTCTTTCTCTCTTGCTGTCTCTCTTTCTTTCATTCCTTCTAAAGCTTCTATCTGTCTCTCTTTAGGTCTCTCCATAAAACTTTTCTTTGACTCTCTTCCTCTCTTTCATTCTCTCTAAAACTTCTCTATCAAGACCCATTCTAAAGTTCAATCTCTCCTCTCTCTCCTCCTTTAAAACTTCTCTCATACATTGTTTCTCTCTAGAATGTCTCTCAGATGCTCCCTCCCCTCTTGCTCTGAAACTTCTCTCTCCCCCACTCTCTCTCTCTCTATCTTTTTTCATATAAAAGGTTTCTCTAAAACTACTGTCACACTCTCTCTCTCTCACTGTTCCCAATAACTCCTCTCCCTCTCACACTAAAATTTCTCTCTTAGTTTAAAATTTCTTTTGCTTTCCCTCAAAAGCTTTTGTCTATCTCTTGCTCTCTTTGTCTAACATACATCTCTAACTAGCTCTATCTCTCTCTCCCTCCCCACACACACACATTCCCTCTCTCTCTCTCTCTCTAAACCTTCTCTCCACATCACTCTCTCTAAAACTTCCTTCTCTCTTGCCCTTGTCACTTCCTCCCACTCTCCCAAACACACTATCTCTCTCTGTGCAACAATCTCTCTTGTTTTCTCCCTCACCAATCTCTCTTCCTCTCTTTCTCTCCAACTCTCTCTCTTTCTATCTTCCCTCTCTTACTCTCCCTCTCAGTCTCTCTCTCCAAAACATCTCTTTCTCTCTCTCTTAAACCTCTTTCTCTCCCACTCTTCCTCTCAAAAATATCATTTTGTCTCTCTCTCCCCAAATCTTCTCCTTCTCTCTCTCTTGCTTTCTCCAACACTCACACACTCTCTCTTCTTGCCTGATAATCTCTCTCTGTCTCCTCTTTCCAACTCTTCTCCTTCTCTCTCTATCTTCTCCCTCTTGTTGTACCTCTTTATCTCTCTCTATCCCTCTCTCTTTATAACTTCTTTGTCTCCCATGCTCTCCCCAAAAATGTCACTTTCTCTATCTGGCTTGTCACAACGTCTACGCGATGTGGGCGAACTGAAGAAATCAAGTTTTTATTTATTTTACACAAATATCTTTTAAAAGAAAGAGTAGATGAGATTATTTGTAAAATGGGGCTTAAGAAGGGGTTTAAAAAAGTTGGGAGTTGCCACTGATATAAAATTTTGGTGAGATCAGACACCTTAAAAAGAATGGTCTATGTTTTGTTTTAAAATGAGTTTGGGGATTGATTACATGTAGGGAAGGTGTTAGCATCCTACAATACCCTTTCAGTACCATGTTAATCTTATGCCACTTGCAATTGCCACAAATGTTGTCTATGCCTCCTTATTAAGGAAGATTGAATAGTTGATTTTTCATTGCAAACTCCTTGGAAAATTGATAGGCTCCTCCTCTTCAGGTGAGACCTATTTTAAGTCCATAGGGATAAATGCATTTGCCTTCACTTCCCATGACCTCCTTTAGTAGAAGTGGAGAAAGTATTAATTTTGGTAAGAAAATTGATTTCAGAAATCATCTACCAATAAGCTTTTTAAGAACTACAGATATAGACTAGTTCTTCTTTAGGTGAGAGTCTAATCAAGTTTAAAAAAAAAATGCCTTCGCCTTTGTTTCTTGTAGATTTTCTTAAAAACTTATTTGGATTCCTTTAGTAAAAGATAAAAACAGGTCATTCCTTTTCAGGTGAAGCCTATACAAGTTGTAAAAATAAATGCCTTTGCCTTTATTTCTACAACTTTAGAAGAGAAATTATTTTACAAAAAGGGAGCATATTTAAAAAGAAAGCTTTCATGCTCATTTTTATTTTCCCTCACTTTGTTTGTTTATTTATTTCATTTATCAAATTTGAGTATGGAATGTATGACATCATGCATAAACAAAGAGACAAAATCACAAGGGTGGCAAAACATCATGAAACAAGGCATCTTAATATGCAGAGATTTCAACAAGATTATTCTTATCTAAATTTCTCAACTCAGCGAGTCAACTCAGTGTGATCATCCTAATTTAGTGAGCAACTTAGTGTGTTGACTCAATGTTACACGAGCTCAACCAATTACAAACCATGCACAGTGACAAGCATTGAAAAGTGGTGATTTGCATACAAGTCAGCTTCTATTCATGCCAAAACGAGGATAAACATGTCAAAACTTAGCAATATGCACACAACAAGCATGGCCGGAGCTTATTCAGCCAACATTTACGCAATGCATGCCATAACTCAGCAAATTGCACACAGCAAGTGGGGCCAAAGCTTATTTCAGCCTATACTCTGGCCAAAACAGTGATATACATGGCAAAAACAATAACATATGAGTTGCAAGAAAGGGCCGAGGCTGATTCATCCCATATCCACACCAAAAATAATGGCATGCAAGTTGCAAGGGGAGAGAACAGTCTTGCAAACCAAAAAAAAAAAAGCTAAACACAGAATCAAAATAAATTGAGCTAACTCAAAATATCCCACTATGAGGTTGGTGATGATTGCCACCCTCCTAACTCAAGAAAACTTAAATTCATGGCTGGCACATGGATAAAGCATATAAGGGAGGCCGAGCTAATCCATAACTTACCAAGTTCCTATGGCACTTGAACTGGGCTAAACCACGGTATTCTAGTTTCAGTTTCACGTCCCCAGATGTTGTGTGTATGTGCCTTTTTGTTCCTGAATAGAGCCCTCATGATGCCTTCCTAGTTCAGTTTTCTCCTTGCACCTTAGGAATTTCGATGAGGAGCCAAAGCTCTTGGATTACCTACTCCTTTTGTATGCTCTGTTTTTCTAATTTTGGAACAGGGGAATGACCTCTTCAAGTGCTCTCAGATGAAAGAAACCCTCTGATGCTTGGAGACTCTAGGTCTCGATAGCTCTTTGATGATGATGGAATTTCCGTATGGAGTCCCTTCAGCTAGAGGAGGAA
This sequence comes from Dicorynia guianensis, assembly GCA_037013595.1. NCBI lineage: Eukaryota > Viridiplantae > Streptophyta > Magnoliopsida > Fabales > Fabaceae > Dicorynia > Dicorynia guianensis. The sequence continues at coordinate 19,976,096 of JASUAB010000010.1, read as the reverse complement.
CTTTCTTTTTATAACTAAGTTAGGGGCTAGTTTTTCTCCACCTAAGAGTCACCGCCCCTCTTCCAAGTTGGCGTCACTCCCTACTAGCTTCTCTGCTATCTGTTTTGCACATTTCTAGCACCCACCATTTTTCACGCTCTGTGCCACCATCTTGCTCCACTCTTTAGCTGTGTGTGTAGGCTCTCTACATGTGGCTGTCAAAATAGCTAGTAACTTGTGAACAGCTCAATAGTAGCTATCATGGCTCCTCTATGCAGCGGCTCTTCATGATGACAACTGAAGTAGGTGAGCTTTAAGGGAGGGCGGTACTGTCTTGCTACTGAAAGGAGGTGAAGTGCTATAGCTAGTTCAACCATGAAGGAGGTTACAGCCTTTCATGGTTGTGGTTGGCTTTCCTAGTTGTCATAATGGTGAGTTTCAACAGCTGGTGGAAGTCATGTTCGTGATGGCGGTGGAGAGAGCTAAAGCCCAACCATGGAACTACAACCTAGTTCCATCCTAAAGAGGAGCTTCTGGCCTTAAGGAAATGAAGCAAAAGGGAAGGGGAATCGGCAAAAGAGGGGGCAATGGAGGGAGGGTCAGTTCTTCACAAAGAAACTATCCCTTCCTCATGCATTTTTTATTTCATTATATTATATTACTATTATATTACTATTATATTTTTATTTCTTCTCTCTTTTTTTTGCTTTTACTTATATTTACTTTTTTATAGTCTTTTATTATTTATTTTGTTTAGAAATCCAACACAACTTAGTTTAGGGTTCCGAACGAAATTTGGTGTCAACACAGCTATCTGTCTCTCTCTTGTAGTCTCTCTCTAAAACTTTTCTACCTCTCTCTCATAGTCTTTCTCTGAAACTTCTTAGTCTCTTTCTCCAAATCTTCTCTCTCACTCTCCCTCTCTCCAAATCTGCTCTTTCTCTCTCTTTCTCTCTCCGTCTTTCCAAATCTTCTCTTTCTTTTGCTATCTCTCTTTCTTTCATTCTTTCTAAATCTTTCCTCTCTCTCACTAGCTCTCTTCCTAAAACTTCTCTCTCTCTTGCTCTCCCTAAAATGTCACTTTCCCTTTCTCTCTCCTCCTTTAAAACTTCTCTCATGCTGTCTCTCTCTCTCTCTCAAACTTCTGTCATATGCTCACTCTCTCTGTGTCTCTCTCTATCTTCTCTCTCTTGCTCTCCCTCTCTGTATCTCTCTCCAATACTTCTTTCTCTCTCAATCTCTCTCTTAAACTTCCTTTTCTCCCACTCTCTCTCTAAAAAACTTCACTTTCCTTGTCTATTTGTCTTTGTCTCTGTCTCTCTCTCTCAATCTTTGTTCTCTTACTTACCTCTCTCTCCTAAACTTCTCTTTCTTTGTCTCCCTTTCTCTTAAACTTCTTTCTCTCCCAATCTGTCCCTCAATAACTTCACTGTCTCTCCCCCTACTCTCTCTATCTATATTTTTCTGTATGAAAGTTTTCTCCCTATAGTTCTCTCTAAAAAATCTTTGTCGCTCACTCTCTCTAAAACTTCTCTCTCTTGCTCTTGCTCTCTCCAACAACTCCTTCTCTCTCTCCAAAGCTTGTCTCTTTGTTTTAAAACTTCTTTTGCTTTCCTTAAAAACTTTTGTCTATCGCTTTCTCTCTTTCTCTAAAATTTGTCTCTCACTAAATCTATCGCTTTCTTTCTCCCCCTCCCTAATACACACATACTTTCCATCTCTGTCTAAACCTTCTCTCCATGTTGCTCTCTTTAAACTTCTCTCTCTCTCTGTCTCCCTCTCTTGCTCTCATTGTCTCTAAGACTTCTTTCTCTCTCCCTCTATCTACAATTTATCTCACTCTGTCTTTCTGTCTCCCTCATGCTCTCTCTCGGTCTTGCTGTCTCTCACCCTCTAAAGTTTCCCTCTCTCTCTAACTCTCTCCCAAAAACATCTCTCTCTCTCTAAAACTTTTCTCTCTCACTCACTTTAAAACTTCGTCTTTCTCTCTCTCTTTTTCTAAAACTTCTTTCTCTCTCTCTCTCTTTCTTTGTGTCTAAAATTTCTCTTTGACTCTCACTTTCTCTCTAAAACTTCTAGCTCTCTCTCTCTCTCTCTCTCTCTCTCTCTCTCTCTCTCTCTCTCTCTCTCTCTCTCTCCCTCCCTCCCTCCCTCCCTCCCTCCCTCTCTTGCTCTCTTTTCTCTCTCTTTTTATGTCTTTGCCCAAAATCCTCTCTCTAATCCTGAAATTCACTGTCTCTTTCTTTGCCCAACACATCCCTCTCTTTCGTTTACTCTCTCTCCCCCTAACATCTCTTTGTGTCTCTCTCCAACAAGTCTCTCACTTTCTAGCTCTCTCTCCCTCTCCTCTTTCTCTCTCCCTCTCCCTCCTTCTCCCAAACACATACACACACACACATCTCTTCCCCCAATACAAACTCCCTCTCCCCAACATGTCTCTTTCTCTCTCTCAAATACACACACTCTCTCTTTCTCTCTCTTTTTCTCTCTCTCCCTCTTGCTACAACACATCTCTCTCTTCCCCAAACACTCTCTCTTTGTTTCTCACTCTCTTGCTCTCTCTCCCTCTCCCTCCCTTTCTCTCCTCTCTCTTTCTCTCTCCAACACATCTCTCACTCTCTCTCCCTCCCTCTCCCCCCCACATACTCTTGTCCCCAACACACACAGCACACTCTATCTTAAACTTCTCTTTTCCTTCCTCTCCCCCTATTTCTCTCATTTACTCACTTCCTCTCTCCAAAACTACTTCTCTGGCTAAACTTCTCTATCTCTCTCTCAAAAACTCCTTTCACTCTCTCACTCACTCTCTTTCTCTCTCTCTAAAACTTCAATATCTATTCATCTCTCTCTATAAAACTTCTCTCTCTCTCTGTGCCTCTAAAACTTCTCTCCTTCTTGGCTGCTGAAATCTCTCTCTATCTAAAACTTCTCTTTCTCTCTTTCTCTCAATTACTCACTCACCCTCTCTCTCTCTCTCTCTCTCTCTCTTTGTGTCTCCCTTCCTCTCTCACTCTATTCTCTCTCTTTCTTTCTCCCTCTGTCTCCATCTCTCTCTCTCCCTTTATCTCCCCTAAACATGTCTCTGTCTCTTCCCCTAATATGTGTCTCTTCATCTCTCTTTCTCTCTCCCTTTCTCTCTTTCTCGCTCTATCTAAAACTTCTCTCTATCTAAATCTTCTCCTTCTTATTGTCTCTCTCCCTCTTCCTGCTCTCTCTAAAACTTCTTTCACTCTCTCTTTCTCTCTCCCTATTTCTCATCTCTCTCCAAAACTTTTTTTCTTGTCTCTCTCTCCCTTTCTCTCTTTGTCTAAAATTTATCTCTCTGACTCTCTTTCTCTCCCAAAAACTTCTCTCTCTCTCATCCTCTCTAAAGCTTTTCTCCCTTTCTATCTCTCTTTGACACCTCTCTTTTTCTTTAAAACTTCTCTTCTCTCTCTTTCTCTCTCTAATTGCCTCCCTCCCTCACTCTAAAAGTTCTCTCTATTACTCACTCTTTCTTTGTCTCTCTTTATGTTTCTGTTTGTTAGTCTCTCTCTCTCTCTCCAAAGCTTCCCTTTCTCTCTCTATAGCTCTCTTGCTCTCTCTCAGTCTATCTAAAATTTATCTTTCACACACATACACACACAGGCTCTAAAACTTCATCCCCTTTCCCTCTCTCCCCACATATCTCTATCTCTATCTCTAAAACTTCTCTCTCTCTCTCTCATTTTCTTTGTAAAATGTCACTCTCTCTCTAAAAGTTCCTTGGCTCTATCACTCTCTTTGTGTAAAACTTCTTAGTTTCTCTTGAAAACCTCTCTCTATCTAAAACTTTTCTTTCTCTCTCTACCTCTTTCTCTTATTTACTCATTTTGGACTCTAAAATTACTCTCTTTGCTTAAAGCTACACTTTCTCTTTCTCTCCAAAACTTTTCTCCCTCATTCCCTCTCTCTTCCCCTCCCTAAAACTTCTCTCTTTGTCTTTTTTTCCTTTCATAAAACTTCTCTCTCTTTCCCTCCCCCTATCTATCTCCTTCTCTCTGTCTCTTGCAAAATCTTCTCTTTTTGTGTCTTTAAAACCTCTCTCTCTCTCACTCTCTTACACTCTCTCCCTATAAAACTTCTATCACTCTCTCTCCTCCTGTCTATAAAAGTTCTCTCTCTCACTCTCTTTTTGAAACTTCTTTATCTCTCTTCATCAAAACTTCTTTTTCCCTTCCTTATGTTTTCCTCTATGCCTAAAACTTACATCTCAGTCCCTCACTCTCTTTAAAACTTCCCTTTCTCTCTCCAACACATCTCTCCCTCACTTTTTGTCTCTCTCTAAAATATCTCTTTCTTTCTTTCTCACTTTTTCCCTCTCTAAAACTTCTCTCACTCTCTCATTCTCCCTTTCTCTAAAGCTTCTCTCTCTCCTCCTCCCTCTCCACACACTCTCTCTCTTCCCCTATACAAACTCTCTTTATCTCCCCTAACATATCTATCTCTCTCTCACCCTATACAAACTCTCTTTCTCCCCCAACATGTCTCTTTCTCTCTCCCTCCAATACAAACTCTCTCTCTCTAAGACTTCTCTCTCTCTCTCTCTCTCTCTCTCTCTCTCTCTCTTTCTTTCTCTCTCCCTTAACACTCTCTTTCCCTTTCTTACTCTCTTTCTCTCTCCAACACATCTCTCTCTCACCCTCCCTTCCTCAACACACACTCTTTTTGTCTCTCAATAACTTCTCTCTCTATTACTCTATCACACTCTCGCCCTTTCTCTCTCTCTCTTTACAACTTCTCTCACTCTCTTTCTCTCTCTCCTTCTCTTAAAAAGTTCTCTCTCTATCACTCTTCTAAAACTTCTCTCTCTCTAAAACTTCTCTTTCCCTTCCCTATGTATCTCTCTCTATCTAAAACTTGTCTCACTCTCTCATCCTCTCTCAAACTTCCTTCTCTCTCTCTCCCCAACATATTTCCCTGTCATCTCTATCTCTATCTAAAACTTCTCTATCTCTGTCTTGCTCTCTCCCTCTCTAAAACTTCTCTGAGTCTCTCATTGACCCTTGCTCTAAGACTTATCTTTCTCCATCTCTAAAACTCCTCTCACTTTGTAAAACTTCTCTCTTTTTCAATCTCTCATACTCTGTCTAAAATTTTTCTCACACTCTCTATCTCTCTCTGTTTCTCTCTCTTCCTCTCTCTGTCACTTGCTCTCTTTATTTCTCTCTCACTTACTCTCTTTCTCTCCTTCTCCTTCTCTCTAAAACTTCTCTCTCTCTCTCTCGCGTTACCTCTCTTTAAAAGTTCTCTCTCTTCTCACTCTCCCAAAAGCTTTTGTCACTTCTCATTCTCTTTAAAACTTCTCTCCCTTTCTCTCTCTAACACCTCTCTCTTTCTCTAAAACTTCTCTTCTGTCTCTCTTTCCCTCCATGTAAAAGTTCTCTCTCTTACTCTATCTTTATCTCTCTCTACAACTTCTCTTTCTCTCTTTATCTCTAAACCTTCTCTCTGTCTCTGCCTCTTCCTTACTTTGTCTTCAATTTCTCTTTATCTCTCTCTCACTCTCTCATACTCATACTCTCTCTATCTTAAAAGCTTCACTCCTCCTCTCTCTTTTTCTCTATTGAACTTCTCACTCTCTCTCATAGAAGTTCTCTTTTGCTCTTTCCCTCTCTCTCTTTCCCTAAAACTTCTCTTAGTCTCTCTCTCTGAAACTTGTCTCTCTCTTTCTCTCTCTCCCTCTCTCTCTTCTTCTCTCTATCTCTGTCTTTCTATACAAAACTTCTCACTTCTCTCTAAAAGGTTTCTTTTGCTCTTTGTCTCTCTCTGTGCCTAAAACTTCTCTTAATCTCTCTCTAAAACTTGTCTCTCTCTCTCTCTCTTGCTTTTTGTCTCGCTCTCCTTCTTTTTCACACTCACTCTCTTTCTCTCTCTAAGTAAAATTTCTCTCTCACTCTCTCAAAAACTTCTCTCTCTCAAACACGTCTCTCTCTATCTACCTCCCTCTTTCCCCTTGCTAAATTTCTCTCTCTCACTTTCTCTTGAAGACATCTCTCTTTGTTTCTCTCACTCTCTCTTCCTCCCCAAATTTCTTTCTCTCCTCCTTTGCCCTACTCTCCCTCTCCCTTGTCTTTCTCTGTCTCCTCAACACTCTCTCTTGGCATCCTACTACACCTCTCTTTCTCTCTTTCTCTCTCTAACACTTTACTCTCTATCTCTTTCCCTGCCTCTCCCCAACATACTTTCCCGTACTCTTTGATTCTCTCTAAAATTTGACTTTCTTTCTCTATCTCTCTCTCACTCTCTCTAAAACATGAATCTCTTGCTCTTTCTCCCTCTCACCCTCTATAACATTGCTTTCTCTCTCCCCCCTAAACTTCCCTCTTTTTCTCTCTAAAACCTTTATGTCTATCTGTTACTCTAAAACTTCTCTTTCTCTCTTGTCTAAAACTTTTCTCTCTAACATCCTTTTTTGTCTCTCTTTTTGTCTCTCTAAAACTTCTCTCAATTAATCTGACTCTCCTTTTCACTCTCTAAAACTTCTCTCTATTAATCTATCTCTCCTTCTTTCTCTCTCTAGGTCCAAAATTTCTCGTCCACTCTCACTCTCTCTCTATGCCCTGCAACACACACTTGAACACTCTCTTTCTCTCCCCAACTTTTTCCCCTCTTTCTCCCTCTCTCTCTCTCTCTCTCTCTCTCTCTCTCTCTCTCTTTTTCTTGATCTCTCTCACTTCTTTGTCTCCTACTCTAACTATAATTTTTCTCTCACTCACTCTCTCTCAATGTCATCTCTATCTGTTCTCTCACTCTCTCCCTCCCTAAATTTCTTTCTCTCTCCACCACATCTCTCTCTATCTCTCTCCCTCCCTCTCCACAATGTACTCTTTTTGTCTCTCACTTACTCACTCTCTAAAATTTGGCTTTGTCTCTTTCTTGGTCTCTCTCTGACTCACTCTCTAAAACTTGAATCCCTCTCTATTTCTTACTCTCACCTTCTATAACATCTTTTTCTCTCTCCCTAAAACTTCCCTCTCTGTCTCTCTAAAAGCTCAACTTCTACCTATCCCTTTAAAACTTCTTTTTCTCTGTGTCTAAAACTTCTCTCTCACTCTTTCAAAAATATCTCTCTTTTTCTCTCTCTCCCTAGAACTTCTCTCTATTTCTCTATCTCTCTCTTCCTCTCTCATGCTCAATCTCTTTCATTCTCTATAATACTTCTCTATTTATCTCTCTTTCTCTCTCTAAAACTTTTCTTTATCCCACTTTCTCTTTCTAAAACTTCTCTTACACTCTGTCTTTGTCTCTCTCTAAAACACCTCTTCTTCTTTATGTCCCTCTCCTTCCCTCTCTCACACTCACACTCTTTCTCTCTCTAAAGTTTTTCTTTCTCTCATTCTCACTCCGTCACACTTGCTAAAACATCTCTCACTCTCTCTCAAAAATTTTTGTCTCTCTCGTTGTCTAAACCTTCTCTCTCTCTCTAAATTACACTGTCTCTCTCCTCTCTATCTAACTTCCCTCTCTTTTTCTCTCTCTAGCTCTCTTATTTTGGCTCTTTCTCTCTCTATTTTTGTTTTTGTCCCTCTCCCTCTCTAACTCACACTCTCATTGTAAAACTTCTCTTTCTCTCTTTCTCTTCTTTGCTAAAACTTCTCTCACTCTCTCTATACAATCTCTCTCTTTCTCTGTAACACCTCTCTCTCTCTCTCTCTCTCTCTCTCTCTCTCTCCCCCTCTCTATCTCTCTCTTTTTCTATGTCTAAAATTTCTTTCACCCTCACTCTCTTTGTGTGTCCCTTTCTAAAACTTCCATCTCTCTCTCTCCCCGTCTCTCTAAAACATCTTCTTTCTCTTTCTCCATGTCTAAAATTTCTCTTTCACTCTCTCTCACACTCCTTCTAAAACTTCTCTCTCTCTCAATGCTTCTCTTTCAATTCCCTATGTATGTCTCTCTGTGTCTAAAACTTTTGTTTCACTCTCTCACTCTCTCTAAAATTTCCCTGCTTCTATGTCTTTAAAACTTCCTTTTCCCTCTCCAACACATCTCTCCCTCACTCTCTTTCTGTCTCTAAAACTTTTCTTTCTCTTTGTTTTCCTCTTTTCCCCTCTAAAGCCTCTCTTGCTTTCCCAATCTCCCTCTCTCTAAAACTTATCTCTCTCTCTAATACTGCACTCACTCTCTAAAACTTCTCTCTCTTTTGCTCTCCCACTTCTGTCTAAAATTTCTCTCTCTCTCTCTCTCTCTCTCTCTCTCTCTCTCTCTCTCTCTCTTTCACACCTCTCTCTCCCCTACTCCTTCTTCCTCTCTTTGTTAGTTACTCTCTTTCTCTCTCTTGCTCTTTTGTACTCTGTCTAAAATTTCTCTCTCATTCTCTCTATCCCTCTCTCTGTTACTCACTCTCTTTGTTTCTCTCTCTCCATTTCCCTCTCTCTCTAAAACTTCTTTCACTCTCCTTTTCTCACTCTCTTTTTGACACTTCTATCGCTCTCTCATTCTCTCTAAAACTTCCCTCCCTTTCTCTCTCTCCAACACCTCTCTCTCTTTCTATAACTTCTCTGTTGTCTCTCGCTCCCCCTCCTTATCTCTCTATGTTTGTGTCTCTACAAAGTTTCTCTATATCTCTCTCTTGCTGTCTCTCTTTCTAAAACTTGCCTCTTTCTCTCTAAAGCTTCTCTTGTTGTCTGTCTCTGTCTCTATCTATCTCTCTCTCCTCCTCTCTTTAAAACTTCTCTTTCTTTACATCTCTAACACTTATCCCCTTCTCTTGTTCAAACCTCTCTCTATCTAAAACTTCTCCCTCTTTCTCTCTTTAAAACTTCTCCTTTTTCTTTCTCTCTCTTTCCCTCCCTTTAAAACTTCATCTCTTTCTCTCTCTTTGCCTCTCTCTTACTCACTCTCTTTCTCTCTCTAACTAAAATTTCTCTCTCTCAAAAACTTCTCTCACTCACTCTCTTTAAAACTATTCTCTCTCTATTTGACTAACTCTATCCCTCTCTGAGTCTCATACACTCTCACTCTCTCTTCTCTCTTCTTCCTCTCTCTCTCACATGCTTGCTCACTCTCTCTTTCTCTCTCGTTCACTCTGCTTCTCTCTCTCTAAATTTCTATCTCTCTTGTCCTTCCTCTCTCAACAAAACTTCTTTCTTTCTCTTTCTTTGTATCTCTAAAACTTCTCCCCCTCTTTCGCTAAAACCTCTCTTTCTATCTAAAGCTTCTCTTTCCCTCTCTTCTCCCTTTTTCTTTCATTTACTCACTTTCTCTCTAAAACTACTCTCTTTGCTTGACACTTCTCTATATCTCTCTTAGAAACTCCTTTCACTCTCTCTTTCTTGCTCAAACGTAGTTCTCTCTTACTCTCTCCTTGCCCTTCTCCCTCTTTCTAAAACTTCTTTCACTTCTCTTTCTCTCTCCTTATGTCTCTATCTCTCTCTCCAAAACTTTTATCTCTCTCTCTCCCCCTCTGTCTCTTTGTGTAAAATTTCTCTCTCACTGTCTTTCTGTCCTGAAAACTTCTCACTCTCTCTCATTCTCTCTAAAACTTCTCTCCCTTACTGTCGCCCTCCATCACCTCTCTCTCTCTCCCTCATTCTGAAAGTTCTCTCTCTCACTCACTCTCTCTTTATCTATCTCTATCCCTATCTATCTCTCACTCTCTCTGAAAAGCTTTCCTTTCTCTATCTATTGCTCTCCCTCTCTGTCTCAGTCTATCTAAAATTTCTCTCTCACACACTTTCTCTCTAAAACTTCACTTTTTTTCCTCTCTCCCCAAGATGTCTCTATCTCTTTGTAAAACTTCTCTCCCTCATTTTCTCTGCAAAACTTCTCACTCTCCAAAAGTTCTCTTTTGCTCTATACCTCTTTCTCCCCCAACAACATGATAATCTCTCTCTCTAAAACTTGTCTCTACCTCTCTCTCTCTCTCTCTTTGTCTCTCTTACTCTTCCTTTGTAAGACTTGTCATTCTCTAAAAGTTCCCTTTTGCTCTCTCCCTGTCTCTTTTCCTAAAACTTCTCTTAGTCTCTCTCTTTGAAACTTATCTTTCTCTCTTTGTCTCTCTCTTCCTCTATAAAACTTCTCACTCTCTCTCTAAAAGTTCAATTTTGCTCTTTCCCTCTCCCTCTTCCTAAAACTTCTCTTAATCTTTCTCTCTCTTTGAAACATGTCTTTCTCTCTTTTTCTCTCCCTCCCTCTAAAACTTCTTCCTATATTTGTCTCTATCTTTCTCGCTCTCTTTCTATCTTGCTTTCTATCTCTCTGTGTCTCTCCCTCCTCTCACTCACTCTCTTTCTCTCTCTCCAAAACTTCTCTCTTTCACTCAATCTTTTGTCTTTTTGTCTCTCTAAAATTACTCTCTCACTCTCTTTAAATCTTCTCTTTCTTTTTTGTCTCCACCTTTCTCACTCAAATACTGTTATTTCTTTCTCTCTCTCTATCTCTCTCTCTCTCTCTTGGTCTCTCTCTAAGACTTCTTTTTCTTAAAATCTTCTCCCTCTCTCCCCCTCTCTCTATGTGTAAAACATCTTTGACTCACTCTTTCTCTCTTTCAAACCTCTCTGTATCTAAAACTTCTCTCTCTCTCTCTCTTTCTTTTCACTTTCTGACTTTCTGACTCTGAACTACTGTCTATGCTTAAATCTGCTCTTTCTCTTTCTCTTCAGAACTTCTCTTACTCACTCATTCTCTCTCTTTCTCCCCGACATATGTCTCACTCACTCTTTCTCTCCCTCTATTAAGCTTCTCTCTCTCCCTCCCTTTCACTATCTCCTTCTCTATGTCTCTCTTAAAAACTTCTCTCTCTCCCTTATTCTCTTTTTTCTAAAACTTCTCTACTCTTTCTGAAACTTCTTTCTCTCTCTAAAACTTCTCTTTGGCCCTGTGTATGTCTCTTTGTGTCTAAAACTACTGTCTCACTCCCTTTAAAACTTAACTCCCTCTATCTCTTTAAAACTTGGTGAGAGTAGTTTTGGAGAGAGAGTGAGAGAAGTTTTCCCCTTCTCTATTGCTAAAAGCTCTCTCTATCTAAAACTTCTCTTTCTCTCCCTTTCTCCCTATTTCTCTCATTCACTCAGCAACTCTTACAAAAACAATTATCTCTAACTTAAAACTTCTATCTGTCGTAATGTCCGCGCGACGTGAGCGAACTCAAAAAATCAAGTTTATTTATTTATTTTACACAAATATCTTTAAAGGGGAAAGGTAGATGAGATTATTTGGAAAATGGGAGAAGTGGGGCTTAAAAAGAAAAAAGGAGTTGCCATTGATCTAAAATCTTGGTGAGATCGGACACCTTAAAAAGAATGGTCTGCATTTTATTTTAAAATGGGTTCAGGGGTTGGTTACGTGTAGGAAAGGTGTTAGCACCCTACAACACCCTTTCGATACCATGTTAATTTTATGCCACTTGTAATTGTCACAAATGTTGTCTATGCTTCCTTGTTAAAGAAAATTGAATGGTTGATTTTTTTTATTACAAACTCCTTGGAAAATTAATAGGCTCCTCCTCTTCAGGTGGGAGCCTATTTCAAGTTCATGGGGATAAATGTATTTGCCTTTATTTCCCATGACTTCCTTCAGTAGAAGTAGAGAAAGTATTACTTTTGGTGAGAAAATTGATTTTAGAAATCTTGTACCAATAAGCTTTTTAAGAAGTACGGATATAGGCTCGTTCCTCTTCAAGTGAGAGTCTAATCAAGTTACAAGAAAAAAATGCCTTCGCCTTAGTTTTTTGTAGCTTTTCCTAGAAAGCTTATTTGGATTCTTGTAGTAAAAGATAAAAATAGGCCATTCCTCTTTAGGTGAAGCCTATACAAGTTGTAAAAATAAATGCCTTTGCCTTTATCTTCAAGTGAGAGTCTAATCAAGTTACAAGAAAAAAATGCCTTTGCCTTAGTTTTTTGTAGCTTTTCTTAGAAAGCTTATTTGGATTCTTGTAGTAAAAGATAAAAATAGGCCATTCCTCTTTAGGTGAAGCCTATACAAGTTGTAAAAATAAATACCTTTGCCTTTACTTTTATAACTCTAAAAGAGAAATTATTTTGCAAAAGGATTGTATTTAAAGGAGGAATTCTCATGCTCATTTTATTTTTGCATGTATTCATTTCCTCATTCTTACACTTCCTTAGCTTTATTTACTTATTTGTTTCCTATTTATTTGCTTCAATTACCAAATTTAAGCAAAGAACATACAGCATCATGCATAGAAAGGGAAAATCAATGATACACCCAAATGTCATGAAACAAGGTATTTTAGTGTGTAGAAACTCCGAAAAATCAGCCATGGCCGAGTTTTACTAACTCAGCGAGTTGACTCAGTATGTTCACCTGAGTTAGTGAGTCAACTCAGTAGGAGAACACCCCATGATTTATGCTAGACCTAGAACACCATGTTTTCATTCATACACCAACCAAAGAGAGCAGACTTCTTCATGCAAACTATCTATTTCATGCAATCAAGCTATATGCATGCATAGCAACTTTAAACAGCAAGTAGGTCTAAAGCTAGTTCAGCCAATATGAACCATGCACAATGACATGCACCAACAACAATGAAATGCAAACTGATTTCAGCCACTTGCTCATGCCAAACAAGGATATGCATGCCAAAGCTTAGCAACATGCAAACAACAAGAAGGGCAGGGACTTATTTAGCTAATACTCACACCATAAAAATGGTGTTACACAAGCCAAAATAGCAACATATAAACTGCAAGAAAGATGAACCATGGACACAACTTATCAAGAACCAATATTCAGACAAAACCAAAGGGATCAACATCCAATCTCATTCATGAGTATATAGAACCGAAACAAACAAAGTAGGGAGCAAGGCATACCTCTAGTCTTCAGTGCAACTGCACCTTCTTGTCCGCAAGTGTAGCAATGTGTGGGGTGGCTATCCTCCTCTATTTGCTGGTTCATTGGATAGGGGCACTTCCAACTTGTTGTACACTTGAAGAACTTCGGTTTAGGATGAAGAAGGAAGTCTTGGATGGAGAAAATGTTCTCTAGGATGGATGGAACTCTCAGATGGATGGAGTGCTTTGATTTTCCAAGGCTTTTTCCCTATTTTTCTCATGGTCCAGCTCTCGTGTGTGTCTCCTCCTTTTATAGCCGAGATAGGTGCTGGTTATCTTCCTCCAAGGGTCACCGCCCTTCCTTCCTTACAACTTCACTCTTCCATAGCAAGCATGACATGTTGGGCTGCTATTCCACTTGCTTTCGGCACACTCCATGCTTCACGCTACATGCTGCTGGTCTCTCACGTCATAAGCAAGTGATGGCCCATGTATGGTTGAGAGAGGTGGTATAGCTTTGCAACCCCTGTCTGTGCAGTATGGTGGCAATAGCCATCATGACTTCATTCTGTAGTAGCTCTCATGTAGGCTACTGAAGTAGGTGAGCTTTAAAGTGGGGGCGGTGCATGATTAAGGAGGTGGTAGCTAGTGACAATTAATGAAGGCCGTGGAGCTATGGCCAACCTAGTTCCATGCTAACAAGGAGCATCCATCTTGAAAGGAAAAGGAAGCCTCTTGCCAAGAAGAGGGCTGGCCAGGGAGAGGAGGAAATGAGGGGATCGGTTTCTCCACAAATGAACCGACCCTTCATGCAAGTTTTATTTTTCGTTGCACTGTTCATATTGCCATTTTATTATTATTTTATTAATATTATGTTATTATTATTTTTAAAAAAATTATTTCTTCTTCTTTTTCTTTTCTACTTCTTTTTTTTGTGTTTTCTTTTCATTGTCTTTTAGCATTGTTTATTTTCTCTAAAATCCAATACAACTTATTTTAAGATTCTAGACGAAATTCGGTGTCTACACGCTCTCTCCAAAACTCCTCTCTCTCTCACTCATTCCCTATACAAGTTCTCTCTCTTTTTCTTGTCTCTCTCTTCCTCCCCCTTTCTCTAAAACTTCTCTCTCTCTTAGTCCCTTTGTCTCTTTGTCTAAAATTTCTTTTTCTCACTCTCTTTCTCTCTCAAAAATGTCTCTCTCTCCCTCTCTCATTCCCTCTAAAACTTCTTTTCCTTTCTCTCCCTCCAACACCTCTCTCTCTCTCTCCCTCACTTTATTACTTCTTCCTCACTTTCTCTCTCTCTCTTTGTCTCTCTCCCCTTCCCTCTCACTCACATTCTTTCTCTCTCTAACTAAAATTTCTCTCTTTCTCCCTCTAAAACTTCTCTTGCACATCTTTCTCTATTTCTCTCTCTCCCTCACTACCTAAAATTTGACTTTCTCTCTTTCTCTGTCTCTCGCTTACTCGCTCTCTAAAACTTGAATCTCTTGCTCTTTCTCTCTCTCACCCTCTACAACATCTCTTTCTCTCTCTCTCCCAAAACTCCCTCTCTTTCTCTTTAAAACCTTTATGTATGCCTGTCTCTCTAAAACTTCTTGTTCTCTCTCTCTTTGTCCAAAACTTCTCTATCACTCTCTCTAAAACATCTCTCTCCATCTTTCCCTTTCTCTCTCTAAAACTTCTCTCTATTAATCTCTGTTCCTTTCTCTCTAGGTTTAAAATTTCTCTTTCACTCTCTTTCTCACTCAATCTCTAAAACTTTAATCTCTTGCTCACTCTCTCTCCTTGAAACTTTGGTCTCTTTCTCTCTAAAACCTCTACATCTATCTGTCTCTCTAATCCTTCTCTTTCACTCTCTCTTTGTCTAAAACTTCTCTCTCGCTCTCTCTAAAACATCTCTCTCTCTGTCTTTCCCTTTCTCTCTCTCTCTCTAAAACTTATCTCTATGAATTTGTCTCTCCTTCTCTCTCTCTTTCTTGGTCTAAAATTTCTCTTTTACTCTCATTCTCTTTTTTTGTGTGTCCCACAACACAAGCTCTTTCTTTCCCTCTCTCTAACTTTTTCCCCTGTCTCTCTCTCTCTCACTCACACATACTCACTCACTCTCTTTCTCTCCTACTCTAAATAAAATTTTTCTCTTACACTTTCTCTCTCTCTCAAAAACTTCCCTCTCTCTGAAACTTCTCTCTCACTCTATCTCAAACATGTCTCTCTCTATTTCTATCTTTTTCCCTAGTAAATTTCTCTCTCTTGCTCTCTCTTGAAGTTGTCTCTCTTAGTTTTTCTCACTCTTTCCCTCCCCCAATTTCTCTCTCTCTTTCTGTCTCCTCCCTCCCAGTGTCTTGCTTTATCCCTTATATACTCTCTCTCCTCACCACGTTTCTCAGTCTTTCTCCCTAAAACTTTTTAGTCTCTCTCTCTTTCTCTATAAAACTCCTCACTTTCTCTCAAAAAGTTCTCCTTTGCTCTTTCCCTCTCTCTCCCTCCCAAAAATCTCTTAGTGTCTCTCTCTCTTTGAAACTTGTTTTTCTCTCTTTCTCTCTTCGTCCCTCTAAAACTTCTTCCACTTTGTCTCTCTCTATGTCTCCCTATCCCTCCCACTTTAAAACTTCTCTCTTTCTCTCTCTCTCTTTCTCTCTCAGTTGGGGCTGATATGAACCCACCTAACTCCACCTCAAAAGCTAGCTTGTAAGGGGAGGTTAGCGAATCCATATATATAACACCCAAAACCTTTCTACCTAACCAATGTGGAACTTCATCATTCCTAACCCCTTTAGACTGTATGACCTCATATAGAGAACTAGGATCCATGGCCCACACCGACTAGAGCAGGGCAAGCTCTGATACCATATGATATGAACCCACCTAATGTTCTATCATGTAATACTAGTAAGTATCCTACGGTTAAAAGTATATTACTATTCCCACAGAGAATTGGATTATCAACTACTAACCCATATTACTATCCTATGCCTTATTTGATAGATCAATGTTGTTGCAAGGAGACTTAATGACAAATCAAAACTTCTAAAGAAAACAAATGAAACAGAATTAAAATTTCAAGTTGATGATTTGAGTAGGGAGAATACCAATTACTAATGAAGTCTAAGGTTATACAAATCCATTATAATTTTACTCTTGCCTCTCCCATTACCAAAAACTGAGATATGACCTATCTTTCTTTTAAGGTGGATTCCAATTCTTGATTCTATTATGCTAAATACTCAACCAGATGCACTATCTTGTTTAGATGTAGATGTCTCTAGTCAAATAAACCTAATGCTTGAACCCAAAGGCTACATATCTATGCTCAATTAGAAATTCAAGAAAAGAATTAAGAGCAAGCATCCTTTAATTGATTGCACCAGACCTATGCCATGTGACCATGCTAGTGTCTAATGTTCTTTAATCCAATTGAATTCAAAATTAACTTATCTTTGTCAAGAATCAATTAATTCTTTTAGTTTTTTAGTTGGCCAAATTAACTAATCATTAAGACTAGAATCAAAGAAAACATCTAATAAAGATAAAAGAATTTAAACCAAAATTAGCAAAAGATTCATTACAACTTCATTGTAATCCCCTTGAATTAAGTTGAGCTCATGCTAATCATATCCATGAAAAAAAGAATTAAAGAAAGTAAAAGAAAGAAAAACAACAAATTTGCAATGAATGGATCTCTACTCTTCAAGATGCAACACTTCCTTAGTTAAGAATGCTCCAAGAAAGCTCTCTCTTTAGGAAACATGTTCTCTTTATCTATCTCAAAACTTCTCTTCTTGTCTCTCTAAAACTTCTCTCTCTCACTCTCTTACACTTTCTCCCTTTCTCTCTCCTTCTAAAACTTCTCTCACTCACTCGCTTTCTGAAATTTCTCTCTCTCTAAAACTTCTTTGTCCCTTCCTTATGTATCTCTCTATGTCTAAAACTTCTATCTTGCTCTTTCACTCACTAAAACTTTCTTCCTTCTATATCTTTAAAACTTCCCTCCCTCTCTCCAACATATCTCTCCCTCACTCTCTTTTTTTATCCAAAACTTCTTTTTCTCTCTATCTTTCTAAAACTACTCTTTCTCTTTTTCTTGCTCTTTCCCTCTCTAAAACTTCTCTCACTTTCTCTATCTTTCCAATAACGTCCCTCTGTGTCTCCCCAATTCTCTCTCTCTCTCTCTCTCTCTCTCAATCTCTAAGATTTAACTTTCTCTCTTTCTCTCACTCACTCTCTAAAACTTGAATCTCTTGCTCTTTCTCTTTCACCCTCTATAACATCTCGTTCTCTCTACCCCTAAACCTTCATCTCTTTTGTTCTAAAACCTTTATGCCTATCTGTCTCTCTAAAACATCTCTCTCTCGCTCCTTGCTCTCTAAAACTTTCCCTCCCCTCTCTCTAAAATATCTTTCTCTCCCTCTCTCTCTTTCCTTCTCCCTAATCTTCTCTCTATTAATTTATCTCTCTTTCTCTCTCTCAAAAACTTCTCTTTATTAATATGTCTGTCTATCTCTCTCTCATAACACACACACACTCCTTCACTCCTTCTCTCTCTAACTTTTTCCTCTCTTTCTCTTGTTCTTTGTCTCTCTCTTACTCACTCTCTTCTCTCCTACTCTAATTAAAATTTTTCTCACTCTCTCTCTTAAAAACTTTCCTCTCTCGCTCTGTCTTGAACACATCTCTCTCTCTTCTCCCCATTAAATTTCTCTCTCTTGCTCTCTCTCAATGTTATCTTTTTTTGTTTCTCTCACTCTTTCTCCCTCTCCAAATTTCACTCTTCCCCTTCCCCAACTCTCTCTCCCTGTGTCTCTCTCTATCCCTCCCATACTCTTTCTTCTCCCAGCACTTTTCTCTCTTTCTCACTCTTTCTCTGTTCACCATGTCTTTCTTTATCACTCTCCCTCCCTCTTCCTAATGCACTCTCTCTCTCACATGCACACTCTTTCTCTCTCTAAACTTTTTTTTCTCTGTATCTCTTTGTCACTATCTCTTTGTTTAAAACTTCTCTCTCTTCCTCTCTATCAAACTTCCCCCTCTTTTTCTCTCTCTAACTCTCTCATTTTGGCTCTTTCTCTCTCTCTCTCTCTCTCTCTCTCTCTTTTTTCTCTCTGTGTCCCTCTCCCTCTCTCTAACTCACACTCTCTCTAAAACTTTTCTTTCTCTCTCTCTCCCTTTCTCTATCTATCTTTGCTAAAACTCCTCCCATCTCTCTATAACTTCTCTCTTTCTCTCTCTCTCTCTGTGTCTAAAATTTCTCTTTCACTTTCACTCTCTCTATGTCTCTCTCTAAAACTTTTGTCTCTCTCCCTTTCTATAAAACTTCTCTTTCTCTATTTGTGTCAAAAATTTCTCTTTGGCTCTCATGCTCTCTCTCTCTCTCTCTCTCTCTCTCTCTCTCTTGCAACACTCTCTCTTTCTTTCTCTCTCTCTCTTCCTCCTTCCCTCGCTCACCCTTTTTCTCTCTCACTGTCTTTCTTGCTCTATCTCCATCTCTCTCTCCTTTCTCTCTCTCTCTCTCTATTGCCTAAATTTCTCTTTGACTCAAATGCTCTCTCTCTAAAGTATCCATCTCTGTCTCTCTCTTATAACACTCTCTCTTTCTTTCTCTCTCTCACTCTCTTTTCCTCCTTCCCTCTCTCACTTTCTTTCTTGCTCTATTTCTCTCTCTATCCCCCTCAGTACACTCTCCTTGGCCCCAAAATTCACTCTCTTTCTCTACCTAACATCTCTCTCTCTCTCTCTCTCTCTCCCTCTCCCTCTCTTTCTCTTTCTCTTTCTCAAATATACATACTCTCTCTTTCTCCAACATGTTTCTTTATCTCTATCTATAACTTCTCTATATATCTTATATGAACACAAGCATGGATTGCAAGAGAAAAGGAGCAGCGGATGAGCTAATATTACCTCAAGGACCAATTACAAGATTGAGGGCCAAAAAGTTCAAGCAATCACTTCAAACTTATATGGGCAGAATGTTAGAAGGAATGGAAGCTCAAGATGCAATGAAGGCCAATGGAGCTTCACCTAATCAAATTGGGTTGAATTTGCAAGATGGGTCCAACCTATGTTTAATTCATCATTCCAAGTTAATAGATTAATTTTTGGGTAGTTCACTGCTTGCAATTTGCATTTAGGCTTGTTTTTTTTTGTTGGGAGGTCCAAGCCAAGTTTAAGGACTAACCTAATAGTCTAGGTTATTTGAACTTGTGGGGGTATAAATACCCTAGTACATGTATGAGGATCAAGAAATGAATGAAAAAAAAATTATTTTGGAGTTTTATAATCTTTGTTCAAGGCTTGGCTTGAATCTCTATTGCATCAAGAATTAAACTTCATCAAGGTACTTACATCCTAGTAAATATTCTGTTCTTGATTTCTTAATCAATCAATTATTTGCGTTTCCATTTGCATTAATCATTTGGGGGTTCAATAGGTTGGGAGATCTCCATCTTTTCTTGTTCCCTATCAATTGTGTGTTTGGGGTTTCTAGATTATAAATATCCTTGGAGTTCCATATCATTTCTTATTTATCCTAGGTTAGAGTTTGTTGTTTTCTTTTTTTTTTCTACCTAATATAAACTACAACCAGATATGGTTTGATTTTGATATTTTTTTTTTCATATTTTGGTGTTATTTGCTATTTATCCTATAGTAAAAATATATATATATATATATATATATATTTGTGCCACTGTTAAAAAAAAGGAAAAAAGAACAAAATTGAAAGAGTTGTGGCTAGAACAAGAAAAGCACCACAGAAACGTTTAATTAGGTTGGTAGCAAGTTCTTTGAACCTGTACACTTTTTTTTGGGAAGAATTAAGGGTATAATTAAATTCAGGTCTAAACACACTTTGGGTTTTGAAAATTAATTAGCAAAGTCAAAGAAGCATAAGCACAATTTGTGGGTTTAGCATCATTCTAGGAAACCTATTGAATTTCTTTCCTTTGTGTCTTTATATCTTTTTATGTCAAAATTGATTTTTCCACAAAAGAAACATCAATTTCTACATTTATACATTAGTTTTGTCTTTTTCCTTCAAATCTAAGTTGCTATTTTTGGTTTCTCCTGCTTTTGCTTTTATGTACACCATAATTAACAATTTGATTCTTGTTAATTCGAGATCTGTATTTTGGGCAGCAAACACTTCATATCTTGCATGCTCATTTCAATTTATTCATTTTGGTATATTTGCTTCTAGTTTTTGTGCCTGTCTTCCTAGTTAAGTGTTTTCGTTGCAATCCTAGTATTAATTTGCTGTTTGTGAGTATTTTGGTTTGAGGATTAATTCTAAAGTGCAATTAAGAACAACAAGCTTGAGTGGTAAAAGGCTTGAGTGTGTGAGCTTAAAGAGGGTAAAAGCCAACAATTGTGTGAAACATGAGTGGAGTGCCATCTTTTGAGTGAAACATGTGAGGGAGTGTTTTGTGAGGCTGTTTTACTAACATTTCTTACAGGTTCATAAAATGAGTAATCCTTCAACAAGGAGGGAGGGTAAAGAGCCCTTGGATGATGAAACATCACTCCAGTCATGAAATTGATGTATAGGGCCTTTACTAGTCAATTTCAAAAGTTGAATAGTAGGCTAGATGAGTTGGATGAATGGAAGAGGGAGCTGTCAGAAAGCTTGCGAGGGAATGGTAGGCAAACTAATGATAGGAATAGGCATCAAAATGAGTTTGATCAGGGACTATTTGAAGATGAATTTGAAGAGGGGAGTTTGGCTCGAAATAGAAGGGGTGAAGTTAGAATAGAAAATAGGAGGGAATGATGTGAGCACAAGCATGGATGGCAAGAGAAAAGGAGAGTGGATGAGCTAACATTACCTCAAGGACCAATTACAAGATTGAGGGCAAAAAGTTCAAGGAATCACTTCAAACTTATATGGGCAGAATGTTAGAAGGAATGGAAGCTCAAGATACAATGAAGGCCAATGGAGCTTCACCTAATCAAATTGGGCTGAATTTGCAAGATGGGTCCAACCTATGTTTAATTCATCATTCCAAGTTAATAGATTAGGTTTTGGGTAGTTCACTACTTGCAATTTGCGTTTGGGCTTGTTTTTTTTGTTGGGAGGCCCAAGTTTAAGGCCTAACCTAATAGTCTAGGTTATTTGAACTTGTATGGGTATAAATACCCTAGTACATAGATGAGGATCAGAACGAATGAAATTATTTTGGAGTTTTATACTCTTTGTTCAAGGCTTGGCTTGAATCTCTATTGCATTAAGAAATGAACTTCATCAAGGTACTTACATTCTAGTGAATTTCTGTTCTTGACTCCTCAATCAACCAATTATTTGTGTTTCAATTTGCATTAGTCATTTGGGGGTTCAATAGGTTGGGAGTTCTCTGTCTATTCTTATTCTCTATCAATTATGTGTTTGGGGTTTCTGGATTATAAATATCCATGGGGTTCTGCATCATTTGGTATCAAAGCCAAATTAGAGTGAATTCTTATTTATCCTAGGTTATAGTTTGCTATTTTCTTTTTTTTTTCTTTGCCTAATATCACTAGAACCAGATCTGGGTATACAAGTGCATGTTGTAGCTGGTTTGATTGTTTAGGATTTGATTTTGATATTTTGTTGCTATTTGCTATTTATCCTATATTAAAAAAAAAAATTTAGCTACTGTTAAAAAAAAAAAGGAAAGAGGAAAAAAGTTGAAAGAGTTGTGGCTAGAAAAAGAAAAGCACCACAAAACGTTTAATCAGGTTGGTAGCAAGTTCTTTGAACCTATATACTTTTTTTTGGGAAGAATTAAGGGTATAATTAAATTCAGGTCTAAACACACTTTGGGTTTTGAAAATTAATTAGCAAAGTCAAAGAAGCATAAGCACAATTTGTGGGTTTAGCATCATTCTAGGAAACCTATTTAATTTCTTTCCTTTCTGTCTTTATATCTTTTTATGTCAAAATTGATTTTTCCACTAAGGAAACATCAATTTTTGCATTTATACATTAGTTTTGTCTTTTTCCTTCAAATCTAAGTTGCTATTTTTGGTTTCTCCTGCTTTTGCTTTTATATACACCATAATTAACAATTTGATTCTTGTTAATTCGAGATTTGTATTTTGGGCAGCAAACTCTTCATATCTTGCATGCTCATTTCAATTTATTCATTTTGGTATATTTGCTTCTAGTTTTTGTGCCTGTCTTCCTAATTAAGTATTTTCGTTGCAATCCTAGTATTAATTTGCTGTTTGTGAGTATTTTGGTTTGAGGATTAATTCTGAAGTGATTAATTCTGAAGTGCAATTAAGAACAACAAGCTTGAGTGGTAAAAGGCTTGAGTGTGTGAGCTTAAAGAGGGTAAAAGCCAACAATTGTGTGAAACATGAGTGGAGTGCCATCTTTTGAGTGAAACATGTGAGGGAGTGTTTTGTGAGGCTGTTTTACTAACATTTCTTACAGGTTCATAAAATGAGTAATCCTTCAACAAGGAGGGAGGGTAAAGAGCCCTTGGATGATGAAACATCACTCCAGTCATGAAATTGATGTATAGGGCCTTTACTAGTCAATTTCAAAAGTTGAATAGTAGGCTAGATGAGTTGGATGAATGGAAGAAGCAGTTGTCAGAAAGCTTGCGAGGGAATGGTAGGCGAACTAGTGATAGGAATAGGCATCAAAATGAGTTTGATCAGGGACTATTTGAAGATGAATTTGAAGAGGGGAGTTTGGCTCGAAATAGAAGGGGTGAAGTTAGAATAGAAAATAGGAGGGAATGATGTGAGCACAAGCATGGATGGCAAGAGAAAAGGAGAGTGGATGAGCTAACATTACCTCAAGGACCAACTACAAGATTGAGGGCCAAAAAGTTCAAGGAATCATTTCAAACTTATATGGGCAGAATGTTAGAAGGAATGGAAGCTCAAGATGCAATGAAGGCCAATGGAGCTTCACCTAATCAAATTGGGCTGAATTTGCAAGATGGGTCCAACCTATGTTTAATTCATCATTCCAAGTTAATAGATTAGGTTTTGGGTAGTTCACTACTTGCAATTTGCGTTTGGGCTTATTTTTTTTGTTGGGAGGCCCAAGTTTAAGGCCTAACCTAATAGTCTAGGTTATTTGAACTTGTATGGGCATAAATACCCTAGTACATAGATGAGAATCAGAACGAATGAAATTATTTTGGAGTTTTATACTCTTTGTTCAAGGCTTGGCTTGAATCTCTATTGCATTAAGAAATGAATTTCATCAAGGTACTTACATTCTAGTGAATTTCTGTTCTTGATTCCTTAATCAACCAATTATTTGTGTTTCAATTTGCATTAGTCATTCTGGGGTTCAATAGGATGGGAGTTCTCTGTCTATTCTTGTTCTCTATCAATTATGTGTTTGGGGCTTCTGGATTATAAATATCCTGGGGTTTCGCATCATTTGGTATCAAAGCCAGATTAGAGTGAATTCTTATTTATCCTAGGTTATAGTTTGCTATTTTCTTTTTTTTTCTCTGCCTAATATCACTAGAACCAGATCTGGGTATAGAAGTGCATGTTGTAGCTAGTTTGATTGTTTAGGATTTGATTTTGATATTTTGGTGCTATTTGCTATTTATCCTATATTAAAAAAAATATTTTTGCTACTGTTAAAAAAAAAGGAAAGAGGAAAAAAAGTTGAAAGAGTTGTGGCTAGAAAAAGAAAAGCACCACAGAAATGTTTAATCAGTTTGGTAGCAAGTTCTTTGAACATGTGCACTTTTTTGGACATAATTAAGGGTATGATTAAATTCAGGTCTAAACACACTCTGGGTTTTGGTAATTAATTAGCAAAGTCAAAGAAGCATAAGCACAATTTGTGGGTTTAGCAACATTCTGGGAAACCTATTCAATTTCTTTCCTTTTTCTTGTGTCTTTATATCTTTTTTTCGTTTTTCCACTAAGGAAACATCAATTTTTGCATTTATGAATTAGTTGTGTCTTTTTTCCTTCAAATTTAAGTTGCTATTTTTGGTTTCTCCTGCTTTTGCTTCCATATACACCATAATTAACAATTTGATTCTTGTTAATTCGAGATCTATATTTTGGGCAGCAAACTCTTCATATCTTACATGCTCATTTCAATTCATTCATTTTGGTATATTTGCTTCTAGTTTTTGTGACTATCTTCCTTGTTAAGTGTTTTCATTGCAATCCTAGTATTAATTTGCTGTTTGTGAGTATTTTGGTTTGAGGATTAATTCTGAAGTGCAATTAAGAACAACAAGCTTGAGTAGTAAAAGGATTAAGTGTGTGAGCTTAAAGAGGGTAAAAGCCAACAATTGTGTGAAACACAAGTGGAGTGCCATCTTTTGAGTGAAACACGTGAGGGAGTGTTTTGTGAGGCTATTTTACTAACATTTCTTACAGGTTCATAAAATGAGTAATCCTTCAACAAGGAGGAAGGGTAAAGAGCCCTTGAATGATGAAGTTAGCATCACTCCAGACATGAAGTTGATGTATAGGGCCTTTACTAGTCAATTTCAAAAGTTGAATATAGGCTAGATGAGTTGGATGAATGGAAGAGGGAGTTGTTAGAAAGTTTGCTAGGGAATGGTAAACAAACTAATGATAGGAACAAGCATCAAAAAGAGTTTGATCAGGGGCTATTTGAAGATGAATTTGAAGAGGGGAGTTCGGCTAGAAATAGAATGGGCGAAATTAGAATAGAAAATAGGAGGAATAGTAATCTAAATGCTATGAAGATGAATATACCTCCATTTAAGGGTAGAAATGATGCTGAAGTGTACTTGGAGTGGGAGAGAAAAATGGATTTGATATTTGCTTGTCACAACTATTCTGAAGAGAAGAAGGTGAGGTTGGCTGCAGTAGAATTTTCAAATTATGCTTTAGTTTAGTGGGATGAATTAATGAAGTCTAGGAGGAGAACTGGTGAATATCCTATTGAGATTTGGGATAAGATGAAGAGAATAATGAAGAAGCAATTTGTGCCTTCTTATTACTATAGAGTTGCACTAGAAGTTGCATAAGCTTACTCAAGGGTCAAAGTCAGTGGAAGATTACTACAAGGAGATGGAGATGCTCTTGATTAAAGCTAACATTGAGGAGGATAGGGATGTGACAATGGCTAGGTTTATAGGAGGTCTGAACAAGGAGATAGCTAATGTAATGGAGTTGCACCATTATGTTGAGATGGAGGACCTAGTTAACATGGGCATGAAGGTGGAGAGACAATAAAAACAAAGGAGAGCAGCCAAGTCATTTTTGAATTCCAATAGCAAATAGAGTTCAAAATGGAACAAATATGATGAGAAGAAGAAGGAGAAAGCCACTGATTGCAAGGAAAAGGGACTGGATGCAAACAAAAACAAGGAGAAGAGTACTTCAACTCAAAAGGGTACTTCTAATTCTTTTTCAAAAACCTCTAAACATAGAGATATAAAGTGTTTTAAGTGTCAAGATCGTGGTCATTATGCATTTGATTGTCCTAATAGAAAGACCATGTACATTAGAGGTAATGAGATTGTTTTTGAATCTGACAATGATAATGATTATGACGAGAATGGTAGTGAGAGTAGTATGCCAACTTTAGAGGATTATTTTGATGATGATTGGAATGTTGAATATGCTGCTCATGGTGAATCTCTTGTTGCTAGGCATGCATTGAATCTAAATGTTAAAGAAGAAAGCTTAGAACAAAAAGAAAATATATTTAACACTAGATGTTTATTTGGTGGTAAAGTTTGTAGCATGACTATTGATGGGGGTAGTTGTGCTAATGTGGCTAGCACCACTTTGGTGGATAAATTGGGGCTGAAACATGTTAAACACCCTACTCCTTATAGGCTACAATGGTTGAATAATAGTGGAGAAGTGAAAGTTACTAGGTAGGTTGTGGTAGCTTTTACTATTAGGAAGTATAGTGATGAAGCTATGTGTGATGTAGTACCCATGCATGCTGGTCATTTATTATTGGGGAGACCTTGGCAATTTGATAGGTGTGTGATGCATGATGGGTATAGAAACAGATACTCCTTTAAGCATGATGGCAAGAAAATCACTCTGGCACCTTTATCACCTAAAGAAGCTTACCTTGATCAGGTTAAGCTTCAACAATTAGCTTGTGGGAGTTCGAGTAGTGAGGTGAAAAAGAATAATGAGAGAACAGAGGCCATGAGAGAAAAGAATAAAGATAAAGGCCCAATGTTCAGTGACTACACAAATGAGGAAAAGAAAGTGAGATGTGCAGAAGAAAATAAGTTAGTGAATGATAAAAAGCGAAGAGATGTGCCTAATGAACCTTGGACAAACATATCCAATGGACTTTCTTTTCGGTTTGCCTAGGATTAGGAAGGGTAGGGATAGCATATTTGTTGTTGTGGATAAATTTAGTAAGATGGTCATTTCATTGCTTGCCATAAGACTGATGATGCAACAAATATTGCTAACCTTTTCTTTAGGGAAGTGGTTCATTTTCATGGTGTGCCAAGAACCATTATTTCAGATAGTGATGTTAAGTTCCTACGTCACTTTTGGAGAGTGTTGTGAGGAAGGTTAGGTTCTAAACTTTTGTTTTCTACTACATGTCACCCACAAACTGACAGACAAACTGAAGTAGTGAATAAGACTTTAGGAACCTTGTTGCGTGCTATCATTGGTAAGAATTTGAAAACTTTGGAGGATTATTTGCCATTTATTGAGTTTGCATATAATCGTGCTATACATTCTTCCACAGGTTTTTCACCATTTGAGATTGTTTATGGTTTTAATCGTTTACTATGTTAGATTTAATGCCTTTGCCTTTGAGTGAAATTGTTAGCTTAAATGGAAAGAAAAAGGTAGATATGGTTAAAACAATACATGAGAAAGCACATGAGCAGATTGAGAAGAACCGCATGTATGCACAATGGGCCAGTAAGGGTTGAAAGTAGGTTATCTTTGAACTAGGAGATTGGATTTGGTTACACATGCGAAAGGAGAGGTTTCCATAGTAAAGGAAGTTGAAGATTGATGCAAGGGGCAATGGACCATTCCAGGTCTTGGAGCACATTAATGATGATGCATACAAGATAAACTTGCTAAGTGACTATAATGTAAGTGCCACTTTCAATGTTTCTGACCTATCTCTTTTTGAACTTGATTCGGATTTGAGGATGAATCCTTTTGAGGAAGATAGGAAAATTGATGCAGAACCCCAAGGATATTTATAATCCAAAAACCCCAAATGCACATTTGATAGGGAATAAGAAAAGACGAAGAACTCCCAACCTATTGAACCCCCAAATGACTAATGCAAATGGAAATACAAATAATTGGTTGATTAAGAAATCAAGAATAGAAATTTCACTAGGATATAAGTACCTTGATGAAGTTCAATTCTTGATGCAATAGAGATTCAAGCCAAGCCTTGAACAAAGAGTATAAAACTCCAAAACAATTTTTTTTTCATTCATTTCTTAATCCTCGTACATGTACTAGGGTATTTATACCCCCATAAGTTCAAATAACCTAGACTATTAGGTTAGGCCTTAAACTTGGGCCTCCCATCAAAAAAAAAAAAAAAAGCCCAAATACAAATTACAAGTAGTGAACTACCCAAAAACTAATCTATTAACTTGAAATGATGAACTAAACATAGGTTGGACCCATCTTGCAAGTTCAGCCCAATTTGATTATGTGAAGCTCCATTAGCCTTCATTGCATCTTGAGCTTCCATTCCTTCTAACATTCTGCCTATATAAGTTTGAAGTGATTCCTTGAACTTTTTGGCCCTCAATCTTGTAATTGGTCCTTGAGGTAATGTTAGCTCATCCGCTGCTCCTCTCCTCTTGCCATCCATGCTTGTGCTCACATCAATACCACTCTTTGTCTTATTCTCTAAACATATCTTTCTCTATCTCTCTTGATGCTCTCATCGAAACTTTTCTCTCTCTTTCTCTCTCACTAAAACTTCTTTGTCCTTCTCCCTCTTACACTCTTGCTCTCTCTGAAACTTCTATTTCTTTCTTTCTCTCCCACTCTTGCTAAAACTTCTCTTACTCTCTCTCACGCTAACTCTTTGTCTCTCTCTCTCTCCCCCTCTCACTCATTCACTCTCTTTCTCTATCTCTCTGAAACTTCTTTCACTCTCTTTCTCTCTCTCTTACTCACTCTCTAGAACATTCTCTCTCTTTGTGTCTCTAAAGTTTTTGCCCCTCTCTCTTACTGAAACCTTTCTCTATCTAAAGCATCTCTTTCCCTCTCTTTATCCCTCTTTCTCACATTTACTCACTTTCCCTCTCTTCTCTTGCTTTCTCTTTCTAGAACTTCTTTCACTTACTCTCTTTCTCTAAAACTTCAATCCCTCTCTTTCTCCTTCTCTCTCCAAAACTTCTCTCCCTCTTTGTGTCTCTAAAGCTTCTCCCCTTCGCTTGCTGAAACCTTTCTTTATGTACAATTTCTCTTTCCCTCTCTCCCTTTTTCTCTCATTTACTCACTTTCTCTCTCTAAAACTACTTTCTCTACTTAAAACTTCTCTATATCTCTGTCCAAAACTCCTCTCACTCTCTCTCTCTCACCAAGCTTTCTTTCTTGCACACCTAAAACTTCTCTCTCTATCTAAAACTTCTCTTTCTCTCTCTCTCTCTCCCCTTGTCTCTTTGTCTAAAATTTCTTTCTCTCACTCTCTTTCTCTCCCGAAAACTTCTCACTCTCTCTTTCTTATTCTCTATAAAACTTCTCTCCCTTTTTCTCTGTCTCCATCATCTCTCTCTCTCAAAATTTTCTCTTTTCTGTCTCTCCTTCTCTCCCCCCTCAAGTTCTCTCTCTCACTCAATCTCTCTTTGTCTCTCTCTCATTGTCTGTCTGTCTATCTATCTATCTATCTATCTATCTATCTTTCTCTTTCCAAGATTCCCTTTCTCTCTCTATAGGTCTCCCTCTCTCTCTCAGTTTGTCTAAAATTTCTCTCTCACACACTCTCTCTAAAACTTCACTCCCTTTCCCTCTCTCCCCAACACGTCTCTATCTCTCTCTAAAACTTTTCTCTCTTTTTCTCCGTAAAACTTCCTATTATCTCCCTCTAAAAGTTCTCTTTTGCTCTTTCCCTCTCTATCTCCCTAAAACTTCATAGTCTCTCTCTCTTTGAAACTTCTCTTTCTCTCTTTCTCTCTTTGTCTCTCTTCCTTCGTAAAACTTCTCACTTTCTCTCTAAAAGTTGTCTTTTGCTCTTTCCCTCTCTCTTTCCCTAAAACTTCTCTTAGTCTCTCTCTCTCTGAAACTTATCTTTCTCTCTCTCCCTCTCTCTCACTCACTCTCTTTTTCTCTCTCCAAAACTTCTCACTTTTTCTATCTAAAAATTCTATCTCTCTAAAATTACTCTCCCACTCTCTTTAAATCTTCTCTGTCTTTCTCTCTCTCTACCTCTCTCTCTAAAACTGCTCTCTCTTTGTCTTTGTCTCTCAGTTTCTCTCTAAAAATTCGGTCATAATATTCTCTCTCTCTCTTTCTTAATTGCTCTTTTTCTCTCTCTAAAACAATTCTCTATTTAAAACTTCTCTTTTTCATGCTTTCTCCCTTTAAAATTTCTCTCTCTTTCTCTCTCTGCCTCTGTCTCTATTTCTCTCTCTGTGTAAAACTTCTCTCACTCAGACACTCTCTAAAACTTCCCCTCCCCTCTCTCTCACACACTCTCTTTAAAACTTCTCTCTATTAATCTATCTCTTTTTTTTCTCTCTCTAGGTCTAAAATTTCTCTTTCACTTTCACTCTCTCTCTGTCATGCAACACACTCTCTTTTCCTCCTTCTCTCTCTAACTTTTTCCTCTTCTTCTCTCTCTCTCTTTGTCTCTCTCTCCTTCTCTCTCTCTCTCACTCACTCTCTTTCACTTCTACTCTAACTAAAATTGTTCTCTCACTCTCTCTCAAAAGCTTCCCTCTCTCACTCTCTCTCTAAAACTTCTCTCTCCCACTCTGTCTCAAACATGTCTCTCTTTATTTCTCTCTTGTAGTAGTCTCTTTTATTTCTTTCACTCTCTTTCCCTCCCTAAATTTCTCTCTCTCATTCTCTCTCCCCCTTTTCCTAACTCTCTCACCTTGTGTCTCTCTTTGTGCCCCAAGACTCTATCCCTCCCTCCAACACCTTTCTCTCTTTTTCTCTCCACCACATCACTATGTCTGTCAATCTGTCTCTCTCCAAAGCTTACCTTTCTCCATCTATAGCTCTCCCTCTATCTCTCAATCTGCCTAAAATTTATCTCTCACACACTCTTTCTAAAACTTCACTCCTTTTCCCTCTCTCCCTAACACGTCTCTGTCTCTCTCTAAAACTTCTCTCTTTTTCTCTGTACAACTTCTCACTTTCACTCTCTAAAAGTTCTCTTTTGCTTATTCTCTCTCTCTCTCTCCCCCTTAAACATCTTAGTCTCTCTCTCTAAAACTTATCTTTCTCTCTTTCTCTTTCTCTCTCTCTTCCTCTATAAAATTTCTCACTCTCCCTAAAAGTTTTCTATTGCTCTTTCTTTCTCTCTCTCCCTCTAAAACTTCTTTCTCTTTTTGTCCCTCCCTACGTCTCTCTCTCTTTCCAACTTTAAAACTCTCTGTTGTCTCTATCTCTCTCTGTGCCTTCAAAACTTCTCTTCCTTTCTTTTGCTCTTTCTCACTCTTTTTCCATCTCTCTCCTATCTCTTTATCTTTCTGTCTCTCCCCCTCTCTCTAAAATTGCTATCTCTCTTTTCTCTCTCTTAAAATCTTCTTTCTCTGTGCCTCTCTCTTGTACTCACCCTCTTTCTCTCTCTAAAATAACTCTCTCTCTAAAATTTTACTTTCTCTTGCTTTCTCCTTCTAAAATTTCACTCTCTCTATCTCTGTCTCTTTTTCTGTCTCTCTAAAACTTCTCTCACTCACACACTCTCTTAATAAAACCTCCCCTCCCCTTTCTCTCTCTTTATCTATGTCTCTCTCTAATACTTCCCTCTCTCAATCTCTCCCTCTCTTATTTTCTCGAAAACTCCTTTTTAACTTTTATCTCTCTCACACTCTGTTACACTCTCTCCCTTTCTCTCTCTTTCTAAAACTTCTCTCTCTCTGTCTCTCTCTCTCACTCACTCACTCTCCAAAATTTGGCTTTCTCTCTTTCTCTATCTCTCTCTCATTCACTCTCTAAAACTTGAATCTGACACTTTCTCTCTCACCTTCTATAACATCTCTTTCTCTCTCCCCAAAATATCCCTCTCTTTCTCTCTAAAATGTCTACCTTATCTGTCTCTCTAAAACTTCATTCTCTCTCTCTGTCTAAAACTTCTCTCTCACCCTCTCTAAAACATCTCTCTCTCTAAAACTTTTCTCTATTTCTCTATCTCTCTTTCTTCCTCTCTCTAAAACTTTTCTTTATCCCACTCCCTCTCTCTAAAACTTCTCTTACAAGCTCTCCCTTTGTCTCTCTCTAACACATCTCTTTCTCTTTATGTCCCTCTCCTTCTCTCTCTCACACTAACTCTTTTTCTCTCTAGAAGCTTTTCTTTCTCTCATTCTCTCTCTTTCACTCTTGCTAAAACTTCTCTCACTCTTTCTCTAAAACATCTATCTCCTACTTTGTCTAAAACCTCTCTTTCTCTCTCTAAACGATTCTCTCTTCCCCCTTCTCTATCAAACTTACCCCTCTAACTCTCTTACTTTGACTCTTTCTCTGTCTCATCTATTTCTCTCTATGTCCCTCTCCCTCTCTCTCTCTAACTCATACACTTTCTCTAAAACTTTTCTTTCTCTCTCTCTTTGCTAAAGCTTCTCTCTCTCTCAATAACTTCTGTCAAAAATTTCTCTCCCTCTCTCTAAAACTTCTCTATCTCTCTCTATGCCTAAATTTCTCTTTGACTCTCACTCTCTCTTTCTCTCTCCCTCCCTCCTTCTCTTGTTCTCTTTCTCTCTC
Organism: Dicorynia guianensis; assembly: GCA_037013595.1. Classification (NCBI taxonomy): domain Eukaryota; kingdom Viridiplantae; phylum Streptophyta; class Magnoliopsida; order Fabales; family Fabaceae; genus Dicorynia; species Dicorynia guianensis. The sequence continues at coordinate 19,944,519 of JASUAB010000010.1, read as the reverse complement.
TCTTTCTTTCTCCCTCTATCTCCATCTCTCTCTCCTTTTATCTCTCTCCCTTTGTGTTTCTCCCCTCAACATGCTTTCTTTGGTCCCAAAATTCACCCTCTCTTTCTTAGCCCAGCATGTCACTCTTTCTTCCCCCAACATCACTCTCTCTTTAGAACATGTCTCTCTTTGTGTCTCTCTCCAACAAGTCTCCATCTCTCCCCCCTCCCAACACTCTCTATCCCTTTCTCACTCTCTAACTCTCTCTTTTTCTCTCTCTCTCTCTCTCTTGGTCTCTCCTTCTCCTAAACACACACATACATTCACTCTCCCTCCCTCAAAACTACCTCTCTCTCTTGCCCTCAAACACATCTCTTTCTCTTTGTTTCTCTCTCTCTCTCTCTCTCTCTCTCAAATACACACTCTGTCTCTAAAACTTCTCTCTCTTTGTCTCTCTATCTCTGTCTATCTCTCTCGTGCTACAACATGTCTTGCTCTCTCTCCCCAACACTCTCTCTTCCTTTCTCACTATATCACTCTCTCTTCCTCTCTCTATCCTGCTTAGCACACACACACACTCTCTCTTTCTCCAACATGTTTCTCTATCTCTCTCTCTAAAATATTTTTTATCTCTTTCTCTTTCTCTCTCTTAAAATTTCTATTTCTCCCTTTCTCTGCCACTTGCTAAAACTTTTCTTACTCTTTCTCTCTTTCACTAACTCTTTGTGTCTCTCTGTGCCTCACTCTCTCTCTTATTCACTTTCTTTCTCTTTAAAACTTCTCTCACTCTGCTTCTCTCTTTCTAAAACTTCTCTTACTCTCTCTCTCTCTTACTCGCTCTTCCTCTAATGTCTCATTCTCTTGCTCTCCCTGTGTCTCTAAAACTTCCCCTCCTCTCTTACTGAAACCTCTCTCTATCTAAAACATCTCTTTCCCTCGTTCTCTCCCTCTTTCTTACATTTACTCACTCTCTCTCTACTTAAAACTTGTTTGTCTCTCTCTCCAAAACTTCTGTCTCTCTATCTCTAAAACTTCTCCACCTTTGTTGCTGAATCCCCTTTCTATCTGAAACTTTTGTTTCTCTTTCTCTCCCCTTTTTTCTCTAATTTACTCACTTTCTCTATCTAAAACTACTCTCTACTTAAGACTTCTCTATATCTCTCTCTGAAACTTCTCTCACACTCTCTCTCACTTGAACTAAGTTTTCTTTCTCTCACTCTCTCTAAAACATCTCTTTCCATATAAATCTTCTCTTTCTCTCCCTCCCCCTATCTCTTTGTCTAAAATTTCTCTCTTCATGCTCTTTCTCTCCCAAAAACTTCTCTCTCTTTCTCATTCTGTCCAAAACTTCTCTCCCTTTCTCTCTTTCATCACCTCTCTCTTTCAAATCTCTTTTGTCTCTCTCCCCCCATACTTTGAAGGTTCTCTCTCTCACTCACTCTCTCTTTATCTCTCTCTATGTCTGTCTATCTATCTCTCTCCCTCTGAAGCTTCCCTTTCTCTCTCTATAGCTCTACTTTCTCTCAATCTGTTTAAAATTTCTCTCTCTCTAACACACAAACACTCTCTCTCTAAAACTTCACTCCCTTTTCCTCTCTACTTAACTATCTCTATCTCTTTCTAAAACTTCTCTCTTTTTCTCTATAGAACTTCACACTCTCTCTTGAAAAGTTCTCTTGTGCTCTTTCTCTCTCTCCCTAAAACTTCTTAGTCTCTCTCTCTTAGAAACCTATCTTTCTATTTCTCTCTTTGTCTCTCTCTCTCTCTCTCTCTCTCTTTCTCATGTTAAAACTTCTCTTAATGTCTCCCTCTCTCTGGAGCTTGTCTTTCTCTCTTTCTCTCTCTACCTCCCTCTAAAACTTCTTCCTCTCTTTGTAGAGATGTCTCTCTCCCCACTATAAAACTTTTCTCTCTAAGTGTTTCATCGCTATCTCTCTCCATGTCTCCAAAACTTCTCTCTCTCTCTCTCTCTTGCTCTCTCTCACTCTCTCTATTTATATCTCTCTTTCTCTCACTCACTCTCTTTTTCTCTCTCCAAAATTTCTCCCTCTTTCTATCTAAAAATTCTTTGTCTCTAAAATTACTCTCTCACTCTCTTTGAATCTTCTCTCTTTTTTCCCTTTCCCCCTTGCTAAAACTGTTCTTTCTTTATCTTTGTCTCTCAATCTCTCTTTGAAACTTCTCTCTCAATTGGTCTCTTTCTCTCTGTAAAATACTCACCCTTTCAAACTTTTCTTTTTCTTGCTTTCTCCCTTTAAAATTTCACTCTCCCTCTCTCTGTCTTTGTCTATCTATCTCTCTCTCTAAAAATTCTCTCACATACTCTTTCTCTAAAACTTCCCCTAACCTTTCTCTCTCTCTCTCCCTCTCTCTCTAAAACTTCTCTCTATTAATCTGTCTCTCTTTCTCCTACTCTCTGTCTCTCTCTAGGTTTAAAATTTCTTTTTCACTCTCACTCTCTCTCTCTTTCTCTCCTACTCTAACTAAAATTTTTCTCTCTCTCTCACTCTTTCTCTCTCTAAAACTTCTCTCTCTCACTGTTGAGTGCAATTTCCATAATATTTTAATACCATTTTTCTTAGCATTTGATGATTGTTTATGCAATTAATTGATCATAATATTTTAATACACTAAGTCTTTAATTTTGTAATTTTAGGTGAATAGCATGGAGGGTGGATTTTTCTTGCATTTCAAAGTGAAACAAGTATTGCAATTAGCCAAGATCAGAGAGAGCGAGACAAAGAGGGAAGAGAGAGGGGGAGAGAGAGTGAAGATTTAAAGATTTAGTGAGAGGGAGAAAGAGAGAGATAGAGAGTGTCAAGTTTAATTTCTTCCACTATATCATACCCTTTTTCTTACTTTTAAAGAGTGAGTGAGTTAGAGAGAGGGAGAAAGAGAGAGAGAGAGAGATGTTGGAGAAAGAAAGATAGAGAAAGGGGGAAGAGAGAGTTTGTGTTGTAGAGAGAGAGACAGGGCGAGAGAGAATGTGTTGGGAAGAGATAGAAAGTGTTGAGGGGGGAACAAGAGAGATAAAGAGAGGGTGTTGGGGGGAGAAAGGGAAGGTTTAGAGCAATAGGGATCAACAAAGACACACAAAGAGAGAGAATGTTGGGGGAGAGAGTGAGAGTATTATGAGAGAGCGAGAGAGAGAGAGAGAGAGAATGTTTATGTTGGAGAGAGAAAGAGAGAATCTTTGTGAGACAGAAAGAGACATGTTGGAGAAAAAGAGGGGGAAGTTTTAGAGAGAGATAGAGAGAGGGAAATTTTAGAGGGAAAGAGGGAGAGGGAGAGAGTTAGAGAGTGAGTGTGTTGGGTGGAGAGAGATAATGTTGTGAAGATAGAGAGAAATTGTGTGTGTTAGAGAGAGAGAGAGAGAGAGAGAGAGAAGGGGAGAGATATGTGTTGACAAAGAAAGAGAGAGAAAGTATGTGTTGGGAAGGGAGAGAAAGAGAAGGACGGAGAGAGATTGAGAGAGAAGGGGAAAGGGAGAAAGTGTGTTGGGGATAAAGAGAGAGTTTTGGGAGAGAGAGAGAGAGAAAGAATGTGTTGGGAGGGGGAGAGAGATAAAGAGAAGGTGTTTCAGAGAGAGAAAGAGTGAGATAGAAGTTTTAGAGACAAAGCAAGGGAAGTTTTAGAAAGAGAGAGAGTGTGAGTGAATGTGTGTGTCAAGAAGAGAGAGTGTTCAGGGGAGAGAGAGAGAAAAAGGGTGAGAGAAAGAGAGCATTGGGGAGAGAGAGGGAAAGTGTGTTAGGGAGGGATCAAGACAATAAAGAGAGAGGGTGTTGGGGAGAGAGAGACAAGAGATAAAGATAGAGACAATAAGAGAGTGTGTGTTAGGGGGAGAGAGAGTGTGTGTTGTGGAGATAGAGAAAGGGACACAAAAAGAGTTTAGGAAGAGAGAGAGAAACAAGAAGAGAGAGAAATTTAAGAGAGACAGATACTTTAAAGAAAAAGTGAGAGAACTTTAAAGAGAGAGATGTGTTGGAAAGAGAGAGAAAAAGGGAGAAAGTGTGTGTGTTGCTGAGGGAGGGAGTGAGATGGGGAAGAGAGAGAGAGAAGGTGAAACCAAGAGAGAGAGGAAAGAGAGGGAGAGAAAGAAAGAGTGTTGGGGATGGAGAGAGAGAGAGGGTGTTGGAGAGAGCCAAAGACATAGGAGAGAGAAATTTTTAGCATATAGAGGAAGAGACAAAAGTTTCAAAGAGAAAGCAAAAGAAGTTTTAAATAGAGAGAGAAGTTTGGGGATTGAGAAAGAGAGTAAGGGAGCGATACTTTTGAGGAGAGAGAGACGTGTTGGACAGAAAGAGAGATGTTGGAAAGAGAAAAAGGGAGATAGAGAGTGACATAGAGAGATAGAGGAAGGAAAAAAGGGAGAAAGCATTAGAGAGACAGGGAGAGAAAGCAAGAGAGAGGGGAGAGAGTGAGATAAGGAGGAAGAGAGTGTTAGGGAGAGAAAGTGACAGAGAGAAATTTTAGACAAAAGGACACAAAGAGATAGAAGTTTGAAAGAGAAAGTGAGTGATGTTTTAACCAAAGTAATTTTAAAGAGAAAGAGAAAAGTTTTGGCAAGGGAGGGAGGGGGAGAGAGAGAGGAAAGGAGAAAGTGTGGTGGAGAGGGAGAGAGAGTGTTGGGAGAGAGAGAGATAAGGAGACAATGAGACAGAGAAATTTTAGACACATATTAAGTGAAAGAGAGTGACAAAAGTTTTAAAGAGTAAGTAAAAGAAGTTTTAAGCAGCAAAAGAAGTTTTAGAGAGAGAGTAGATTTGGGGAGGGAGAGAGAGATGTGTTGGTAAGGGAGAGAAAAAGGGAGACAGAGAGTGTGTGTTAGGAGAGAGAAAGAGAGTTAGGGTACAAGAGTGTTTGGGAGATAGAAAGAGTGTTGGGGAGGGAGAGAGGTGTGTGTGTGTGTTGGGAAGAACAGAAGAGATAGGGAAAGAGAGAGAGAAAGAGAAATTTAAGATAGGTAGAGAGAGAAAGAGACAAAAATTTAGAGATAAAGCAAGAGAAGTTATAAATAGAGAGGGAGAACAAAGTTCTAGGGAGGGGGAGAAAGAGAGACGTGTTGTAAAGAGAAAGAGGAGAGAGTGTGTTGGGGAGGGAGAGAGAGTGTGTTAGGGGAGAGAGAGTGTGTTAGGGGAGAGAGAAGTTTTGGGGAGTGAGAGAGAGAGACGTGTTGAAAAGATAGAGAAAGAGGGAGAGAGATATAGTGTGTCTGTGTGTTGGGAAGAGAGAAAAATTTTAGACAAAGAGAGTGAGAGAGACAAAAGTTTTAGAGAGAAGTTTTGGGGAGGTAGGTGAGAGAGAGAGAAATGTGTTCAAAAATAGAGAAAGAGGGGAGAGAGAGAAGGGTGTGTGTTCATGAGAGATATAGAGAGAGTTAGGAAGCAAAAGAGTTAGGGTGGAGAGAGTGACAGTGTGTATTAGGAAGGGAAATGGAGACCAAGAGAAAGAGAGAGGGAGAGAGAGTTTGATAGATAGAGGGAGAGAGAGTAGGAGAAGTTTAACAGAGAGAGATTTTGCAAAGGGAGAGAGAATGATAGAAAGAAAGACATGTTGGAAAGAGAGAGAAAGAAGGGAGAGAGTGTGTTGGGAAGAGAGACAGAGACAAGGAGAGAGAAAAAGAGGAATTTTTAACAAGCAAAGGGAGTGATAGACAAAAGTTTTGCAGAGAAAGAAGATGTTTCAAATAGAGAGAGAAGTTCTAGGATGGGAGAGAGAGATGTGTTGGAAAGAGAGAGAAAGGGGAGCAAAGAGTATGTGTTCAGGGAAAGAGAGAGGGAGAGAGTTAGGGAGAGATAGTGTTAAGGGGAGAAAGAGGGAGAGCAAGAGAGAGTGCTAAGGAGAGAGAAAGAGAGAGACGTGTTGGATATAGAGAGAAGGAGAGAGAGCGACACAAAGTGAGAGGAAAAGAGAGCAAGGGAGAAGAGAAAGAGAAAGAGAAAGAGAGAGTGTGTGTATTGGGAAGAGAGATAAAAGTTCTAAACAGAGAGAAAAGTTTTGGAGAGAAAGCCAAAGAGGGAGGTAGAGAAAGAGAGACAGAGATGTTGGAAAGAAACAAAAAGTGGGAGGGAGAGTTTGTATGAGGCAGAGAAGCAGAGGGAAGGAAAGTGAGAAAGTAAGGGAGAGAGTCATGTTGATAGAGAGGGAAGGAGGGAGAGAGAGACAGAGAGTTACATGAGTGTTAGGGAGGGAGAGAGAGAAGAAGAGTGTATGTGTGTGTGTTCATTAGGGGGAGAGAGCGAGATGGACAAAGTGTGTGTGTTTGGCAGGGAAAAAGAAAGGGTGTATTATGGAGAGAGAGAGAGACATTTTAGCAAGATACAGAGAGAGATAGAAGTTTTAGATTGAAAACGAGAGATGTTTTAAATAGAGAGAGAAGTTTAGAGAGAGAGATTTAGGAGGGGAAGAGTGTGTGTGTTAGAGAGAGAGAGGAAGAGATGGGGAGAGAGAGAGAGGCAAAGAGAAATGTTGGGGAGGGAGAGAGAGAGAGAGGGAGTGTGTATGTGTGTTGAGAAATTTTATACACACATATGTATATATAGAGAGAGACAAGTTTTAAATCACAAACAAAGTTTTAGAGAGAAAAAATTTTCATGGATGGAAAGAGAAAGAGAAAAGGAGAGAGACATGTGTTGCAAAGAAAGAGAAAGAGGAGAGAGTATGTATATGAGGGGGAGAGAGAGGGAGAGAGACTAAGAGAGACTAAGAGAGACTAAGAGAGATTAAGAGAGAAGGGTAGAAAGAGGGAGAGGAGGAGGAGAGAGAGAGATTTTAGACAGATATGGAGAGGGAGATAAAAGCTTTAGAAAGAGAGAGACAGAAGTGTTAAGGGAAGAGAGAGAGAGGAGAGAGTGTGTGTATGTTGGTAAAAGAGAGGGAAATAGGGAAAGAGCGAGAAATAGAAATTTTAGACACAAAATAAGAGATAGAAATTTTAGAAAGAAAGCAAGGGAAGTTTTGGGGAAAGGGAGAGAGCGTGTATAGAGAGATAGAAGCTTTAGAGAGAAAGGGATAGGGAGATGCTTTAGAGAGAGAGAAAAGTTTTAGAGAGACTTTGAGAGAGAGTAGGTTGAATTTTTTCCATTATTCCATACCCTTTTTCTTAATTTTAGAGTGTGTGTGCAAGAGAGAGAGAGACAGGGAGGAGGGTGAGGGAAAGAGAGTGTGTTGGGTAAAGAGAGAGAGTTTGTGGGTGTGTTGAGGAAAGAAAAGTTTTTGATAGTGATATGAACTCACCTAACTCTACTTCAAAAGCTAGCTTGTAAGAGGAGGTTTGCGAACCCATATATATAACATCCAAGACCTCTCTACCTAACCAATGTGGGACTTCATTATTCTTGACCCCTTTAGATTGTACGTTCTCATATAGAGAACCAGGATCCATGGCCCACACTGACCAAAGTAGGGTAGGCTTTGATACCATATGATATGAATCCACCTAACTCCACCTCAAAAGCTAGTTTGTAAGGGGAGGTTTGCAAACCCATATGTATAACACCCCAAATAATGATGACTAAGGATTGCTGATATTTGCTTCCTTAACAAAAAGCTTAAATAGAATTTCTTTCTAATGAGACAATGAATCTTATCCAAAATTTCACTTGATGACCATTCAATGTCTATTTAAATGCATCGATCAATGTTTGGAAAAATGCACCATGTGGTTAGTATACATTTTATATAGTAAATTGTCACAACACATAGAAATCAAATAAAACTTAAATTAGCTATAATTTAGTAGCAATTATATCAAGCGATTTGCTAGCTTCACAATTTTAAAAAAAAGACAAAAGATGTGTCATTAGCAACCCTTAGTGAAACAATGAATCTTATAGAAAAAGTAAAAATAAATTGATATTACAGTTATATCCTAATAGAATAAGTAATGTGGGAAAATGTGTGGATTTGAGAAAGTTGAATATGATTATGTGTGTTACCTTGCATTGTTTGAGGGGATTATCTTGTCACACTTCATGTAGTACCATCCATTATAGTCCTTTTCAACTTTCTTGGAACACTTTGGGTAAGTGTTGTATATACAACCTTGCTAGCTCTCAATACCAACAATTGTAGCAATTGTCCAGCAATATCCAGGCTACAATTAATTGTGAAATTGTTTAAAATTATCTATGCATCTTATTCAAACCAAAACTACATAGTAACATATGCTAAGCAACAATATGTAGACATGGGTGTAAGAACTACTCACAATAGTAAACTCAAGTATCTGGTCAATTTTTTTCTTTTGTGTTATCTCTTCCATGTCTTGTTTTAAAGAAATTAGTAGCTGACTCAATATTTAGTTGATTGAAGTCATAGCATCAGCATCTTTAAAACAAACAAATTATATCAAGGAAACATCTATTGCACCAATTTAAAAATTGATTAAAAGAATTGTTAGTAAAGACAATTTCATCTTGGAAGTACCTCCACATAAATTCATTGACCACATCCCCATCCTCATTCACCATCAATCTAGTGGCATAAAGGGAGTTTGATATAGTTTGTGTCCCATGTTGGCTTGTGTACTAGGTTATATACTTTAAATAACATTATCATAAAGTAAAATAAAATAAATATCAATGACTTATGGAAGCAATGATCAATGATATTTGTATGTTACCTCTGGCGTCTTTGATATTGCACCACTAAAGTATAATAACAAAAGGTCCATCTTTACCTTCAAACTTTGACACATCAATAGCATGTTTGTCCCATAGTGTGCAACTGAGCTCATTGTTACTAATGGTTGCATAAACAAATTACATGTAGCTAAACACATATTGTATTAATTATGATAAAATATAATATGTGTAAGTAAAACAAAAGTACTCTAAGTCAACGATGATAATGCTAATCTTCTTTTGGACTTGCCATCTCTTTAACTTTCAACAATAGGACAAATTCCAAATAGCTTTCCAATGACATCTGCATGGCAACATCATTGTTAAATTAGTTTCAAAAACATTATACAGAAAATTGATTCAATGGAAAATACAAATTAAGATACAAAATTATATGTCTTACCAACTAAGATGTCTATATGTGCAGATCCATTAAGAATTTCTCTAAGTGGCACAAACTATGTACCATACCATTTATTGCATGCACATCAGGTTAAGGATGTACAGTTGTGGGATAAAGGAAGTTAATGTTGTAGGGATGACTCATAGTCCTATATTGACCAATGTTTAGAGCCACCCCAAACATACTTATTATGTAGACACCTTGTTCCTTCAACAATGTACAAAACCTCCCCACAAATGTTTTCTTCACTGTCACATGTATTCTTGCATCTTGATAGCTTATAAATAACAATGATGCAATACAATTTTGAGTTGCATTCAAACTTTCCATGTTAGAAATGAGTTCATATTTATGTGGCAAAGTATACCTTATTGTCAAATAGTACCATTTCAATGCTATTGTAGTTTGTGGAAATGAACTAACTAGGCATGTATCACAATCTCACCACTATAACCTGGATTTTCAAATCACGCTTCATTGGATTGATGTCCATGATGGAATTGAAAGATTGGTCTATATCCTAGATACAATTTGTTGAAAGTATTAGACCACTTAAGGAGCAACTTGTGTAAACTAAATTTTTGGTAAACTTTAAAAATCATATACAAACACTAAAAGGTTCACAAAATTTTGCAAATGTTAAAAACAAAGGATTGGTACCTTTGGAATGATACTTGAAGCAAGGAGACTACAAGGAAGAACTAAATAGTGTAAGTACCAAATAAGGACAATCCTAGTAGATGGAATATTATTGCGTGAAATAGGTTGTAAGCTACAGATTGAATGGTTTAATGAAATGGGACATTGTATTATTTTAAATAACACAAAACTGTGTTCCTCTTAATAATTCAAGTTGATGACAAATAATTCAAGTTGAGTAATTAGTCCATTTAAGATAATAAAATTGATAAGTTATAAAATTGTGAAAGATAGTAGCATGCAAAATAATTCATAGGTCAACCAATTTAATTGGGATTTTAATGTGATTCAATAACATAACTCAATTTGGTAATGGGGTGCCCTATGTCTTTTATTATATTTTATTATATGGCTTACTATTTAAAGGCATAAGTCATTTTTTTATTCAAAGGGAAATGTATTAATACTAAACACCAAAAGTAAAAGTAAAAGATGAATAATAAATATCATAATTTGTCATAGGCATAAAAAGACCAATCAATAAGGTATTGCCAACATTACCTTCCCTTCAAAATCAATGAAGCTATTTTGCTATAAGTTGTTGATACAAAAATATGCAACTATATAATAATTATTAATATCATAATGTAACCCTTTTAATCATGTTGTAATTGTAAGAGATTGATCCATGGAAACTCATGTTGGTCAACAATTTTAATTTGTCATTTTAATCCAAGTAAATAACAAAACTTAAGTTGGTAATAATAGTTTCAAACGTATATCACACAATAATTCAATTTTAATTCCCAAACTTAATTGGGCACCCTTTTTAGACAAATATATTTTATTATATAGCCTATTATTTATAACAATAAATATTGTTTTATTTCGAAGGGAATGGTATTTATATTAAACCCCAAAAGTAAGAATAAAAGTTGACTAATAAATATCATAATTTGTCATATGTTGAAAAAGGCCAATCAACAATGTATTGCTAACATTACCGATTTGTATAGCAAAATCAATGTAGTTAGCTTACTATAGGTTTTTGAACAAACATAGTTGAGTATAAAACAATTGATAATATTTTAACGTAAAATTTAACTCATGATGTAATTGATTTAATAAGAAATTTAAATCAAAAGCATTAATATTTTTCACATGTTGAAATAAATCTTTAAATAAGGCCTTTTTCATCTATCAATATTTATTTCATTGTAATTATAATTACCCATCAATACATCAATTTATGCATCTTGCTACCAATTTATATAGTTGATTCATGTTAGGAATGAAACTAGTACACTTGTAGGAGTTCTAACAAAAAGAATCATCATTAATTTGCTGATTTGCCCATTCATTCAAGTAATTTTTATTGTAATTTTTGAAAATAATTAATGTTAAATTAAAGGTGAAATATTCACATGTTGATTCCCACATGGTCCACACGCAAGAAAGGTGGCCATGCAATTGCACATGTTGTCATACTCTAAAATAACATATTTCAATATAAAGCTACATTTTAAATGGCTACACTAAATAAAATAGTATTATTTTAATACTAGTCTAATGGATATCCATTTTATTAGTTTGGTAATTGAAAATAATTAAAAAAGACAGAAGGTTAATTTTATATATTATCTTGAAACAAATGACTTGTTGTTGACCTTTAATATTATAATTAAACGTTAGATCATGAAATAATTTAAAATTATATGAAGTTTTACCATGTGTAATCACTACAAAAGTCAATAATTTCAAATAATTAAACAAGAAATAAACAACATGAAAAAAAATAAAAAATGACATAAAAAGAATTTTTTAAATTTATAAATTATTGTATGCAAAATTATTATATTATATTCACATTCCAATAAAATAGTTGTTTGATAAACAAAATCATGGTAACAAAATAATAAAAAATTATAAAAGTCTATGTTATAAGTTATGGTGGCTGTTTAATTAAGTATTAATTTAATTAATAAAGATGGAAATTTTGTTATCAATTTCAAATTGATTATTAGAATTAGATTCCATTATAACCTTGAGGGTCTATATATTTCTTATATATAAATATGTTGATCTACTGATTAAATAGGGTGGAACATAGTGTTGTTATTGCTCAAATTAGAAAATCCATATTCATGTGAAGGAGGTAAAACAAGTGTCTTGTAGGAAAACTAAGAAGATTTTAGTGAATGTTGTCAATTTAAATGGTTTTAGTACATAAGGTGTACACATATTATATTAGAAAGCATATTATACTACTATATTATAACTACCTTATATAAAATATATGTCTCATTGTTATTATCCAATTTTAACATTGTATTGACTATTGAGGTGACGTTTAGCTAGTGAAAGGATGTAATAAGAAGTGATATACAATGTATGTTTTGTTTTTGTTATGATTATTCATAATTAAAGTTAATTTCCATTTGGAATCAAGTGTCCAAAAGGAACAATAAGTAATTGGCTAGAAGTAGATAGTTACCAAATTTTGATTGTAGTTATAAAGAGTTTCTCATATGTGAAGTTAAGATGATGATTGATTCCTATTTATTTATAAGAAATATAGTTAAATATTTTATAAGTTCATGGAGTATTATATCACATTATCATATAATGTAAATAAATATAAAGTGTATTTGTTTAAAAATGAAAACAGCAAAATAAAACATATTGTAATATGGAGTAAATAGATTAGGGTGAAAAGCAATGCTCTTTATTTAAGTAGAGAAAAGTGTAAAAGATTATTTACATAAAATTTTAATATAATATTCAACACTAAATTGCCAATGTAGCCACATAGAATTAAATATAAACTAAACAAAATCTGATATTATTGTGAGTTCATCAAGTTTTGTTATCAACGAGCAACTTCATTGGGTTTTGATGTATAGCCAGTTTGGTAGGTGGACAAAAAACATAATAAGTGAGGTCATGGATTTATGTTGCTTATAGGTATGATACTGATTAAATAGATCAGCCATTGATAAAAAATAAATGCATTGGGTTGCCACCATAGGAAATATTAGTGATATTGAGAAAAATAAAAAGCATAATAAATCAAATAATATATACAATTTCATTGGAATTCATTAATAGACACCAGTATTTCTTTATGTTTAGGATCAAGGACATAAAAAATGATTTTGTTGCCATCTTTTAAGTTGTTGTCACAACATAACTTTTTCCAACTAGCACCAAATGTTACCCTTCTTACCTTTCTTGAGCAACATTTGCTTCTTAGCACCAAAATGCACCAATGTTTGTGATAAGTTCCAAAATATATGGTCTATGTTTCACACTCTTGACGCAACAGTTCACTTGCCACCATAGCAAGAATCCACTAGTGAGATTAAGGAAAAAGGTACAAAATAATATCAATAAAACCAATAAAAAAAATAAAATGACTTAGACACACCTAAGTGAAACAATGTAGAGAAATTTATGGTGTGACAATTACAATGAAACTCCTATGAGATTGACACTATGATGTTCTAACTATCCATGAGAGTGGCAGTTCATGGAATGCTGCCACCTAAATGGGAAAAACATATTATAGATGAGTGTATGACAACATGTATAATGACAACAATGTAAAAATCAACAATAGACAAGATTACCTGGGCACCCATTATCATGAAGTGAAAATGTATAAGGATTTATATCAAAGTTAGTAATCCACCAAATATAAATCTATGTAAATAGTTTTATCCCTTCGATATTTAAAGGTATTATCTTTTCCTTACCCAAAGAGCAAATGTCGATGTTCACATGTGTAAGAATTGTTGAGTTTACACACTTTGGGGAGTCTACAAATACAAACACTCGTGGATAGTGGTGAGCAAGAAAACTCTAAACTTGGGCTAGTTGATTTATTTGGGATGATCACCGCAAATCCTTGTTATAATTCAACCAATTCAAATTTGTCAAATTTTAAATAGGTTAAAGTCAACACTAAATCTATAAATTAGAAAGATCACAACTTCAACAAATTTATGCCATTATCTGATTGATATATATATAACCTATAATGAAGATTAGAGTCAAATTGTTGGCATATCATTAACAAAGTCATGATTTCCCAATGATTTTGAATTGGGTCTATGGTTGAAAAATTTGTCATATAGGGCTAATTGAGTTTTTGGAAGTCCAAATTTGTTAATTAACTAATAAGAGAATCTTCAATGGTTATAAATCTAAAAGATGACATGACCTATAATTTTAGATTGTGATACAAATTAGAATATGTAAATAGTGAGTTAAATATAGTAAAATGGGAAAATGTAGATTGCATGATATATCACAAATGAATTTTATTATGGAGAATGTAAAAATGGAAAAATGTAAAATGTGATCTAAAAGAATAAAATACCAAAAGTCATAATATATATACATTTGAATATTGGTACTTAATTTACTATTACTAAAAATGAATAAAATTACATTTCTTGTAAGTAATAGAATCATATTTTTTATGGATCAATTATTGCCAATAATTTCGCAAGCTATTCACCAAGGCGTTTGACAAACACCTTCAATCTAAATAACTATAATCTCTAATCAAATAAAAAAATTTAAATAATATCTACTCTTGAAATCCAATTGGTCCCTAATCAAGCCATCTGGCCATAACCATAGAATTGTGTGTTTACACCCACTGTAATTTCATCCTTGTATATTAATATTAAATTAAATTATAGGATAAGTCTTATATAAATGTGATACAAATATTAAATTAAAAATTAAAAATAAAATATATATTAATTAAATGTGATGAGAATGTTTGATTAAACTACAATTTTATGAGAATGTTAAATTTAATTCACTTTATAAATAAAATTGTTAATACTCTAATCTTTAAATAGTTCCCTAATTAATTAGGAATATCCATTAGGTTTACCTTGAGAAAATATTTACATAAAACAATGTTTAGCAGACTCTTACGTATGAATGAAACAAATAATGTAATAACAATCATCATAGTGATGAGTCGTAACTAGTTCTAATGTGCATTAAATTGACCTTTCTTTTGGTTAAGTCTTAGTGAAGTAGATATTATAAAGATGATTGATTAAAATTTTAATGTCATAGGACAATCACATTAAAAATATTAAGTAGAAACTTTAAAGCCAATTCCAGCTCTAGATGTTGGAATTGGCATTGAATCCACATTATACTTATAATTTTTATAACATGGGATTGCATCTAAATGTTTACAAATTTCAAATTGCATGATTATTATATCATAGAATCAAATTTTATCAATTTGTCAAAATTAATGTTCATTTTGCTTACATTGTAAAGGAATTGTAGTTATCATACATCGTACAGTTAATACACAATATAACACAACTTTTCCAGGTTGATGCATAGGAAGTTAAATAAAATATTAGAAATATTCCTACATAACATGTCATTTATAAAACAACCCAACTATAGCAATAAAATCTATTTAAATAATAAACCATTGTATATTGAAAATACAGAGAAATATGAATCAAAGTTTGGCCAAAACAAGTGATAAAATAAAGGTACACACTAAATTGGTTGGATGGTAACTAAATACGGTTATTCACTTGGCTTACAATTTGGAAGATAATGGTATCACTTGCCTTGAGGTGATTGGCCATATAGAAGTCATTCCATCCACCTCAAAACATGAACCTAGTAGGGAAGAGGTGTTTCTCACCACCTCTATATTCCAGTCCTTGGATTCATGCTCTAGATAGCGAGACCACAATTCTTGCATCTTATGAAGGTTGTGTGAGAGACCACATTTGGAATCCACTAATAATTATAGAAAACAATAAAAAATGGTGATCAATATATGATAATTACAAAGTATATTTTACAAATGCATGACACTAAGTTAAAAGTAAAATTTTAGTGATCAATATTATTCTTGTGCATGAGACAATCTAAAATGGTGATCAATATATTTTCATGATGACACTAATTTTTGTCACTAAAATTTTATAAAATTTTAGCCGCTCTAGAATTTTTGTCTCTCATAATGAATATAGCAATAAGTCAAATTGTTATCTCTCACAAATTAAAATTTATAACCATGCTATTACTTATTACATAGTAAATTATTGTACACAAAAAGGATAATAATTATTATGCTATTACTTATTGCTATATTTATGTATATTTCAATTACTTTAGCTTCGGCCATTTACTTTCCTAAAATTGCTCACTTATTAGGTGTTTGACACCAAGTCCACCTCCCTCTGCACATAAGGGATTGGGTAAAAGCATTTAACTTACTTGTGGGATTGGTCCTACTATGATAAGGATTTGTATGATCCATACAGTAGTTCCCCTGAAGACTAAGTATATATACCCTCAAAAGAGTGAATGAATATCCTTTTTGTAGTTGGATCGTCTAGGGCTTTTGGGTCAATATTTTTGAAAGAAGATGTGAGAGTGTCATTTTTTACCTTTATTTGAGTTTCTTCCAAGGGTGGATGGATTGAAGTAATTTGTTTACCATCACTTGCCTTCAAGGTTTGCGAAGTCCTAATCATGATCTTGTTAAATATTAGTACTAAGTTGTGCCATATCTTACTACCACTTAGTTCTAATTTGAAAGTGTTATTGCTCAAAAAACATATCAAAAAACCATTCTCTTTCTTTTTGGTGTTCTTACAAAAGCAATTCTTATTTCAAGAGGTTTTTATCTATTTTAAAGGAGAGGGTTCTAATTATCATACATTGAGGATCATGAAACCAAGCATCTACTTGAGATTTAGTTTCTATTTCTAGTTGGAAAGCAAGCTAATTGATAGGTTCATAAGATAATTAGGTCAAAGTCTACTTCTCTTAGATCAAAATGAGGTAAAGAATCTACCAAATTTCTGGAAGCAGAAGTATAAGTTCAATAATTCAAACTGACCTTGATCTATCCATCTTAATAATAGCATCAACTTCTATGATAGTGATAGTGAAATTGGGAGAGTAGACTCCATAGGTCTTGTTTGAATAGCCTGAGACTGTTCTGGAAATTGAATTTGATTATGCCATAACCTTTTTGTTATCATGATACTGGAATTTTGATAATTGCATTCAAAAATCACTGTTTCATGTCTTGGTGATTCTCTAAGTCTTGAATATCACAATTTGTCTTTATAACTTTGAAAGAAATTCTATAGATAATATTGATTGTAAAAGTATGCTCTTCCTAATCATGATTATCTTGTAGAACTTCAAGAGCTAATCCATTATTAGCATTTTTGTCTTTTAATTTGATAGTATAATTTGGAAAACAATTGAAATAAGCATGGCCATTATGAAGATTTGTTTCAAGTGTTGAAATAGTTGAATCTCTAAAGTTAGAACATAGAGTAGGATAGGAGCATTTACTCGTAGCCTATGAAGAAACTTTGCAGTGACCTAAACTAGTCCAACATGGATATAGTTAAAGTCTTTGGAACATTGATTAATCAATTTAGGAGGAAATAGTAAAATAGCTTGAGATTGTTGAGATACAGAAGTATCTGTTTCATTAACTTTCATAATCACTTTTGAGGAAAAGTTGAAAGTTGAAGATAATATCTATATACTTTGGAAATTGGTTCTTTGGTATAGACCAGTTTTGAAATTGGGATTTTATGAGTTCAATTTCTTCTCGTTGGAAATTGACCATTTGACACAAAGGAATGGAAATCATTAGATTATTTAAAATAGGAGAAGAACTTCTACATGAAATTCTTGATAAGGTACACCCAAATGATGTCAATATAAAATTTTAACTTAATAAGATAATCAAACTAGGTTACTAGATTAATTGGTACCACCAAGGCTCAACACTGGTTTTACTGCCTTACAACGTCAGGACTTACTACTGGGAGCGCTTCTTCAATTGACCAATGCTTAACCAAGGCAACTCTTCTGGCTCTCTTACAATTAAAATAATATTTTACCCATTTCTGAGGCTCAAATACCATTAAGTCATAAAGATCGCGAAACAAAATAAAATAAACAAATTAGAGAAAATATATATATGGCAAAGTAAAAATTTCAATGAAGAAAAAATGAAACTTTTCTAAACAAAAGTCTGATTTTAAGGATTTGACATCTTCCAAGGTACAATTACTTCTAGTTGCAGAACCATTGAATTTGTTGATAAATTTCTTGATGAACTTAGGAATAAAACTCAACTTCAAAAGCTTTTAGGATGTCTCAATTATATTGCAGATTTTATTTCAAATATTGGGATAGTCTATAGTCCTTTATTCAAAAGACTCAAAAAGAACCCTCCTAATTGGGATGATGAGATGACTCAGGTAATTAGAATCCTTAAGAACCAGGTTAAAAATCTTCCTTGTTTAGGAATCCCAGATCCCAAAGTCTTTTAGATTGTTGAAACAAATGCATTTGAAATAGGTTATGGAGGTATTCTTAAATAGAAAAACCAAGAGTCCACTAGAGAACAAGTAATAAGATACCACTCTGGATCATGGATGAAAGTTTAAAAGAAATATAGTAATATTAAAATAGAGATTTTATCTATAGTGCTATGTATCACTAAAACTTCTCTTTCTAAGTATCTCTCCCTCTCTAAAACTTTTCTCTCTTTCTCTCCCCAAAACTTCTCTTTCTATTTTTTTTCTAAAGTTTCTCTCTTTCTCCTTCTAAAGTTTATCTCTCTCTCTCTCTCCTTAAAACTTCTCTTTCTGTCTCACACCCTCTTTCCCTCTCTTGATCCCCTTCTTATTCCTTGTCTCTCTTTTGAACTTCTTTCCCACTCTCTCATTTGCTCTATAAACTTCTCACTCTCTCACCCTCTTAAATTTCTGTCTCCCTTTTTCTTTTCCCCTCTCTCACTCTAAAATTTCTCTCTATCTCTCTCCCCCCAAACATCTCTCTCTCTCTCTCTCTCTGTTGCTCTCCCTAAAACTTGTCTCCCCACTGTTTGTCTCTCTTGCTCTTTCCAAAACTTCTCTCTCCTCCTCTTTTCCTCTCTCACACTTAAATTTCTCACTCTTTCTTTCTCTCTCTGTCTCTTCAAAACTTCTCACTCTCTTTTCTCTCTCCATCTCTCAATTTCCCCAAAACTTCTCTCTCTATCTCTTTCCTTCTTACTATAAAACTTCTCTCTCTCTTATCTCTCTTTTGCTCTCTCTTTCTAAAACTCTTCACTCTATCCCTCTTTCACTCTCTCTAAAACTCCTCTCCCTCCCTTTTTCTCCCTCTCACCATTTCTCTCTCCTCTTTTCTTGCTCTCTCTTTGACGGAGAGAGAAAGATAAGTTTTATAGAGAGAGAAGGGAAAAGAGAAGGGGAGAGTAAGAGAGAACAGAGAGAAGTTTTTAGACAGAGAGATAAAATTTAGAGTCAGGAGGGAGAGAGATAGGGAGAAAGAAAGTTTTAGAGAGAGAGAAAGAGAGAAAGAGAGAAAGATAGAAGTTGTAGTGAGAAAGAGGGGAAAGAGAGAGAAGTTTTAGAGAGAAATCTTTGAAAGAGAGGAAAAGAGAAATGGGGAGAGATAGAGACAAAGAGAGAGCAAGAGAGAGAGAGAGAGAAATTTTAGAGTGAAAGAGGGGAAAAACACAAGGGGGGGAGAGAGAAGTTTTAGACTAAGAGAGATTATGTTGGAGAGAGAGAAAGAAGATTTAGAGAGTGAGTGGGAAAGAAGTTTTAGAGGGGGGGAATGAGAAGGGGGGAGAGAGAAAGACATGTTGGAGAAAGAAAGAGATAGAAAGAGAAGTTTTAGAGTGAAAGAGAGAGAAACATGTTTTAGAGAAAAATTTTAGATAGACAAGCAAAAAAGAAGGCAACAAAGAGAAAGGGAGAGAAAGAAGTTTTGGTGAAAGAAAGAGAATTTTGTTAGAGTTAGCAAGAGTAGGAGACAAAGAGAACTTTTAGAGAGAGAAAGAGAGAGAGTCACAAAAGTTTTGTAGATAGAGAGAATAGTTTAAGAGAGAAAGAAAGAGAGAATTTTTAGAGAGAGAGAAAGAAGTTTTAGGGAGAGAGAAATAGACAAGTTTCAAGGAGAGAGTGAGACAAGATATAGAGAGAAAGAGATAACTCAGTTGCATTGTGGTTGTAGAGAGAGAGAGAAAGAAATATAGTTTGAGAGAAAGAGAGACAAGTTTTAGTAAGAGAGAGAGTGATAGAAATTTTTAAGTAAGGGGAAGAGGGAGGGAGAGAGAGAAAGAAAAAGAGAAGTTTTAGAAATAGAGAGAGAGATAGAGAAAGATAATTTTTTATCAAAAGTAATAATATTAATAAATTATGAAAAATTTAATATTAAATAATTTTAATTTAATAAATTTATTTAATACTATTTAGATATTTTTTAATTCATTTAATAAATCTAATATTTTTTATATAGTTTAGCTATATAACTTTTATCTTTGAATAATGATTTTTTATAGTGATATATGAATATTTATCATAATAAGAAATACTTTTCCATGGTCAATCAATAAATTTATTTGACTTTTAATTTTAATATAATAAATTTTATCTATAAAAATAGGAATTTTCTTTTTAATTTTTCATCGATTACAGAATATTTAATGATAGATAATTTTATTTTTTATAAATTTCCACCCACAATCAATTCAGCCTCCCATTTCTTCCCCTATCAGGAACCAGTTATCTGAACTTCAGCCACAGTCGATTTAACATGGAAGCTAAACCTGATGCCATTGACAGCACCAAAGACGAGTCTTGCAGGGCATTGAACTTCGGCTTCCTCACCAAGAAGCTGTACTCTCCTCCTTCCTGGGCTTCCCATCTCAGCCCGTTGCCTTCTCATGTCTTCTCTCTCGGCCATGTAAGCAAATTCAATTAATCTCTTAAATTCTCAATTCACGCTGCATCTGTTTGGCTATTTGGCATTGTTGGAATTTTGAAACTTTGATATCTTCTTTTTTCCCATTTTTTGTGGTGGGGTTGATGATCAGAAAGTGATAATTTTTTTTTCTCCAAAGGAAATTGTACTGAGACCAATTACTCTGCTTATTGTCAGCTTCCCACTCCAATTCACAAGTGGAACCTTCCCAATCTGCCAAACGGCACGGAGGTTTGGTTGAAGGTATTACAGCCATCTTATATTTCGTTTGTAAATAAGTGTGTATGCATTTTCTTGCTCTTTTCTCATTCTTTTTCTTTCACTGTGCTATCTTCCAATTCAACTATATTTCTGCAGATTACTTACTAGCAGATTGAGACTGTCTTTTGTATATCTTTGACGAGCCTTTTTTTTTTTTTGTTTTTTTGGCTTTCTTGTTACCAGTGGACACCATGACGTTTTCGTTCAACATTAATCTTGTTTACTGTTAAGTCTGTTTCGAGACCAATGGCGATGACCTCTGAAGTAATAAATGACTACATCTAATGCAAGCAGTTCTTGTTTAAAGCCTTTTTGTCATCGAAGTGTACTTAAATGAATTCCGATTTTGTGAAATAGAAATTGTTGTCAGTTGTCATTCTATTCCTATCTTTGCCTTCAGTTGCCCTATGCATGACTGCTCTCAGTCACTGAGTGTAGTACCAAAAAAAAAAAAAAATGCTGTTGCTTCATTTTGTGTTGTCTAGCTTTGTCTTTGTGAATGGCTGTGTTCTATGCTTATTTCTCAGATTCCACAACCTGATCATTCATTAATGGAATATTATGGACAGAGCCCTAAGAACTGCACTTTGCTGATATCATATTATGGAATTGAACTGTTAATATGTTGTACATTTTCTCTTCATTATTTGAACTCACTCTTTCACTCCTATAGGCATTCAATATGGAAAACTTTTATATTTTTCTCAATCCATGACTTTTACTGACTGAAAAAGATTTCCAAATATAGCGTGATGACCTTTCAGGAATGCAATTGAGTGGAAACAAGGTCAGAAAACTGGAATTCTTGATGGCAGATGCTGTGGCACAAGGTGCAGACTGTATCATTACAATTGGAGGCGTCCAAAGCAACCATTGTCGTGCAACTGCTGTTGCTGCTAAGTATCTCAATCTTGAATGCTATCTTATACTGCGCACTTCTAAGGTTAACTTCTTCTTCCACTCTTTGATCTCTCTTAAATTGAATTTTGTTTGAGCACTCCTATCAGTGTTGTTGGATTTCCTTAATATTATCTTTATGTCTTTACATGTTGGCAGGACCTTGTTGACCAAGATCCTGGATTGATAGGCAATCTCCTGGTTGAGCGTTTGGTAGGAGCTCACATTGAACTTATATCAAAGGAAGAATATGGAAAAATTGGTAGTGTGGTGAAGACTTTGGTCCTTTAGCCTTGGCAATTTTCTTCTCAATGGCAATTCATGTATGAATTGCATATTTCTTAAGATATTTTTCATTGATTCCTCTTTTCATTCGCTCAAGTTCACCTAGAAAGCGTAAACCTTGTTGTCTGATAAGTTTTTTTCTTTTTGGCTTCCCCATATTATTGTAAATTAAGCAATATATGAGGTTGGCATTGGTTTTGTTGTGTTTGAAGCAAATCAAAATCATACCAACGTTGAAAGTTCCACAATAATAATTGGTAGCAAATGGATTCCTAAGATTTTCAAACTGCTGTTAAGAAGTGTAGCAGCAACATTAGACTTTGTAGATGCCATTGTTTAAATTGGAAGCTCAAAAATTGTCCCTTTCTGGGGGTTTAATCTTTAATCTTTCTTGGTAGGAGAAGGATCAGGATAGAACTTTCCAACTAAATAATGCAGCACTGTACAGTTGGTTTGTTGTCAACAACCATAGTGTTCAATATATTATACTTTAATATTTATACAATTGTTTTACCAAAAGCATTAATAGCCTTCTTTTTCCTCTTTGTTTATGATTTGTTCTTTTCAATTTTATTTGTACCAGTTGCTTTGTGTTCATATGTTATGTGATACTCTGAATTCTGGCTGCATCGGAGTTAACTGGGAATTCTTTTGTTTCTCTTTGAAAACTTGCTGCATCTTTGAAATTGGATCTCTGGAAAGTTGGATTAGATTCACTGATTGCTTATTTTATAATTACTGCTTGATTGTCTGAACCATATTTAGCAAGTACTGTCATTACTCTGTGGCATCTTATTTCTGAGTCAGCCAAACTGTTATATTTGATTTTATTTATTGCTAAAGGAACTTTGTATTTTCTTATGAATTATGTTCTTAGACACTTACAAATGTCCTAAAAGAAAGGTTGATAAAGGAAGGAAGGAGGCCATATGTTATTCCTGTTGGTGGATCAAACTCTTTGGGAACATGGTAAGGCTATATTATTAATCCCTTTTTTGTTAATTTCATTAGTTCCTATATGTTATTTGTCATAGTAAGAGCACAGGGGGAGAGAAGGAGAACTTCTGTTGAGAGGAAGAATGAATATGTCTCATTGATAGAACAACTCAGCTATATTTACAATAATAGTGGGCCAGCCTATAAGATAAACTAAGGCCCAGTAGAAACTAACAAACTTAACACACCAGACGATGAGTATGCAGCCCATATTTGTGGCTTTTAAGCACTCCCCTTCAAGTTGGAGCATAGATATTAATCATGTCCAACATGTTACACATAAATTCAATCCTTTCCCCAGTTAGTGCCTTTGTGACTAAGTTTACCAGTTTCTTTCCAGTATGAATGTATGAAGTACTAATAAGCTTTTGCTGAATTTTCTATCTTTAGTACTCTCATGGGATACTTGATTGGAAGAGATATGCATGGCAGCTTGAATGTAACACCATAACTTCATTGGGAACACAATATAAAATTTAATCTCACAGAACAGATGGTGGATCCACAAAAGTTCAAATGTAGGCTAATAGAAACTTCTGCTTGAAATAGGAAATATCACTGCTTACAACACTACACCGATTGGATCACACACTAACACAGAGTTACACATGAAGATACATAATCCACCCTGTCCGGATAGCTCTCTGGTTTTGAGGCACCAGAAGCCTCCCGTCATTCCTGCCCAAATTCCCCCTGAATCCCTACAAGGATACAATAGTTATTTTACCCCTGTAGTAACTACCAGTAACCACCACATAAGTAACTACTAATATCATATAACTGAATATATTCAGGATTTGACACAAGTCTTGCCATGTATGTCTTTATTACAGTAAGAACACAAAGGGAAAGAAGGAGAACATGCATTGAGAAGAAGAGTGAGTATGTCTCATTGATAGAAAGAACAAAGCCATATGTCCAACAATAGTGGGCCAGCTTCTATGACATAAGTAAGGCCCAGCAGAAAATAACAAACATAACTCTCTAAACAATGGGTATTCAGCCCATATTTGTGGCTATTCAACACTATATTTGGCCGTAGAGCTTTTCTTAACTTTCTCAACCAATATATCTCCGATATTGTTCTTTGTAATTATTGGTTCTGTTAATGAAGAAACATTAAAGCTTTGTTGGTAAGAAGGCCTAGAACCTGTTTGATTTCTTCAAATTGTTTGAAAATGTATAATCTAAAATGTTGAGTATCTGTTTGCTACGTTGCTTGGCAGCCCAAAATTGATTCCATAGGCCAAAAGGCCCAAAACCAATTATTCAATATTTAATAAGTTTGAGTAGACATTTAAATCAGCCATTTCAATGCAAAGCTACTTTTCCATTGAATGAAAGCTGCGCAACATGATAAGGTTATCTATCTGAAGATACAACTAGCAGATAGTGGTGTTAATTCAGTAGGAAGTCTATATTAATTAGGTCACTAGGTAGTTTTCAGATTACCACTCACTTGGTAATCATCATAATGATTCTGTGATTAGTACAAATAGAGGGAGGCTTTAATCTCTTTGATCAACCTCAAGTTTTTCATTTCATTGAATATCTGTTATGAATCTTTACATAGTATCAAAGCCTAGGTAGGTATATTTCACCTTGAACCCTAATAACCTTAGTTTATCCATAAGAAAAAGATTCTTGCACTTTCCATCTATGTTTGTTTGTCCTCTTCTGCTCTTCCTCTTTGATTCCACAAACCATAACAAACCATAAAAAAAAAAAAAACAACCCAAACAAAAAAGGTGATGCACATCAACATGCAACTGTTCATACCAAAATTGCAAACCTCTATCTTTGTCCTTATAGAAACCGCAGCCCTTGTACACAGATCAAAATTAAAATTTTCTGATACTGTCCAGACCAAATTGCAACCTTCTGACACTGCCCACTCCAAGTCACAAGTGAAGTCACGACGGAACTGTGCTCCCTTAAACCTAGTGGCACATCAATTTCTGATTCAGCTCATTTCAGCTTCTTTCTCCAATACACCGACTCACATGTCACACATTGTACAAGGGAAGTTTCCAATATTTGAAGTTCTCTGTTCTGGTGGTAGTAGTGCATCATTGATGAAATGTGATAATCGCACAAACTTCTTGGTTTCTGAATTATTTGGTTGCTGAGCCTGTTCCTCAAGGGAAGTAAGGGCTTCTTGCCTACCTGTTGCATATTTTCTTAAAGTTGTTCATTGTTGCAATAGAGTGGTGAAGCCGTTCATAGCTGCATGTAATACCAAGTTGTTTGGAGCTGCAAAGTTGTTCTTTGCTACAAGTAATATGAAGTTGTTCATAGCTTCAAGCAATGAAGTTGTTTGTGGCTGCAAGGTTGTTCATTGGTGCAAGTAACAGAATTGTTTGTGGCTGCAAAGATGTTCATTGCAATTTGTTGGTGAATTTGTAGTTGTTTGTGACAAAGTTGTTTATTGCTGCATGTTGCTATTGAGCTGCAAAGTTGTTGTTAGATAGAAGTTCTCGTTGGAACCTATCAAGCTGTACGTTATCATGGTTAACAGTTTATCTTTGTGGTGTGAAGTTGTGAGTTACCATCGAGATGGCTTGTGGTCTGTTATCCTTTGTTTACTGTTGACCTTGGGTGTTTAATTTCTAACAAGCTGAAAGCTTAGTGAGCTTCCAGCTTGAGAGGAAGTGATGCTATACATAAGGTTTATCAATATTTGTATACAGCTGGTGGTGTTACCTTATCTGTGTTATCAGGTTCCTTCCAGAGTTAGCTTGGTAGGAAGTCTATCTTAATCTGGTGTGTAACTAGTTATCAAATTACTACTCTCTTTGTTGTTATTAGTGATTCTGTGACCAATATTGATAGAGGGGAGGTTTGGGTCTCTTTGATCAAGCTCTCAAGTTTTCCATTTCATTAAATCTTGGTTTTATCTTGAATCCTTACATCCCATTCCCTGGTACAGTTGTTGTTTAATATTTTTTACAAAAAAATTGTTGTGAAAAAATTGGTAGAGACTTAAGTAGAGGGGTGTATTAAACTGCATTGTGTGCCATGTCTTGATTTAGATATTATATCATCTATCTGCCTGACAATTTTATTTACTGTGGGATGTTTTTTGTTCAGGGGCTATATAGAGGCAGTTCGGGAGATAGAACAACAAATTCAAAGTGGGACTAGCAATGTGAAGTTTGATGATATTGTTGCAGCATGTGGCAGGTTGTGGTCTACACAGTTTATCTTTTTCTTAGCTAGCTGCTTTTTCTTGTCAAAAAACTTTTATGCATTAGAGGAGCTAGTTTCTAATACGATGAAATGATTCTTTACTTGATGTAATCAAATGGCAAATAAGATCATATCTTTCTTTAAAAAGAGGGTTTCTTATAGTTTTCAGCTCATAATTACAAGCTTTCTGCAAAATCAAAATTGTTCCATCAATTTAACATCTTACTTGTCTTAATTTTCAGTGGGACTACAATTGCTGGTCTGTCATTGGGATCATCATTGAGCACATTGAAAGCAAGAGTATGTCTTCCTTCCAGAAGACTGCAACAGTCATAATGTTGTATGCCGTGTAGATCATAGATGTGCTTTCCATGTTTGTAGGTACATGCATTCTCTGTTTGTGATGACCCTGATTACTTCTACGACTTTGTTCAAGGCCTAATTGATGGACTCCAAGCTGGTGTTAACTCACGAGATATTGTCCACATAATAAATGTAAGTTTCTTGGCAGAGTAGATGAGGTCTCTTTTTTCCTGCTCGATAAGATTTTGCCAGTTCTCTGTCTATATAGAACTTTTTAAACTGTAGCAGTATGTTGTTTTTAAGGGTGTGGAGGACCCAGATTGAATGTAGATGAAATGCTCATATAACAAATTAATGAATTTAGAAAAATAACATAAATATTTTATGTTTGCTATGAGATACATGAACGTGTGTCTATTAAACACTGAAAACATTTGAAAAGATTGCTTAAGTTTCTGTACTGTACAAAGCCACTACTGCATCCTCAGGAGTTAGGACAGGCATTCCTAGTAATTGAATTTTTATAAATTGAGTGATATAGAGGGTATCAAATTATTAATTTTGGAAAATTAAACAACAAATGTAATTAATTATAGGTTTGTGTGCATGCCATTCTGATCAATTTAATTGAAAAGCAAGCATAAGTTGGTGCATACTGCATAATATAACAACTTAATAATAAAACTAATAATTTCAAGACACTATCGGACTAAAAAATGGCATTCAATTATGTTGGACATTGAAACTATAAGACCGTCTCCTATCCAAGTTATTTTTTTTTTTTTAAAGCACATAATTTATTGAAAGAGCACCAAGTGGGTGCTGCCTATCTGAAAATAGCAAAAACCAAGTCAGCTAACACAGAACAGAGCGAATCAAGAGAATTTGAAAAGTGAGAGACGAAGAAGAATAAGAAAAATATATCTGAAAACAATGACAAAATGTAGTGAAAGTTCCAAAACAGCATTGCCAAATGATTTCCAAATTTTAGAAGATAAACCTAATAAGTGATTCTATTCTATTGTAGTTTCTCAGGGGAATGGTTGGGTAGTGATGTTGATTGAGCAAATCAATTATTAAACCTCATGGACCTTTTGTGCTTGTGTAAGACTTCAGTCTTCTAAAGACATACACGTTATGTGGAAAACTTGTTTCTCCGTTTGGGTAAATTTTTATGATTAATAATGAAGTTTCACTATAATCATTGTGTTTGTGACAGGCCAAGGGTCTTGGCTATGCAATCAACACCTCTGAGGAGCTTAATTTTGTAAGAGAAATTGCTGCGGCTACTGGTGTTGTTCTTGACCCAGTATACAGGTGTTTATTCTGTCCCATTCTTTGCATTTTGTCTAAATGCTTTGTTTGGATCTGCTAAACGGAAAAGAATTATAGAGAGCACTGTTCTGTGCTTTGTTTAGTAAGAAACATGCCATGAGTCTTTGCGTCACCAAGTGCAAATTTTCCCCAGCTCCTTTAAGGAGGGATTAATCTCTACTAACAAATTAATACATGGGCTAAGACCATAAAAAAAATCATTCAATGGAACTAATATTGGATCTATGTTAAGTGAAAATGAAAATTCACATCATACTTATCAGTCTTGTACAAAGTTCATATGAATGCCCTAGTGAAAAAATGGTGAGTAGGAAATATAACCAAAAGTTCACTGCTCAAATTTTTTTATTTTATGCCCAATAATTTATCTTCCAAAGACACAAAATAGTTGCCTATGGAAATATTTATTCATATACGAACTAAAATAATCCACAAAATTAAACCAATACTTTTTTTTTAAAAGAAAAGTAAATAAAAGTTTACACAGAAATTGTAAAATCCAGTTTTTTGTTTTTGAGGAGATTATTATAGTTTTGTAGTTCGTCAGTTTAAAAGAACTATACAGTCTTGTAGATTTGAGTGTTCAACTTCCTATGCATTTCTTACACCTCACAGCGGGAAAGCGGCTTATGGATTCCTGAAAGATATGGCTGAGAATCCAAAGAAGTGGGAAGGGAGAAAGATCCTTTTCTTACATACAGGTGGCCTCCTTCGATTGTATGACAAGCTAGATCAGATGGCTTCGTTGGTAGGGAATTGGCATCGAATGGATGTTCATGATTCCGTTCCGCGGCAGGATGGCATTGGAAAGATGTTCTAGAGAAGAAAAGAAAACCTTGCTTTGCTTTCGTCACATGTTCTGTGGTATCTCACTCTAAATAAATTGTATCTGTACCCATCCGTACAACATCCTCCCAAAGTTGCAATACAATAACCATACTGAGAATGAATAGAAACAGATTGATTTTGGGAGACTCCATATTCTGTTACAAGTTGAATTGTTTTTTCATGTGGATAATGTTCAATGGTTCATGCGTGTTTTGAGGATACTACACGGGAAGTGGACTCTCCTCTTGAAAATTGTATGATTAAGTATATATAGCAAATGAGACATCCGAAATCAACAATTTCTTAATTTATATATAACCCATTTTATGGTAATGCATTGATTTGTGTTTTATGCGTGAAAAAAAATAATAAAATGAAAATTTCAATTTGAAGAATTCAAGATAATTGTAAACATGTAATTTTATTCGGATCTTAAAAAAATCAAATTGGATCAATGCACAAGTTTTAAATATTTTCTTTTACTTGAATATATATATATATTTTTTTGAAAATTAAAATAAAAATTTAAAGATTCTTTTTTTTAGTACTTAGATATGAATAATACTATTAAAAATTAAAAAAATAAAAAAATAAAGGAGAAATATGCAAAGAATTGTTTCATCCACTCCATTTTAATCATACACCTCATTAAATCATGTTTCCTACCTTAATCAAATCATACACCACCTTCCTCATAATTTATTTCATCATACACCTCATTAAATCATTTTTCCTATGTTAATCAAATCACACACCATCATCCTCCTAACTTATTAGGCAATTCATCAAATCATGTTTGTTTTTATCCTAATCAAATCATACACCACCTTCTCGATAATTAATTTCATCATGCACCTTATCAAATCATGTTCCTTATCTTAATCAAATCATACACCACCTTCTTCATAATTTATTTCATCATGCACTTCATTAAATCATGTTTCCTATCTTAATCAAATCATACATCATCATCCTCCTAACTTATTAGGCAATTCATCAAATCATGTTTGTTTTTATCTTAATCAAATCATACACCACCTTCTCCATAATTAATTTCATCATGCACCATATCAAATCATGTTCCTTATCTTAATCAAATCATACACCACCTTCTTCATAATTTATTTCATCATGCACTTCATTAAATCATGTTTCCTATCTTAATCAAATCATACACCATCATCCTCCTAACTTATTAGGCAATTCATCAAATCATGTTTCTTACCTAAATCAAATCATACACCACTTTCTTCATAATTAATTTTATCATGCACCTTATCAAATCATGTTCCTTATCTTAATTAAATCATGCACCACCTTCCTCATAATTCATTTCATCATGCACCTCATCAAGTCACCTAATCATGCACTTAATCATAAATCATGCATCTAGGGGAAGGAGGATATAAATAGAAGGCTTAGTGAACCATAATGAGGAAGAAACAAAAAGGAGAAGAAAGAGGAGTGAAGGAGTAAGAAAGAAAGCATACCAAGAGGAGAGCAAGCACACAAAGAGAAGAGAAATATCAGGGGAAGAGTCATGAAATAAAGGGGAGAGAAAATTCAAAGAAAAGGAGTGGAAGTTAGAGAGAGAAAGTCTTAGAGTAAGAAAAGGGTCAAATAGAAAATTTGATTCTTATTTATTCTTCTACTTCTCCTTTCAATAAACTCATGTTGTTGATTAGAATGAGCTCAACTCAGTTTTTGGAAGGTCATTAGTGTCTTAATTTCGCTGGAAAACTCAAGAAAAAGCTATTTTCGTTCATCCTCTGAAAATCAAATTTTCGGTCTGAATCTCGAGAAACGCGTCACACCATTGTGTTCAGAAGGTCCCAAAACCTTGGGAACCATGAAGAAACTCGACGGAAACATCCTCACGCCCTTCCACGCACCGCCACGCGCCGGTGACACGCTCTCTAGAAAAAAGACCAATCCACCCCTGCACGTTAGCCCTATCGCCACATCATCCCAACACGTCATCTACCATGTCAGCACTTGCTTACTTAGCGCGACACGTCAGCAAAAAATTGCATAGTCATCTGCAACGTGTACAACACATCATCAGGCGCACTCAGTCAGCGCCACGTCACCTGACACGCAAGCATCCAGCCAGCGCGTCCAGCCACGTCAGCTTTGACCATTGACCGATGTTGACCGTTGACTACCATTGACTTTGACCGTTGACCGATGTTGACTTTGACCCGAACCTCTTTCCTAGGATTTTTTGACGTCCTGATCGCGTTTCTGACCTCCGTTTTGCTATTTGAGAACTCTAAATACAGGTTCTATTTATTTTTAAATTTTCTCTTGTTATTAAATAAGTGTTTTTATGCTTATATATTGTTTTGTTAGATAACTATGAATCACGAGGACTTTACTTATGAAATACGCACTTTAAACAACTTATAAGGGGATATTTATAGTTTCTTTCCAACCGTTTTTTTTACTATTTTTAAAAAAGATCTTGACGACGGATAAAGAAAGTTGCCAATCAACTGGCCGCTATCAAATTATCTTGAGAGACATTATGTTACGAATCTAGTCAGTTAACTGGCATGGTTCTATTAACGCATTTTTGAAAGATTCCGACAATGGATAAAAAGGGCTGCCAGTTAACTGGCCGTTGTCAAATTATCCTGAGGGATGTTATGTTACGAATCTAGTCAGTTAACTGGCATGGTTCCATTAATACATTTCTTTAAAAATCTCGACAATGAAATAAAAATAGTTGTTAATCAACTGACCGCTATTAAACTATCCTGAGAGAAATCACATCATGAGTTTAGCCAGTCAACTGGCATGACTCTATTGAGGCATTTACAAATAATCTTAAATCACGATCACATGCCAAAAAAAATCAATTTATTTAACAAAAGACAAAGCATAGTTTTGAAACCAAAAGCAGCAAACACCAACGTGGTACCGAAAGGGCGTTGTAGGGGTGCTAATACTTTCCCTACACGTAACCAACCCCTGAATCTATTTTTCTGTAACGTAGACCATACTATTCGGTGTCCAACTTCACCCTTTTAATCTAAGTCGGTGGCGACTCCATTTTTTTATCATTTTTCAAAGACCTCACCAAGACCAAAAACCAAAAAATATTTTTTTTATCGCCCGGGATCGCCGCTCTGCGTCGCATGTCAACAGCTTGGTGACTCCACTGGGGACTCATTTTAGAGGGTTAGGCCACATGTGTTGATGTTTGCCATATTTTGTTTTCTATTTCTGTGCTTTAGTTAATTGTCTAGTCTATTTATTTTCTAGACTTTTTTATTTTTGCGTCTCAGATTGTTTTGAGATTTTTAATATTTGTATTTTAGATTTGTACTATTAAATCATATTGGTAAATTAAATTTGAACGAGTTACTCTTCATGATATTATCTACTATATTTGTGGACTAGTGGTTGGCTGATTATTTTGTAGGTTGTGAGTGAATGAGTGGATGGGTTATTCCCTACACACACGTACACCTACACCACATTGCACCTTAGAAAAGGGGAGGTCATGACCCCTAGCTCCATACCCGAGCTTTTAGGAACTTTTAGGCTAGAGAGGGCATAAAGTAAGGTCGTCCTTTGTGAGACCCTTGGTCTTTGTGTAGGCACCTGAACACCCTCACTCAAGTTGCCCTTTAATGCAATTTAGGAACTTTATTTTAGGAATTCAGACCCTACCCCTCTTGCGCACTCTAGTAGCCTTAGAACTGCCCTATGAAGAAAGATTAGCCTAAACCTTTGGATGCAAAAGTGAGTCTAGGATTCACCATGATTAAGACACGATGGGAAAATCTTATCTATTTGCTCACTTGCAACTACATGTATCATTACATTCACTGTGTTGCATGCATAAACTCTTAATTTTAAATTTTGTATTTTCAAAGGGATAGGGAAAGTATCCTTCGTGAGGCCTTTGGACTCCGTGCAAGTACTTGAACAATCCCTGGTAAAATAACATGTGAGAGTAATTATATTTTCATCATAATCATCAATTTTCTCTGGCTCAAATTTTAGGCAATATTATGGATATTAACACTACCACAATCATCGTAGAATCCCATGACCAAGTGCTCTTTACTCAAGAAAAGACCCAAAAGGAGCAAGGAGATGTTTCAAATGGACAAGAAGGCCCAATATGGCCAGAAATTAAGAATTTATCTTTTAAACAAAATGACTTGTCTAATTTGAGGAAGATTTGGGGTAGCTTTACTGATTCAGAAAAGGAGAAATTTGCAAAAAAGTATGGCCAATTGGGAAATCTATTATCAATCCTAGTAGATGAAGCCTTACTCAAAGCCTTGGTCTTCTTCTGGAATCCAGTTTACAGGGTATTTACTCTTGGAAGTCATGATCTAACACCTATTTTAGAAGAATATAATGACTTGCTAAAAACTGAGCCTTTAACTAGGGGCAAAGTGTACAGATATGACAAGAAGGCTGGGCCTAAGAAAAGTTTAAACAAGATGTTTGGTTTATCAAACATGAACTTTGGGAATGATGCCAAGGAGAAAGGTAAAAGATGGGCTGTTTCAATCAGTTTTCTACTCAGATTATATCACGCTCAGACAGATAAGGAGTTGGCAATGCAAGTTCTAGCCTTGGCCATTTATGGAGCAGTCATATTCCCTAGAGCTTTAGGATATGTTGATGGGCAAGTGATCATCCTATTCAAAGCCTTAAAGACTGGTCTAAATCCTGTACAACCCATTTTGGCAGAAACTTTCAGATCTCTAAATTGCTTAAGGCAAAAGGGGGAAGGCCGATTTCTTGGATGCTCACAATTATTAATGGTGTGGCTAGTGAGTCATTTACACTCTCCAAAGGATATGGGTTATCCTATAATTTCTTTTAACCCATCTTATTTCAATGACCGAGAGCCTTTGAAGGACTTCATTAAAAATGAATGGCCTAAGAAAGCATGTGATCGTAATGCTTGGATTGCATACTTTCACAATTTCAAGAATGTCCAGTGGGAGAGTACATGGTTACGTAAGAGACCAGTGATATATGGTTGCGGAGATCAACCTTGGGTCCTGTTAGTTGGCCCATGAAGGATAGTCAGTTATGCTCCAACTATGGTTTTAAGGCAATATGGGTCTATACAATTCGCACTAGTCACTAAGGGGCTTCATGAGTTTGACCTTGAATTTGGAGACAAAGATACCAGGCCCAAGAATGACACTGTAAGGCAATTATGGTGCCAAGTAAGACAAATGCAGCTTGGGAAACATTCGACTGCAACCACTCCAGGGTATTCTCAATGGCAAAAAAATAGAGAACAAGGTTTCATTGTTCCTGAAATAACCTTGTTAGCTTCATCTTCTAAACGAATCAGGATAGATGAAGATGTTGAAACTGAAAAGAGATTAAAAGTTGAAAAGACTTTGTCTGCTCTACAAATTAGAGAGGCTATGTTGGAAGAAAAAGAATTGAAGATGAAACAAGAGGTTGATACCTGGAAAGCCAAGGCTGTAGAATTTCAAAAGAAAGTCATGATTATGGAACAAGATAATTCCCGATTAATAGTTGAGAAAGAAAAAGTGGTTGAAGAGGCCGAAAAAGGGGTGTACTTAGCAAACAAGCGCAAGCACTTTGTCAAAGAGGAAGAGCTGAAGTCCTTGCAATATAAAGTGACCCAACTTAATGGGGAAGTGCTCCAACTCAAGGACCACATTCAAAAGCAAAAAGTAGCTCACCAAAAAGAAAACATAGAGTTACAGAAAATGAAGAATGCCTTCGCTGCATTAGAAGTTAGTCTAAATAAAATGACTCAAGAAAAGGAATGCCTCGAAGGGTATATTGATAGCCTTGAAGAACAGCATGAAGAAGAAATTCAACTCCTAAAATCTCAACCGCAGAATCAACAAGACTTAGAGGAAAGAATTGATCATATTGATAGGGTCAATATGAGTCTGCACTAGAACCTGATTGATGTGAAGGAAGCTTATGATCTACGTCTTTGAGAGGTCTTGTGCGGTCATAAGATAATCAATATGGTGGAAGAGAATGAGTACCTTCACTATCATTTGGCAAATGCTCAGGAACAGTTGGAGGGGGTAAAGGCTAGCATAAGGCAGGTCGCCAAAATAACATCTTCTAAAGCCATGCAGATAGCAGAACAAGAGGCCAAGTTAGAACCTGGTCCCACCAAGAGTCTTCTTGAGAGATTAAAAGAGCACTATGTCAAAGTGGGAAAACTACGTAGATACTAGTAGAGTTGATTCAAAGAAAAGACCTTTAAGGATGATTGTAATTATTTTTCTTGAAAAAGAGTTTAATATTGCCTAAAATTTGAGTCAGTTATATTTTTGCATATCAACATTACATTTGCATGCTAGACATTTAGTTACTTATTTGTATTTAATACAAATAAGAAATTACGGCTCCAATTACGCGATCTCAATCTAAACAAATGGGGGAACCAAGTGAAGAAAAAATAGCTAAAGGATTGCAAGCTGACATTGATGATCTCACGGCCCAAATGGCCAAGTTGACTGAGTTACTTCAGGCAAAAGTTTCAATTGAAGCAGAGGCTTCAATGTTCAATCAGCAAGATTCACAATCTCACCAATCAAAATCAACCAGAAGTCCAACACTTGCAATGTCCTCCTGAGCTCGGATTACAAAATCAGCAAAGGATTCTATCCCATAGTCTGGAGGGTCAAAACTCACAAAAACTGCACCCACTACAACGTCCATTAGGCTTTATACCTCAGCCCGTGCAGGGTCCTTACCCACATCATCACCAAGGTCCACACCCTCAATATACCTAGGGGCAGCAACCTCAAGGACCACATCCAAATAATCCTATTGTCAAATTAACAACCGACCCCGTACCTGATATCAATGACCCCATAGAGTTGGAAAAGCTAAAGAAGAGTGCTGAAGAAGCTCAAATTTGAGAAAAATATGAGAGACTAGAGGCTAGAATGAATAGATGGGAAGGGTTTGAGGAAGACATGATAGATGTGCATAACATGGGATTGGTGAAAGATGTGGTCATCCCTCCTAAGTTTAAAGTCCCTGAGTTTATCAAGTACAATGGAACTACTTGCCCTAAGACTCACTTGATCATGTATTGTCGTAAAATGGCAGCATACAATGATGATGACAAACTAATGATGCATGTTTTCCAAGACAGTTTAATTGATGGGGCCTTAGAATGGTATGTTAACCTAGACCGTAATTCTATTCATCCATGGCAAGATTTAGCTGGGGCATTCCTAAGACAATATAAGTTTAACCGAGTCATGGCCCCAGATAAGATCTACATTCAAAGAATGACTAAAGCAAATAATGAGTCATTCAAGGAATATGCCCAGCGATGGAGGAATGTGGCTATTAGGGTGCAACTGCCTTTGTCAGAACGAGAAATGAGTTCAATATTTGTGAAGACACTGAGCTATCCTTTTTATGGGAAGATGGTGGGATCTAGCAATGCTAGCTTCCTGGATTTAGTAATCATTGGAGAAAACACAGAAATGGGAATTCAGGAAGGGAAGATGGTAAGATCATCACATCAAAAGAAAACCCTAGCTCAAGGGAAAAAGAAGGAAGAAGTCAATATGGTAAATGCTCAACAAGATAGGAAAGGTACATGCAACAAGAGTCAACAGGATTACCATTCCTCTCAAGCTACATTTGCTCCTGTGATCGCAATGACCCAAGCTCCTCCAGTTAATTTAATGTCTCCACAATATCAAATTGCATCTCAGATGATACATCCTCAACAACAAGTTGCATATTAGCCAATGCCACAGCATCCATCCACATTCTATCAGCTCAGGTCTCAATTGCAACACACTGTCTATCAACAAGGAGGTCAGTTTCAATCAGATCAGAATAGGCGTATATTTTGACCCTATTCCTATACCTTACTCACAATTGTTGCCATAGCTGTTACAAAATAATTTAGTATCAGTTACCCCACTTCCTCCTCTGCAACCTCCTTACCCACCATGGTACAATGACAAGCTCACTTGTGAATATCACGCTGGGGCTAAAGGACACTCCATTATAATTGCACCGCATTAAAAAGAAAGGTCCAGGACCTCATTGATGCCAAATGTTTGAATTTTGACCCAGTCACCCCAGGACCTGATGTTGATGGAAATCCTTTGCCTAATCATGGAGGATCAAGTGTAAACATGATTATTGACAGAGCAAATATTGCTTTGAGGAAGCAAGTATCCAAAATTAAAACCCCTTTGGGTCATATCTTCCGGGCATTGGTAGAGTATGGTTGGATTGAAGATAAGTATGGGGTTGTCCTGGACACTGGCTATGAATATCATGGTGAGAAAGCTGACCATAGAATTCAGGAATGCCAAGCTTTTCAAAATATGCTTCAAGGGCTGATAAATAGAGGTATATTGTAAGTTGGGGTTAAACTGGAAAATGTGAATGTTGTTAATTCTTGTCCTATGCAACAAACACTAGGGCAAACTGAGACCCAAAATACTGTGAAGCCATTAACAATCAAGTATGTGATGCAAGAAGCACAGTCATCAGTTGAGGAAAAGAGAGTACTGTCTATTAAGTACACGCTTGATAGATCACCAATGCAACTGATACCCGTTGAGGTTATGGGGCAATTGACAATTAAGACCCCTCAACCATTTCCTTACAAGAGTAATAAGGCAGTCCCATGGAATTATGATTGCCAAGTATTACAGGAAATTCCCAGTCTCAGGTTACTAATATATCTGGAGTCTCTGGCATTACAAGAAGTGGTCGTTGTTATCTTCTAATCATATCCGAGAAGAAGGAAGCCAAAAAGGCAATAAAGGTAAATTCCAAAGGAAAAGAAATCTTGATAGAACCCTTGCCAAATGAAGAATTGGATATTGGTAATCCAGTAAAGATAGAGCAATCTGAGAAGACTGAGTATATTGATCCTGTTGAAGCTAAACATAAAGGGGTAAGGCAAACTTTACCTAAGAGATCAGTTACTGAGGATGAAGCTAGTGAATTCCTCAAACTTATTTGTCAAAGTGAGTATAGAGTGATTGAGCAATTGAAGGAAACTCTTGCAAAAATTTCATTACTCTCCTTGTTCATGCACTCAGAACAACATAGGCAAGCATTAACAAAGATTCTTAATGAAGCTTACGTGGATAAAGATATAACCACGGAGGCATTTGATGGTGTGGTAGGAAACATTATGGCTCACAATTTCCTATCTTTCTCTGAAGAAGAATTTCCTCCTGAAGGGCGAGGGCATAATAAAGCATTGCATATTTCTACAAAGTGCAAAGGATGGGACTTGGCAAATGTTATGATTGATAATGGATCATCATTGAATGTTTTGCTAGAGTCAACATTGAAGGAGTTGCCATTTGATAGTTCCCAAGTGAGACCCAGCACTACTATAGTAAGGGCATTGGATGGAACAAGAAGCGAAGTACTCGGAGAAATTGAGTTACCCATACAAATTGGGCCTTGCACTTTCACTATCCCTTTCCATGTTGTGAAGATAAGCTCAGCCTATAGTTGCCTTTTGGTAAGGCCATGGATCCACAGTGCTGGGGCGATACCCTCTACCTTGCATCAAAAAGTAAAATTCATGCATAATGGAAATTTAGTAGAGGTAGCTGCAGAAGAGGACTTATTGATCTCTAACTTGTCCTCCACTCCATGCATATTAGCTGAAACTGATGTTGGGAGCTCCTTCCAATCTTTTGAAATCGTTAATGTGGTATATGCCAAAGGAGCAGGAACCATACCACTTCCACGATATTCTAAAGCTGCCCTAATGACTGCAAAGGTATTAAAAAGGGATGGTATGATCCCAAAAAGGGCTTAGGATGTAGGGGGCAAGGAATAAAGAAATTACCAGAATTTCTAAAAAAGGAAGACACATTTGGGTTAGGTTTCGAGCCTACAAGGGCTGATAAGGCCCGGATGGCTCAAATCTTGAAAGAAAGAAGATTGGCCCGTTTGAATAGCCAAGTGATTGAAGCCAATAAGCTGATAATTAAGCCCCTTCATGAGACTTTTGTGAGCACTGGTCTTTGGATTCCTAATTAAATTGCAGTTATAGAAGAAGGTTCCCCTTCTGGAGAAAAGAAGGAAGTGGTTAAGCTAGGCAATACTAGAGCAAGCAGCTGGACAGTCAAGGAGATTCCAATTGTTTACAACTTGCAAGACATATAATTTTCATAGTACTCCATTTATGGCTTTGATTGGAGTTGTATGAATAAAGCTATTTGTTTGTCTTTAACAAGTGATTTCAATAAAATGCATTTGATTTCCCAAAATAGAGTCTTTATGCTTTCATGCTTTTCCTTTTTCATGTGTCATACATTTAATAAATAACCAAAACACAATAATCTAGGTTGAATAATGAAGATGATACTCAAATAAACTGCACTGATTTTTCAAGTTTTGATTTCGAATGCCAAATCACTTGTACTGAGGATGATGAAGAGCAAGATGATGAGGAAGTGTCACCTGAGCTACAAAGGTTAGTTGAACAAGAGGATAAGGGGATCAAACCTCATGAGGAGCCCATTGAAATAATCAATTTAGGGACTGATGAAGACAGAAAAGAAATAAAGATCAGAGTAAGGTTGGCCATGAAAGAGAAGCAATTAATGATCCAGTTACTACAAGAATATAAAGATGTATTTGCTTAGTCATACCAAGATATGCCAGGTCTAAGTATAGATATAGTAGTTCATCGCTTGCCAGTAAAGCCAAGATTCAGACCAGTGAAATAGAAATTGCAAAGAATGAAGCCAGATATATTGTTGAAAATTAAAGATGAAGTCAAAAAGCTCTTAGATGCTGGTTTCATTGAAGTAGCAAAATATCCTGAATGAGTGGCTAATATTGTGCCTGTGCCCAAGAAAGATGGAAAAATTTGAGCATGTGTGGATTATAGGGATTTGAACAAAGCAAGTCCAAAGGATGACTTTCCGCTTTCGCACATTGATGTACTTGTTGACAATGCTGCAAGATTCTCTATCTTCTCATTTATGGATGGATTTTTAGGCTATAATCAAATTAAACTGGCTCCTGAAGACAAAGATAAGATGACCTTCATCACATTATGGGGCACCTTGCGTTATAAGGTGATGTCTTTTGGCTTAAAAAATGCTGGGACCACATATCAAAGAGCTATGGTAACTCTTTTCCATGATATGATGCACAAGGAAATAGAAGTATATGTTGATGACATTATTGCAAAGTCAAAATCAAAAGCTGAACATCTGATACACCTTAGAAAGCTTTTTGATCGATTGAGGAGATATCAGCTCAGACTAAACCCAGCAAAGTGTACTTTTGGAGTGAGATCAAGAAAGTTGCTAGGATACATGGTGAGTGAGAAAGGGATTGAAGTAGATCCAGATAAAGTTAAGGCCATCATGAATATGCCCACACCAAAGACAAAAAAAGAAGTGCAAGGCTTCTTAGGGAGATTAAACTATATTGCAAGGTTCATATCTTAGCTAACATCTACATGTGAGCCAATCTTCAAGCTTTTGCGAAAAAATCATGGCACAAGTTGGAATGATGAATGTCAAGAAGCATTTGATAAAATCAAACAATATATTTAGAGTCCCCCGATTTTGGTTCCACCAGCACTTGGGAAGCCTTTACTCATGTACCTTACTGTGTATGAAGAATCAATGGGCAGTATGCTAGGGCAATATGATGAAACAGGGAAGAAAGAGTAGGTGATTTATTACTTAAGCAAAAAGTTCACTAATTATGAGTCAAAGTACTCAATATTAGAGAAAACTTGTTGTGCTATAGCATGGGCAGCACACCGACTCCGACCATATATGCTATGTCACACAACTTGGTTGATCTCAAAAATGGATCCAATCAAGTATATATTTGAGAAACCTGCCTTAATTGAAAGAATTGCGAGTGGCACATGCTGTTGTCAGAATATGATATACAATATGTACCACAAAAGGCAATAAAAGGGAGTGTGATTGCTGAACATTTAGCAGAAAATCCGATCTCAAACTATGAGCCAGTTAGGTTTGAATTTCCAGATGAAAATATCATGATGCTGGTAACCAAAAATAAATCACTTGAGAATGGAAGGTGGTCAATGATGTTCGATGGATCCTCCAATGCAATGGGACATGGAATGGGGGCAATTTTGATATCTCCTAAAGGAAAACATTACCCCATAACTGCAAAGTTATGCTTTGAATGTACTAACAACATGACTGAATATGAGGCTTGTGCTTTTGGGATAGAAGCAGCTTTAAACTATCAAATTAGCCTTTTAGATGTGTTTGGAGATTCTGCATTGGTTATTTACTAATTAAAAGGTGAGTGGGAGACCAGGGACCAAAAGTTGATCCCTTATCAAAGGTATATTTGTGAGATGGCAGAACATTTTAAGGAAGTCTCCTTTAATCATGTTTCTCGAGATGAAAATCAGATGGCTGATGCTTTAGCCACACTCTCAGCTATGTATCTAATCATGGATGGAAATGACCTCCCAAAGGTTAGAATAAGGAAACATGATTCCCCAGCTTATTGTTCTTTTGTGGAAGAGGAGCTAGATGGAAAACCATGGTATGAAGATATCCTGCAATTTCTTAAAACTAGAGAATATCCTATTGGAGCATCAGAGAATGATAAAAGAAGTCTAAGGAGATTGGCAATGGGTTTCTTTCTTAATGGTAATATTTTGTACAAGAGAAATCATGATACCATTCTCTTAAGATATGTAGAAGCCTCAGAAGCACAGAGGTTAATACAAGAAGTCCATGATGGGGTGTGTGGCACTCACGTTAATGGTTATGCAATGGCTCGAAAAGTTTTGCGGGCAGGATATTATTGGCCCACAATAGAGTCTGACTGTATCCAATACGTCAGAAAATGCCACAAGTGTCAGATTTATGCTGATAAGGTGCATGCAGCTCCATCAGTACTTAATGTATTGACTTCACCGTGGCCATTTGCTATGTGGGGCATAGATGTAATTGGACCTATTGAGCCAAAAGCATCCAATGGACATCATTTCATCTTGGTGGCAATTGATTATTTCATAAAATGGGTGGAGGCAGCTTCATACAGTAATGTTACCAGAACGTGGTTTTCAAATTCCTCAAAAGGGAGATCATTTGCAGGTACGGGCTTCCAGAAAGAATCATCACTAATAATGCTCGCAACCTCAATAATAAAATGATGAAAGGGTTATGTGAGCAATTCAAAATAGTCCATCATAACTCCTCCCCTTATCGCCCAAAAATGAATGGAGCCGTGGAGGCAGCCAATAAAAACATCAAGAAAATTGTAGAAAAGATGACAACCACTTATAAAGACTGGCATGAGATGTTACCCTTTGCTGTACATGGGTATCGCACATTTGTGAGAACTTCAATTGGAGCAACTCCATTTTCCCTAGTGTATGGGATGGAAGCAGTGCTCCCATTCGAAGTAGAAATGCCATCCTTAAGAGTTTTGATGGAGACTCAGCTTGACGAAGCAGAATGGGTTAGCATACGTCATGAACAGCTGAATTTAATCGAAGAAAAGAGGTTAGCAGCCTTATCTCATGGGCGTCTTTATCAAAAGAGGATGATTCGAGCACATGACAAGAAAATTCACCCAAGAAAATTTCATGAAGGGGATCTAGTACTCAAGAAAGTCTTGCCCATTGCAAGAGATAATAGAGGAAAGTGGATACCAAATTATGAGGGTCCCTATGTGGTAAAAAGGGCATATTCAGGGGGTTCTTTGATCCTTACTAACATGGATGGTGATGAGTTACCAAATCCTGTGAATGCAGATGCCGTGAAAAAGTATTATGCTTGAAGGGTGGTATGTGTTGGCCAAGAATTAGGGGTTAGAAAATTCAGTGTAGTAAGGTCTAGTCTTTTGATTTCAAAAAAAAAAAAAAAAAAACAAAACAAAACAAAAGGGGGCATTTTAACTTGTATATCAAACTGTTTGTCACTTGCTTATCAGAACCCTTTTAAGGGATGTAAATTTCTGATTTGAATCATCAATACAATGATATTTCTCCTATAATCACT
The DNA here is from genome assembly GCA_037013595.1 of Dicorynia guianensis. Taxonomy (NCBI): domain Eukaryota; kingdom Viridiplantae; phylum Streptophyta; class Magnoliopsida; order Fabales; family Fabaceae; genus Dicorynia; species Dicorynia guianensis. Next base: position 19,901,959 of record JASUAB010000010.1, on the reverse strand, counting down.
TGCATGATATTGTTAGTCACACGTTCAAGACATAACAAACAGGAGAATCAATGGTGCTTCTAAATTACATGTTAAAGCTGATATTTTTAGGAAAGAAGCTCCCTTAAACATGGAATGTTGCAAGGATGTATGGTGAACCTAAAGGATCAGAAGACATAAGGGGTAATTCTCAATTTGCCTTGGAATCTCCATGAGTTTATGATTGAGATTGCGAACTTGAAGTTATTTGAATTTCTTTTACTTTTTTGCACTAGCATTTTAAGATATGCATTCCTAAGAGTTGATCATAATCATATCATCATACATATAGGATTAAGCATTTTTTATTTTTATTTTTTATTTTTTTATTTTTTTGGTTTCTGGCCCAACTCGTAGCACGAGGCCCATTTGCATTTTTGGGTAACTTAAGGCCCAATCGTGAAGGCACCCGGTTGGTCTTCCCTGATGTTTTTACTATTCATGCCCAAATATAGTTGGTGGCCCAACTCGCGTAACATGAGGCCATCTGATTTTTGGGTAACTTAAGGCCTAATTGTGAAGGCACCCAATTGCTCTCCCTTGATGCTTTTACTATTCATGTCCAAATACAGTTGGTGGCCTAACTCGCTGACCCCTTATGACTAGATACAGGAAAGTTTCGATTTGAATGCTGAAAGAAAAAGACTCTGAAGACTTAGGAAGAGCATTATTCAAGTGTCCTAACTCGTCATTGACCAGAGAGCAAAAGTATGGGAAGAGGGCCTTGCAACACTCAAAATCAGATTCCCTTCTCTTCCTCAGGATGTCCTTAGAAAGATTTACAGATGTCGACTTGAGAGAATAAAGGCGCTCACACATTTAGGTCTTCCTGAAGATGTACATTGGATCATTGAAGCTAAGGTGCGTTTAGCAGGTGAGTTTCAAGGTTCACTTGTTAGACATCTGCTAGGAATGGGAAAAAGCTCTTATGCCAAGAAAAGAAGGGCTAAAAGGCTGGAAGTTTGCTGTAAGTGTGCAAGGTGGACATGTAATTCATGCTGCAAGGGTAAAGGAATGATGTCCCTAAATTGAGAAGATAAAATTCAATTTATAAAGGATGGGCTGAGTAAAGAGTCGTTGGATAATATCCTTCAGACTCTTGAGACGCATCCTAGTGGACATGTTCATGGTGCTCTTCTTGCTTTAGCCGACATATTCCACAAAGAAAAGAAGTGCTATTGTCTAGGGAATCTGACGTTAAACAACCCTATTTGCCAGTTTATGAGGAAACTGGATGGAAAACAGATCTTTAGTTCATCAAGGGCATTGGATGCAAAACTAGAGGAAGAGATGAGTTAAGACTACTGTATATTAATCGTACAGTTTTTCTTTTTATTTTATAATTTTATGACTTTCTTTCCTTGTAAATTGTTGTTGCATACACTAAGGCTGGTATTTTTTTTTCTTCTTTTATGCCTTAGAGGTTTGCTAACAGCGTATAAAAATAGCATGTAATTTGCACTGTAAGGATACAGGAATGGTGTCCCTAAATTGAGAAGACCAAATTCTAATTCATAAAGGATGGACTGAGTAAAGAGTTGATGAATAATATCCTTCAGACTCTTGAGACGCATCCTAATGGATATGTTTATAGTTTTCTTCTTACTTTAGCAGGCATATTCCACAAAGAAAAGGAGTGCTATCATCTGGAGAATCTGACGCTAAATGACCCTATTTGCCAGTTCACAAGAAAACTAGATGAAAGCAGATCTTTGGTTCATGAATGGCGTTTAGGCTGTTAAAGGATGCCGAACCAGAAGAAGTGATGAACCAAAATCATTGTACATTCATCTTGCTTGTTAATTGTTAGTGCACCTATTATTTTCACTATTCACTTTTTGACTTGGCATGCATGATTCTGATAATATCATCACAATTATTTGTTCATATAAATTATTTTGTAGCTCTCTTTCTCTTGAAGTCACTATTTTCACTGGTGCATCTATCATCTCACTGTTTACTTTTTGACTTTGCGTGCGATAACATCAAAGTAATCTTTCCTTTTTCTTGTTAAATGCTAGTTCATGTATCATATTCACTATTTACTTTTTGACTTTGCATGCGATAACATCAGAATAATCTTTCCTTTTTCTTGTTAAATGCCAATTCATGTATCATAGTCACTGTTTACTTTTTGACAATGCATGCAATAATATTAGTGTAATTGTCTTTTCCTTTTGTTAATTGTTGGTTCACCTTCATCATCACTGTTTACCTTTTTTGACATTGCGTGAAAGCTTTAAGAAGGTCAGCATTATTGTCTTTCCGTTGTCAGTGGCTTTACGACTTTCTATCTCTTGGAATTACTATTGTATATACAGGCGTGTCTTTTCTGCGTAACTTTTCGACACATTATTGTTATCTGAAGTTATTGTATCTAACTATACTCCTCTCAAAATTCGAACCTCTCTAATGGTGATTTGATTGCATGGTTTCTTTGTCACTCATTATCGCCTACAAATATGTTTTCACATTTGCCAATTCATGCATGGCTGGAGCAGAAAAAGGGAAAGGGGTAGTGTCATCATGTAGATTCAAATCTATCTGTGTCCTAGGTAGTTCCAACTTAGGGAAAGAGTATGAATTTATCAATATAGCCACCAAACTTGGTAAGGCATTAGCTTCCAGAGGGATCAATGTGGTATATGGTGAAGGAATTCAAGGATTAAGAGGATGTCCAGCTGCATTTGCAGTTATGGGGGGAAGTCATGTCTTAAGTGTCTTAGCAAAAGAGACAGCTGACAAGACAGTTGACAAGACTATTTACACCTTTGGTACTAAGTTAAAGGTCTTGAGCATGCATGAACGTTCTGGACACATGCTTTCCAAAGCTAAAGCCTTTATCGCATTACCTAGTGGTCTGGAAACTTTGGAAGGAATTTCCAGTGTGGCATGTTGGAATAAATTAAACTCTCATAAAAAGCCATTAGGATTGTTAAATATTGATGGTTTTTATGATGGTTTATTGGCTTTTTTAGATTATGCTGTGGAACAAGGTTTCATACCCTTGGAGGCTCGTCGTACCATAATAATAGGTTCAAACGTCAATCAGCGAATTAATCGACTGCAAGTCTATGCATCTCAACCTAACCCATTGGTGAAACAAGTAGACGGGCAACCTCCTGATGGCAGTGGGAAGCGTAAACTAGACACCATCCTTCGGTTATGACTTGTCATGTTTTTTAGTTATTTCAGTGTGTAAATACCCATGTTAATAGAAGACATCGAGATGATGTGCAAGTCTAGGAAGGATGGTTCGAGTAAAAAAGTTGTTATCGAAGGCATAGTGTGTAAAGGATGGCAGAGTAAAGAGTTATTCTTAACTCTTGATACGTGTCCCATACCTAGCTCATTAGAGGTATCATATGCATATCTTGTGTTCCAAAAAAAAAAAAAAGAAGCATGTTCCCTTTCCTTTTGTGCACACTTTTCATGTAGTCTCATGGCAGAGTAAAGAGTTATTCTTAACTCTTGATATGCATCCCATCCATTAGGACCATCATATGCATCTCTTGCATTCTAAAAATGTTGCCTTTCATTTGTACACACCTTTCATGTAGTCTCATGGCAGAGTAAAGAGTTATTCTTAACTCTTGATATGCATCTCATCCATAACCCATTAGGAGCATCATATGCATATCTTGCATCCTAAAAAAATAATAAAAAAGAAAAAAAAGAAGAAAAATGTTGCTTTTCTTTTCGTACATGTATCTCATGTAGTTGCATGATAGAATAAAGAGTTATTCTTAACTCTTGATGCACACCCCATGTGTAAGCATCATATGCATTCTCATGTAGGAGAAAAAGAAAAAAGAGGGCTGCCTTTTCTTTTTGTGCATGTCTTTTATGTAATCTCATGGCATCTGTTAATGGCTCTGCCTGAAGCTTTGGCAATGACTATATGTGGGCACCTTTTTGAATTCAATAAAATGTTTTGCATGATGAATGTATTGTATGTCATTTCTTTTCTTTGTCTTTCATATCAGTTCATGGTTTGATATTATGAGTGATTGATTGAATGGTAGACATTCAAGGAAAAGGTACCATCACCATAATAAACCAACACTGGGGGCAATTAGGGTTATGATATATTTTCATGTTTTGATGCCTAAGAGCAATAAGTCGTTGATCCAATTTCTTAATTTTCATCATTATCAAATCTATTCTGCCAATCATAAAATTTTGTTGCCTGACAGTATGCTGAATTCTCTTGGATGACAGAATATCCCAAATTATGAACAGTGGTGAGGAAGTTACATCTCAGAAGAGTGTTGTGAGGAAATCGGTATCCAAGAACTTGTTTGAATGCCTCATGAAACAATTTGTTGGACACTGCATTAATTATAGAAGTGATCTAGGCCGTCTTTGGATCATTTGGGCCTTTCAAGCTAACCCGAAAGCAAAACATTCGTACTCACCAATTTGAGCCTAAAAAATGTAAGACCACCATCAAATTTTTCCAATTCACATTTATCATTATCTCATAACCAGGAAAACCGAGATTCTCAACCTAAAGGAGAATCAAAGGAGCATTATAGTTATTAATCGAGAGAGACTCTATAACAAATAACTCGAGAATCCTTTTTCCATTTAGTCGAAGCCTCAATCATGATAAGGCAAGACTAAAAAGGAATTTTGAGAAATCAAAAAAAAGGAGCATGGGAAACTAAAAATGAAAAGTAGTAATCCTAAAAACAAAAGAAAATGAAAAAAGGGGCAGATTAAGAAAGTTTTTCCATGCTCCAAATAGATTCCTACATTATTTAAAATGAAAAAGGAAATAAAGGCTTCGCATGCTCAATTTTGCATCCTCCTTGTTTGCTAAACTCCTTTCCACTTCTTTCCAAGTCATTACCTAAGCCTCACATTACAAGGTAAACGAAGTCCTAGTATCTTGGCTAATGTGGTGAAATAACAAATGCAGAGAGGGACATGAAAACAAGCTTATGGGATACTTATGAGTGCAAACTCTTGTCAAAGAGGCAAACACTTGTGTGAGAAACAAACACCTGAGAGTGGCTTGATTAGAGAGTTGCTTAACAAAGGAATCTTAATTCCAGAAAATTGAGTAGTTTTGATCTGTCATATGCATTCCTGCAAGGCATATTTCAAAAAAAAAAAAAAAAAGAGGAGAAATGATGAATTAAGAAATCTTTCAACATTTCTTTGCTCGAAGGTAATCAAAGCAAACTGGGAGTAATGACCGAAGAGTGAACCTAGAATGTTCAAAAGCACAAACTAAGGGCAGTTGCTAGGAAAGTGGACCCGAAATAAAAAAGAAAAAAATCTTCCATTGTGTGGAGATTACCAAAAATTTTTGGGGTAAGAATTGTGAGATTAACCCCAAACAAAATATCCCAGAAATAGCAGAGAGAGTGAGGATGAAGACCTATAGAAAGGCTTCAAAGATAAAGATAGACTCAAGTTTATCAAAGAGTTAGAGAGAGTGGCCAAATACTGATATCACTTCTTTGAAGTCTGACATTCCAATTCATTCATAATTTTTTTTAAAAAAATACACACACACACACATCACTCATCATTTGCATTGTGGTTTTTGCATCTGTATTAATTTTTGCATGTCAAGCATACCATTTCAGGTTAAGCCTAGCATGTCAAACATGTCATTCAAGGTCAAACCTTTTGCATGTCAAACATGTCATTCAAGGTCAAACGTTCTGCATGTCAAACATATCATTCAAGGTCGAACCTTTTGCATACCACACAAATCTAACATGTCAAGCATGCTATTTTCAAGATGAATTTTTCATGTGCTAAGTACATTCATATTTCAAACAATGTCATTTATTTCAAATCTTGGGATGGGTTATTCCAATTTTCTTTTATCATCAAAGCCGGAGTCGGGCTTCATTTGACTCAACCTTTTTTTAATCAAAGCCGGAGTTGGGCTTCGTTTGACTCAACCTTTTAATCAAAGCCGGACGCGGGCTTCATTTGACTCAACCTTTAAATCAAAGCTGGAGTCGGACTTCGTTTGACTTAACCTTTTATCATCAAAACTAGAGTCGGGCTTCGTTTGACTCATCCTATTTTCAATCAAAGCCGGAGTCAGGCTTCGTTTGATTCAACCATTTTAATCAAAGCCAGAGTCGAGCTTCTTTTGACTCAACCATTTTATCATCAAAGCCGGAGTCGGGCTTCGTTTGACTCATCCTATTTTCAATCAAAGCCAGAGTTGGGCTTCATTTGACTCAACTTGTTATCATCAAAGTCGGAGTTAGGCTTCGTTTGACTCAACCTTTTTATTATCAAAGCTGGAGTTGGGCTTCGTTTGACTCAACCTGTTATCATCAAAGCCGGAGTCGGGCTTTGTTTGACTCAACCATTTTAATCAAAGCCGGAGTCGGGCTTCGTTTGACTCAACCTATTTTCAATCCAAGCCGGAGTCGGGCTTCGTTTGACTCAACTTGTTTTTAACTATTATCATCAAAGCCGAAGTCAGACTTCGTTTGACTCAACCTTTTTAATCAAGGCTGGAGTCGGACTTCGTTTGACTCAACCTGTTTTCAACTATTATCATCAAAGCCAGAGTCGGCCTTCTTTTGACTCAACCATTTTAATCAAAGCCGGAGTCAGGCTTCGTTTGCTCAACCTTTTATTTAAGCTGGAGTCGGGCTTCGTTTGACTTAACTTTTTTCAATCAAGCCGGAGTCAGGCTTCATTTGACTCAAATTTTTATAAATCAAGACAAAATCAGGCTTCGTTTGACTCAATCCTTTATCACTCAAACTGGAGTCAAATTTTCACTCAACCCCTACATTTATCCAGACAAAATAGTGTCTTTCAACTTTTGCTCATCTTTTAATACTTAAAAGATAAGCAAAGGGGGCAATTTGTAGACACATAATTTTGTCCGGATCCTAAAAAAATCAAATTGGATCAATGTACAAGTTCTAAATATTTTTTTTTACTTGAATATATATATATTTTTTGAAAATTAAAATAAAAATTTAAAGATTCTATTTTTTAGTACTTAGATATGAATAATACTATTAAAAATTAAAAAATATAAAAAAATATAAAAAAAGGAGAAATATGCCAAGAATTGTTTCACCCACTCCATTTTAATCATACACCTCATTAAATCATGTTTCCTACCTTAATCAAATCATACACCACCTTCCTCATAATTTATTTCATCATACACCTCATTAAATAATTTTTTCTATCTTAATCAAATCACACACCATCATCCTCCTAACTTATTAGGCAATTCATCAAATCATGTTTGTTTTTATCCTAATCAAATCATACACCACCTTCTCCATAATTAATTTCATCATGTACCTTATCAAATCATGTTCCTTATCTTAATCAAATCATACACCACCTTCTTCATAATTTATTTCATCATGCACTTCATTAAATCATGTTTCCTATCTTAATCAAATCATACATCATCATCCTCCTAACTTATTAGGCAATTCATCAAATCATGTTTGTTTTTATCTTAATCAAATCATACACTACCTTCTCCATAATTAATTTCATCATGCACCTTATCAAATCATGTTCCTTATCTTAATCAAATCATACACCACCTTCTTCATAATTTATTTCATCATGCACTTCATTAAATCATGTTTCCTATCTTAATCAAATCATACACCATCATCTTCCTAACTTATTAGGCAATTCATCAAATCATGTTTCCTACCTAAATCAAATCATACACCACTTTCTTCATAATTAATTTTATCATGCACCTTATCAAATCATGTTCCTTATCTTAATCAAATCATGCACCACCTTTCTCATAATTCATTTCATCATGCACCTCATCAAGTCACCTAATCATGCACTTAATCATAAATCATGCATCTAGGGGAAGGAGGATATAAATAGAAGGATTAGTGAACCATAATGAGGAAGAAAAAAAAAGGAGAAGAAAGAGGAGTGAAGGAGTAAGAAAGAAAGCATACCAAGAGGAGAGCAGACACACAAAGAGAAGAGAAATATCAGGGGAAGAGTCATGAAATAAAGGGGAGAGAAAATTCAAAGAAAAGGAGTGGAAGTTAGAGAGAGAAAGTCTTAGAGTAAGAAAAGGGTCAAATAGAAAATTTGATTCTTATTTATTCTTCTATTTCTCCTTTCAACAAACACATGTTGTTGATTAGAATGAGCTCAACTCAATTTTTGGAAGGTCATTATTGTCTCAATTTCGCCGAAAATTGCATATTGCACCGAAAAACTCAAGAAAAAGCTATTTTCGTTCATCCTCTGAAAATCATATTTTCGGTCCGAATCTTAAGAAATGCATCACACCATTGTGTTCAGAAGGTCCCAAAACCTTGGGAACCATGAAGAAACTTGATGGAAACATCCTCACGCCCTTCCACGCACCGCCACGCGCCGGTGACGCTTTCGGTGCGTATTGCACACGTGCCCTAGCAAAAAGACCAATCCGCCCCTGCACGTCAGCCCTATCGCCACGTCACCTTGACACGTCATCTACCATGTCAGCACTTGCTTACTCAGCGCGACACGTCACCTGGCACGTCAGCAAAAAATTGCACAATCATCTGCCATGTGTACGACACGTCATCAGGCGCACCCAGTTAGCGCCACGTCACCTGACATGCAAGGTTCCAGTCAACGCATCTTGCCACGTCAGCTTTGACCGTTGACTCTGTTGACATTGACCGTTGACTGTTGACCGACATTGACTTTGACCCGAACCTCTTTCCTAGGATTTTTCGACGTCCTGATCGTGTTTCCGACCTCCGTTTTGCCATTTGAGCACTCTAAATACAGGTTCTATTTATTTTTAAAATTTCTCTTGTTATTAAATAAGTATTTTTGTGCTTATATATTGTTTTGTTAGATAACTATGAATCACGAGGACTTTACTTATGAAATACGCACTTTAAACAACTTATAAGGGGATATTTATAGTTCTTTCCAACCGTTTGTTTTACTATTTTTAAAAAAGATCTTGACGACGGATAAAGAAAGTTGCCAGTCAATTGGCCGCTATCAAATTATCTTGAGAGACATTATGTTACGAACCTAGTCAGTTAACTGGCATGGTTCTATTAACGCATTTTTGAAAGATTCTGACAATGGATAAAAAGGGCTGCCAGTTAACTGGCCGTTGTCAAATTATCCTGAGGGATGTTATGTTATGAACCTAGTCAATTAACTGGCATGGTTCCATTAATTCATTTCTTTAAAAATCTCAATGACGGAATAAAAATAGTTGTTAGTTAACTGACCACTATTAAACTATCCTGAGAGAAATTACATCATGAGTTTAGCCAGTCAACTGGCATGACTCTATTGAGGCATTTACAAATAATCTTAAATCACGATCACATGCAAAAAAAAAATTAATTTATTTAACAAAAGACAAACCATAGTTTTGAAATCAAAAGCAGCAAACACTAACGTGGTACCGAAAGGGCGTTGTAGGGGTGCTAATACCTTCCCTACATGTAACTAACCCCTGAATCTATTTTTCTATAACGTAGACCATACTATTCGGTGTCCGACTTCACCCTTTTAATCTAAGTCGATGGCGACTCCATTTTTTTATGATTTTTCAAAGACCTCACCAAGACCAAAAACCAAAAAATATTTTTTTTATCGCCCAAGATCGCCGCTCTGCGTTGCGTGTCGACAATAATCAGTTGGGGAAATTCTAGTGACTCTTTAGGGCGGAATTTGGTTCATGTGAAGTTGTTAGATGTATAAGAATATTGGAAAAAAGCTGTTCCACTAATAAGTAGATTATTAAATTGTTATAAATAGTATTATAGTAATTAAATTTATTAAATTTTATAATTTAATATGTAAAATTTAATAAATTAATAGTTTAAGCTTTTGTTAAATGAAAATTTAGTAAATTATAGTAGAACTGGAAAAGATATGACTACATATAGATAGATGTAATAGTGCAAAACTTTGGGGAGAGCTTTCATTTAAAAGATAGTTGTCATTAGTATGATCTATCTAGTTGTTGGACTGCTTAGTTTGAAACTAGTTAATGACAAAACGCTCGAATCAAATCCGTATATACCATTATTACATTTGAATATGTATTTAGGTTACATTAATACATTTTGCATAAATTCTCAATAAGTTTTTGTTTAGTTTGGGCGACTAAATTATATCAAGGATGAACCTCTCGACTAAGTTATGTCAACTTTGGAGGAAAATAAGTTTATAATGCTCCTATTGGAAGTAAGAAAATTTAAGTCCCACGTTGAACAAGGGTGGTGAAGCCTTCTATGAGTAGGCTGGTGAAGTTTTAACCAAAATGAACATTTTGGAAATGACATTCCAAAGTGATAAAACCATTAGGATTTTGGCTCAAAGCATACAATTTATCTTGATGCTAGATTGGGTCTTTACAAAATGCCAAGAAGCACAACAACACTCACAGGTGGCACAAGTGGGCACATGAAACCTTGTTTAAAGTCCATTTTTACCATATTTTAATGTTGAACTCTACTTTTCATGTACTTTTTGGTTGTGTTTAAAGTTTTTTAAAATTACCTTTGTTATTTATCAAAAATGAGTAAAAGAGTAGTTAATATTGGGTTATTCTTGAAGGAAAATAACTAGCTAAAAATTTTTCGTGAAAATATTTCTACATAAATTACCCTTTCCAAAATCATGATCCACTTTTCATGATTATTTGCTTTGGTATTATTTTTCATTTACTTCTTAAATGATAATAAAGTGTGATTATGCAAAATATGTGTTTTCCCCCTAATATTTTGTTGAATGTCTATGGTGTGTAAAGTATGGTTATTCCAATATTAATTCTTTATACATGGAAAAGGTACAACATCCCTACTTTTATTCAAGGAGATTGATGTAGTAGGATTCAAGTACTAATTTAATTATTATGTAGGAAATATGACTATCATAATTGAGGATTTGTAAAAGGATGTGTTTGTACACCAATTTCATATATAGATTTGTTTATTGACATGGACACAAAAATATCAATATGGTTACTTAGTTGAACTCGCTAAATAAGCAATATATTTGCTTTATGTTAGATAAATGTTTTAATGGTATGTATCATAAACAAGGTGAGAGAAATTCCTATTACACTAGTGCAAAATTTTTCATCAAATAATATAAGTAAATATTAAGTGGGTTAATTATAAATAGCATTATTAGATAAGTGCCTAATTAAACATATCCAATGATATAGTGAAATGGTCACCAAGAGCTCAATTAATGAGATAGCTAAGAGAGAGAAACTTGATGAAAAGAATTATGATATCTGGTATAGGAAGGTTTAGTACCTTCTTAATGAGCATGAGTTGCTTGACCATTTAAATAATAGCATGGACTCACCAAAAGCTCAACCCAACATCGCAATCAATGTGAGGCTTATAATATCTAGTTTAAGAGGGATAGGGTTGCATGCTTTACCTTGTTAAACTACATGCACGATTATCTCATTAGAGAAAGAGAGCTTTCCAACTACCAAAGAGCTGTGGGAATAGTTATCTCAAATGTAGGGACAGCAACCATGAGGCTTCATGCCTTGACACATAGGAATCAATATATAATAGACCCTAAGCATCGCAAGACTAAACACTTGAGGTTAATGTCTTTCATGGTTAGAGAAACAAAAGTAGCTAGTTATGATCTCACATATGAGCAAAAGGTTCTAGCTATTATCAAGTCACTTCTTATATCCTCCTAAGGACAAGTGAAGCTAATGCTCATGCACAATAAAGCAATAAGGACCTTTGATGACATTTCTTAACACTTAGAATTTGAAGTAGAATGCATAAGTGCAAACCACAATGCTATTGCATTAGTTATGCAGACTAACAAACACAAAGGGAATGGTCCCTAGCAGAAGGGAAAAGTTAAGAAATAAGGGCCACAAACTAGGAAGGTAGCCAAGCTCCATAGAAGCAAGCATGATGGAAAGATAGATAAATCTAGGTTTAAATTCTATAATTGTGGAAAGAAGGGCCATTTTGCTCAAGAGTGCATTGAGCCCCGAAAGGTTTGTCCTTTTACCTTGTCTTTTAGTACATTTGTTTGTATGCATGGGTTTTTAGCACACTCTCTATGATTTGATTGTGAATAAAGGAATGACAAGATAGTTGACTTATAATTGTGCAGGCTTTGTAGATTACTATCAATTACCAGTGGGTAAACACTTAGTGATGATGGATAATGGAGCAGAGGAAGAAGTGCTTAGTGTTGGAACCTACCACCTTACCATACGCAATGGGTGCAAATTGCTTCTACATGCTATGCATCATGCACCCATTGTTCAAAATAATCTACTTATAGTTTTAACAATAGTAGGCTTTGGAATTTCTTTCATGTTCAAGAATAATGGTGTGTCTATTTATCTAGAGAACACCTTCCTTGGTCATGGAGTTTTTATAAATGGTTTGTTTATGTTAGATTTAAAGACACAATCTGACATTAACTATTTCATCTATGTGGCACCATCTTCTTTTGTTATTACATCTAATTTTGCAAAATGGTATGCTAAATTGGGATATATTAGGCAAGATTGAATGTCAATTAGCTAGAGAAAGGGCTCTCTCATCAAGGTAAATCTTCCTATGCGTGAGCCATGTCTTGCTAGAAAATCTAATAGAAATCCTTTTGGTAAGGTTAAAGGGGACTTTTCATCTTCTAGAATTAATCTACTCTAACATTTGTGGGCCTATGAATGTAATCATGGCATGACTTATTTTATCACATTTATAGATGAATTTACACAATACAATGTAGTGTTTTTGTTGTCTCACCATTGTAAAGCTTTGAATTGTTTCTAAAACTTTGTAGCTAAGGTTGAGAACTAGAAAGAGAGGAGCATCAAAACTTTTCACACTAATAAAGACTGAGAGCATTTCTTCGATCAGTTCCAAGAATTTTTGAGAATAGGGAATACACTGACAATTTATGATACACAAAACTACACAATAAAATTGTGTTGTAGAAAGAAGGAATTGAACCTTGTTGGACATGGTTAGGTTAATGATGGCTTAATTAGTCTAATATATCAATTAACTTTTGTGGAAAATCCCCTCATGACTATGGTATGCATCCTTAAGTGAGTGCTCTCAAAGTTAGTCCCCACTACTCCATATAAGATATGGAATGTTAGTAAGCCTACTTTGGAAGGCTTTCAACCATGGGGATTTGCAAGATATGTTCACTATGTACACTTCTCGTAAGTTTGGGAAGTTAGGCCCTAAAGCTAACAAATGTGCATTTATTAGATATTTTGAACACTTAAAGGTTTATGTGATGTTTTGTGAACATCTTGATAAAGGATTAATTGAAATTGAATCTTGGTATGTTGATTTCCTAGAAGCTAACTTCCCTAATATTGGTGAGGTTAAGCAAATTCTTGAGCTCTAAGTTAGAAGATACTCTTGAAAGTACACCTTAAATGGATTTGGATTCTCTTTCCATTCCAAAGACTATTGAAGTTAGTGGGAGGACCTAACTAAAACCTTAGAATCCATAATTGTGTAGAAGCTAGCATGAAATTATTCCACACAAATGCTTTGCAATAGAAGGAAAGCCCTTCTTAAGCATTTCTATGTAACTAGATAGCCTTCTCATGAAGATGCAATCATCTTACCATCGCCAAACAAATGGCTAGTTATTAATGAAGAAGAAGAGATGGAATCCATGTCTAAGAACCATGAGTGACACTTAAATGATCTACTATAAGGCAATTGGAAACAAAAAGGTTTTAAAAATAAAATGCAAGGCAGATAGGTCAATTGATAAGAGTAAGCTCATCTAGTAGCGAAGGGTTACACCCAAAAGAAAGGTGTTGATTACAAAGAGAAGTTTTGTTGTGTCGTGAGATGTGTATCTATTTGCCTTATCCTAGCTATTGTCACATAACTAGATTTGGAATTGTTCCAAATGGACATGAAAATATCACTTCACAATGGAGAAATCAATTAGAAGATTTATATGGATTTGCCCATTGGGTTTCAAGCCAAGGGACAAAAGTACAAAATGTGTTGCTTAAAATGTTCTGTATGTGGCTTGAAACAATCAGCCAAACAAAGGTATTTTTGATTCCATCAAGCCATTATCTCAATTGGCTTTAGATGATCAAAGATTGTTGCGCATATATCAAGAGACAAGGAAAACTATTTCTTATTTCTCATTATATGTGGATAATATTTTATTAGCTAGAAATGACATGGGGTTAATCACCACCACTCAATAATGGTTGTCCTCCACCTTTGAGGTGAAGAACATGGGCTAAGCGAACTACATCCTTAGGTAAAGATCTCCAAGGATCATTCTAAGAGAACTTTGAGTTTGTCTCAAGAGACTTACATTTAAAAGATCTTAGAATACTTCCACATGGATAAGTTCAAACCCATTGATACCCACTAGAAATGGGTCTATACATTAGCATAGATGAATGTCCTAAAATAGAATAAGATAAATAAAAGATGGTTAAGGTGCCATATGCAAGTATTGTTGGTAGTCTAATGTACGATATGATGTGCACTTGACTTGACATATCCTTTATAGTTGGGATGGTTAGTAGGTGTTAAAGTAATCATGGACCTATGCATTGGGCTAAAATTAAAAGGATACGAAGATATTTGAGGGAAACCACCAATATGGCTTTGTACTATCAAGGAAGGAGCCTCAAGTTGGCCAAATACATCAATGATGATAATTCAATAGATAAAGATTAGCAAAATTTCACTTTGGGTTATGCATTGATTCATAGAGGAGGAGCCATGTCATGGTATAACAAGAAGTGGTAGTGTGTGTCTTTATCTATAACGGAGTTAGAATATGTTGTCTGCACTTCTGTAGTGCAAGAGTAAATATGGTTGAGGAGATTCTTTCATAGCTTGAATAACATTAGGCATCTACATGATGCCATAGTTATCTATTGTGATAACACAATTGATATAGCCTATGCAAAGAATCCAAAGCACTAGGGAAAGACAAAACACATTAATACTCTCTACCACTTCATTCATGAGATCATTGCACATGGGTTGATTGTATTGAAGCATATTCCCAATTGCGATTTGATCATTGATTCATTTACAAAACCCATTGCTAGAGATGTTTCTAAGAAGCACAGTAGGGGTTTAGGTTTGATGAGGATGTAATAGCTTATACATTGTTTTTGCATTTTACTTATGCAATAAAATTAAAATGTCTTTGTAAACTTGCATAGTAAAATTTCTTGGCACACATATGTAAGATTGTCACCAAGTTTTTAGATTATCACTCTCATACAAGAAATTGCCTTGGCAAAAATATAGCATGCAAAATGAGATTAAAGCATTGCTAAGACCATTTGTTGGTGATCTCTTGTTTGTTTGAGGATCAATAATAACTACATTAAAATTAAAATGTTGCCTAAGCTAAGTGCTTGAATGAGTCTCAATTAACAAGTTAAACATGGAGATAATATTGACTCTATAGCTTATACAATGTTGGATTTGAATCCAAAAGATTTAATTTAGTGACTTTATGGAGTGACTAGACTATGTTCTGTATGATGTAAATGAAAGTGTGACATAACCTAACTAGGAGCCCCACCATAGCATACATATCACATAGGTTTTGCTATAAGTCTACCTTTAAAGGTAGTGATTGAATAAATTCCTTCATCATTATGTGAGCCCTATTGATCTAGAGTCCAATTCGATTCCCTTTGGGACTTGGATCTATGTCATGAATTTAATGTTTAGTGTTGCTACCTTAGCATATTATCCAAGAGCTAGGAATGATTTAGTTTAGTGTAGTATGATTAGAAAACCAACTAAAACTTAGCAGATTAGCATGAGCATTAAAGAAAAAGTCATTTTCTATCATAGACATGATCTGTAACTCATAGCCAAGGTAGTTATATAGACATAAGTAGTTAATGATAACCATGAATTCAAATACATTTAGAGATTTTGCATAGCTCAAGTTAGAGGGGTCAAAGGTACAAAATCTAGCATGGTTAAATTGATTTGGGGTAGATCAAGAATATGTGTGGTGTTATATTGGTTAAATGGTGGATTGATATAACATGACTCATTGATACTTTTCTCGCATGATCACACATTCCATTTTCCTATATGAAGGTAAGAACAAGTTGATTGAGATATATATAGCATATTAATGCTTTATGTGTACAAGTAGGAGATGTTGCATGGTAGTGGTCCATAAGCAAAAAATATGCAATTGAGGATAAATTAATTATTTGTAATTAATTTAATTCCTATTTTGTTAGATTAGTTCTAATAATAAATAATAGTAGATAATTAATTAGTTGAATTTAAATATGATAAAATTCCAAATTCATTATCTAACTCCTAGTTATCTACTATAGTTAATTATCCTATAGTTAATAAGTTTTCTAGCTAGCTAAGACTCTATGAGAGTTTGTATAACTCTTAATTAAAATAGTGAGTTGACTCTACACATACATAAAATCGTTTTACTTCTACTCCCTTAGAAACAGTCTTTCACTTGGTTCTCCCTGAAGCACTACATAACTTCTAGAATTTGGGACATTTATACATTGAAGTAGCTCTATTGGTTACTTTATGATTGTGACAAAGACTTGCTATGGTTGTGGTTATTGTGTTCTTTGATCTATAGGGTATGTATTCATGACCCCATGATTGTGAGGCAATTGTGACATAGAGTTCATGACTAAATGAGTACTTGAGAGGATTTGTGAAGTAAGCACTAGTTGGGCCTAGGTTGATAAGGTAAACTTCTACTACCTCCCAACGGCCAAAACTAAATCTTACTAAATGCCCACTTTGAAAAAATTGGACTATTAAATTTACTTGGTCACATAGACAAATTCAAATATAAACAGCTTAGATTGGGCTTTTTAAGGTTTTAGTCCCACCCATTTTGTGGGAGGAACAATTTCCTTCAACTATAGGAAGAGATAACGCAAATAAGTTGATATAAAAGAAAAAGTAACAAACCAGCTTCATTTTCCATAGTTACCAACAATATGACAATCAGTATTCAACCCATAAGTATGAGAGACATGTGTTTGAACTAAATGAAATGAAATGACTTGAAAAATTTCATAAAATAGACCATCAGTTTAAAACATCAAGGACTAATGTGTGTGGATTGAAGGCTAGAATGAGCTAGAATAAAAACAAAGGAAAGACAATATAAAATTATGCTAAAATATATAGAAAACAATTTTGAAGATCATAGAAAGGAAAAGGACATTTTGATTGCCAAAAGAGACAGCGTGTAAAATCGTGCAAAAAATGCCAGAAGACAAACTGAAGAGATTGATCCGGTGGTGATCAACTGGTTAGAAGAAACAAACGATGTCATAGGTAAGGCAAAAAGGTTGGAAGAGGAAGCTAATTGAAAGAAGAGCTGTTGTCTTGTTTTTTACCCAAATTGGATCAGACGATATTCTCTTGGCAAGCAATTGGTAAGCCAAAAAGATGACATAATAAAGCACAATAATGAGGGTACTAATTTCCCAGAAGGTGAAGTTCTTGTTCCACTTCCAGGCATGGAATTTTATGCTTCCGAAAATTTTATCTGCTTTGAGAGTACAAAATTGGCGTTTGATGAACTTTTGAAAGTGCTGAAGGATGAAAAGGTTTTCATGATTGGATTGCACGGGATTGGGGGTTGTAGCAAAACAACTCTCACAAAACAAGTTGGTAAAGAAGCAGAGAAGCTATTTGACAAAGTTGTCTTTGCAACTATGTCCAGCGCCATTGATGTTCAAAGGATTCAAGCTCAAATTGCAGACTCCCCAGGTTTAAAATTGGAGGAAGAAGATGTAAGTGGGAGAGCTAGATGCTTGTGGAAGAGAATAAAAAATGAAAAAAGGATTCTTATAATATTGGATGATGTGTGGGAAAAGCTAAATTGGGAAGCCATAGGAATACTATCCAACGACAAGTGCAAGGTTCTTCTAACTACACGATGCTAGCAAGTATGCAATTTAATGGATTGCCATGCAATTATTCATTTAAATCTCTTGAACAAAAAAGATTCATGGAGTTTTAGTACTATGCATGCATAACTGATAAGACCCCTGATGATGTGAGACGTTGGGCACAGCAAATTTCAGAGAAATGTGATGGATTACCGATCGTGATTGTGGCAGTGGCCAGCTCTTTGAAGGGAAAAGCTAAAGAGGAATGGGAAGAAACATGGGAAACAATTAGGAATTCTGAACCATTAAATGTGGAATCTGGTCTTGAAAATCCATGTACATGCTTGAAGTTGAGTTACGATAAATTAAAGGATCGAAAAGCCGAGTTGTTCTTCTCATTATGTTCCATATTGCTAGAAGATTTTAAAATTACTATACTACTTTTAACTCTGTTTGTAAAAGGGCTGGGTCTATTTGGCAAAGTCGATTCGTATGAAAGGTTGAGAGGCCAAGTGATAGTAGCAAAAAAATAAGCTCAAAGATTCATGCTTGTTGTTGCAAGACAAATATTGGACTGGAGAGGAATTTGTCAAAATGCATGACTTTGTTCATGATGTTGCCCTGTGGATCGTAAAGGAAGAGTGTAAGTTGATTACAGTATTGGAAAGGAATCAAAATTTAGGCGAAGAGAAAGTGAATCTGCATGATAGTGTGACAAAATATTTATGTTGCAAAGCTTTTCCAAGTCATTTGAGTTATCCTAAACTTGAGTTTCTCTTTGTTAGTACAGATTTGGATTATGTAACAATCTGATCTGCATTTTTCCAAGAATTGAAGGAGATCAAAGTATTAGCTCTTTACAACAAAGGCAATCAGCGGCCACTAGTAACAAGGGCAATTCAAACGTTGACAAATCTTTGTTGTATATATTTATCTAGATGGAAAGTGGATGAAAGCACTTATTCTTTCATAGTAAGTCTCGAGAGACTTAAAAGTCTAGCATTGTTGGATTGTTCAATTGATTTGAAAGAAATAGCTCTACTGAATGAAGTGACTGCAAGACATACAATACCAGAAAATCTAGAGGTGCTTATAATGACTTCCTGTGTTGGACTCAAATGTGTCCCATTTTTTAGGATGCCAAACTTATTTAAGCTTAAGGTCATACAAATTACTAATTGTGATTCAATTGGAAAATGTATTGACGCCTATTATTGTCCGAAGTCTTAAACAACTGGAGGAGCTGCAAATAACATACTGTTATGCCGTATGACACATATTTAGCCAACACAACAATAAAGATCAGATTCAAGATGAATTCCAGATCATTGAGCTTCCTGCTTTGAAAGTATTCAAGCTCGTATGGCTAGGCAGCCTTGTCAGCATTTGTCTAGAGAATTATTACTTAAGGTGTCCGTCTTTGGTTGTGTTCTTTTAGGAATGGTGTCCAAAGTTCATTGGGATGATACCACCACAGCATGGTTCAGAGGTAACAATCCTATAATTTAATTATTATATAGCAAGTCTATGGTCCTATATTCTTGTTTTAGGTAAAATTTCTAATATAAAAAAATGATATTGTATTTGAGTTAGCCAAAAAATTTGGTGATGCAACTTAAGTCATCATTGAAAGAAATAAGTAAAAGGTGAAAATAGCATCTTGTGTACTATTTTCTTTATCTTCATTACACATTTATGATAAGCTAACATGTCCCTTTGTAATGATAGGCTTTATTTCTTCTGCTTTGAAGATTATTTATGATTAATTTTGAAATCCATATAACAATTTATTTCTTAATAATACTTTAGAGTTATTATAAGTGAAGGTTTAATTTTTCATCTGATGTTTTCTTCTATCATATCAATTAAAATGATAGCAAATTAAATGTCTAATGTCTACGCTTGATTGTATGAGAATTAAAAATTGGGCCATCCATTTATTTTTCTCATGTTTCTCTTCAACAACAGTATAAAATGACTTTCACCTTAAAAAATTTGCAAAATATAATCATTTTAATGGTTTTGTGTTTTTCTTTTATAGAACAATTTATTTACTTTTTCTTCAACAAATTTAAAAATATAATTTTTACATTTTAAATCCTACAAAATATAGAAAGACTTAAACTAGACCTGGTGTTATAATATTGAAGGAAATTTTCAGTTCACAGGATTTGGAATTCAAGCTAAGAGCCTCCAAAATCTTCAAAGACTATATATTTGTAAGTGCAATATCAGATATATCTGCTCAACCTATACTGTAGATAGCCTGCCTCTTCTACAGGAGTTAGAAGTGAGAAATTGCCGTAAATTAGAGTAGATCTTTATGGACAATGAGCATCCACAGAAGCTAAATTCAGGCACATATTACATTTCAATATTTCATTAACACACATATGCATGGATTTCTATATGTTTGTGTTAGAAACACACTATATTTGTGTTTGTTATACGTACTAATTAAAATAGTCCATCGACAAAATGATAAATACTTATAATTGTGCATTTTTACATATGCTCAAAATTGTTAGACTCTATATAAATTTTGGGCAAATCATTGAGTTTTATTTGGGTTTAATGAAAAACATATTATAAAGAAAACAAATAGGAAACAACAAAAGCAAAATTGGCATAATGAACATAAGTTGGAATATGTCATGACATCTACAATTGCTCCAAAAAACAATTGAAAGAGCAACATATAATTAATTGCAATGGCTTACAATGCATATATATATTTGGCTTAGATAATGATGGAGATCATATTCAAGAAGAGCTCCAGATCAAACTTCCTGCTTTGAAAGCGCTCAAGCTCAAAGATTTAGACAATCTCATGAGCATTTGCCCAAAGAGTTCTTATTTATGGTGTCCATATTTGAATTTACAAGCATGCAAAAGGATGACAGGGATGAGATTACAACATGACTCAGAGGTAAAAGTCTTACAGTTTATATGTTATATATATAAAGTTTACAGTCATATATACTTGTCTGAAACAACCAAAGTTACGGTGATGTTATTTGAGTCATTATTAAAAGAAAAATAAATAAAATTCAAAAGTAGTGGTTGCCCCGCTTTTATTTTCACTATGAATTTATGATCAATTAGAAAGGTTGCCTTTATAATGACAGGCTTTATTTTTCCATTTAGAATAGTATTCATATATATTTACCTCTAGAAGCCCTGGAACAATTTCTTCCATAACAATACATTAGAATTGTTATAATAGTTTTGTGTTTTTCTTCCATAGAACAATTTCTTTTATTTTTTTTTCTTGTGTTTGTTTCAACAACTGTAAATTAAAAATAATTTTCTCATTTTTAAATTCTACCAAATATAGAAAGACTTCAAGATATATGTGCATGGTATAATAACGTTAAATGTATATTTCAGTTGACAGGATTTGGGATTCAAATTAGGAGCCTCTTAAATCTTCAAAGGCTATATATTCGTGAGTGCGGTGTAGGATATATCTTCTCAACTTGTACTGCAAACAGTCTACCTCTTTTGGAGGAGCTAGATGTGGAATATTGCAATGAATTGGAGGAGATCTTTGTGGACAATTATCATTGACACAAGCTGAATTCAGGTACACATTACATCTCAATATTCCATAAACACACACATGCATCAATTCTTCTATGAATTTGTTTTAGTTGAATTGCGCTAGAAACAAACTAAAAGAGCATGCATTAGATAGATATGGTATATAAATACTAATGCCTTCATTTTATCAACTTTTCTATATAAGATTTCAATTTTAATGCATAAATGAAAACATAAATGTTGAACACGACCAGATTGTTATAAAACTTAAGACCCTCAAGAATCAAAATTTTTAAATAAATACTAGGGCAAATCATTGTTAATATATATAACTTTATAAAATTTTGAGTCACACTACTCCCATAACTTTATTTTCATTTACTATTTATAATACAAAATCTAAACATGAAATTTACTAGATCTATTTGAATAAATTGTGTGGCTCAACAGATCTAAAAACTCATGCTAATAGGTGCGAGTTTTTCTCATAAAGAGATTGTGGGAATATCTTATTCCTAAATTTTAGAACTATAATAATATAATCATGTTAAAGAGTATAATATTTTAGCAATTGCATGAGTTTTATCATGGATGTATGAATACATATATCCCAATTTCTGCACAAGGAGCTAAGGATCTAAAATTTGCATTTTTGTATGATTGCCTTTCAGGATTGTTTAATTTATATAGACTTCAAAAACTTGTTGTGATCTATTGTAGCAAGTTGAAATCACTATTCCACACATCCATTGCTGAAGGACTGAAGTCTTTAGAGAAGTTGAAAATACATAAATGCAAGTCATTGGAATGTTTATTCCCCATCACTTGCGCTTGGCGCCTGGAAAAATTGAGCGAAATTGAAATTGTCGACGCTGAAAAGCTGAAGTATGTACTTGGTCAAAGTGATGATGAAGTTTCTTCACCTCATGACAATGCCCCAATCAACCTTCCTACTTTGGAAGTACTACATCTTGAAGAGATACCAGCGCTGATCAGCCTTTGTCCCAGCAAGTGCTATGCAACTTGTCCATCTTTGTGTGAACTTTCCTTGCTTAAAGTTCAATTGCGTACTGCCATTAGTATGATATTTGGTGAATACAGATTTCCCAAGAAGGTACCACTCTCCTATTTTGATTTCAGACTTCATTTTAACTAAACATTCTCTTTTATGAGATACAAAATCTTCAAGATATATGTGCATGGTATAATAATGTTAAATGTATATTTCAGTTGACAGGATTTGGGATTCAAATTAGGAGCCTCCTAAATGGCTATATATTCGTGAGTGCAATGTAAGATATATCTTCTCAACTTGTACTGCAAACAGTCTGCCTCTTTTGGAAGAGCTAGATGTGGAATATTGCAATGAATTGGAGGAGATCTTTGTGGACAATTATCATTGACACAAGCTGAATTCAGGTACACATTACATCTCAATATTCCATAAACACACACATGCATCAATTCTTCTATGAATTTGTTTTAGTTGAATTGCGCTAGAAACAAACTAAAAGAGCATGCATTAGATAGATGTGGTATATAAACACTAATGCCGTCGTTTTATCAGCTTTTCTATATAAGATTTCAATTTTAATGCATAAATGAAAACATAAATGTTAAACATGACCAGATTGTTATAAAACTTAAGACCCTCAAGAATCAAAATTTTTAAATAAATACTAGGGCAAATCATTGTTAATATATATAACTTTATAAAATTCCCATGACAATGCCCCAGTCAACCTTCTTGCTTTGGAAGTACTACATCTTGAAGAGATACCAGCGCTGATCAGCCTTTGTCCCAGCAATTGCTATGCAACTTGTCCATCTTTGCTGAACTTTCCTTGCTTAAAGTTCAATTGCATACTGCCATTAGTATGATATTTGGTGAATACAGATTTCCCAAGAAGGTACCACTCTCCTATTTTGGTTTCAGATTTCATTTTAACTAAACATTCTCTTTTATGAGATACAAAAGTATGCAACTTTATCTTCCCATTTGTCATCATCTTATTTTTTGGATGGGTTTTCGTGCAGTTGAAGATCAACTGCAGAAAGTGAAGTTGGTGTGAAAAAGATATATTTTGTAGAAAGTTATAAGATTAATGAGAAAATAGTATGGCCTAAATATTAGATTTAAATATAAAACGAAAGATGAAAAAATTCATTAAAGTTAAAAAATTAAAAGTGTAGGGACTCAAATTCCTTATTTTTGGATTCTCCTCAAATATTGTATTTAATTACATATTTATGAAAGTATCTCGTACCGAAGAAAAAGTGTGAAATTTGAAATATTTTAACTAATTTTGACATGATTCTATTCTTTTACAGCAATTTGTACAAAGCTTAAGAACACTTCAAATATGGAATGAAGAAAAACTAGAAACCATTTATGATCTAAAAAAAGTTTCAATTGATGGACAACAAGTGTCCTCTGGACTAACAAACTTGATCTTGGGTAACTTACCAAAACTGAAGTCTATATGAATGGGCCCTAAACATATTCTGACCCTGCAAAATCTTGAAAACGTAAACATCGGAGGCTGTGCAAATTTGAAGACTATCTTCCCTTCCAGTATCTCGGGAAGACTACCTCACTTGAAGATCCTGACAATTCTAAGTTGTGAAGCATTGGAGGAAATTATAGAAGAGGATGAAGAAAATCATAATTCGCCAACCATTGCTGATTGCCCACAACTATGCTGCCCACTAATCAGACCCAAAAAACCAATGAAAAAAGGAGAAGCTGTAGATGTTTGTTTCCCACTACTGAAGTTGCTTGTGGTCGGAAAGTGCAATAAATTGAAGCATGTGCTCCCATTCTCCACCTTACGCGAGTTTCCCAAACTGCATTATATAATCATATTTCAATCCTCAAACATAGAAAAAGTGTTTGCAGGCAAAGCAAGTGTTACAGAAGAAGGGAAAGATGTTGGTCTTCCTCAACTAGAGCTTCTAATGCTTAAGAATTTGCCAATGTTGGCTATTGTCTGCCAAGGAATTGGCTTACACAAAGTGGCATATTGTGTTGTGCATGCTTGTCAACAACTCTCCTTAACACCAACCATTACTTTTGAGGACTTTGAAAGAAATTATCATGAGAAGTTCGAAGGTACGCATGCACTACACGCTACTCATGTATACTTCATAGTCAAGCTTTATACGTTGGCTATACACTATGGTTGTTAATTGGCACACTATACACTATTATTTATTGTTTTCTATTTCAGAAAATTACAATTAAAAGTTATAAGGTACACACTCGATGGGCGGCACCACCCACTAATTTGGTAAATTAACTTCATATTTGAGTTTTTTACGCTGGCCATATATATAAATAGTATGATAAGTCTTTATTTAATTTAGGTACAGATTACATATATAGGAAAAAGTAAATCTCATCCAATGGGAGCTAATAAATGCTTACGAAAGTTTTTCTAAGCCTTTAAAACTCTAAGTCTCGGAATTTAGTGTTTGAAATTTAATAAATTTAATAATTTAAATTTTTATAAATAAATATTTAATAAAATTTAATTTATTTAATTAATAAGTTCCACAAATATCCTTAAAATATGTGATAAAATAAATGAATTTTTAGATTTTAAAATATCCTAGAGCAATAGTTAGGAATAAATATAATAATAAAATAAAAAATATATGTCAATAAGATGGAAATTTGCCAAAATTGTTGACTAAGTTGGTAAGGGTACAAGCCACCTCTGATATAGTTATTGTTTGATTCCCTTTATTGATATGAGAATAGTGTTAATAAATAATCTGTAAGAATTCTCATAAGTATTCTTTGGACCCAGGACCTTGCCTTGATCATGGTGGTGGACTGGAGTTGAAGCTTGCTAAGCTTTTGATTACCAACATAATAACAATAATAATATGGAAATTTTAAGTGATACCTTTTTTCAAACTGTTGGCTAAATTTTTAAGATCAAACAGAAAAGTTATTCTAATATTGAATAAATAAAAGACTTTCAGTCTATGTGTGATACTATAATTGTGAGCTCTTAAAAAGTTGAATGTAGTGATTGCAATCAAACAGACTCATTTAATGATTTCTCAAATTTTCTTTTGATTACTTTTAGTCTATTTTGTCTTTGGTATAAATGTTGCTACACTTTACTAAGTAAGGCAACTAAAGTTCACTTGACGAGTTTTATAACTATACAAAATTTGTTGTAACATGAGTTATAACAAACTGCTATAAAAAGATAATTAAAATATTATTTAATTATAGTAAAAATTGATAAGAGAATTATATAAAGATAAATAGTTTCTCTTTTATTGAAAGTGGGAATTCAACTTATTATTAATATATTGTTGTCCTTCTAATGTATATTGCAATTTCTTTTATTTCTTCGGATCTCAATATGGATACTTATTCACGTTTATTCTTCTATATTGAATACATAATACAAGAGGCAGCCTTGGCTGACTATAGAACTTGAAATCGACCTCAAAAATGGCCACTCAGAAGTCGAAGCAAAAGCAGAAAAGGAGCTGCCATCTTCCCAGGTTATACCTAGCAATCTAAGCCATATATTGTTCCAAACTACATTTATTGTTAGGAGATCAGCAAGTGTAACCACCAATATTCAAGTTCCACAAAAGACTATTAGTGGAGTAGTAGTCTTTTGAAGCTACACACAAAACAGCGTAGTACCTACAACTTATTCCCAGTTCATCATGTTGTGCAGAGTGCTGAACCCACAATGAAGGATAGTGTTCAAGGGGAGAATTCATCGGAGGAAGCAGTTTCTTCAGTTGATTTATCAGAAAGAAACTCAACAACAAGGCCATTAGTTGTAGGTTCATTACCTCTTTAGATATCAGAAGAGGCTTATGTGCATGATAGTTCGGACTTAACCCTTTTGCCTATTCATTAATTGCTGGTTTTAGGAGTTGATGAAGAAAGACCACAGAAACAAAAAAATCCTGACAGACCAGCAGGCACTTGATGAATTGATTTCTAATATACACTCTACCACTTTGCGAAATGTTAAAAAGGACTTTTAAATGATTTCATTTTTGGTATGTTTGGTGTTCAGAGAAAACTATAACTTACATGATCTTTTGGTGTTGCACAGGGAGCCGCTAAAATTTTTCCAGGAGGCCTTCCAACAAAACATGTTGAAACAGCAAGCACGTTGCCAAACTCAGCATCTTCTTCTCCACATAAGAAATCTCCACAAGCAAAGTCTATTTCTTTCATTCTACTACTTCAAAAAATGCTGCAAGGACCTATCTTTTTTTGGATGTTAAAAACATGTAACTCAACATGATTTTTTGGTACTGCATAGTGTTACTGTAAGTGTTCTAAGAAGCATTCCAACAAAAAAAAGCTGAAACAATAAGTGCATTGCCAGACCCATCTTCTTCTCTGGATAGGAAATCTTCTTTCATTTGAGTTGGAATATATTGTGCAGCTCAAAACCAACATCTTCTTATTTATTTATTTATTTATTTTCTTTGCTCAGAAGTTGGTCCTAGAAGCCAAAAACAAGAGTACCAACCAAACTTCCCTTAAACCTTCTATTACTGCACGAAAAGATATGAAACCTGAGGAGGACAATACATCTGAAATGGCAAATTCATCAGCTATTCCCAAGTAAAGAGCTCATCATTATATCCCTATTCAGTTACTTCATTGGGTGACACCTCTCCACAATAAGTCTTGATAAAAATGTTTTTCTCAATCTTTTGTGCTATATAACAAGTTCTAATGGCTCGCAACTAATCTCTCTCCATTTTCTTTTTATATCTCTTTGAACGCTACACTTGCTTCATTTGGTCCCACCTCAATGTCCTTAGAAACCTCAAGGAACCTGCTGAAAGAGATATCTAGTAGAAGTGGAGTTGAAAATTTTACTCCATCGACAAAAACCTTGGGTTCTGAATCTGATCATTATTGTCACCTAGAAATTCTTTAACCAGTATTTAGGGTTGTATGTTTTTGAAAACAATTTACTAACTCTAAAATTATTCATATTTAAGATTGCATAATTACTATGCAATCTTGTAGTTGAAACTTGATTTTTCTGTGTTTGATATCGCTACATATACTTGTGTTCTGCCATCAAACTTGTCAAATTCAGAATTAATATGTTGTGGCATTCAGATATTTTTATATCCATTTTGCATGTAGGGTTGATTATTTCTTTTTATGAACATAACCATCAGGAAGAGAAAATAAAAAGTACGTGATTGGCCATTATTAGTAGCTTTGACTCATCAAAGTGAATGGCATGCTTGATTGACTATATATATTTTATAGACTGGGTTTTTTGGAATACAGGATGCATTTTAGAGAGTAAAGTATAAGTAGATAACCATTGATTAGAACATTAACATTGTAGATTGTTTCAAGTCCATTAATTATGATGCACTTGCTTGTAATTTAGAAAAATCTACACCATTGATTTTTTCATCAATAATTATTCACTTGCATCTTATTCTCTAAAATATATCTTACACTTTTGAAAATTCAAATCATATAAAGTTACTATTACAGTCAGCTTAATAAACTTATTTACTGTACTAGTAATAGATAAAAATAAGCCCATTTACGGTCAGCATAATATGGATACTTTGATTCTCCATTTTGCTCTTGACGAATGCTACAACGCTTCAAATAGTGTTGTTATTCCTTTCCATCCCTATAAAAGTAATTGCTTCTTATAGTATACCGGCTGTGAAATTTCAATACGAAATAGATACAATTTACCAAAGAAATCAACATAAGTCGACTAAAATTAAATGGAAAATATTAAAAAAAAAGGCAAAAAACAATTTTTTACATTGAACTGTAATAATAGGTAAGAGAAAAAGATTGAGCTTGTACTGATTTAGGAACAGAGAAATAGAAGGAGGAACAGAGATTTGACTCTCTTTTTGTTGCTCACATTTTGCGAAAAGCACCAATTAAACATTAATTACTTATGGAGGACAAAATGATAGGTACTTTATAAATTGCTTGAACAATGACTAAAAGCCAGTTATCTTTACTTTCAAATTCTTCAAAAAAGAACTCAAAAGAGAAGCTTTTAAATTTGACACTATGAAGGAACTAAGGCCCATTCATCATGGCATTGGTTCATAAGAAATTGGTTCCTTGATGAATTGAATGATCGAACAACTCAGTTCTTTCCCACATATAACATTGTTAGGTTCATGAGAAATTGGTTCCTTTACAAACGAGTGCATCAAATAAGGAAGCCGGATCAGGCTTGAAGGACAAAGAAATTGATTCTTTCTCCTCTTTCGTGTACAAGTTTTACAGATGAACAAGACAAAGACATTGTTTTACTCATTCTCTCAAAGAATTTGACAACAGAAAAAGAAGGCAATTTTGTCCATTGTTAAATGTTTGACTCTCTACCTAAAATACTTAACACCAATTAACTTTTTAAATGGGCTTATTTTATTTGTGATTATTAAAATAAACAAGTACACAAAGTTGATTTAAACTATATTTCTTCCTATCATTGAATGCTTTCAAGTTATAGCTTATTAAATAATAGGCCGGTAACATGATTCAATACAGAAACAAATAGTAGTTATTTGTGGTGTGTTTTCATCTTAGAATAATAGCTTCCTTTTCTCTAAACTTTTTTATTATAAAAAAATAAATAGTCATTTACAATTAGAGTAAGAATATTTTTAGTCTTTTTACTTTTTTAAAAGAGTAATTTAGTCCTTAACTTTAAACTTAGACAATTTTATAATTACAATTGAAGCAATTTAGTTCTTCATCCATCAAATTTTTCTTTTTTATTAAGATATGACTCATCGAAAGTGACCTAAACTTAATTTTTCATTATAATGTGGTGCAGCTATTATATGAATTTATCTCTTGATTAAAGAGTTATTAAGATGCATAAAATTAATGTTTGCAATTTAATAAAAAGGAAAATAACTTCACACTAGAAGAAGGGTGTTAAAATGTTTTGAGTAAAAATAAAGTCTAAGTCACCATTGGTTAATTATATGTTACGCTGGAAAAGAGAAATTCAATAAGTGAAGATAAATTACTCTAATTTCATTTATGAAAGGATTAAATTTTTTAATTATACTTATAAAAGGATTAAATTACTCTAATAATAACTATAAAGAGAGTAAATTGTTTAATTTAAAAGTTAAAAGATTAAATTTTTTTTTTTAAAAAAAAGGAAAACCAAAATTGCCTTTGCTTCATTTATAATCAGTCTCTCATATTATTATCGAGAAAAACTTTCACATAATACAAAGTTATTAAACGGAAAGTAAATTATTCAATTTAACATAAATAAATTAATATATGCATATTTACATATACATTTCATAAATCATTTTCAATACACTTGATATAATAAGTCTCATAAAAATAATAATAAAATATTATACATACCATAAAATTTTTTATATATTCTTAATAATAATATCTTCATAAAGATACTAAAAAAAAGCAATACATATATATATATATATATATATATATATATATATATATTCTATGTAAGCACTCGTAATTCTTTTTTAATAGCGATATTTTCACAAATTAGTTATAACATATATTTTCAATCACAAATAACACAGCATTAGTAGTATTTATAATTTCCAATAATTGGAGCCAGAATATAATTAAAGAAAGACTTGGACAATTTGACTTCAATTTTAATTGGTGTATATATGCTTAATTAGTTATCAGTACGTATATCACTCATTACTAAAGCTTCCAATTTTGTCTTTTACTCTTGTTGCCTCTGATGCAACTGCTGTTCTTATTGTTCAGTTTTCCTTCCATTGTTCATTTGTTTTCATTTTTTCTTAGAAAACTTCAATAGGGCGGGCTTAGAGGTGAATGAACGACCATCAATACCAACGATTTTCTTGTAACCGTCTTTATTATCTTCATATTCCATTTGCAAATTATATTTGTTTTGTGGGGTTGCCCATATATATATATATATATATATCAGGCTTTGGTTTCAATACCTCTTAATCACGTTTCTGACTTTGCTTTTTCTATTTCTTGGGGAGGATTGCATGCATATGGTGGTTTTGCTCTTATATCAAATTTTCATTTGTGTTTCATTATTGCTCTTATTCCTAAAGCACAAATAGAAAAAGGTACTTGACTTCGCTTAAAAGTTCTGACTCCAAAGAGCAAAAGAGGTAAATCATCAATAGTTTTGACAGAGTAGTAAAACATGTTATTATTTTTCTTTTTCTCTTTTAAAATTTTAAATTTAAAATTAAAATTCTATATATATGTTAAGTAATTTATCGCTCTTTTTATTATACAAAAAAGATAAATCTATTGAAAATTATTTGCTTCTATCAAAAAATTCCCTTCTCTGCCATACAACATTAGCTAGTACTTTTTTTTTTTTTTTTAATACATTAGGTGGGAGAGAGGATTGAACTTATAGAGAGGGGAGTGAAAAACCAAGTTGACAACTTTGGGACAAGGCTCATCCCCGACATTAGCTAGTACTTACTCTGTCCAAAGTTAGAATCTTTCTGTAATGAGCATTATAGGAGTGCCTTCCAACATTGGGGAATTTGAAAAGAAAAAGAGAGAAGGTAGAGGTGGAGTATCCACAGTGCAAAGCTATAAGAAAAAAAGAATTTGGAATAAAGCATTCCATCATAAATCACCTTTTTCGGTCCCAATCAGGCTTATTTTAAGATGAACATTTTTATTGTTACAAATTTGTCACAAATTTTTTCGTTGTAAAAAATAATTTTTTTTCATAATAAATTTGTCACACCCTATTTATTAACATAGCCCATTTTTCAGTATAACCAATTTTAGTGGAAATTTCAATATTCTATTAAAAAAAGTCATGTCTCCTAGATACAACTAGAGCTTCATTAACCTAATTAACTCAGTCAGTAAAATTCCAAAAGAAAACCATTCAGTGTGGTACAACAGACTTAAATGCTATAAAGCATTATACTCCACACAACTGTATATAAAATTTTTACAATTTATATAACTATATAAGCAAAACATCATCTAGAGAGAAGGCAATTGACTTTAGCTTGATCTCCTCTTTTACACCGAAGTCAACCTATTCAAGACTCTCAGATACTAGTTTGCATGAGCTTATGTCCAATGGAAGAATAAAAGACTACCAATAGATAATAATGCATGGTTATCAAATTCTAATTAACTTTTCATAACAATAATTATGTAACAGTGAAATTTACAGCAAAAGAATATTCTAAAATATAATTGTGTATGGGTAAATAAATACTCAAGGGTTCTAAAATATCATTGTAGAGAATAGAGTAAATACGTATTTCTGAATAAGCCATTATTGTTGAAGAGATGTAAAAAGACAATAATAACGTGAAATTGTAAGGTTTTAGGCATTGAACACCCATGACAATGTAAGCCACTGAAGACAAACACATTACAGCTTAAAATATTATAAGCAGGCATAATTGAGTCCTAGGAGTAATATTTTTGAGACATTTCATCTTTGGACACTCAAACAATAACTAATAAGTTGGTCATATATTTGCACAGAGCAACATATCTGATAGCTAGTCAGGTGCTAATGTTGAACATGTAAGCTGGTTAATTATACGCTAGCGTAAAGCTGCTCCCAAAAAGTCTCAAAGGCTACATGCATACTATGTGCAGTCCCAAAAACCTTCTCAATAAGTCCAACCATAACACATTAGTAATATGAATAGCATAAATCATGAAGCCATTAGTGTCTAACAAATTTCCCAAAACATGAATTTTTTGCTTTAAGATTATTTTCATAAAAGTCATAAAAAATACAATGCTAACCCAAAACACCATTTTTACATTTTTCCCACATATCTTCTTACTAAACCATGCTTTCAATCATAAGATGACCTTCACTTTTCCATAATTGTAAATGAATAAAAAGCCAAGGAGTAAATAGATATATGCTGTTTATTCCCTGTCAATCCTTCCAAAAAGGATAGCAAAAATAACTGAGTACAAATCTAATGATTTACTTGAAAGTAACTACTGTTAACAATTTATTCATTTATTTGGGTAACCAACTAATACTACTAGACTATAGCACTCCCTGCCTCTATCTCAAAAGGTTTCTCCCAAACTAAATCTTGTCTTAAAAAACTAACATGTGTATGTTTAAGACTTAAAACGAAACTAATCACCTATAATGAATGCATGATATGCATTTTGCACATGATAAGCTAAAATAGATTTTATTGCGGAAAGTAATATATTTTAAATTCTTAAATAGACAATGTTTTAAGATTTTTCACAATAATTAGAAGGAATATAATTTATAGGTTCTTTGCAAGCCAAAATACCAAGACTTTCCACATGAAATACTTTTCAAGGCGTCACTATGCTACTGCTAAGGAGAAAGATGCGGAGCTAGAGTTTACCTGGACAGCAAAAATTCTAATTCTTTCGGAAGTACGAGGAGTCACTATGCTACTGCTAAGGAGAAAGATGGTTCTAATTCAAGAGAAAGTGGAATTGGGATAAAAAAAATAGGAGCCTCTTAAAATATGGGAGAATGGATGAAAGAAAGATAGAAACTAAATTAGAAAAAAAGAAAAATCAGATGATAGCACTTAGTTAAGAAGGGAAAGAGAGACTAGACTAAAAGAGAAAGATAATAACCAAAATGTGGGAGAGAAGAGATATGGCTGCATGGCATTCAATGAAAAGATGTACAGTACAGATGGAAAGGGAGAGAGAAGAAGAATGGACAGCAATTAGGTGCTAGGTGGGATAAATCCTAAGAAAGAGATAGACGTGTAAAAGACAAAGAAAAATCTAACTAATAACTTAAGAGAGAAATGGAATAAAATGAATTTATTGACAGCCATATATATAATTTAAAATTATTTACCCATTGTTTACTTATAATTAAATTTAAGAATGCTTATTATTTTAGTTAATATAATTTGTTATACATATGTATGTCAACGGATGTTTATACACTTAAGTTATATACTTTTAAACATACTAATGATAGGATTATAATATAGCTAGCCCTTACGAAAGCAAAGAAAATTATATGTCCCATTTTAATTATTATACATTATTACACTTATTTTTTTGACTTAGTACGACACCAATGATCAAACAATATTGAAATGCTTTCAAACTTCATAAAATTGTGCTAAAGACTAAGATCATCAAATTGAACATTACAGATCTGGAGACTTAGAAAAAATTTTAAAATTATTATAAGAAAGTGAATTTGTGATATTTGGGTTAAAAAATTAGAAAACCAAAACATAAAATCAAGAAAATAGTCAATAAAAATTTAATTAAATTGCAAACAATTCTACTTAATTTAAAATTTTAAAAAATAGTAAAAATATAATAAAATATTATATATCCTTTCTACATCCATATATTTTATTTTTTGAATGGATTTGTGATGAATTTGTTCATTTAAAATTGATAAAAATATAAAAAAATTATATTAATTTAAAAAATCTTATACCTTGCCACAAATTCATCTTTAGCTTTTGATTTTCTTATGAATTTATTCATTTTAATTTCATAAAAAGTTAAAATTTTAAATTAATTTACAAAAAATAAAATAACAAAATTAGTAAGATAATATACATCAATTTGCACATTCGTCCCTAATTTCAATTTTGTT
Source organism: Dicorynia guianensis (assembly GCA_037013595.1). NCBI lineage: Eukaryota > Viridiplantae > Streptophyta > Magnoliopsida > Fabales > Fabaceae > Dicorynia > Dicorynia guianensis. Next base: position 19,867,879 of record JASUAB010000010.1, on the reverse strand, counting down.
ATGGATTTGCAACAATTTTATTTGCTTTAAATAATGTAATTAGGATAATAAAAAAAAAATTTATAAGTTGTGGCAAATCTGTCTTTAACTTTTTGGGACAGATTTGTAATGAGTTTTTTATTATTTATAAATATTATTACTTTTAACAAAACTTATAAGTTTTGTCACAAAATTACGGGAAATTTCATCCTAAAGATGAGAATTAAATGTAACCTTTTGAAAAAGATTTACAACTATATGAAATGGACATTTTTGTAGCAAGTTCATTTCAAATGTACAACGAAAATTTGTTTCCTATAAAGAATTATTATCTTAAAAAATATTATAAATTTTGTCACAAATTTTGTTCCAAATATTTCCCCCCATTTGGCAAGAATTATATGTGACATTTTGTGATGAAGTTGTGATAGAACACTATTTGAGAAGGACATTTTCATCACAAATTCGTTATAAATTTATAAAAAAAATTATAGAAAATTATTTCTAAAATTTATTTATCAATTCCATTACAAATTCCATATTAAAGATTTTTCTCCTTTTAGCGTGAATCACATGTGACATTTTGTAATGGATTTGCGATGGAAGACTATTTGAGACAAAAATTTTCATTGCAAATTTGTTCCAAAATGTCAGATGATGTGCAATTTTTTAAAATTCTTTTGCAAACTTAATTTCGTTGGCCATATGTCATGGTTTCCTGTGTTTATTTCCTTGTATGAGTTGGGTTGGGATTTTTGTTGAAATTGGAAATTATTATGTTAAGAGTTATGAATCTTTCTTCAGCAAGTAACAAGTTACACAGATCAATGGTATTATTAAATCTTGAAAATGGATGTCCATATTATTAGAATATATTTCAGTTATACAGTTATGTTAGTTTTATTTTTCTATTATGATCAATCAGTTGGTTGAGTTAGTTGGCTCTACAACTCACTTGTATATAAAAATGAAGCTCAGTAATCAACAAAGATCATCTCTCAATTTCTTCTTCTTTTCATCATGTCCAGATTGTAAAATGATAATAAAGCAATATATGCTTTGCTTGTAATGCCCTAACAACCATGGCATGCAGCCACAATTTGAATGTTTTGACCAATTAAAATTCTACACCTCCACCTCCTTTGTCATCTTCAATGGAGGATGCTAGCCCCTTTTACCTGTATAGCTCCGTTTACACTAGAAATTTAATGGTATCTCATAAACTTATTGGAACAAACTATAACACATAGAGTCGAGCAATACTTATAGCTCTCATGGCAAAGAATAAAATAGGATTCATCAATCAATTGATTCTTAAGCCTCAAATCGATGATTTGCTATACAATGCATGGAATCGTTATAGCAACATGGTGATTTCATGGGTTTTACACCCTATAGAAAAAGATATTGCAAATAGTTTGATCACCACTACCTTAGAAATGTGGATTGATCTTTATGAATGTTATCACCAAAACAATGGACCACAGGTATTCCAACATAATTGAATCGCAACTTGTTGCCCTTAAGGTGCCTTATATCTCAATAGTTACTTTACACAACTAAAGATTCAAGATAAATTAAGAGATTTTAGATTGGTACCTATTTGTTACTATGGCAGAAGAAGTATTAGATGGACCATGAAGAGCAAGAGTACCTATTGTTATACATGATCTCAAAGGTCAAATAACATGTTATTGGGGCACGCTAATCACTGGATAATAATAAAACTGTACATAAATTGTTCCACATCAAGACATCCAATCGAAAGTGATTCTTTTTTACTAGTAGTTCATTGCCAGTAATCTATACATGAATCATAGTGATCGATATATTAGGGCACCTACCATTTTGTTTTATCAGGGGCTCAACCATTTATAATAATAGAACTGTGCATGAATCATCCTACATTGGGATAACCAACCAGTTTTGATTTCATTTTATTAGCCATTAGCCACCGATAATATTGAATCCATACATGAATCACAAGGACCAATGCATGCACAGCTAACTAAATTGTTTTATCAACAATGTTACCGCTAGTAATAATGGAATCATACATGAATTCTTCCACATTAGGAGTTGCAATTTCTTTTTTTATCGACAATAAAACCACCAGTAATAATGTAATATGTACATGAATCCATGCAATTAATGCATGGAAAGGCAACAAATTAGTTTTGCCAATGACGATACTACTGATAATAAATGACCATTCATGAATCACAACACTTGATGCATCGGGGCAACCAACATGTTGCATCATCTTTTAATCAGTGGTCTCAGGCTCAGAAAATAGTGCCAAAATTTATTACTTGCCTATTTTTGCTATCAGTGCAATAAATTTGAAATTTATTTTATTTTACTAGTGTATGGGATAGTTGATGATGTTACTATATATATGAATTCAAACTCTTCCCCTCACTCCCACACCCCCTTTCCTCTCTTTTCCTTTCTCCTTCTCTTCTTTCTCTCTCCCTATTACTCCACTACCATCCTCACAGCTAGCTATTTTTTACCACCATGGGGGTCTCAGATGTGAGTTCTAGCCATCGTTACTTTGGTAAGCCTCTCCTCTCCCTCACTTCTATTTCTATATCTTGTCTAACATAGCCCTCATTTCTATCTCTATTCTATTCTTTCCCTTATGATTGTAGGGTAGAAACCTTAATCAATTTGTTATGATTATAGGGTAGATACTTACAATTTTAGAAGATATAGATTATTGATGTTGATTATAGAAATTGTATTACTTTTAGTCTATGCTAATTTAAAAGTAAAGTTGCACCTTATGTATTTGAATGCACTCAACATTATTACTATATAATAGGGACTAATGAAAGTGTTAAACATTTGTTATAAAGTAAGTATATTTTTGTCACGATGAGGTAATTACCTCAAAAGTGGCCAAGAATTTTAAGAAGAAGTGATAGGCAATCTTTTCATCATTTTTTTTCTTAAATTTCTCTGCCTTTTTGGGACAATTATCTCAACAGTAGCAATAATACACTAATAATATATAAAATCTCTATTGTTTTCATTAGTTTGTATTATATCGAAGCAGAATGTAATCATATATGTAGGGCATGGTTATTTATTCTATCTATTTGTAATGTAATTATTTGTTACTTTATAGGTTTGAATAGACCTATGATGTTGATAGAGATTTTCAGTCCTATAAATTTGCTTCTCTTGTGAAATAATTGTTTGAACAATGTAATTATTTCTAGATCAACAAAAATGAATTTTCAGGATTGAAAATCTGTCACTCTCATCGATCCCTTTTAAAAAATACATAAATAGTTTTGGTGGGTTGCATTGTTGGTGTAATAAACATAGTTATTTTTATTAACAGATATGTTAGCTGGTTAAATTTAATTGTGTTGCATATTTTAATTATAGTAAATATTCCGGGGGGGTGCTAGCCATTGGTAAAATATTTTTTTATTGTAATTTTTGGGGGATATTAGCTCTTAGTAAAAGTGAAGTGTCACATTAATCGTCGAGATAAATTAATCAACTTACAATTCACCATTTTTGTTTTTATTCGCAGTCATCAGTTGGTAGTATAAAATAATATTACAGGCAAATGCAAATATCAGCTATAAAATATTATTGATGACACTTTTATCCGCTGATTAATATCTGCTAGTAAATTTGTCAAAAATTAATTTTACTATTGAAATTTTATTGTTATCAGCAGGAGTTGGCTGCTGAAAATGAACAATTTTTTTATAGTGTGTTAAAGTTGACTATTATGAATATGAGTTAAAAGTGTGGAGTGTAATATTTTGAATAGTTAGAATTTAATGATCTTTCAACAAACCTCAAAGGTGGAAAATGTAATTTACTCTAATAATAATAATAATAATAATAATAATAATAATAATAATAATAATAATAATAATAATAATAAAGCTATCTCAAAAAGGTTAAAAGTAATTTTTATACGTTTTAATTATTGTTTTGTTACATACAAAATGGAAAGGAAGTCACCTACTAACTTCTCTTTAAAACACATATGAAGAGTTGAGCGTAAAAGATTGAACTCCCTCTCACCTTGAGGCATGGTAACCTTTCAAGCAAAACAATTATCCTGATTAATCAATCGTATAGCTTCTTCTTAATTTACAATAAACTCATTACACATTCATTTTTATAAACTGTTCCCACTCATGTTGGAAATATATGTGGATTTTAAGTTTATAATCTATGGCATGTTCTAAGAACACTTGTTCTTAAGAATTATTCTAATGCCCCTTATGTTTAAAGGATAACATGACGATTCCCCAATATTTGCGACTCTTTTAATTGTGTGCACTTACAATCAAGACACAAGATAAGTCAAAATAATATTAATAGAATATGTGAATAGTTAACTAGCATGAAACAAAAAAATTAATTTAACACAATAAGACTTCTTCCTCTAGTAGACATCACATATGACGTAGTATTTATAGGAGAAATTAAAAGGAAAATAGTTGGAATTATAAAGAGGAACATTGGCAAATTAAGTAGAATGTAAATGTGGCTATTAAGAAAATGAGGGATATAGTCATTGCTTCTAATAGGAATGATGGCTATTAAAAATGACAATTACATTAGTTATAATAAAATGTAAAACACATTGCCTTCAATACGAATGGTAGCATATATGATATCAAAAGTTATTGTTAAAAAGAATTGAATGAATGTTATAAATACATAGAAACATGAAATGTAAAATATAAATATAAAGGCTATTAAAATAATAGCTTTTTTAATGAGTTGTCAAGTTTGTTAAAGAAAGAAAGTTATAAGAAATAAATACATGTGTTATAACAATAGAAATGCCAATTATACCAAAATAATTAGATAGTAAAAACTTCTTAAAACATATTAACCTTATGAAATAGATAAAATTTATACAACAATCCCCCACTTATTTCAAAAGATGTAACAAGGGGTTAAAAAATTATAAAATTTGAGAACATTTGCTAATACTACTTATAAAGTTAATACATAGATTTGGTGTCTTTTGGACAATGAACCATATCTAGATAAAAAGATACATAGAGAAATATTGGTGAAGCAAATAGCTTCTAAAAGCGAATAAGTTTTGCTGTAAGTCAACAGTCTCACTTATCTTATTATTCCTTTTTGAATATAGTTATGTTGAGTGCTCTAGAGATTCGCCACTATCTCATAGGAGTGGCCTCACTTCACACTCATATAGGTAATTCTATCAAGCTTACACTACTATTAATACATCACCCACAATGGCTCTAGAAATTATTAAGAATTTTTGCTCATCCTCACCTTATTAGTAGTTCAAGCACCAACATACACCATAGAAAGGACTTAAAATTTATTTGTAGTGCTTGTAAGACTAACAAATGACTTATTATTACTCATATGAACTTACTTCATGGAATCTTCAATCACATTAGTTGGGTTACCATCATTATTAATCTCATTTGGTATTAATTAGTCTCATCCCTCAATGTTTCCAATATTAGTCTAACAAATGTTTGTCTCTGACTTGAGTTTAGTTAATGGATTGGCCATATCCACTTTTGAATGCACATCAATCTTTCAATAGCCACGTTTTTTGGCACAATTTCAATAGCTACTTTACCACAGCATATGTCAGTCAAATATTTTGACTATTATCAGTAAAAGAATTATTCTTTACAATGGTTGCATCTTGAATCTCAAAATATAGAGGGCTTTATCTTTATAACCAAAAGTATTTAGCAAAGGGATTTCTCAACCACATAGTATCTCTAATGGTATGCTCGGACAATTTTCCAGTAACTGAACCCACTACTAGAAAATTGCCTATTATCGATGAATTTTTTTATTGGTAAAAATAGAAATTCTATCAATAAAATGTTTTGCCAATGGATTTACAAAGGGGTTTTTCAATTCCTCACAAAGTTAACGAAAAATTTTCCTTTGTAAAAAATAATAATTTTGCATTAAAATTCATTTTACTGAATCTTTTCTAATTTATTGAGGGATATTAATCCCTTAGTAAATGAAACTGATATGATGCAATGGAGATTTATTTTTACCAATACATATGATTCCTTGGTAATTGAACATATTGTTTTAAAAAGATTAAAATCTTTTGTTAAATTAACAAATTTTAAAAACTAATATATATATATATATATATATACAACTAAAGCATTGCACAGAATGGATAAAATTTCAATATAAACTTAGTCATAATAGTAGACAAAAAATTAGCCATAAGAAGATAAACTCAGACGCAACAAAATGGATAAAATTTCAATATTAACTTAGCCATAACAATGCATAGAAAATCAACCATTACATTGTACAAAAAATTAGCCATAACAATGGACAAAAATTTAGCTATAACAATATAAACCCAGCCATAACAATATACAGGAAATCAATCACAACATTATAATTATACATCTATTGACTGAGATAAGAATTAAGCCTCAACAATCCACATAATCTACATACTCAGATGTAGAAAATACTAACCTTGGATAGAGATAGTAACTTTAAGATAAATTTCAAAAATAAAAGCCATAACAATGAGCATGAAAGTCATCAATCCTAATGCCACATACAATAACTTTAAGAAAAATTTCAAAAATAAAAAATACTAACTCAAATAGAAATAGTAGAAACCAAACCAAACACACAAAGGCTGAAACCAAGTATGAAAAATCTAATATTGGAAAGAATACTACACATATTAGAAGGAAAGAGATAGCTCTCACAAAGTAATGACCATGAAGAAAGTTGAAAACCAACAAAAAAGAGAGTATGCAACCAACCACAATCCGTTTTACAATGGCTTAAAACTAAAACAAGAAAGAGACATCAAAAGAAGAAGAAAAATACACAAACCACAAAAAAAAAGGTAAAACAACAAATACATTGAAAGGCATTTGTGAAACAACCTAAAAGAAGTTGAATGAGGCCATTGCAAGAAAATGGTACAAAAAGAGCTTGTAAGTCAAGAGAACCATTGGAGAGTAAGAGGAGATAGGAGAAATGAGGGAGTAAGGGGCAAGGATGGTGATACCCCCTCTTTAAATAAAGACAATTACCAATGGACAACTATCCATTAGTAATTTAAATGAAACAACACATTTTGAAAATTTTCAAACATTACTGATGGATGTATCCACCAGTAACATTGGAAATTTTTCAAAAAATTTAAGTTGCCATATGAATCATCGACTAATTCTAGGGACCATTGGTAACCCTATGCAAAAGAGTTGCTAAAAGTAGACTAATTAACGTCAATCACATTGATGTTACTAGATAACTAATAGAATCTAGAATCCGTTAATAATCTATAAGGAATACTATAGATTCCTTGCAAATGGTCATATCATTATGAGCATTTAATGATGGATCCTCAAGATCTATTAGCAAAATCTTGCAATGCATGATTACTTTGTCCTATGTTGCAAGACCTTCATTCTAATTAATTACTGATGGATCTAATGATCCATCATAATAGAACAATTTTTTTAAATTTTTTTTATAAAATTAGAAAAAAGTGTACTTTTAACTATTTGATGGATTTATCGAAGGATTATCCCCTCAATTAATCCCTCATAAAAATAGAAAATGTTTATTTAAGGATTTATCCCTCAGTAATTTTGTTGAAAAAGTTTCCACTTTCTTGTGCCAATTTGAATGTCAGATTATCTAGTAGTAAATCCCTCAGTAATTTTGTCAAGGGATTAATCCCTTGACAAATTTGATGCATACCTTTTTGGGACTATTAGCATGAAATATTGTGTTTTATTTTATTGACAATTTCCTTTGGTAAATTCTTTTTATTTTATTGACACCAAATTCATTTATATATATAACTTTTGTAAGAGATGTTGATCCCCTAGTAAAAATTGGTCAATAATTGAGCATTTTTTAGTAGTGATCACCCCCATGGATAAACACATAATCACTAGTGGATTTTGTCTAATCTCATGAATCAAAGATTCAATGAAGCAAAGGCACTTTTGGTTTCTCTACCCTTTTTAAAAGAGAAATTTACTCCCTAAACTTTTAAGGTGGGTAATTTAGTCTCTCATCTAATTGATTCCCCTTTTTTAGTATGATATGGGTCACCAATGGTGACCTGAACTTCATTTTTTCCATTGTGATATGACATGGTTCTTATATGAATTTATTTCTTGGTTAAAAGAACCACTAATTTGCATAAAATTAAGACTTAGGACTTGGTAAAAAAGAAGATAATTTCACAGTAGATGAAGGTTGTTAAAAGTTTAGAGTAAAAATGAAGTCTATGTTACAACTGACTAACCATATCATGCTAAAAAATGGAAATTTGACAAGTGAGGGACTAAATTACCCACTTATGGAGGGACTAAATTTCCCTAATTATATTTGTAGAGGGACTAAATTGCTTCAATTGCAATTGTAAAGGGAGTAAATTGCTCTTTTGGACAAGTGGATGAACCAAAAGTGCCCTTATTCGAAGATTAAATTAACATCATTATATTCTTTAAACACAGTGGAAAATCCACTTATATACAATACCATATATCATAGTACTTCTCAAATATTTAATAGGTTATTTTAATGTCTTTAGTAAGACACTTCAATTTTTCAAATATTTAAGTTAGGGACATACCTTTCCACTATTTACATAAAGGATTTGTAAAACTCAACAAATCTTGTTTGACACCATTGTACCTTTGTGTACAATAGGATTGCCTTTAACAAAATTTATTTGGAATCATAGTGCCTATGCCTTTCTCCATATCAATATCAAGAACACAAAATTAATTAACATCTAATATGTTTATCAAAGACTCATAAGTTTTCATAACTTCTGCAACTTTGAATAATTATATTTAGTCAAAAATATAAAACCACATGAGTAATAAAATTGAATAGCAATTATAATACTAAAATCAATTAAATAAGGGATATGGCTAGGTGTGGACCTAGAAATTTTGAATAGTAGGGACAATAATTATATAATATAATATATACACAAAAAGAACACTATATAATATAGTTAAATTTCAATGTAAACTATATTCATGAATGACAAAAGATAATCAATTCCTTACACAAAAAATGAAGATTCAAAAAGTATGTTTCTCACCAATTCCCCGCAATTATAACCTATTTTTATCACACATATTATAAAACCATGTTGTCACAATTAACATGCTCAAATTACATTAAGCCGAGAGAAGATAACTTTAATTTAAGTCTTTAAGTTAAGTAAAAAGATTTATGTAAGAATATGAACTTTTAAAATTTTAATTTAATGGTTAACATAGAAACTTACTTGTTAGTTGAGAAATGAATTTGACTAATAAATACTTTGTTTACATTTACTACTATCTACAACTTGCTAGTATTTTTTCTCAAAAATCTCAAAGCAAGAGATTTTTTTTTCCTAAAATCAAGAGGAAGACACCTAAGTTAAGAAGGGAATGGATGACTTTTATGTGAAGAAGAATTGAGATTGGAAAACTTGTGTAAAGGGACATTTTGGATAATGGCATAGGGCAATTATAAGCTCTAGTGGGGGCAATGATTTATAAGGAATAGATAATTCTAGTGTTTTTACATGTGCAGTGCATGGGATTTACTTGTTACAATCACACAAAATAATAGTGTTTATTTATTATAATAAAAAACAAAATATGCTTTGATAGTTTATTTGCTTCTTATCTTGACAAAAATGTATCTTCTTGTTTGTGGATAACTCTTAATTCAATAGATATATAAGAATTGTTATTCACACCATGAAATTTGTTTATTTTGCTTACAACATACAAATTGTACTGATATTCTGCACTACTAACTATAATAAAAACTTTGTGCAATCAATGCACTTGCCAATAGGATTGATTCTACTTGCATCAGTAGTACCATTATTAAACAAAAGTATAATGTTTGAACTACATTTATTAATACAAGATGGTAATTATGAATGAATAAAAAGGACAACTATCATTTATCCCCATTAATGCATTCTCTGAAAGACTTTATTGCAAACAACATTAGTTGTCATCTTTGATATTGCTCCTTCATCATCAAGACTCATAACTTTTAGTCTTTGTTTGGATCTCACCCTAGAAATATAACCATGTAAAGTTGTCCACAACTAAACATTGGTTTATGGAGGTAGAGTCCAACATAGGAGAGTGTTTGACTTTGGCTCTTATTGATGGCTATAGCAAAGAAAATTGTAAGAGGGAACCATTTTCCTTGCCACTTATAGGATCTTATGATTAGACAAAGTCATTATCACACGAGAAATTAGTCAAACTTCTCTTACATTGCTCCTTGAAAGACTTTCACCTCAACACATGGCTACCAAGCTTCATTATTTTCAATCTTTTTCCATTGTACAATTCATTGGAATGATCAATGAATCTAAGTAGCATTATGAGAACTCCTATTTTGAATCTTAACTTGTGACTTGGTAGTCTAGAGCAAGTAAAAGTGTTTAATATCTCCAAGAATGAGTGTTTAGCTCACAAGCCACATTGTCATCTTCTTTACAAATGCTATTTGAACTCAAATAGATCTTCTTCTCACCTAGGGTTAAGGACTTCAAGTGGTCATTTAACATTTAAGCATGATCTAGTCTTGGTACAGGTACTGTCCTCTCTTGCAAGAAGGTTGGATTTGCCATATTGCCCATAAGATTGGGTACACGAATTCATCAAGTTCTTTAAATATATTTTTTGGATCTCTGACTGGCATTTCATTTGAGATTTATATCTTAGATTCATCACCAATAGTTTCTCCTATTTTCCCATTGTCAATAATTAGGATCTTTGAATTCAAGTTTCATTTCAAAGAGTCTTTGTAGTTAATGAATGCAAGTAGAGCAAGTACATACTTTAGATGATTTTATCAATAAGGCTTCATTTAGCTTCACATCCTTGAAAATTCCTTCCTTGTCTTAATCCATTTCCATTTTTTGCTTCAAACTGTTTATCTACTATATAAGTTATTTCATGTCAATTGTCTCTAAATATAGATATTTGATCTATATACAATGAGTATTCAAAATATGATAGCTTTACCAAGGTCATATCAATTATATATGAAGTACTCTAGAGCAATATTAATGGATGATTGTAAGACTAGAATGCTTAACATATCTTTCATATGATATTTTTACCACTCAAAAATATTAATTAATTTCAAAGGCATGTTGTTGCCATTCAACAATGATTTGTGTTATTTTTGTTTTCCTTTTCCATTTAATGGTTGCTTCTCTTGTTTTAGGGCATGACCAATGTCGAACATGATGCAAAGTAGTGAACGAAAAAAAATGAGGTTTGAAAAAGTGTTTAGGAAAATGAATAAAAATAGAGTTATCATTGACTTAGATTGAAATGGTGAAGTCAAACACTAAAGAAAATGGTCTACATAACAGATAACAAGTTTGGGGTTAGTTATATGTAAGGAAGATATTAGCACTTGTACAACATCTTTTTAATATCACATTGGTGTTTTATTGCTTTCTAGTTTTCGAGCTATACTTTTAGTTTTGCAAAACAAGTTTATTCTATTTTTGGGTTTTTGTTTATCACACTATTAGTTTTATGTGTAATCCATGATTAATACCATTAGTGAATGGCATTTAGCCATTCCTATGGAAAAGAAGGATTCATTGCTTGGTTTGTCTAAGGCTTATATCAAAATGGGTTGCTTAGTTTGTCTAGGACTTGCTCAATTTACTTGGGTTTGGACAAGGGTATCTAAGTTGACTAGGGTTTTCATAGGTGTTGATAGGTTTTTGGTGTGGTGGTGATTCTTATTAATCATGCTCCAGGAACTATGCTTGTTGATTGACTAAGGTCATAACAAGGTTTCCCTCAGAATAGTTAGACAGTGACTAGTTGATTGGCAACCTTGCTTTACCCATCATCAGGAAGAATCTAAATTTAGAGGATTGGCAAGGCCATGTCCAAGAAATTTGAGGGGGACTATGATTCTATATAATCACATCAAAGTAACTTTGCCAATTGCTAACTAAGCTTGTAATGCCATTACTCTTAGGGTAATAGGAAAGTAGCTAGTAAATTGACAATCTCCTATTATCCTTCATTAAGGGAGAATCTAGGTTTGAAGGAGTGATTTGGACAAATCAAGCATGAGGGATTTCGGGGTGGCATAATTCTTTGTAATCATGTCAAAGGAACCATGCCAATTAACTAACTAAGCTTGTAATATAATTACCCTTAGTACAATAAGAGAGTAGCCAATTAACTAATAACCCTCCTATCATCCTTCATTTGGGGAATCTGAGTTTGAAGGATCAAACAATGGCTAGAAAAGATGAAATGTAGGATGTGATTCTTTATAATTACTTTAGAGAAGCCATGCTAGTTAATTGTCTAGGCCTATAATATGATTACCCCTAGGATGCATAGAAAACTCCTAGTTAACTGACAATCTTCCAACTTCCATCTTTGGGAGAGTCTAGGTATTTGAAAAAATGGGTGAAGCAAGTATTTGGGGATTTCTAAAGAATAATTTGAAGTTTTAATCCAATTACTTGGATTTTGATTAAATCTCATGAACTTTAGAAAGATACTTTTGAAATTTAAATCTAGAAAAAATAGGGAATTCCAAAATTTTTCATGTTCACAAGAGATTAAGAAGCAAATTGGTTGAGATAATAAATAATGCAACCAAGAGTTTGTTTATCTCAGTCCAACATATTTCAAACCAAGCATCCAAATTTGATTTGTATTCATAAGGGATTAATAAAGCAAATCAATTGAGATAATAATTGATGCAATCAAGAATTAACAATGGTCTTAATCCCAATTCACGTAGTCCAAACCATGGAATAAAGCTCACATTCCTTACTTCATTTGTAAATCAGGTCCAAGGCCTACTTTGGGGTTACTTCTCTCTTGGCAAAGTATGAGCCCAAACCATGGGTCAAAGTTCTACTCTTAATTAATTAATTTTCTTATAATAAGGTATGAATTAGTAGAAGGGGTAATGGGCCAAACTAAAGCCAACATTACCCCTTCACCAACAAAGTAGATTTCAAATTCTTTTTTTTAAGAAACATAGAATTAAAATGTGTTACTGCTAAATTTTTTGATCTTTCTCCATTGCACTTCAAAATTTTCTAAAAAATAATAAACCAAAATATTTTTTTGCCAAAGAAATTTTTTCTATTTTTTTCAAAAACATAAAGGTTTAACATAAATATTACAGCTAAATTTCATAACTTTTATTAGAAATTTTTACACTAGTACAAAAAAATTTTAAAAAAGTTTTTCAAACACAACCATTGTTTTATTTTATTTTCTAAAAATATAAAATCTTTTTGATTTATTTTTTATGAGGGTGTGGTGCTCCCTTCTTCATTGAGTGCAGTGAGTCTACAATGTAGACTTGCTTGCTTCTCATGTAATTCTAATGCAAATCAAAGTTGCAGTCGTCCCACTAGTAGCATGGGCTGCCATTATGAGCCCTTTACTAGTGTTGCCATGGTGGTGGTGTTGATGCTTTGGTAGAGTGAGGGATTCTCTCCCTGCATGACCTATCTCTTACTCTAAAAGCTTTAAAAAGAAAAATCAAAGAAACAAGATATGGCACAAGCCACACAAGGTTACCTAGATCCTTGCTTCCAAGCTAGTGAGGTCCTTCTCTGAGCGGCAACTCCTCTCTTCTCAACTGTCTCCCCTTCTCTCTAGCTCCTTCCTTTTGGGTGAATGATGAGCTTCTTTGCTATGCCATGAGTATGTGTAAGAGACGAGTGTTGTCCTTGAGCTTTCGTGAGTATGTGAATCCTTTTCAGTTAGTGACCAAAGTTTAAAAGTCCTAGAGTGATGAGCCCTACATAAGAGCTTTGTGAGGTGAGAATGAGAGAGTCCTCTATAGAGCTTCACCCTCCAAAAGAAATGTATTTCTTTGTGGGTTTATGAGAGGATGGGGGAGAGAATGCACTAATGTGAGTGTGAGAGGGGAAGATTCAGGTTATTTACTAGAGATAGTGAGAACTTTGCCTTAGAGTCCTTGTGCCCCCTCAAAATTTGTTGTGTAAGGTGTGGTTGTGAATGGGAGCCCCAGAGAGCATGCCCATGAAAAGGTGAAGAAATATGGAGAAAAGGTGAGGTCAATGCTTTGGTGAGTCTATGTCTAAAAGTGTGTAGGAGAAAAGGTATTGGCCTACAAGAGAATCACAATGAATCCCTTTTGCTCCTCATTTGTGATCTGATTACTCCCTTTTTTCCTTTCATCTTTGTATCATCCTCTTTTGGCTTCAAAAAGACCCTTCTTTTTTGCATGCACTGTCCTTTGTGCCTTTTTTGTGCTAGTTGTCATCACCCCTATTTGCTTAGCCATTCTTTTTTTTTTTTTTGGTTGCTCTTAGGTCCATAAATAAAGGTGGTGCCATTACATTCCAAGGGAACAATTCTATCTCAACCAAATTTGTCACCTTGTTATTGCCAATGTTCCCCTTTTTAATGTTGGTTTTTTATTTTGTTTTTAAATTTTAGTTCAAAAATAAACTTAAATCAAAATCAAAATTAAAATTGAAATTAAAAATTAAAAGGAAACAATTTTTTTGGAACCAAAGATATTCTTAAAATTTTCTATCCTCATTGAATTAATTCTCAAAAAACTTATAATTAGATATCAAAAGTTTAGAAATTACTCACGGGTCGACTTTTATTTTTAGGATTTGGACAAATTTAGATGTCGATAGATTGCCCTCTTTCCTCATTTTCTAAGTATTAGAAGATGAATTAAGGTTGATAAAGACTACCTTCAGTCAAAAAATGACCTAGAGAGATAAAATAACCAAAGAAACCCATTTTGAGTTAGATATGGATCAACCCATAGAAACTCATTCTAAGGTTGATAAAAACCAACCTAGAGAAAATGTCCTAGGCTTAACTCATAATACAATGAGGTCGATTTAATGAGAAATGATTGCCCATCCAAATGAGATGTGTAAGGAAATGACCTAGGAAGATCATTCTAGGCTTGATTCATACCACAATGATGTTGATTTAACAAGAAAAGACTATCCATCCAAATAGGATGTCAAATAGCATGTCTATGGAAACAACCAAGAGAAAACATTCTAGGCTAGACTTGTAACATAGTGAGGTCAATTTAACAAAAATTGAGCAATAGAAAACATGTAAGGCTTGACTCACACCAAGGTGTGATCGATTTAACCAAAAAGATCGTCCACCCAACTAGGATGTCTATGGTAATGACCTAGAGAAAACATTCCAGGCTTAACCCATATAACGATGAGGTTAATTTAACGAAGTGGACTTAGAGAAAACACATAGGCTCAACTCACCAAGGTGAGATCAATTTAACCAAAGAGAAATCATCCACTCAACTAGGACATCAACAGAAATGAGTTAAAGAAAACATCCTAGGCTCAACTCATATTGCAACAAGATTAATTTAACAAAGAGATCATCCACCTAATTAGGACATCTACAAAAATGATCAAGAGAAAACATCACCACAATGATGTCAATTTAATGAGAAAAGACCGTTCATCCAAGCAAGAGGTCTATGGAAACAACCTAGAGAGATCATTCTATGTTTGAATCATACCATGACGAGGCCAACTTAATGAGAAGGCATAAAACCATTCGACAAGGATACCTAAAAGTAACTTAGGATTTGAGGTGAAGGGTTTTAGAACCACTCTATAAGGATACCTTAAGAGTGACTTAGGATTTGAGGTAAAACAACTTGAAGTAACCCATTTCAAGATTTGAAAGAAAAGAATCTTGGAGAAACCAATTCTAATTTGAAAGGAAATAACCCAAGGGAACTCATTCTAGATTTTAACAAGGGGTTGTAAAGCACCCAACAAGAGTACTTAAGAGTGACTTCAAATTTGAGGTGAAGGGTTTTAGAACCACTCAACAAAGATACCTAAGAGCAACTTAGGATTTAAAGTGAAAGGCTTTAAAACCACCCAACATGGATACGTAAGAGTAACTTAGGATTTAAGATAAAACGACCTGAAGTAACTAATTTAAGGATTTGGGTAACAAATTACCCAGTAAGGATTGTATTAGAAGGGTTATGAAGCCATCAAATGGGGAACAGATCAAAAGGGTTATCATCCACCCTATAAGGGTAAAACTGGAAGGGTTACAAAGCCACCTAAAGGGGAACAAGTAGGAAGGGTTACTATCCACCCAACAAGGATAAGATTAGAAGGGTCGAAGCCACCTAATGGTGAACAATTAAGAAGGGTTACTATTCACCCTATAAGGATAAAATTGGAAGGGTTACAAAGCAATCTTATGGATAATAGGTCAAAAAGGTTATGATCCACCCAACATGGATAAGATTGGAAGGGATACGAAGCCACCCAATAGGGAACAAGTAGGAAGGGTTACTATCCACCACACAAGGATAAGATTGGATGGCTCACAAAGCCACCCAACAGGAAACAAGTAAGTAGGGTTACTATCCACCCTATAAGGATACCTAAGAATAACTTAGGATTTAATGCAATGAGTTTTAGGTGACCCTAAAATGCATTTTTAATATTGTAACGTGCTAGACATTTGAATGCATGTCCAAATGCCAATATAATTGATATGAAAGGATGTTGGCCCCGTTTTTGTTGTCTCTTCTTGAATAGCAAAATCAACCTCTTTTGGCATGTCCCCTTTAGCAAGCCTAACTTGTCCTTTTCTCTAGGAACTAAGGTTGTGACACTTATGTCCATGAAGCATTCATTCATCATGTGAAGGGAACATGTTTCAAACCATTTTTTTTGTTTCACCAAAGGTTTGACAAGTCTTGGAGCCAAATTTTAGTTTTTCAGGAATTTACATACCCTATTAGTATTCTTTATAGGCATTTGATACCCTTTGATTTGCATGAGAATGCACTCTAGTATGTAAGGACATGTATGGCAAGAAGAGAACCCTAAGGAAAGAAAATGAAATTGGGGTACCTTGACCTTTTTAGAGGTGGGATTAAAAGGTGGGTTATGGCTAGTTGCCCCAATTAAGAGTGGATAAGAGTGTCAAACAATTTGGAGTAGTACCTTTTGGAATTCGGATTTGATAACTCTTCCTCACTCTTTTATAGAAGTCTCTCTATAAATCTCTTCACTCTCTTATCTCTCAACTCTTCTAGGGGTATTTCAAATTTGGGTTCTTTTTCCTAGTTTTTGCTTAGTTTGAATTTTAAGGATCCTTAAAAAAAAGAAAGGTTTTCTAATTTTAGTACACTCTCCAGTTGCAACCCCAATTTGAACTCAAACTACCCTTGAGCAAAGAAATGTTTTTCAACTTTGGGTTCACTCTCCAGTTGTTGCCCTAGCTTGAGTTTTGATTGCCTTTAAGCAAAATAAGTTGAAAAGATTATCTTAATTCTTCCTCTTTGTTATCTAACATAATGCCTCAAAGGATTGCATAAGATGAATTAAGATTGCTCAATTCTCTGGAATTAAGAGAACTTCGTTAAACACTCAACTAGTTAAGTCACTCTTAAATGTTTGTAATTTCAACAAGTGTTTACTCTTATAGATACCCTATGCATTCATTCTTATGTCCCTTTCTAAGTTGGTTAGCTCACCACATTAGCCAAAATCACTAAGACATCACTCAGTTTGTAGTGTGCTGCCTCAATCATGGTTCAAAAATAACAAGATATGGGTTTAACAAAGAAGGAGAGACCAATGCTCTTAGCACATAATATCTCATGCCTTTTTCATTTTGGAATTATGAGAATCTTGTTGGCTCAAAGGTGCTACCCCTTTCCTTTTCTTTTCAATCATTTCATTTCTTTCTTATCGAGCTAGGTTCCTTGCCTCCTTTTCCTTAGTTTCTTGAGCTCTTTTCTCTCAATTTCTCAAGATTTCCCTTTTTTTTTTTCAACCTTTTAAGTGCTAAGGCTTGATCCATTTGGAAAGGATTCCTATCTCTTCTCTCTGGCCAGATAGCATTTCCTCTATGTTAATAGCTTAGGTACTCATTTTGGCTCCCCTTTTGGGTAAAAATCATCGCTTTTCTAGCCACAACATCATGGTAGACAAGAGTCTGAGAATGGTGGTCCTACCATCCCTTAAGGCTCAAATGGGTGACTAGGGAAATTTTTGCATCAAGGTTAGCTTGAGAGGGCTAAACAATCCAAACATGGCTAGATCACCTCTTAGTTAATGTGATGCCTAATGAACTACCTTGAAGGGCATTCAAACATTTTATAGGGTATTTGCCTTTTCACAGCATTCTTGTAAGCTTATGCACCCTCACAACATTTGTTTTTTATGAAAGACACTCAGTTATCCAAGAAAATTGAATACCTCATCAAGCAATCCAATTTTATCATTGGTATTTGGATTTAATTAGGCCAACATTTAGAAATTCTTTCAACAATTTATTGCTCATAGGCACTAATATTGGGAAAGATTAAAAATTACAACCTAGATTGCCCCATTATTGGTTCATTAAGGATGATAGTACTGCCCCTTAGGTGTCCCTCATTATCAACCATGCATACGGATAACAAGACAAGAGAACCAAATGAAAGGAAAGGAAATGGAATGAAATGACAGGTAATGCATTCATCATGCAAGGTGTTTTATTGAATTCAAAAGGGGTGCCTACACAAAGGCATTGCTAAGATCTTAGACAGAGCCATTAGCAGATGCCATTAAACTATATGAAAGAAGTGTACAAAAGAAATGTAGTAAATAGCATGACTATCCCACTCATTAAGGGCAACAAAGGATAGGGTCACTACACACTTCTAACCAAAAGGTCTTCTTTGATCTTAGGATCTTAGTTTTGCCCTTTTTGTCCTAGCAGCATGTTAAGGCCTACAGTTGATGACTCAATTATTACACCAAAGTTCAACCATTTCACATTGATCAAATCTTGGACCTTCTTGACAGCCTTGTAATTCTCCATTGTATGCCTTTGACCCCAGCATGGTATGTGTAGGTGTCACTTTCATCCTACCCATCAAGATAGAAAGGATCAAAAGGTGGTGGTGGAACTAAAGATATTGAATTCCTCTACATGAGATGTGGTAAAAGATCAGCATAGGAAATGAGGATAAGACCAAAACTCTAACACCTCTTTTCAATGCTTAGCATGATTGGCCTAATGTTGCTTTCTAGACCAATTAGGTAGGTGTTACAGCAATAAGACTATGGGAGGTTGCGATTTTGCCTGATGCAATGGAAATATGGGCAAATTTACAAGCAATGTTATAGTTGATGGGATTGTATAAGTGATACTTAGGAGATTATGCTTACTAAGGGCATTTGGTAAGGTGGGCAAGGTGCTCCAAAAGCATGTAGGCTCACCTTCATCTTTCCTTTTCCTTTTATCCTCTCTTCATGATGCCCTATATAAGCTTTCGATCTTTCTTTGTTTAAGGCAAGTTTCTTAGGTAGGGGATCTTTAGCTACGGCAGATTAGTCAATCCTCTGACTTGGGCATCACTTCAAACATTTTCACCTACAATAGATAGGTTGGCAAACTTTGCAGGGTCACCTTTAATCTCTTTGGCATGGGAACTAATAAGCATGGCCATAGAAGCCAAAGCTCAAAGGCCTTAGACATCTACCCCTTCAAGTTATTGATCTCTTGCTGCATCTTGCCTAAAGTCTCCCTAAGTTGTCGTTAATTCATGATTTAGTATAGTAGAATTCCCTCTTAGATATCGAAGCATTGATTTGAAAAGAATTAATAGCTTGAATGGTATAACACATGATGCAATGGTGCTATGCCATGATGTTATGCATGGGTGCAATGCATAAGATGCAATGTGGAAAACTCAAGTTGGCAAACTTGACCAAAAATTTCAAGGGTCACAAAAATTGCCTAATTGCCTATGACGTGCAAAAAGGAAAAGTGCAAATGCAAAATGCATGACATGATGAGTAGATTTCTCTTGTAAATTATACCTATGCATGATGGAGAGAGTTTATGCATGTAGATGTAACAAGAAATTCCTTGTCTTAAAAGATGCCAATATTGGAAACATGAAAATTAAGCATGAAACCACAAGTAAACAAATAGACAACATTTCCCCATCATACTTGAATTAGGGTAAAATCTTAGGCTTACTTCCTACATCCAAAGGTTTAGGCCAAACTATCTTAGATGCAGTCAACAATAAGGCTACTCTTAATGTAAGGAGTAGGTTCTAGACTCCTACATTAGGTCCCTAAATTGAACCCAAAAAGATCAATTTGAATGAGGGTGTTTGTCTACCCGCACAAAGACCAAGGGTTTAATGAAAGTAGCCATATTTTATGCTCTCTCTATCCAAAAGGTTCCTAGGAGCTTGGATGTAAAGCTCCAGGATCGTGACCTCCCTTTTCTAAGGTGTGTTGTGGTGTAGGTGTAGTATGTATGGAGAATATACCACTCACTCTCTTAAGGCCCACAAAACAGTCAACTAGCCACTAGTTCATAAATATGTATAGACAATAGTGCAAGAAAGTAAGTCATCTAGACCTAATCCACAACATAATCGATGCATGATTTCAAAATGTAAAACCCAAAATCTCAAAATGTAACCTAGAATGCAAAATGCAAAGCCTTAGAAAACAAAAAGACTAGAAAATCAATTAAAGCACAAAAATAGAAAACAAAATGCAACAAATAGTAACTCACATGATCTAACCCTTAAATGATTCCCAGTGAGTTGCCAAGCTATTGACATGTGACATAGAGCAATGAATGGAAAAAAAATTAGGTTTGAAAATGGGTTTAGGAAAATGAATAAAAATGGAGTTGTCACTAACTTAGATTGAAATAGTGAAGTCAAACACTGAAAAAAATGGTTTGTGTAATAGAAAATGGGTACAAGGTTGGTTATGTGTAGGAAAGATATTAGCACCCCTACAAAGCTCTTTCGATATCATGTTGGTGTTTTGCTACTTTGGTTTTAGAATTGTGGTTTTTGTTTTACAAAACAAATTTAGTATATTTTTGGGTTTTTTGTTTGTTCCACCATTGGTTTTGCACGTGATCAAGCATAATCCGTGATGAATTCCATGAGTTAGTGGTGTTTAGCCATTCTTGTGGAAAGGAAGGATTCAATGCCTAGTTCATCTAGGGCTTACATCAAAAAGGGTTAACTCATTTGTCTAAGACCTGCTCAGTTTGTTTGAGTTTAGAAAAGGGTACCAAGCTTGCTAGGGTTTTCACATGTATTTTTACATTTTTGGTGTAGGGATGATTCATGTCAAAAGAACCATGTCAGTTAACTAACTAAGCTCATAACACAATTTCCCTCAAGGTAGTTAGATAGTGGCTAATTGATTAACAACACCCCTTATCCATTGTCAAGAAGAATCTGAGTTTAAAGGAATCGTGAGGCCATGATCAAGGAGTTTGAGGGGGACTACAATTCTACATAATCATGTCAAAGGAATCAAACTAATTAATTAACTAAGACTATAATATCATAACCCTTGGGGCAACAAGAAAGTGGGTAGCTAATTGGTAACCCCTTCCTATCAGCCTTCATTTAGGGAGAATCTAGGTTTGAAGGAGTGACTTAGAAAAAACTAGCTTGACGGATTTTGGGGTGGTAGGACTCTTTGTAATTATGTCAGAGGAACCATGTCAGTTAACTGACTAAGCTCATAATGCAATTACCCTTAAGACAATCGGAGAGGAGCTAGTTAACTAACAACCCTCTTATCATCCTTCATTTGGGGAATCCAAGTTTAAAGGATGAAACAATGGCCAAAGGAGATGACATGTAGGTTGTGATTCTTTATAATTACATTAGAGGAGCCATGCTAGTTAACTGGGTAGGCTCATAATGTGATTACCCCTAGGATGTATAGAAAATGGCTACTTAACTAACAATCTTCCAACTTCATCATCAGAGAATCTAAATATTTGAAAAAAATGGGTGAAGCAAGTATTTAAGGATTAAGAATCATTTGAAGCTTTAATTTCTTTTCTTGGATTTTGGAAAAATGCTTTCATTTAAAGATTCAAATCTACAAAAAAAATGGGGATTTCCAAGTTTTTCATGTTCACAAGAGATCAAGATGCAAACTGATTGAGATAATAAAATAATGCAATCAAGAATCTATTTATCTTAGTCCAAAATATTACAAACCAAGCATCCAAAATTAATTTATATTCATAAGGGATTAATAAAGCAAATTAATTGGGATCATAATTGATGCAATCAAGAATTAACATTTGTCTCAATCCCAATTTACTTAGTCCAAACCATGGAATAAGGCTTAGATTCCTTACTTCATTTGTAAAGTAGGTCCAAGGCCCACATAAGGGTTTCTGCCCTCTTGGCAAAGTATGAGCTCAAAACATTGCTCAAAATTTTTCTATTAATTAACAAATTTTTTATAATAATTCATAAATTAGTAGAAGGGGTAATGGGCCAGGTTTGGGCACTACCCCAAATAGAGGCCAACACTACACGTTCACCAACAAAGTAAAATTCAAATTCTTTTTTTTTTAAACATGGACTTAAAATGTGGTATTGTTAGATTTTTTGATCTTTCTCCATTAGACTTCAAAATTTTTTGAAAAATAGTACTGATTTTGCTAGACCATTATGTAAAATGAGAATTTTTTTTGCCAAAGAAATATTTTTCTATATCTTTTGGAAAAAAGTTTAACATAAATAATACAATTAAATTTCACAATTTTTGTCAAAAAATTTTCAAACCATTATCAAAAGTTTTCAAGAAAATTTTTGAGCACAACCATTTATTTTGTTTTATTTGCTAAAATCAAAATCTTCTTGATTAATGTTGTGCACCCTTCTCCATTGAGTGTAATGGGTCTGCATTCTCTCATGCATCTCTAGTGCAAACTAGTGTTGTAGTTGTCACAATGGCAGCATGGGTTTCCATTGTGAGCCCCTTGCTAGTGCTACCATAGTAATGGTTTTGGTGCTTTAGCAAAGGAAGGGATTCTCTCCCTCAACTAGCTCTCTGTCACACTCTCAAAACCTTAAAAAAAAAAAAAATCAAAGAAATAGTATGTGGCAAAAGCTACGCAAGGTTACCTAGATTTTTGCTTCCAAGTTAGTGAGGTACCTCTCAATATGGCAACTCCTCTTTTCTTGGCTATCTCCCCTTCTCTCTATCTGCTTCCTTTTTGGTGAATGATGAGTCTCTTTGCTGTGTCTTGAGTGTGTGTAAGAGACAAGTGCTAGCTTTCATGAGTTTGTAAGTCCTTCTCAATTAGCCACCAAAGTTTAAAAGACCAAGAGTGATGACCTCTACATGATAGCTTAGTGAGGTGAGAATGAGAGAGTCTTTGTGGGTCCAAGAGATAAAGTCCTCTACAATGCTTCACCCTCCAAAACAAATGTGTGTCTTTGTGGGTCTATGAATGGGTGAGGGAGAGAATGCATTGTGGTGAGCATGAGGGGGGAATATTCAAGGAACTTCCCAAAGAGAGAGAGAGAGAGAGCTCTACCTTAGTGTGTTTGTGTCGCACTCAAAATTTGTTGTGTGAGGTGTAGTCATGAATGGGAGCTCTGGAGAGAATGTCCATGAAAATGTGAAGAAATGTGGAGAAAAGGTGAGGTTAGTGGTCCAGTGAGACTATGCCAAAAAGTGCACAAAATAGAGTGACCAAATGGAGAAAAGGTGTTGACCTTCAAGAGAATTGCAAAGAATCCCCTCTATGCCTCGTCTGTGATTTGATTGCTTCCTTTTTTTCTTTTCTTCTCTTATCACCCTCTTTTGGCTTCAAAGAAGTCTTTCATTTTTACATGCATTGTCCTTTGTTCCTTTTTATGTGCTAGTTGGTGTTGACCCTCAATTTTTAGTTTGGGTGTTGCCATTGACCTAAATTACCTAAGATGAAAACCTAATTGGAAGTGGTCTATGATTTTAGAGATTGGGTTTAGGGGTTAATTATGTTTTAGAGAAGGTGTTAGCACCCAAAATGCTCTTTCAATACAAAAAATGATTTAATTAATTTACTCAGTTTGATTTACATTGGTTTTAAAAAATAAAAACTTTGAAAAAGATTTTCGAAAATAATCACTGCCCATTTTGGATAGGGATTTTTAAATCAAAACAATTTTGAGAAAAATTTTCTTTCTATTCTAGACTAGGTCATTTTTTTAAAAATGATAATTTTAAGAAAATGCCCTTCCTATTTTAAATCAGGGTTTTGAAAATAATTTCAAGAAAATCTCCTTCCTATTCCAGGTTGGGATTTTAGAAAAATAAGAATTCTCAAAATCATAAAATTAATATGGCTAAACAATGTAAACTCTAATATCTTAAAATGATCCATTACAAAGCTCCTTTTACCATCCAAATTATACATCTCAGCATAATGTCACAAACATCATAAAATTATGGTCCCAAAAATGTAATTGAAATAAGAACAAAAGTACAAAGCTAGGCTTCCCCATTAAATGAAAATTCTGTGAGAAATCAATTCATCCTTATTAAGTGGAGAAAATAAAAATGGATTAACCACCAAGAAGTGAGAAAGCCGCAGCCCACAAAGATTTTCAAGAAAGTCATGCAAGAACGTCATAATGAAGACAGCTAATTTTAAATCCTAGTGATATTTTATGTCATGACAATCAAGAATAAGTCCATAAAAAACCCAAATATACCAACTCAAAAAACAATAGAATAAAGTAAAAGGACAACCAAATCAAAACTAAATTTAAAACAATATCACCTAGATTAAAAATTCTAGTCATAGCAATTTTGACAGGATGAATACTTTACCATAAAATCATAGCAAATTAG
The DNA here is from genome assembly GCA_037013595.1 of Dicorynia guianensis. Lineage (NCBI taxonomy): Eukaryota > Viridiplantae > Streptophyta > Magnoliopsida > Fabales > Fabaceae > Dicorynia > Dicorynia guianensis. The sequence continues at coordinate 19,843,167 of JASUAB010000010.1, read as the reverse complement.
ATGCTAATTAAGAAAGTCTACTTGTAAAATAAAGAAGATTCAATTGAAATAGTGCTGAACTTGGATTGGAGTACGGCTAAACCAAGAATGCTTTAGGCTACAATGCAACAACCCTGGCTAGTGATTTTGAGTAGGGCCATGGGGAGTACTCAAGTGGAAGGAGCTGTAGTGTTTGAACGACAATGTCAAGGAGCAGTTCGACTGGCAAAGAGTCATAGGTGATGCCTGGTTTTCATGTGGCTATGCAAGTGGAGTCAAACCAAAACTGCTACCATGAGGCACAGTGGGTAACAAAGAAGCATTTTGCAATATTCCTGCACCAACAGCTACATGAACTTAGAACCTATGACAGTCTCCCTAGTGTCACAAGGAAGCACCTATTTTTTATGAGCAAGAGAGAGATGAGCTGGAACCATGGCAGCAACAGTGCTCCTCGGTAGTGGCTTTGTAGAAATTGGGCTCATGGTAGCTGCGGTGGTCATGAGGTTTCAAAGGTGACAATGGTGACTCTCTTCTGGGTTATGTGGACGTGAGCTCCCGGCGATAGATGGAAAGTTACAAAGATGAACTAAAATGTTGAGATGAGATGGACTTTGATGGCAAATGACATGGTTCATAGAGCTTTAGTAGCAGAGAGGTAGTTTCAGAGTAGTAGCATGGTTTCTCTAGTGGTGGCAATGAGTACCCTAACCTAAGGAAGCTTTGGGCAATGACACAAAAGGACCCTTCAACGGTTGCAGAGTAGAGCCCCATGAACCTAGAGCAAAGACATGCTCTCTTCTATTTCATGCTCACCCACTACATGTTGGACTTCAATCTATGTCTTTCCACAGCTGGTGCTCAGCCTTTGCTAGTAGGAACAGCGGTGTAGTGCCCTCTAGGTGGTGCTTTGCTCTTGTGGCCACGAATAGAGAGGCAAGAGTGTCCTTGGGTTTGTATGAATTTAGGGTAAGGGAGATTTCTATTTAGTGTCTAAGTGCCAAGGTGAGAGATGGAACAAAAGAGTGAAAGTGTATAGTGCTGTATATGGCCATGAGCAAGAGAGTGATATGAATGGTGGGGAATGTGTATGTTTCTTTATGAAGAGGCTAGGTTAATTTCCTGTGGGTGGATCTTCATAGGCTAAGTTCCCTTTTTTTTTTAAGGCTAAAATCTTCTTTCTTTCTTTTTTTTTTCTTGGCTCCTCCTCTCCTCATTCTTATGTGTAATAGGAGTTTTTTTTATAGGTGTAGAGTTAGAATTTATTTTTCATGTAAACTCTTGTTTCCTCATTTTAGTTGTATATTATTTCTTATCTCTTATCCTTTATGCTTTTTCTCCTTTGTTATCTCTTGAATTTATCTAGTATTTTAGATTTTCTTACTTTTTATCATTCTATTTTTATCATCTTCTTATCTTTATCTTTTTTATCTTTTAAGAGTTTAATTTTAATCCTAGAATTTGATTTCAATTTTCAGTTTCTTATTTTGGATTTGGCTGATTTTGGATTTAATTTTGGGTTTGATTTTTAATTTTCTTATTTTTAATTTCAATTTTGGGTTTGAATTTGGTTTATGCTTTGAAAGGTGGATCGGACAAAATTAAGTGTCTACAAATTGCCCCCTTTACTTATCTTCTAAGTATTAGAAGATGAGCAAAGGTTGAAAGACACTATTTTGGTCGAGAGATGACCTAGAATCTAATGCAAAGGATTTCAGATTACCCTGCGATTACCTAAGATCAACTTAAGATTTGAAGTAAAACAACGTGAAAAAACTCATTCCAGGTTGAACTTGAAGAAACCCATTCCAAGAAGAAGAAATAACCTAAGGAAACCCATTTCAGGATAAACTTGGAGAAACCTATTCCAAGTATGAAAGAAAACTTAAAACCTTGAGAACCCCATTCAAGGATGAACTTGGATAAACTCATCCAAGTTTAAAACAAAAGTTAGTAACTTGGAGAACCCCATTCCAAGATGAACTTGGAGAAACTTATTCCAAGTTTGAAAGAAAGTTAGTAACTTGAAGAACCTTGTTCTAGGATGAACTTGGAGAAACCCATTCCAAGTTTGAAAGAAAAGTTAGTAACTAGGAGAACCCCATTCTGAGATGAACTTCGAGAAAACTGTTCCAAGTTTGAAAGAAAAGTTAATAACTTGGAGAACCACATTCCAAGATGAACTTAGAGAAACCCGTTCTGAGTTGAAAGAAAAGTTAATAACATGGAGAATCCCATTCCTAGATGAACTTGGAGAAACCCATTCCAAGTTTGAAAGAACAGTTGATAACCTAGAGAACCACATTCTAGGATGAACTTGGAGAAACCCTTCCAAGTTTAAAACAAAAGTTAATAATTTGGAGAACCACATTCTAGGATGAACTTAAAGAAATCCGTTCCAAGTTTGAAAGAAAAGTTAATAACCTGGAGAACCCCATTCCAGGATAAACTTGGAGAAACCTGTTCTATGTTTGAAAGAAACGTTAATAACCTAGAGAACCCCATTGAACCCTATTCTAGGATGAACTTGATGAAACCCATTCCAAGTTTGAAAGAAAAGTTAATAATCTAGAGAACGATGTTCCAAGATGAACTTAAAGAAGACCGTTCCAAGTTTAAAAGAAAAGTTAATAACCCGGAGAACCCTATTCCAGGATGAACTTAGAGAAACCTGTTCTAAGTTTGAAAGAAAAGTTAATAACCTAGAGAACCCTACTCTAGGATAAACTTGGAGAAACCCATTCTAAGTTGAAAGAAAAGGTAATAGCCTGGAGAACCACATTCCAGGATGAACTTGGAGAAACCCTAGAGAACCCCATTCTAGCATGAACTTGGAGAAACTCGTTCCAAGTTTATGGGGTAAACCATCCCAAAAAAAATAACCTAGAGTAATTCTAGGATTAATTTACCAAAGAAACCTTAAGAAAAGCATTCTAGATTAGATTTACTTATTCATAAGGATGCAGGTGCATGTTCATGATGAAATAATCTTGACTTATGTTCATGCTTGATGATTTAATGTTTCATCATTTTATTAATTAGGAGTTTTCATAGCTCCAACTTGCTTTCCCAATCATAAGCTTTATGGGAGGACCAGTCTTCAGGACTTGACACATCTTCCAAGTATTTGCTCTATTGCCAAAGCAATTTAAGCTGAATTCCTTTTGACATACTCCTTAAAACATGCTTTGTTTCTTTCTCTTCTAAAGGAAATTAAGGGTGTGATACCTTCATCATTCACTCAAGACATTTTTCATTCATCATGTTTGGAAGTCATGGCTTAAAATCGTTCTTCACTCCTTATCAGAGTTTTGCTAATTTTTTAACCCATGTCTTGTCCTTATGAGCAGTATCTCTTTGATTCCTAACACTTTTTGCTTTACATGAGAATGTATTTTAAGAAATGAGGATGGTTTATAGCACAAAGGACATGAAGCTAGGTAGTTTGGTCTTTTAAGGGAGAGATCAATGGGTGGGTTGATGATCCGTTGCCCTAGTCTGAGTAGATCAAAGTATTGGAAACTTTGGGAATAATACCTTTGAGAGTTGGGTTTGATTCTTTTTGATGGGCTAAAATCCCTTCGTAACTGTTCTCTTAATCTCTCCCTTCTTTAAAGGTGGGTCATTTAGATATGGGTTTTACCCTTAATTGCCCTAGTTTAAATTTTAACTGCATACAAGTGAAAATGTTGGAAGATTTTCCTTAGCTCATTCTCTTTTAGTATCCAAGTGATGCCTTAAGGGAATGCACATAATAATTATCAATTCTCAAGAATCAAAAGTGCTCTATAAAAGTGCTCACTCTAATCTCTCTCAAGTATTTGCACTCTTAAATGAATGCTTACTCTAATCACTCTTAGGTGTGTGCATCCTCTAACATATGTTTGCACTCACAAATACCCCATAGGCTTGTTTTCATGTCCCTCTCCACTTTGGTTAGTTCACCACATTAGCCAAGATCACTAGGACTTTACTTAGGTTGTAATGTAAGACCTAGGTAATGGGCAAGAATAGAAGAAATAAGGATTTATCAAATGAGGAGAGCATGAAGTGTTGAGCACATGATGTCTTACTTTTCGCTTTTCCCCTTTTTGGATAACCTTGTTGGCTTAAGTTAAAGTTTATTTCTCTTTACTAGTCTCTTTTTCCTCCTTTTGACTAGCTTCTTTTTTCTTTTGGCCTTGTTTTTCTTTTTCATTTTTTCTTCAATATTTCTCTTCTCTTCTTTTCTCTTTTTGTGCTTTTTCACATAATTTTGGAAGGATACCTTTAATACTTTGACTTGAGCTTTAGATTGTTGCTCTTAGCATTTGTTTTTTTTTTTATAGCAAGGATACTCCTTTTAGCTCTCCTTTAGGGTGGAGTAATGACTTTTTAGGTTGAGAGGTTAAAGTTGGTGCAAGTTAAAGGAAGGAAATTGAATGGTAGTCTTACTATCCTTTTATAGGCTCAATGGGTGACTACTGGAGTTCTGATGTTAGGGTTTGGCTTCAAAGTCTCAAATAGCTTGAAGATGGCCTAAGTCATTTCTTAAGTAATGTGGTATCCAACAAATAGCTTTGAGGGACATTTTGACAAGTTCTAGGGTATCCGTTTCCTCACAATAAGCATACCCTTGCCATAGACTCTCCTTTTTTATTTTTCTTTAATCAGAAGACACTTAGTTAACTAAGAGAATTAAGTATTCAAGCAAACCAATTTCATCATCGGCAATTGGATTTATCAAAAATAAGATTAGGAAAAATCTCTTTTCATTAAATGCTCATGAGTGTTAATCTTTGGGATAAACCAGATTGCCCTAATGTTGATTTAGTATAATAAGTAAAAGTAATTGGATGAAAAGTAATGCATTCATCATGTTAAGCATTTTTTTGAATTGAAAACTGTTCCCATACAAAATCCTTGCTAAGGCCTTAGGCAGAACCATTAGCAGATGTCATAATATAAAGATGCAAGATAAATAAATAAATAAATAAAGGAAATAGGATTGCACCATTAGCCTAAATTGATGGCTTGGACTAGGATTACACTGGCTGCACTTATTGGTATGGTTGATATTGGAAAGGTTGCAAGGATGGCATTGACTATAGTGTGTTTTGATATGGTGATGAGGTAAAGGTAGCCCAAGGTGCAGCGACACTCATTATTGATGTAAATGTTAGTGCATAAGACACATGGCACACTTACTGGCTATTGTCAAAGTTTTGGCTTTGCCTTTTCCCTTATTGTGATAATTCATAGAATGGACATCCTTACTCTTTTTGTTATTAAATTGAGGCTTCTTTTGTGATGTTTTTTAAGGATCTCCCCATCTTACCAGCCCTTTACCCCTTTTTTGATCCTTTCACTAGTCTTTATGAAGTCTATGAAACTCATGTTAGCGAATCCCACCATTTTTTCATAAAAGGGATATGTCAAAGTACTTAGGAATACAATGACCATTTCCTTATCAGAGAGAGGTGGTTTTACCCTTACTGCCACATGCCCTCCATTGTTAAGGAAAGGCCTTGAAGGATTCATTATCTTCCTTTACCATGTTTTAGACTTGGATCCTATTAGGGACCATGCTTCGATTGCCTCATGAAGTTTTTGCTAGATCTTTCCATGTTTGAATAGTGTAACAATCAAGGCTCATACCATTTTACTACCCCATTAATGAAACTATCTTAAAAAACATGGATCAGTAGCTTTACATTATCAGCATATGACACCATCCTCTAGATGTATATGAAAATGTGTGCCCTAGGACAAGATGTTTTGTCATACTTTTTGAATTCTAGAACCTTGAATTTTGGGGGTTATAACATCATCGGGTACCAATCCAATCTCACGCACATCCAAGATATCATCATTAGTGAACCCATCCATTTTTCTCATTCTGATCCATAGTAACTCATATTTCTCTCAATCTGTGTCTCTTCAGTGGATTTTTCTAATTTTTCCTACTCCTCCAATTCATCGAGATCTAGGACAAAGCTAGCTTTTGTCTCCACAATATATGGCTGATTATGATTTGCCTATTATTGCTATTGCTGGTTTCCTAGGCCTTGCAAGGATTTGTTTTGTACATTCTCTTTGGACATGAGTAGCTCGGTCAATCAAGCTAGTTGTGCTTTGAGATTTACAATTTCTACATATAACTCTTCCAGGCACTTCTTTTGCCTTTGTTTTATTGTGAGTTTTGACTGGGATCATGTTGTAGGAGTCATGATTTCCTTTTAATCCTCTTGAACTTTTTAAGAAAATAAATTATTGGCATGCAAATAAGAATTTATGCATATGCATGTTGTGATGCCATGCATGAAGCAAAATGTGCAACTTATGCAAAGAGGTGACAAGTGTTAATAAAGAATGCATGCTATTCTAGGTAAGTTCCTCTTGTGACATATTTCTATGCATGTTGGTAAGGATCTACATTTTCTAAACTATCCCCTATTGTACTTTATTTTGTCAAAGAAGGAACTTTTAGAAGTCTTAAAAAAGCTCATCTTATTTTGCCGTTGTCTATTCTAAGGGTAAATAAACCTTAAGCTTAAGACCTTCATGTATATAGAAGTAGAATGTATTTGACAAATGAATTATGTTTAAAACATAATTATAAATACATGACAAGATAAAAGATATGTAATAATAAAATTTTCCCCATCATGCCTAACTTTAGGTAAGTCTTAGGTCCTTATTCACTCTTATGGGTTTAGGTCAAAATTCTCTCTCACAAGGGATAAACTCTAAGGCTATTAATAGTACAAGGGTAGATTTTATGTTTCCTACATCAGGTCCCCAAATTGCGCATGAGAGGACAAATTTGAGTGGGGTGTTTTGGGCACTTGTGTAGAGACCGAAGGTCTTTTAAAGGCTAACCTTACTACACCCCTCTAACCTATAAAATATCCTATATGGCCTATGTATAGGGCACAGGGGTCATAACCTTCCCTTTATTCTAATGTGTGATGAGAGTGATAGCATGTGCAAGGAAATATATCCCAAACCTATAAAAAGAATCATACATAAATATATACATTTATAAATAAATAGGTAAAAAATTTAAACACCCAAAAATACTAGAAACTAGTAAGCAAACCTTCCATTTTGTCATCTCCACAAGATAAAGTCAAATAAATCAATTACGAACAAATAAATGAATAAAAGTACACAGCTTAAACACTAGAAGCTAGTAAACATACCTCTTATTTTGTCATCTCCATAGAATTAAAAATCAAACCAACAAATTAATCAAAAAATAAATAAGATCATTTTTAAATTGGCCTAACCGTCTTTTGTCCCCAACGAAGTTGCCAAGCTGGTGACCCTTGATTTTTAGTTTTGGAGTTGCTACTGACCTAAATTACCTAAGGTAAGATTGGACACCTAATTAAAAGTGGTCTACATTTTCAGAGATTGGGTTTGGGGGTTGATTACATTTTAAGGAAAGTGTTAGCATCCTAAATGCCCTTTCAATATCAAAAATGATCTAATTAATATTCTCAATTTAATATACATTTGTTTAAAAAAAATTTTAGAAAAGATTTTTGAAAATAATCCCCACCCATTCTAGATTAGGATTTTGAAATAAAAATAATTTTGATAAAAGTCCTCTTTCTATTTCAAATTGAGGTTTTTTTTTTTTTAAAAAATGGTAAGTTTAAGAAATTTTCGTTCCTATTTCAAATTGGGGTTTTGAAAATAATTTCAAGAAAATCTTCTTCCTATTCCAAATCAGGGTTTTAGAAAAAACAAGAATTCTCAAAATCATAAAATCAATATGGCTAAACAATGTAAACTCTAATATCTTAAAGTGATCCATTACAAAGCTCCATTTACCATCCAAATTACACATCTCAGCATAATGTCTCAAACATCATAAAATTATGGTCCCAAAATGTTATCGAAATAAGAACAAAAGTACAAAGCCAAGGAGCAATTTGACTAGCCAAGAGTCATAGGTGACGCCTAGCTTTCATGTGGCTATGCAAGTGGAGTTGAACCTGAACCACTGCCATGAGGTGTAGTGGGCAACACAGAAGCATTTTGTGATATTCCTTCACCAATGGTTACACAAACTTATAACCTATGGTGGTCTCCCTAGTGTCACAAGGAAGCGCCTAGTTTTTGTGAGCAAGATGGATATGAGCTGGAACCTCGACAATAGCAGTGCTCCTCGATAATGGCTTTATAGAAATTGGGCTCATGGTAGTTATGATTGTCATCAGGTTTAAAAGGCAACAACAATACGACTCTCTTCTAGGCTATGTGGATGCAAGCTCCCAGTGACGGAAAGAAAGTTGCAGAGATGAACTAAAATGCTGAGACAAGATGGACTTCGATGGTGAATAACACGGTTCACAGATCTTTTGTAGCGGAGAGGTAAAGTCTAAGTAGTGGTGTGGTTTCTCTAGCATTGGTGTTGGGTAGCCTGGCCTGAGGAAGCTTTGGCAATGGCACCAAAGGACCCTCCAACAATTGCAAAGTTGAGCCTCATGAACCTAGAGCAAAGATGTGCTCCCTTCTATGTCGTGCTCACCCACTACATGCTGGACTTGAATCTATTCCTTCTAAAGTTGGTGCTTAGCTTCTACTAGTAGGAACAAGGGTGTAGCACCCTCTAGGTGGTGCTTTGCTCTTGCAGCCACAAACAAAGAGGCAATAGTGTCCTTGGGTTTGTATGAATGCAAGGTAAGGGAGATTTCTGTTTAGTGTCTAAGTGCCAGGGTGAGAGATGGAACAAAAGAGTGAAAGTGTGTGGTGCTGTATAAAGCCATGACCAAGAGAGTAATATAAAGGGTAGGGGACGTGTATGTTTCTTCATGAAAAGGCTAGGTTAATTTCCTGTGGGTGGATCTCCCTAGGCTAAGTTCCCTTTTTTTATTAGGTTGAAATCTTCTTTTTTTTGGTTTTTTTTTTTTGGCTCCTCCTCTCCCCATTCGTATGTGTAATAGGAGGTTTTAATAGGTGTAGAATTAGAATTTCGTTTTTAAGTAAACTCTTGTTTCCTAATTTTAGTTGTATATTATTTCTTATCTCTTATCTTTTATACTTTTTATCTTTTGTTATCTCTTGAATTTATCTAGTATTATAGATTTTCTTACTTTTTATCATTCTATTTTTATCATCTTCTTATCTTTACCTTTTTTATTTTTAATTTATCTCTTAAATTATTTTTTTATTTTATCTCATTATTTTATTTTATTGTTTAAGAGTTTAATTTTAATCCTAGAATTTAATTTTAATTTTTGGTTTCTTATTTTAGATTGGGCTAATTTGGGATTTCATTTTGGGTTTGATTTTTAATTTTCTTATTCTTAATTTTGATTTTGGGTTTAATTTTGGTTTAGGCTTTGAAATGTGCACTAGACAAAATTAAGTATCTACAATTGGCACTACCCTTGTTTGTGTAGCCATTCTTTTTGTCAATTGCTCTTAGGTCCATTGATGAAGGTGGTGCCGTTACATTCCAAAGGAACAATTCTACCTCAACCAAATTTGTTATCCTATTACTATCGGTGTTCACCCTTTTATTTTTGGTTTTTTATTTATTTTGATTTTGTTAATTTTAGTTGGAAAATAAAACTAAATCAAAATCAAAACTAAAATTAAAAGTAAAAATAAAATGGAACAATTTATTTGGACTCAAAGATGTCTTTAAAATTTTCTATCCTCATTGAATTAATTCTCAAAAAATTTATAATTGGATAAAAAAATTTTGAACTTACTCAGGTCTACTTTTATTTTTTTGGATGTCTACAACCACCAGATACTATCTTATCTTTCGTTATGTCAAAGCAAAGATTGAGATTTCTTTGCATGATTATTTTGAGTATGAATATGAATAGTCTAGTACTTCAAGCACTCTTAGTGTTTGTTTTGTAGTGAACTTCTTTTGAGTGGGTTAGATCTAACTCTTCATACTAATTTAGGGACATTTTGAGCTCACAAATACTATAACTTTAGCAATACTATCAATCTGTATCAATGGATAATTTGAAGAATCAATATTGTTGCTGCATATTCAATCAATGAATCACAAACAAAACTCTCTTTCAATTTTTGTTTTTGTTTAGTTTTCAAAGAAGTTGGTTGGAAACAAATATAAGGAAATATATGATAGTATACATGGATCCTTTCTTCATTATCAACCTAATTGATAGACAAAATTAGTATAACCATAACAAGTGTTAAAAATTAGATACTGTAGACATCAAAAGTGATTCAATCAAAGAGTCACTTACAACATTGATAAAGTAAGAAATTTTGATGTAGATAAAAAAATTAAAATAACCTTGTTTTGGTTATAAAACTAAAACCTAAAATTGAGAATTGATTCCCCAAATGTTACCCATAAAAGAAAGATAAAAATGTGATTGAACCATCTAACTTTGGGCTAAACATTATAGTCAACAAAGTAAATAGAGTATATTAAACAAATCAAGATAAAAAATAGTTGTTTTATTGTAGTATTTTTGTATTTAATAGTATACAACATTTAAAGTTTCTAAACCTAGGAAGTATCAACACTCCCCCAACCATATTTCCTTTTATAGAAGACATTACATTTGAAGTTAGGATAAATAGAACTGGTAAAGTACCAATTGAACTCCAAAAGCTTCACATTTTGCAAACTTTTGCTGAACCTAGTTCTTATAAAGCTAATTGTTGCTATCTCAATCATATTTGTATCTCAATTTCAACTTTCCCTTATAGTAAATATAAATAAATAGAAACTTGTTTTATTATTTCAAATGTAAAAAATTAACAAAGATTTTAACTTTATATTTTATTTAATTAAAGGTCAAAATATGTTACCTTGACTTAAAGATGGATTACAAGGATTTTATTTTGATCATTGTCTCATGGTTGGTGAAAGATCATTAGCATAATTGCAATTTGATTTATTCACAATAATGTATGATACTCAAGCAATACACTCCATCTAATTGTGGGTTAGTAAGCATCACTTTTTCATTGCAAATTTCAGTGGAATGAATTGTTGAAGAATGTGGAGTTTTTCTCTTAAATTGAGCATTGGTTCTTTTGGTTTTCTCCGATATATTGTCCTTTCTTATTTTCCTAGCTAATGTTTTGTCCAGTTGATTCTCATCACCATAAAATGAAAAGGTGGTATTCATGTGTATGTTGTTAATGGAGACTAAAGCTGTCAATTTTGGATTGAATTGACTAGTTTGCTCAAAATCATCCTAAAAAATCAAGGGATAGGTTAGAAAATTTTCAAACCAAAAATAGCTAAGCCTTTTTTAACTGGAGACCAAACTGGGCTATCCTAACTAATCTTGAGCCAACCCACTAATTATTTTTTGAGAAATAAAGAATTTTGGACATGAAAAGTATTAATCATTATATAATATTGGAATTAAAATCAAAATAATGTAATGGAAAAAATTAATTTTCAATGAATAAAAAATTTTATAAGTTTATAGTTGTTTTTATAATTTAGAAATTTTAAATAAAAATTTCTTTAAATTTATAATTTAGGTTTAGGTTTAAATTCAAGTTTAGGTTCAAATTTAGGTGTAGGTTCAAGGTCAAGGTTAGGTTTAAGTTTTTATTTAAGATTAGGTTCAAATTTAAGTTTAGGTTCAAGACCAACTAGCAAAATCAATCCATTTAATTGCCGACCCTTTAAGGTCAAGTTTAGGTTTGAATCTTTTTTTGCCTAAAAAAACCTGAGCATTTTTTGCCTTGAACTGAATAGGCCAAGGACTACATAGGGCCAACCTATTTGATAGCTCTAATGGGGATAGATGACTGGATACTCAACTTGTCAACTATAATTTCAAAACTTTCCAACTAATATTAACTATTATAGAATAAATTAAATGGAATTATGATTAGGAATATTTTTAACATATAAAATATTACATCATTTGTTGTGTTAGCCAGAGGAGTTTTGTCAAAGTTTGTGTCACATCCTTGATACATGGGGTTCCTCTTGAGACAATTTAGATGGTAATGTAGTATTCTATTCTTTATAATTATTGCAACAACATTGTTCAAAGTTTTCCCTTCTTGATTTTTTTAAATCATAATGTTTTACTTTTTAATCTTGCATCTCCAAGTGAAACTCTCTTGAGGCACCCAAGGCGTGCTATGGCAACTCTAAACAAACCTCCCTTGAGGTGGTCAAGGCACGTGATGGCAGTCACTGGTACCATGTTATGCACACAGCAGTGCGACATACAAGGCACTTATGAAAATTAATACATGTAGAAAGTTTTTTTTTTGTTTTTATACTATAAGTCTTCTTATTATTATGTATTTTGTAAAACTATAAGAAAAAGATAGAATTATTTGATGGAGGGGAGTTCAGGGCCAGTTTAATAATTTTTATAGTTGTAAGCACTTTAAAATTTTGCATCTAAACACTATATTTACTATTTAAGTACTTACCCAAATGTTGCCAAATACAAATTAACTTATTTTTTACCGTGCTTATATTAGTAGAGCTTGATTAAAAGGTTCTTATAGGCCAAGTTTGGATACATAACTTAAGTGCTTATATTATAAGAACTTTTTAATCAAGCTCTACTAATAAAAGTGTGGTCTAAAATAAGTTAATTTGTGTTTGTGATACATTTTGGTGAATACTTATATAATAAATGTAGTGTTTGGATGCAGAATTTTACAAATGCTTATAACTATGAAAATTATCAAACTAGTTGTAAACTCGCCTCCGTTAAACACTTTCTATCTTTTTTTAACAAAGAATATGATAATTAGAATTGAGACATGCTTTGTTTGAGATGAAGTTTGTCACTATTATAGAGACATTTGCCCCTTTATAGCACATTGCTTGTGTGTCTAGCATGGCACTAGTGGCTACTATGACATGCTATGGATACCTCAAAGAAGGTTTACTTGGAGTTGCCTTGGCACCTTTGGCTGCCTTGAAGGAGGTCCACTTGGAATTACCATGACATGTCGTGCCTATCCACACAGATGCTATGACGTGGCTTGCATACCAATGCAACATGCCACACCACCATGTACTTGGCATGGCACTAGCATTTGCCATGACTTGCCTTAGCTACCTCAAGACAGGTTCACTTGGGCCTACCATGGTACACCTTGGTTGCCTCAAGAGAGGTTCACATGGGGTTAGATGACATGTCTTGCTTGCCCACGTGGGTGCTATGGCCTAGCTTATGTGCCAATGCATATGCCAAATTGCCTGTGAGTGTGATGGTTCGGTCTACCCACCAACCTACATCACTTTATGCAACCTCATTTTTTTTCTCTAGTACTTGTCTCTCTTAAAGAGACAAACTTCGTTTCTATAATAGAGATGAACTTTGTTTCTATTACTTTGTAAAAAAAGTGAAGCACAAAGCAAGAGTCTATAATTATCAACAAAATTTCATTTAAAAATCTCATATAAGTGGTTACCTACTTCCATGAGGGCTTATTTTTATAAGCTTTAATTTTTAACTTATGAATATAAGCCCAAACTAACTTCCTATCAATTTTTACAAGTGCATGCAATCACTCACAAAATATATTTTTTAAGCATTTTTTCTCTATATAAGTGTTTTATTAAGCTTGTCAAAATGGCACCATATAAGTACATAATTAAATTATGTATCCAAATTAGACTTAATTTCATAATCAATTTACAATTACAGTAATTGTGATTTCACATTTACTTGTAATGCAACTAATCTGAATAAAAATCGGACCTAAGAAGAATGCATGGAATTGTATAAATTTTTTGTATAATTACGATCCATGTTTAAAAGATGTACATTTTTGGGACTTTTGCCCTAAAATAAATAACAAAACATGCAAGGTGACGTGCAACCTACATGGTCAGGGGCTAATGTCATACAAACTGTCTATGCCCAAACAAATTTCAACATAATACAGATTTTGATTGCATGAGAATATGCTCACAAAGAAGAAACCAATATATTTCCATATCAATAAAAAAAAAAGAAAAAACTTAAGGAAGAAAGAGATTAAACAGTTTGACAATATATAGCCATATCAATAAAAAAAATGCCAATTTATTAATAAAAATTCAAAATTTTTTTCTTTCAACATGTTAAATATGATCCATAATTATTCGTGCTTATCTCATTATTTGAATAAAGAAAACTTTAGACAAATGCGAAGAATTATACAAAATAAATTAGTCTTTTATGCATATAAGAAACATTAGTCATTTGACATTGACGGAAAATATCAATTTATTTCACTATACAAAATGGTAGTGGTATTTGAAAACCAAATAATTATGAAATATAGTCAAAGAAATTTTCAGGCAGAAACAATGAAAAAACATTATATTTTGTGGTGATTTTTTTTTAAATATTGAATTCATAAAAATACCAAACTTAGGATTATGATCACAACTGAATTTGACAAAATATTATTCAAGTATGGTAAATTTATAAATGATATATCCTCGTATATTAAGATAAAAATAAAAAACAATACTATTATTTGGTGAGTGAATATCATGCTATATCAATTACCCACTTAAAATTATTCGTGTGAAAAACTAAGTCATATACAAAAGAGTAAAAATATGAAGTGATTTTGTAAACCACAAAGAGGTGAAATTTGAACATCAAATAACTATGAAATGTATTAAAAACATTTTATATAGAAGAAATACACATAACATTGTAATTTTTGAATAACAATATTTTTAAGTTATTGAATTGAGAAAAATATAAATCTTGCATAAATCTGCTATTAATGAATTTGAAACAATATAGTCTACATCAAATAAATTTATCAAATATTTTTCAATGCATAATATGCTGAAAAAAAAAATATTGCCATTACATAGTGTGACAAAATAGTCTCATACCAATAAAAATACAAAATACATAATAAGCAAACAAATATAACTTCAAAATATATAGCAATGATTTATGATTCTTTAAGTTGATTCTTTAAGTTTGCCTTTATCTGGATAAAACCCATGTTAGGAGACCACATATTATTATACCCATCAAAATAAATTTACAATATCAAATTAAAAGTAGGCATGCATGGAAACTTAATATTTAATTTTCTTATTTAATTTAGACATGGTATCATTCAATAAAAGTTATTAATTATGTAGTTAAGCAAAGTAAGTAATGCTAATTAAATTTCATGGTAATTAATTTTATTTAATTTGGTTTAAATAAAAATTTAGAAATTTAATAATTCTTGGATTTAGATTGGTTGCTGATGTAATTATGTACTTATTGTAAATTTTGACTAGAAATTATAAAATTCAAAATGTCATATTTAATGTCTCTTATTTGATTTGGACATGGTATTATTCAATAAAATTTAAATCAATTTTGTAGTTAAGCACATTAAATCATGTTAATTAAATTTCACATGGTAAATTAGTTGTATTTAATTTGTTTTGAATAAAAATTTACCTAGTAAATATTTCTCATTTGGTTTAGGTTGGATAGACATTATCATATTTGAAATATCACATTTAATTATGTAATTATTATTAATTTTGATTGGATATTATTGAATACGAAATACTATATCTGTTGTTTCTTATTTGATCTAGATGTGATGTCATTCGATAAATGTTATTAATTATGTAGTTAAGCGTGTTAAATTATGCTAATTAAATTTTACATTATAACCTAATTGCATTTAATTTGATTTGAATAAAAAAGTACCAATTTAGTGTTTCTTATTTGATTTAGATTGGTTATTAATATAATTATGCATTTATTATAATTTTGACAGGATGTTATGGAAAATGAAATATTTTTTTTAATGTCTCATTTGATGTAGATGGTATCATTTAATAAACTTTAAATTACTTATGAATTTAAGCGCATTAAATCATATTAATTAAATTTTACATGCTTAATTAGTTGTATGTAATTTGATTTGAATAAAAATTTTATCAATTAAATATTTCTCATTTGCTTTAGTTTGGATACTAATATTTAGTTATGATTAGATATTATTAAATTTGAAATATTATATGTAATGTTTCTAATTTCATTTAATGGTGGTATCGTTCATTGAAAGCTACTAATTATGCAGCTAAACATATTAAATCATGCTAGTTAAATTTTGTGTTAAATTAAATTTTATTCAATTTGATTTGCACAAAAATTTACTAATCTAATGAATCTTATTTGATTTACATTGGCTTGCAATATCTAAATTTGATTGGATATTAATAAATTTAAAATACTATATTTATTTATGTAGTTGTTACTAATTTTGACAGAATATTATTAAATTTGAAATATCATTTTAATGCTTTTATTTAATTTTGATTGGACATTATTAAATTTACATATAAAGTCCCATATACACGTCTACCAATTAGACAAATTAATCTCTAATTATGTTGCTTGGTTCATAAAGTTACTTGTAATTAATAATGAATATCTTTTCTTGTTTGAAAATTTAAATGAAATTAAATATATAATTAATACAATTGTAATTACCAAACTATCAATAGAATAGAATTAAATACTAATTTATATATTAATGAGTATTGTTTTATTATGACTAATTGTATTATACTCATCAAAATTAATCAGGACCAATTTTGTAAGTTAATTTAAATTAGAAAAATTAATTACTCGAAATAATCAATTTTGAAACAAACTATCCAATTTTTTTTATCTAAATTAATGACCATTAATTTACTGAAATTGAACAATGAAATTGAAATCCAAAGTAGTGCAAGTACAATTTCAAATTACTTAAAGTGCGAAGTAAAATAGCCTCTAAGAAAGACTATAGACTTTGATGGATTTTTATTGGCATCAATCCAACTACTCCAAGAGGTTATAGCTCTATGAAATGCCTCGAGAACATTTAATTCATCAAAAACATGGCTTCCTTCTTAGGAATAGTCCTTTTTGCCATTTTTCATGTATAAATTTAGTTTTAATTAGCAAGGTTCTGACTTTGAGATGTAACCTCAAAAAATAGAAGAATTGGAAAAAAAATATTAAATAGCAGATGACATTGGAAAAGTGATTTGCTAGAAATGTTGCCACTCTAAAAGGTATAAAATAGAAGAATTGTTATGCATTTACCCTTTGGAAATTTTATTGGAGTCCACCAATGGTTAGTTTTGAAAATGAAAATATCTGCATCATTATATTGAAGAGAGGACCTCCCAGCTAAATCAAGTCTAAGTGTTTCTTTCTTTGATCTATTCTAGTCTAGCAGTTCCTATTCTTGAACTAATAATGGAGATACGAAAAGCTTCACAGAGAAGCTGTCATCGTACATGTCCATTAGTACCAAAACAACAGCCACTGTCAGTGAAAATGTTAAAATGAAAAAGCAAAAAAGAGAATGAATATCAAATAGATAGGAGACTAATTATGAACACACATACACAATGTTTATGAAGAAAATGGTATCAAATATCAGATTATTGGCAGATAAAGAATGAACGCATTTTCAATTCTTGCTTAGTCCTCTCGACTGTTCATCACTATCGTTTCTCCCACTACATATTTCAAAGAGAAAGAAATGTGGATGTGTTATCACCGGCCTCAATCATTAAAAACAGATTTTCACAATGTCTATAAAGGAACAAAGAAACAAATATCATGAAGAAATGGGATTAACCTTCATATTTTCATAAAGAAAAAATCAGAGGGTTTTGAAATCTAACATCTCACCTATTGCACCTCTCTACCACTTTTAGTGTTTCAAAGAAAATGATTTAATTGGCATTTGTAATTTTGTTAATTACAAATAACTAAGGTAGACAATAATATAGGAAAATCATAATTTAAAATTTGAAATTTGTGTAATTACAAACAACTAAGGCAAATAACAAAAAACAAAAATGATAATTTAAAATTTAAAATCAAAGAGCATTAAATTAGTTAAAATTTTTAAAATTCAGTACATTACCCAAGGGAGAACACTCTTCAGTTTTATTGGACATATGGCACTTTAGGAAGATTGTAAAAGGCATACATGACAAAATATGAGGTAAGGACATATATTAGCTTTTCAATTTTTCATACAAAAAAGTTTTCCTTTTAATATATTGTATGATTATATGATTAAAACTTTGTAAAGGTTATGGGTCTGCCAATAGATATGAGTGTTGCTTCCAATTGGAATGATGGCTATTAAAAATAACAATTACATGGTTATAAAAAAAATGTAAGAAATGTTGCCTTCAATAGGAATGGTAGTATTAAATATGATCTCAATTGTTACTGTTAAAAAGAATTAAATGAGTTGTCAAGACTATTAAAGAAAGAATTAAATAAAAAATAAATATATATTAACAGCAATGAAATGTTAATTATAACAAAAGAAAAACTTTTTAAAACCTAGTAATTTTCGAAATAAAGTAATGAGTTTCCAAGGCTGTTAAAGAAAGAATTAAATAAGAAAGAAATATGTATGTAATAACAATTACAGTGTCAATTATAACAAATAAATTACATAGAAAAAACTTTTTAAAATATAATTTATACAACAATATTTTTCCCATTGTAGCTTTTGATTGGATGTTTGATTTAATTCTTTTTTTTTTTTTTTGGTGCTTTACTCAATTAACAATTTTAGTTAGATGAGTGTGAAAATCATGTATAAAAATAGGTGTAGACATTGCTTGACTCCTTGATTTATATCGCTCTAAATATACAAACTCGCAAATAGATTGCAAAATCCTCAAGTTCAGCTCTTCAAATGGAGTTCTTAGTTTTGTCCCTTCTCTCTAGAGCCTCCACTCCATTTTCTCCCTTTTCACTTTCCTCCCCATTTTCTCATCAACTTTCCCTTAAACCAAATGCATTGCGATTTTTGCATTTTTCCCAAAATTTTGGTTTTCAATTCCAAAAGTCATTGCTTTCCTGCTAAAATAGTCTTGTGATAAGAGTTGTTCAGAGCTGGAATCAAATAAAGAATGATAGTTTTGTCCTTGAAGACGTCCTTAACTTGACAAATTTCCTTCCAGATTTAGCGATATGTGATATAATTACATTTCACATTTTAGCTATTAGATAATGCTTTATCTAAACTAAATTATTCTTGATTGTGATTCTGCACTATTATGTTTTTGTAGAGTGATGGTAGTAGTACACAAAGAGGAGTACTCTCTAGGTACTAGTTTCACTTTTTAGTTATGTCTTGGCATATCTATGTACACCAAGAATTTTCCATTTTTTTATACATGAGATGAGCATTTTCTTGTATTTGTGGTTTCTTTGAATAGTTGAACCTAAAATAGAGATCTTCCTAGCATTTAAAATGAAGCCGTGTTAGTTCCTGGTGTGTTGCATGTGCATGTATAGTGAGCAATAGAGAATGTGAATCTTTTTTATTCATTGTGCCAAGTACTTGGTATTGCTGTGAAGCTTAAGACGGATGATTTTGGGACGCATTATCAATTTTAGAAATAAGATAAGAAAAAGAGATATCCTTTCTTGGACTTGGAGTGCTTTTGACATTGATTCAATAGAAATAAAAGACAACACAATGTGATAGAAGTAAATGATAAATGCTTCTATCTATTAGCTAAAAATGGTGAATCCAGATTTTCAAGGGCGAACCTAAAAATTTTGAGTAATAGAGGCAATAATTATATAATATAGCACATATATACGTGTGTGTGTGTGTGTGTCTATATTTGGTGGACCCATGGGCCACACTTTGAGCCCAAAGGGAATTTGAGTGAGGGGCCATGCTAGAAATATTGAACTATTCATTAGCCTTTACTTAATAGTTTAAAATTTTGGGATGGCTGGTTCTTAATAGAGTTAAACTGGAAAACTCTCTAGAAGCAATATTAATAATTTTTTTTGGCTAAATCAAAATTCCATTGTTTTAGGTTACTAGTAAATTAATGACATGTTTTTTATGTACCAAGTTTATAATTACATTGTCTTGGAAAATTTGTTAACCAATAATCAGTACTTTTAATATTGTGCTTGTTTACATTAGATTATGTTAGATCAAAGCTATTTGTTATTTAGCATCTGCAAGTTGTAGTTTGGCATGTGTTTTTATGTAATTAGTTGCCTATTATTAGGCCTTATAATTAATCTTAGATTAGGGTTTGTATAGTCTTATTATAAATAATACAAGGGATAAGCTAGTCTCTTATTGTTTTCTCTCCAATATTCTCTCTCACAGTTTGGCTTCAGGTGATAAACAAAACATTTGGATTTGACACTATTGTGGAAAAAGCTCAAACAGCCATAAATGCTGCACATGTAAAGGTTGAAAGTGTTGAAAATGGAGTTGGAATTGTTAAAATAATGGGAAGATATAATGGTAATTGCAATTAATTGATGCATCATTTTGTATTTTAACCTTGTCTTTTCTTTCCCCTCCATTGTCATGTTTTTAAGTTAATTTTAAAAGTGGGAGCTTTGTAAGATGTACAATGTATTGGTATTAGATCTTTAAGCATGACATTTCTCTTTTTGGCAATTTGATTTGCAAGCTTCCATTTGCAGGTTCTATTGCTACATATTCAACTTTGACAAGTCAAAAATGTGGTAAGACCTTTGCCCAATTTCAGAATATCATGATGATTGTCACGGAGGTTGTTGAACTAATTTTATTATGGAAACAACGTAGAAGAACCTAGCACTAGTACAAGACAGGGGGGAGACAATGTTCTACAGATGGAAAAAAGATCACTGAGGTAGAAATTGGTTCAGAAATGAAGGAAGATTTAGGTTGGTTTGGAGCTGGACTCTTGGTTATGTATAGAAGATTCTTCTGCCTAGAATAGGTGATAAGGAACTTCTTGTTCTTTTGTTCTTCTTCTAATTGCATTTCTGAGTCATCAACACCATAATTTTCCTCAATTTCTAAATCAATTTCTACCTTAGTGATATTCTCTCCATCTATAGAAGATTGTCTTTCCCCCTGTCTTGTTCTAGTTTCTACCTTAGTGATCTTCTTTCCATCTACAGAAGATTGTTTATCTTGTCTTGTACTAGCACTAGGTTTGTTTCCACTTTCCTGGGTTTTGTTGCTTTCATCCATCTTGTCTAATCTCTTCATGAGGAGTATTAAAGTATGGTTGCTCCTCTCGGAATGTGACATCCATACTCATAAACATTTTCCTTATAGGAGGATTGTAACATTTGTATCCTTTTTGAGTAGGAGAGTAACCAACAAACGCATACTTTAGGGCTTTGAGATCTAATTTTCCCACATTGTTACTATGGTCATGAACAAAACTAACACACCCAAACACATTGGGAGATACCACATATGTGTTGGAGCCCTTTAAAAATTCTAATGGTGTCCTGAAATCAAGATTTCTCAGTGGCATCCTATTAACCAAATAATTTGTTGATAGGACTGCATCTCCCTAATATGTTTTAGGCATATTCATAGTTAACAACAAGGAACATGCAACTTCCAACAAATGTTGATTCTTCCTTTCAGCAACTATTTTGTGTAGGAGTATTGGCAAACCTTGTTTTATGACTAATTCCATTTTCATCCAAGAAATTTTGGAACTCACCACTCATATATTCCAATCCATTGTCATTCCTTAAGAACTTGACATCAAACTAAGCAAAATCCTTGCATAAAACTTCTTAAAACATGAGAACACATCTTTCTTTGAATGCGTTAAATAAACCCAAGTGGTGCAGCTAAAACAATTAATAAATGTGACAAACCATCTATATTCATATAAAGAAGCAATACAACTCAGACCTTATACATTAGAATGGATTGTCATAAAAGGAACACTGCTCTTATTATTAAAAGTAGGATAGGAGTTCCTATATGCTTTGCATAAACACATGCATCACAAAATATGTCCTTAAGGTCACACCTTTGGTACAAGTTTGGGAACAATCTCTCATGAACTACAAAAGATGGATGTCCTAAGCATCTATGCCATCGCAAAAGTTGATATGTAGCATTGTTACTTGTTCAGGCTATACTACAAGTAGGTTGGTGAAAACCTTTGAAGTTCTCCAAAAAATATATGCCATTGTGTACTTTACCATGACCAATTATCCCTCCGATTCCAGCTCCTAAAAAACACAATAATCTACAAAAAAGGTGACTTTACAATTTAAATCCCTTGTGATAGAACTAATGGATAGTAAATTATTTGAAAACTTGGGGACATGCAAAGTATGGGATAAATTTAGGAGAGGAGGACCACTAATGGAGCCACTTCCAACTATTGGTGATAAAGTACCATATCTTCACATGAGTTAAAGATGAACAAGGAGTATATGATATGAATTTATCAACAGAGTTAGTCATATGATTTGAGGCCCCAAAGTCAACAATCCAAATATTGTTCATAGAACTTGAGGCATTTTGAGGTGAATCAATTATACTTGAATATGTAACAATTGAAGTGGTAGGAATATCATCAATATTTTAGGGTGTAAAGATGGTTTCAAGCTTAATCATCAACTTCCTAAAGGTTTGCACTGCTTCACTAGAGAAACCACTACCAAATTAAGACTCTTCAGTTTTAGCAAGATATCCCTATGTTCTAGGTATTTGTGATCTAGGTGGCCCATTTCTTCTTCCACCACACCCTCTAGTAGGGCATCCCTTCAACTTCCAACACTCCTTAATTGTATGTCTCATCTTGCCACAATGCTCACAAGCTCTTGACCAAGCTAGATAATTGCTCTTATCCAATTTCTTTGGAGTAATTTTTAGTGTGGGATAGTCATTCCCCCATGATCCTTTACTCCTTCTTGAGCTAGAGATTCAACTTTAGAGCTAAAATCACTCTTAAACATGCTGAGAACAAACAATCACAAAGTGCAACACATAAGACAATACCAGAGAAAAGTGAGCATAGGGTAAATACCAAGGGTGTTAGAGGTACATCCAAGGCTTCAAAATCTATCCCAAGACCTTAAAAGGCTGTACTTCAGTTCCCCATCAAACGAAACATTCAATTCCTCATGGGCAGCTTGGGTATGTTGCAACTGAGAGATGAAGCTCACTGGAATCATTGCCAATGACAAGGAGAGCCATCAATCCCACTTACCTCACCCTAGGTAGCCTTATCTAAAGGGGAACCACCAGTCAATTAAACCCACAATGGTGGGAAGAGTACTAAATCAAAGTTAGGCTTTTGATAAGCCCCAAGAGAATGAATGACAATTACTTTCTATAAGAGTATCATTTTAGGCCACCACTAAAGGGCTTTTACTTGCCAAACAATTTTGAGTTCAGCGGAGGGTTGCTAGAATAAGATCGCTAGAGTTTTACTAAAGCTCTGATACCAAGTTGGAAAAAGAGAGAAATAGTTGGAGTTTTTCTTTCTATTATTTTTTGAATCTTCTCATCGTACAAGTAAGGAGGAAAACTTACATATAAAACCAAAAAGATGTAAAATTACAAAAATAACCCCAACCAAGACTCCTACTATCTTCAACTGTACTACTCAACACTTTTAATTGTGTCTTGAACAAATTTGATCTTTTTTGGCCATGTTATGAATAAATTTGATTAATGATTACCTTTAGGACTCACATCTTTATGGTAGATAGACAAAATAAAGCCAACATTTTATGATTTAACATAGAAATTAGAACTTAATGGGAAATAACCATAGAATGATAATTATCAATAAATTAAGGGATGGGGCTCTAATTGTGGAGGTACAAACCTTGTTACCTTGTCAAACACTAATTGTTTCAAGATCCTTAGAAGACAAGGACCATATATTCATTGCATATTAAAGAATCTAATGCAAGTTAGTTTTCGTTTGGGCCATAGGATAAGAATCCTTTTCAAGTGTTAAATCTACCATTATTATTCACTAATTCTAGAAAGAAATGTAAAGAATTGTGTTGAATATATGGGATTAGTTTCCTATTGATATCTTGTTTCTTATTATTAGGTTTATAGTTGTAGACAAGCCCATGGCCCATAGTTTCCTATATGAATAGGAAACTATGGACTGTAGGATAAGAATCCTTGTCAATTCTTAAGCCTATTGATATTATTCACTAATTCTAGAAAGAAATGTAAGGAATTGTGTTGAATATATAGGATTAGTTTCCTATTACTATCTTATTTTTTATTATTAGGTTCAAGGTTGTAGGTAAGCCAATGGCTCATAGTTTCCTATATGAATAAGACCAATGGTATGAGTCCTATACACACTTTTGGTATCTCAATACAATATAATTTCACCATATATGGGTTTTTTTCTCTCTCTTTCCTCTAAATTTCTTGCGTGATATTAGGGCTTGATGAGAGGAAAGCCTAGCCACTACTAAAGAAAATACTCACCATTACTAGTACTTCACCAATGTTGCCGAACCTTACCTATGCCCCTCTCTCTCTCTTTTGCTGCATCTCTTTCCTCCATGGCTTTTTTTCTCTCTTTACCACCATTGTTAAGTCATATCTCCCTATTTCCTAGCCCTTTTTTGAAGAACCAACCTTACCATTGTCTTTGACATCTTCTTGCCAGTGCACTCTCACCAATGATGTCATGCACCAATGATAAGAATCTATAGTAAGCTTCCCTTTTTGTCTCAATCCCCTTCTCTGATGGTTGGTTCATCTCACACCACACCATTGGATTCATCTCACTTCAGCTGATCTATCCCCAAAAGTTTCCCCATAAGTGTTGTTAGAGCTTCATGGCTTCCTTTCCACAGTGGTCATCCAAAGTATTTTTCTCCTATTGTTAGCTCCTTTAAGCCCATTTCTAATTGTTTATTGGGCTTTAAGAGCTTTCTTCTATACAAAACATGTCAAACCCCAATTGATCTTTTTGTTGGAACTTTTTATAAGATTTGGCCTATTGCTTTTATTGCACCACCTTGAGCTTGTGATCTAGTTATCCTCAATGATCAATTATTGAATTGAAAGTCCCAGTAAGTCTTTGATTTGAAACTACCAACAAGCCTTTGTTTTGAAACTCCTAACTAGCCTCTAGTCTAAAACTCCTTACATATGTTTTAGCCAAATTCTGATCATGACCATCAAGTTAAACTTAGATTAGGACCTATCCAGTTGAACTCAGATTAGGACTGATTAACCAGACTCTAATAAACACTTTCTCATATAGATAGCACCACCGCATTCATCCTAGGTTACTTCATATTTATTTTTTGAATTCTTTTTCACTTTTGTTATCTATGTAACAAGCTTAAGTATCTATCATATATGCTTTAACTTGAGGGGGTGTGTTGAAAGTATAGGATTAATTTCCTATTTATTCTCCAATTGATGTCTTTTTTCTTATTATTAGGCTTATTATGAGTCTTATATACATTGTCAATGTCTCAATACAATATCATTTCAACTTGTAAGGGTTTTTTTCTCTCTCTCTTTCCTCTCAATTTCTCAAATATTGGTTTGTGTGTCCATGTTAGAATTAGTAAAAGTGAAACAGCTTCTTTATTGTCATTTGGCAACCATTGCCTCTTAGATTTCTTGCTTGGGAGGGCTCTTTTCACTAAACTTCTCCCTTTTTCTTGAAAGTATGACTAGCATATGTTTAAGGTAGTGTTTCATTCAATGGAATGGAATGGGAACAAGAATGCATTATTGCTAATGCATGGTTTGACCAATGGTATGGTAAAGCCCATTTTGAAGTGGATAGGCATTCCATCATATACATAACTACTCCTGCCATATGCTGATGGAAGGATGATTCCCTTCCATTGAAATTATGGAAGTTACCATAATATCCTCATTTCCTTTCTAAAATTTCTAAACTATCATCAATCTCACCTTCATGACCACCAGCTCATTACTACTGCTAGAACTGGTTTCATCCATGACCTTGTCAGTCCATTGCCACCACTACCATGCTTTTGTTGATTTCAATACAGAATTAGTGGCTTTAGCCTAGGCTTAAGGATTGGCATAGTTTTAAGGTTATTTGATTAAAAATTTAGCAAAGAGAAATTATAATGGATAAGGTTAAGATAGTGGAAGAGAGACAATTTGGCCTTTAGACCTAGGGTTCTAAGGCTTTCATCTAAGAGGTGAATAACACACCTGGTGACTATGGTGTCTTCATGAATGAATATTCATTCCATAGATAACAAGGTACATTAGTAAAATAGAACTCACCAAGAACTAAGGGAAGAAGTTGTACTAAATTTAAGGCTTAAGTTCAACAACTAGCGAGCCACTCATGAATGACATAAATAGAAACCAAGATAACCAAAGCAAGTTTCATGACAGCCCCTAAAACTAAAATTCATACATAGACCCCTACTATTAGGAAATCACAAATGTAATCCTGGGAGTGACTACAATTTTAAAACTAAAGTAACAATGATTAACCACATACTACATAATTCTATAAATATAATTGTAAACCATTCTGTCAAATTTGATGAATTCTCCTCTCACTCTTTTTTTATAAAAGGAAAAAGAAAAAGAAGACTTTCTAATAGCACACAAGTTTTAACAAGATTGCTACTTAATTCCAGTATCTCCCTTTTATTTGGAAGGAAAGGGTGGGCTTTTAGAAGTTTTTGGAGAGAGGTTGAAAAGAAATGGACATTTAGTTATTTTGGTAGCAGAAGGAGCAGGTTAAGAATTTGTTGCTGCAAAAGTGCATGTAGCGAATGAGAAGAATGCATCAGGAAATAGGTTACTTCTTGATGTTGGTCTGTGGTTAACCAATAAGATCAAGATATAATGCAATATGTTTTCTTCTACTTTAATATTTTTCTTTTCCTTATTCATAGATATATAATATTTGTAGATGTGTTTGGTAAGTTCAGTGCATACAACTTTTAATTTAGTGGACTTGAGACTGTAGAAGATTGGTTAGGACTTGATGGTTAATTCCAAAATTTTGAAATGTAACTTAGCACAAAGTTTTCTACAAATATATTTTTACATATCACTATGCTGATGGGATTATAGTAAATCAATTTTTTTAGTGTGAAGTATCTATAATAACATAATGTAATTTTCTTGAAAGATTGTTTATTTGATTACCTTTACACTAGAAAATTGTTGATGTGGGTCTAATTGGTATCCCAACCCATTTATACCTCTGGCTCAATTTTATAATTTGTTTATCCATGCAGCCAATAGGTTTTATGTGTTGTTGCTTATTCATTCTCATAGCATGGAAGTTGTATTAGTGATAATAAGAATTCCAATTGAGAAATGATAAATGTGTTGGAAGAGAAGAGTTTAGAGCTTGGATCTAGCATATACTGCTATCCTACTTGATTTAGGACTATAACCTATAGGTGGATGCAAAACAATCTTCTTGTTTGTTGAGCATTTCCTTTCATTTCTCGAAAGACTAAACTATTCCATTTCTTGCAGTTATTAATCCAATCTTTTAATTTTTCATATTTGTTCTAGAATCATTTCACAAACATTCCGAAGAAGGAAATAATAGTGAAATATATAGGTAACTTCATGAATTACCTATGATCAATCAGTATTAATTTTATTGTGAAAAAATACCTCAATGACTGCTGTATGGTACTAGGAATTGACAATGAGGAATTTAAAGAGTTCGATGAGTTCCTAAACTTTTAGTAATGGATTTAGCACTGAACTCTTTAGTTATGAAGTTAAAGTGTTTGACAATAGTTCATCTTTTTGTAAGGAACTAATGCATTTACTTTATCAACTAATGATGGGACACAATACAGATTTAACCATTTTGTTTAAGTGAATATAGGTTTTAACAGAAACGAGGTCAACTAGAGTGAGGATTTGATTGGCTGATGTTTGCATTCTTTGGAAATACCAAATGTTGAATAAAGTTGTAGTCCTTCCAAACAATATTTGCATCCTACAATTTTCCTACATCTTCCTTTTGGTGTAAATTACTTTAAAGAGAAAATATCTCATTTTTAAGAAAAGCAATGTCACTTTCTTTGACCCATGCTTTCAAAATCTTCTTGTGAAAGGTAATAACAGTCTTTAGAACAATAGATATGTCAATGGCATTGTTCTTTGAATTCATGAAATTTTTTTATGTATCTTTTCTTTTGTTAAGAATTCTAGGAAAATTTGTTAATCAATCAATTTTATGAACATTTTCACTCTATTTACAAAGTCTTGAAGTTCTTTATGCTTCATCTTTATTATTAAATTTCATTTTTTTTTCAGACAAACCCAACATACATGATTCAAGCTATTCCAAGTAATGCATTAGATAACATTTACCGCACTCTTCTTGCTCATAGTGTTGTTCATGGAGCTATGGCGGGGTACATTGGCTTCATAGTTGGTTGGACCTATGAATGGTAGACATGCTTATTTTCCAATTGCTGAAAGTGGTTCATCTCAATACCTCCATATTTCTTTGTTTAAAATTACATTCATTAATAATTTGTGTCATTGGTAAGTCATTTTCATTTTAATTATTTTTTGGCAAAAAAGCCAAAGTTTAGGCTTTGAATGATAATTTGGACAATTTTTTTTCCTTTTCTATGCTAACCACTTTGGTATTTTTTGACTAAAGTATATTTAATGTTTCCTCTAAGTTGAAATCAAGCTACTGGCTATTATTTGTGTGACAATAATTTGGAAACAAAATTTAGAGAGACTAGGCTCTCAAAATTGTACAATATATCAATTAATCAATGGGCCTAGTTATAGGGCTAGTTACAAGGCACTAATGACTCCTAATTATAGGAACATGCAAAATATTTGACACATGACTAATTACAACACTCCCCCTTAAGTTGGAGAATAGATATCTTTTGCAGCTAGCATGTTACATATGTAATCTATCCAAGGACCTTTTAGAGACTTGGTGAACACATTTATTGATAGGATTTGGCGTAAAAAGGGAAAAATCAGGATTTGGGGTGAAAAAGGGAAATATGGGAAAGTCGTTACATGGGTAGTCATTGTAAGGAAAAGGTGGTTAAAAGGAGCAAGAATAAAAGAAGGTAATGAGGGAGTGAGAGGAGGCACCCAAGCATTTTGTTAGTGAGTTGTTAGGGCCTTAGTCTCTATGTGATGAGCAGATTACTCTGAAATAGGGGCAGTGCCCTTAGCAGTGGAGGTTTCCTCTATTGAGTTTTCTTTATTTCTTTTTCTATAACCATTCCCTATAATTTTCTAGCAAAAAATCCATTTTCTAGCCTATTTCCTTCTTGATTTTGCTATGTTAATTTCTTGGTTCTTAACAATTGGTCTAACCTGCCAAATCTAGTACCCCAATGACTATGGATACTGAGTTAGAATCTTTGGAGAAAGAAGTAGAGTCTCTCATGGCCTTTGTAGAAGAACAAGAAGCTCCATGGAAAGTAATTGCGAATTAGAACAAAGATATTAGAAAAATTTTTGAAAATCTAAAAGATCAGAGAATGTTGTTGAAGTTGTGGATATGTGCAGTAGAATGAAACCACTATCCAAGCAAATGACTATTACAATAGCAATAGTTGAGGAAGCCTCTAAGGGATGTAAGCAGGGCATTAAAACAAAAGTTGTAGTGGAAGAAGTGCCTAACATTTATACACTAGTTAAAGATGGAAAGCTAAAGTTTGACTCCATCAAAGAAATTGAAGATGATGATGGGCGTATTTTGAAGGTTACAACCAAAGAGTTAAGATTTAATGCCATCAAAGAGATGATAGAAAGTGGTGCAAGAATACTATTGTTGGTCAACATAAAAGATCCAGTAATCTTATATTGTACTGAGAGGACCCATTAAAGGTTACAACCAAAGAGTTAAGATTTAATGCCATCAAAGAGATGATAGAAAGTGGTGCAAGAATACTATTGTTGGTCAACATAAAAGATCCAGTAATCTTATATTGTACTGAGAGGACACATTGGGATCAAATGGGTGTTCTAAGAATCATGCCCATAAGAACAAACTAGAGGTAAGATGGAAGAAGAAACCACCAAATATCATTAAGAAATTTGTTTTCAAGAAGAAATGACCCAAGATAAACTTTAAGAAAATTTTGGAAAGCTATATGGTGGCAATGAACATGGTGATTCACAAGTGCCCATGGCTGTCTCTTCACATTGGCAATGCCCTAGCCAAGCTTAGAGGGTGTTAGGCTGAATTAGGTCAATTAGCCCTACTAAGAAGGGAAGGATTGGGTTCATTTCTAGGGCTAGAGGACAAAATACAAGTGGTGCATTTTTGTGGAATAAGAACACTAATCCAAATAGTGTGTTTCAAACCAATATGGGGAACTCTTCCAATTCGGTGAATATTATAGAGAAGGGACCAACTAAATTGAGTTCTTTGATTGGCATCTTCCAAATAATCCCCCACATAATGTCAATTAAAGGTGCAAACCCTATGGCAAAATCCTTAATTCCCACTTGTTGTTTATATAACATTGCTTCTTTGCTATTTAATTTTGTGGGTTCTATGCTTAATATAAGCATAATGCCGAATGATGCGGACAAGAAGCCTGTGGTGTCTATTGAAATCCTCAAGAACTTCAGAAAGAAGAAAGAAGAAAGAAAGAAAGAAAGCTCAAAACTTCTAGACGAGAAAGTTCAGAAAGGAATTTGTGATCCAATCAATTATTCTACAAATGGTGTAGCTGAGATTACAATTTATAGACTAGGACTCAATTACTGAATTACACTAATGTCCCTAACTAGTAAACTACAATAAAGACATGACAAACAGATTGCTAAGACCACGTGACAAGCAGCCTGCACCTACACCCTTTTCTCTAACATCCCCCCTCAAGATTAGTGGCATGACTTGGAAGAGGAATGACACTGAGCTTGTCTCTAAGTTGAAGGAACCTTGAAGTTGAGACTGCCTTGGTGAAGATATCTGCTGTTTGATCAAGGGATGGAATATGATAGACTTCAATTTCTTTATTGGTTACCTTTTCACGAACAAAATAGAGATCTAGTTCAATATGTTTAGTCTTTGAATGAAGAACCGAATTTCCTGACAAATTGACTGTGCTCATATTGTCACAGTATATTCTAGGCACTTTTGGTAAGTGAATGCTGAGTTCTCTAAGTGAAGACTACAGCCAAGCTCATTCTGCCACTGTACTTGCAAGACTTCTATATTCTGCCTCAGTACTTGATCTAGACACTGTTGTTTGCTTTTTAAATGACCAGGAAATGAGATTAGGACCAAGATATACACAAAAACCTGGGGTACTACGTCTATCATCAATGTCTGATGCCCAATCAGCATCACAAAAAGCAGTGAGATCAGGAGCAGATGATCTTTGAAGAACTAGAGCATGATATATGGTCCCTACTAGATACCTCAGTATTCGTTTAACCATCTTCCAATGTACATCTGTAGGACAGTGCATAAATTGACAAGCTTTGTTTACACTAGATGATAATTCTGGTCTAGTAATGGTAATATATTGTAATGCTCCCACAAGTGACCTGTATGCAGCTTGATCAGAAATAGGAGAACCACTACTAGCTGAGATATTTGGTGTTGAGGCCATAGGAGAGGGCATAGACTTCGCACCTTGCATACCAGCTCTAGTAAGAAGATCCTTAATGTATTTGGACTGAGATAGGTACATTGCACCAGTAGAACTCTAAGTAACTTCAATACCTAAGAAGTATTTAAGTTTCCCAAGATCCTTTAATGAAAACTTTGCATTCAGTTGATCAATCAAGTTCTGAATCAAAGTTGGTGAAGATCCAGTAATCAAAATATCATCCACATAGACTAAAACATAGAGAGAATGATGGGAGGTAACCTGAAGAAACAAGAAAGAATCACATTTTGCCTTGGTAAAACCAAGATCAAGTAAAGCTTTAGACAATTTTTGAAACCATGCACGAGGAGCTTGCTTAAGGCCATAGAGAGCCATATGAAGCTTGCAAACTTGAGATGAGTCAGCTAATTCATATCCAGGAGGCTGCAGCATGTATACATCTTCATTCAAATCACCATTTAAAAAGGCATTATTAACATCTATTTGATGGATGTTCCACCCTTTTGATAAGGCCAAAGTAAGGAGAACCCGAATTGTGACTGGTTTTACTACTGGACTGAAAACTTGATGAAAATCAACTCCTGCCTCCTGATTATACCCTTTGGCAACTAATCTTGCTTTATATTTGTTGACAGTACCATCTGGATTTTCTTTAACTTTAAACACCCATTTGCACCCTATAGGCCTCCTATCTTTGGGTAAAGCTTCAAAACTCCATGTCTTGTTGCTCATGAGTGCTGCATACTCAAGATCCATGGCACACTTCCATTCTGGTATATTAAGAGCTTCTTCAACAGTTTGAGGCTCTCTAGAAATAGTAAGTACTATTGGTACAGTTCCCCTTGCTTTGCTACGAGTCACCATTGAGTGGTTGTTTGATTTGAGTGCCCTTGCTTTGCTACGGGTCATCATTGAGTGGACATTTTGAAATGGATGTTGAGGAACTTCAAATTCTGCAGAGGGACCTGAAACATGTTGCAAAGAATTCATAATATTGGTATTATTAGCAAGTGCACATGAGTTATTTGTTTGTTCAGCAAATGCATTGGTACTCTAAGTATGTCTTGCATTGGTTAATGTAGAGAATGATAGAATAGGAGGTATGGCTGAAGGTGAAGGAGAAACAGAATGTGATTTGTTACTGGAAAGTGACTGCTGTGAGGAACCCTTGCTGTTCTTGAATGGAAAACTACTTTCATCAAATATGACATCTCTAGATATAATTATTTTCCCATCAGGATGCAGACACTTGTATCCTTTGTGTATTGGACTATAACCAAGAAAGGTGCATTCAATGAATTTGAATTGAAACTTGGGATTATTATAGGGCCTTAGGTTAGGATAGGCTGCACACCCAAAGACTTTAAGAAAAGAATAATTAGGTTTGATTTTGTATAAGGTTTGAAAAGGAGTAGAACCATTTAAGACTGGTGTGGGTAGTTTATTAATGAGATACATAGCTGTGCTAAAGGCCTCAGTCCAAAATGAACTAGGTAAAGATGATTGGTGAATCAAGGTTAGTCCAGTCTCAGTTATATGTCTGTGTTTTCTTTCTGTAAGCCCATTTTGTTCATGTGTATAAGGACATGAAACACGATGAACTATTCCTTGGTCTTTCAAATATTCAATAAAAGCTCTAAATTCTCCTCCCCAATCAGTTGGTAAGGCAAGGATTTTGTGGTTGGTTTGAAGTTCTACTTGTTTCTTGAAATGAATAAAGGTCTGTAATGCATCAGACTTGCTTTTAAGAAAGTAAATCCATGTGTAGCGGGTAAAAGTATCCACAAAATGTATGTAATATCTGTGTCCTTCTTTTGATAGCACTGGTGTTGGTCCCCACAAATCAGAATGAATTAGTTGAAGAGGTTTTGAATATTCTGTTTGAGAAGAGACAAAAGGAAATTGTGTATTTTACTAAGACAACAAGATGAACAAAAGGAAAGCTCTTTATTTGGTATTCTGATGTTACAAGAAGTGAGTACACTCTTGACACTTGTACAGAGGCATGGCCCAATCTAACATGCCATTTGTCTAACTTAGAACAAGAATTTAACAACGAAGAAGTATGGGAACTATGTACAACAGGTGAAGTAACATTTGGTGACTAAGTTACTGACACTTTTGCAGTGGTATACGGTTCCTTTTCCATGTGAAATTGATCAAAGACATACAAGCCTTTTCTAACAGTCCCCTTCAAAAGTATTTGATGAGTATCCTAAGATTTAACATAACAAGAGTCAGGATGGAACTCAAAATAGACATAATTGTCTTTTGTAAACTGAGAAACACTCACAAGATTTTTGGTAATATTTGGAACATGAAGAAGTGAGTTTAGGTAAAGATTTTGATTAGAAAAGCAAGACCTAATCTGAGAATTACCAATGTTTTTAATGAACAAACCTGAGCCATTACCAATGTGCACCTTCTCCTTTCCATTATATGGAGTCTTCTGCACAATGTTAGAGGCATCCACTGTCACATGATTAGTGGCCCCAGAATTAGGATACCATTCTTGATCATTGTCATTACTGCTACTGTTAGAAGTGAGCATTGCATAGGGTATGTTTCTGATACTGCCATTAGTTGTCTTGCTGAAGTGGCTTGAAGCTTGAGCTAGTCCTTGAAAACTTTCATCAAATCTATGATAATAATTCCAGGACTGATGTCCATATCTCCCACATAATTGACATTGAATGTTGCTTTTATCAGAAAACCTTCCATTCCTACCAGCAAACCGCCCATTGTTATAACCTCCTCTGCCTCTGAAAAAATTTCCTCTACCTCCAAACCTTCCTCTATTTGCATACTGGCCAAGAAAAGCTTGATGACCACTTCTGTTTACGCTATAATTCTGAGGATGTGTAGCAAGATTCACTGTCATAGCCTCTGCTTCTTTATGATGTTTCTCAATTCTGTTTTCTTGTGCAAGCAATAATGCTTCAATTTCTTCTACTAAATACAAATCTGTTTTAGAGAGAATGGATGTAACAAAACCATCATATTTTGAGGAAAGACCATCAAGAATTACCTCTATATGGTCATTTTCTGTAATTACATGACCAACTGAAGCCAAAGAATCAACAAGATTCTTGATCTTTAAAAGATACTTAGTAGTTGTCATGGATCCCTTCTTCATAGTTTGTAGCTGCAATTGCTTGATCTTTGCCTTTGTATGAGAGGCAAACAAAGTTTCTACCTTTTCCCAGACCTGGTACGAGTATTCACATCCCACCATTCTTGTAAGAATACTTTCTGACATTGTTGATAGAAGCCAAGACAGCAAGAGCTGATCTTGCTTCTTCCAAAGAACATATTGCTGACTCAAGATCCCAAGAAATCTTCCTTGCTCATCTACTGCAAATCTTGATGGCACTTCTTGACCACCACTGATGTATTTCTCTAGTTCATGCCCTCTGATGGCTGTAAGAACTTGCTGTTTCCAGAGTAGATAAGAATTGCTATCTAATTTCACAGAAATAGAATGGCTAAAAGAAACTAGTGAAGCATTCAGAGATGCTAAAGAAAACGAATTCATATTTTCTCCTATTGGATCAAAGCTCTGATACCATGTTGAAATCCTCAAGAACTTCAGAAAGAAGAAAGAAGAAAGAAAGAAAGAAAGCACAAAACTTCTAGACGAGAAAGTTCAGAAAGGAATTTGTGATTCAATCAATTATTCTACAAATGGTGTAGCTGAGATTACAATTTATAGACTAGGACTCAATTACTGAATTACACTAATGTCCCTAACTAGTAAACTGCAATAAAGACATGACAAACAGATATATGACAAACAGATTGCTAACACCATGTGACAAGCAGCCTACACCTACACCCTTTTCTCTAACAGTGTCCCTCCAATTGAATTTGAAAGGGTAGCAAAGCAACTGTTTGACAATAAACTTCTAGGTTTGCTATGGAGTTGGCAATATTATCTTCCTTGAGATTGTGTCATATCCAGATGTTTTTGTTTATGCATACAATTTCTTGCCATGAGATATTGAGTGGGCTAGGACACATAAAAACTTCAAGGAGTCCCATGATCATACATTTGTATTTGATTTGATAGCTAATGATTGGTGCAAGGAGATTTCTTCCTTTTTAGTTGATGTTGTTACAATGATATTTATGTTATTTGTAGTGTCCCCGGAGAAAATGTCTCTAGAATTGCAGAACACTTGAAAGGTTATCAAGCCCCATGGTTATGTGCTATCTCAAGACTATGCTTCTAGCGATCTTGTTCAGGAAAGGTTCTTCAACAAAGATCAAATTATGTGTGATAAATTTTATGTGAGAGATAATGGAATTCATCTTATTACTTTTTGAACAAGTTCTTCATAAATTTATTCAAGGAAAAAGGTTTTGACATTAAAAGGCTTGATGTATATTGTAAACAAGTTAAGAATCACTCCAAGGAGTTATAATTAATCAATATTAGGTCCAAGCTGAATCTCACCCTTTAGATGGTTCAAACTCTTCTTGTAACAAAGAAGTTGCACCAAAGGCCAATTATTATGATTTTGGTCATGTTGATTAGGAAGTCTAGGAAAATAATTTAAAGGGTCTTGCAAATGACTTTACAATTAACTTGTTTGACGGTGTGGAATTTATGTTTGGAATGCCCCCTTCTAATGAAAATGTGATTATTGAAATCAACCTAGTGACTAGAAGTTCAAGATTTGATTCAAAAGAATCCTAACATACCTATAAATGCTGTGGTAATTGGCTCAATTGATGGGGTCTTGAAGTTGGGGTGTTGTTGTTGAGGAATCTGCTCTATGGTTGCCACTAGTGATGTTTACCTTGGTCCAGTTATTAACAAAGAGGCAAAGGAGAATATACGTTAAATAGTTCATAGTAGTGTGGAAAATGGTGCAAGATTCCTGCTTGAAGGAAGATATATTGTGATATCAGGATATGCAAATGGAGACTTGGCTAATGCAATGCCGAAAGATCCTACGAGACTCTTCTTAGTTGTTTTCCAATCCTCGCCTCCTTTTAACATTTCTTATGTACAATTTGTGTGTGCTACTTCAAAAAAAGACAATTATATTTCTATGTTGACTAGTAATTTGCTAACTCATATTCCCAAGGAGATCTACAAAAAGTTGCTTAGGTTTATTCAGGATTCATCTTTTTCTTGGGTTCAAAATGCAAGTTCTATGTTATGTAATGTTGTAGAAATTAGGATAGAATTGAACCATTCTATCAATAGGGTTGAGATAGCCTTGTTTGCTCTTGAAACACTTGGTGGTAATTTCTATGGCTTGAAGACACTAGATGGCAAAAGTGGTCTCATTGAGAATTTTAGCTATAATTTGTGTCATTGTTTGGGAGTTTAATTTAGGTAAAGCTCTGGACAAATTGCAAACTTCATTAACCCATTTAGTAAGGTTTGCAAAATTCATTAAAGACAGACTTATAGATAATGAAATGATAGCATTGTGTTCTATGTGAGTGCTTGAAGCTCTTAACCGACTTTGTGTGGAGGAAAATAATGAATAAATAGAGCTCTTCTAGTAGGTTCTTGTGCTTTACTTGGAATATGCAATGGTAGTTATCTTTGTCCATCAGAACTTCATTGAGATCATCCATGTACTACACAATTTAAGATGAAATTTCCCTGGGTTCTTATTGCTCTACCAGTTACTGTGGGTGCCAAAAGGAAACACTATTACCACTTAGAAGTAAAGCTCTATCTTCAACCTTAAGGATAAGGCTATTTTAGAGGAGGAAGGTATTGATAGGATCTAGGGTAAAAAGGGAAATATTAGGATCTAGGCTGAAAAGGGGAAATATAAGAAAGTAGCTACAAGGGCAATCATTGTAAGGAAAATAGGAGCAAGAATAAAAGAAGGTAGTTGGGGAGTGAGAAGAGGCATCCAAGAATCTTTTCAGTGAGTTGTTAAGAGCTTAGGCTTCATATAGAAGCAAACTACTCTAAGATAAGGGCTATGCCCTTGGTAGCGAAGGTTTCCTCTACTATGTTTTCTTTATTTCTTTTTCTGTAACCGTTCCCTACAATTTTCTAGTGAAAATTCTTTTTTTGGCCTATTTCCTTCTTGATTTTGTAGCATTAATTTTTTGGTTCCGAACATCTACAAGTTAATTATTGGAATTCACAAACTTTGACAATTACCCCTTCAGCCAACTTTTCTCTTATAAAGTGACAATCAATCTTGATATGCTTACTTATCTAATAAAACACTGTGTTGGAAGCAATGTGTAGGATGGCCTGATTATTACTCTCAAGCTTCATGGGAGACACTTCACAAAACTTGAGTTCTTGTGAGTTTGTAGAACCATTACATAGTATATTGATCTATGCAGGTAAGTGTTGATGTCATCCTAAATGTAAATTCATATCTAGTCAAACAATGAGCTTTTTTTTTTTTTTTTTATCTCAAAGCATTGTGTCTATTGCATAACTTTTGCAAAAGAATTATATACTGCTAAAAGGTGAACATAATTGTCTAAAAATGATGATTGATAATGTTAATATACTAAAAATCCAGAAAGAGGGCCTTAATAGCATTCTGCTAACAACATTAATATGCAAGGGTATTGGTGCACAAGGATGTAAATGGCAACCTTGCATTATACTTCTATAGTGTTCAAACAAATTTTTTTTTTTAAGAGAAAAGAGAGAGGGAGGAGGACAAATACCCTTAAAATTCAACATAATCACAATATTAAGTGTGTGGAAAGATCCTATTGTTCATTGTCATCAATTTATCATGATGTTCTACACTATCGATGTCCTTTCTTCTTACAATAGGGTAAATGTAGAGTGGAAAGAGAAAATGATAACAAGCTATAAGTACTC
Source organism: Dicorynia guianensis (assembly GCA_037013595.1). NCBI lineage: Eukaryota > Viridiplantae > Streptophyta > Magnoliopsida > Fabales > Fabaceae > Dicorynia > Dicorynia guianensis. The sequence goes on along the minus strand of JASUAB010000010.1, from coordinate 19,805,019 downwards.
CAATAATGAATTGTGTATGAATATGTAAAGGATTATCTGAGCACTTTCTTCAATTGTCTAAAATTTATTGATGAGAGATATACTTGCTTCTTAGGTAAGTTTTGGGAGATTAAGTATTTTATTCTTGTTTACATTTCTTTTATATTGTATTTGCTTATTTCCTTAATGCATTGAGAGAGCTAAGTATGGCATGTTATTGCAGCATGTGACAAAGAAACAAAATATGGTCAAGTTGACGGAAAAAATGTGGGTTCTATTTCTTGCAACAACAAACCAACCAAGTTTGGTGATCTCGGTGATTTGACCCAAGAAAGTGTTGTGAAGGACAAAAGGAGTAAGTTAAGATAATATATAATATAAAAATTACCTTTGTCTAGGTTATTATGGGATGAAATGATTGTTGTGTGTAGTACAGTCTTCAAATTGATAAACAAAGTTTTAGTAAACTTCATTTAGAAGCAAATATGTTCTCATCTTATGTGGAGATTATTTGTAAATGTCTACTGGAACCTGAGATGCATAAATTTTCTAGCTAGTTGCAGATTAATTGAAGATATAATATCTCTTTGATCTTTTACAATTGTTAATAAGTCATGAGTGTTCCTAAATTAAAACTTTGAAAATCTGAATGGTGGTTTTCTGTTTTCTTTTATTTCAATTTTGCTTGTGATGAATCAGATGTTGGCATCGTAACACAAAATCATGACTAAAAAAAGGGAAAAAATGAGTTTTGTGAAATGTTTTAGAAAATTAGAGTCGCAAACAATCTAGATTGGAATGGTGAAATCAGATACCAAGAGAATGGTTTGCATGATTGAAAATGAGTTTGAGAGTTGATTATGTGTAGAAAAGTTGTTAGTACCCTATAGCATCCTTTTGGTACAACATTGGTATTTTTTATTTTTTGTTTTTGGTTTTGAGCTATGCTTTATTCTTGTAAACATTTTTGTAATTGAATGTCTCACTATTGGTGTCTGCACAAAATCAAGAGTAATCCTTGATTAACATGCTTAGTGAGTGATGTTTAAAACTATTACTATAGAATTGTTACTTGGCTTGATAACAAATTGCAATGAGAATGACCAAGTTTGACTAGTGCTTTTTGGATTTAAAAGGAATACCTAGCTTAATTAGGGTTTGTTCAGCTAGATTGAGTTTGGAAAAAGTACTTAGCTTGATTAGTATTTTGGCAATTGCAGTGGGCTTTGAACAAAACATAAATTCTAGTTTGATTAGCATTTCCACAATTGGATTGAGTCTTAAAACAAAAAAAAAAAATTAGACTAACTAGGATTTTCAAAGGGGTTTTGAATCCTCGTCAGGTGAGAATGACGAAAATTAATAAATATGTCAAAGAAACCCATCAATCTTTTAATGAGATATATAATGTGATTATTAGAATATAGACATCTAATTTGGTTTAGGCTCCAAAAAATAAAATAAACCACAACAGTGTAATAAACAATGATACGTCGCAAAGTTGAAAGGAATTATAATTAAATTTGAAAAAATACTTTTACTTATTTTTAAAAATCTTTAATATGGGTAAATAAAAGGATTAAAAGGTATCATTTAAGTAAGTAATTTTTTTATTCCATTTTCATTTAAAAAGGGATTAAAAAAGAAAATGTGAAATTTAAAAAAAAAAAGAGGAGGAGTAGGAGAAACAGTAAAACAAACAACTATAAAAAAAGAAAAAGCTAACAATTATTCAAAAGGGGAAGCATTTAGATACATGGGAGAGAAAGGGGCTGAAACAGGGACCACAAGAAGAAAAAGAGTCATTCACACACTAAAAAATATCACACACTCACCAACAAAAAAGATGGATAGAGAAGACAGCTATAAAGTGGGGAGGAGTGAGATAGAGAAATACCCACTCTAGGAAGAAATCATGGGGAAAAGAGAGATCGAAAAAGAAAGACATGTTGTGATCTAAAAAGGAGAAACATAAAGTGAATAGGGGGTGGGATCACAACTAGAAGTTTTTTGAGCGTGAGAGACAACAAAGGAAATAATGAGAGAAGGGGGGTTTCATTGAGAGAGAGGGAGCAGAGAAGAAAAGACCAAGAGTCTTGAAGTAGAAAGAAAAAAAAGGAGATGAAAAACACACACAGAAGAGAGGAGCAAAAAAATATTCTAGGTTACAAAGAGAAAAAAAGGGAACCTTACCTTCATAAACACCATTCACTCCCTCATGACGATCTCCCATTTCCTATCAACTCTACTGTCAGTTTCTGCTCCCTTGGTGTATTCTTCAGCAATGCTAGAAGTGAGTGTGAGCAAAATGAGACATGGAAGTTGTGCCCATACTAGCCACTTTTGCAAATAGCATATATTCATTGTATACACTTAATTTTGTCTGACTCACTTTTCAAATCTTTAACCTAAATTTCAAACCCAACTTAAATTGAAAATGAGAAAATGAAATAAGATAAATCTCAAATAATAAAAATCAAACTCAAAGAAAAGCCAGGATACAATTAAACCCAAGACTTGAATTAAAAATAAAAAATCAGAAATCAAACCCAAAATCCAAAATTCAAGTCTAGCCCAACCCAAAATTAAAATAAATTCTAGAATTAAAATTGAAAAGTAAAGTAATAAAAAATTTAAGAGAAAATAAGATAAAATACAAAATAATTTAAGAGATAAATAAAAGATAGCAAAGATAAAAGACAAAAAAAGATAGAGATAAAAAGACAATAAAGATAATAAGATAAAAAAATTTAAGAGATAATAAGATAAATAAAAAAATTAAATGATAAGAAAACAAATCAAAAGATAAAAATATGAAAAAAAGAGATAAGAGATAAAAAATAAAATAGAAGTAAAACTATGAAGCAAGAGTTTGTATGGAAGAAAAATTCTAATTCTACACATATAAAAATCCATTACACACAATGAAAAAAGGGGGGTGCTAGAAATAAAAAAGAAGGTTACAACCTAGAGAAGAATAGAAAAATGAAAATACACCTAACAACCTGTTACTCTCTAGCAACCGGCACCCAAATTGAAAAGGAGGCAAAATTGAAGAACTTCAACCTTGAACCCATGGCCAACCATCACCCAAGCATTAGATCCATCATCCCAACTGCCCTTTCTCTATTGTTTAAAATTGAAGTCAGCTAATAAAAACCAAGAAATACCTTTTATAATGAAATACCCAAAAATCATACCACCATGAACAAGACTTCTGTTCTACTCCAAAGGAACATAGCAACCTTACCCAAAGATGATGTCCAAGGTCCTTCATCCCCACCAAATGGAGACTCGTTCTTCTCACCTTCATAGCTCCTATCCTTACTCTGAAGAGATCAACAACCTTGACTAGAGCTTAGTGCTATTGCTCACTATGCCACCATTATTCTTGCATGCCAGAACACATCCACTATTGAAGCTTTGTCCATCACTATTGCTATTCCATCTCAATCCTGATTCCCATCACACCCTTACCATGAGGGACACTATGCTGCATTAGAGCTCTGCAACACCATTGAAATCGTCTTGCTACTAAACCGCTTGCAGTACACAAAGTGGAACCAAAGTGCAATCTCGTGAAGAAGTGTCATGCCAAGCTTGGCAACACTTTGTAGCAGCCAAATACCACCGTCGACACTTGACTATTGCCCAGGAGCCTTGCTTTTGCTAAAAGCCCACTGTTGCCATAGCACCCTAGCTTGTTCTGCCACTCTCTCTCTACTACTACACTGGATCATGTGAGTCAAGAACCATTCTTGTTTGGAGTCCAGAAGTTGAAGTTGAAAGGTATGGTCACTTAAATTCATGCATACTGCTATCTTGATTTTTACCATCAACTGGTTTGTGTAACTTCTAGTTTAAATGATTAATCTTGCTTGGAATTTCATAAGTGTTATTGTTTCTTATTTTCTAGTGGAGATTAGTGTGAGACGTTCTTGTGAAGATTAGTGTGTTGTATTGAATTGAGTTGCTATGTTTGTGCTCTTAAATTTCAGTTAGTTCAATTGAAAAATGTTATAGCTTTCTTGGTTTTCTGTTATAATTTTGTCAATCTTAGGTTGTCTCATATTTTTAAATCTCATTAGATCTTTTGGAAAATTTTAATGTTGTATCTTGTCTTCATGACAGGTTGGTTGCTAGGTGAACCTTATGACCTATTTTGATCTTTATTTATTTTGAGCATCAAATTTTAATTAACTTGGGATTGTAATTATGTTTAAAATATAATGATGTATTTGGGGCTTTGGTGTGTCTTGGATTGTAGAAGAGATTTTGTTTAATTGGATTAGATGAATTTGAAATGTTGGAATTTATTTTTATCAAGTACCATGATTGAGATTCAAGGATTAATAGCACATGTGCCTAATCTTGTTATTTTGAGGATTCTCTTAAAAAAGCTCAATCTGGAATAGGAAGGAGATTTTCTCAAAATTATTTTTTAAACCCCAATTTGGAATAGAAGGATAATTTTCTTAAAATTAAAAGCCTTAACTTGGAATAAAAATGGGATCTTTCCCAAAATCATTTTTATTTAAAAATCCTAATCCAAAATTGGCAGGGATTATTTTTCAAAATTCTTTTTTAAAAACAACATAAATTACATTAAAGTAAATTAGTTAGATCATTTTTGGTACCAAAAGGGTGTTTAGGGTGCTAACATCTTTCCTAAAACATAACTAAACCCCGAACCCAATCTCTAAAAATGTGGACCATTTTTAATTAAGTGTCTAATTTCATCTTAGGTAATTTAGATTGGTGGTGATTCCAAGCTAAAAATGAGGATTGCCAACTTGGCGACTCTGCTAATGACATTAAAGGGTTAGGCCATTTCAAAAATGATCTTATTAATTTCTTGATTGATTTGTTAGTTTGATTCTTATTTCTATGTTGGTTTGATTATTATTTCTACAGGGATGATGAAATAAAAGGTACACTTACTAGCTTCTAATATTTTTGAGGCTTAAATTTTGTACTTATTTATTTGTGATTCTTTTTATAGGTTTGCGATATATTTCCCTGAATAGACTATCACTCTCATCACACACTAGAATAAAGGAGAGGTTATGACCTCTGTGCCTCATACTCGAACCATATAGGGCACCTTGTAGGTTAGAGGAGTGTAGTAAGGTTAGCCTTCGAGAGACCTTTGGTCTCCGCATAGGCATCTAAAACACCCCACTCAAATTATCCTCCCAAGGGCAATTTGGAGACTTGATGTAGGAAACATAGAACCTACCTTTGCACTATTAATAGCAATAGAGCCATCCCTTATGAGAGAGAGTGTTGGCCCAAGCACATGAGAGTGAGCAAGGACCTAGGACTTACCTGAAATTTATGCATGATTGAGAACATTTTATTATTACATTTCCTTTATCTCATCACGTGTTTATGATTCTGCCATATACATTTTACTTCAACATGCATAAAGATCCCAACCTTGAGATTTATTTACACTGAGGATAGATAGGGGCAAAATAAGATTAGCCTTTTAAGATTTCTAAAGCTCTTTCTTTGGCAAGATGAATTACAATAGGGAAAGGGATTTGTTTAGGAAATTAATATTCTTACCAACATGTATAGAAATAGGTCATAAGAAAAAGTTAGCCAAAATAGCATGCATTCTTCATTAACACTTGTCCTCTTTTTGCATAAATTGCCCATTTTTGCTTCATGCATGGCATCACATCTATATGCATAAATTCTCATTTGCATACCAATAATTCATTGTGTACTCAAGAGGATAAAAAGTAATAACAAGTTCAACAACACATTCCTGAGGTAGGCAAATGGAAGGCCCAAACCAGGAAAACCCTAGGCAAGAAAAGATATTGGAAGACATGAAGAGTGAGATCAACCATCTCAAGGGTTAGCTAGCCAAAATGATGGAACAACAAGCTCATAATAGCTATCAGGGGCTAAAGGATCCCCATAATGAAGAACAACAAGCTCAAAATAGCTATCAATGGCTAAAGGACCCCCAAGAACAACAAGCTCAGAATAACTATCAAGCACCAAGAAATCTTTGTAATCAAAAGCAACATAAAGATTAGCAAGCCCAAAACAATTACTAGGAAAAGGGCCTAAAAGTGAAACCATTTAAACTTTGATGACCTAGTGGAATAGGAGAAACTAAGGAAGGCCACTAAGGAGGCTAAGGCCCAAGAGAGGTATGAGATTTTGAAAGCTAGAATGAGGAAGATCAAAAGATTCTTAGATGACGATGATGTATTGGATCTTTTAGAAATGAGATTTGTTTCTAATGTGATCTTACCACTAAAGATCAAAGTCCTCAAATTTACCAAGTATAAGGGGACATCTTGTCCAAAGACTTTTCTTCTTATGTACATCTAAAAGAATGCAGCTTATTCCAATGATGAAAATCTACTAATGCATATCTTTCAAGATAGTCTAATTGATGAGGCTACAAAATGGTATTTAAGCCTAGAATGCCACTCCATTCGCACTTGGAAGGACTTGCCTTCCCTTATGAGGTAGTATAAATACAATAAGAATATGGCCCTTGACAAGTTTCAACTGTAGGACATGAAAAAAAGACAAAGAGTCATTTAAGGATTATGCTCAAAGGTAGAGTAATGTAGCAATTTGAGTGCAACCACCTATGTTCAAAGAAATGATCACTCTTTTTATGAGCACTTTAGATGATCCTTATTATGCTATGGTAGCAGCATACATGTCCACTAATTTTGCTAACTTAGTTGTTATTGGTACAGGGTAGAAAGAGGAGTTACAATAGGAAAAATGGGAAAGCCAATTACTAAAAGCCAAAAGAAATTCTAGCATAATAAGAAAAAGAAAGGAGTGCACTCAGTAAAATACTAGAAAAAAGGAAAGTGAAAAGGAAATGCCCCTATTGTGAGCATTTCTACACCAACTCTATAAGCACCATTCACCCAAACTTCTTAGCCCATTCAACAACAATCCCAATAGCACCAGTAGAATCAACCTAGGTGGTAGTTCAATAAGAAAGTCAAAAACCTTGATCATATCCCAATACCTTATTCTCAACTCTTACCCTAATTATTGTGGAACAATCTAGTGTCCTTGGTTCCATTGCCTCCCTTTCAACCCCTATAGCTGCCATGATATGATGAGAAACTCACTTGTGCTTACCATGCAGAGGCAAAGGGCCACTCTATTAATAACTATCCTACATTTAAAAGGAGGGTTCAGGGATTGATTGATGCTAAGTGGTTGACATTTGGTCAAATAGCTCTAGGACTAGATGTTCATGGTAATTCCTTACCTAACCATACAATAAAAATGTTCACAACATTGCCCAACACTAGAACGGCATGGGTAAAACCAAGATCTTGTGATTAGAGAGAACTAGTTGGCTTGATTATTTCTTACTTTTTTTATTTTGTATCTTTTTAAGTTTTTATTTTATGGGATCTACTAATGGCTCTGCCCAAAGCCTTAGTAAGGAGTTTGTATAAGCACACCTTTCAATTCAATAAAATGCTTAGCATGTTGAATGCATTACTTTTCATCTAATTTCTTTTGCCTATTAGACTAAACCAGCAATAGGGCAATATGGTTTATCCTAAAGATTGATGCTTATGAGCATTAAAATGAAGAAAAATTTTTCTTAATCTTTTTCTTTATAAATCCAATTGCCGATGATAAAATTGGTTTGCTTGAATACTCAATTCTCTTGCATGATTAAGTGCTTCTTGATTAAAGGAAAAATAAAAAAGAGAGCTTATAGTGAAGGTATGCTTATTGTGAAGAAACAGATACCCTAGAACTTGTCTAAATGCCCCTCAAAGCTATTTGTTGGATACCACATTACTCAAGAAATGACCTAGTCTATCTTTGGATAATTTGAGCCTTTTAAGCCAAACCCTAACATTAGAACTCCCATAATCACCCATTTGAGCCTATAAAAAGAATGGCAAGACCACCATTCAATTTCTTCCTTTGACCTGAACCAATCAACTTGAAAAACCATTACTTCACCTTGAAGGAGAGCTAAAATGTGTACCCCTGCTATCAAAAAAGGAAAATCCTACGACCAACAATCTAAGGCTTAAGTGAAAGGATTAAAGGTATCCTTCCAAAACTATGTGGAAAAGTACAAAAAGAAAAAAAGAAAAAGAAATATTAAGAAAGAAAATAAAAAAGGAAAAGTGATAGGCCAAAAAAAAAATGAAGAAAAGGCCAACCCAAAAAAGAAAAAGAGACTAGTAAAGAGAAATAGACTTCACCTTGAGCCAACAAGGTCATCCAAAAAGGAGAAAAGTGAAATGTGACACATCATGTGCTCAATATTTCATGCTCTCCTTATTTGATAAATCCTTATCTCTTCTATTTTTACCCATTAACTAGGGCTTACATTACAAGCTGAGCAAAGTTTAGTGATCTTGGCTAATGTGTTGAACTAACCAAAGTAAAGAAGGACATGAAAACAAGCCTATGGGGTATCTGTGAGTGAAAACATATGTCAGAGAGTGCAAACACATAAGAGTGATTAGAGTAAACACTTAAATAAAGTGTACACATTAGAGGAATTAAAGTGAGTACTTAATAGAGCACTTTTGATTTTAGAGAATTGAATAATTATTATTTGCATTCCCTTGAGGCATCACTTGGATAATAAAAGAGAATGAGTTACAAAAAAAAAACCTTTTCAACATTCTTTTACTCATGGGCAATCAAAATTTAAACTGGGCAATCAAGGCTAAACCCCATATCCAAATGACCCACCTTTAAGAAAAGGAGAAACTTAAAAGAAAGCTACAAAGGAACTTCTCCTAATGGGCTATAACTTGTCAAAAAGAATTGAACTTGGTCCTTAAAGGCATTGCTCCTAAAGTTTGTAACATTTTGATCTGCTTAAACTAGGGGAATGGGTCATTGACCCATCCATTGATCTCTCCTTCAAAAGAACAAAGTACCTAGTTTCATACCCTTTAGTCATAAGCCATCCTCATTTCTTAAAATGCATTCTCATGCAAAGCAAAAAGTGTTAAGTGCCACTAAGGATGTCGATTAGGCAGGTACTACTCGAAAAGATAAGACATGGGTTGAAAAATTAGTAAAACTCCTATGGTGAATGAAGAACGATTTTAAGCTATGATTTCTAGATGAATAGAACATATCTTGGGTGAATATTGAAGTTGTCACATTAATGTCTTTTAAAAGAGAAAGAAGCAAGATTTGCTTGAGTGGTATGTCAAATAGCTCAGATATGCAAACAAGGGCAATGGAGCAAACAATGACATCTTTATGAATAGAAAACTGAGGCAAGGAATGTATTAAGGATTTGGTAACATTGGGCCAATCCTTCTTGAATGAGCAAGCCAGAATACTCAAAAGTGCTAACTCATCCATGACTTTATCTCAAAAGCTCCCAAAGGTCATGGAGTAGCATTTTTACACAATCTATGAAAATTTCATTTCCTAGTATGTTAGCATGCATCATCAAAGGGTAATATTGCATCATTGGCATCTAGATTGATCATGTTTCAATGCATGCAAGCATGCCATCATTACTTGAATTTTCAAGAAAATTAAAATTTTTGCAAGTTGAGCATGTCCTTATGATTTTGAAAAATTGAGATCTTCATGAGTCAAGTATATGACAAGCAGAACTCATCCATATTAGAAAAACTCATTCATGTCAAATTAGATCATTACAAGAAGAACTTATTCACATTAAATCTCAGATCATTTTAAATCCTCATTAGGTGGATGATAGCCCTTTTGAAATTTAGGAATAAAAGGAAACCCTAAGTTATTTTAGATCCTGTTGGTTGAATGGTAACCCTTCCAAAACTTAGGACTAGGAGAAAATCCTAAGTGATTTTAGATTCTCGTTGGATGGATGCTAACCTTTCTGAAAGCTTAATACTACAAGGAAATCCTAAGTCATTTAGATCCTGTTGGGTGAATGGTAACCCTTTTGAAACTTAGGACTAAGAGGAAATTCTAAGTTATTTTAGATTCTCATTAGGTGGATGGTAACCTTTCTGAAAGCTTAGGACTAAAAAGAAATCCTAAGTCATTTTAGATCCCTTTGGGTGGATAGTTAGCCCTCCCAAAAGCTTAGGATTAAGAGGAAATCTTAAGGCCATTTAGATCCCTATTGGGTGAATGATATCCTTTCAGAAACTTAGGACTAAAAGGAAATCCTAAGTTCATTTTAGATCCCTATTGGGTGAATGGTAAGCATTCCAAAAACTTAGGACTAAAAAGAAATCCTAAGTCATTTTAAATCCTTGTTGGATAGATGGTAACCCTTTAGAAACTTAGGGCTAAAAGGAAATCCTAAGGCCATTTTAGATTCCCATTAGGTTGATAGTAACCCTTCCAAAACCTAGGATTAAAAAGAAATCCTAAGTCATTTTAGATACCATTTGGTGGATGGTAACCCTTCTAAAAGCTTAGGACAAAAAGGAAATCCTAAGTCATCTTAGATCCCATTGGATGGATAGTAACCCTCCAAAAAACTTAGGACCAAAAGGAAATCCTAAGTCATTTTAGATCCCTTTTAGGTGGATGGTAACCCTTCCAAAAGGACTAAAAGGAAATTTTAAAGTCATTTTAGATCCTCATTGGGTGGATAGTAACCCTTCCAAAAGCTTAGGACTAAAAGAAAATCCTAAGTCATTTTAAATTCCTCTTGGCTAGATGTTAACCCTTTGCATTATATTCTAATCTGAACAAAATAGTGTCTCTCAACCTTTGCCCATCTTCTAATCCCTAAAAAATGAGCAAAGGGAGTCAATTTGTAAGCACCTAATTTTGTCCAACCTACTTTCTAAATCTTTAGCCTAAATTTAAAACCCAAACTTAAATTGAAAATGAGAAAATGAAATAAGATAAATCCCAAATAATAAAATTTAAACTCAAAGATAAGCCCGAGATACAATTAAACCCAAAACTCAAATTAAAAATGAAAAATTAGAAATCAAACCCAAAATCCAAAATCAAAGTCCGGCTCAACCAAAATTAAAATTAAATTCTAGAATTAAAATTGAAAAGTAAAGTAATAAAAAATTTAAGAGATAATAAGACAAAATATAAAATAATTTAAGAGATAAATAAAAGATAACAAAGATAAAAGACAAAAAAAGATAAAGATAAAAAGACGATATAGATAATTAGATAAAAAAATTTAAAAGAAAATAAGATAAATAAAAATATTAAAAGATAAGAAAATAAGATAAATAAAAAAGATTAAAAGATAAGAAAATAAATCAAAAGATAAAAAATAAGAGATAAGAGATAAGAAACAAAATAGAAGTAAAACTAAGAAGCAAGAGTTCATATAGAAGAAAATTTCTAATTCTACACATATAAAAATCCATTACACATAATAAAAAAAGAGGCGAAGTTGGAAATAAAAAAGAAGGTTACAACCTAGAGAAGAATAGAAAAAGGAAAACACACCTAACAACCTGTCACTCTCTAGCAACTAGAACCCAGATTAAAAAGGAGGCAAAATTGAAGAACTTCATCCTTGAACCCATGCCCAACCATCACCCAAGCATTAGTTCCACCATCCCAACTACCCTTTCTCTGCTATTTAAAACTGAAGCCAAATAATAAAATCCATGAAACATGTTTTATAGCCAAAGAATCAAAAATCATAACCCCTATGACTAAGACTTCTTTTCCACTCCAAAGGAACACAACACCCTCACCCAAAGATGACATCTAAGCTCTTTCATCCTCACCAAATGGAGACCCCATTCTTCTCCCCTTCATAATTCCTGTCCTTGCTCTGAAGAGATTAGTGACCTTGACCAGAGCTTAGTGCTATTACCATGCCACTATTATTCTTCCATGCTAGAACACATCCACTACTAAAGCTTTATCCATCACCATTATTACTCCATCTCAGTACTAATTCCTATCACACCCTTATCATGAGGGACACTATGTTGCATTAGAGCTTTGCAACACCACTAAACTTGTCCTACTACTAAGATGCCCGCAGTACACCAAGTGGAACCAAAGTGCAGTCTCATGAAAAAGTGTCATGCCAAGCCCAATACTACCTTGTAGTAGCTAGATGTCATCGTAGCCACTTGACTACTACTAAGGAGCCTTGCTGTTGTTGAAAGCCCACTGTTGCCATAGTGCCCTAGCCATTCTGTCACTCTCTCTTTGCTACTACATTAGATCATATGAGTCAAGAACCATTCTTGTTTGGAGTCCAGAAGTTAAAGTTGAAAGCTATGGTTACTTGAATCATGCATACTACTATCTGGATTTTTGTTGTAAACTGGTTTGTGTAACTTCTGGTTTAATTGATTAATCTTGCTTAGAATTTCATAAGTGTTATTAGTTCTTGCTTCTTGTGGAGATTAGTGTGAGGCATTCTTGTGAAGATTACTGTGTTGTATTGGATTGAGTTTCTATCTTTGCACTCTCAAATTTCTATTGGTTTAACTAGAATTGCTATAGCTTTCTTAGTTTAATTTGTTATAATGTTGGTTAATCTTAGGCTACCTGATATTTTTGAATCTCATTAGATCTTTTGGAAAACTTTAATTTTGTATCTTGTCTTCATGACAAGTTCGTTACCAGGTAAACCTTATGACCTATTTTGATCTTTATTTATTTTTATTTTGATAGCATTAAATTTTAGTTACCTTGGGATTGTAATTATGTTTGAAATATAATGATGTATTTGGGGCTTTGGTATGTCTTGGATTATAGAAGAGACTTTGTTTAATTTGATTAGATGAATTTGAAATGTTGGAACTTATTTTTGTTAAGCACCGTGATAGAGATTCAAGGATTAATAGCACATGTGCCGAATCCTATTATTTTGAGGATTCTCTTAAAAAATCAAAATCTAGAATAGGAAGGTGATTTTCTCAAATTTATTTTTAAAACCTCATTTTAGAATAAGAAAGGAATTTTTTTAAAATTAAAAATCTAGTTAGGAATAGAAAGGAGATTTTTCTCAAAATCATTTTTATTTAAAATTCCTATTCCAGAATGGGCAGGGATTATTTTTCAAAAATCTATTTTAGAAACAATGTAAATTAAATTAAAGTAAATTAATTAGATCATTTTTGGTACCAAAAGGGCATTTAGGATGCTAACACCTTCCTTGAAACATAACCAACTCCTGAACCTAATCTCTAAAAATATAGACCATTTTCAATTAGGTGTTTAATCTCACCTTAGGTAATTTAGATCAGTGACAACTCCAAACTAAAATGGAGGGTTGACACTTGTTTGCTTTAAGTGCCTTGGACCTCAAGAGACCTATAGTAATGGTGCTAAAACAGACACTCATCACTGCTTAGGGTTCATCATATGTGGCATGCCACCACGGATTAATGTGGAGGGGTAAGCTTAGAATGGGATAGTGATTGCCTTAGATAGTGTCAAATCATCTACTAGAAATTGCATACTAAGTTCCTCAGATCCTCTTTGTGCTATAGAGAGCTACCATTGACACACAAGGACTGAAATCAAAATTTCCCCATCAGAAGCGAACACCATAGCCCTTTCCTTGCACGAGCGCTTAAGCAAAGGTAGATTCTAATGTTTCTTCCTTATCTATTGCACTGTCAATGTTATTGAGTTTTAAAATCTATGGGGACTCAAGCTGGCTTATTTTCTCAAGGCATTTTTTTAGTGTTGATTTTCAATTTGTGCTTTGTGTTCTTGAAGTTAGTTAAACTATAGAGTGTTATAGTAGTGCTAGTTATTGCGGCATTTTGTTCCATTTATTTTTATTTTGTTGCCTTCATGATATGTGATTCAATTAGTGATGAGATAAACTGAAATGATTGTAATTCCATGAGTTGTTTGCTAGTACTCTATTAAGTGTCATCCCTTTTCATACCCATTTCCTAGTTTGTTCTGCCTTTTGAAGAATAAATATGGTTCTTGATTCTTCATTTAATGCATCATTTTTATGATTGAGTTGCTAAATAATTATGAAGATGGTTTGCTAACTCTATCATTGATGTGGTTTTCCTTGTGTTATGCTTTTTGGGTTCCTTGACTAGTATATGGCATTCATGGATTATCTTCTACTCTCTTGATTCATAATAGACCTAATCATTTAGCAAAGTTTCTTTTCTAATCTTCAATATATGGTACTGCCAATGATCTATAAGTTTTTTCTCTTGTTAAGTTGTTGCTGAGGTTTTGTTAATGGGGTGTTTTTATTCTATTTATCTACTATCTAAATCAAGTTTGAGTGAGGTAAAAAGGCTTTTGTAAAGTGCTTGAGATTTGTTTCCTTCAAAGTTTTGGTACTTAAATGTAATTCTTTAAAGCTCATTGGTGTAGACTCATTGGGTTTTGGCCTTTGGTGGTCACAAAAATGGTGGTTCCATATTGACATTTTATCATATATTAACGTTGGTGCCATGTTGATCTCTGAACCATTTGGTTTGGATTTGCACTCCTTTGTTCTTTTTGTCCCCTTCTTGTTGGTGTGCTTTTTCTATACATTATTATAGCTCAAAGTGTTTTTGGAATGCTGCTCTATTTTTTTTTGTTGGGTTTATTTTCATTGAAGTTTCCCCATTTTCTCTTTGTGGTCATTATTTATGGTGTCTAATCTATTCTCAAGGGATTGATTGTGGTCTTTGAATAACTATTGTGCTTTGTTTATTTCCAATTGAATTGATTCTCTATTGGTATGATTGATCCCCTATTGCATGATCCTAATCTCTAGTGGGCTTTTACTTTCTTTGATGTTGGTTTTGCTTTTGTTTTCTAGTTTGTTTTTTGTGTGTTTGTGCTGAAGTACAATAACCCCCTTTTACACTACTAATTCTAGTGGACTATTCCTTCTCAAGAGTTTTATTAGCTAGATATGTTATGGAAATTTTTACCTAAGATTAGCTACTATCATTGACTTTTCTATTTGGCTAATAGATGTTTTGGTCGACTGTCATTCGAGACTGGTTGCTATCATGGCAAAATTTTCGTGTTTAACTATCAACTGCTATGGTGATTTTTTGTGATTAACTAGTGGTTATCTATATGGATTTGTTTTTATACTAATTTGATTGCTCTTATGGTGATTGTTCCATGTAAGATGTTGTTGTGTAGGATTAGTACTTCTTGATTTTATTGTTGCCATATTGTTTCTTTTCCTTTTTACCATAATGTGCTTCCATGATATGAGCACTTAAAAGGTTGTTAAACTGGCTATTGCCATGGTGGTTTCTATGACCCTATTGCCTCAAGTTTGGGAGAAGTGTAAGTGGTTTGAGTGAACTTTCATTTTTTTGAATTGAAACATAGCTTGAAACTGTTATTTATTGGGTGATTTGTGAGTAACTCTAATCGTCTTATGGAATTGCTTCTTGTTACTTAATTGTTATTTTCTTGGGTCCAATTTAAGATGATTACTTAGGCATTTTAGGATTTAAATTTGGAATTGGGATCCTACATTTTTGTGAGTTTGCTTGAACCCAATCGATTAATAACGTGTGGCGAAGGAATATGGGGATGAGAGGATTGAAAATGTCAAAATACTGAGCGGCATTTCTAGTCTTTTTGTTCATCTCTACTTTCTTATACTTCTATGTGTATATGCCCATTGCTATTAAGCCTTATTGATGGCTTTATAAATGAAAGTATCAATGCCACTCAGGATTAAAAGGCCTATTTGACTTAATTGAAGGGACAAAAGTTTGAAATCTAATTTCTTAGTAATTCCTGTTGTTAACCCAATTATAAAAATTTTAGGATTCTTCCTAATGACAATTATCGAGTTTGATCAGTGAAGTCAGCCACATCCCAATTATCTTGAGAGTCATCACATTATGAATCTTGTTGAGAAATTGGCAAGGACCTACCAAAGTAATCATAAAGAATCAATACCTACCCTAAATCTCTTGAATTCCCTTACCTAATTGTTCTTCAAGAATCAGGGTTCTTCCCACTGATGGTTGTTGGGAGTGGTTTGTGAATACGGCCACTTCTTAATTATCCTACAGGTGATTGCACTATGTGTGTCACCAAGAAATTAATGGAGTTTGTCTAGCATGATTAAATAAGAATCACCTCCTCAAGCAATTTCACCATGTTTGCTTAATTCAAAAAAACCCATTGCTTGCCAAATCCTAAAAGAATCATAAGATTTTTCTTGATGATGGCTGCTGGAGTAGGTAAGTGAAAACAACCATGTTCTAGTTATCCCAAGAGTGATCATGTTATGAATCTTGTCAAGAAATTGGCAAGGTCTTGCTAACATGATTAATATGAATCAACACCTTTCCTAGAATCCAAATTACATTAACCCTAGTCAAGTTCGGTGTCTTTACTTAAAACCTCAATCAAGTTGGGCCAAATGTTAGTCAAGTTAGGTGCCTTTAAAAGATTCAATCTAGCTTAGAATGGTCTAGCTAAGCTAGGCATCCAATTTTAATATAAGCCTTGGATGAACTAAGCATCACATTTCTCTTTCTATAGGAATGACTCTAAATGCCACTCACTTGTGGTAATAATTATTATGCGCTAAAGCAATAGGTAGACAATAAAATAAAATTTGATTTTAGGTACAAAACATAGTTTTAAAATCAAAAAGGCAACAAAACACTAATGTGGTATTGAAAAGGCACTATACAAAACATAGTTTTAAAATCAAAAAGGAAACCAATCCGAGAACATGAATTTTGTTATTTAAACCATTTTCTTTTTGGTGTTTGATCTCACAATTTATATTTAGATTGGAGGTGACTCCAAAATTTTTGTATATTTTGAAACTCATTCCAAAATTTGTTCTTTATTATTTCCTTTTAGTTGCTACTTCATGTTGCAATGTCAACAAAAGATAGTTGAGGAATTGTCATATTTATTAATGATTCTCAAAATTATTGTAACAAATTCAATTTTGCAATTTAAGGGGGACTAAGGTTTAAGAGATGGTAATCATAATAATCACATTAGTAGAATCCCATCAATCCCTTTGTGAGATTAGTGATGTGATCATCTTCAGAATAATTATGAGATAATCATATTAATTAACTACTCTTAATAACCATGATTCAAGGATTTGAGATAGGTGACAATTTTTTTAATCACATTAGTGGAACTCTATCAATCTCTTGGTGAGATCTATAATGTGCCTATCCTCAAGATAATTGGAAAGTGATTGTACACACTAATCACTTCCAAACACTATTGTCAGGAAGAATCTTGATTTTTTTAGGGTGCTATGGTAGACAAATGCCTTATAAAAAGTGATTATTATCAATCATGCTAGATGGACCTCATCAATTTCTTGGTGAGATCCATAACATGATTATCCTTAAGATAATTAAGAGGTAATTGTACCAAAGTATGAGTTGCTAGAAAAAATAATTTCAAGTTCTAATCCCTTCTTTAAATTTAATAAACCTTGCAATTTCAAGTAACAGATATTTTTATTTCTAAAATTTATTTCTAGAAAATTTGGGAATTTCAAGATTCTTCACATTTAACTTGATAAAAGATTTTAACGGTAGTCAAGCAATGGAAATAATTGGAATAAAAGTTAGACAACCAAAGAGTTTAGTTTGAAGTATTAACCTCCAGCCTAATCCTAATTAAATAAGTATAAGCAAAATAATTAAAGACCCCAATTCAAGTCCATACTCCCTTCTTTTTAGAGCTCACCTTACCTTAACAAAAGCATTCCATAAGAAGCTAGTTTGGGCTCTCCATAAAGTCCAAACTAAATTAAGCCCCATTTTCCCTTTGGAAACCTATTTCTTTTAAAAAAAATCACATCAAATGGATTCTTGTTTGGGCTTGGAGCCTAAACTTCCCAACTACCCTTCATTTTGTGATTTAGAAATATTTTTTTGACAACTTCCTAACTAATTCAGTGTGGCACACCTCTGAGGGATGATACACTCATCTTCCCCATGCAATGACTCTACACAAGACACAACTAGAACTCATTTGATTGTTAGCTTTGGCCATTAGAGCTATACAGACCATGTGTTGTTGGTTACCTCACTAGATGCTGCAACTTCAATGCCTCCTTCCATACCACACGTATTAACATGCTGTCATGGACATAAATGCTCTGTATTGTGCTACAGATGCCTAAAAACCCTAAAGCAATCCATAATCACTCTCAGAATAGGGAGTCTCACTAGAAGCAAGGTACATGAGGAAAATAGGGAGTGATTATCTTCAATAGAGACATTTAAAAAATTAGAGCATCCAATGAAACATGGCACCCATGTTAATGCACAATCAAACCTTTTGCTCTAGATAGTTGTCAATGGCAAGGGTGTCGTCTAAAGATTGTGAAGACTCCATGACTTCAATGAAGCTCCTTTGTCTTTCACTCTCAATGGGATGAAGAACAAGCTTCTGTGAACTCCCTATATGTGTAATGTGTTCTATGCATGCTTTAGGTGGGAGCACTTTTCCTTTGCTGAGTAGTTCCTCCTTCCTAAGCTCTTAGTCTCTTTGTGTATGCTTCAAGTTTGTATGCCTTTTTCTCCTTTGAGAACCCTCCATCTCTTCTCCTGTATTATGCCCTTGCAATCCCTTTCTCTTAGTGAGTGTCTCCTTTGAATACTCTCCTTTTCCCTCTAAGTGCATTACTCTACACCCCTTTTACTATGTGCCTTCTCTCCCTCTATGCACAAAGCTCTCTTCGTGTGGGTGTCCCTTTCTCAAGATGAGAGGTTTTGTTTTTGAATCATTCCTCCTTAATATAGGCTCTTTATGTATGTAAATCCTATAGTCTCCTCAATTATCATGTGTGT
The DNA here is from genome assembly GCA_037013595.1 of Dicorynia guianensis. NCBI lineage: Eukaryota > Viridiplantae > Streptophyta > Magnoliopsida > Fabales > Fabaceae > Dicorynia > Dicorynia guianensis. Next base: position 19,786,318 of record JASUAB010000010.1, on the reverse strand, counting down.
TCTGTAACAGAATGGTGTTTTTCTTTTAGTGTCATCCCCTTTGAAACTTTTGTCATGACCTCACCCTTCCTTTCTTCATTGTGATCACCTTTGTTCTTTGAGTGGGTGTGTGTGTTGACATGTAGTGTAGAGCAACGATCATAAAAGATAAAAAAAACAAGTTTGGAAATGTGTTGTCTGGGAAAAGAAATAAAAATGGAGTCACCCCTAACTTAGATTGAAATGATGAAGTTGGACACCAAAGAGTATGGTCTATATTACAAAAATATGGGTTTGGAGTTAGTTACATGTAGGAAAGGTATTAGAATCCTTACAATGTCCTTTCGGTACCACATTGGTGTGTGTTATTTTTTATTTCAAAAACTATACTTTGCTTATCAAAAAGCAAATTTATTTTATTTTTTTATTTTATTGTCCCACTACTGGTTTTGCACATGATCAAGTGTGATCTGCAATTATCACTAGTAGTGAGTGGCATTTAGCCATTATCATAAAAAAGATTAATTTGATGCTTTGTTTGTCAAGGGTTTACATCAAAAATAGTTGCCTAGTTTAACTAAGGTTTGTTGAAAAATCTTGACTAGGTTTAAAATGCATTTGCCTAGCTTGACTATGTTTTATAGAAAGTAGGGGCATATCCTTTTAAATGTATTAATGGAATCATGCTACTTAAATGACTAAGCTTGTGATACAATTTTTCTCAGGATAATTAGATAGTAGCCAGTTCACTAACAACTCTCTTTATCCATTGTTAGGAAGAATCTAGATTTAAAGAAAGAAATAAGAAAATGACGATAAATGACGTACATGGAATTAAGAGTGATGAATAGTATGAGATATAAATGGAATTTGTATACATATATAGTACAGGACACAAATGAAATTAAGAGTGATAAATAGAGTAAGACATAAATGGAATTTATGTACCTGAATAATACAGGACACAAATGAAATTAAAATTGGAGAATAGTGTGAGACACAAATAGAATTATTGTACATAAATAGTGCAAGACACAAATGGAATTAAGATGATAAATAGTATGGGACATAAATGAAATTATCTATGTGAATAGAGTAGGACACAAATGAAATTATTATATGTGAATAGGCTAGACACAAATAGATTTAAGAGTAGTGAATAGTGGCAGACAAATGGAATTTATGTGAATAGTGCAAAATTGTTTTCAAATGAAAAATAAAATAATAACAAAGAGGAGATAAACGTATATGGGTGTATTTTTATTTTTTCGAGATGAAAAAATTGTAATTACTAATATTGTTTATCTTTTGATCCTTTTCAAATTAAGAAGTTCATGAAAAATGGTATCAATTTTATCAAACCAAATAGAGAAGTCAAAATATTTTTTGTCAAAGAGATTTTTTGATATTTTCTAGAAACAAGAATTGACATAAATAATACAATTAAATCTCACAATCTTTATTAGAAAATTTTTAAACTAGTACCAAAAATTCTCAAAAAATTTTATGGATCCAATTATATATTTTGTTTTACTTTTTTTGAAACATTTTTTTCTTTTTGAATTACTTTTGGAGAGGATAGGCATTGGATGCATCATATCCAAAAGTGGGTTTAGTACACCCCTTATTCTACATTGCCTACACAGAGGTGCCACATCATGGTGGAAAATCTTCCATACAATTCATTTTTAGCCATAAATCATGTATAAAGCACACCCAAAGGAATGAAAAATTACTAGAATGAGGAACCAAGGTAGAAAAATCTTTCACAAACAAATTATATCGCAATCATAGAGAGTAAAATGGAGGTTGCAAGGATGTATGTTATAGTTGCAAACATGAAGAAATCTACTCCTACATAGAACTATAGCTCAAAACTCCAATAGCAAAGGAAAGTACCCTTGGGTATACCAAGTCCTTCTAATTTAGGATCAATTGTAGCACTCTTTCCTTTGTTTTCGTTGTGATGCTTTCTCTTTCTTTTTTTGTTTCATCCATCTCCCTTTTTTTCTTATTCTTCAATCTTTTTGTGTTGGGCTTCATTTCTCTCTTGGACTCCTCCTTTTTTCTAAATGAAACACCTCTATTTATAGAAGCTCTTGGCAATGTGAAAGCAATCTCAGGTTTTAACTCATTGACCCCATGCATTGAAATTATTTGCTTGCATCTTCATCTTCTTTCAATCATGTTTTCCATGTAACAAGCACAAGATCCAACATTCCCATCGTCTTATGCATTGCACTGAAATTATTCACTTGTATCTTCATTTTCTTTCATTTGCTTTGCTTCCTCTTTCATTTCTTTGATTTGCTTTGCTCTCATGCATTGAAATTATTCACCTACATCTTCATCTTCTTTCATTTGCTTTGCTCCCCTTTTCATTGCCGACACCACTTTTCTTGTTTTATTCTTTTCTCTTTCTTTTTTCTTTTTTTCTTTTTTATTTTTAAATTTTAAAAAATAATGTTATTGCATTTGGGTCTCAAAAATATTTTTAAATTTTTTCATTCTTATCCAATTAATTTCCAGAAAAAACATATATTTAAATAGGATAATTTTAGAACCTACATATAGGTCCATTTTAATTTTTTAAGGTGCAAACAAAATTAAGTGTCTACAAATTATCTCCCTTTGCTTATCTTCTAACTATTAGAAGATGAGCAAAGGTTCAAAGACACTAATTTGGGCTAGAAAAATGACTTAGAGTCTAGTGCAAAGGGTTTCAAATTGCCCCAAAATTACCTAAGATCAACTTAGGATTTGAAGTGAAAGGTTTTAATCCACCAAATAGGGAGACCTAAAAGTGACTTAGGGTTTGAAGCAAAACAACTTGAAGTAACCCATTATAGGATTTGAAGAAAAACAACTTGGACAAATGCATTTCAAGTTGAAAGAAAGGCAACAACTTGGAGAAACCCATTCTAGGATTTGAACACAAGAACTTGGAGAAACCCATTCCAACTTCAAAGAAAGTAATTTACAGAAACCTATTCCAAGTTGAAAGAAAGGAAATAACTTGGAGAAACCTATTCTAGGATTTGAAGACAAAACTTGGAGAAACCCAGTCCAAGTTGAAAGAAAATAACTTGGAGAAACCCATTCTAAAATTTAAAGACAAGAACTTGAGAAACCCATTCTAAGTTAAAAGAAATTAACTTGGAGAAACCTATTCTAGGTTTTTGATGAAGGGTTGCAAAACACCCAACTAGTGTACCTAAGAGTGAACTAGGATTTGAACTAAAACAACCTGAAGAAACTTGTTATAGGATTCAAAGAAAAGAACTTGGAGAAACCCATTTGAAGTTGAAAAAAAAGGCAATAACTTGGAGAAATCCATTCTAGGATTTGAAGAAAAGAAACTTGGAGAAAACTATTCCAAGTTGAAAGAAAATAAATAATCTAGAGAAACTCATTCCAAGATTGATGAAGAGTTTTAATTTACTTAATAGGGCTATTAAATTGTTATTGCTACAAACCCATCCTATAGGGATATCAAATTGTGAGCTTGCCAAGTAGATGACTTGAAAGGGATATGCTAATCACCTTAGTGTGCTTGATAAGAAAACATGCTTGACATGCAAACATGGTTGACATGAGACAAAATTAACATAGGTGCCAAAGACGCAATGCAAAGGGTGAGTTATGGTTTGTTGCTGTAGTTATGAGTGGATTAGAGTGTCAGACTTGATAGAAGTAGTATCTTATGAAATCTAAATTTAGTAACTCTTCCTCACTTTTTCATACACTTGAGTCTCCTTGAAAAAGCCTCTCTATAAATCCCTTCTCTTGAATTTCTCCACCCTTTTAGGGGTATTTTAGATTTGGGGTTGCTCTCCTAATTATTATCCTAGTTTGAATTTGGTTACCCTCGAGCAATGGAAGCTTTTTCAACATTGGGTTCACTCTCCTATTTATTGCCCTAGTTTGTGCTTTGATGAACATCTTTAAACTTCAGTTCACTCTCCCGATTATTACCCTCAGTTTGTTTTGATTACCTTCAAGCAAAGAAAGGCTAAAAATTTTTTCTTAACTAATCCTCTTTATTTTTCAAAAATAATGCCTTAGAGTGTGCATGATGGATTAAAATTACTCAATTCCCTAGAACCAAGGCTTTTACAAGTGTTTACCCTCAATTGTTTACATTTTTGGTAAGTGTTTGTACTTATAGGCACCTATAAGCATGTTTTCATGTCCTTCTACACATTTGTTATTTCACCACATTAGCCAAGATCACTAGGACTTCATTCAACTTGTAATGCAAGGCTTAGGTAATAGCTTGGAAAGAAATGAATAGGGGTTAAGTGAATAAGGAGAGTACAAGGTTGAGCACACAAAGCCTTATACTTCCCTTTTCATTTTCAACAATTTAGGAATCTTGTTGGAACAAGGAGGAATTCACTTTCTTCTACCCATTTTTCATTTCCTTTTATTTTTGGGCTTTCTCTTTTTTCTTTTTTTCTTAATTTCCTAAGTTCTTTTCTTTCAATTTGTTAAGATTTCCTTTTATTCTTGCCTTTTATATAACTAAGGCTTAACTAAATGGAAAAGGATTCTTGAGTTGTTTTTTGTATCAAATAGCATTCCCTCTTAGTTAATAACTTTGGTGCTCCTTTGGCTCTCCTTTAGAGTAAGAATCATGGTTTTTTTAGTACAGAGGTCAAGGAAAACAAGGGTTAGTGAAAGAACATTTGATGGTCTTGCCATCCCTTAAGGCTTAAATGAGTGACTATTGATATTTTTGCTTCAAGATTAGTTTGAAAGGCCTAAACGATCTAAAGACAACTTAAATCACTTCTCTAGTTAATGTGGTGTCCAATGAATTTTCTCATGGGGCATTCAACAAGTTCTAGGATACTTGTTTTCTCTCAGCATTCTTATGGGCTATGAGGCATCATACCTTCACCACTGTTTATTGCATGAAATATTCTATCATCTAGAGAATTGAGTATTTTATCAAGTAATCCAATTTTATTACAAATGAAATGGATTTAATTGGGATGAAATTAAGACATCTAATCAACAATTCATTGCTCTTGGACATTAATACATGAAAAGATATTGCAACCCTGATTACCTCTAGTATTAGTTCATTTTGATGATGGGATCCCCTCCTTAAGTGTCTACTATCCATCAATCACTCATAACATTGGCAAGAAAATGATATGAAAGGAAAAGAAATGAAATGCAATACAATCATCATGCAAGGTGTCTTTTTGAATTTAAACTGGTGCCCACACACAATCATTGCCAAGGCCTTGAAAAGAGCCATTAGTAGATGCTATGAAACTAAATGAAAGACATACAAAAAAGAAAAGCAAAATTTTTTGGAAGACACAAGAGATGTGTATGATGCTTCTAATGAAATGTGTATAGGATGCATATCAAGAGCTAAGAATAACTCTTTACTTTGTCATCCTTTACACACTATGGCCTCAATGGTTTCACTAATAGCTCTCTTTCACTAGGTCAATTTTTCCCAAAATTGTACATTATCCCTAATGGTTTTTGTAGATTGGCATGGGTATTTATTAATGAACACACATAAAATAATTGAAAGTAAAACCATGACAATATGGCAAGTCACAGCCAAAGGATGGTATATATTTTATGCATCCTACTGCCATCAAGGGGTTGCCAATTTACCTGTTTCATTAATCGGTCAGATTGAGATGCACAGATTTGCAGTTGATCAATTAGCTAATTAGTGTTTGAAGCAGATATTTTGGTACAATAGGCCTCTAGAGATGTGAAATCTTGTTTCGTAGCATAATCTAGAAAAGACAACCAACCATCATAAAAGCCATTAATATTTAATAATCTTAACAACTTTTTATTAGAGTTTAATTTGGTCCAAAATGCCACACTAAAAATTCCCTCCAAAGTTTCCAAACCACTAGGTAATGCAATAAAGGCTTCAACATTACAAAGCATGTGTCTGAATGTTCATACATGTTTGAAACCTTGAACTCAGTACCCAAGGTAAAGTTAATGATTCACTTGTTAGCCAACTCTTTTATAAGGATGCCCAAGATATGGGTCCCTCCAACAATTGCAAATGTGACTACACATCCTCTTAGTCTCTGGATGCCTCCACCATACACTAGATTTATCCCTCGAATAGCTAACACCTTACCACATTCATTGGCTATCTTCATAAACTCATTGTCCTTTCCTAGATTGGAACACCAAAGACACTGATAAATTTGAATTTGTGCGTTAATGATATTTTTCTCTCTTTTTATGCCCTAGCCATGTGTGCACTAGCAAATGTGAAAGTGTATTTATAGGAAGAAATAAGTGACAGAAGAATCATGTAATTGCATCACTGTTAGGGAAGTTTGAACTTTAAGAGAAAAATAGTCAAAAATAAATGTCAAGTGTAGTGACTTTGGATAATGGTGATGTGCAAGAAAGTTAAGTAGAAAACATATGCATGTGTATATGATTGTAGTTTCAAGAGAAAGTTGTGAAATCATTGACAATGAAAAGACAACTACATCAATCTTCTCAAAACCATGCATACAAAGTCAAAAACCCAATAATGAAGATGACAAGTGCATGGGTGATTGGCAAGGAGCAAAATAAATGCATTGCATGATTAATGTTCAGAGATTTAGGCTCACCTCTTCCTTTGGTTCTACGTCTACTAATCGATTAAATGCCTTTTATGAGTTGAAGATTTGCTTCCCATCAAGTTTTCTTATAAATTGACAAATAGGGTCATTTAACATCAAATTCCCAAGATAGTAATGCTTCTTTTCTTTGTTGAATATATCCACTAAAGCAAGAAGAATATCGTGAACATGTCCAATAGGATATGTCTCAAGAGTCTGAAGGATATTATCCAATGACTCCTTACTCAATCCATCCTTTATGAACCAAATTTTGCATTCTTAATTTAGGGAAGCCATTCCTTTACCCTTGCAATGCATATTACATGTCCACCTCATACACTTATGGCAAACTTCCATTCTTTTAGCTCTTCTTTTCTTAGCATAAGAGCTTCTTCCCATTCTTGGTAGATATTTAACAACTGAATGTTGAAATTCACCTGCTAGATGTACCTTAGCTTCAATAATCCAATGCATATCTTCAAGAAGGCCTTGATGCGTGAGTGCCTTTATCCTTTTAAGTTGGGATCTGTAAATCTTCCTAAGCACATCTTGGGGAAGAGAAGGGAGCCTAATTCTAAGCTTTGTAAGGTTTTCTTCCATATTGTCTTTCTAGTAGGTGGTGAGCTAGGACATGCAAATAATGTCCCTCTTTATTGTTCTAAAGTCTTCCAAGTCTTTCTTCCTCTGAGTGAGCATCCAAGATGACACCTATCAATCATAAAATGACATCAAGTCTAGCCACTAACTAGAACTAGGATGCTGACATGAACAGTAAGAAAGATGGAAAGGGAACTTTGGTATCTTCATATGATTGGGAATTAGGTTGCCCAATAAACTTGAATAAAAAATAAAAAAGTAGGTTGAATGTCAATGGGCTTCAAGTTACCCATTAGGTTAAGAGCAAAAAAAAGTTTGAATCACAATGAGCTTCAAGTTACCCTAAAATGCATGCTTAATGCTATGACATAAATGTATGCTCAAATAATGGTGTAACTAACACTGAGCCTTGGGAAGCCATGCTTAACATGTTAATGTATTTGGTGCAAGAAATAATTTGATGAAATAGAGATTAAAAGTTTTAGTAGCTCCTAGTCCACTATTTGAATCACAAACTCATGAGAGTGCCATAATCAAACTCAGATGATTCTTCATTTGTTAACTTAACGCTTCGAAGACAAGCTAGATTAGGTAATAAGAATTGTTCCTGACATCTTTTGATCCTTTTGGTCCACCATACATTTCTTTGTTGTAAGTGATTTGACACTCACAACATTTTAAGTTCAAGAGAGTTTCTTTCCTAAAAGCTTTATTCAAGCTTGCAAACTAAACCAATATAACCTTCCTCCATTAATTTTTAAACTATAAAAGAATGTGCAGTTTAGAAGCACCCTCAATTCACCTATTTATCAAGTCTTAAACACATGTTAACAATATCATGCAAGTGATTTCTAGAAAGTTGTCATTGTATTGATGTCTCAAATCTAGGTTTTACATTCCTTAAAGCTTTTTGGTAGGCAAAAGATAGACAGTTCGATATACAATTCAAGATATGATAGCTATGGTATGTGAAAAAGAAAAGGTAAGATAGCTGGTTCTCTTTTTTTTTTTTTTTTGAAGACAAATGTTGAACTTGGCTACACTTAATTCCTAACTCTTAACTCCTAGCCAATCACATGCCAACCCTCAAGCATAATATTTCTTCATGGCCAATCATGTGCCAACCCTCAAGTATAATATCCCTTGCAATAAGCAAGACTTTCCTCTGTACCAAATCCCTTTCATGAAACTACTTAGGGTGTACTTTCTTGTGATGTGCTTGAATCATCCTCTTTTGATAAAGGCATCCATGAGATAAGGTTACTAGCCTCTTTTCTTTAATCAAATTCAATTATTCATGGCACATGGAAACCTACTCTACTTCATCTATCTGGATCTCCATCAAAACCCTTAAGGATGGGATTTCTACTTCAAATGGGAGTATAGCTTCCATCTTGTATACTAAGGAAAATGGGGTTGCTCTAGTTAAGGTTCTTATAGATGTTTGATACCCATGCAAAGCAAAGGGTAGTAGCTCATGCCAATCTTTATAAGTGATTGTCATCTTTTCTATGATCTTCTTGATGTTTTTATTGGCCACCTCCTTGGTTTTGTTCATTTTCAGGTGTTAACAGGTATAGACAATCTTAAATTGTTCACATAACTCCTTCTTCATTTTATTGTTAAGGTTGCAAACATAATCAATGATGATTCTCTTTGGGAAACCATATCTATAGATGATCTCCCTTTTGAGAAACCTGAGAACCATACTTTTAGCAACACAATTGTATGAAGCAGCCTCTACCTACTTTGTAAAGTAATCAATTGCCAACAAGATTAAGTGATGCCCATTAGGTGCTTTGGGCTTAATAGGTCCAATTACATCTATACTCCACATAGTAAATGGCCATTGTGAAATCAAGACATTTAGTGCTAAAGGAGGCGTATGAATCTTATCAGCATAGATTTGACACTTGAGGCACTTTCTAATGTAATTGATACAATAGACTCCATCATGGGCCAATAATATCCTACTTCCAAAACTTTTCAGGCCATTGAATGACCATTGAGGTGAGTTCTACACACTCCATCATGGACTTCTTGTATTAACTTCTATGCCTTTGTAGCCTCTATGCATCTTAAGAGCATAGTGTCATGATGTCTCTTATATAAAATGTTGCCACTGAGACAGAAACCTATTGCCAATCTTCTTAGAGTTCTTTTATCATTCTCTGATGCCCCAATAGGATATTCTCTAGTTTTAATAAATTGCATGATATCTTTGTACCATGGCTTTCCATCTGACTCCTCCTTCATAAAGGAACAATAAATCAGAGAATCCTCCTCTGAAAAGGAACAATAAATTGGAGAATCATGCTTCCTTATTTTGACATTTGGGATATCATTACCATCCATAACTAAGTACATAGCTGAGAGTATGGCTAAGGCATCAGCCATCTATTTTTCTTCTTGGAAAATATGTTTAAAGATGATTTTTCTTAAACTGCTCTACCAACTTGCAAATGTGCCTTTGGTAGGGGATCAGGTTTTGGTCCTTAGTCTCCCATTCACCTCTTAATTGGTTGATAACTAATGCAAAGTCTCTAAACACATTTAGAAGGCTAATTTGATAGCTCAAGGATGCTTCTATCCCTATAGCATAAACCTCATACTTAATTTTGTTGTCAGTGCATTCGAAGCACAACTTTACAGTCATAGGGTAATGTTTTCCTTTAGGATATATCAAAATAGCTCTAATCCCATGTCCTATTGCATTGGAGGATCCATTAAACATCATCAACCACCTTCCATTCTTAAGTGATTTATTCTTGGCTACTAGCATCATGATATTTTCATCTAGAAATTTGAATTAGACTAGCTTATGGTTTGAGATAAGATTTTTTACTAGGTGCTCAGCAATCACACTTCCCTTTATTGCCTTTTGAGATACATATTATATATCATTTTTTGACAACAGCATGTGCCATCTCGCAATTCTTTTAATTAATATAGCTTTCTTAAATATGTACTTGATTGAATCTATTGTTGAGATCAACCAAGTTGTGTGGTATATGGTCAAAGCCTATATGCTGCTCATGCTAAAGCATAGCAAGTTTTCTCTAATATTGAGTACTTTGACTCATAATTAGTGAACTTCACCTACTCTTTCTTCCTTGTTTTATTGCATTGCCCTAGCATATAGCCCATTGATTCTTCTTACACAGTGAGGCACCTGAGCGAAGGTTTCCTAAGTACCAATGGAAATAGAATTGGTAGAATTTAAAGGTACTATTTGATTTTATAAAATGCCTCTTAGCATTTGTCATTCCAACTTGTGCCTTGACTTTTTCACAAGAGCTTGAAGATTGGCTTATATGTGGATGTTAGCTGAGATAAGAACCTTGCAATGTAGTTTAGTCTTCCTAAGAAACCCTGCACCTCCTTTTTTGTCTTAGGCATGGGTATAACCATGATGGCCTTAACTTTATTTGGATCCACTTCAAACTTTATTTGGATCCACTTCAATCCCTTTCTTGCTCACCATACATCCTAGCAGCTTTCTTGATCTAATGATGAATGTACACTTTGCTAGGTTTAGCTTGAGCTGATATTATCTTAACCAATCAAAAAGCCTTTTAAGGTGTATCAGATGTTGGACTTCTAATTTTAACTTACCAATGATGTCATCAATGTATACCTCTATTTCTTTGTGTATCATGTAATGGAAAAGAGTCAACATGGCCATTTGATATGTTGCCCTAGCATTTTTTAGACTAAAATATATCACCTAATAATAACAAAAAGTACCCTATAGTGTGATGAAGGTTGTCTTATCTTCGTCCTTTGGAGCCAGTTTAATTTGATTATACCTTGAAAACCCATTCATGAATGAAAATATGGAGAATCCTACAACATTGTCAACAAGTACATTAATGTGTGGAAGCAAAAAGTCATCATTTGGACTTGCTTTGTTCAAGTCCTAATAGTCCACAATGCCCTAATTTTCCAATCTTTCTTTGGCATGTGCAAAACATTAGCCACCCATTTAGGATATTTTGCCACTTCTAATGAATCTTTTAGTTTTTGAAACTCTATGCTTTCCTTTTGATCAGTTGCTTTTTGCCTTTGAATATGCCCTCTGGGCTAGGCCACTTCCCCATTAAGTTAGGTGACTTCATCTTGTAAGGACTTCAACTTCCTTTTATTATCTACAAACTCCTCTTTGGTATGCGCTTGTACTTATTAACCAGGTATACCTCCCTTTTAACTTGTTTGACCTCCTTTTCTTTTTTAGGCAATTAATCTAGCCTTATCCTGCTCCATAATCATAACCCTTTTCTGAAACTCTACAACCTTGGCTTTCTATTCTATTCATTGACTTCTTATTTCATCTTTAATTCTTTATCTTCCAACATAGCCTCTCTAATTTATAAGGTAGATAACATCTTTTTAACTCTTAGTTTCTCCTCTACTTTAACATTTTGATTTGCTCTTATTCTTTTGGAGCATGAAGCTAACAAGGTAATATTAGGAGTAGTGAAACCTTGTTCGTTGTTCTTTCACTAATGAGAATACTTTAAAGTGATTGCAGTTGAATGTTCCCCAAGCTCCATCTATCTCACCTGACATCTAGTTTCCTTATAGCATCATTCTTGGTATCTTTGTCCCCAAATTCAAGGTTGGTACAAATTGTATAAATCCAAATTGCCTCAGGACTATAGTTGGAGTATAGCTAAATAGGCCCCCCACAAGACAACTAAGGGGACCTAAGGTTAATTTCTGTATCCATAGATCACTAGTCTCCTACATAACCACATACTCTCCCACTTGACATTCCTAAAATTGTGAAAGTATGCAATCCATGTGTTATGATCACGCACTTTCTTAGGCTACTTAGATTTGGTGAAATCCTTTAGAGGCTCATAGTCATCAAAATAGGTTGGTTTGAAAGAAATCAAAGGGTAACCCATATTGTTTGGAGAGAGTAAATGACTCACAAACCATGCCATCAATAGTTATGAGCAACCACAAAGCCTGCCTTTGCCATTCTGCCTAAGAAAATTCAAAGATTTAAAAGTTTCTACTAGGATGGGTTACATAGGATTCAAACTAGTCTTTAAAGCTTTCAATAAGACAATCACTTGTCCATCAATATACCCAAGAGCTCTATGAAATACGATCACTCGATAAATAGCTAAAGCTAAGGCTTGTATTGCTAACACTTTGTTTGTTTGAGCACGGCATAGTCTAATAAGGAAACTAATTGAAATGACCCATCCTTTTCCTTTCTCCTTGGCATCATTCCCAAAGTTCATCTTTGGTGAACCAAATAACTTACCCAAACTTTTCTTGGCCCCGACCTTCTTATCATATTTCTGCACCTTGCCCCCATTTACAGGTTTGATTTTCAACAATTCACCATATTCTTCCAAGGTAGGTGTTAGATCATAGCTCCCAAGAGTAAACACTTTATAAACTAGATTTCAAAAGAAGACTAAGGTTTTGAGCAATGCCTTCTCTACCAAGATCGATAATAGGTTTCTTAACTGACCATATTTCCCCACAAACTGTCTCTTTTCTAAGTCAATAAAGCTATCCCAAACCTTCCTCAAATCAAACAAGTCATTCTATTTAAAATACAACTTCTTAATTTCTAGCAATACCACACCACCCTGTCCATGTGAGACATCTACTTACTCCTTCTAAGCCCTTTCTTGAGTGAAGAGCACTTGGTCATGGGGTTCTATGATGATTATGATAGGATTTAATGTAATATTAGTGTCCATAATGATGTCACCTAAAATTTGAGGCAAAGGAAAATGATGACTATGATGTTCAAATTAAAACAAAGATAATGACATGAAGACAAGGTTCCTCTCATGTGCTATAGTTAAAACATGATGGTAAGGGCAAATCCCCAAAGGCAATCTAGCATGCCAAGGGTTATTTGAGTGAGGAAGTACAAGCACCTGTACGAAGTAAAGAGGCCTCATGAAGGATACTCTCCCTACTCCTTCCTAACCTATGAAAGATAAAGAAGCTTGAATTAAGAGCTTATGCTTGCAATTAGGGCGGATGCAATGAGAGGTCCCCTATTTTAAAATGATACAAAGGATGAAAATGCATGTAGTTGCAAGTGAGCAAATGAATAACATTTTCCCATTATGCTTGAGTCATGGAAAATCCTAGGCTCATTTTTCACATCTGAACGTTTAGGTTAAACTTTCATCATAGGATGACTCTAAGGTTACTATTAGTGTGCAATGTGGTAGGTTCTAAACTCCTAAAATCAGCTCCCCAAATTGTCCCAAAGTGTTAACTTGAGTGAGGGTGTTCAAGTGCCTACACGGAGACCAAGGGTCTCACAAAGAACAACCTTACTCTATGCCTTCGCTAGCGTAAAGATTCCTAAGAGCTCGAGTATAAAGCTAAGACCTCCCCTTTTCTAAGGTGCATTGTGGTGTGGGTGCACGTGTGTAGGGAATAAGCCATCCACTCATTCACTCACAACCCTACAAAATAATCAGCCAGCCACCAGTCTATAGATATAGTAGATAATGTTGTGGAAAAGTAAGTTGTCTAGACCTAATCTAGCAGCATGATCTAGGCATGATTTAAGAATGCAAATCCAAAATGAAAAGTTAAAAATCCCAAAACACAATCCAAAATGCAAAATCAAAAGACTAGAAGACAAATAAACTAGACAATCAACCAAAGTACAGAAATAGAAAACAAAATGCAGCAAGCACCAACTCATGTGGCCTAAGCCTCAAAGGTCCCTAGTGGAATCACCAAGCTATCGACATGTGGTGTAGAGTGGCAATCATGAAAGATAAAAGACAAGTTTGGAAATGTATTGTTTAGGAAAAGAAATAAAAATGGAGTCACTACCAATTTATATCAAAATGGTGAAGTCAAACACTGGAGAGTATGGTCTACATTACAAAAAATGGGTTCAAGTTACATAAGTGTAAAGAAGGTATTAGCACCCCTACAACATCCTTTAGTACCACATTGGTGTTTGTTTCTTTTGATTTCAACAATTTGTTTTGTGTCTTGTTAAAAAATAAATTTATTTTGTTTTTTCATTTTATTGTCCCACTACTAGCTTTACACGTGATCAAGCATGATCTGGGATTATCACAGCTAGCAAGTGGCACTTAGTCATGGAAAAGATTAACTTAATGCTTGGTTCATCTAGGGTTTACATCAAAAATAGTTACCTAGCTTAACTAAGGCTTGTTGAAAAATAATGGCGTACTTAGCTTGACTAGGTTTAAAATACATTTTCCTAGCTTGACTAGGGTTTTTAAAAAATAAGGGTGTATTTTTTAAATGCATCAATGAAACCATGCCAGTTAACTAACTAAGCTCATGATGCAATTTTCTTTAGGATAATTAGATAGTAGTCACTTGACTGACAACCCCCTTTATCCATCATTGAGAAGAATCTGGATTTAAGGAAGAAATAAGATAATAATGATAAAAGATACAAATGAAATTTAGAGTGGTGAATAGTATGGGACATAAATGAAATTTATTTATGTGAATAGTACATGGCACAAACAGAATTAAGAGTGATGAATAGTGTGGGACATAAATAGAATTTATGTAAATGAATAATACAAGACACAAATGGAATTTGTGTACGTAAATAGTGCAGGACACAAATGAAATTAAGAGTGGTGAATAGGACACAAATAGAATTATTGTACATAATAGTGTTGGATACAAATGGAATTAAGAGTGATAAATAGTGTGGGACATTAATGGAATTGATATACATAAATAGTGTGGGACTCAAACAGAATTATTGTACATGAATAGTGCAAGACACAAATGGAATTAAGAGTGGTGAATAGCATGACACATGAAATTTATATATGTGAATAGTATAAAATTGTTTTAAATGAAAAATAAAATTATAACAAAGAGGAGACAAACTCACATGGGTGGACCCTTTTCATTTTTATTTTTTATTTTTTGAGATGAAACAATTTTAATTACTAGTATTATTTTTTTATATTTTTCAAATTAACTTTAGAAATTCATGAAAAATAATATTAATCTTATCAAACCAAACTTAGAAGTCAAAATATTTTTTGTCAAAGAGATTTTTTTATATTTTCTAGAAACAAAAAGAATTGATGAAAATGATACAGTTAAATCTCACAATCTTCATTAGAAGATTTTCAAACTTGTACCAAAAATTCTCAAAAAATCATATGGATCTAACTATATATTTTGTTTTATTTTTCTAAAGCATTTTTCTTTTTGAATTATTTTGGGAGGGGATAGGTGTGGGGTGCATTACATCCAAAAGTGGGTTTGGTACACCCCTATTCCAAATTGCCTACACAGAGGTGCCATATCATGGTAGAAAAGCTTCCATACAATTCATTTTAAGCCATAAATCATATGTAAAGCACACATAGTGGAATGTAAAATTACTAGAATGAGGAATCAAGGAAGAAAAATCTTTCACAAACAAATTAAATTGCCATCACAAAGAGTAAAATGGAGGTTGCAAGGATGAATGTCATAGTTTAAAATATGAAGAATTCTACAACCTACACAGACTATAGCTCAAAGCTCCAATAGCACAGAAAAGTACCCTTAGATGTACTAAGTCCTTCTGATTTAAGCTTAATTACAGCACTCTCTTCTTTGTCTTCATTGTGTTGCTTTCTCTTTCTTTTTTTTTCTTTCACTCTATCTCCCTTTTTTTCTTATTCTTCAATCTCTTTATGCTGGGCTCTATTTCTCTCCTAACTTCCTCCTTTTTTCTGAATGAAACACCTTTATTTATAGAAGCTCTTGGCAGTGTGAAAGTAATATTGGGTTTAACTCATTGCCTTAATGATTGAAATTATTCACCAGCATGTTCGTCTTCTTTCAATCATGCATCCATCTAACAAGCACAAGATCCAACATTACTTGTCATCTTATGCATTGCATTTAAATTATTCATTTACACCTTCATCTTCTTTCATTTGCTTTGCTTCCCCTTTCATCTTCTCTCATTTACTTTGCTCCGATGCATTGAAATTATTCACTTGCATCTTCATCTTCTTTCATTTGCTTTGCTTCCCTATTCATCTTCTCTCATTTGCTTTGCTCCCATGCATTGAAATTATTCAGCTAAATCTTCATCTTCTTTCATTTGCTTTGCTTCCCCTATCATCTTCTCTCATTTGCTTTCCTCCCATGCATTGAAATTATTCACCTGCATATTTGTCTTCTTTTATTTGTTTTGCTTCCCTTTTTGTATTCTCTCATTTGCTTTGCTCCCATGCATTGAAATTATTCACTTGTATCTTTATCTTCTTCCTTTTGCTTTGTTCTCCCTTTGTTTGCCAACACCACTTTTCCTCTTTTCTTCTTTTTCCATCTTTCTTTCTTTTTTCTTTTTTAATTTTTAAATTTTAAAAGATAATATTATTAACATTGGTAACCTAAAAATATCTTTAAATTTTTTTCATTCTCATCCAATTAATTTCCAAAAAATACATATATTCAAATAAGATAATTTTAGAACCTATACATGGTTCATTTTAATTTTTTAGGGTCTGAACAAAATTAGATATCCATAGTATGCCCTGTGTATTTTTCCTTGGGTCTATGAGTGCCTCTTTTTTTTAGCATTTCTTAGAATGTGTTCTTCCCTCTCACAATCTATGTGCCTACATGTTTCTCCCCCAACCACATAATCATATTCACTTAATATATGTGCTCTCCATGGTGTGGCAAGACTTCCTCTTTAGTGAGTGTTTCCTTCCTTGTGAGAGTGTGTGAATGTTTTTTCTTACTGACCCTCTATGTGCCTCTCCTTTCTATTCTTAGTATTTCTTCCCTTTCAATAAAATGAATTTTCCTTTTTGTTTTGTGCTCCTCTCATTCCCTCTTCACGCAGCTCCTTGGGCATGTGTGTCTCTCTGAGTCAATTCTTCGTGTGTGTTGCCCTGCTTGGTTTGGTATGCATCTTCTCTCTCTTTCCAGAGTTTGTGTGCTTTCTCTACACCCTAACAAAATCATCTCCCATTTTTGTGCAATGTCTAGTGGTTCTTCCTTCACTTTCAGCAAAAATGGGTTTTTGGCTTGTGGTCCCCTTCCCACAAATTGTGAGATCCTTCTCTTTCATTCACTCTTCATTTTCTCTTTCAATTTCTTCATCCTTTTTCATTTTTTGTTTCCACATTTTCATTTTGTTTTTAAAACAAATCCTTTTTTGTTTAAAAGAAAGCTCAATCAAGCCCCAAAGTCTTAGGCCTTTTTGTTTGTTTTCCTTGTTTTTCCTTTTTTTAAAAAAAGAAAAACCAAATTCAAAATTTTGGTTTGCATATTTATCAACATTGTTTTAGAATGTTTCTTTCTTCAGTTTGAGTTTTTCTAAGCCTAAAAGTTTTTGACATTTTTTATATGTTTTTTCTTAAACAAAAACAAACACGAAGATGACAAAGACTTAGCAAAACTGGAATCAAAAAAATACTCTTGGATCCTTCTACTCTTATTTATTTTGACTCTAAAAATGTTAAGTCTTATATGGAAAAAATTTTTGGATTCAATTACAGATATATTTTTATTTTTGGGCTTCATAATTATTTTTTGGGTTCAATTTTGTTAATGGGTCTTGTTGGTGTCTATAGTTTAGACAACTACATATAGTCTATGATATGGAACATCAATTATTTAATTTCATCTTACTCAAACTTGGATGACTGGTTTTCCTTTAACTTATTTGAATTATATTTGATAGTTTTTATGGTCATTTAGAAAAGTTTATATTTGTTATTGATGCATCTATGTATATTTTTCCCATAATTATATGTTGGCCTAGACCATTTATGCCAATGTAGTTGCAATCAATTTGTTGTTCATAAATCTTTTACATGTATTGTTTTTTACCTATCCCAAACAAAACAAACTATAATATGCTTGCTATAGAAATAAAATATTTTAGAGTAACTACTAGGTTAAATAGTTTAAGTTATTATCATGTACATTCCTTAGAGTAGAACTTGAAGGGGCAAATTCTATGGAGCAAAAATGCAATTTCGTAGTATTGGAGCAATATAAAGATTTTAACCATGACATAAGCCAATTATAAATAAAAAGTAATGATTGATACTCTAATTATGATTTGTAAGTAAATTAATACTAAATTAATTGATATCAACAAAAATGGCAAATTTTCTATTCACTCCCATTTTAGAAGGATGGCTTTTAGATTTAGGTTGAATTATTCATCCGATTCCTTTAGTTTAGTTGAGCTTTCAAATAAGTCCTTATAGTTAAAAAAACCATATACATAGATTCGTACACTTATCTTTGTTGAGTGATCAAGTCTCCAATGTTAGAGAATGCTATGACACCGTCAATGACTAGTTTATGTGGCTAACAGATTTCATATGTGGCAAACTGACTTCCTTATCATGATGCCACATAGAGAACATTTAGCTTCACCAAGAAAAAGATCCAAATACCCATTCACAAAAACAAAGTCACAACCATCAATGATCACAAAAATACTAGCATAGAATAAGGACCTTAATACACTAATTAAAATCATGGTATTTGAGGTTCAATGCACTGATTAAAAACAACTCTTCCAAATGTACTTGAGTGGTTAGTGAAGAAGAGAGAGAAACTAAGTGATAAAGCCACAATGAACACTATCGTTGTTGTCTTGGTTGTGCATTGTCATCTTTTAGAGGTTGTTCATATTCACAATTGGATATGGTGAGTCTGTACATGCTTGGTTGGATCATATGCTATGTACAGAGCCTCGTTGCACTCTACAATTTGGAAATGATGAATATGTACACTTGGTTTTCGTATAGTGCAGACCACACCCCCTTGTCCCTTCCCTTATTCCATGCCTTCTTCTAATGCCAAAAGGCTTATAAACCCTACGAAGACCCTTCCTAAGGCCCCTATTGTTCTACCCTTTTTTAGTCCCACCAAAATTTAGACCTTTTTCATTGCTCATCATCCTAACTTTAATTTCCCCTTATGGGTTTCATTTTCTTGTTGACAATTCTCTTAAAGCCATAGTTATCTTTGAGGAAGAAATTATCCTCAATAGGAAAGAGCTTTATTTCTTGAAATTAACAATACTAAAAGAAGCGATGATTCTGGAGCTATTTATAGGGGTTAGACATATTGAAATTTGCAAAGGAATAGTTTGCATTTCTTAGAGGGTCTCTATGTCTCCTATCCCCTTCCCTCCCTTAAAGAATCTAAATTCAAAGATTTGGAAGCTAAGAATTTTCAACTACCACCGACAACTTTGCCACTTCCTTTTTATTCCATCGAAGAAGAAAAGAAAGTGCAATAGCCCCTTTGCTCCCATTAATCAAGCTTGCAACAGCCCTCTACTCCAAATGGTGGAGAACCTACCATAATGCCATTGTCCTTTCCCAACCAAAATGTTGATACCTAAGTTGATAACTCTATTGAAAGGTTTAAAGCTGGTTTAAGGATGGAGAAGATGAACTCCATGAAGGAGAAGAAAGGGATAAGGAAGTTGAATCTTGGCTAAAAAATTTTACATTGTTGCCAAAGAAAGAAATAGAGAGTGTGGATGTCTCCTATGGTCAAAGATTTTAGTTAATAATTAGAGTATTAATCATAACCTCTCATTTTTAAGAATTAATAGAAGTGTGTATAAAATTCAAACCACAAAACTTTGTATCAAAATTCAATTTAAACTTTTAAGAATTGATGATAAGGATCAAACTCTTTGTCACTTAATTTTACAAGCTTTCATATGATGTTAAGAATTAATTATTCCAAAAACTTGTTATTAGCTGGGAATTAAATTGGCAATTAAGTCTACAAAATCTTGAAAGAGAAAGAAGACAGGCAAAAAAATAGCTTGCAAACAAATCCCATTTGAATTAGGGTGATTTAATAAAGATTCCACTGCAAAGGTGAGAGCACCCAATTGACAATGACTATAGGTAAAATCTAAATCACTGTAGCACATTGATGCCCACATCCCATTCATTCCTCTTGGCCTAAATGTTGGCCACTGCATGACATTGGATGTGAATCTTTAGGGTCCTTGGGCTAAGCTCTCCTTCCATTTATGACACGACTCATCCTATTGATGGACCCCTCTCTAACTTCTCACTCTCCCATGTCATCACAACCTTTAGCCAATTTTGGAAGATCTCTAGATAGAGGTGATGTTAGTGATGTTCTTCCCATGATTCCCATCACAATGAGCCCTTTTTTAAGGGCAAATTAGTTAGACTTTGCGAGACTCCCCTAACAACCTAAAATTAATTTGATTGCCTACAATATAGTTTCAATTGAATTAAGAATGACAATTCTATCATTTCTAAGGTGCACATAGCAAATAATTATGTCAAAGAATTTTGTAAACCATTGCAAGACTCATTGATTGTGAAACTAAAGGGAAATCTATATGCTATAAAGCCCAAACTACTAGGCTTAAAATGTTTTGGTATGCTAAGGGGGATTTAGAAGTTGAGGACTTAGACTTTGGGTACTTTTTTAGTGAAATTGGTGTGAACAAAGGATTACACTTATGCACTTTATAATGCATCTTGAGTGATCTTTTATCATTAAATGCTAGTTAGAATGTGGTTTCCTGTTGTGTTCCATCAAAAGATATAATGAACTCAACTATGGTATGGGTTTGCTTTCTAGAACTCAATTATTAGAGTGTTCTCTTAGCCATTGGTACGATAATTAATTGGGCAACTAGTAGGGGTGGATACCAATACTTTACTAGCATCCAAGGGCCATTTTGCTAGGGTTATTGCACAAGTTGGTTTTAATAACCCTTTACTAGCCACTTTTTGGGTTTGATGGTAATTTTTGTGCACAAGGTGGATCAATATGAAAGTGGCCAAGATGATAGTGCAGATTTGGAGAGGGAAGATTGGCACAAGCTACCATTGAACTAACCATAACAAGGTGGTTGTGACCCTACGACTCAAGCTCGACACCAATTGTGTATCCTGTACCTTGGTTCTACACACAAACATAGTCAAAGGTAAAGGGTAAGGATCAATAAAAATCTTTAGTGAGTTAACTAACTAAAATTAAATTAAATGAGCTACCACAAACATATAAAGTTTAGGGCTAGAAAGAGTTGGGTGAGATTTTCCCAATTCCCTTTACAACATTGGTAGTGGATGACCTTAAGTGATGTAAGCACTAGGATGGCTAGATTGTTGAGTGCCCTGAAACTTCAAGAATTGTCATAGTCAGTTGCAAAATTTTTATCTTAAATTTTTATTTAAAACTTAATAAGAACTTGATTTGTTTAATTTGTAATAATTGTCACCTGATTTTTAATTATCATTTTTTAAATATAACTTAATTAAAAAATGGCATAATATTTCTACCAAACATCAATCAATTTTTCCACAAGATTGTAAATCATATTCTATAAAAGAATCAAAACACTAGAAGTTAAAAAGCATACATCAAGTCTTCACATATCATAATTTATAATTAATAAAGGTATAAAGACCCAAAATTTTCAATTTTTTATAATTCAAAATTTGAAATTCTAATTTCTAGAATTCCATTTATAAATTATAATTTTTACAATTCTTTTTATTTCTAATATATATATTAAAACATTTATAATTAGTTTATTATATATAATAATCTATAAATTATTGTATACTATAATCACATTTTTTTCAAAATTTCAGCTGAGTTTCCCTTTAAAAAAGAAGACCCTCTTCCACAAAAAACACCTCAATTTTTAACTACTCAAATAACAACTAAAACATTTTATTCAACTATTGAAAATTACATAAGTCATTTTTCCTTATGCCAAAAATAATAATTAAAAAATAAGTCACATATCCTAATGGTGAAATAGTGCAACTCTCATAGTAAACAACAAATAAAGCAATGTATAAGTCATCTATTTTAATGACCAAATAATGCAACACAATAAAGAAGAGAAATTTTGCTACCAACCTAAAAGCTAATATAGTGGAAATGAATTTATCACTTTGCAAGTACTTTTAGCCATTAACCATGCTCAAAAACTAAGTGGAGTCTTGGATTAGAGAGAAGAGAAAGACAAATGCAAGTAGAGATGAACAGAGAGAAAAAGTCACTTACTCTATGAATGGAAGACATTTGAAGTAAGAGATGTCAGAGCCCCACCACCAATGGTTGACCACTATTGGGCTTTATTGGAAAACATTGAAAATCCATTGGCCATAAGACAGACACCAATAGAGGAATGGTGGGGAGGAGAGAGCAATAGGATAAAAATGGAAGGGAACTCACATGGGCTTATATTAATGGAAATTTATTGATGAATTACCAAGGGATTAGTCACCAAAATTTTGAAACTTAATTAAATGAAATGGCAGCATTTTTTATTACTGGGGGCTAATCCCCTTATAATCAATTAGTAATTTCAAATGTCTAGTGAAATTATTAATCACTACTATTTATTTAATCAATTGAAATTATTTGATGCATTATCAATGGCCAATCCCTTGGTCATTGGTAATTTCAAACATCTTGTCAAATCATTAGTTATCATAGCATAACTAACCAATCCAAATTTACTAACAAATTTTTGACAACCATTCCCCCAATATTTGGTTGCTAACTTCATATTGCCATTTATTTAAACAATCTAAATTAACCAACAAATTACTAAGGGCCTTTCCCTCATAGTCAATTGATGAATTCAATAAAGTGAATGTTTGACTATTTGACCTTAACTTTGACTTATAAGTGTTACCTTAACGTGTCAAATTGTTGTGAAACTTTATGGAGTTGATGGGGATCATCAAATACAATAATGGAGATTATAATAGTTTAGAAAAGTTAATAAAAGACAATTAGGTTATATACGTAAGAGCTACATCCAATTGATCAAATACATGAATATGAACTTTTGAATTTGGACGATCAAACTGTGCTCACCCTTTAGATGAAGTTCTGTGACAATCAAATAAATAATTGAATGGATCATTATGTGCTAACCCTATTTACAAATGATGTTTTTTAATGTGATTGATGGTCAAATTTTGTCAAATTACTTTGAAATTTTGCCAAACTATTCTTATCTATGAGATCACCAAATCCATTGGTGGAGATAGTGTTTTGTTGAGAAATCTATTGAAACATAATCCAATTAATGTGCTCAATCCCACCAATTGATGTTCAAATGGTATTAGATTGTTCAAACTTTATGGGGTTACTATAATGATTAAGATTGTCACATCAAATGGTGGAGATTGCTACATTTTGAAAAAATTTTAATTTCATGATGGGTAAATTGGTTGTATGACACTTACGTTATATACATTATGTTTACACTTTGACCAATCATTTACAAGAATATCAAATTCTTTGACTTTGGTCAAAAGCCATATGATCACTCAAATTTAAAAGGTATTTTTTTTAGTGAGATCATCAAACTAATTGTGGAGGTTGTATTCTGTTTTAAAAATCAATTATTTTTTGTAATTTATAAGCAATATTGATAGATATTAAATCTACCAACAAGCTATCCATAGGCAATTGAGAACCATCATTATTTAATTTCAAGATATTGAGGGAATTTAAATGAACTAACTCCTAATATATGTCAGTAATTAGAAAACACCATTATTGAATTTCCAACTATCAACAGGGTTTAATATACTTATGGTTTTTCCATTGGTAATGGAAAAAGTTAACTAATTTTTTTCCTTTTTTGGCAAAACCATCTGTGGAGTGATTCATCAACAATGATAATATGTACTTCACAAATAATTTGGAACCAAAAAGAACAAAAGATATGATATATTACATAAAAACAAGCTAAAGAATGGAGAAGGTGAAATCTAGTTTTGGAAATCAAACTACATCCCTTAAGTAGTAGTAGTTTGGCTTCTAAACTTGGAGTTTATTTTTTCATTGTCATAACATTTTGTAAGTGAAAAAACAAGAAGAGAAAAGAGAGAACCAAATCTAAAGAGAGAAGTGAGTGTCAAGTCCAATTTCTACAATATTGTAATATCCTTTTACTTAATATTTTATGGTTGATTATGTAATTTATCTGACTATAATTCATCTTGAGATCAATTATTACACTGAGTTGTTAATGTTGTAATTTTAGGAGAACAGCATAAAATGAGGGCTTTTATTGAATTTCAAAGGTGACATAGTGGTTGCATTGTGCCAAGAATAAAGAGAGGCTAGCCAAGGATGATATTAGACATGCAAGGCTAGGAACACCCTAAGTTGAAGTGAAAAATTTGAAGCAACATCTTCAGACTTGAGTTTTTTAGGCAACAACTAAAGATTGGCTTATATCTAGATTTACAAACATTTAATCCAGGAGATTCCTAATTCATGTGAATCTAGAGATCTCAAGATCTAAATTGATTACTGTTTTGTATGATTGGATTTGGATAGGATGGTAATTCATTGAAAAAATAATAGTTTGGGTTGCATCTATTTTAGCTAGTCTGTAAAG
Organism: Dicorynia guianensis; assembly: GCA_037013595.1. NCBI lineage: Eukaryota > Viridiplantae > Streptophyta > Magnoliopsida > Fabales > Fabaceae > Dicorynia > Dicorynia guianensis. The sequence goes on along the minus strand of JASUAB010000010.1, from coordinate 19,761,709 downwards.
AATGAGTCATATCATGGGCGACACAACCCAAGTTGAAATGATTTTGGTCCCATGTGAACCTAGACATACAAAGCTTCATGGGCCACAAGAAGATGTGCTTAATATATAGTAATCAATGGAAAAATTTTGAAGACTACTGGAGGTGTGAAATTGTGAAGTGAGTTGCTTTAGTCCAATTAAGCCCAATACCTCATTAATAGGCCTATACTTCAGAATTAAGTGATCACCCAATAGTTCTAAGGTGATTCAAGCATAGGGAAGTAGCTATAGTCCACGTGAAGTTAGAATTGGGCTGTTTTACCTATTTTAGCCTAATATTCCAAGAAGTGGATCTCCCCCTATTTAGAACTCAAGAATGACCCAAGATTCATTGTTCCAATTTTAAGAACGTTCCTAATCAAAAAAAGGGGTTTGCTAAGCATGATTTATGGGCTAGATGATCAATAAAGGCCAAGATCACCAAAGAGCTTCCTAAAATGCCCAATCTGTACTTTGTGGTATCTTTTGATGTTTTGGGCTGCTCTGCAGCTAAAACCCTTTCAAAATTCATCAAATCTAACCCAAGAAAGATTAGAAGAAGGTTAAGTAGGATAACAACATATAAAGGGCCTTGGCACATGAAGAGTAGGAGAATCAAGTGAAAGAACAATAGTGCAATATCTGGTTAAGGTTCTTAGTTTGTTTACGGAACATTGGACACAAGAGCATGATATGCACTTGAATCCTTGACTAAGATGTGTTCTTAGAGGCTTGATGAGGAAGAAGAGGTGTGATTCAAGAAGAATAGAGGCATTCTTTAAAGAGAGTCTAGCAATAGATACCTTAGGATTAGATATTTGTAACCTTGTTCTTATTCTTTTTCTTCTTAGTGTTCTTTATTTCATTTCAAAATTCTAGTTACATGATGGTTATTATTTTTTTAAATCTTAATTTGAATTTTAAAATGATATGTGGCTGAATTTTTAATTAGGTATTAGCAATTGAACTAACATAAATAATTGGTAATTTGATTGATCTTGGTATTCTTGGACTTAAAAATTTCTCTTGTACTCTAAGTTTAATGAATTTACTTAGGTTGATTACCTAATTAAATTTAAGAAAGAGATGAGTGATTGTAAGATAACCCCACTCTAGATTCAATTAGGTAGAGAACATCTAAAGATTAGTAAGATAAAAATATTCCTAACTATAGGTGCAATCTTTTAAATCAATAGGCTTCATGCATTCCCTAAATCTATTAATATAGGAATATAATTAATTACATGTAGGTGGGAGGCCTAATTACTTTAGGAATGAAGTATTAGATGTAAGAATGCATTGATTGCTAGTCTTTTATCTAAACAGTAAGAAAGTTGCTAGTTGCTGATTACAATTGTTAGAGAAATTGTGAAATCCCTAGTATTTCATTCATCACAAGAGCATTCTTGAATGTTTCTAGTTAAGTAGTTAGTTCTGCATTTTTAGTTTGGATTTTTTCTTTTTCATAATTCCAACTTCCCAAATAGATTTTAGCTTAAGACAATTTTAGTAGTTAGATTAGTAGCCAAATTCCTATGGGTTTGACATCCTAGGAATACTTTCTTACTACATCTTATAGTGTACACTTGTGCTTAAGAATATTGGTATAGTTAATTGCACATTAGTGAGAGAAAGCAAAATGAGGAAAAAGCAGCAATAATGATTTTAAATGATTTTAAATATGATATGAATGACGGCATGCATCCTTGAAAGCTAATATATTACCATTTACTAGTCATCCAAAAGGCATGTTTTTGATAATATTGATGGGAAAGCCTGTCAGTACATGGAAAATTATGTTTTGAGGGAATTCAAAGGGATTGATGTTAGTAATAATTTCTTGCCAAGTAGGAATCATATCAACCAATTTTCTAGTAGAAATTTTCTCCATAGGACACTTCTCTCCATGTTTCATGTTTGACAATATTGAATGAATTTGTCAATATTTCTTCATTTGTATCAACTCATAATTGCTTATCGGTATAAAATTATTTTCTAGTAGTATTAGTGCCGCTTTGATATCATGTGAGAGTGGATTTTGAGAGAAAACATGAGAGGTTAGACATTTCAACATTATTATTTATAGTAGCCATACAATAAAGATGGGCTCTAATTCCTAAAAACAATAGTCCTAATTTTCAAATTGTATGCCTAGTTCTATAGATATAAATGTCCATTCTAATTTACACACATAATGTACATGTCAAATGCTCGCTAATTTAATAGTATATTTATTAAAATAATGAAGTTTCTATTTATGTTTCTTGTTTGGTTAAGAGGAACTCTACTTCCCTAGGTAATTTCAATGTATATGTTGATGGGAGTTGTCTAGGTAACTCAAGTTTATTATTAGAGATTCCTTTGGTGGGATTTTTATTTTTAGCAAGTGGTTATTAGCTTTTAGTGTTTTTCATGGCATGAGCTTCCTCGAGATTCGGAGCTTGGTAAAATTCTAGTTACTTGGACTCATCGGAAGCTTCTATTTTGTAAAGGGGCTCTAATATTAAATCACTGTGGGGTCATAAATCATGATGTTAGATCTCTTATCTCCATAGATGGGATGGCATCCCTTTCTCATTTTCTTCAGGAAACTAATTAGTGGGATAATTCTCTAGCTAATTGAAGTTCTTGTTCTCTCTTGGCTCTTTCCCTTCTCGTTGACCCTCTTCTTAATATGAATTTGTCTCTCTTAGCTAACAAGGTTGAAGTTTCTTGCCTTATCTTTTCCAAAAGAAGAGGGAATAGGAAAATTACATAACAATTTAAGCTCATTAGTTATTCAAATTGAAGTGTACAAATGATATATGAATTAATCTCATTATTAATAACAAAATATTAGCCTACTAGTGAGCTAGTTTCGCCCCAACTTTATGCCAAAGGTTTGACTCTCTCACTAGTAATAGTGGGAGATACTCTAAGAAAAATGTAAAAAAAATAATAATAATCTCATTATTTATTTACTAATGTTAATAGCAATTACCAACTCAGATCATCATAAGATAAAAATCACTAGATTTTTTTAAGCTCTCAGTGGCATTATATGATAAAGGAATGCATTTAATGAATCATTACAATATTTATTAGGGGTGGCAGGGCGGGTTAGGTTTGGGATGAAATACACAAAACCATTTGAAACTGGAATCTGCATTACATTCAACTGATTTCACCTAGATTGATACATGAAACTGAATTTTTCCAGTTAAAATGGCTCAAGTAGCCACAGTTGGATTGTTTCGGGTTGAAGATTAACTCATGGTCTCCTAACTTTTTTGGGTTCAATCAGGTTGGGTTCAAATTGGGGACAAATTCTCAGATCTCTAACCACAACCTAGATCCGAATTAGGATAAATTATCAAATTTGGAGTTGTGAATAAGAGGGATTGGGATTGAGAAGACATTAATTAGATATAAATAAGAGGAAAAGAGGGTCTTAGAGAAATAGAGAAAGAAGATTACCACATTGAAGACAAGCAGAGAAATGCTCAGACATGACTTACAAAATGGAATAAACATTCCGAAAAAGAGCTTAATGCTGACGGAATACATGATATAAATTTCTGGATGGGATCTGCAGAGAGAGATTGGCAATGAGTGAGATGCTGAGTTTGGATGCCTGGAAGAGTTGGATGCACTTGGGTATGATATCCTTGAGGTAATCATCTTTAGGATGAGCCACCATGGCTATGGCGGTGGCTTGGTTTAAAGAGTTGGATGTGGAGGAAAAGTAAGAAAAGCATAGGCGTAAAGCGTAATTGATGAGATTAAAAGAAAATCCTGAGAATGAAGTGTAATGGCGGGAGAAGGAAGAAAAGTGTGGGTGTAAGTGTAATTGAGGAGAGTAGAAGAAAATGGTGAGGATGAAGTGTGACAACGAGAAATTACTTAAATGTTTGTTTTGGTTTGGGTTGGATTCTTATGAGTCAGAAATTCTGAACCCAAACCCAACCATTGTAATCCAAGTTGCCCATAAACCACACAGGCTCAAATTGTGTCCATTTTTTCAATAGTTTGAACTGGGTATAGCAGGTCGGGCTATGTTTATCCAGTACTGTCCATTTAGGATTTTTTGACGTTTAGGATTTTCTATTACACAAGTACAACAAATGCCTTCATTACCCTATAGAAGAGGAGATAACATACATATGATGCCTTCACATATGAAACGAGTCCTACATAAATGATATAGCTGTGTGTTCTAGTGGTCTACATGCACTAGGATTTTAATTTTAATGGTACTAAAAACAAAAAGTGATTGTATACTCCAAACATAGTATTCCAAAACCATTTTACAAACTACTTTAGAGAAAACAAAATCAGAGAATGAAAACAAAAAGTCCCTAGTATTCCGAACATAGAAATTGAAATATAAAAGAGGGGGCTTAACACATGAAAGAAAAGAATTTGAGATTAACGGCTAAATATTAACACGTACTTAATTTTTCTCTCTATCTTTTATAAAATTGTTTAATTCTTTTGACCTTCTTCTCCTTGATTTATGTGATTACATGTAGTTTAAGTAAGTTAAGAAATAGGCTCCAGACATTCACAGCACTAAATATATTTCGCTTTATGCCTTAAGAAAAGAAATACCACTATATTTTTTCCTTCTGTGGAGTCTAAAATAGCAACTACTTTACTTCCATACCTCTATTCTGGTAATAAAATTATATAAAAATTTTATTTAAAAAAATTTAGCAATTAAATTTAGAGTGCTATTATTCTTATAATTTTATTTTTAATTAATTTTTACAATTTATAAACTATTAAATTTATTAGATTATATAAATTGAATTATGAAACTTAAGTGAGTTGAAAGTCCACACCAAAATATGTGGACATTATATAAGATTAAAGATATAATAATAGACTTTTCTATACATTTCAGACTGTTGGATATATAAAATATTATTTAAAAGAATTTAAATAATTTAATTTATTAAATTTTATAAATTAAATTATAAATTTAATAAATGCAATTGTTTTGTGAGAGTTTTGTCCCATTCGTGGGAGTAAACTTCTGCTCAAAGCGTAATGGACCTCAATGTGTGAGCTCCGATGCGACATGTTGTGGATCCTTTATAGTATCTTCAGGGTTCCTGACCTTGATTTTTTTGGGACAAGTTGGCGATGAGGGACCGGATGTATTTTAGTCAAGACAGTTACCTACGCTAGCTTACAAGGCATTTAAACACCTTCTAGTCTGATATTAAGAGGCTACTACATAACAAACGCAACTATTAGAGACCCCATATGCAAATACAAGTTGCAAAATTTCTTGTCCCTTATTTGCTTACATGACTATGTTCATTGCGTCCTACTACAAGTACACTGTACAGCTGCTAGGCAGTGCATCATGTCACGGACCAACTTGAGAGACTCATTTAAGATTATGTTGCTGTAATGTCGACACCCAAAGAATATGACCTTGCAATGTGGATAAGAAAGGCAACTATCTCAGGAGTCAGTAGAGAGCCGAAGAGAGTGAAAACCGTGTACTGCCCACTGGATAGACAGCAGAAATTGAGCTATATATATATATATATATATATATATTGGAAGCTAGCGTCTCTCAAATTCAATTGTTCTAATATATCTTAGTTTCCAAACATGACCACAGGCCATGAAACTTCGAACTTGGAACTGATACGTCAGCATCTTCTTGGTGACTTCTCTTCCACAGAAACCTTTCTCGCCAATCTCAATCCTGTAAAACTTGAAGACCCATTATCAGACTTTGATTTCGGCTCATATGTTTCAGAACAAAGCTTCTGTATTTTCATTAAAGCCTCTGAATTCGAAACAGATAAGGAACTCGTTGGTCTCAATTCTACAAAGGTTCTCAACTTCATCTCAAGCAGTGACTCGAAGGAAACCCAAAACTGCAATTCGCTTGAAAAGTTGGTGTCTGGTCAAAAGGCATCGGAGCGTGGTAAGGCGAGACGATACAGAGGAGTCAGGCGGAGGCCGTGGGGCAAGTTTGCGGGGGAGATACGTGACCTGACCCGGAAAGGGACCCGGGTTTGGCTTGGTACATTTGAGAGTGAAGTTGATGCTGCGAAAGCTTATGATTGTGCCGCCTTCAGAATGAGGGGTCAAAAAGCCATACTAAATTTTCCTCTGGAGGCAGGAAGGTCTGACCCTAAGCCCAGCAGTTATGGCCGGAAACGGAGAAGAGAGAGCAAAGAGGACCTGCCAGAACTTCAATTTCAACATGGCATTTCTACATCCCGAGTACTGAGGAGAAAATTGTACTCAACGCAACTCTTATTGGGTCCGGTGCTTTCTGTAAATGTGGTAGTTACTGGCTATGGCTATGGCTATATATGCATCTGCTTTGTCCGGAACTTCGGACTTACACGTAAATTAAACTAAGTACATCTTTGGTTCCAAAACTTAAATTAACTTCTGTAATATTTCTTAAATAAATTGATAGTTACTTACTCATTATTCACTTAACGCTCTTTCCTAACTGTATTCATATATATACACACATATATATATTTGATGCCAAATTTTTATTCTTGTTAATTTACAAATTTATCTCCAATAAAATATGGTAAGGCCATGTATATGTGATTAATTACTTTAAAATTTACATTTTTTTTATCGTTTCTTAACCCTTTATATTAAAGTTAAAATACTAATTATCGATAATCGTTACTTAATAGTAGATTTCTAAAGGAATATAAACCCTCGGCAATATACATTGCTTGCTTTTTTGGGAGAAAAAAATATTAAAAAATAAAAAATTACTCCATTGACAATATTTTTAAAAAACCAAAATTTGTGTGTTAGAAATTATTATTAATGGATTATCAATATTACAAACAAACAATCTTCTGAAAATAATTAAATAAAAAATTATTGAGAGATTATCTATTAATAATTATTTATTTGAGGATAAATTAAAAATTAATACTACCTAAACTACATTTTAATTCACATATTTAATTAAGATTTCTATTTTAATCCATCGATTATTTGAATTTGAATAATTTCAACAGTGCCTTTCATACTCTCCTTTGGAAATATTTTCATTAAATGGTGGCACTTATTTGTCCAATAAAGGCACCCTTTTAAATCGCCGATGGATTATTCTATTGTAAATTTAATTAATTAAAGTAGTGTTTTTATAGTTATCGACTGATAATCTATTAGGAATCCGTAGGTAAAATGAAACAAAAGATCTCACCGCGATCCTTCTACTCCACACTTTTTCTAAACCCACACTCTCTTTCTCCTCCTCTCGGTTTCCATCGCGCTTGGTGTTTTCCAGCCATGTCCACGCCACCGCCGCCCTTGTTGGAACCTCCTCACCCTTGCGACCTCCCTTCAAATGTGTAATTTGTCTCTTTCTTGCTCCTTTCACTATCTCTCTCTCACATTTCAAGTTTCTGCGGGTTTTTCTCTTTTTCTTTTTCTTTTTTTTTTCGCAGCCTCCCATCGCCACTGCTCTTCCACTTTAGTTTGCTTTGGCGCTACTGCTGTGTTTGAAGGTAAGTCACTCTTCAATTTGTCTCTTTCTATGCTGCGGTGCTAAATTAGGGTAGATGACTTAATGTACATATTTGTATATTTGCACAATGGAACTGGATTCAAAATTTGTTGTCTTTCAATTAGTTTGTAGTTGGATTGCTGGTTTCAGTTTTAGGATTCATGTATATGCACACACTTGACATTTATTCTAGATGTTTCACTTTTTTTAATAAAAATTGTTTTTCTAATTTAACTGATATTTATTCACAAAAATTGTGCTTATAAAATATATTTTATAAGAAATAATAAAAATTTAAATATAAATTAAATTTAAATTAATATTAATTTATATTTATATTTCAAACAACAAATGCGGAGGGATTATCACTTAGTGACCTTTTTATTTAATTTAATATCAAGGGATAATTTTTAATAATATGTGAGTTTAAATTGGAGACAGATTTCAGTCATGCTTTTAGAATTATCAATAAATAATTTTCTAAAAAATCCATTAATAATAATGATTACTAATAGATTTTAATTATTTAACAATAAATTAACCCGTAAATATGACATTTTTTTTAACGATGCATTAATTTGTATCAATGATTGTTGAGGCTCACAGCTAAGCCTTGAATCAAAACAAGTTTCATTTAATGCATTTGCAATGAAAATACTTTGTGTTGTCTAGCAAATTCTTACACAATTAACTTTTGGAAACAATATTAAATTTCAATATTGAAATGCTAAAAGTATTAAAATAATTATTATTTTATTTTTAGAACTACAATGAATTAAATTAATTAAGTTAAATTTAAATACTATGTACGAATCATAAATTGAGGGAACATTTGTGAAAAACTGTAAAACTATCAACATTATTGCTTGATTATTACAAATCCTGAAAGGAATTATTATGGCGAACGATAGTTCAATCATGTAGCATTTTCTCTCTGATCACTCAAGAAATTTGGCTATTCTATAACAGGAAGAAAAAGAATAAAGTGTAGAAGTTAATCAATTTTTATTCTTTTAATTCACAACTTACATTGGCAGCAAAATTAACAGTTACGTTTCAAAATGGACAAATACCAAATGCAATTAATGTATCCAATGAATGCGGATGCATGGCTTAGATCAATTCAAATAAATTATTTTTATAGATTTAGTACGTTCATTGCATACCATTGTGTACACCGAGTAATACCCAGCATTAATAAGAAAAGAGATAATATTTGAGAATTCAAAGTCAACAGCTATACTCTCTTGCCCTAATGGCAATTTGCATGAGGCCATACAAGCTTCATTCGTTATAAGAACTGAACAAAATTATCAATTATGGGTATAGGATATGGGTGCAAGTTGCAATTCTGCGATACAGGACTCATGATGAAAAGTCAAGGTGTCTTTTCGGGTGTCATCATTTGACTTTGTATATTTTTCCTTTTTCTAAATGTCTTTCTAACAAGATGCTAGAGAGATTGTATATAGGAGGAGGCAAAAGTGTTGAGAAAGAAATTAAAAAAAAAAAAAAAACCAAGAGCTAGCTTAACTGGTGAAGCCACCTTTAAGCTTTTGAGGAGAGTGCCACCTAACAAGTGTAGATTTGAATCCCTTCAAGTCCAAATGCTTAGGGATCAGTGATAAGTACAGTTTCACAATCAGGGATTAGTCCTACAGTTCTAAGAATGTGAGAATATTTTGTAGGAATTCAAAAAAATCAAATAAAAAAAAATATATATGGTTATAGGAAAGGAAAGAAAAGCATGTAAAAAAAATTATGATCTAAATGATGCCTAAAGCGTACTTTGTTTTATATATAATTTATATATTTAATAAGATTTTATCTTAATATTATATTTAAATAGTTAAATCCTATAATTAGTTAAATGAAAAGACATAACTCTTGATAAGTCTTTATGAAAGGCCATCAATAAGAGTATTTAAAATAAGCTTGGTCTTCCCTCTCCCTCTCACTCATTTCTAGACAAAAGAAAGGAACAAGTAATGAAGAGACTAAAAGGTGTAATATCTTTCTATCATGAAGACAAGAGGAGAATGGAGAGAAATCAATACTTTCCACTTTCTAGGAGTCTAAATTGATTAAGGTATGTTTTCTCACATGTTATGGCAAATACATGAAGTTATAAGATTCATGACAATGATGATTTGTGGGTTTATGCTATTGTGTGAACGAAAGTTGTAACTACTACAAAAAAGTTTAGATTCACCGATAGATATTACTAATGGATTTAAATCTATTTGTGAAATGTTATCGATGGGCCTTTCATCTATAAAATCGAAGATATAAATTGAATCAACAAATTATATATGAACACAGTTTTATCGGTAATTCCATTGGTAAAATCCCTGCTCATTAGAAGAAAAATGTGAGCAACAAAATTTTCATTGGTGTTCATGGATACAAATACTTGCTTGTTAGCTTGAAAAATATGAAAACATGGAGGAATTTTTGAAGGTGTATTTATTGAGGGAAATTCCCTCAATAAGTACATTGTTGACTAGTCAAAATCCTAAATTATTAACGAAAATAATTGTCAATGATTTGTATTAATTTGAGTAGTCAAATTTGAAAATATTGATGAATATTCTGCATTTCACCTATCCAAGCCATGTTGTTTGAATTCCAATGGAACTATCAATGATAATGTGCAATAGGTCTATCGGTAATTTCATATATTAACCCATTCTTTTCTTCTTCTCTCTCAACTTCCTCATCTCTCCAATTCTCCAATAACAAAACCTCCATTTCTACATTAAAGGTATTTAGTTGATGTCATGCTTCAATATCTTCTTTGTTATGTTGAACAAACTTCTTGAAATATAGTTTCATTAATCATGGTTAGCGATAATGGATTGTGTCATTTATGAGTTAAGAGTTTATTGATGTACATATGTATGTTTATTGGTATATATGTTTGATTTTAGTTGTTGTGCAGAAACTTTATGTATGTAATTGTGGTATTGTGGTTTTAGTAGGATTTGTCATCAAAGAATAGAAATTCTTGAACACCATAGAAGGATGTATAACAAGAATGACTTGGGTCAATGTGGACTTAGGCTACAGTTTGTTGTTGGGATGAATAGTTTACTACCTATGCTTATTAGTTGCCGTAATATGACTGAAGGGACCATCAAATGTCCTTGTAGTATATGCAAAAGTAGGGCATTATTGAGTCTTTTATAGGTCAAGTATAATTCTATAGGTATAGATTCAAACCTAATTATTAATATCAAACAAACCATAGTAAACAAAAACTACAAGTTTAGACCAGATTTGAGTACTATGCTCCTATGAATATTGCCGCTAGTGTGTATTTGTGTTGTGATGATAATTTTGTCATCACACGGTTTTGAGGACAACTTAGAAGAATGTCCAAATCCATAGATGCAGCCATTTGGTTTGTTACATGCTTTTGAACAACTATTGTGGCTTGATTGCAAAGATTACTTAAAGTTGTCAGTGACAATGAGAATGTTGAGCATATAGTTTGAGTCAAACCACAACCAGTATGCCTTTGATCAGTAGGTAAGCCTTACAAAGGAGGTCACTCCTCAATCTAATTTATAGCTAATGATTTTTATAAAGACAAGTAGCTAATATCTAAATTGGGTCTAAAATATGTAAAAATTGATTGCTACATTAATAGTTGTATGTTGTATTACACAGACGATGCACATGAGAGGAAATGGAAATTCTATAGTACTCATAAATATAAGCCAAGGAAAAGAGATAGAGGGAAAGAAGTACTTGGGAAAAGAATGCATTATTTCCCCCTAATTACTAGGATGCAAAAACTATATGATTTTGTTAGTTTAGCCTCACATATGTGATGGCATTATGAGAATAGGTGGATAGAAGGTACATTGAGCCATCTGTCAAATCAAGAAGCATGGAATCACTTTGATAAGATTTATCTTGACTTTTACTGTAACCCCCGAAATGTTACGTTGGGTTTGTGTGCTGACATATTCACTCCATATAACCAATTAGTAAGATTTGTATTCCTATTGGTTAGTAATTGTGATTCCTTATAGTTTTCCATTAGAGTCTACATGATTACCCTATATATACATTTCTTGTCATGTCTAGTTCTTGGGAGCAAGAACTATCCCAAAGCCAAGATTAATTTGTACCATCAGGCACTAATAAACAAGTTGAAATAGTTGCAATGGTAAGATGTTTTGACATATGATATTCCTAGAAAACAAAAGTTCATGATGCAACTAGCATTAACCGCTAATGATTTCCTTACATATGGAATGTTGTTAAGGCAAAGTATAGCAAGAAAACTAGATTTTCCCATTTGCATGAAAGAAAGCAAGGCATTCTTCTTGAAACACTCAAGTAAAAACTCTTGCTTTGATTTACATCAACAATTCATGCCTCCAAATCATTTCTTTAAGTAGAACAAGATAGCATTAAGAAGTAATAAAGTTGAGAGTAATAAGCCTCCAACAAGGCTAACGGGTGAGCAAGTTTGGGCAAAGGTTAGTAATTCACCTAAGATAACAAAGCATAAGTTAGTTGGGAAGGACTAAGGGTTTGGACATAGTCACAACTAGATCATACAAAGCATCTTCTAAGAGTTGCCTTATTGGAAGCATAACTTGATCTAACATAATTTAGATTTTATGAATATAGAGAACAACATCTTTGATAATATGTTTAATACCATGACAGATTTGAAAGAAAAACCCAAAGACACTGACAAAGCAAGACTAAACTTGCAAAAATATTGCAACCAATTAGAGTTGGAGTTGATAGAATTAGCCAATGGCAAGTCATCAAGATTGATGGGTGGAAGAGCCATATGCATATAGGTGGAAGAGTTGATTTAAATATATGAAATTAAGCACTAATTTAAATTTGAAATTAAATGCTGCCTTGGATTAGAAATCATGTTATGAATTTTAATGAAAATCAAGTATTATTTTAATTATAAATTAAGTAAAAAACAAAAATTAAATATCTATGGACTAAAATATTGTTAGTACATAGAACACATGGCACACATTCCTCTTGTCAATGATCAAGGTGAAACACATTACCGACGAAAATACCATTGATAAATAAAATATGTGGCACACACAAAATTTTATGGTAATGATTAGGGTGCCAACAGGTTACCGACAAAATTTGCATTTGTATAATAACTGTCAATTTTGATTGGTCCAAAATGTGGCACATATTTTCAAAATTAACCATATTATTGATGAAAATTTTGTTGTATATTAACAGTCAATTTTGATTCGTCCAAAATGTGGCACATATTTTCAAAATTAACCATATTATTGATGAAAATTTTGTACAAAATTTTCACTAGTCAAGGACACAGCACCATTGATGAGTGATAGCTGTGGACCCTAATATTTAGTTTTGGGTTGCCACCAACCTAAATTGCTTAAGGTGAGATCAGATACCTAATTTAAAAATGGTTTGCATTTTAGAGGTTGAGTTCGGGGATTGGTTACATTTTAGGGAAGGTGTTAGCACCCTAAATGCCCTTTGATACCAAAAATAATCTAATTAATTTACTTGATTTATTTGTGTTGATTTAAAGATTTTTTTTAAAAAAATTTTTGAAAATAATCTCTACCCATTCCGGATTGGGATAAAAATAATTTTTGAGAAAAGTTCAAGGTTTAAAAAAATAGTTTTAAAAAACTCCCCTTTCTATTCTGAGCCAAGATTTTAAAAATAACTTTTAAAAAATCCCATCTCCAGATCAAGATTTTTAAAATAAGTTTAAAGAAAATTTCCTTCCTATTCCAATGTAGGGTTTTGAAAATAATTTTAACAAAATCTTATTCCTATTCTAGTCTGGAGTTTTAAAAATAATAATTTTAAGAAAATCCCCTTCCTATTATACGTTGGGGTTTTAAAAATAATTTTGCAAAGTAAAAAAAAATGCTTATGTCACCTACATGATCATTTATTCCTAATTTATTTTTTCTTAAAAAGAATATAATTTATTTTTACTTTTTACTTATTTTTCCTTAAAAATATAAAATTTACCTAAAACAAAATGTGTAGAACCTAATTTTGATCAAAACCCACATCACTTATATTCTCATTAAGCCTTAAACTTTCAAACGGAAAAGAATGTAAACTTCCAACTAATATTAAATTTGATAAAACGCATAGTAAACATTATATAAAACACCATGTCCCATACTAAACACCTAAAAAACTGCAAAATCTGACGTCACCTACCTCTTACTCAGCCTCTCTGGATGGAAGATGAAAGTAAGGAACTTCTTGATGGCTGTCTTCTTGCAAAGTGGCATGGCGGTGGTGTTTCTTTGGTGGCGGGTGAGAAAAATGAGCACTTGAAAGCAAGATCACCGTGATGACTTGCAACTTTCTTTCACCAGCAATGGTACGCCAATGTTTCTAATGGCGAGCAAGGTGGGGATGAACTAGAATCTTCTTCCATGACATCGAGCTTCAAAGGTGGATGATGTAACAAGCAAAGTTCCAGTAGTGGATCTGTTTCAAACGTGGGCTTCTCGGCAATTAGCCTCTGCAGAAGTCAAGCTTGTGATGGTCATGAAATAGAATATGGCAGCAACAGCAGCTCTTTTGAATTAATTTGGGCTAACGTCTGGTTGGAACTCAGGGAAGGCAATTGTGTTCGATTGAGACAAAGAGCAACTAGGCACAATGTCTCACTTTAGAGGCATGACCCTTCGACAACAGATGGATCTTCACAACTATGCTATAGAAGGTACAATAGGAAGCAAGTGTGCCTAGGTATAGTGCTGCTCCAAATCACGAACAAGCTTTGCTCTATTGCTATGATGGCAACGATGGGTTTCGAAGGCTGAGAGTTCATGCGTCTTGGAGAAGATGAACAAGGGGAAATGGCGCTACTTCTGGAGGTTGACAGAGAAGATGAGCTATATTTTTGTTTACTGTACAGGGTGGTTGTTTGGTTTTTACTTTTGGTTTTGGGAGAGCTGGCAGGTCAACAGTGGCTGAAATGGTGAAGGCTATGTGTTTGTCTTGTAAACCCATATGCAAGCTCCCTTTTTGCATTGTAGGCCCTCTCTTTCTTCCTACCTAAGAAAAAAACCCCTCTAGTTTGTGTGTAATGGGTTCTTATAATTGTAAAATTAGGGTTGGTTTTTGAATCAAATTCTTATTTTAGTTGTATTTTATCTCTTTTCTATTTTTTTATTCTTTTATCTTTTTATCTTTTTATTTATCTTATTATTAATTTTTGTCTTATTATCTTTATCATTTTTGTCTTATCTTTGGATATTCTTAATTTTCATTATCTTTTATCCTCTTTTTTTTTTTTAATTTTTTGTCTTTTATCTTTGTTATCTTTTATTTATCCTAATATCTTATCCTCTTATCATTTTATTTATCTCTTTTAATTTTAAATTTATCTTGTATTATTATTCTTTAATTTTGATTATCTTATCTTTTATTTTTTGATTTTATTTTAGTTTTATTTTAAAATTTTATTTTTGGGTTTGGGCTTATTTATTTTAGTTTAGGTTTTGGTTAGGTTTAATTTTGTGTTTAATTGTATCTTGAGCTTATCTTTGAGTTTTAAATTTTATTATTTGGGATTTATCTTATTTTATTTTCTTATTTTAGTTTAAATTTGGGTTTGTAATTTAGGTTAAAATTTTAGAAAGTGGGTCAGACAAAATTAGGTGTCTACAGATTACCCCCTTTTGCTTGTCTTTTAGGAACTAGAAAATGGGCAAAGGTTGAGAGACACTATTTTGTTCGAGTTTGTATATAATGCAAAGGGTTACTGTCCACCAACAAGGATAAAAAATGACCTTAGGATTTTCTCTTTTAATCATAAGTTCAGAAAAGTTACTGTCCTCCCAACAAGAACCAAAAATGACCTTAGGATTTTCTTTTTTAAACTTAAGTTCAAAAGAGTTATCGTCCACCCAACAAGAACCAGAAGGGTTACTGTCCACTTAACAGGGGCCAGAAATGACCTTAAGATTTCCTCTTTTAATCCTAAGTTCAGAAGGTTTACCGTTCACCTAATAGGGACCAAAAATGACTTTAGGATTTCTTCTTTTAATCCTAAGTTCAGAAGAGTTACCGTCCACCCAACAGGGACCAAAAATAACCTTAGGATTTTCTCTTTTAATCCTAAGTTTAGAAGGGTTACTGTCCAGCCAATAGTGATAAAAAATGACCTTAGGATTTTCTCTTTCAATCCTAAGTTCGAACGGGTTACCGTCCACCCAACAGGGACTAAAAACGACCTTAGGAATGGGTTCTTCTCGTAATGGCATCATTTGATTTGAATAAGTTTATCTCTAACTTGATATGGATGAGTTCTTCCTAAAATAGTTTTAGATTGATATAAGATGAGATGCTTATGTTTGTGCATGTTTGACATGATAATGTAGAATCTTAATTTTTCAAAATCTTAGAGACATGCTCAACTTGTGAAAAGTTTAATTTTCTTGGAAATTTAGGCGATGATGGTATGCTTGTATGCACTAATGCAATATGATCCTATGATGATGCATGCTAACATACTAGAAAAATGAAATTTTTTGTAAATTGTAAAAAAAAGCTACTCCATGACCTTTGGGAGTTTTTGAGTTAATTCTGCCACTTTTGGGTCTTTGGACTTGCTCTCTCTAGAAGGATTGCCCTAGTGTCACTGTATTTATTAATACATCCCTTGACCAAGTTTTCTTTACATAAAGATGTCATTATTTGCTCTATTGCCCCTATTTGCATATTTGAGCTAAAAACCCCTTTTGACATAGTCCTTGAATGTATCTTGTTTCTTTCTCTTCTAAAAGAAATTAAGGATGATGCCTTCAACATTCACTCAAGATATTTTTCATTCATCATGTCTTGAAGTCATATTTTAAAACTTTTCTTTGCTCATCATTAGAGTTTTGCCAATTTTCAATTCATGTCTTGTCCATTCAGGTAGTACTTCTTACTAGCACTTGACAATTTTTGCTTTGCATGAGAATGCTTTTTAAGAAATGAGGATGGCTTATGACATAAAGGATATGCAACTTGGTACTTTGGCCTTTTATAGGAGAGATCAATAGATGGGTCAATGACCGGTTGTCCCCACTAAAGTGAATCAAAGTATCGAAAACTTGAGGAGTAATGCCTTTGAGGATCAAGTTCACAATGTTTTTGATAAGTTATAGCCCCTTAGGAGGAGTTTCTTCTTAGTCTCTCCTTTCTTTAAAGGTAGATCATTCGGATATATGGTTTTATCCTTTGATTGCCCCCACTTTAAATTTTGACTACCCATAAGCAAAAGAATTTTAAAAAGTTTTTTTTTTTAAATTCATTCTCCTTTATTATCCAAGTCATGCCTCAAGGGAATGCTCATAATAATTATTCAATTCTTTGGAATCGAAGGTGTGCTATTAAGCAATCACTCTAATTCCTCTAGTATTTGCACTTTTGTTAAGTGTTTACTCTAATTATTCTTAAGTGTTTGCACTCTCTGACGTGTTTTCACTCATAGATACCCATAGACTTGTTTTTGTGTCCCTCTCCACTTCAATTAGTTCACCATATTAGCCAAGATTACTAGGACTTTACTTAGCTTGTAATGTAAGGCCTAGGTAATGGGTATGAATAAAAGAGATAATGATTTATCAAATAAGGAGAGCATGAAGTATTGAGCACATAATGTCTCATTTTTCACTTTTTCTTTTTTGGATAAGCTTGTGGCTCAAGGTAAAGTCCATTTCTCTTTACTAGTCTCTTTTTTCTTTTGGCTAGCCCCCTATTTTTTGGTCTAGTACTTTTTTTTTTCATTTTTCTCAATATTTCTTTCTTTTTCTTTTTTCTATTTGTACTTTTTCACATAGTTTTGAAAGGATACCGTTAATCCTTTCATTTGAGCCTTATATTGTTGCTCATAGCATTTTTCTTCTTTGATAGTGAGGATATTCCTTTTAGCTTTCCTTCAAGGTAGAGTAATAGCTTTTCAAATTGAAAGGTTAAAGTTGGTGTGAGTCAAAGGAAGGAAGTCGGATGGTGGTCTAGCCATCCTTTTGTAGGCTCAAATGGGTGAATATGGAAGTTCTGATATTAAGGTTTGGCTTGAAAGGCTTAAACTATCCAAAGATGGCCTAGGTCATTTCTTGAATAATGTGATGTCTAACAAATAGCCTCAAGGGGCATTTAGACAAGTTCTTGGATATTTGTTTTCCCATAATAAGCATACTATCACTATAGGCTCTCTTTTTCATTTTCTTTTAATCAAAAGACACTCAGTCATCCAAGAGAGTTGAGTATTCAAGCAAAATTATTTTATCATCGGCAATTGGATTTATCAAGAATGAGATTAAGAAAAATTTTTCTTTATTTATTAGCTCATGAGCGTCAATATTTGGGATAAACCATATTGCTCCAGAGTTAATTTGGTCTAATAGGCAAAAGAAATTGGATGAAAAGTAATGCATTCATCATACTAAGCATTTTATTGAACTAAAAGGTGTGCCCATACAAACTCTTTACTAAGGCCTTGGGCAGAGCCATTAGCAGGTACCATAAAATAAAAACTTAAAAAGATGCAAAATAAATATGAAGGCAAGGAAAAGTGCAACTTATAGTAGGTGGTGCAAGAATAGATCCACTATCTCAAGCCAACTGGTTCTCTCCAATGACAAGATCTTGATTTTGCCCATGCTGCTCTAGTGTTGGGTGATGTTGTTAACATTTTGATTGTCATGATTAGGCAAGGAATTGCCATGCACATCTGGTCCTAGTTGCTTAGGTTCAAAAGTCAACCACTTGGCATCAATCAATCCCTCAACCCTCCTTTTAAATGCAAGACAGTTATCAATGGAGTGGCCCTTTGCCTCTACATGGTAAGCATAAGTAAGTTTCTCATTGTACCATGGCGGATAAGGGGATTGAAAGGTAGGCAATGGAACCAAAGACACTAGATTATTCTACAATAACTGGGGGAAGAGCTCAGAATACGATATTGGGATAGGATCAAAGTTTTCAACTTTCTTATTAAATTGCTGCCTCGATTGATTCTGTTGTTACTGTTGGGATTGTTGTTGAATAGGTTGAGAAGTTTGGGTGACTGGTGCTTACAAAGTCGGTGCAAAAATGTTCACAACAAGGGTATTACCTTTCCACTTTCCTTTTTTCTGGTATTCTACCGAGTGCACTCCTTCCCTTTTCTTATCATTTTGGAATTGTTTTGGCTCTCAGTAATTGGCTTTCCCATCTTTCCTATTGTGACTCCTCTTTCTACCCTTTCACCAACAATAATTAAGTCAGCAAAATTAGTAGATGTGCATGCTGCTATTGTAGCATAATAAGGATCCTCTAGAGTGCTCATAAAAAGAGTAATCATTTCTTTATCTGACACAGGTGGTTGCACTTGAATCGCTAGATTCCTTCACCTTTGAGCATAATCTTTAAATGACTCTTTTTCTCCTTTTTTCATGTCTTGTATCTGAAGCCTATCAGGGACAATGTTCCTATTGTATCTATACTGCCTCATAAAGGACTCAACCAAGTCCTTCCAAGTGCAAATAGAATGGCAATCCAAGCTTAGATACCATTCTGTAACCTCATCAATTAAACTATCTTGGAAGACATGCATTAGTATTTTTTTCATCATTAGAATAAGCTGCCATTTTCCAGATGTACATGAGAAGATGAGTCTTTGGACAAGATGTCCCATTATACTTGGTAAATTTAGAGACTTTAAACTTTGGTGGTAAGATCACATTAGGAACTAGTCTCATTTCTGAGAGATCCAACACATCATCATTGTCCAAGAATCCTTTGATCTTCCTTATTCTAGCTTCCAGACTCTCATACCTCTCTTGGACCTTGGCCACATTAGCAGCTTTCCTTAGTTTCTCTTGTTCTGTTAGATCATCAAAGTTAGGGATAATCTCACCTTCTGGGCCCTTTTCCTGGTTATAGTTTTGGGCTTGCTGATCCTTATGTTGCTCTTGATTACAAGTATCTTTTGGCTTTTGATAGCTATTTTGAGCTTCTTGTTCTTGATTGTGGGGATCTTTTGGCCCTTGACAGCTATTTTGAGCTTGTAGTTTCATCATTTCTATCATTTTGGCTAATTGACCCTTGAGTTGGTTGATCTTGCTTTGCATTTCCTCCATTGTCTTTTCTTGCCTAGGATTTTCTTGACCTAAGCCTTCCATCTGCCTACTTCAGGAATGTGTTGGTAGGGCTGTGATTACTTATTATCCTTTTCAGTAAACAATGCATTATTGGTATGCAAATGAGAATATATGCATATGAATGTGATGCCATGCATGAAGCCAAAAGTGTGCGACTTATGGAAAAGAGGACAAGTGTTAATGAAGAATGCATATTTTTTTTTAGACCTATTTCTACCCATGTTGGTGAAGGTCTGCATCTCCTAGGCAAATTCCTAAGTTATTTCCTATTCTAATTTATCTTCTCAAAGAAAGAGTTTTAGAAATCTTAAAAGACTATTCTTTTTTTCTTTTTTGCCCCCATCTTTCCTAAATGTAAATAAATCTTAAGTTTAGGGACTTTATGTATATAGAAATAACATGTATATAGTAGGAGAATTGTGCTAAAAACATAATCACAAACACGTGATGAGATAAAGAAAATGCCCCCCATTGTGCCTGATTTCAGGTAAGTCCTAGGTCCTTGTTCACTCTCATGGGCTTGGGCTTACACTCTCTCTCACAAGGGATAACTCTAAGGCTATTAATAGTGCAAAGGTAAGTTCTATGTTTCCTACATCAAGTCCCCAAATTGTCCTTGGAAGGATAAATTTGAGTGGAGTGTTTCAGGCACCTGTGTGGAGACCGAAGGTCTCTTGAAGGCTAACCATACTACACCCTCTAGCCAACAAGGTATCCTATATGGCCTCAGTATAGGGCACAGGGGTCATGACCACCCCTTTATTCTAGTGCATGGTGAGAGTGATAGTGTGTGTGGAGAAATACATCCCAAAAAGGACCACATGCAAATATATACATTTATAAAAATAAATAGATATGAATGAAATTTAAACACTCAAAAACACTAGAAGCTAGTGAGCGTACTTTCTATTTTGTCATCTCCACAAAAATAAACTAATAAATCAATCAAAAAATTAATAAGATCATTTTTAAATTGGCCTAACCCTCTAAAGTTCTACAGTGGAGTCGCCAAGCTGTGAACCCTAATATTTAGTTTTGGGTCGTCACTAACCTAAATTGCTTAAGGTGAGATCAGACACCTAATTTAAAAATGGTCTACATTTTAGAGGTTAAGTTCGGGGGTTGGTTACGTTTTAGGGAAGGTGTTAGTACCCTAAATGTCCTTTTGGTACCAAAAATTATCTAATTAATTTACTTGATTTATTTACATTGGTCTAAAGATTTTTTTTAAAAAAGATTTTTGAAAATAATCCTTACCCATTCCGGATTGGGATAAAAATAATTTTTGAGAAAAGTCTAGGGTTTAACAAAATAATTTTTAAAAACTCCCATTTCTATTTTAGGCCGGGGTTTTAAAAATAATTTTTAAAAAAATCCCATCTCTATTCCAGATTAGGGCTTTTAAAATAAGTTTAAAAAAATCTCCTCTCTATTCTAGATCAGGATTTTTAAAATAAGTTTAAAGAAAATTTCCTTCCTATTCTAGTCTAGGGTTTTTAAAATAGTTTTAATAAAATCTCCTTCCTATTTCAGTTCAGAGTTTTAAAAATAATAATTTAAAGAAAATTTCCTTCTTATTCTAGGTTGGGGTTTTAAAAATAATTTTACAAAGTAAAGAAAAATGCTTATGTCACCAACATGATCATTTATTCCTAATTTATTTTTTCTTAAAAAGAACATAATTTATTTTTAGTTTTTACTTATTTTTCCTTAAAAATATAAAATTTACCTAAAACAAAATGTGTAGAACCTAATTTAGATCAAAACCCACATCACTTATATTCTCATTAAGCCCTAAACTTTTAACTAATATTAAATCTAATTAAACCCATAGTAAACATTATATAAAACACCCTGTCCCATACAAAACACCTGAAAAACTGCAAAAATCTGGCGTCACTTACCTCTTACTCAGCCTTTGTGGATGGAAGATGAAAGTAGGAAACTTCTTGATGGCTGTCTTCTTGCAAAGTGGCATGGCGGTGGCATTTCTCTGGTGGCAGGTGAGAAAAATGAACACCTGAAAGCAAGTTCACCGTGATGACTCGCGACTTTCTTTCACCAGCATGGCACATCAATGTTTCTAATGGCAAGCAAGGTGGAGATGAACTAGAATCTTCTTCCATGACGTCGAGCTTCAAAGGTGGATGATGTAATAGGCAGAGTTCTAGTAGTGGGTCTATTTTAGACATGGACTTCTTGACAGTCAGCCTTTGTAGAAGTCAAGCTCGCGATGGCAGCGATGGTCATGAAATAGAATACGGCAGCAATTGCGGCCTTCTGAATTAATTTGGGCTAATGTCTGGTTGGAACTTAGAGAAGGCAATTGTGTTCGATTGAGCAAAGAGCAACTAGGTACAATGTCTCACTTCAGAGGCATGACCCTTCGACAATGGATGGAGCTTCACAACTGTGCTACAGAAAGTATGATAGGAGGCAAGTGTGCCTGGGTATGGTGCTGCTGCAAATCACGAACAAGCTTTACTCTATTGTTGTGATGGCAACGATGGGTTTCAAAGGCTAAGAGTTTCGTACGCCTTGGAGAAGACGAGCTATATTTTTGTTTGCTGTAAAGGGTGGTTGTTTGGATTTTACTTTTGGTTTTTGGAGAGCTGGCAGGTTAGCAGTGGCTGAAATGGTGAAGGCTGTGTGTTTGTCCTATAAACCCATATGCAGGCTCCCTTTTTACATTGTAGGCCCTCTCTTTCTTCCTACCTGGAAAAAACCCCCTCTAGTTAGTGTGCAATGGGTTCTTATAATTGTAAAATCAGAGTTCCTTTTTGAATTAAATTCTTATTTTAATTGTATTTTATCTATTTTTTATCTTTTTTATTCTTTTATCTTTTAATCTTTTTATTTATCTTATTATTAATTTTTGTCTTATTATCTTTATCAGTTTTATCTTATCTTTAGATATTCTTAATTTTCATTATATTTTATCCTTTTTTTATTTGTTGTCTTTTATCTTTGTTATCTTTTATATATCCTAATATCTTATCCTCTTATCATTTTATTTATCTCTTTTAATTTTAAATTTATCTTATATTATTATTCTTTAATTTTGATTATCTTATCTTTTATTTTTTGATTTTATTTTAATTTTATTTTAAAATTTTATTTTTGGGTTTGGACTTATTTATTTTAGTTTGGGTTTTGGTTAGGTTTAATTTTGTGTTTAATTGTATCTTGAGCTTATCTTTGAGTTTTAAATTTTATTATTTGGGATTTATCTTATTTTTAGTTTAAATTTGGGTTTGTAATTTAGGTTAAAATTTTAGAAAGTAAGTCAGACAAAATTAAGTGTCTACAATAGCCTTTCCAAAATATCTAATGTATTAAAGACAAAATTCCCTCAATAATTAAAATGCACAGGTTCATTAAAATGCAATAGAATTTGCTAATGAAATTTCCATTGGTAATCTCTCAACACATATGAATCAAACTCATGCCTTGCAGCCTCCCCCTCAATTTTTTATTGGTGTCATTGCCCCTTTCCCTTTATCTCTCTCTCACTTGTGGCTCCCTACCCAGTTTCCAATTATTTTTCACATTTGTTAGCATTTGCAGTCATTTGCATCCTTCACTTGTGAGTTCTCTTCTTCTTAAGTCCATTTTTACCATAAAGTTGCCTATTTATCCATTTTTTGACAATTAGATCTTGACACTCAATGCATCCATGATGCTAATTCAAGCATAAGTTTTCTTGGTCTTAAAGCACCCCTTTTCTTCATTGGCAATCTCTGCCTCAATATCAAAGATTAAAAACAACACCAACTGATAATGGTTGAGGGTAGAAATTTCTCTCTCCTTCTTGCTCTTTGATGCAAGTTGATTAGAAACAGAAAGGATTTTGAAAAGAAGGGAGCTCTCTGGAGCTTTTTCTATTCTCTCTTTTTACTAGATTCTTCTTAAGCAAGACAATGGAAAGGAATGCACTAATAAGGCTAGCAGGAATAGTCCTCTAACTGCCATCACACTAAAAAGTAACAACCCACATAAACAAAAGCCACTGGCATACAACCCAGAACACAAGCAAAAGTAAAATTCAACAAAAATAAAATAGTAATACTAAACATTGTTTCACTGATTCTTGAAATAGCACCGCTACAAACATACTCCTCAACTTCACCTCTGTGACATTGTCCCATTGAATTAGTCTTCCACTTTTTTGAACAATGATTGATTTAACAACCTTCATTTTTCCACTCGCAAGGGTAACTTGTGGTCTGAAGGTCTAGAGGGTGGCATTGATGAAAGTTTGGTGAAAACCTTTAAAATAAAGGAGAGTTGTTGGTCTAAGGCAAACTATTGACTAGGTCTCTAGTTATTGATTTACTGTCTCACGTAATTCAATGGCCTATAGTAAATGAACATCTCCAAGCTTCCCTTGAGTGAGTGAGAGAGAGAGATAGAAGTAAGAGCAAGATAGAGACAAATAGAGAAGTTAGGAGAGAAAGAGGGAGAGAGACAGAGAGAGATGTGTTGAAGAAAGAAAGAGAGAGGGAAGTTTTAATGAGAAAGTGAGAGAGATAAGTTTTAGATAAAGAGAGAGAGAGGCAAATTTTATACATATAGAGATAGAGAAACACAAAGAGACACATGTGGGAGAAAGAGAAAAGGAGGAAAGTTTTAGTGAGAAAGTGAGAACAAGAAGTTTTAGACAAAATGATAGAAAAAGTGAGATGGAAGTTTTCGAGAGTCAAAAGTTTTAGAAACAAAGAGAGAAGTTTTGGAGAGAGAGGGAAAAGAGAAGTTTTAAAGAGAAAGGAAGAGTAAGAGAAAGGGCAAATGTGGAGTTTTAAACAGAGATCGTAGTTTTAGATAGGGAAGAGAGATAAAGACACACAAGAGATAGAGAGAACTTTTAAAGAAAGGGAGAGAGAGATAATTTTAGCAAGACATGTTGGGGAAAGAGAGATAAGGAGGGGAAGAGAGAGAGAGAGGAAGAGAGAGATTGTTAGGGACAGAGAGATAGAAAGTATTTTAAGGGGAGAGAGTGTTGGGGAGGAAGAGATTAAGAAGGTGTTAGGGAGGGGGAGAGAGAAAGAGAGAGAGAGGGATAGATAGAGAATATTAGAGTAAAGAGTGTTGAGGAGAGAGATATAGAGAAAGACAAAGAGAGAGAAGGGGATTAAGCATGTTGATGGGGATAGAGAATAAGAGAGAACGAGACTTATTGGGGAAAGAGAGTGAGAGAGAGACATGTTTAGGACAGAGAGAGGAAGACAAAAACAAACATGTTAGGGATAAAGAGAAAGACATAGATTGAAGTTTTAAAGGGAGAGTGGGTAGGGAGAAGTTTTGGAGAGAGAAGATTTAGAGAGTGAAAGAGAAGGAGAGATAGAGTTTTAGAGAAAGAGAAAGGAAGGAATGTTTTAGAAAGATAGAGAGAGGGGGAGATAGAGAGAAAAGCTTAAGAGGGAAGCTACAGTTTTAGAGAGAGAAAGAATAAAAGTTTTATATAGAGAAAGAGTGAGTGGGAGAAGGGGAGAGAGATAGAAGTCTTGGAAACACAAAAGAAGTTTAACAGAGAGAGAAAGTGAGAGGGAAGTTTTAAGTAGAGAGAGAAGTTTTAAAGACAATGGGAGAAAGTTACACAAAAAGAGAAAGAAGTGTTAGAGACATAGAAAGGAGTTTCAGAGAGAGAGAAAGAGAAGTGTAGAATAGAGAGAGGTTTGAAAGAGAGAGAGAAGTTTTTGGGAGAGAACTTTTAGATAGATAGGTAGAAAGAGAGATGGAATTTTTGAGAGAGAGAAAGAGAACTATTAGAGAGAGTGGGTAGGAGAGAGTTTCATAGAGAGAGAGAGAGAGAGAGATGTGTTAGAGAGCGAGAGATAGAAAAGTTTTAGAGAGAGGGAGGAAAGTTTTAGAGAAAAGAGAGAGACAAGTAGAGAGAGAAAAGTTTTAGGGAGAGAGAGAGAAATATAGAGAAAAAGAATGAGAAGTTTTAGGGAGAGACAAAGAAAAAGAGAGAGAGAGAGAGAGAGAGAGAGAGAGAGAGAGAGAGAAGGAAGTTATAAAGAGAGGAAGGGAAGTTTTATAGAAAAAGGGAAAGAGAGAAAGAGAGTAAGAGAGAAATTTTGGATAG
Organism: Dicorynia guianensis; assembly: GCA_037013595.1. NCBI lineage: Eukaryota > Viridiplantae > Streptophyta > Magnoliopsida > Fabales > Fabaceae > Dicorynia > Dicorynia guianensis. The sequence continues at coordinate 19,735,962 of JASUAB010000010.1, read as the reverse complement.
AGAGATAGATGTTTTAGAGAGAAAGAAAGAGAACTTGTAAACACAAAGGGAGAAAAGTTTTAGAGAAAGAGATGCAAAGAGAGAGGGCAAAAGAAGTTTTAGAGAGAGAGTGAGAAGAAGGGAGGTTGGAGAGAGAGAGACACATGTTAAAGGGAGAGAGAAAGAGTGGAGAGAGAGAAATGGAAGTACTAGAGAGAATGAGAGAGCAAGAAAGAAGTTTTAGATGCAGACAGATACATAGGGAAGAGAAAAAGAAGTTTTAGAGAGATAAAAAAGCTTCAAAAAGAGAGTGAGAAAGAGAACTTTTACAAATAAGGGGAGAGAGTGAGAGAAGTTTTAAGTAGAGAGAGTAGTTTTAGAGTGAGAAAGTCAGTAAATGAGAAAAGAGGTAGAGAGAGAAAGAGAAGTTTTAGATAGAGAGGTTTCAGAGAGAGACTAAGAAACTTTACGTAGAAATTTTAAGGGAGGGAAAGAGAGAGAAAGAGAAAAGAGAAGTTTTAGAGAGAGAAAGGGAGAGAAGTTTAGATAGAGAGAGGTTTCAATAAGAGAGACAGGGAGAAGTTTTAGAGACATAGAGAGAGAGATTTTAAAGATAGGGGAAAGAGGGAGATAGACAAAGACAAAGACAGACAGCAAGAGAAGCTTAAAGAGTAAAAGACAAGTTTTAGAAAGAGAGACAACAAGAGAAGTTGTAGAAAGAGAGAGAAGTGTTGGAGAGAGAGAAAGGGAGGGAAGTTTTAGAGAGAATGAGAGAGCAATAGAAGTTTTCAAAAAGAGGGAAACAAGAGAACTTTTAGAGAGAGGAGGAGGAAGAGAGAGAAACAAAGAGAGGGGAAAGAGAGAGTGAAAGAGAAATTTTAGACAAAGTACAAGAGAGCAAGAGAGAGAAGAGAGTGACTAACAGAGAGAGGGAGAGGGAGAGAGGGTGTGTAAGGGAGAGAAATTTTAAACAAAATGTCAGAGAGAAAAAAAGAGAGAAGTTTTAGAAAGTGAGCACAGTTTTAGAGAGAGGGAGAATGAGAAAGTGAGAGAAGTTAAAGAAGTTAGAGAGGGAAAGAGTGAGAAAAAGAAGTTTTAGAGAGAGAAAGAGAGTGAGGGATAGATGTGTTAGAGAGGGAAAAGGAAGTTTTAAAGCAATAGAGGCAGGGAAGTTTTAGAGAGAGTGAGAGAGCAAAACAGAAGTTTTACACACAAAGAGGCATACATAGGGAATGGAAGGAGAAGTTTTAGAGAGAGAGAGAAGTTTTAGAAGGAGAGTGAGAGAGAGAGTTAAAGAGAAATTTTAGACACAAAGAGAGAGAGAAAGAGAAGTGTTAGAGAGATAGGTATAGAGAGAAATGGAAGTTTTAGAGAGAGACATACAGAGAGAGTACGGGTGAAAGAGAAATTTTAGGCATAGTAAAAGAGAGAGGTGTTATAGAGAAAGAGAGAGAAATTATATAGGGAGAGTGAGAGAAGTTTCAGGGAAAAGAGAGAAAGAAAGAAAGAGAAGTTTTACAGCGAGAGTGTGAGTCAGAGAGGGAGAGGGATATAGAAATAGAGAGAGAAAAAGCCAAAATGAGAGAGCTAGATAGGGAAAAAGAGGGGAAAGTTTGATAGAGAGGAGAGACACAGTGCAATTTAGAGAAACAAAGAGAGAGAGAAGTTTTAGATAGAGAGAGATAAAAAATTTTGAGAGAGAGTGAGAGATGTTTAGCAAGAGTGACAGAGAGAGCATGAGAGAAAGAAAAATTTTAGAGAGAAAGAGTGTAACTGTAAGAGAGTAAGAAGGAGAGTGATATAAAGAGGAAGAGATGTTTTAGAGAAAGACAAAGGTAGAGAGAGTCTAAGAGAAGTTTTAGAGAGAGGGAGTAGGATAAAAAAAAGTTTTACAGAGAGAAAGAGAGATAGATAGAGAATTTTTAGAGAGAAAGAAAAAGATTAAGTGTGAGAGAGGGGAAGAGAGAGAGAGATAGAGAAATAGAGAGAAGTTTTACAAAGAGAGAGAAAAAGAGAGATATATTTGAGAGAGTGAGAGAGAAGTTTTAGACACAGAGAGAAAGAGAAGTTTTAGAGAGATAGATAGAGGTCGAGCTTTTAGAGAGAAAGAAAGGAAGGTTTTAGGGAAAGAGAAAGAGATGTTATAGAGGGTGAGAGAGAGAAATAGAGAGATTCAAGTTTTAGAGAGTAAGTTAGAGAGAGACCCAGAAAGAGAGGAAGCCAAATTTTAGAGGGTGAGTAAGTGAGAGAGAGACAAAGAGAATGCGTTGGGGAGAGGGAGGGAGAGAGAGTGAAAGAAACAGAGAGAGACAACTTCAAGAGCAAGTGAGAGAAAGAAATTTATTGGGGGAAGAGAGAGAGAGAAATAGAGAGAAACATGTTCAAGACAGAGTGAAAGAGAGAAGTTTTACGGGGAGTGAGTGAGAGAAAAATTTTAGTTAAAGTAAAAGAGAAAGAAGTGAGTGAGAGAAAGGGAGGGGGATCGAGAAATAGAGAGACAAAGAGAGGGAGAAAGAGAGGAAAAAGTTAGGGAGAGAGGGAGAGAAAGAGAGAGAGTGTGTGTTGTGGGACATAGAGAGAGAGTAAGAGTGAAAGAGAAATTTTAGACCTAGAGAGAGAGAAGGAAAGATATATTAATAAAGAATTTTAGAGAGAGAGAGAGAAAGAAAGATGAAGAGAGATGTTAGAGAGAGAAGTTTTAGACAAAGAGAGAGAGAGAAAGAAAGAAGTTTTAGACTAACAGACAAATGTAGAGGTTTTAGAGAGAAAGAGAGGAAAGTTTTGGGGGGGGAGAGAGAGAAAGTAATGTTATAGAGGGTTAGAGAGAGAAAGAGAAAGAAATTCAAGTTTTAGAGAAAGTGAAAGAGAGATAGAAAAAGAAAGTCAAATTTTAGAGAGTGAGAGATAGTGTGTGTTAGGGAAAGGTAAGGAAAGAGGTAGAGAGAGATGTATTAGAGAGAGAAAGAGTGAGAAGGAGAAGGAGAGAGATATGGGGGCACAGAGAGAGAGTGTTAAGGAGACAGAGAGAGACATAGGGGGACAAAGAGGTAGGGAAAGGGGGAGAGAGAGAAATTTGGGGAGGAAGAGAGAGTGAGAGAAACAAAGAGAGATGTCTTCGAGAGAAAGCAAGAGAGAGAAATTTACCAAGGGAAAGAGGGAGGGAGAAATAGAAAGAGCCATGCTAAGAGAGAGAAGTTTTTGAGGAGTGAAAAAGAAATTTTAGTTAGAGAGAGAAAGAGAGTGAGTGAGAGAGAGGGGGAGAGAGAGGTGAAGGGAGAGAAAAAGAGAGACAAGTTTAAGAGATAGATTAAGAGAAGTTTTAGGAGAAGAGAGGGAAAGAACAAAAGAGACCTTTTAGAAAGAGAGTGAGAGTTTTACGAAGAAAGAGAGAGAGAGAGAGAGAAAGAAAGGAAACAATTTTAGAGAGAGGGACAGAGAGAAAGAGAGAGACTAAAGGAAGTTTTAGGAAGAGAGAGAGGGAAAGAATAAATGAGAACTTCTATGAGAGAGAGTAAGAAGTTCAACAGAGAAAAAGAGACAGAGGAAGTGAAGTTTTAAAGAGAAAGAGAGTGTGTGTGTGAGAGAGTGAGAGAGAGATAGAGTGGGGAAGAGGGGGAGATAAAGAGAAGGTTTAGAGATAGAGAGTGAAAGAGAAGCTATAGAGAGGAAAGAGAGAGACAAACATGGAGAGAGATAAAGACTAAATAAGAAAGAGAACTTTAACAAGGCAAAAGAGAGAGACAAAAGAGAAGTTTTAGAGAAAGAGAGAGATGCTAGAGAGAGAAAGAAAGGGAAGTTTTAAAAAGAATGAGAGTCAAAAATGTTTTCGGGAGAGTAAGAAGACAGTGAGAGAGAAGGAGAGAACTTTTAAAGAGAGGTCATACAAGAGAGAGAGTGACAAAACTTTTAGAGAGAGGAAGAAGGAGAGAAAGAAAGTGAGGGAGAGAGAAATAAAGAGAGTGAGTGATGGAGGGAGGGAGAAAGAGAAAGGGAGAGATCTAGAGAGAGTGTAAGAGAAATTTTAGACAGACTATGAGAAAGTAAAAAAGAGCAAAGTTTCAAAAAGTGAGAGGAGTTTTAGAGAGAGAGAGAGAGAAAGTTAAGTCTTATAGCAAGGGACAATGAGAGACTCAAAAATGTTTTAGAGAGGGAGAGAGCGAGACAGAGACAAAAAGAAGTCTTAGATAGAGATAGAGATAAAAGGGAAATGTGTTGGAAAGAGGGAGAAGGCAATTTTAGAGAGAGAGGGAGAGAAAATTAAGAGAGAATGAGAAAGTGAGACAAAAGTTTTAGACAGAGAGAGATACATAGGGAAGGGAAAGAGAAGTTTTAGAGAGAGAGAGAGAGAAGTTTCAAAAGAGTGACAAAGAAAGGACTTTTTGAGAGAAGGAGAGAGAGAGTGAGAGAAGTTTTAGAGAGGGAAAGGGAGAGAGAGTGATAGAGTAATAGAGAGAGAAGTTTAGAGAGACAAAAAGAGAAGTTTTTGAGAGTGACAGAGAGAAGGGGAAAAGAGGGAGAGAGGGAGAGAGAGACTGAGAAGTGCAAGAGAACAATGTCGCGACATCCATGTAATGTAGGCAACGAATTTTATTTTATGATATATCTATCTATATATCTTTTTGTGAAAGAAGAAAAGGGGTGGACAACATTATTTGTCAAATGGGATAAATGGGGTTTAAAAGAAAGAAGGGAGTTGCCATTGATCTCAAATCTTGGTGAGATCAAACATCTTTATATTAAGAAAATGGTCTACATTTCTTTTTTTTTAAAAAAAATGGTTCGAGGGTTGATTACGTATAAAGAAGCTCTTAGCACCTTACAATGCCCTTTTGGTACCATGTTAATTTTATGCCATTTATACTTGCAATAAACTTTGTCTATTCTTCCTTATCATGTATATCTAAATTAAAAGATAGGCCCATTCTTTTCAGGTATGATCCTACTTTAAGCTTATGGAAATAAATGTGTTTGCCTTTATTTCCCATAACCTTTCCTAAAAAGCTTATTTTGGGTGATTATTTGCAAAAGGTTCAAGTGTTAATGGGCATTAAAATAGGCTATTCCTTTTCAAGTGGAGCCTATATAAGTTATAAAAATAAATGTTTTCGCCTTTATTTCAACAATTTAAAAGATTATTTAGCAAAAGAATGGTAAGAAAAGAAATTTTCTCATGTGTATTTTATTTCATATATTCACTTCTCTAATTCCTATTTCTCTCTTCCATTTTACTTATTTACTTATTATAAACAAAGAGATGACTATTCTTTGATTAAAGAAAATGATTTGTAAACTTAAAATCTGATTGAGCACAGAATGAACAAAAATAGAATTGACTCAAAACATCCCCACCGTGAGAGTGGGTGATAAGCAAAGAGATGACTTGGATTTTTGCTACTCTTTCATTAACGAAAACAATTTGCAAACTTAAGATCTGATTGGGCACAAAATGAACATAAATAGAACTAACTCTAAACATTCCCACCATGAGATATGGGCAATAACTCATCCTCCTCCTAACTCAACACACCTTAGTTCATGACTAGTGCACAGAAAGGGTAAAAGGAGAATCATACCAACATACCAAAGTCTTATGGTACACTGAAAGCACAAAACAAGCTGGCATCTAAGGAACTAATGAAAATACATATAACATGCCTAACTTACATGCCCAGTTAGCCATTACATGGGCCATAGCTCCTCCATCAAACATCCAAAGCACAATATGTCAACTAAACTAAACTCATTACTTACTAGAACTAGGTTGATGTATGTTGATACACTGCTCTGAAGGTTCTTGCTGTTTTGTTCATCTAGCCCTAATACACTCTTTTGGTTTTAGGTTTCTTGTGCTTCTAAGGAGTCTCGGGTGGGAGGAAAAAACTTGTTGGGTTCCCTTCTCTTCTCCCTTTTATAGCTGAAGCTAGGCATACTAGTGTGGCTTTAATGGGTAGGCAGTGCAGCTATTTTGTAGCTACTTGCTACCTTTCCTCTTGCTACAACAGCTAGTAGGGTTTTAATGGGGTGGTGCAACTATTTTGTAGTTGCTTGCCACCCTTCCTCCTGCTGCAGCCACTAGTGAGGCTTTAATGGGTTGGTGTAGCTATTTTGTAGCTGCTTGCTTACTATAACTATTGGTGAAGTTTGATGGTTGAGGTGCATGGTTCAAGCTTTAGGATAGAAGAAGTTTAATCCATTCTTGAGGCATCAACTTCTCAAAGAAAAGGGGGGGTTTGGTTCATTGCCAAGGAAGTGGCACCCTTTTCCCTTTTTACTTCATATACATATATATATTTCAAGTTCTTTCACATTTTACTTTTATTTATTTTATTTTTTTATTATATATCATCTTTTATTTATTTGAAGGAAACCAAACATAAGTTATTTTGGGTTTTGGATGAAATTTGGTGTCTATAGTTGCCCTTTTGCTTATCTTTCTAGGAACTAGAAGATAAGCAAAGGTAGAAGACACAATTTTGTTTGAAACAATGTGGGGTTAAGTCAAATAAAGGCTAACTCTAGCTTGAGTAATAAAGGGTTAAGTCAAACAAAGCTCGACTCTAGCTTAAGTGATGAAAGCTTGAGTTAAATGAAGCCCAACTTTGGCTTGGGTGATAAAGGGTTGAGTTAAAGAAAGCCTGACTCTAGTTTAAATGATAAGAGGTTGAGTCAAATGAAACCCGACTCTAACTTGAATGATAAGGGGTTGAGTCAAATAAATCCTAACTCTAACTTGGATAATAAAGGGTTGAGTTAAATGAAACCTGACTCTAGCTTAAATGATAAGGGATTGAGTTAAATGAAGCTCAACTCCAACTTGACTTGTGAAATTTTAAGTTTGAACAACAATTGATGGCATGAGCTTAGGCTTGACCTTGACTCAATCCATTGCCTAGGAGTATGAATTTGAGGACATCAAGATGGTTTGAAATGTTGACCTAACTTGATATAAGCTTGACTCATTGGATACGAGTCTGAATTTAATAATATAAGGGTGATCTAAGGCAAAATACATGCATGTTGACTTAGGGATCCATCTCAAGACATGTATATTGACTTGGAGATCCACTACCAAGCATAATTATACCAAGGAATAAGATTGCATTGGTAATATGGATTTGAAGGACATAGCTTTCTCAACTTTCAATCATTAGTAGTGTTAAGATCAGGTTCTAGTTCTTGCCACCTTTTGGGGTTATGTAGAGGTATCTACTTTCCTAAAAATTGCTATGTTTGCTAACCATGACATGATCAATTTCTATGCTTGCTTTGGATTCTTTACTTGAAAGATGTTCAAAGACATTCTCATGCAGAATTATGCAATATGCATATTGTCTATATGATGCATGTGGAGGTAACGCATGATGCATGTAGATTTTTTGTGAACGCAAAAAAAAAAAAAAGAATTTCTCTTGAAACTAGTCTTCCACTTTCATCACATCTAATAGTCTTTCTTGAAATCGAAAAGAAGCCAGTGATGGTGCATTCTTAGAGAGCTTAAATTGTCGCTCTTTGGGAAAACTTCCCCTTTATGGGAATTCAGCTTCTCGTATGTGGCATAGGCCCTTTTGATACACCTTATCCTTGAGGCAATGATAGCATTGTGGTAACAGTCCTTTTTCTTTGCAAACATCCAGATGGATGCACCTTGACATTACTTAAGCTCATAAATTTTATCAATTGTGTGCCTTCTCATTTGTTTTCAATTTTGCCATGTAATTGCTCAACACAAAATAATGATGACATGCTTACAACATTTCATTGTCAACTTTAACATGGAATGCATGCCAATACTAAAAAAGGCAAATAATTTCAAAGGAAATGGAAACTTTGTTGATAAGTAGAAGAATTTACATTTGGAGTTAGAGTGTATAGAAAGGAAAATGGACACAAAAATTAAGGGAAATGGTCTCTTGAAGGCATCTTTGATTTAGATTATGCCTCTCCTTTAAGCTACAATTCTAGGCCGCTTGGTCAAGCATAATATTTTTTTTATAGTGTTAGAATTTACTAGCTGGGGTAACTCGTCACCATCCATATTTGTAAGGATCAGTGCACCTCCTAAAAATACCCTCTTTACCATGTAGGGCCCTTTATAATTCAAGGTCCATTTACCCTGGTTATCTTTTTGGATGGGCAAAATCTTTTTCAAAACCAGATCTCCCTCATAAGAGTACCTTGGATGACTTTTCTTATCATGAGCTCTCATCAACCTTTTTTGATATAGTCTTCCTTGACACAGAGCTACTAGTCTCTTTTCCTCAATCAAAATTAATTGTTCATACTACATTCAAACCCGTTCAACCTCATCAAGTTGAGTTTCCATAAGTACTCTCAAACAGGGGATCTCTACTTGAATGGGAGTACTACTTCCATCCCATAGACCAAAGAGAATGGGGTTGCCCCAATTGATGTTCATATTGACTTATGATATCCTTGTAAGGCAAAGGGCAAATCTCATGCCAGTCCTTGTAAGTTATTGTCATCTTTTCAATGATCTTTTTGATATTTTTGTTGGTTACTTCTATTGCTCCATTCATTTTTGAATAATATGGAGTCAAATTATGATGGCTTATCTTAAATTGCTCACATAGTTTGGCCATCATTTTGTTGTTCAAGTTATAGGCATTATCAATAATAAGCCTTTCAGGTAATCCATATCTATAAATGATCTCTATCTTTAGGAATTTAAGTACCCCTTTTGTTATGCTTGCATATGAATATGCTTCTACCCACTTAGTGAAATAATCAATTGTAACCAAAATGAGGTGATGCCCATTGGATGCTTTAGGCTTACGGGCCCAATGACATCCATTCCCCACATCAAAACTGGCCATGGTGCAGTTAATACATTGAATGTGTTTGGAGATGCATGGATTTTATCTACATAATTTTGGCATTTATGATATCTTCTAACATAAATGATACAATCAGATTCTATCATTGGCCAATAATATCCAGCCGTTAAGACTTTTCTTGTCATTACATGGCTATTGGTATGGGTTTTGTAAATCCTATCATGCACTTCTTGGAGCAACAGTTGGGTTTCTTTGGCATTAACATATCTTAAAAGTACTATGGCATGATTTCTTTTGTAGAGCACATCATTACTCAAGAAGAACCCCATCCCCAACCTTCTAAGAGTTTTGCCCTTTTTTGAAGCTCCATTAGGATATTCTCAGTATTGAATGAACCACTTAATATCACTATACCATGGCTTGCCATCAAGTTCTTCCCTTACATTCACTCAGTAGGCTAGCTCTTCTCGTCTTTCAAGCCTTATTTTCGGAATTTTTTCATACTCATTTAGACTGAACATGGAAGATAGTGTAGCTAGGGCATTAACCATTATATTGTCATCTTGGGGTATATGCTGGAAAGTGACATCTTGAAATTGCTCGATCATTTCCCTTATATACTTTTAGTAAGGGATTAACTTGGGATCTTTGGTTTCCTATTCACCCTTTAACTAATGAATAACTAGTGCAGAATCCCCACAAATGTCTAAGATTTCAATTTTGAAATTTAATGCTGCTTGGATTCTAAGGGCATAGACTTCATATTATGCAATATTATTGGTGCAATCAAGGTATAGCTTTGCAATCATAGGAAAATAGTTTCCTTCAAATAAATATAGAATTGTCCCAATTCCATGCCCTAGGGCATTCGATGCACCATCAAAGAAAAGAGACCATCCTTTTTTTACCTAGTGTCTCATTCTTTGTAGAGAGTGCCATGATGTCCTCATTTGGAAATTCTAATCAAATTGGTTCATGATTAGATATTGGATGATTTGCAAGATGCTCGGTGATTGCACTCCCTTTTATAGTCTTTTATGGGATATAGATGATATCATATTTAGATAGCAACATTTGCTACCTCGAGATCCGACTAGTGAAAGCTGGCTTTTCAAAAATGTATTTGATGGGGTTCATTTTTGCCAAGTAATGTGTCAAAGTATGTACTGCTTGAGACGGTGGGCTACCCATGTCAAGGCACAACAAGTTCATTCTAACATTGAGTATCTAGATTCATAGTTGGTGAACCTTAACTTCTTTATGCATCATGTCATGAAACAATGTGATCATAGTCTTTGATAAGTTGCCCCAGCATTTTTCATGCCAAATGACATTACTTTGTAACAAACGGTTCCCCACTGCATGATGAAAGTGGTTTTCTTCTTATGTTCTAGGGCTATTTTAATTTGGATATACCCCGAAAAGCCATCCATGAATGATAAGATAGAATTCCTAGCGGTATTATCCATGAGTACATCTATGTGAGGGAGAGAGAAATCATCTTTTGGACTTACTCTATTTAGATCATGATAATCTATACATACCCTGATTCTCCTATCTTTCTTTGGCACTGGCACTATATTGGCAACCATTCTAGATACTTTGATACTTTAATAAAACCAACATCAAACAACTTTTTTACTTCTTCCTTGATTTCTAGGAGCAAGTCAGGTTTCATTCTCCTTAACTTTTGTTCTATTGGTTTAAATCCTGGTTTATTTGGCAAATGATGTACGACTATGTCAGTATCTAATCCAGTCATATCTTGATATGACCACACAAATACATTGTATTCTCGTAGGAGATTGATTAAGTCACATTTCTCCTTTTTTGGCATTTGAGTGCCAATTTTGACTTCTCTTCTACCTTCTTCAGTGCCTAAATTAATTATTTTAGTGGTTTCTTGATGCGGCATGATGGCTTTCTCCTCTTGCTCAACTAACCTTAACAATTCAGGGAAAGGTTCCCATTCTTCTCTTTCTTCCTCTATTGATTCACTATCATTGATTCACTGTCACTATTCAAAATTGTAGCTTGGAGGAGAGGTACAATAGTCTTCAAAGTTATCATTTTGAGACCTAAATTATTAGGTTCAATTATTGCAGGTAAAAGGTGGGAAGTGAATGCATGAGTATATGTAGTTAATTTAGAAGATAGTGAAAAACAAAACAAAAAGTGCATTTCATTCAAACTAAACATTGAAGCACTATAAACATGTCTTGCCCATACAAAATTCAGCTAAGACCTTGGGTAAAAGCCATTAGTAGGGTGATAAAAGGAATTACATGGACTTCAAATTAAAGATAAAAGGAAGCCCTTGGACGATCCAATTCTTTATTTCTGACTCTAGTGTGCAAGGTGTCACCAAATTAGTTTCCTTATTTATCTCTTCACAAATGATAAATACTTGCTCCTGGTCATCCTTCCCATCACTTATTAAGAACTTATATAACAATGGTAATTTTATCTTGTTGATCTCAGACTCCTTTCCTTTTAGGTAGCCTAGCCCTCTTTCTCTTTTTTCTTGAGCAAGAAGAGCACAATCAACTCTTGTCGTCCTATAACCAAGGCCAAATCTTTCTTTTGCCTTTGGTATCTTGAAAAGCTCGCCATCACCTTGCCCCCATTTTTCTAGCCCTTCATTGACCTTGTATCCTTGGCTCAACATTGACTTTACCACCATTATGGATATGGAAGAGAGATGAGGTGTAGGAATTTGTGATCCTTCTTGCACATAAGTCGCATTCATAATCTCAAATAATTGGAAAGCACTTTCTAAGGATTCCTTGGCCATTTCTATGTAAGGGGTAGAGAGGGCTTAGTTCTAGTAAGTCTTCTTCCCTATTCACTACCACTAACTTGTTGTTTACTAGAAATTCCACTTTTCAATGTAGTGAAGACATTACTACCATAGCAATGTGTATCCAAGGTCAGCTAAGTAAACAACTATATGATGGCTTAATGTCCATCACTTGAAAATCTATATTAAAAGCACATGGGCATATTTGAACTTTGATTTCTATTTCCCCCACTATTGATCTCATGGATCCATTAAAAGCCTTGACTATCATGGTGCTTGGTTTCATGTAGGTTATACACAAGGAAGCCTTTCTAGGGTGGTCTTTGGCATAACATTCAATGATGAGCCTTTGTCAACAAGGACATTGCTAAGCTGTATTCCTTACATCAAGTTGATATGTGCAATGCGTTATTATGCCCCCAGCCTTTTGAGGGAATCTCCTCATCAGGAAATGAGATGATGCTGCTAGCCATGATATTTCTAATCAATCCTTCTACCAATTTCATAGATATGTCCTAGTTGACGTAAGCTTCATTTAGGACTTCATAAGTGCCTTTCAATGGGGTTCATAGTTCAAAAATAGTGAGAGTAATGATATCCTAGTAGGGGTTTGATTAAGCTACTCAATTACCGAATACTCACTTTGTTTGATTAGCTTGAGGAACTTGAGTGCTTCTTCTTCTGATATTGACTTTTTGATGGATTCCTAAACAATCTTCTCTGCCTACATAGGGGCTAGCTCTTCATGAACCTCTTTCCCTTTTTTGCATTTTTCTTCCCCTTCCTTATCCTACTTTCTTGCCCTAAAAGTTGGATTAGGGCCATAGCTTCATCCACTTCTTGTAATGCCACTAACACTTGATATGATAGTCATAGGTAATTCTTTAGAGGAGTTTCCTATGGCTATTTTATAGTAATAATTCCATGGGACTACCTTGTTACTTTTATAAGGGAATGGTTCAAGGACCTTAATGGTGACCTTCTTCATTTCAGTTGTAATAGCTGGAGGTTCCTCATAATATTGGATAATTACTACCTTAAAACTAATTTGTGCACAAGGAAATATTGGGATCACTATTTTCTCCTCATCTTGGAGGCCATTGACTTGCACTTTATTAGTTAACCCTCTCCTTATTCCTACTTGTAAAAGTTTCCTATCAAGCAGGTCTTGAAGGAAAATTCTAAAGGTCTCATAATCCTTTAACTCATGATGCATGTCGTATTTAGAATTGATAGTCAAACTTATTAATATCCTTTGCCTCTATAGACCCATCCTCAACTAGAACTTTCAAAATGTAATCCAGAGGCATCTTGATGTCAGATACATAATCCTTTAAAACTAACTCACCATCATCAAAATGGCATTAATAGGCCTCTGCCCCTGATTTGGTAAGGGATTTTGATTAACACTAGGCAGAGGGAGAATCTTTTGAAAATCTAACCACTTGGCATCTATCAACTCTTGTACTTTCCTCTTTAAAGTCTTACAATTTTCTATTGAGTGCCCTCGGGCCCCTCCACGATAATCACAAATGTCATTTTCTCTGTACCATGTCGAGTATGGGGATTGCAATGGTTTAAGTGAGGTCACTGTTACAACCTTATTCTTAATCAACTAAGGTAAAAATTGGGTATAAGACATGGGCATTGGGTCAAAGTGTTCCATTCTTCTACCTTGCAGCCTCAATTAACTTGGTTGTGAGTATTGAGGAGTAGATTAGCTTTATGCCATAAATTGTGGTGCTGAAGTGATAACACTCACAAGGGAATCTTGATGAGTCTGGAATGATTGGTAAGGCTTCTTTTGCACATATTGTCCTTGATATCTCCCTTCCTATGCCATAGCATTTGCTTCCTCTCTTTTCTTCTTAAACAAGGGTTTTCTAGCTAAAGGCTCTGATGTTGCATTTGGCATCTTCCCAGTTTTCATTCCATTTTCAATTCCTTCCTTAATAATTACTAGATATGCCAAATTATTGGAAGTATTGCTGATTATTCTATCATAGTAGAATATGGGGAGGGTGTTAATGAACAGAGAGAGACTATCTCTTTATCTACTAGAGGCAGTTGAACTCGTGCTGCAATCTCCTCCACCTTTTAGCATAGTTCTTAAAGGATTCAGTAAGTCCCTTTTCCATATTTTCTAAGTAAAGATGATTTGGTGTGATGTCTAAGTTGAATTTATATGGTTGCATGATGGCTTTGGCCATATCCCTCCAAATTCTTATCGTTACACAATCAAGACCCATATACCATTCCATTGTAGCACTAATGAGGCTGTCTTGGAAGATGTGGATGAGCAATTTTTCATCCTTAGAATATGCCGATATTTTCCTTGAATACATTACTAGATGAGCTCTTGGACATGTAGTCCTATCATACTTATCAAATTCAAGTGCTTTGAATTTATGTGGTATTACCACGTCTAGTACCAAGTACATCTGAGCTACATCTAGGACCCCATAGATCTTAGTGCCTTCCACAACTTTTAACCTTGCTTCCAAAGTAGCCCACCTTGCCTGCTCCACATTTTTGTTATCTCTTTGTTCAATTTCTAGATCAAAGTCAAGGATTAATATGTGATCTTCAAGGTCTCTTTCAAGTCCCCTATGTTGAACCTCTAGTGTCTCTTGAGGTTTATTGGCTTGGACATTTGACCAACATTTTGTTGGGTCTACAATGATTCGCTAACCTAATTTTTCTTTCTTTCCTCTACAAGGGCCTTCATCAGTTAGGCCATTTGTCCTTCCAAGTCAAAGATTAAGCATTTTAGTTCATCATAAGATGGCTCTATCAGTGGCTACTCCATTCTCTTTTTTCATAGGCATGTAAGATATGGTGAACATGGAACTGTATTTCTTCCTTTTTAACAAAATGATGAAAACACATGATGGTAATGTAAAGGAGTAAGTAATGAAATGGAAGTTCAAGCTATAGGAATTGCAAAGTGGCCATTACATATATCCAAAAAATGGTTTTAAGTACAAAATCCATCCACTGGGTCCTTTTAAGTACAAAAAGGTTCAAGCTATTAGGTCTACAATCCTTACAAAGAGGCTCCCTTACTAGAAACTTCTTAACATAGTAAGGTCTTTGTACATATTCCAAAGAAAATCTTCGACAAGACCAGGGGGAATGTCGTGCTCCAAGATCATCTGTGCTCTAACTCCTACCTCTTATGCTATCATCCACATTTGGTCATAAAGTTCATGAGACATTCTCTCAAAACAATCCTACTCTAGAACTAGCTCCTTTTCTGATGACAAGTCCAACCAAGCCATATTGTCTATTATTTCTCTTTTTAGTCCTTCTTCTTAGAGTGCTAAAGTTTCACAAAGATGCACATTGGCTTCCTCGAGAACATGCATTTTTCTTCACATGTCTTGGCAGTCCCTAGTTGTCCCATTAACTCTTAAATTTTCTCTTCATGTGGAGATTGACTACCCTGAATACAATCAGCCATTTGTTCTTTCCTTCTTTAATGTTTGGATGGCTTGTACATGTGCAATTTAGGTTTTTTGCAATTCTTGGTTCTGCTTTTGAAGTCTCAACATTTTAGTTCCTAAAGAATCATAGGCTTCCTTTAAATCCTTTTCGGTAGTCTTTTGTTTTTCTGTGCCCTCTTTAGCCTGCCTTCAAAATTCTTAAACATTTTTTTGTATTGGCCTACCTCTTCTTGGTTCATTTCCTTCATTCTGGTTATATCTTTTTCAACCAAGTCTATCCTTTTCCTAGACTGCACATCTTGTATTAATAGTTATCTTTCTTTCCCTTTCCATTCTGCCTCTTTGCTTCTGAAGTTCTTACATATTTCTTCATATTTAGCTAGTAGCTTCTAATAGGCCTATTTCTCTATGAATTCTAGCTCTGTTTGGACTTAGGGAACCTCTTTATCTTGCCTGGGAGATGTGGGTGCATGAATCATTAATAGTACAAAACTCTTACCCTTGGTTCTATGCTAGTGAAGATATCCCTCTACAATAGCTCCTTTCGTGCTCACTAGTGGCTCCACATATCTAATATTTTGCCATGCAGTTTAGGCTTTTATCATGTGGTTATGCCCAACTTTTCACTATCTGGGCATTTAGTCACTTGCCAATAATTAGTAATCTGGGGTATCCCACGATAAGTCTCTCTCACAACTTTAATACTAAAAGAAATACTCTTTCTAAGTTTGCAAATTTGTAGTGGCCCAAAGATAAACCTATGACTAGTAAGTAGATTTAAGCCTCAATTGAGTTGAAGGGAGTTAGATGGAAAGTACCTTGGCTACCTGTTGTCCCTACTCTATATCAATATTGTAACAATATGGGAATTCCCCTTGTTGGTTCAAGAGGAATAATTGAATATGTGCCTACTATGGTAAGGAGACAAATCGGTGGCATACAAATCACCCCTACAACATATAGATTGGGCCTCTTAGATGTTTCCTATGGAGAGGATTCTAGTGCTACTAGCACGAGAGAAGCCCGAAGTGCATGGCAAAATGTTAGATATATGGAGGCCTTGGTAAGCACAAAAGGAGTTATTGTAGAGGGATATCTTCACTAGCACAGAACAAGGGCTAAAGGTTTTGCCTTGTTAGCAGTTCATGCACCCACACCTCATAGGTAAGATATAGAGGTTCCCTAAGTCCAGATGAGCCAGAATTCATAGAGAAGAAGGCCTATCAGAAGTTATAGGGTAAATATAAAGAAATATGTGAGAACTTAAAAAACAAAGAGGCAAAATGGAAAGGAAAAGAAAGGCAACTATTAATACAAGATATGCAGTCTAGGAAAAAGATGGACTTACTTGAAAGTGACATGACCAAAATGAACGAAATGGACCAAGAAGAGGTAGGCCAATACAGAAAAATGTTTAACAATTTTGAAAGCAGGCTAAGAGGGCCACGAAAAAACAAAAGACCACTGAAAAGGATCTAAGGGAAGCTTGTGATTCTTTAGGATTTGAAATGTTGAAACTTTAGAAGGAGACTAAGAATTGCGAAAAACCCAGATTGCACACATACAAGCCATTTGAATTTTGAACACTAAAGAAGGAAAAATAGCAAATGGTTGATTGTATTTAGGGTAAAAATTTGAGAGTTAATGAGATAGCTTGGGGATTACCAAGACACAAAAAGAAGAACGCAACTTCTTAAAGAAGCAAATGTGCATCTCCGTTAAACTTTAGCACTTCAAGAAGAAGGACTAAAGAGAGAAATGGTACACAATATGGCTTGGCTGGACTCATCATTAGAAAAGGTAAAGCTAGTTTTAGAGTAGGATTGCTTTAAAAGGATGTCTCGTGAGCTTTATGACCAAATGTAGATGATAGCACAATAGACAAGAGTTAGAGCACAGATGATCTTAGAGCATGACGTTCCCTTTGGCCTTGTTAGAGATTTTCTTTGGGATCTATACAAGATCTTACTATGCTAGGAAGGTTTAGGTAGTTAAGCATCTTTGTGAAGATTGTAAACCTAAAAGCTTGAGCCTTTTATACTCAAAAGGTCCCAATGGATGGTTTTTGTACTTAAAACTACTTTGGATATATGTAATGGCTATTTTGCAATCCCTATACTTTGAAGTTCTGTTTCATTACTTACTCATTTACATTAGCATCATGCATTTGCATCATTCATTTGCAAATATATTTTATTTTTTTAGAAAGAGGTTTTGTTAAAAAGGGAAGAAATATGGCTCTACGTTCACCATATCTTACATGCCTACAAAAAAAGAGAATGGAGTAGTTAGTGATGAAGCCATTTTATAATGAACTGAAACATTAGCTCTCTGACTTGGAATGACAAATGGTCCAATTAATGAAGGCCCTCATAGAGGAAAGAAAGAAAAATTAGGCCAGCAAATCATCACAGACCCAATAGAATGTTGGTCAAATGTCCAAGCCAGTAGAAAAAGAAAAGCAACCTTAAGAGACATAGTAGGTTCAGCATAGCGGGCCTGAAAGAGACCTTGAAGATCACATATCAATCCTTAACATTGATCTAGAAATTGACTAAAGAGAGAAAGAAAAGGAGGAGCAAGCAAGGTAGGCTACTTTGGAAGCAAGGTTAAAAGTCATGGAAGACACTAAGAGCTAAGGGGTCCTAAATGTACCTGGGATGTGCTTGGTACCAGATGTAGTAAAATTGCATAAATTCAAAGTACCTGAATTTGATATGTATGATGGGACTACATGCCTAAGAGTCCATCTAGTAATGTATTCAAGGAAAATGTTGACATATTCTAAGGATGAAAAATTGCTCATCCACATCTTCCAAGACAACCTCATTAGTGCTGTAATGGAATGGTATATGGGTCTTGATCATGTAGTGATAAGAACTTGGAGGGATCTAGTGAAAGCCTTCATGCACCAATATAAATTTAACTTAGACATGGCACTAGATCATCTTTACCTATAAAATATGGAAAAGGATCCTACTAAATCCTTTAAGAACTATGCTAAAAGGTGGAGAGAGATAGCGGCACAGGTTCAACCACCTTTGTCTGATAAAGAGATGATCTCTATCTTCTTCAACACCCTTCCCGCATTCTACTAGGATAGAATGATCAGCAATTCTTCCAATAATTTGATAGATCTAGTGATTATCAAGGAAAGAATTGAAAATGGAATGAAAAATGGGAAGATGCCAAATGCAACATTAGAGCTTCAGCCAAAAAACCCTCATTTGGGAAGAAGAAAGAGGAAGCAAATGCTATGGCATCTGAAGGGAGATATCATGGATGGTATATGCAAAAGAAACCTTGCTAGTCATTCCAAACTCATCAAGATTCCTCTGTGAGTGTTATCACTTTAGCATTGTGATTTATGGCACAAAGCCAATCTACATCTCAATACCCATAACCAAGTCAATCAAGGCCGTGAGGTAGAAGAATAGAACACTTGGACCCAATACCCATGTCTTATACCTAATTGTTACCTCAGTTCATTGAGAATAAGGTTTTAATGATGACCCTACTGAAACCATTGCAACCTCCATACCCGGCATGGTATAGAGAAAATGACACTTGTGATTATCATGGAGGGGCCTGTGGGCACTCAATAGAAAATTGCAATACTTTAAAAAGGAAAGTACAGGAATTGAAGATGCCAAGTGGTTAGATTATTAGAAGATTACACCTTCACCTAGTGTTAATCAAAATCCATTACCAAATCATAAGGAGAGGCTTGTTAATGCCATTTCTGATGATGGTGAATTAGTCTTAAAGGGTTATGTATGAGACATTTAAATGCCTCTAAATTACATTTTTAATGTTTTGGTTGAGAACAAGATCATAAAGGCAAGGGAAAATCATGAGTTTGGCTATCAATTCTCTAAATGCAACATGCATCACAAGTTAGAGAATTGTGAAACCTTTAAAATTTTCCTTCAAGACTTACTTGATAGGAAAATCTTACAAGTAGGGACAAGGAGAAAGTTAACTAATGAAGTGCAAGACATTAGCCTACAAGATGAGTACCAAATAGTGATCCTAGTATTTCCTTGTGCACAAACTAGTTTTAAAGTGGTAATTATATGATATTATGAGGAACCTCTAGCTATTACAACTGAAATGAAGAAGGTGACCATCAAGGTCCCAAAACTATTGCTTTATGAAAGCAACAAGGTAGTCCTATGGAATTATGACTATAAAATAACCACAAGAAGCTCCTTTGAAGAATTACCTATGACTAACATATCAAGTGTTAGTGGCATTACAAGGAGTGGATGATGCTATGGCCCTACTCCAGCTTATGAGGTAAGAAAATAGGATAAGGAAAGGGAAGAAAAAGGTGAAAATGGGAAAGAGATTCGTGAAGTGCCCACCCTTATGTAGGCAGAGAAGGTTGTTCAAGAATCTATTAAAAAATTGATATTAGAAGAAGAATTTGAGTTCCTCAAGTTGATCAAGTAAAGTGAGTATCAGGTAATTGAGTAACTTAATTGAACCCCCACTAAGATATCATTACTCTCACTATTTTTGTACTGTAAACCCCATCGAAAAGCACTAATGAAAGTCTTGAATAAAGGTTATGTCAACCAAGACATATTCACAAAAATGGTAGAAGGATTGGTTAGGAATATGATGGCTAGTAGCATCATCTCATTTCCTAATAAGGAGATTCTCTTAGAAGGCTGAGAGCATAATAAGGCATTACACATACTGGCTAGATGTAAGGAATATAACTTAGCCAACATCCTTGTTGATAATGGCTCTTCACTTAATGTTATGCCAAAGACCACCCCAGAAATACTCCCCTTTGATGTGAGCTATATGAAACTAGGCACCATGATAGTCAAGTCTTTTGATGAATCCATGAGGTTGATAGTGAGGTAAATAGAAATCCTAATTTAGATAGGCCCCTATGTCTTCAATATAGATTTTCAAGTGATGGACATTAAGCCATCATACAGTTGTTTACTTTGCAGACCTTGGATACACACTGCTGGGGTAGTATCATCTTCACTACATCGAAAAGTGAAATTTGTAATGAACAACAAGCTGGTGGTAGTGAATGGGGAAGAAGACTTACTAGTAACTAAGCCTTCTAACACCCCTTACATAGAAGTAGCCTAGGAATCCTTAGAAAGTACTTTCCAATTATTTGAGATTTTGAATGCGACTTATGTACAAGAAGATCATAAATTCTTGTACCTCATCTCTCTCTTCCACATCCACAATGGTGGCAAAGTCGATGTTAAGCTAGAGATACAAGGCCAATGAAGGGCTAGGAAAATGGGGGCAAGATGACAACAAGCCCTTTAAGATACCAAAGGTAAAAGAAAGATTTGGCCTGGGTTATAGGCCCACAAGAGCTAATTGCACTTGTCTTTCTCAAGAAAAAAGTGAAAGAAGGCAAGCCTCCCTAGAAGGAAAGGAGTCTAAGATCAGCAAGCTAAAATTCCCACTATTATATAAATCCTTCATAAGTGGTGGGATGTATGACCAAGAGCAAGTATATGTCATTGGAGAAAAGATAAATGAGGAAACTGATTTGGTAACACCTTGCACACCAAGGTCAGAACTGAAGAACTAGACTGTCTAAGAGCTTCTTGTTGTCTTTAATTTGAAGTCCATGTAATTTCTCTTATCATCTTACTAATGGCTTCGGCCTAAGTCCTTAGCTAGATTTCTTTTGTATGGATAGGACACTTTATTGTGCTTCAATGTTTGGTTTGAATGAAATGCATTTCTCATTTTGTTTTCTATTTCCTTTCCCTTGTCTTCTAAACTAACCACAAACACTCATGCATTCACATCCCACCTTTTACCTACGATAATTGAACCTAATAATCTAGGTCTCAAAATGATAACTTTGAAGAAGGTTGTACCTCTCCTCTAAGCTACAATGTCGAATGTTCGAACTAACAGAAGAAGAAGAAGAATGGGAACCTTCCCCTAAATTGTTACAGTTATTTAAGAAAGAGGAGAAAGCCATCACACTGCATTAAGAACCCACTGATATAATTACTTTAGGCACTGAAGAAGATAGAAGAGAAGTCAAAATTGGCACTCAAATGGAAGAAAAAGAGAAATGTGATTTAAACAATCTCCTACAAGAATACAAAGATGTATTTACGTGGTCATGTCAAGATATATCTAGATTAGATACTAACATAGTGTTACACTATTTGCCAATTAAACCTAGATTTAAACCAATAAAACAAAAGCTCAGGAGAATGAAGCCTAATTTGCTCCTAAAAGTCAAGGAAGAAGTAAAAAAGGAGTTTGATATTGGTTTTATTAAGGTATCAAAGTATCTAGAATGGATTGCTAATATTGTACCAGTGCCTAAGAAAGATGAGAGAATAAGGGTATGTGTAGATTATTGCAATCTAAATAGAGCAAGTCCAAAAGATGATTTCCCTCTTCCTCACATAGATGTACTCATGGATAATGCTGCTAGAAATTCTATCTTCTCATTCATGGATGGCTTTTCAAGGTATAAGCAAATCAAAATGGCCCCAAAGACAAGGAGAAAACCACTTTCATTATGCAGTGGGAAACCTTTTGTTACAAAGTAATGTCATTTGGCATAAAAAATGTTAGGCTAACTTATCAAAGAGCTTGGTGACATTATTTCATGACTTGATGCATAAAGAAGTTGAGGTTTACATTGATGATATAATAGTGAAATCAAAATCAAAAGAAGAACATGTCATTCACCTTCAAAAGCTCTTTGACAGATTAAGGAAGTATCAAGGAGAGAGAAAAGTTTTAAAGGCAATGTTTGAGAGAGAGAGAGAGAAGAAGAAGTTTTAGAGTGAAAGAGAGAGATGTTTTCAAGAGACAGAGAGAGAAGAGAAACTTCAGAAAGAGAGGTATTGGCAAGAGAGAGAAAGGGAGAGAAGTTTTGGAAAGAAATAAAGTGAGAGAGAGAAACTTTAGACAAAGAGACCAAGGGAATAAGAGAGAGAGAGAGAGAGAGCAAGATAGAAGTTTGGGAGAGAGAGATACAAACATAGGGAGAGAGATAGAGAGAGTGAGAGAAAATTTAGAGAGAGGGAGAGGGAGAGAGAGAAAGATATTGGATAGAGAGATAGAGAAGTCTTGATCAAAGAGTAGTTTTATAGAGAGTAGCTAAGTAAATGAGAGAGAGAACAAAAGAGAAGTTTTAGATAAAGAGAGGTTTTAGCAAGAGAGAGGGGCAGAAGTTTTAAAGACATAGAGAGAGAAATTTTAGAGAGGAAGGGAGAAAGAAAGAGAGAGATAGAAAGACAAAGATAGAGACAACAAGAGAAGCTTTAGAGAGAGACAGACATAGAGAGATAAGGAGAGACTGAGAGAGAGAGGGACAAACAAGAAGTTCTAGGAAGAGAGAGGTGCTAGAGAGAAAGAAAGGGAGGGAAGTTTTAGAGAGAATGAGAGAGCAATAGAAGTTTTCAAGAGAGTAAGAGAGAGAACTTTTATAGAGAGGGAGTGAGAGAAGTTTTAAAGGGAGGGGTGAGGGAGAGAGAGAGAAACAAAGAGAGTGAGTGACAAAGGGACAAAGAGAGAAATTTTAGATGGAGTGCAAGACAGTGAAAGAGAGAAAGAAAGCAAGTGATAGAGAGAAGGAAGAGAGAGAAAGAGATAGAGAGAGTGAGAGAGAAATTTTAGATAAAATGCAAGAGCAAAAGAGAGAGAAGCTTTAGATAGTAGGAGCAAGTTTAGAGAAAGAGAGATAAAGAGAGAGAAGTTTTAGAGATAGGGAGAGAAGTTTTAGAGAGAAAAAGAACAAGAAAAAGAGAAGGAAATGTTTGAGAAAAATAGAGAGAAAGAGAAGTTTTAGAGAGAGAAAGAGACAAGGTAGAGATGTGTTGGAGAGAGAGGGTAGCTTTAGAAAGAGTCAGAGAGCAAGATAGATGTTTAGACATAGAGAGATACATAGGGAAGGGACAGAGAAGTTTTAGAGAGAGAACTTTCAGAAAGTGAGTGAGAGAGAGGGAGAGAGAGAGAGAGAGAGAACTTTTTAAGAAAGGGAGAGAGAAGTTTTAGAGAGAGAAAAAAGAAGCTTTTGGGAGAGACAACAAGAAGGAGAAGGAGGGAGGGAGAGAGAGATGCTTTAAGAGGGAGAGAGAGTGAGAGAGACATGTGTTTGGGAGGGAATGAGAAAAACTTTAGAAAGAGAGAGATAGTGAGAGGAGTTTTGGAGAGAGTAAGTAGAGAGAGTAGTTTTAAAGAGAGAAAGTGAGTAAACAAGAGAAAGAGGAGAGAGCGAAAGAGACGTTTTAAATAGAGAGAGGTTTTAATGAGTGAGGGGAGAGAAGTTTTAGAGACAAAGAGAGAGAGAGAGAGAGAAAGAAAGAAAAGTTCTAGAGAAAGGGAGAAAAAGAAAGAAAGAGAGAGAATGAATGAAGGTTTAGAAAGAGAGAGAAGAGGAGAGTGAATGAAAGAGCGAGTGAGAGAAAGAGAAGAGAGAAGAGAGAGAGAGAGACTAAGTGAGACACAAAGAGAGACAGTTAGTTAGATTGAGAGAAAAATTTTAGTTAGAGCAAGAAAGAGAGCAAGTGAGAGAGAGGGAGAGAGAGAGGGAGAGAAAGAGAGAAAGAAGTTTTAAAGGGATGGAGAAAGAAAAAGTGAAAAGAAAAGCTTTAGAGAGAGAGAGAGGGAGAGAAGTTTTAGATAGAGAGGTTTCCACAACAAAGAGGGGGAGAAGTTTTAGCAATGCAGAGGAAGAGAAGTTTTGGAGAGAGAGGAAGAATGAGAGAGACAAATAAACAAACAAAGACAAAGAGAGACAACGAGAGAAGCTTTAGAGAGAAAAAGACAAGTTTTAGAATTTCTCTATCTTTGTCTATAAACTTCTATAGCTTTCTATGCCAAAAAACTTCCCTCTCTCTAAAAACTTCTCTCTCACTGTGTCTAAAATCTTTCTTCCCTTTTTTCTTGTAAAACTTCTCTATCTCTCTAAAACTTTCTCTACCCTCTATCTAAAATTTCTCTTTCTCTTCCTCTCTCCAATACTTCTCTCA
Source organism: Dicorynia guianensis (assembly GCA_037013595.1). Taxonomy (NCBI): domain Eukaryota; kingdom Viridiplantae; phylum Streptophyta; class Magnoliopsida; order Fabales; family Fabaceae; genus Dicorynia; species Dicorynia guianensis. Next base: position 19,711,946 of record JASUAB010000010.1, on the reverse strand, counting down.
TTCTATGTCACTTCTTAAAACTTCTCTATCTCTTTCTGTAAGTTTCTCTTTCTCTCTCTCTTTCTCTCCCTCTCTCTCTCTCCCTCTCTCCCCCCTAAAACTTGCCTCTCTTGGAAACTTCTCTCTATCCCACTACATCTATCTCTAAATCTTCTCTTTCTCTCTCTAAAATGTCTCTCTAAAACCTGTCTCCCTTTATCACTCTAAAACTTCCCTCTCCATCTTTTTCTAAAATTTCTCTATCACTCTTGTTAAAACTTTTCTCTCCCACTCTTTGTCCCTTTTTATCTCTCTATCTCTCTGTCTAAAATTTCTCTCTCATTCTATCTTAAACTTCTTTCTGTAACTCTTTCTTTCTTTCTCTCTTTCTCTCTCTCTCACTGTCTTTCTCTATCACTCTCTAAAACTTCTCTTTCTCTCAGAGAGAAGAGAAAGTGAAAGTGAGTGAGACATAGAGAAAGATAGAGGGTTAGTCAAATAGAGAGAGAGCACTTTTAGAGAGAGTGAGAGGAGAAGTTTTTGAGAGAGTGAGACATAAATTTCAATTAAAGAGAGAAAAAGAGTGACTGAGAGAGAGCATGATGTGAACCCCACTAAGAATAACGAGACTTGACAATGAAATTAATTCTTAAGACCATTCTACAATCAGATTTGTAGGTAGGAAATCTCGATAGGTTGTTTATAAGAAAACACAAACCTTGGTATGTGGAGACACCACAAACGGGATAGTGAACCGTTTGATAAGTCAGATGAATGCCACAAGAACAAGTTCTTGATAAGTTCAAAATGTTCTTCAAAGAACCCAAGAGAAAACTAAAATTGTTTTGAACTTATTGTTTTCAGCCTAGCTATATGCCTTTAAATAGTCTAAGTTAGTACAATTTGATTTCCTAAAATAACTAAAAGGAAACAAAATCAGCCATTATGAGGAAGGCTAACCAAATCTATTACAATCTAGAATAACTAAAATGAGAAAAGGAAACAAATCAACTATTATGGAAAAGCTAACCAAATCCCATAAAAAAAAAAGGAAAGTTATCCCAAAATAAAGCAAATTGATCTTCAATAATTAGCCAAATTGATCTCCTTGAATCAATCAAATCCATGTGAATCTTGCTAATTATGGACTTTAATTGCTAAATGATTCCACATGCTTGAGCTGAAAGTAATCCTTCCAAGTGTATGGACTTCTTCCACATGTATGGGCTTCAATAAAGGGCTGAAATTACTCCACCACTTGGATCAACAAAATCCATCCTTGTCTGTACTTAAGTCTAAGTATTTGGGCCTCAAAAAATGTTTCTCAACCCAAATGTTCTGCATTGATCCATTGAAAGCCTCCTTGAACCTTTTAGCTCTAGCTCTTGTAACCAGACCACTTAGAATCTGCACTTGAATTGGATTAGTGTTACTTGCCACACCTTTATCATCATTCCCCTCCTCTTGAAGAGGATTTGTCCTAAATCATCACCTACATCAAAGGGAGTTAAATCAGCAACGTTGAAAGTGGCACTAACATTATACTCACCTAGCAAATCCAACTTGTTGCATTGTCATTGATGTGCTCAAGAACTTAACATGGTCCATCACCTCTTGGAAGCAACTTAGAACACCTTTGTGTCAAAGATATTTTTTTTCTCATGTGCAACCAAACCCAATCTCCAAGTTCAAAAATGAGCTTATGACGCCCCTTGTTGGCTTGTTTTGCATATTGCTCCATTCAACACTCGATGTTGAACTTTGCCTTCTCATGTATTTGCTTGACAAATTCAGCTTTCTTTTTGCCATCTAAATTACCACACCCTTTCAAAGGTAATGGAGTTAAATCTAATGAAGTTAAAGGATTTAAACCATAAACAATTTCAAAAGGTGAAAATCTTATTGCAGAGTGAGCAGTACGATTATAAGCAAATTCAACAAGTGGTAACCAATCTTCCTAAGTTTTGATATTCTTCCTATGATCACCCTCGACAAGGTTGTCAAAGTCCTATTTACAACCTTGATTTGACCATTAGTTTATGGGTGACAAGTAGTAGAAAATAATAACTTAGTCCCTATGGTATTATACCTTGCCCTGCTTTGGTCAGTGTGGGCCATGGATTCTAGTTTTCTATACAAGGATGTACAGTCTAAAGGGATTGGGAATGATGAAGTCCTATATCAGTTAGGCAAAGAGGTCTTGGGTGTTATATATATGGGTTCACAAACCTTCCATTACAAGCTAGCTTTTGAGGTGGAGTTAGGCAAGTTCATATCAGAGAGGAAGAGAGAAAGAGTGTAAGAATTTTTAAAGGAAGGGAAGAGAGTGAGTGAGACAGATAAGGAGAGAGAAAGAGAAGAAGGGAAGTTTTTGAGAGGGAGAGAGGAGACACAGAGATAGAAAGAGTGAGAGAAGTTTTAGGGGAACGAGAGAACAAGAGAGGTAGAAAGAAAGTGAGTTGGAGAGAGAGAGAGAGATAGAGGGACCAAGACAAGTTTTATAAAGAGAGAAAGTTGGAGAAGTTTTGTAGAGAGAGTGATTTTAGAGAGAGGAAGAAAGAGAGAGAGTGAGGGAGAGAGCGGGATAGAGAGTATGAGACAAAGGGAGGGAAAGAGATAAAGAGAGACAAGTGATGGCAAAGGCATGGTAAGTACAGCTGATCCAATTCAAGTGTAGATTCCAAGTGATCTAGTTACAAGAGTTAAAGGTAAAAGGTTCAAAGAGACTTTCAATGGATTAATGCAAAGCGTTTAGGTTGAGGAACATTTTTTGAGGCCTAAATACTTAGACTCAAGTGTAGATCAAGGATGAATTTTGTTGATCCAAGTCGTGGAGTAATTTCAGCCCTTTATTGAAGCCCATACATGTGGAAGAAGGCTATACACTTGGAAAGATTACTTTTAGCTCAAGCATGTGAAATCATTCAACAATTATAGGCCATAATTAGCAAGATTCATATAGATTTGAGTAATTCAAGGAGATCAATTTGGCTAATTATTGAAGATCAATTTGTTAACTTTCCTTTCTTTTATGGGATTTGGTTAGCCTTTTCCATAATGGTTGATTTGTTTCCTTTTCTCATTTTAGTTATTTTAGGAAATCAAATTGTACTACCTCAACCTATTTAAAGGCATATACCTAGGCTGAAAATAATTAGTTCAGATCAATTTCAGTTTTTTCTTGGGTTCTTTGACGAACTTTCTGAAGTTATCAAGAACTTGTTCATGTGGCATTCATCTAACTTATCAAATGGTTCACCATCCCATTTGTTGCATCTTCACATACCAAGGTTTGTGTTTTCTTATAAACAACAGGTCGATGTTTCCCAACTACAAATTTGATTGTAGAATAGTCATGGGGATCAATTCAATTGTTGGGTCTTGTTATTCTTAGTGGGGTTCACATCACAAAGAGTGAGAAAAAAAAAGAGAGAAAAGTTTTAGAGAGACAAAGAGAGAAATCTTAGAGTAAGAAAGAGAACTTGGTACAAGAAAGAGTGATAAGAGTTTTGGAGAGAGATACAGAGAAGTTTTAAGCAGAGAGAGAAGTTTTGGAGAGAAAGTGAGTAAATAAGAGAAAAAGGAGACAAAGGGAAAGAGAAGTTTTAGATAGAGAGAGGTTTCAACAAGAGAGGGGGAGAAGTTTTAGAGACACATAAAGAGAGAAGTTTTGGAGAGAAAAGGAGAAAGAGAGAGATAGAAGTTTAGAAAGAGAGAAGTTCTTGAAAGAGAGAAAGAAAGAGTGTGAGAGGAGTTTTGAAGAGGGATAGTTTTAGAGAAAGAAAGTGAGTAATAAGAGAAAGAGGGAGAAAGAGAAGGAAAGAGATGTTTTACATAGAAAGAGAGTTTCAAGGGCAGAGGGAGAGAGAAAATAATGTTTTAGATAAAGAGAGAGGTTTCAGTAAGAGGGGAGACAAATTTTAGAGACACAGAGAGAAAGAAAGAGAGAGTGAAGCAGAGAGTTAATAAGATAGAGAGAGTGGGAGACAAAGAGAGAAATAGAAGTTTTAGAGAGAGAAAGGCAACTTTCAGAGAAAGAGATTAAGAGAAGTTCTAGGGAGAGAGAGGGAAAGAGCAAAACAAAACTTTTAGAGAAAGGGTGAGAAGTTTTACAGAGGAAGAGAGAGAGAGAAAGAGAGAAAGGCAAGATTTAGAGAGAGAAAGAGACTATGAAGTTTTAGGGAGGGAAAGTGTAGGAAAGAGTGAAAGAGAACTTTTAGAGAGAGATATGCAAAGTTTTACAGAAAAAAAGAGAGAGAAGTTTTAGAGAGAGATAGAGATGTGTTAGCGACAGAGGGAAAGGAGTGATGTTTTAGAGAGAGAGTGTGTGAGAGAGGAAAATTTTAGACAAGCTGAGAGAGAGAGGGAGAGCCATAGAGAGAGAAAGGGAAGCTTTGGAGAGAGACATAGATAGACAGACGTAGAGAGAGATAACGAGAGAGTGAGTGAGAGAGAACTTTTAAAGTGATGGGGGAGAGAGAGAGAAAGTCAGTGAGAGAGAGAAATTTTAGACAAAGAGATTGGGGAGAGAGAGAGAGAAGATTTAGATGGAAAGAGAAATTGTAGAGAGAGTAAGAGAAAGAAAACTTAGTTTAAGCAAGGAAGAGTATGAGAGGAGTTTTGGAGAGAGATATAGAGAAGTTTTAAGTAGTGAGAGTAGTTTTAGAGAGAAAAAATGAGTAAATCAAAGAAAAATGAGGAGAGAAAGGAAAAGAGAAGTTTTATATAGACAGACGTTTCAATGACAGAGGGGGGGGAAGTTTTAGAGACACACAGAGAGAGAGAAGTTTTGGAGGGAGAGGGAGAAAGAGAGAGATAGATATTTTAGAGAGAGAAAGAGAGTGCACAAGAGAGTAGAGTGAGAGAAAGAGAGAACAAAAGACAGAGTGATAGGAGTTTTGGAGAGAGAGATAGAGAGGTTTTTAGCAGAAAAGGTAGTTTTAGAGAGAGAAAGTGAGTGAATGTTATAAAGAAGGAGAGAGAGGGAAAGAGATATTTTAGATAGAGAGAGGTTTCAATGACAGAGATGGGAAGAAGTTTTAGAGACACATAGAGAGAGATAAGTTTTAGAGAAACAAAGAGATGTTTTAGAGAGTGAATGAAAGAGAGAGTGAGAGAAGTTTTATAGAGAGAAATAGAATGAATGAGTGAGAGAGCAAAAGTGAGACACAGAGAGAGACAAAGTGTTAGTGAAAGAGAGAAAGTAAGAGAAGTTTTAGAGAGAAAGAGAGAAATAGAAGTTTTAGAGCAAGAGAGGAAGAGAGAAAGAAGGAGAAAGAGAAGTTTTAGTAAGAGAGAAAGAGAGAGAGAGCAAGAGAGATATAGAGAGAAGTTTTAGAAAGTGAGATAGAGAAACATGTTGGAGGAAGAGAGTGTGTGTGTTGGGGAGTGAGAGAGAGTTTGTGTGCGTTAGGCAAAGGAAGTGAGTAAGAAAAGAGGGAGAAAGAGTGGGAGAACAAGAGAGTGAGAAAGAGAGAGAGAGAGAGAGACATGTTGCAACAAGAGAGAGAGATAAAGGGAGAGATAGAGAGAGAACTTTTAGAGAGAGAGTATATGTATGTTTGAGAGAGAAAGATGTAGAGAGAGTGAGAACGAGAGCAAGAAAGAGTTAGAAAGTGAGAAAAGGATGAGAGAAAGAGGCTTGTTGGAGAGAGATGAGTTCCAAAGAGAGAGAGAGTGACATGTTAGGTCGAGAAAAAGAGTGATTTTTAGGGCAAAAGAGAGCATGCTGGGAGGAGACACAAAGGGTGAGAGAGAGATATGTTGCAATGAGAGAGAGATAAAGGGAGAGATAGAGAGAGTAGTTTTAGAGAGTGAGTATATGTATGTTTGAGAGAGAGAGAGAGAGAGAGAGAGAGGGAGGAAGAGCAAGAGTGAGATTGAGAGAGAGTTAGAGAGTGAGAAAGGGAAAAGAGAAAGAGGCTTGTTGGAGAGAGACGAGTTCCAAAGAGAGAAAGAGTGACATGTTGGTTCGAGAAAGAGAGTGAATTTGGGGGCAAGAGAGACATGCTAGGGTGAGATACACAGAGAGAGAGAGAGAGATAGAGACAGATCTAGAAAGAAAGTGAGAGAGAATGAGGGTGAGAGAGAGACAAAGAAAGAGAAAGTGTTTCAGGGGAAAGAGAGATGCAAGCTTTAGAGAGAGAGTATGAGAGTCAAGGGAAAAATTTAGACACAAAGAAAGATAAAGAGAAGTTTTAAAGAAATATAGAGAGAGTGAGAGTGAAAGAGAAATTTTAGATTAGAGATAGAGAGAGAAGTGTTACAGAGAAAGAGAGAGAAGTCATTGAGAGTGAGAGAAGTTTTAGCAAAGATAGAAAGAGAAAGAGAGAGAGAGAAATAGAAAAGAGATGTTTTAGAGAATGTGTGAGTTAAAGAGAGAGGTAGAGGAAGAAAAAGAGGAATAAAGAAAGAAAGAGCCAAAATGAGGGTTAGAGAGAAAAAGAAGGGGTAGTTTAATAGAGAGGGAGAGAGATAGAGTAGTTTAGAGGGGGGAGAGAGAAGTTTTAGATAAAGAGAAAGTGATAGAGAGAGAATGAGAGAAAGAAAAAAATTAGAAAGAGAAAGTCTGAATGAGAGTGAGAGAAGGAGAGGAACATAAAGAGAATGAGATGCTCTAGAGAGAGACAAGGAGAGAGTATAAGAGAAGTTTTAGAGAGAGGAAGTGGAATAAAAAAAATTTTAGAGAGAGAAAAGAAAGTTAGAGAAGTTTTAGAGAGAAAGAAAGAGATTAATTGTTAGAGATTGTTAAAGAGAAGTTTTGGAAAGAGAGAAAGAAAAAGAGGGACATATTTTAAAGAGTGAGAGAGAATTTTTAGATGTAGAGAGAGAAAGAGAAATTTTAGAGAGACAAACAGAGGTAGAGGTTTTAGAGAGAAAGAGAGGGAAGTTTTTGGCAAAGATAAAGAGATGTTACAGAGGGTGAGAGAGAGAAGCAATGAGGGATTCAAGTTTTAGAGAGGAGTGAGAGAGAGAGAGAGAAAGCCAAATTTTAGAGTGTGAGTAAGGGAGAGAATGCGTTAGGGAGAGGGTGGGAGAGAGAGAAAGAAAGACATGGTGGAGAAAGAAAGTGATGATAAAGGCATGGTGGATATGGCTGATCCAATTCATATTCCAAGTGGTCCAATAACAAAAGCTAGAGTTAAAAGGTTTGAGGAGGCTTTCAATGAATTGATGCAAAACATTTAGGTTAAGGAACATTTTTTGAGGGCCAAATACTTAGACTCAAGCATAGATCAGGGATGGATTTCATTGAGCCAAGTGATGGAGTAATTTCAACCCCTTTGCTAAAGCCCATACATATGAAAGAAACTCATACACTTGGAAGGATTAATTTTAGCTCAAGCATGTGGAATCATTTAGCAATTACAAGCCATAATAAGCAAGATTCACATGGATCTGAGAGATTCAAGAAGATCAATTTGGCTGATTATTGAAGATCAATTTCCTTTATTTATTTTGGGATAACTTTCCTTTTTTATAGGATTTAGTTAGCCTTTTCCATAATGGCTGATTTGTTTCCTTTTAGTTATCCTAGGAAATCAAATTGTAGTAGATTTGGTCAACCTTTTTCATAATGGATGGTTTGTTTCCCTTTCTCATTCTAGTTATTTTAGGAAATCAAATTGTAATAATTCAACCTATTAAAGGCATATACCAAGGCTGAAAAAAAATAGATAAGATTAATTTTAGTTTTTTCTTTTGGATTCTTTGAAGAACCTTTCAAACTTATCAAGAATTCCTTCTTGTGGCATTCATCTAACTTATCAAATAGTTCACCACCCCACTTGTAGCGTCTCCACATACCAAGGTTTGTGTTTTCTTATAAACAATGGGTCAAGGTTTCTTACCTTCAAATCTAATCATAGAATGGTCTTGGAATCAATTTCGTTGTCACATCAGAAAGAATGAGAAAGAGAAAGAGAGGTTTTGGAGGGAGAAGAGTTAGGGAGAGTGTGAGTGAGAGAGAGAAAGAGAGGAAAAAGTTAGAGATAGGAGAGGAGTGTGTGTGAGAGACAGACAGACATATTAATAGCGAGAAGTTCTACATAGAGAGAGAAAGAGAGATAGATTAATAGAGAGAAATTTTAAAGAAAGAGAAAGAGATAAGGAGAGAGAGATGTTTTAGATAGAGAGGGGAAGAGAGTGTGTGTGACAGAGAGAGGGGAGGGGAAGATTTAGAGAGTGAGATAGAGAAAGTGAGAGGGAGAGAGAGATGTTTTATAGGGAGTGAGAGAAAAGTTTTAGACAGAGAAAAAAAGAGAAGTTTCAGAGAGAGAGAAATGTAGAGGTTTTAGAGAGAAAGAGAGAGAAGTTTAGGGGGGAGGGAGAAAGAAATGTTATAGAGGGTGAGAGAAAGCAAGAGATTCAAGTATTAGAGAGTGAGTAAGAGAAAGATAGAGAAAAAGAGAAAGTCAAATTTTAGAGAATGGGTTAGAAAGAGAGAGAGAGCATTAGGGGGACACAAACAAAGATTATTGGGGAGAAAAAGAGAGTGAGAGCAGCTTTAGAGAGAAGGAGATAAGTTTTAGTGAAAGAGAGGATGAGAGAGTGAGAGAAGTTTTAGAGAAGAAAAGAGTGAGAAAAAGAGAAAGACAAGTTTTAGAAAGATGGAGAGAAAGAGAAGTTTTAAAGAGAGAGAGGGTGAGGGAGAGATATGTTGGAGAGAAAGGGAAGTTTCAAAGAGATAGAGGGGGGGAAGTTTTAGAGAGAGTGAGAAAGCATGATAGAAGTTTTAGACACAAAGAGAGATACATAAGGAAGAGAAAGAGAAGTTTTAAAGAGAGAGAAGTTTGAGAAAGAAGGTGAGAGAGAGAATGAGTGAGAGAAGCCTTAGAAGGAAAGAGAAAGGGAGAGAGTGTAAGAGAGTGAGAGAGAGAAGTTTTTGAGAGAGAAAGAGAGAATGAGAGAGAGGGGGAAGTTTTAAAGAGATAGAGGGAGGGAAGTTTTAGAAAAAGTAATAGAGCAAGACAAAAGTTTTAGACATAGGGAAAGATACATACAGAAGGGAAAGAGAAGTTTTAGAGAAAAAGTGTGAGAGAAGTTTTAGAAAGAGGGAGTAAAAGAGTGAGAGAGCAAAGTTTTAGAGAAGGAGAGAGAGAGGAGTTTTGAAGAGAAAGAGAAAGAGTAGTTTTAAGTAGAGAAAGCAATTTTCGAGTGAGGAAATTAGTAAATGAGAGAAAGAGGGACAGAGAGAGGAAGAGAAGCTTTAAATAGAGAAAGGTTTTAGAGAGAGAAAGAGTGAGTCGCAGATGTTTTAGAAAGAGAGAGAAGTTTAGGATAGATAAGGAGAGAAAGAGAGAAAAAGGAGTGTTTAAGAGAGAAAGAAAGTAGAAGAGATAGAGAAGTTTTAGAGAGAGAGGGAGAGAGAATGTGTATGTGAGAGAGAGAAGGGAAAGTTTTAGAGAAAAAGTGTGTGAGTGAGAGATGTTTTAGAGATAGAGATTGAGAGGGGAGACAGAGATAGAGATAGAGAAAGAGAGAGTATGTGTGAAATTTTAGAGGGAGAAAGTGAGAGGAAGAGTAGTTTGAAAGACAAAGAATTGTTTAGAGAGAGAAATAGGCGAGTAAGGGAAAGAGAGAGACAAAGAGAGAGCAATTTTAGAGAGATAGGGGAGAAAGAAAAAGAGAGAGAAGATTTAAAGAGAGTGAAAGAGTAATTTTAGAGAGATAGAAATTTTAAAGAGAAAGAGAGTGAATGAGGGAAATAGAGAGATAAAGGGAGAGAGAGATAGAAAGAGAGCAAGAGAGAGAGAGTTTTAAGAGTAGGAGAGAGAGATGGAGAGACAAAGAGAGGAAGAAGTTTTAGAGGGAGATAGAAAGAGAGAAAGACAAGTTTCAGAGAGAAAGAGAAACTAGGTGAACTTCTTGGGAGAGAGAGGTAAAGAGATAAAGAGAACTTTTAGAGAGAGACTATTAGAAGTTTTATAAAGGAAGAGAGAGACAGAGAGAGTGAGAAAGATGGAACGACAATTTTTTGAGAGAGAGAGAGAGACTAAGAAGTTTCAAGGAGAGAAAGAGAGGGAAAGAGCAAAAAAGATCTTTTAGAGAGAGAGTGATACTTTTACAAGAAAAAGAGAGAGAAGTTTTAGAGAGAGAAAGAGATATGTTGTGGAGAGAGGGAAAGGGAGAAATTTTAGAGAGAATGTGTGAGAGAGAAATTTTAGACAGACTAAGAGAGCAGAAGAGATATATACATAGAAAAGGAAAGTTTGGAGAGATAGAGAGATAGACATACATAGAGAGAGATAAAGAGAGAGTAAGTGAGAAAGAGAACATTCAGAGTAAGGGGAGAGAGAGGTGATGGAGTGAGAAAGAAAGGGAGAGAAGTTTTAGAGAGAATGAGAAAGAGAGTGAAAAGTTTCTAGAAGAGAAAGAGAGTGAGAGAGAAATTTTAGACAAAGAGATAGCGGGAGAGAGAGAGCAAGATAAAAGTTTTAGAGAGAGAGAGAGATAGAGAAATAAGGAGAGAGAAAGAGAGAGTGAGAGAACTTTTAGAGAGAGGGAGGGGGAGGAAGAGAAAGAGAAGATTTAGATAGGGAGAGAAGTTTTGGAGAGAGAGAGAGAGAATTTGGTTTGGGCAAGAGAAAAATAGTGAGAGGAGTTTTGGAGAGAGATGTAGAGAAGTTTTCAATGGAGAGAGTAGTTTTAGAGAGAGAAACTAAGTAAATGAGAGAAAAAGGGAGAGAGAAGGAAAGAGAAGTTTTAGATAAAGAGGTTTTAGTGAGAGAGGGGAGAAGTTTTACAGAGGCATAGAGAGAGAAGGAGAAAGAGATAGAGAGAAGTTTAAAGAGAGAAAGGATTCTAGAAAGAGAGTGAGAAAGAGTGTAAGAGGAATTTTGGAGAGAGAGTAGTTTTAGAGAGAGAAAGTGAGTAAATGACAGAAAGAGGGAGAGAGAGAGGGGAAGAGATAATTTAGATAGAGAGACATTTCAATGAGAGAGGGAGAGAGAGAGGGAAAAAGATGTTTTAGATAGTGAGTGACAAGTTTTAAAGATGCACATAGAGATGGAGAGAGAAGTTTTAGAGAGAGTGGGAAAGAAAGAGAGAAATAGATGTTTTAGAGAGAGAAAGAAGTTTTAGTGAGGGCATCAGAGAGAGATAGAGAAAAAGATGTTTTAGAGAGAGAGATAAAGAAACGTGCTGAAGAAAGATAGAGTGTGTGTTGGGGAAAGGGAGGGAAGCAGGGAGGGATAGAGAGAGGGAGAGAGTGTATTGGGGAAAGGAAAAGAGAGAGAGAGAGAGAGAGAGAGAGAGAGAGAGAAATAGAGAAAGGCAGAGAGAAAGGGAGAGATACAGAGACAAATTTTACACAGTGAGTGTGTATATTTTAGAGAGAGAGAGAAGAGACAAGTTAGGGGAAGAGAGACACTAAGTGTGTGTGTTTGGGTGGAAAGAGGGGGAAAGAATTAGAGAGTGAGAAAGGGAGAGGGAAAGAGAAAGAAAGTCATTGGAGAGAGGTACAAAGAAAGATGTGTTCCAAATAGACAAAGAAATGTTGAGGGGAGAAAGAGAGAGTGAATTTTGGGGCCATAGAGACTGTGTTAGGAGGACATAGAGACAGAGAGGGATAAAAGGGAGAGTGGGACGCAAACAGAGAGAGAAAGAAGGAGAGCAAGAGAAGGAGGGAGGGAGGGAGAGAGTGTGTGTGAGAGTTAAAGAGAAATTTCAAACATAAAGAGAGAGAGAGAAGTTCTAGATTGTTGAAATCCTCAAGAACTTCAGAAAGAAGAATAAGAAAGAAAGAAAGAAAGAAAAAAATCTTCTAGACGAGAAAGTTCAGAAAGGAATTTTTGATTCAATCAATTATTCTACAAATGATGTAGCTGAGATTACAATTTATAGGCTAGGACTCAATTACTGAATTACACTAATGTCCCTAACTAATAAACTGCAACCAAGGCTAATAGATTGCTAACAGCACCAGAACCACGTGACTCCTTAACACATGCTAAACTACACCCTTTTCTCTAACATCTCGCTCAAGATCAGTGGCATGACTTGGAAGAGGAATGACACTGAGCTTGTCTCTAAGTTGAAGGAACCTTGTAGTTGAGACTGCCTTGGTGAAGATATCTGTTGTTTGATCAAGGGATGGAATATGATAGACTTCAATTTCTTGATTGTTGACCTTTTCATGAACAAAATAAAGATCTAGTTCAATATGTTTAGTCTTTGAATGAAGGACCAGATTTGCTGATAAGCTGACTGTGCTCATATTGTCACAGTAGATTCTAGGAACTTTTGGTAATTGAATGCTGAGTTCTCTGAGTAAAGACTGTAGCCAAGCTAATTCTGCCATTGTACTTGCAAGACTTTGATATTCTGCTTCAGTACTTGATCTAGACACTGTTGCTTGCTTTTTAGATGACCAGGAAATGAGATTAGGACCAAGATAAACACAAAAACCTGAGGTACTACGCCTATCATCAATGTCTGATGCCCAATCAGCATCACAAAAGGTAGTGAGCTCAGGAGCAGATGATTTTTGGAGAACTAGAGCATGACATATGGTCCCTGCTAGATACCTCAGTATTCATTTAACCAACTTCCAATGTACATCGTAGGATAGTGCATAAATTGACAAGCTTTGTTTACACTATATGATAATTCTAGTCTAGTAATGGTAATATATTGTAATGCTCCCACAAGTGACCTATATGCAGCTTGATCAGAAATAGGAGAACCACTACTAGCTGAGATATTTGATGTTGAGGCCATAGGAGAGGGCATAGACTTCGCACCTTGCATACTAGCTCTATAAGAAGATCCTTAATGTATTTGGACTGAGATAGGTATATTGCACCAGCAGAACTGTAAGTAACTTCAATACCTAAGAAGTATTTAAGTTTCCCAAGATCCTTTAATGAAAACTTTGCATTCATTTGATCAATCAAGTTCTGAATCAAAGTTGATGAAGGCCCAGTAATCAAAATATCATCCACATAGACTAAAACATAGAGAGAATGATGGGAGGTAACCTAAAGAAACAAAGAAGAGTCACATTTTGCCTTGGTAAAACCAAGATCAAGTAAAGCTTCAGACAATTTTTGAAACCATGCACGAGGAGCTTTCTTAAGGCCATAGAGAGCCTTATGAAGCTTGCAAACTGAGATGAGTCAGCTGATTCATATCCAGGAGGCTACAGCATGTATACATCTTCACTCAAATCACCATTTAAAAAGGCATTATTAACATCTATTTGATGGATGTTCCACCCTTTTGATAAGGCCAAAGTAAGAAGAACCCGAATTGTGATTGGTTTTACTACTGGACTGAAAACTTCATGAAAATCAACTCCTGCCTCCTGATTATACCCTTTAGCAACTAATCTTGCTTTATATTTGTTGACAGTACCATCTGGATTTTCTTTAACTTTAAACACCCATTTGCACCCTATAGGCCTCCTATCTTTGGGCAAAGCTTCTAAACTCCATGTCTTGTTACTCATGAGTGCTGCATACTCAAGATCCATGGCACACTTCCATTTTGGTATATTAAGAGCTTCTTCAACAGTTTGAGGCTCTCTAGAAACAGTAAGTACTGTTGGTTCAGTTCCCCTTGCTTTGCTACGAGTCACTATTGAGTGGTTGTTTGATTTGAGTGCCCTTGCTTTGCTACGGGTCACCATTGAGTGGACATTTTGAAATGAACGTTGAGGAACTTCAAATTCTGCAGAGGGACCTGAAACATGTTGCAAAGAATCCATAATATTGGTATTATTAGCAAGTGCACATGAGTTATTTGTTTGTTCAGAAAATGCATCGGTACTCTGAGTATGTCTTGCATTGGTTAATGTAGAGGATGATAGAATAGGAGGTATGGCTGAAGGTGGAGGAGAAACAGAATGTGATTTGTTACTAGAAAGTGACTGCTGTGAGGAACCCTTGCTGTTCTTGAATGGAAAACTACTTTCATCAAATATGACATCCCTAGATATAATTATTTTCCCATCAGGATGCAGACACTTGTATCCTTTGTGTGCTGGACTATAACCAAGAAAGGTGCATTCAATGGATTTGAATTGAAACTTGGGATTATTATAGGGCCTTAGGTTAGGATAGGCTGCACACCTAAAGACTTTAAGAAACAAATAATCAGGTTTGGTTCTGTATAAGGTTTCAAAAGGAGTAGAACCATTTAAGACTGGTGTGGGGAGTCTATTAATGAGATACACAGTTGTGCTAAAGGCCTCAGTCCAAAATGAACTAGGTAAAGATGATTGGTGAAGCAAGGCTAGTCCAGTCTCAGTTACATATCTGTGTTTTCTGTCCGCAAGCCCATTTTGTTCATGTGTATAAGGACATGAAACACGATGAACTATTCCTTGGTCTTTCAAATATTCAGTGAAAGCTCTAAATTCTCCTCCCCAATCAGTTTGTAAGGCAAGGATTTTGTGGTTGGTTTGAAGTTCTACTTGTTTCTTGAAATGAATAAAGGTCTGTAATGCATCAGACTTGCTTTTAAGAAAGTAAATCCATGTGTAGCGGGTAAAAGTATCCACAAAATATATGTAATATCTGTGTCCTTCTTTTGACAGCACTGGTGCTGGTCCCCACAAATTAGAATGAATTAGTTGAAGAGATTTTGAGTATTCTGTTTGAGAAGAGGCGAAAGGAAATTTGTGTATTTTGCTAAGACAACAAGATGAACAAAAGGAAAGCTCTTTATTTGGTATTCTGATGTTACAAGAAGTGAGTACACTCTTGACAGCTTGTACAGAGGCATGGCCCAATCTAACATGCCATTTGTCTAACTCAGAACAAGAATTTAACAATGAAGAAGTATGGGAACTATGTACAATAGGTGAAGTAACATTTGGTGACTGAGTTGCTGACACTTTTGTAGTGGTATACGGTTCCTTTTCAATATGAAATTGATCAAAGACATACAAGCCTTTTCTAACAGTCCCCTTCAAAAGTATTTGATGAGTATCCTGAGATTTAACATAACAAGAGTCAGGATGGAACTCAAAATAGACATAATTGTCTTTTGCAAACTGAGAAACACTCACAAGATTTTTGGTAATATTTGGAACATGAAGAAGTGAGTTTAGGTAAAGATTTTGATTAGAAAAGCAAGACTTAATCTGAGAGTTACCAATGTTTTTAATGAACAAACCTGAGCCATTACCAATGTGCACCTTCTCCTTTCCATTATATAGAGTCTTCTTCACAATGTTAGAGGCATCCACTGTCACATGATTAGTGACTCCAGAATCAGGATACCATTCTTGATCATTGCCATTACTGCTACTGTTAGAAGTGAGCATTGCATAGGGTGTGTTTTTGATACTGCCATTGGTTGTCTTGCTGAAGTGGCTTGAACCTTGAGCTGGTCCTTGAAAACTTTCATCAAATCTGTGATAACAACTCTAGGACTGATATCCATATCTCCCACATAATTGACATTGAATGTTGCTTTTATCAGAAAACCTTCTATTCCTACCAGCAAACCGCCCATTGTTATAACCTCCTCTTCCTCTGAAAAAATTTCCTCTACCTCCAAACCTTCCTCTATTTGCATACTGACCAAGGAAACCTTGATGACCACTTCTGTTTATACTGTAATTCTAAGGATGTGTAGCAAGATTCACTGTCATAGCCTCTGCTTCTTTATGATGTTTCTCAATTCTGTTTTCTTGTGCAAGCAATAATGCTTCAATTTCTTCTACTGAATACGGATCAGTTCTAGAGAGAATGGATGTAACAAAACCATCATATTCTGAGGAAAGACCATCAAGAATTACCTCTATGTGGTCATTTTCTATAATCACATGACCAACTGAAGCCAATGAATCAACAAGATTCTTGATCTTTAAAAGATACTCAGTAGCTGTCATGGATCCCTTCTTCATAGTTTGTAGCTGCACCTTGAATTGCTTGATCTTTGCCTTTGTATGAGAGGCAAAGAAAGTTTCTACGTTTTCCCAGACCTGGTATGAGTATTCACATCCCACCATTCTTGTAAGAATACTTTCTGACATTGTTGATAGAAGCCAAGACAGCAAGAGCTGATCTTGCTTCTTCCAAAGAACATACTGCTGACTCAAGATCTCAAGAACTCTTCCTTGCTCATCTACTGCAAATCTTGATGGCACTTCTTGACCACCACTGATGTATTTCTCTAGTTCATGCCCTCTGATGGCTTCAAGAACTTGCTGTTTCCAGAGTAGATAGGAATTACTGTCTAATTTCACAGAAATAGAATGGCTAAAAGAAACCAATGAAGCATTCAGAGATGCTAAAGAAAACGTATTCATATTTTCTCCCATTGGATCAAAGCTCTGATACCATGTTGAAATCCTCAAGAACTTTAGAAAGAAGAAGAAGAAAGAAAGCTTCTAGACGAGAAAGTTCAGAAAGGAATTTTTGATTCAATCAATTATTCTACAAATGATGTAGCTGAGATTACAATTTATAGGCTAGGACTCAATTACTGAATTACACTAATGTCCCTAACTAATAAACTGCAACCAAGGCTAATAGATTGCTAACAGCACCAGAACCACGTGACTCCCTAACACATGCTGAACTACACCCTTTTCTCTAACATCAAGGGAGAGATAAAGAGAGATGAAAGTTTTAGAGAGAGACACAAAGAGAGTGAGAGTGAAAGAGAAATTTTAGACATAGAGAGAGAGGGAGAAAGAGAGAGATAAAAGTGTTACAGAGAAAGAGAGAGAAGCTATAAAGAGGGAGAGTGATAGAAGTTTTAACACAAAGAGAGATAGAAAGAGAAGTTTTAGAGAAAGTGTGTGAGTTAGAGAGAGAGGGGAGGGACAGAGAGAGAAATAGAGTGAGAAAGAGCCAAAATGAGAAAGTTAGAGAGAGAACAAGAGGGGAAAGTTTGATAGGGAGGGAAAGAGCCAGTAATTCAGAGAAAGAAAGAGAGAGAAGTTTTAGACAAAGAAGGAGACAAAAGTTTAAGAGGGAGAGTGAGAGAAGTTTTAGCAAGAGAGATAGAGAGAAAGAAAAGTTTTAGAGAGAGAAAGAGTATGAGTGAGCGAGAGAGAATGGAAGAGACAAAGAGAGAGAAGTTTTAGAAAGAGTGTGTGTATTTTTAGAGAAAGAGAGTTTGTATTGTGGGGAGAGAGAAAGAGAAAGAGAGGGAGAGAGAGTGTTGTGGCTAGAGAGAGAGACTTCTTGGAGAGAGACACAAATAGAGACATGTTCCAAAGAGAGAGAGAGAGAGAGAGAGAGAGAGAGAGAGCACTAACAAGAAAGCAATAAGTCGTTTGCTCTAAAATATGCTATATTTGTTCTAGTTTTCTAGAATAAAGATACTAACAAGAAATATTTAAAGAACAGTAAATGAAACTAAAAGAATTTAATGGGAAAATGGAAAAGAATAATTTAAAATTAGGTTTTACAACCCAAAAAATGGAATTAAAGGAAAATCAAAAATAAATATAAAAAAGAAATGAAGTTAAGGTAAAATAAGAAAAGAAACCAACTCCAGTTTCTTCTATGCAGCTTGCAATATAGAAACTTGAAGCCCCAAGATCACCTTCAAAAGAAAAGAATCAAAGTTAGCAAAAAGAAACTTTAATGGTACCAACTAAAATAAATAAACCAGTTATAACTAACTACCTAAACTAGGCCTATTCAAGATTAAAAAGCAAGAACTCTTTTTTTTTTTCAAGATTATAAAGATGCCAACCAAAATTAAACACAATAACAAGAATTTAAAGAAATCAAAGAAAAGACAAACAAAACTAATGAAAACCTCAAATTAGAAATAGCCTAGTTTGTATTAATATTAGACATTGTAAGGCAAATCCCTAGCAATGGCACTGAAAACTTGATGTGGAATTAGCTATATTAATATTCTTAAGTGCAAGTATACACTATTAGATGTACTAGAGTAGTATTCCTACGATGTCAAACTCAGGGATTTGGCTAATAATCTAACTACTAAAATTGTCTTAGGCAAAAATCTATTTGGGAAGTTGGAAATATGTAAAATAAAGAATCTAAACTAAAAATGCATAACTAAACTACCTCACTAGAAAGATTGCAAGAATGTTCTTTTGATAAATAAAAGGATTAGGGATTTCACAATTTCACTTACACTCCTAGTTAGCAACTAACAATCTTACTTTTTTTTAAACCTAAGATTACCAATCAATGCACTTTTATATATAATCCCTTATTCCTTAAGTGATTAAGTCTACTCTTGCATCTAATTGATTATATGAATATATCAATAGAATTAGAGAATGCATGAAGCTTAGACATCTAAAAGATTGCACTTATAGTTAAGGACATTCCTATCTTACTAATCTATAGATTTATTCTACCTAATTGAACCTAGAGTGGGTTATCTATTCCTAGAAACACTCAGACTTTTTCTTAAATCTAATTAGGTGACAAGCTAATTAAATTCATTAAGCTTAGAGTAGAAAAGAAATCTTTAAGTCAAGAATAGAACAATCAATTAATTTACCAACTATTCATGTGAGTTCAATTGCTAATCCCTAATAAAGATTTAGCCACACATCATCATAAAATTCAAATCAAGATTTAAGTATATAAAAGTCACCATGTAGTCAAAATATTGAAAAGAATTAAAGGAATTAAGAAGAACAAGAATAGGAACAAAGATACAGAACAAGAATTAAAGAAATATAATTTTAAGGTATCTATTCCTAGACTCCCCTTAAACAAGGTCTCTTTTCTTCTTAGATCACACTTTCAAGCCTCCAAGAACACGTCCCAACTAAAGATTCAAGTGTAGATAATGTTCTTCTATTCAAGATTCCACTGCCAAGCTAAGATCCTCACCAAGATGTGCTATACTCTTGGTTTCTTCACCAAGATTTGCCTCCAAGAAGATTTGTCACCCCTTTCTCTATAAACTAGGTCAGAAAAGATACTTTTATGGCTATTGAGTACCACAAACTCACCCCAAATCCATGGATCACTAAAAACGGGTATGATTCAGAACTTCTAAATATATATTGGACATTGCAATGTAATTTTGGATTGGGTGATGGCTAAATTTGGGCTTTTTGTAGTTTATAGCTCTATAGCTCTTGATATTGCCAAAATATTTATTACCACTCTAGTCAAAATCCAATCCTAAGTAAGACTAGGACTCTAAATTCTACATAAATTTTGAAGCTCCAATTGGAGGCCCAAACAAACTCTAATTTGAATTATCCAATCAATTTTGAAAAGCATTGGATGTTTGGCTTAAAACTCTAAAAGCCACATTTTCAATCTGGAAATCCTTGATGGCCAAAAACTTGAAAATTAGATTGGAAGTCAGCTTCCTATCAAAACTATAATTCTTCTCCTTTTTAATTAAAACAACCATAGCCTTCCAAATCATGTCCTAACATAAATATGACTCTAATGAGCATACCGGGACTTAAAAATAGAGTAGAAAAGTATAACATAAAAATCAAATATGGATATAAAACTACGCAACCAGTTCAAGGCTTCAAAAGCATCTTAACAGTAAATTAGGACTTTCTTGGAAGCTCTAGAGCAATCTTGGCCATTTTTGCTTATTCAACCCATACATAGTCAATCTCCAAATTCTTATTAGGAACCTTCTTAAGATTGGAAAAGTGAATCTTTGGCCTTTCTTGGGTGCTAAATAGGTGGAGGTCCACTTCTTAGAGATTTAGCTGAAATTTGACTTCATCTTGAACTCTAGCTACTTTCCCATGTTGGACTCACCATAGAACTCTTGGGAACCAAACTAATTATGAAGAATGGGACCTTATCATTCTCCTTCTTGCCTTATTAAAGTCTTGGATCAGTTTATAAGGTATTGGGCTCAAACTTTACCCAAAAATTACCATATCTTAGACACATCCTCTGGGGGTTATGAGTACTCATTGGAAAGCTCTAGATGTCTAGTTTGGAATAAGACTCATTACCATCTGAGTTGTGTAGTCCAAGACCAATTCTTTGCAAACTATTTTGCCATTGATTTAGTCATCTTATCCACATCCAATCAACACACATATTAGTCTTGAGATGTCTAGATTGCTAAAATTCAAGAATCTGCTCAATTGGATGTCAAAATCTCCATATATGAACCAATTTGTAGCTGCTATTCAGAAAACTCTATGGTCTAGTTAGCCTTTCTCTAGTTTTGGCTCATTATAGTCCTTGTTTCACTTTGAAATGTAAGAAAAGTCAACCCTCCATTCTATTCACCTGAAATTACAGAATTAAAAACTTAGTGTAATATTTAATCTCAAGGTGAATTAAAAAGGGTATTAAAATATTATGGAAATTGGACTCAACGATGAGAAATAGAAGTTTTATGGAGAAAGTGAGAGAGGGAAGTTTTTGTGAGAATGAGTGAAAGAAAAATTTTAGCTAGAGTAGGAGACAAAGAGAGTGAGTGAGAGAGACAAAGAGAGAGAGAATGAGAGTGAAAGAGAAATTTTAGAACTAGAGAGAGATAGAGAAAGGGAGAAAGAGAGACAGAGAGACAGATTAATAGAGAGAAGTCTTAGAGAGAAGGGGGAGTATGTGTGTGTTGTCTGAGAGAGAGAGAGAGAGAAGGGGTAGGGGAAGTTTTAGAGAGAGAAAGACAAATAGAGAGAGAAAGAGAAAGAGTGAAATTTTGGAGGGAGAAAGTGAGAAAAAGAGAAGTTTTAAAGAGCAAAGAATTTTATAGAGAGAAAGAGAGCAATTGAGAGAGAGAGAGAGAGAAGCTTTAGAGAGAGATTCAGAGATAGAGAAAAGAGAGAGCAATTTTAGAGAAAGAGAAGATTTCAATAGAGAGTGAGAGTAATTTTAGAGAGACAGAATTTTTAGATGGAAAGAGAGAGAAGTTTTGGAGAGAGAGGGAAAAAGAGTGAGTGAGAAAGAAATAGAAAGAGAGCAAGAGAGAGAGAGAAAGGGAGAGAAGTTTTGGAGACATAGAGAGAGATGGAGATGAAACAAAGAGAGAGAGAAGTTTTAGAGTAAGGAAGAAAGAAACATCTCTACAAAGAGTGGAAGAAGTTTTAGAGGAAGGGAGAGAAAGAAAGAAAGACAAGTTTTAAAGAAACAGAGACACTAAGAGAAGTTTAGCATGAGAGAGAGAAAGGGAAAGAGCAAAGGAGAACTTTCAGAGAGAGTTAAAATTTTTACAAAGGAAGACACAGAGAGAGAGAGACAAAGATAGAAAGAGAGAAAGAAAAGTTTCAGAGAGAGACTAAGAAGTTTAAGGGAAAGAGAGAAATAGTGAAAGAGAACTTTTAGAGAGAGTTAAAAGTTTTACAAAGGAAGACACACAGAGAGGACAAAGACAGAAAGAGGGAAAGAAAAGTTTTAGAAAGAGACTAAAAAGTTTAAGGGAAAGAGAGAAAGAGTGAAAGAGAACTTTTAGAGAGAGTGCAAAGTTCTGCAAAGAATAAGAGAGACAAGTTTTAGAAAGAAATAGAAACATGTTGGGAGAAAGGAAGGGGAGTGAAGTTTGAGAGAGAGAAGGTGTATGAAAAGGAGAGAAATTTTAAATAGAGAGAGAAAGGGAAGCTTTAGAGAGAGAGAGATAGATAAACAGACATAGAGAGAGAGATAAAGAAAGAGTGAGGGAGAGAGAGAACTTTCAAAGTGAGGGGGAACAGAGAGAGAAAAGAGAAGTTTTTGAGAAGGAGAGAGATGATAGAGAGAGAGAGAAAGGAAGAGAAGTTTTAGAGAGAATGAGAAAGAGTGAGAGTGAGAAGTTTTTGGGACAGAAAGAGAGTGAGAGAGAGAAATTTTAGACAAAGAGGCAAGAGGAGAGACAGAAAGAGAAGATTTAGATAGAGAGAGAAGTTATAAAGAGAGTGAGAGAAAGAAAACTTGGTTTGAGCAAGAGAGAGTATGAGAGGAGTTTTGGAGAGTCAAAGATAAGTTTTAAGTACAAAGAGTAGTTTTAGAGAGAGAAAATGAGTAAATTAGAGAAAAAGGGGAAGAGAAAGGGAAAGAGAAGTTTTAGATAGAGAGAGGTTTTAGTAACAGATGGGTGGAAGTTTTAGAGATAGAGAGAGAGTGTGTGAGAAAGTGAGAGAGAAGTTTTGGAGACAGGGAGAAAGAAAGAGATAGAAGTTTTAGAGAGAGAGTGAGAGAAGTTTTAGAAATGTTTTAGATAGAGAGATGGGGAGAAGTTTTAGAGACATAAGAATAGAGAGAGAAAGAGACATTAAAGAGAGAGAGAGAACCTTTAGAAAGAAAGAGAAACAAAGTGAAAGAAGTTTTAGAGAGAATGAGAGAGAAATAGCAGTTTTAAAGAGAGAATGAGAGTAGGAGAAGGAAGGAGAGAGAGAAGTTTTAGTGAGAGAGAAAGAAAGAGAGAGAAGTTTCAATGAGAGCATCAAAGAGAGATAGAGAAAGAGATAAAAAAATGTTTTATAGAGAGACAGAGGGATAATAGAGAAACATGTTGGAAAAAGAGAGAGTATGTGTTAGGGGTCGAGAGAGTGTGTGTGCTAGAGAAAGGGAGGGAGGGAGAGAGCAAAAATAAAGATAAAGACCGAGATAGAGAGATAGAGAGAGAAGTTTTAGAATGAGTGTATATTTGAGATAGAGGCATAGGGAGAGAGAGAGAGACTTGTTGGAGAAAGATAGAAAGAGAGATGTGTTCCAAAGAAAGAGAGAGTGAATTTTGGGGCCAAGGAGAGCATGTTAGGGGGGAGAGGGACATAGAGAGAGAAAGAGATGCAAACAGAGGGAAAAAGAAATAGTGAGAGTGACAGAGGGAGGGAGGGAGGAAGAGAGAGAAAGAGAAGTTTTAGAAAGTGTGTGTAAGTTGACCATCAAAAGGAGAGTATGTGAGTTAGAGAGAGGGAAAAGGACATAAAGAGAAACACAGAGAAAGAGAGAAAAAGAGTTACAATGAGGGAGATAGAGAGAGAAAAAGAGGGAGAAGTTTGATAGAGAGGGAGAGAGACAAAGAAAGAGAGAGAAGTTTTAGACAAAGAGAGAGTGATAGAGAGAGAGTGTGAAAAGGAAAAGTCTTAGAGAGAGAAAGAGTGTGATTGGGAGAGAGTGAGAGAAGGAGAGGGACATAATGAGAAAGAGATATTAAAGAATGAGAGTGTAAGAAGTTTTAGAGAGAGGGAGTGGGATAAAGAAAAGTTGTAAAGAGAAAGAAAGAGATTGAGTATGAGAGAGTGGAAGAGCGAGAGAGACAATGAAATAGAGAGAAGTTTTAGAGAGACAAAAAGAAAAAGAGAGAGATGTTTTAAAGAAAGTGAGAGAGAAGTTTCAGACAGAAAGAGAAGTTTTAAAGAGACAGATAAAGGTAGAGGTTTTAGAGAGAAATAGCAAGAAATTTTTAGGAGAGAGAAACAAATGTTATAGAGGGAGAGAGAGAGAGGGAGAGATTCAAATTTTAGAGAGTGAGTGAGAGAAAGACTAAGAGAGGAAGCCAAATTTTAGAGAATGAGTGAGAGAGAGTGTGCATTGGGAAGAGGGAGGGAGAGAGACAAAGAGAGACATGGTGAAGAGAGAAAGAGTGAGAAAGAGAGAGAGAGAGGTGTTGAGGGGACAAAGAGAGAGTTTGGAAGAGGGGGAGGGTGGAAGAGGGAGAAAAATTTAGGGAGGGAGAGAGAGGGAGAGACAACTTCAAGAGAGAGCGAGAAAGAGAAAGTTAATAGGAGGAAGAGAGAGAGAAATAGAGAGAGACATTTGAGACAAAGCGAGAGAAGTTTTTGATAGAGAGAATGAGAGAAAAATTTTAGTTAGAGTAGGAGAAAAAGAGAGTGAGAGAAAGAGATGGAGAGAGAGAGAAAGAGAGGAAAAAGTTAGAGAGGAAGAGAAAGAGAGTGTGTTTGTGTGTTGTAGGACACAAAGAGAGAGTGTGAGAGTTGTGAGAGTGAAAGAGAAATCCTAGAGAGAGAGAGAGAAAGAAAGAAAGAGAGACAGATTGATAGAGAAAAGTTTTAGAAAGAGAAAGAAAGAGAGGGAGAGAGAGATGTTTTAGAGAGAGCGAGAGAGGAGAGAGGGTGTGTAAGAGGGGGAGAAGGGAAGTTTTAGAGAGAAAGTGTGTGAATAAGAGAAGTTTTATAGAGAGACAAAGACAGGGAGAGAAAGAGAGAGTGAACTTTTAAAGGAAGAAAGCAAGAGAAAGAGAGTTTTTAAAGAGAGAAAAATAGCAAGTGAGAGAGAGAAAATTTTAAGAGAAAGACTAGGAGAGAGAGACAAAAAGAGAGCAGTTTTATAGAGAGGGGAGAGAGAAAGAAGAGAGAAGATTTAAAGAGAGTGAGAGTGAGTGAGAGAAAGAGAGAGAAGTTTTGGAGAGAGAGAGAAAGAGAGTGAGTGAGAGTTATAGAGATAGAGTGAAATTTTAGAGAGAGAAAGTAAGAGAAAGAGAAGTTTTAAAGAGAAAGTTGTTTTAAAGAGAGAAGGAGAGCAACTAAGTGAGAGAAGATTTTAAGAGAGAGACAAAGAGAGAGCATTTTTAGAGAGAGGGGGAGAGAAAGAGAGAGAAGATTGAATGAGAGAGTAATTTTAGAGAGACAAAGAAAGAGAAGTTTTGGAGAGAGAGAAAGAGAGTGAGTGAGAGAGATAGAAAGAGAGTGAGAGAGAAACAGAGAGAAGTTGTTGAGACTTAAAGAGCGATGAAGACAAGAGGGACAAAGAGAGAAAGAAGTTTTAGAGGGGGAGAGAGAGAAAGAGAGAAAGACAAGTTTCAAAGAGTGAGAGACTAAGAGAAGTTTTAGGGGGGGAGAGAGAGGGAAATAACAAAAGAGAACTGTTGGGGAGAAAGTGAAAACTTTTACAAAGAAAAAGAGAGAGAAGTTTTAGAGAGATAGAGATGTGTTGGGTCGAGAAGGAAAGGGAGTGAAGTTTTAAAGAGAGAGAATTTAAGAGAGAAATTTTAGATAGAATAAGAGAGAGGGAGAGCTATAGAGAGAGGAAGGCAAGCTTTAGAGAAAGAGAGATAGATAGACAAATATAGAGGGAGAACTATAGAGAAAAAGGGAAGCTTGGGAAAGAAAGAGGCGGACTGACAGATATAGAGATAAAGAGAGACTAAGTGATAAAGAGAACTTTCAGAGTGAGCAGGAAGGGAGAAGTGAAGTTTTAGAGAGAGAGAGAGAAAGGGGAGAAGTTTTAGAGAGAATGATAGAGTGAAAAGCTTTTGGGAAAGAAAGGGAGTGACAAAGAGAAATTTTAGACAAAGAGATAGGGGGAGAGAGAAAGAGAGAGCAAGATAGGAATTTTGGAATGAGTGATAGAGATATAGGGAGAGAGAATGAGAGAAGTTCTAGAGAGAGGGAGAGAAGGGAGGAGAGAAGAGCAAGAGAGAGAAAGAGAACTTGGTTCAATGAGATAGAGAGAGAGCAAGAGGAGTATTGGAGAGAGATATAGCAGTTTTAAGTACAGAGATTAGTTTTAGAGAGAGAAAGTGAGTAAATAAAAGAAAATGAGGGAGAGAAAGTGAGAGAAGTTTTAGAAAGAGATAGAAAGAGAGTGAGAGAAGTTTTAGGCAGAGAAAAAGAGAGTGAATGTGAGAGAGAAAGTGAATGAGTTACTGAGGAAGACATAGAGAGAGAAAGAGAGTTATTGAGAGAGAAAGATGTTTTAAAGAGAGGGGGAGAGAAAGAGAGAAATAGAAGTTTTAGAGAGAGAAAGAGAGTAAGAGAGAGTGAAGGAGAGAAAGAAGTTTTGTGAGGGAGAAAGAGAGAAGTTTCAGTAAGACCATCAAAGAGAGGCAAAGAAAAAGAAAAAGGGAGGTTTTAAAGAGAGATAGAGAAATGAGTTGGAGAAAGAGAGAGTTTGTATGTTGGGGGTAAGAGAGAGTGTGTGTATTAGGGAGAGGAAGTGAGGGGGAAAGAGAGAAAGAGAGAAGGACAGGAGAGAGTGTGAGATTATGATAAAGGGAGAGAGTGTTGGGGGAGAAAGATAAATAGAGAGAGAAGTTTTGGAGAGAGAGTATGTGTATTTAAGAGAGAGAGAGAGAAAGAGACAGGGAGAGAGAGAAAGATAGAGGGTTTAGAGAGAGAGCATGAGAGTCAAAGGGAAATTTTAGACAGAGAAAGATAAGAGAAAAAGAAGTTTCAGGGAGAAGGAGACAAAGACAAAAGTTTTAGAAAGAGACAAAGGGGGAGAGAGTGAGAGTGAAAGAGAACTTTTAGAGATATAGAGAGAGAGGTATTACAGAGAAAGAGAAAGAAGTCATAGAGAGTGGGAGAAAGAGAGAGAGAAAGAGAGTAAAATGTTAGAGAGAGGGGGAAAAAGAGTGTGTATGTGTAGCAGGACACGAGAGAGAGTGTGTAGGAGTAAAAGAGAAATTTTTAGACCTAGAGAGAGAGAGAAAGAGAGACAAATTAATAGAGAGAAGTTTTAGAGAGACACAAAAAGAGAAAAGGTGAGTGAGATGTTTTAGAGAGAGAGGAGAGAGAGTGTGAGAGAGGGGGAGGGCAGTTTTGGAGAGAGAGGCAGAGACAGAGATAGGAAGAGAGAGTAAGTGAAATTTTAGAGGGAAAAAGCAAGAGAAAAAGAAGTTTTAAAGAGAGAGTTATTTTAGAGAGAGAAAGAGAGCAAGTGAGAGAGAGACTAGGAGAGAGAGAGAGAGAGCAGTTTTAGAGGGAGGGGGAGGGAGAGGGAGAGAGACAATGAGAAGAGAAGGTTTAAAGAGAGTGAGAGAGTAAATTTAGAGAGATAGAATTTTTAGAGAGAAAGTGAGAGAAGTTTTGGAGACTTAAAGAGAGATGGAGATGAGAGAGAGAGAAGTTTTAGAGTAAGGTAGAGAGAGACATAGAGAGAGAAAGAGAGGAAGAAGTTTTAGAAGAAGGGAGAGAGAGAAAGAGAGGAAGAAGTTTTAGAAGAAGGGAGAGAGAGAAAGAGGAAAGGCAAGTTTCAGAGAGCGAGAAACTAAGAGAAGTTTTAGGGAGCTAAAGAGAGGGAAAGATCAAAAGAAAACTTTCAGAGAAAGAGTAAGAAGTTTTACAGAGAAAAGAGAGATAGAAAGAGAAAGATAAGTTTCAGAGAGAGACGAAGAAGTTTTAGGGAGAGAGAGGGAAGGAACAAAGAAGAACTTTTAGAGAGAGAGTGAGAAGTTTTGCAGAAAAAAAGAAAGAGAAGTTTAGCGAGAGATATAGACATGTTAGGGAGGAGGGAAAGGGAGAGAAGTTTTAGAGAAAGAGTTTGTGTGAGAGAGAAATTTCAATAGACAAACAAAGAGGAAGAGCTATAGAGAGAGAAAGGGAAGCTTTGCAAAGAGTACGATAGACAGATAGACATAGAGAGAGTGAGTGAGAGAGAGAACTTTCAAAGTGAGAGAGAGAGAAAAGTTTTTGAGAGAGAGAGAGGTGAAGGAGAGAGAGAAAAAAGGAGAAAAGTTTTAAAGAGATTAAGAAAGACAGAGTCAAAAGTTTTTGGGAGAGATATAAAGTGAGAGAGAAAAATTTTAGACAAAGAGATGGAGGGTGAGACAGAAGTTTTGGAAAGAGAGACAGAGACATAGGGAGAGAGAGAGAGAATGAGAGAAGTTTTAGAGAGAGGAAAGGAGGGAGGAGAGACAGAGATAGAGAAAAAGAAGATTTAGATAGATAGAGAGGTAAAGAGAGAAGATTTGGTTTCAGCAAGATGGAGAGAGTGAGAGGAGTTTTAGAGAGAGATGTAGAGAAATTTTAAGCAAAGAGAGTAGTTTTAGAGAGAGAAAGTGAGTAAATGAAAGAAAAGGGGCAAGAGAGATGGGAAAAGAAGTTTTAGATAGAGAGAGGTTTCAACCAGAGAGGGGGAGGAGTTTTAGAGACAGAGAAAGAAGTTTTGTAAAGAGAGAGAGAAAGAGAGATATAGAAGTTTTAGAGAGAGAGGAAGAAAGAGAGAGATAGAAGTTTTAGAGAGAGAAATAAAGTGAAAGGTTTTAGAAAAAGAGAGAATGAGAGGAGTTTTGAAGAGAGAAAAATTTAAGCTGTGAGAGTAGTTATAGAGAGAGAAAGTAAAAGTGAGAAAGAGGGAGAGAGAGGGAAAGAGATGTTTTAGATAAAGGAGAGGTTTCAACAAGAGAGAGGGAGATAAGTTTTAGCAACACAAAGAGAGAGAAAGAGAGAATTAGTGAGAGAGAAAGGGATATTTTAGAGAGAGTGGGAGAGAAAGAGAGAAATAGAAGTTTTAGAGAGAGAAGTTTCAATGAGAGCATTGGAGATACATAGAGAAAGAGAGAAAGAGAGGTTTAAGGAGAGATAGAGAAAGAGAAATGTGTTGGACAAAGAGAGAGTGTGTTAGGGAGAGGGAGGGAGGCTTGGGAGAGAGAGAAAGAGAATGGAAGAAAGAAAGGGAGAGCAAGAGAGAGCAAGAGAGTGAGAAAGGGAGAGAGAGACAAGTTATGCAGAGAGAGAGAAAGAGAGTTAAAGTGTGAGAAAGGGAGAGAGAGTGTTGGACAGAGAGAGACTTGTTAGAGAGAGACACGAAGAGAGACATCTCCCACAAAGAGAAAGAGATGTTTAGCAAAGGAGAAGAATGAATTTTGGGGCAAGAGAGAGCATGTTGAAGGGAGACAGATAGAGAGGGAGGGAGAAAGAGAGAGTGTTGTGGGAGAGAGAGAGAGAGCATGAGAGTCAAAGAGAAATTCTAGACATAGAGAGAGATAGAGGAGAGGGAAAGAGAAGTTTTAGAGAGAGGGGAAGAGAGATAGAAGTTTTAGAGAGAGAGGAGAGTGAAAGAAGTTTTAGAAATAGAGAGAGAAAGAGAAGTTTTAAAGCAAGAGAGGGAAAGGGACATAGAGAGAAATAAAGAGAGCAAGAGCCAAAATGAGAGAGTTAGAGAGAGAAAAAGAGGGGGAAGTTTGATAGAGAAGGAGAGAGACAAAGTAGTTTAGAGAGTGGGAGGGAAAAAGAGAGCGAGAAGTTTTAGACAAAGAGAGAGTGATAGAGAGAAAAAGAGAGAAAGAAAAGTTTTAGAAAGAGAAAGAGTGCAACCAAGAGAGAGAAGGAGAGGGACATATAGAGAAAGATATGTTTTAGAGAGTGAGTCTAAGAGAAGTTTTTGAGAGAGATAGTGGGATAAAAAAAAATTTGAGAGAGAAAGAGAGATAGTTAGACAAGTTTTAGAGAGAAAGAGATTGAGTATGTGAGAGAGAGGAAGAGAGAGACAAAAAAATAGAGAGAAGTTTAAGAGATAGAAAGACAAAAAGAGAGATGTTTTTGAGAGAGTGAGAGAGAAGTTTTAGACAATGAGAGATAGAAAGAGAAGTTTTAGAGAGATAGACAAAGGTAGAGGTTTTAGAGAGAAGGAGAGGCAAGTTTTGCGGAGAAAGACAGAGATGTTATAGAGGTGAGAAAGAGAAAGAGCTAGAGATTCAAGTTTTAAAGAGAGACAAAGAAAGAGAGAAAGACAACTTTTAGAGTGTGTCATGTAGAGGGAGAGAGAGAGACAGAGAAAGATATGGTGGAAGGAGAAAGAATGAGAAAGAGAGAGAGGTGTTAGGGGGACAGAAAGAGACCTAGGGGAGAGAGTTAGGGAGAGGGGGAAAGAGAAAGAAAGAGAGAGAGAGAAATTTAATAGGGGAAAAGAGAGAGAAATAGAGAGAGACATGTTCGAGATAGAGTGAGAGAGAGGAAAGTTTTTGAGAGAGAGAAAAATTTTAGTTAGAGTAGGAGAGAAAGAGAGTGAGTGAGAGAAAGGGAGAGAGTGAGAGTGAGAGAGACAATAAGTGAGAGAAAGAGAGGAAAAAGTTAGAGAGAAGGAGAGAAAGATAGTGTGTGTGTTACGAGAGAGAGAAACAAAGTGAGAGTTAAAGAAAAATTTTAGACCTAGAGAGAGAGAAAGAGAGATAGATTAATAGATTTTAAAGAAAGAGAAAGAGAGAGAGGGGGAGAGAGTTGTTTTAGAGAGAGGGGGAGAAAGTGTGAGTGAGAGAGAGGGGATGATAATTTTTAAGAGAGAGATAGGGAGAAGGAGAAAGCGAGAGAGAGATGTTTTAGAGAGAGTGAGAGAGAAGTTTTAGTCAAAGAGAGGAGAAGTTTTAAAGAGACAAATAGACATGGAGGTTTTAGAGAGAAAGAGCGGGAAGTTTTGGAGAAAGAGAGGAAAAGATGTTATAAAGGATGAAAGAGAAAGAGCAAGAGATTAAGTTTTATAAGTGAGAGCGAGACAAAGAAAGAGAGAATGTCAAATTTAAGAGAGTTAGAAAGAAAGAGAACATTAGGGGGACACAAAGAGAGATTATTGAGGTGACAAAGAGAGACATAAGGGAAGAGAGGGTTGGGGAGACTAAGAGAGAGACAGAGAGAGAAATTTGGGGAGAGAGAAAGTGAGAGAAATAGAGAAAGATGTCTTTGAGAGGGAGTGAGAGAGAGAAATTTATCAAGTGGATATAGAGTGGGAGAAATAAAGAGAGACATGTTCAAGAGAGAGAAATTTTAGTTAGATAGCAAAAGAGAGTGAGTGATGGAGAGGTGGGGGAAAGAAAATGAGAGAAATTTTAGAATGGGAGAGAGATAGAGAGAGAAAGAGAGGAAGAAGTTTTAAGGAAGGAAGAGAGAAAGACAAGTTTCAAAGAGAGAGAGACTAAGAGAAGTTTTATGAAGAGATAGAGAAGGAAAGAGCAAAAGAAACCTTTTAGAGAAAGAGAAGTTTTATAGAGAAAGAGAGTGACACAGAGAGAGGAAGATAGGACAGAGACAGAGATAGAGGATTTAGAAAGAGAAAGACAATGAATGAGAGAACTGTGAGAGAGATAGAGAGATAGAGAGAGAAGTAGAGAGAGACGTGTTCAAGAGAGAAGTTCTAAAGGGAGAGTGAGAGAGGAGGTTTTGAGAGAGAGTCAAAGAGAAATTTTAGTTAGAGAGGAGAGAAAGAGAGTGAGAAAAAGGAAGTGAAGTTTAAAGAGAAAGAGTGCATGTGAGAGAAAGAGAGAGAAATTTAAATAGAGCGGGGAAGTTTAGAGAGAAAGAAAGAGAAGCTTTAGAGAGAAAGAGAGAGATAGACATAGAGAGATAAAGTAAGAGTTAGAGAGAGAGAACTTTTAGAAAGAGGGAGAGAGACAGAAGAGAAGTTTGAGAGAAAGAGAGAGGTGTTGGAGAGAGAGAAAGGGAGGAAAGATTTAAAAAGAATGAGAGATTAACAAAAGATTTTAGGAGAGTGAGAAATTTCAAAAAGAAAGTGATAGAGAGAGAGAACTTTTAAAGAGAGTGAAAGCAAGAGAACGTGATAGAATTTTTAACGAGAAAGGGAGAGGGAGAGAGAGATAAGTTTTAGAGAGAGAGAAAAAGAGAGTATGAGAGAGAAATTTTTGGTAGAGTACAAAAGTGAGAAGTTTTACAAAGTGAGAGAAGTTTTAGATAGAGAAATATAAGTTTTAGAGCAAGGGACAATGACAAAGTTAAAGAAGTTTAAGAAAGGTAGAAGGCGAGACAGAGAGAAAGAGCAGTTTTAGATAGAGATAGAGATGAGAGGGAGATGGAAGTTTTAGAGAGAATAAGATAGAAGTTTTAAACAGAAAGATACATAGGGAAGGGGAAAATAACTTGTAGAGAGAGAAAAGTTTCAGAAGAGTGAGAGAGAAACTTTTTGAGAGGAGACAAAGAGAAAGTGAGTGAGAGAAGTTTTAGAGATAGAGAGAGAAGGAAAGAGTGTGAGAGAGTAAGAGAGAGAAGTTTTAGAGAGAGATAGAGAAAAGAGGAAAGAGAGAGGGAGAGACAAAGAGAGGGAAGGAGGGATGGAGAGAGAGAAGTTTTAGGGATGGAGAAAGAGTGAAAATAAGAAAATTTAGAACGAGTGCAAGAGAGTAAGAGAAAGAGAGAGTGAGTAATAGAGACAAGAAGAGAGAGAAAGAGTGAGTAACAAAGAGAGGAAAAGAGAGTGAGAGAAGAAGATAGAGAGAGTTAGTTCAAATTGTAAACAGAATGTGAGAGCAAGAGAGAGAGAATTTTTAGAGAGTAAGAGGGGTTAAAGAGAGAGACAAAGATAAGCTTTAAAGAGTAGGAGAATGAGAGAGTGAGAGAAGTTTTAGAGAGAAAAAGAGCAACAAAGAAAGAGAAGATTTAGAGAGAGAAAAGAGTGACGGAGAGATGTGTTAGAGAGAGATGGAGGTTTTAAAGAGAGTGAGAGGCCAAGGTAGATCTCTCTTTATAAATCTCTCTCAAAAACTTCTCTTTCTCTCTTTAAAACTTCTTTTCTTTCTCTCTCTTTGTGTTTCTAAAACTTCTCATTGTCTTTTTCTCTCTAAAACTTCTATCTTAAACTTTTCCTTCTCTTTCTCTCTTTCTTAAACTTCTCTCCCTCTCAAACTATACGTCATTCTCTTAAACTTCTCTCTTATTGTAAAACTTCCTTCTTTTTTTCTCTCTGAAACTTCTTTATCTCTTTTGAACATCAGCTTGTTGTTTTTGTCTCTCCTTAAAACTTGTTTCTCTTGCACATTTTAAAACTTCTCTCTATCACTCTTTCTCTCTTTTTGTCAACACAACTTATATCATTCTCTCTCCAACTCTCTCCCCCTCCCAAAAACTTTTTTCTTTCTCTCTCACCCTTTCTCATTGTCACTATCTCTCGAAAACTTCTCATTTTTTCTCATTTTCTCTCTGAAACTTCTCATTCTCTTTCTGTTTCTAAAACTTCTCTTTGTCTCTCTCTTTCTAAAGCTTCTCATTATCCCTCTCTCTTTCCCTCTTAAACTTCTCTTTTTCTTTCTCTCTCTCTCTCTCTCTTTCTAAAAATTTGCTCTCTTTCTTTCAAACTATACTTCTCTCTCTCTACAGCCACAATGCAATTGAGTTATCTCTTTCTCTCTAAATCCTCTCTCTCTCTCTCTCCAAAACTTGTTTATTTCTCTCTACCTACAACTTCTTTCTCTCCATTGCTCCTAAAAGTTCTCTCTTTCTTTTTCTCTAAAACTATTCTCTCAATCTCCAAAACTTTTGTGACCTCTCTTTCTCTCTCAAAAAGTTCTCTCTCTCCCACTCTTGCTTCCTCTTGAAAACTTCTCTCTCTTTTACCAAAACTTCTTTCTCTCCCTCTCTCTTTGTTGCCTTCTCTTTTCTCCTGTCTATCTAAAATTTCTCTCTAAAACTTGTTTCTCTCTATCTCTTAAACTTCTCTTCTATATCTTTCTTTCTCGAACATGTGTCTTTCTCTCTCTCCCTTTCTCATTCCCCCTCTCTCTAAAACTTCTCTCCCACTCACTCTCTAAATCTTCTTTCTCTCTCTCTAGCATAATCTCTCTCACTATAAAACTTCTCTCTCCCCCTTGTGTTTTCCCCTTTTTCACTATAAACTTTCTCTCTCTTTCTCTCTCTATCCTTCTCTCTCTTTTTTCTGTCTCTCCCTATATGTCTTTCCCTCTCTTTCAAAGATTTCTCTCTAAAACTTCTCTCTCTCTTTCCTCCTCCCTCTCACTAAAACTTCTATCTATCTTTCATTCTTTCTCTCTCTCCCTAAAACTTTCTCACTCTCCCTATCTCTCTCCCTCCTTACTCTAAAATTTATCTCTCTCTCTCTCTTTCTAAAACTTCTCTCTACTCTCTCTTGTTCTCCTCTTCTCTTTTCCCTTCCTCTCTATAAAACATACTTTTTTCTCTCTGTCAAAGAGAGAGCAAGAAAAGGGTGGAGAGAGAAATGGTGAAAGGAAGAGAGAGGGAGGGAGAAAAGTTTTAGAGAGAGTGAAGGAGAGATAGAGTGAAAAGTTTTAGAGAGGAAGAGAACAAAAGAGAGACAAGAGGGAGAGAAGTTTTATTGAGAGAGAGAAAGAGAGAAGTTTTGGAGAGATTAAGGGATGGAGAAAGGAAAGAAAGTGAGAAGTTTTGGAGATATAGAGAAAGAAATTTAAGCATGAGAGAGGAAAAGAGAAGGGGAGAGAGAGTTTTGGAGAGAGCAAGAGAGATAAAGAGAAGGGAGACAAGTTTTAAGGAGAGCAAGAGAGAGAGAGAAGATTTCATGAGAGAGATGTTTTAGGGGGAGAGAGAGAGAAATTTTAGAGTAAGAGTGGGGAAAAAAGGGGAAGAGAGAAATTTTAGAGTGTGAGAGAGAGAGAGAGAAGTTTTAGAGAACAAAAGAGAAAGTAGGAAAGAAGTTTAAAAGAGAGAGACAGGGAACAAGAAGGGGATCAAAAAAGATAGAAAGAGAACTTTTAGGGAGAGAAAGAGAGAGAAGTTTCAGAGCGGAAGAGATACTTAGAAAGAGAAGTTTTAGTGATACATAGCACTATAGATAGAATCTTTGTTTCAATAGTACTATATTTCTTTTGAACTTCCATCCATGATCCAGAGTGGCATCTTATTATTTGTTCTTTGGTGGACTCTTGTTTTTCTATTTAAGAATACCTCCATAACCTATTTTAGATGCATTTGTTTCAACAATCTTAAACGCTTTGGGAGCTATGATTCCTAAACAAGGAAGATTCTTAACTTTCTTCTTAAGGATTCTAACTATCTAAGTCATCTCATCATCCCAAGTAGGAGTGTTCTTTTCGAGTCTTTTGAATAAAGGACTATAGACTATCATAACATTTGAAATAAAATCTACAATATAATTGACATATCCTAAAAACCTTTGAAGTTGAGTATTATTCCTAAGTTTATCAAGAAATTTATTAGCAAATTTAGTAGTTCTACTAATAGAAGTAATTGTACCTTGAAGATATCAAATCCTAAAAATTCGACCTATGTTTAGAAAAGTTTCATTTTTGTTCAATGAAATTTTTATTTCACCATATATTTATTTTCTCTCTTTTGTTTATTTCTCAATGTATCTATTTTCTCTAATTTGTTTATTTTGAGTTTATTTTATTTTGTCTAATGATCTTTATGAGTTGATGGTATTGGAGCCTTAGAAATGGGTGAAATATTATTTTAATTGTAAGAGAGCCAGAAGAGTTGCCTTGGTTCAGCATTGGTCACTTGAAGAGGTGCTTCTAGTAATAAGTCCTAACATTGCAAGGCCATAAAAACGTTGGTGAGCCTTGGTGGTCCCAATTAAGCTACATAACCTAGTTTGATTATCTTATTAAGTTAAAATTTTATATTACCCGTGTCCAATCATTTGAGCTATACCTTATCAAGGATTTCTGGTAGAAGTTCTTCTCTTATTTTAAATTATCAAATGATTTTCACTCCATCTCAAATGGTCAATTTCCAAAAAGAAGAAATTGAACTCATAGAATCTCAATTTCAAAACCAGTCTATACACAAAGAACTAGTTTCCAAAGTGTACAGATCTTCATCTTCAACTTTCAATTTTTCTTCAAAAATGATTACAAAAGTTAATGAAAGAGATAATTCTATAGCTTAACAATCTCAAACTATTTTACTATTTCCTGAGTTAATTAATCAATATTCCAAAGACTTTAACTATATCCAAGTTGGATTAGTTTGGGTCACTACAAAGCCTCTTCACAGACTAGGAGTAAATGCTCCTATCCTACTATGTAAGAGATAAAAGGAATACTAACTTTAGAGATTCAGCTATTTCAACATTTGAAACTAATCTTCATAATGGCCATGCTTATTTCAATTGTTTTCCAAGTTATGCTATGAAATTGAAAGACAAAAATGCCTATCATGGATTAACTCTCAAAGTTCTACAAGATCATCAAGATTGGGAAGAGTATACTTCTACAATCAATATTATCTATAGCATTTCTATCAAAGTTACAAGGACAAATTGTGATATTCAAGCAACAAGAGAATTGCCAAGACATGAAACAATCATTTTTGAATGCAATTATCAAAATTCCAATATCATGATACCAAAATGGTTGTGACATGATCAAATTCAATTTCTAGAATAGTGGAGAATTTCTCAAGCTATTCAACCAAGACCTATAGAGTCTACTCATCCCAATTTTACTATCACTAACATTAGAAGGTGATGGTATTAGTAAGATGGATAGATCAATGTCAGTTTGAATTACTGAACTTTCTTTTAGTAGACTTATACTTCTGCTTCCAGAAATTTGGTAGATTCTTTACCTCATTTTAATCTAAGAGCGATAGACTTTGACCCAATTATCCCTCTTCGTATTTATGAACCTATCAATTAGCCTACTTTCCAACTAGAAATAGAAACTAAATCCCAAGTAGATGCTCAGTTTCATAATCCTTAACTTATGATTGATAAAAACCTCTTAAACAAGAATTGCTTTTGTAAGAACACCAAAAAGAAAGAGAATGGTTTTTTAATATGTTTTTTGAGCAATAGCAATTTCAAATTAGAATTGAGTGGTACCAAGATATGGAACAACTTAGGACTAATATTTTACCCTTTTTCAACAGACCATCCCAGTATCAAGACCACAGTTAGGACTTCCCAAACCTTGAAGACAACTGATGGTAAACAAATTACTTCAACCCATCCACCCTTAGAAGAAACTCAAATAAAGATAAAAAATGACACTCTCACAACATCTTCTTTCAAACATATCCAAAAACCCTGGATGAACCAACTACCAAAAAGGATATTTGTTCACTCTTTTGAGGGTATGTATATATCTATATATACAGTCTTTAGGGGAACTACTATATGGATCACACAAATCCCTATCATAGTAGGGCCAATCCCACAAATAAGTTAAATGCTTTGACCCGATCCCTTAGTGTAGAGGGAGGTGGACTTGGTGTCAAACACCTAATAAGTGAGCAATTTTAGGTAATAATAGTTGAAACTAAAGTAACTGCAATATACATAAATATAGCAATAAGTAATAGCATAATAATTATTATGCTTTTTGTGTACAATAATTTACTATGTAATAAGTAATAGCATGGTTATCAATTTTAATTTGTAAGAGACTATAATTTTACTTACTGCTATATTCATTATGAGAGACAAAAATTTTATAGCAAGCAAAATTTCATAAAATTTTAGTGACAAAAATTATTGTCATGCATGAGAATATATTGATCACCATTTTAGATTGTTTTCTATAATTATTAGTGGATTCCAAATGTGGTCTCTTGCGCAACCTTTCATAAGGCACAAGAATTGTGGTCCTACTATCTTGAGCATGAATCCAAGGACTAGAATATAGAGGTGGTGAGAAGCACTTCTTCCCCCACTAGGTTCATGTTTTTAGGTGGATGGAATGACTTCTCTATGGACAATCACCTCAAGGCAGGTGATATCATTATCTTCCAAATTCTAAGCCAAGTGAATAAAGCTTATTTCAGTTACCATCTACCCAATTCAGCATCTACCTTTTGTTTATCATATGTTTCAGCTAAACTTTGATTCGTGTTTCTCTGTATTTTCAATGTACAATGGTTTAATGTTTAAATAGATTTTATTGCCATAGTTGGGTGGTTTTATAAATGGCATGTTATGTAGGAATATTTCTAATATTTTATTTAACTTCCTATGTATCAACCTAGAAAAGTTGTGTTATAATGTGCATTAACTGTATGGTGTATGATGCCTACATTTCCTTTACAATGTAAGCAAAATGAACATTAATTTTGACAAATTGATAAAATTTGATTCTATGATATAATAATCATGCAATTTGAAATTTTTAAACATTTAGATGCAATCCAATGTTATAAAAATTATAAGTATAACATGGATTCAATGCCAATTCCAACAAGTGGAGTTGGAATTGTCTTTAAAGTTTTTACTTAATATTTTTAACGTGATTGTCTTATGACATTAAAATTTTTAATTAAACGTCATTATAATATCTACTTCACTAGGTCTTAACCTCAAGTAAGTTCAATTTAATGCATATTACAACTAGTTATGACTCATCACTGTGATGATTGTTATTGCATTATTTGTTTCATTCAAATGTAAGAGTTTGCCAAACTTTGTTTTATGTAAATATTTTCTTGAGGTGAACGTAATGGATATTTCTAATTAATTAGGGAATTATTCAATGATTTGAGTATTAACAATTTTGTTTATAAAATTAATTAAATTTAATATTCTCATAAAAATGTGGTTTAATCAAATATTCTCATCACATTTATTAGTTGATATTTTATTTTTAATTTTTAATTTAATATTCAGATCACATTTATATAAGAGTTTTCCTATAATTTAATTTAATATTAATATACAAAGATGAAACTACGGCGGGTGTAAATACACAATTCTATGGTTATGGCCACATGGCCTGATTAGGGATTGATTGGATTTCAAGAGTAAATGTTATTTTAAGTTTTTGTTTAATTAGATATTACAATTATTTAGATTGAAGGTTTTTGTCAAACGCCTTGATGAATAACTTGTAAATTATTGGCAATAATTTATGTCAACAAAAATTGGCATTAATTGCATTGGCAATAATTGATCCATTAAAAATATGATTCTATTACTTA
This sequence comes from Dicorynia guianensis, assembly GCA_037013595.1. Classification (NCBI taxonomy): domain Eukaryota; kingdom Viridiplantae; phylum Streptophyta; class Magnoliopsida; order Fabales; family Fabaceae; genus Dicorynia; species Dicorynia guianensis. The sequence continues at coordinate 19,673,773 of JASUAB010000010.1, read as the reverse complement.
CAAGAAATGTAATTTTGTTTATTTTTAGTAAATTAAGTACCAATACTCAAATATATATATATATATATATTATGACTTTTAGTATTTTATTCTTTTAAATCATGTTTTACATTTTTCCATTTTTACATTCTCCATGATAAAATTCATTTGTGATATATCATGCAATTTACATTTTCCCATTTTACTATATTTAATTCACTATTACATATTCTAATTACAATCTAAAATTATAGGTCATGTTGTCTTTTAGATTTATAACCATTAAAGATTCTCTTATTAGTTAATCAACAAATTTGGGCTTCCAAAAATGCAATTAGCCCTAATGATGAACCACAAACCCAATTCAAAATTGTGGGAAAATCAAGACTTTGCTAATGATATACCAATAAGTTCACTCCAATCTTTATTATAGGTGATATACATATCAATCAAAAAATGGCATAAATTTGTTGAAGTTGTGATTCTTGCTAATTTATAGCTTTAGTGTTGACTTTAACTGATTTAAATTTTCACAAATTTCAATTGGTTGAATTATAACAAGGATTTGGGGTAATCATTCCAAATAAATCAACTACCCTAAGTTTAGAGTTTTCTTGCTCACCACCATCCATGAGTGTTTGTATTTGTAGACTCCCCACAGTGTGCAAACTCAACAATTCTTACACCTATGAACATCAACATTTACTCTTAGGGTAAGGGATAGCTAATACCTTTAAACATCAAAGGGATCAAACTATTTACATACATTTATATTTGGTGGATTATTGACTTTGGTATATTCTTATACATTTTCACTTCAAGATAATGGGTGCCCAAGTAATCTTGTTTATTGTTGATTTTTAGTTGTTGTCATTATACATGTTGTTGTACACTCATCTGTAATATGTTTTTCCCATGTAGGTTCCTGCATTCCATGAGCTACCACCCTCATGGACAGTTAGAATACACAAAGTCAATCTCATAGGAGTTTCATTGTAATTGTCGCACCATAAATTTCTCTACATTGTTTCACTTATATGTATGTAAGTCATTTTAGTTTTTTTATTGGTTTTATTGATATTATTTTATACCTTTTTCCTAAATCTCACTAGTGGATTCTTGCTATGGTGGCAAGTGAATTGCTGCATTAGGAGTATGAAACATAGACCATATATTATCACAAACATTGGTGCATTAGGGTGCTAAGAAGAAATGTTGCTCGAGAAAGGTAAGAAGGGTAATGTTTGGTGCTGATTGGAAAAAGTTTTGTTGTGACAATGACTTCAAAGAAGGAGACAAAGTCATTTTTTATGTCCTTGATCCCGAACATAAAGAAATATTGGTGTTATTAATGAATTCCAATGAAATTGTATATATTGTTTGATTTATTTTCCTTTTTATTTTTCTCAATATCACTAATATTTCCTATGGTAGAAATGCAATGCATTTATTTTATATCTATGGCTGATCTATTTAATTAGTATCATACTTGTAAGCAACATAAATCCATGACCTCACTTATTATGTTTTCCATCCACCTACCAAACTGACTATACATCAAACCCAATGAAGTCACTCACTGATAAGAAAACTTGATGAACTCACAATAATATTAGATTTCGTTTAGTGTAAATTTAACTCTACATGGCTATGCTGGCAATTTGGCATTGAATATTATAGTAAAATTTTATGCAAATAATCTTTTACACTTTTCTCTACTTAAATAAACAGCATTACTTTTCACCCAAATCTATTTACTCCATATAACAATATGTTTTATTTTGCTATTTTCTTTTTTAAACAAATACACTTTATATTTATTTACATTTTATGATAATGTGATATAATACTTCATGAATTTATAAAATATTTAACTATATTCCATATAAATAAATAAGAATCTATCATCATCTTAACTTCACATTTGAGAAACTCTTTATAACTACAATCAAAATTTTGTAACTATCTATTTCTAACCAATTACTTATTGTTTCTTTTGGACACTAGATTTCAAATGGAAATTAACTTTAATAATGAATAATCATAACAAAAACAAAACATACATTGTATATCACTTCTTATTACTTCCTTTCACTAGCTAAATGCCACCTCAATAGTCAATTCAATATTAAAATTGGATAATAACAATGACAAATATATTTTATATAAGGTATTCATAATATAGTAGTATAATATGCTATCTAATATAATATGCATACACCTTATATACTAAAACCCCTTTAAATTGATAGCATTCACTAAAATTTTCTTAATTTTCCTGCAAGGCACTAGTTTTACCTCCTTCATATGAATTTGGGTTTTCTAATTAAACCAATAATAACGCTTTGTGTTCCACCCCGTTTAACTAGTAGATCAACACATTTATGTATAAGAAACATATGGACCCTCAAGATTATATTGGAATCTAATTCTAATAATCAATTTGAAATTCATAACAAAATTTCCATCTTTATTAATTAAAGTAATACTTAATTAAACAGCCACCATAACTTATAACAAAGACTTTTATAATTTTTTATTATTTTATTACCATGATTTTGTTGATCAAACAACTATGTTATTGGAATGTGAATATAACATAATAATTTTGCTTAAATAATTTACGAATTTAAAAAATTCTTTTTATGTCCTTTTTTATTGTTTTCATGATGCTTATTTCTTTTTAATTATTTGAAATTATTGACTTTTGTGGTGATTACACATGGTAAAACTTCATATAATTTTAAATTATTTCACAATCTAAAGTTTATTTATAATAATAAAGGTCAACAATAAGTCATTTAAGATAATATATAAAATTAACCTTCTGTCTTTCTTTATTATTTTCAATTACCTAAATTAATAAAATGGATACCCATTAAATTGGTATTAAAATAATACTATTTTATTGAGTGTAGCCGTTTAAGATGCAGTTTTATATTGAAATATGTTATTGTAGAGTATGACAACATGTGCAATTGCATGGCCACCTTTCTTGCATGTGGACCATGTGGGAATCAACATGTGATATATTTCATCTTTAATTTGACATTAATTATTTTCAAAAATGACAATGAAAATTATTTGAATGAATGGGCAAATCAGCAAATTAATCATGATTCTTTTTGTTAAAACTCCTATAAGTGTACTATTTTCATTCCTAACATGAATCAACTATATGAATTGGAATAAAGATGCATAAATTGATGTCTTGATGGGTCATTATAATTACAATGAAATAAATATTAATAGATGAAAAAGACCATATTTAAAGACTTATTTCAGCATGTGAAAAATATTAATGCTTTTGATTTAAATTTCTTTTTAAATCAATTGCATCATGAGTTAAAGTTTTACGTTAAAATATTATCAATTGTTTTATAGTCGACTATGTTTGTATCAAAATGCTATATTAAGCTAATTACATTTATTATGCTATACAAATTGGTGATGCTAGCAATACGTTGTTGATTGGCCTTTTTTAGCATATGAGAAATTATGATATTTATTAGTTAACTTTTATTCTTACTTTTGGGGTTTAATATAAATACAATTCCTATCAAAATAAAACAATATTTATTGCTATAAATAATAAGCTATATAATAAAATGTATTTGTCTAAAAAGGGCTCCCAATTAAGTTTGGGAAATAAAATTGAATTATTGTGTGATATACATTTGAAACTATTATTACCAACTTGAGTTTTGCTATTTACTTAGATTAAAATCATAAATTAAAATTGTTGACCAAATGAGTTCCCATGGTTCAATCTCTTACAATTCCAACATGATTAAAAGGGTTACATTATGATATTGACAATTATTATATACTTGCATATTTTTGTATCAACAACTTATAGCAAGATAACTTCATTGATTTGGAAGGGGAGGGTAATGTTAGCAATACTTTATTGATTAGCCTTTTTATGCCTATGACAAACTATGATATTTATTATCCATCTTTTACTTTTACTTTTGGTGTTTGGTATTAATACATTTCCCTTCAATGTAACCCATATAATAAAATATAATCAAAGACATAGGGCACCCCATTAGCTTTGGGAAATGAGTTCAATTATTGCGTGATTATGATTTGAAACTGTTATCATTACCAATTTGAGTTTTGTTATTAAATCAAATTAAAATCTCCAATTAAAAGCATTTGACCTACATGAATTTTTTGAATTTTATCTTTTATAGTTTTATAACTAAAATTTTATTTTCTTCAATGGACTAATTACTCAACTTGAATTATTTGTCATCAACTTTAATTATAAGTAGGAATGCAGTTTTGTGTTATTTAAAATAATACTCTATCCCATTTTGTTAAGCCACTCCATTTGCAGCTTACAATCTATTTCATATAGTTATAATCCATCTACTAATATGATCCTTACCAAGGATGGTGCCCCATTAGCATTGGGAAATAACATTATATTATTGTGTGATAATGATTTGAAACTGTTATTATTAACAATTTGAGTTATGTTATTGAATCAAATTAAAATTCCAATTAAGCTGGTTGACCTGTGAATTGTTTTTCATGCTACTATCTTTTACAATTTTACAACTTATCAATTTTATTATCTTCAATGGACTTATTACTCAACTTGAATTTTTTGTCATCAACTTGAATTATTAAGAGGAATGCAGTTTCATGTTATTTAAAATAACACTATATCCCATTTCGTTAAACCACTCAATCTGTAGCTTACAATCTATTTCACGTAGTAATATTCCATCTACTAAGATTGTCCTTGTTTGGTCCTTACACTACTTAGTTCTTTCTTGTGTTCTCCTCACTTCAAGTATCATTCCAAAGGTACCAATCCTTTGTTTTTAACATTTGCAAAATTTTGTGAACTTTTTAGTGTTTGTATATGATTTTTAAAGTTTACCGAAAATTTAGTGTACACAAGTTACTCCTTAAGTAGTCTAATAATTTCAACAAATTGTATCTAGGATATAGCACAATCTTTTGATTCCATCATGGACATCAATCCAATGAAGTGTGATTTGAAAATATGGGTTATAGTGGTGAGATTATGGTACATGCCTAGCTAGGTCATTCCCACAAACTACAATAGCATTGAAATGGTGCTATCTAATGATAAGGTATACTTTGTTACATAAGTATTATGTCATTTCTAATGTCAAAAGTTTGAATGCAACTCAAAATAGTACTATGTCATTATTATTTATAAATTGTCAAGATACAAGAATATTGTGATAGTGAAGAAAATATTGTGGGGAGGTTCTGTACTTGTTGAAGGAACAAGGTGTTTACATAATAAGTATGTTTGGGATGGCTCTAAACATTGGTCAATATACGACTACAAGTCATCCGTACAACATTAACTTCCTTTACTCCACAACTATACATCCTCAACCTAATGTGCTTGCAATAAAGTGGTATGGTGCACAGTTTGTGCCATTTAGAGAAAGTCTTAATGCATCTGCATGTATAGACATCTTAGTTGGTAAGATATATAATTTTGTATCATAATTTGTATTTTCCATTGAATCATTTTTTGTATAATGTTTTTGAAACTAATTTAACAATGATGTTGCCATGGGATTCGGAAGGTGTGCTAACCTTATGTGGGAAGAGATGGCAAATGGGATTCAAAAGGTAGCTAAAGTAGTCTTAGCTGAATCAAAAGGATTTTGGCCCTAAAGGTAAAGAATCTTGGTAGTGAGATGAAAGTGTACAAGCAAAGATTAAATCTAAGAGAGAGTGTTTCAAAGCTTTACATCTTGATAACAAGGAGAAAAATTAAGAGTATCAGTCAGCTAGACATGAGACAAGGAAAGTAGTTAGTGAGGAGAAATCTAAAGCGTTGATGGATTTTACTAAGCTTTAGGAACAAAGAATGGGGAACATAAATATACAAACTTTCTAAGGGAAGGGAAAGGAAAACAACAGATTTGGATAAAGTGAAATGCATTAGGGATGAAGAGGGAAAAGTCTTGGTAGCAGAGGAAGATATCAAAGAAAGGTGGAGAAGTTATTTTCACAAGCTTTTCAATGACGGGCAAATAGCAAGTATAGACATAGAAAGTTTAACTACTCAGGAGGAGGATCAAAACTTTTCTTTTTATCATAGAATTCGAGAAGTTGAGGTGAAGAAGACACTTAAGAAGATGGAAAATGGTAAGGTTTTGAGTCTTGATAACATACCTATTAAGGTTTGGAGTTGTTTAGGAGAGAATGTATTTCTTAGCTTACCAAGTTATTGCATGAGATATTAGGTCCAACAAGATGCCAGATAAATGAAGGAAGAGTATGTTGATACCCATTTACAAAAATAAGGGAGATATTCACAATTATGGAAACTATTGGGGGATTAAACTCATGAGCCATATTATGAAACTTTAGGAAAGAGTGATTGAACATAGATTAGGAAAAGAGACTCAACATCAAAGAACCAATTTGGTTTTATGCAAGGTAGATCAACTACAGAGGCTATATATCTTTTACGGGATTTGATAAAATGGGTATCAAAGTAGAGAAAAAGACTTGTATATGATTTTCATTAATTTGAAAAAAGCTTATGATAGAGTGCCAAGGGAAGTCCTATGGAAGGCATTGGAAAAGAAGGATGTTCGTATTGCTTATATTCTTGCCATAAAGGATGTGTATTATGGGCTTACAACAAATGTGAGAACTCGAGAAAGGATAACAGAAGATTTCCCTATAAGGATCTATTTGCATCAAGGGTCATCCTTAAGTCCATACCTTTTCACTTTAGTGATGGATGTACTTATGGACACATCCAAGATGTAGTCTCAAAATGTATGTTTTTTATAGATGACATAGTCCTAGCAGGTGAATCAAGAGAGAAGTCTAATTGTAAATTAGAGATATGGAGGGAAGCGTTGGAATCAAAGGGTTTCTATTTAAGCAGTAGTAAAATAGAGTATATGGAGTGTAAATTTAGCAAGATGTGAGAAAATGATAATTTGGTAATTAAAATTAGGGAGCATAGTATACCACAGGTATCCAAGTTTCAGTATCTTGGGTTGATTTTACAAAGTAATGAAAAGATTGATGGGGATGTCATATACAGGACCAAGCTAGGTGGATAAAATGGAGAAATGCATCAGAGGTCATTTATGATCACAAAATATCTAGCAAGTTTAAAGGAAAATTTTATCAAACTACTATTAGACTAGCTATGCTCTATAGTAGTGAGTGATGGGCTCTGAAAGGCCAACAAAAGCAAAAAGTAGGCATGGCAAAGATGAGAATGTTGAGTGGATGAGTGGACATACAAGAAAAGACAAAATTTGAAATGATTGTATTTGAGAGAGAGTTGGTGTGGCACCTATTGAGGAAAAAATTATGAAAGCTTGGTTATGGTGGCTTAGGCACGTACAAAGAATACTGCAAGAGGCACCAGTGAGAAAGGTTGATCAAATGGTTTTCACTCCTATAAAGAGACGTAGAGGAAGACCAAAAAGGACACTTGGAGAGGTGATTAAAAGATAGCTTTGGTTAAATGGTATTTTTGAAAATTTGGTATCGGATAGAAGTTTATAGTGACATTTAATCCATGTAGCAGACCCCACCTAGTAGGAAAAGGCTTTGTTTTTTGGTGTCGTTGTTGTTGTATAATAATGTTATTTAAAGTATATAACCTAGTACACAAGACAATATGGGACACATACTATATCAAACTCCCTTTATGCCACTAGATTGATGGTGAATGAGGATGTGGATGAGGTCAATGAATTTATGTGGAGATACTTCTAAGATGAAATTGTCCTTACTAACAATTCTTTTAATCCACTTTTAAATTGTTGCAATATATTTTTCCTTGATACAATTTGTTTGTTTAAAAGACTTCGAGAGAAAGATGGTGATGCAATGACTTCAATTAGCCAAATATCAAGTCAGCTACTAATTTCTTTAAAACAAGATGTGGAAGAGATAACGCAAAAAAAAAAAAAATGACTAGATACATGAGATTACTGTTGTAAGTAGTTCTTAGACTCTTGTCTACATATTGTTGTTTAGCATATGTTACTATGTAGTGTTTGGTGTGAACATGAGGCACGAATAATTTTAAACAATTTCACAATTAATTGTAGCTTGGATATTACTAGATGATTGCTATAATCGTTGGTATTGAGAGCTACAAGGTTGTATATACAACACTTGCCCAAAATGCTCCAAGAAAGTTGAAAAGGACAATAATGGATGGTACTACATGAAGTGTGACAAGATAATCCCCTCAAACAATGCAAGGTGTCACACATAATCATGTTTAGCTTCCTCAAATCCACATATTTTCCCACATTATTTATTCTATTAGGATGTAACTGTAATATCAATTTATTTTTACTTTTTCTATAAGATTCATCATTCTGCTAAGGGTTATTGATGACACATCTTATGTCCTTTTTTATGGTGAAGCCAACAAGCGACTTGATGCAACTACTACTAAATTATAGGTAATTAAGTTTTATTTGATTTCTCTATGTTGTGAGAACTTACTATATAAAATGTATACTAATTGCATGGTGTATATTTCCAAACATTGATCGATGCATTTACAAAGACATTGAATGGTCATTAGGGTGAAATTTTGGAAAAGATTTATTATCTCATTGGAAAGAAATTTCTATTTAAGCTTTCTGTCAAGGAAGCAAATATTAGCAATCCTCAGTCATCATTATCCGTTCTTGCTATGGTGGATGATGTGGAAATTATTGAATCCTTCATGGTGCAACTCAATCAAGTGAAAGGGATGATGTTGTTGGATACAGTGCAAAGCTTGCTATTGAGGTATCTTGATCTATGAGTGTAGTTGTGCTTATTGTGATATGTTTTACATTGGTTACAGTTAATTGTGATTGACTAGCTTTAAAAATATGTAGGAATCAAGTTTGGTCAATGACAACTATGACAATAGTTGTAGGATATATATTTCACTCACACCTACTGAGTAGTTAAGATATAGTGATTCATAGGAGAAGTGGTTGGGAAATAGAAGTCTTACACTAAAGATGTTTGTAAGCAAGATTATTAGCATTAAGGAGGAAAAATAATTTTTTTTCAATTTATATATTTCAATGTGCTTTGGTTTATATGTGTGTGGTATGTTAAATTAAAAGAACAAGTGCATTATTGTATTAATGTCATCATTTGGGCTTCAACTACTCTAACAATTGATTTTGTTTATATCATGTGACCTAATATTATCGTGGATTTATAGTTGAATTTCTTATGAATGCTATTTTAGCATGTGAAACTGAAAAAAACAAGTAGATGAAAAATTCAAAGTCCAAGAATGAATTTTTTGATTATTTATTTAATACAATAAATATTGAATTTTAACCATAAACTTAAATATTTTTTTAGGATCTAAATAATATTATCCTGATAACCCAATATATGTTAGATTCAAAATATAATAATAAAATCATATGTGATTCAATACTAAATAAATTGCATTAACCATGTTAAAACTTATAGGTCATAAATTAGATGTATTGGCATTGTTGGTGCATATTAATGAAATTACTATTAACACACATGCTTCTTTTTAGTTCTAATATGAAACCAAAGGCTAATTGAAAACTGTCATTATAATTCAATCTCTTAATCACCCCACTCAACTAATTGATTAGAGTATCACTCAACAAACTGCTTGATTATGGGCACAAGGGATTTGTTTGTGAATTCATTATGAGTCTTTAAAGTTTGAATTTCAAATGGTTTAAGTGAAATTTTATTAGATTCAAAGTTTCTAATTTAAAAAATAGAAATAGATTTCTAATCCCAATTGCACAAGTTATAGGATATGTTAAGGTATTTTAGTTGACAAAAAAAGCACATGCTATATCATGTTATAAAGTTTCAAAGTATCTATGGAAAAGAGAATAAAAATCTGACCTCATTGTTATCACAAGGCTAAACTTGATTAGTATTGCTTTTTTACAATTGTGACCCAAATCTTGCTAACAACATGAATTGCTACAATATCTCTAGCCATGCCAATGGATTTGACTATCTCAACTCAAGTAATTCCTCATTTCAAACCCCAACAAATATGCTTGACAATAAATTCTGAATGGATTATGAAGTATATTTGTATTTTATTATTCTAAAGAATAAATAATAGTTTGACAACCACAAAAGGAGAGTATACTTACTAGTTCAACTACTTGAGTATGTCATCCACCAAGATTGGTAGCACTCTGAATGTTACCTAGGATTGGCAGCACTCTAAAATCTCACTCAACAACCTTGATTCCTTCCTTGTTAAGAAGACAGATATGAGTCAATAGTGATAAAGGACAATCAATTAAAGCTAACTATATTTTAGTAGAAATAGGGCCTCATACATATAGAGACCTTAAGGGTCGGAGGAAAGAATACATACCTATGTACATATTTTTTGGAAAGCATGTTGAAATTTTGCTAAGGTAAATTGTCAAATCCCAAGTACATCACTAGAGGTACTTGACAACCTTCACACATGAAACATTGCATTGTCATTACTATTGATACGCAACTTGCACAAACATGCATGACTAAAGTATTTCCACACAACCAAAAGAAAAATTGTGTCCAAAACACACATGTTTACAAAACATAATATTTTTACATTTTTTAATTTAATGATAATCAATTTGACAACAATTTGGGAAACGAAATATAATTACCTTATTAAGTGAAATACCACTACCTTATGCCAATTTCTCTCTCGCTCTCTCCAAACATTATCTCTCACTAAATCTTCTCCCTCTCTGTAAAACTTCTCTCTTTCTATCTCTCTCTAGAACTTCTCTCCTTATCTCTCTCTCTCTCTCTAAAGTTTCTCTTTTTCTTTACCTCTTGAAAGTTTCTCTCTTTCTCTTTATGTCACTCTATTGCTTTATCTCTCTCTTTCTCTCTCTTCCCCTTTCTTTTTCTCTCTAAAGCTTCTCTCTTTGACTAAAACTTCTATCTCTCTATTTCATTTAAACTTTTCACTTTCTATAACTTCTCATTCTCTAAAACTTCGCATTTTCCCTCTTTTTCTTGCTCTCTAAAAGTTCTCTCTCTTTGCCCCTCCCTTTCCCCTCACTCTAAAATTTTGTTCCCTTGCTCCCCTTCTGTTTTCCTCTCTCTCACACTAAAATTTATCTCTCTCTAAACCTTTTCTCTCTTTCTCTTTCTCTATCTCTCTCTTTGTCCCCTCTCTATCTAAGACTCTCCTTCTCTTTCTTTCTCTCTCCCTTCTCTTTATCTTTCTTTCTCTTGCTCTCTCTAACTTTTTTATCTCTCTTGCACTCTCAGAAACTTCTCTCACTTTATCTATTGCTCTCTCTCTGTAACACTCTATTTATCTCTCTTTTCCTCTCTCCCTCCCCAACGCACTCTCCATCATTCCCCCCTCTCTTATCTCTCTCTCTCTCTCTCTCACTCACTTCTAAAACTAAGAAAAATGGTATGGTATAATGTAAGATACTAGACTAAACACTCTCTCTTTCTTTCTCTCTTTGTGTCTCTCCCTCTTTGTGTCTTTCTCCCTCTCTCTTCCTCCCTATCACATACACTTTCTCCCTTTATTGCTCTCTCATTGTCCAACTCGTCTCTCTCTCTCAAACTTCTCTCTCACTTGTTCTCTAATATGTCTCTCTCTCTCTCTCTTTAAACTTTCTCTGTCTTACTTCAAAACATCTCCCTCTACCTCTCTCTTACTTCCCAACAATCTCTCTCTATCTCCCCCCAACACCCTCCCTCTATCTCTCTTGCTTCCCCCTCAACACTCTCTCTCTTCCCAACACATTCTCTCCTCTCTCTCTATCTCTTTCACTCTCTCGCACTCTTTATACCTTAGAAAAAGGGTATGGTATAATGGAAGAAATTGAACTTGACACTCTTTCTATCTCTCTCTTTCCCTTATTGTCTCATTCTCTAAAACTTCTATAATTTATCCTCTCTATCCCTCATTCTATCTTAATTACTCTCTTTGGTCTTTTAAATCAACTCTCTCTTTCCAAAATGTCTCTTTGTCTCTCTCTCTTTAAAACTTCTCTCTCTCACTGTCTCTCTAAAACTTTTCTCTCTCCTTGTTCTATTATTTAGACTTCTTTATCTCTCTATAAAGCTTCTCCCCATCCCTCCCTTCCTCTCTCTCTGTAAAATGTCTTTTTCTCTCCCCTTTGCCCTCTCCCCCTCTCTCACTCTCTCTTTGTCTCTCTAAAACTTCACTTTCTCTCTCACTTGCTAAAATTCTCTCATTCTCTCTAAAACTTTCTCCCTCTCTTTGTGAGTAAAACTTGTCTCGCTTTCTCTGTAAAACTTTTATCTCTCTCTCTATCTAAAATTTCTCATTCTCTCTCTTACTATCTCTCTCTCCCCTTCTCTCTCTCATTCACTATCTTTCTCTCTCTAAAACTTCTTTCCCTCCCACTTTCTTTGTCTCTCTCACTCTCTTTCTCCCTCTCTAAAACTTAACTCTCTTTCTATCTATTGAAAACTTCTTTCTCTTCTCTTAAAAACATCTCTCTCTTTGCCCAACACATACTCTCTCTTTCCCCTTCCCTCTGATGCCACCACTACATACTCTTTCTCCTAAACATGTCTCTCTCTCTCACTCTCTCTCCTTCCCTCTCTCTCCCTCTATCTCTATTGCTCTCTCTCTTCGATATATCTCTCTATCCTATACATCTCTTTGTCTGTCTTTCTCTTTTTGTGTTTAAAATATCTCTTGTCATGAATCTAAAAGTTTTGTCTCTCTTTGTGACAAAATTTTTTCTCTTGCTCACTCTCTCTGTGTCTTTGAAACTATCCTCCCTTTCTCTCTCTATTTCTGAAACTTTCCTCCCTCTCTCTTTCTCTCTCTCTGCCCCTGTCACCCTTGCTCCCTCCTTAACACTCACTCTTTCCCCAACACACATAATCTCTCTCTCTCCTTAACTCTCTCTACCATTCTCGCTCTCTAAAACTTCTCACTTTCTCTTTCTCTCTAAAACTTCACTCTCTCTCTCATTCTCTTGCTCAAACTTCTCTCTCAGTCTCCCATTGAAACATCTCTCTTTGACACTCTCCCTAAAACTTCTCTTTCTCTCTAAAACTTCACTCTCTCTCCCTCTCTCTCTTTCTTGCACTCTATAACTAAGAAAAAGGTTATGGTATAATGGAAAAAATTCAACTTGCTCTCTCTCAAAGTATCTCTAAAACTTTTCTCTCTCTCTCTCTAAAGCATCTCCCTATCCCTTTCTCTCTAAAACTTCTCTCTCTCATATTCCCCCTCTCTCCCTCATTCCAGCACTAGACACTCTCTCTCTATTATGTCTCTCTCTCTTTCTTTCTCTTTCTCCTTTCCTTTCCTACTCTATCTCTCTATTTGACACATGTCTCTATCTCTCTCTATTTAAAACATCTCTTGCCTTCTCTCTAATAGTCCTATGTTTCTCTCACTCACTCTCTCTATCTCTAAAACTCCCTTCCTCTCTCTCTAAAACTTTTCTCTCCTACTCCCTCCTCAACACTTGCATTCTCTCTCTTCCTGCCCCCAACACACTCTCTCCTTCCCTCCCCCCAATACACTCTCTCTATGTCTGAAATTTCTCTCTTTGTCTCTCTCTATTTAAAACATCTCTTGTCTTCTCTCTAATAATCCTATGTTTCTCTCACTCACTCTATCTACCTCTAAAACTTTTCTCTCCCACTCCTTTCTCAACACTTGCTTTCTCTCTCTTCCTAGCCCCAACACACTCTCTCTTTCCCTCCCCCTAATACACTCTCTCTGTGTCTATAATTTCTCCTTCTTGTCTCTCTCTTTCTCTTTCTCTATCTTTCTCTAAAACTTCTTTCTCTATCATTCTCTTCTTAATACTCTCACTCCTTAACTCTCTCTCTCTCTCTTGCACTCCTCCCCCTCCCCAAAACTTTTCTCTCTTTCTCTCTGAAATTTCTATCTCTCCCTCTTTCCTTATCTCCCCCTCTCTTACCAACACACGCTCTCTCTCCTCTCTCTCCCCCTTAAAACTTCTATCTCCCTCTCTATGTTTGTCTAAATCTCTCTCTCTCCTCCTCTCCCTCTTTCTCTTTGTCCCCTTCTCTCTCTGTCTCTCTCCCTCTCTCCCCCCAAACTCTCTCTCGCTGTCCCTCTCTCTCTCTCCCCCTAACATACACACTCTATCTTCTTTCTCTTTCTTTCCAACATGTGTCTCTCTCCTTTCACTTTCTCTTTCCATCCATAAAAGTTCATTCTCTCTAAAACTTTGCTCTTGTTTAAAACTTCTCTCTCTATATATATATATTTGTGTAAAATTTCTCACTCTCTTCCTTTCCCTTTAACACACACTATCTCCCTCCCTAAATCTCTCTCTCTCTAAAACTTCTCTCTCTATTTAAAATATCTCTAGCTTTCTATCTAAAACTTCTATGTCTCTTTCTCTGTCTCTTTCTTTGTCTCTCTAAAATATCTCTCTCCCCCTAACACACACGCTCTCTCCCTCCCCAACACTCTTGTTACTCTCCCTTTGTCTCTTTCTCCTTCCTTCCCTCTCTTTCCAACATGTCTCTCTGCCTTGCTCTCTTGCTCTCCCTCCCTTTCTCTCACTGACACAAACTCTCTCCCTCCCACTTTTTCTCTCTTTTCAACATCTCTATCTCTTTCTCTACCTCCCTCTCTAGCTTTCTCTCTAAAACTTCTATCTCTCTCTTTCCAACACACACTCTCTCTCCTTCTCTCTCTATCCAACATGTCTTTCTCTTTCTCTCTCCCCAATATTGTCTCTTGCTTTCCCTCTTGATGATAAAGGCATGGTGGGTACTGCCGATCCAATTCAAGTACAGATTCCAAGGGGTCCAGTTACAAGAGCTAGAGTAAGAGGTTCAAGGAGGCTTTCAATGGATTAAGATAGAGCATTTGGGTTGAGGACCTTTTTTAAGGCCCAAATACTTAGATCAAGTGTAGATCCAGGATGGATTTCATTAATCCAAGTGGTGGAGTAATTTTAGCCCTTTACTAAAGCCTATACATGTGGAAGAAGCCAATATAGTTAGAAGGATTGCTTTTAGCTCAAGCATGTGGAATTATTCAACAATTACAAGCCATAATTAACAAGATTCATGTGGATTTGAGTGATTCAAGGAGATCAATTTGGCTGATTATTGAAGATCAATTTGCTTTATTTTGGGATATGCGAAACAAGCCAACAAGGGGCATCATAAGCTCATTTTCAAACCTAGAGATTGGGTTTGGTTGCACATGAAGGAAGAAAGATTTCTAGCACAAAGGCATTCTAAGTTGCTTCTGAGAGGGGATGGACCATTTTAAGTTCTCAAGTGCATCAATGACAATGCATACAAGCTGGATTTACTAGGTGAGTATAATGTTAGTGCCACTTTCAACATCTCTAATTTAACTCTCTTTGATGCAAGTGATGATTTGAGGACAAATCCTCTTCAAGAGGAGGGGAATGATGATAAAGGCATGGTAGGTACGACTACTCCAATTCAAGTGCAAATTCTAAGTGGTCCGATTACAAGAGCTAGAGCTAAAAGGTTCATGGAGGCTTTCAATAGATTAATATAGAGCATTTGGGTTGAGGAACATTTTTTGAGGCCCAAATACTTAGACTCAAGTGCAAATCAAGGATGGATTTCATTGATCCAAGTGGTAGAGTAACTTTAGCAATTTGCTGAAGCCCATATATGTGGAAGAAGCCCATACATTTGGAAGGATTACTTTCAGCTTAAGCATGTGGAATCATTTAGCAATTATAGGCCATAATTAGCAAGATTCACATGGATGTAAGTTATTCAAGGAGATCAATTTGGCTGATTATTGAAAATCAATCTACTTTATTTTGGGATAACTTTCCTTTTTTTGGGATTTAGTCAGCCTTTTCCATAATGGATGATTTGTTTTCTTTTAGTTATTTTAGGAAATGAAATTGTAGTAGCTCAACCTATTTAAAGGTGTATACCTAGGTTGGAAATAATTAGTTTAGATTAGTTTTAGTTTTCTCTTGGGTTCTTTGAAGAACTTGTTCTTGTGGCATTCATCCAACTTATCAAATAGTTCACCATCCCGTTTGTGGCATCTCCACATACCAAGGTTCGTATTTTCTTATAAACAATATGTCAAGGTTTCCACCTACAAATATGATCATAGAACGGTCTTGGGAATCAATTTCGTTGTTGGTTCTCATTATTCTTGGTGGGGTTTGCATCAGTGTTAGGGGAAGAGTGAGGAGATGTGAACCCTGCCAAGAATAATGAGACCCAATAACAAAATTGATTTCTAAGACCATTCTATGATCAGATTTGTAAGTAGAAACCTCGACCCATTGTTTATAAGAAAACACAAACCTTGGTATGTGGAGATGCCACAAACGGGATGGTGAACCATTTGATAAGTTGGATGAACACCACAAGAACAAGTTCTTGATAAGTTTGGAAAGTTCTTCAAAGAACCCAAGAGAAAACTGAAACTAATCTAAACTAATTGTTTCCAGCCTAGGTATACACCTTTAAATAAGCTGAGTTAGTACAATTTAATTTCCTAAAATAACTAAAAGGAAACAAATCAGCCATTATGGAAAAAGCTGACCAAATCCCCAAAAAACAAGAAAGTTATCCAAAATAAAGCAAATTGATCTTCAATAATCAACCAAATTGATCTCCTTGAATCACTCAAATCATGTGAATCTTGCCAATTATGGCCTGTAATTGCTAAATGATTCCACATGCTTGAGCTGAAAGTAATCCTTCCAATTGTATGGGCTTCTTTCACATGTATGGGCTTTAGCAATGGGCTAAAATTACTCCATCACTTGAATCAATGAAATCCATCCTTGATCTACACTTGAGTCTAAGTATTTCGGCCTCAAAAAATGTTCCTTAACCCAAATGCTCTGCCTTAATTCATTGAAAGTCTTCTTGAACCTTTTAGCTCTAGCTCTTGTAACCAGACCACTTAGAATTAGATAAACTGTACCCATCACACGTTTATCATCATTCCCCTCCTCTTGAAGAGGATTTGTCCTCAAATCATCACTTGTATCAAAGGGAGTTAAATCAGCAACATTGAAAATGGCACTAACATTATACTCACTTGGCAAATCTAGCTTGTACGTGCTATTATTGATGCGCTAAAGAACTTGAAATGGTCCATCCCCTCTCGGAAGCAACTTAGAATGCCTTTGTGCCAAAAATCTTTCTTTCCTCATGTGCAACCAAACCCAATCTCCAGGTCCAAAAATGAGGTTATGATACCCCTTGTTGACTTGTTTCGCATACTGCTCCATTTGACACTCGATGTTGAACATCACCTTCTCATGTATCTGCTTGACAAATTCAGCTTTCTTTTTGCATCTAAATTAACACACTCTTTCAAAGGTAATGGAGTTAAATCCAATGGAGTTAAAGCCATAATCAATTTCAAAAGGTGAAAATCTTGTTGTAGAATGAATAGTATGATTATAAGCAAATTTAACATGTGGTAACCAATCTTCCCAAGTTTTGATATTCTTCCTAATGATCACCCTCAACAAGGTTGTGAAAGTCCTATCTACTACTTTGGTTTGACCATTAGGTTTGGGTGACAAGTAGTAGAAAATAATAACTTAGTTCCTAATTTACACCACACAGTCTTTCAAAAGTAGCTTAGAAACTTAGCATAACGATCTGAAACAATTGTCTTAAGCATCCCATGTAATTTTACGACCTCCTTAAAGAACAAATCAGTAATGTGTGATGCATCATCTATTTTGTGGCATGGAATAAAATGTGCCATCTTAGAAAATCTATCCATAACCACAAAAATTGAGTCTCTACCATGCTTGATCCTAGGTAAACCTAACACAAAGTCCGTTGAAATGTCTAGGAATGGGAAGTGGCATGTATAGTCCATGGAGTTGCACTCGAGATTTTGCTGGCCTACAAGTGACACATCTCCCATAAATTCTCTCGACATCTCTTTTCATGTGTGGTCAAAAGAAATGCTCTTGCAAAACAACTAGTGTTTTAGAAACTCTAAAGTGTCCCATTAACCCTCCACCATGGGATTCCCTCACTAACAATCTCGCATTAAACAATTAGGCACACATAGCTTATTCTCCTGAAACAAGAAATCATTATGCCTAAAGAACTTACCCATGACCTTACCTTCACAATTCCTATACTCTTCACAAAAATCATGGTCTAATGGATACAATTCTTTAATATGTTCAAAACTAAGAAATTTTGCATCAAGAGTAGAAATCAATGCATACCTACAAGAGATGCATCAACAATGATGCTTTCCTTACCTTGCTTATATCGAATGACATCTGAGAATGTCTCAATGAACTCCACCCATCACACATGCCTCCTACTCAACTTGTGTTGGCCCTTCAGTTGCTTCAAGCATTCATGATCGGTGTGAATTACAAACTCTTTAGGCCAAAGGTAATGTTGCCACATCTCTAATGCTCGACTAGTGCATACATTTCCTTGTCATAAGTAGGGTAGTTTAAAGCTATCCCATTGTGCTTCTCACTGAAATACACAATTGGTTGTCCACCTTGCATAAGAATGGCACCTATACCTATACCTAAAGCATCACATTCAATTTCAAACATTTTAGTAAAATCAGGTAAAGCAAGTAAAGGTGCATAAGTCAATTTTTCCTTGAGTAGTTTGGAACACCTCTTCTTGCTCTTCCTCCCATTTGAACCTAATGTTTTTCTTGATCACTTCAATAAATGGTGCAGCTATGCTATTGAAGTTTTTCATGAACTGTTTGTAAAAGCTTGTAAGTCCATGGAAACTTCAGACTTGGCCTACGCTTGTGGATCTTGGCCACTCTTGGATTGCATGAACCTTCTCTTCATCAACCTATATCCCCTATGCACTCACAACATAGCCAAGAAACACAAGCTTATCAATGCAAAAGGTGCACTTCTTCATGTTAGCATGCAATTTCTCTTTTCCAAGTACCTCTAAAACAGATTTCAAATGTAAAACATGATCAACAAAACTCTTGATATAAACGAGTATATCATCAAAATACAAAACAACAAACCTGCCTATAAAGATGCAAAACATGGTTCATTAATTGCATAAAAGGACTTGGTGCATTCTTTAATCCAAATGGCATCACTAATCACTCATACAATCCATGTTTTATTTTAAAAGTAGTTTTCCATTCATCTCCCTTTATCATTATTATTTGATCATATCTACTTTTCAAGTCAATTTTCAAAAACACACGAGCACCATGTATCTCATCTAACATATCATCTAAGTAGGAATAGGGTGGTGGTACTTTACCATAATATTGTTAATGGCTTAGCAATTAACATACATTCTCTACGTCCCATCCTTCTTAGGCCTTAAGTCATTAGAATAGCACACGGGCTCATACTGTCTCTCACATACCCTTTTTCCATCAATTCTTTAACCTGTCATTGTAACTCCTTTGTCTCCTTGGGATTAGTTTGATAGGCTGGTTAGTTTGGGATAGAAGTACTAGGTACATAGCCAATTTGATGCTTAATCCCTTGGGTAGGGGGTAAACCATTTGGGACCTCCTCAGGAAAGACATCATCATAGTCCTACAAAAAAGAAACAATAGAACTAGGCAAAGCATGGTCAATCTTGTTAGTGTTCAAAAATGCCTCTTTGTATAAAAGTACAATCATTAGCTGATTTGAAAACAATGCTCTTTTCACATCACTTGCTCTTAGATAAAAGCTCTTTTGAGTTCTCTCTTTTTTTTGTCTCAATGGTCAAATTAAACCTCTTTTTTTCTCCTTAATTTTCTTGTCCTCTCCTATTTGTTCTCTCAAATTGTCACTCAATTTCTTTTTCTCTCTTTCTTCACTCCCTTTTGTTCACTCTCTTTTTGTAGCCTTACTTGGTCTTCATAAACCTGTCTTGGCATCATGGGAGCCAAAGTGATTGTTCTTTGCTTAAACATGAATGAGTACTTGTTTGTGTAGCCATCATGCTTAACTTGTCAATCAAATTGCCATGGTCAGCTTAACAACAAATGGCTTGCTTGCATCAGAACTACATTGCACAAAACTTCATCCATATACTTTCCAATGTGAAAAGCAACTAGTACCTTTTTATTCATCCTCACTTCTCCATTATCATTAAGCCATTATAGCTTGTATGGTTTAGGATGTTTCATTGTGGGTAGCCCTAATTTTTCAACCATAGTTATGCTAGCAACATTAATACAACTTCCTCCATCAATAATCACATCTACATACCTCGTTTTTTGACTTTGTACTAAGTATGAAAAATGTTTTCTCATTGTACTTCTTCATCTTCTTTGTCCCACACACTTAGGGCTTTTCTTGCCACCAATAATTCTCCTTTGGCAGCATATTCTTCATCATTCGCATCCTCCAATGGTGGCATTGATTCGATATCTTCTTTGCTCTCGATCTCAACTTCACCATTGTCTTGCATCACCATAATCCTTTTATTTGGGCATTGGCTAGCTATATGTCCCCTACCTTGACACTTAAAGTACTTAATGTCATGATTTTGAGTAGTGGGTGATTCGATTTTACCTTGAGAAACCTGGCTGGTGTTCTCATTTTTATGATTAGATTTTGTGTTTGGGTGTTGGCAATGCTTGAGGCTTACCCTCCTTCCTCGTATAACTTAGTTTCTAAGAAGTAAAACCTAAGTTTTGGGCTGCATGTGAGCTACTCCCCTCTTGAGTCCTTGCACCACTTTGATAGCCAAGTGCACCATATCCTCTAATTTCATGTAATGTTGCATCTCTTCTCTATCTTGTATTTCTCGATTTAGTCCATGCAAAAACCTAGCCATTGTAGCTTCACGATCTTCCTCAACATTGGCCCAGATCATTGCAATCTCTAATACTTTGATTTCCTTGCTGAAGTCCTTGCAACTTCTTGTATAACTTGTAGTTGTAATGACTTAGAACAAACAGCTTTCTCATCATCGTCTTCATCTCCTCCCGAGTTTCCATCGGTTATTCTCCATTCTGCCTCCTATTTAGCACCAATTGATCCTATCAAACAATGGCATAATCAAAGAACTCAATGGCCATCAATTTTACCTTCTTTGCTTCAAAATAGTTGTAGCAATCAAAAGTAAACTCCATCTTGTTCTCCCATTCAAGATAGGCTTCTAGATCAGACCTACCTTGAAATGACAGAACCTTCATCTTAATACTACCCAAGTTATTATCTTCTCGGTTCCTAACTTCTTTACCCCATATGCCATATCTCTTATAGTTAACAACCAAATCTCAATCATCTTCCTCATCAAAACCAACCCTATAATACTCTTTGTCTTTAACCCTTACTTCCCTTAGTTGAACTCTTTCCCTCCTATGCACATTCTGTACATTTTGTGGCTGCCTCATGCATTTATTCTTTACCCTATCCAATTGTTCATGAACTTACTCCATTTCTGTTCTTAACACTCTTCTCATCTCTCCTATTAACACATCCAAGAGCAACTTGGATCAACCCCTCCCAACGAACTTATGGGAATGCCTTTGCTTGTGTTGTTTGACATTTTTTTTTTTTTGCTACAAAAAGAATGTTAAGAAATAAAGGGCCTCACAAATAATTTCTCTCACATGTTTTTCGCTCAAAAACAATTCTCTCAACACTCATGTTTTCACTAACAAATTTGGCTTTTCCCCTCTATTGCTCTTACCACTCTTGCCTTTTTTTGCTCATAATTTTCTTTCAATTCTTTTCAAACTTATCCTAACAAGAACAAGAACCTTTTCTAGCAATAATTCAATCACAAGCTTATTAGTGGTTCAAGGAAGAGTTTGGAATCAAGAGAATCAATAAATCACTAAAAAGGGGTTAAGAATATTAGAAAGGGGAGTTTTTGGCAGTTTCTAACTTGTTCTTCTTTCTTTTTGCTAAATACCATTTTTTTTTTCATAGATTTTCTTTTCTTTCTTCTGCTTTTTTAAAGCTTTTCTTTTCTATCTTCTTTTTTTTTTAATATATATCAACTAAAGTTTGAATCTAAACAAAGAAAAGCAAAGGATATTGGCTACAAAACTAAAATTTGATAAGCAAAACCTAAGGCTAGAGCTGGTGTTCTAATATAAAAAATGATCAAACCCCACCAAGAATAATGAGACTCGACAATGAAATTGATTCCCAAGACTATTCTACGATCAAATTTGTAGGTGAAAACCTCAACCCGTTGTTTATAAGAAAACATGAACCTTGGTATGTGAAGACGCCACAAACAGGATGGTGAACCATTTCATAAGTCAGATAAACGTTACATGAACAAGTTCTTGATAAGTTTGGAAGTTCTTCAAAGAACCCAAGAAAAAACTGGAACTAATATGAACTAATTGTTTCCAGCTTAGGTATACGCATTTAAATAACTAAAAGGAAAGGAGAAGTTTTAGCAAGAGAGAAAGAGAGGGAAGTTTCAATGAGAGCATTAAAGAGAGGCAGAGAAAGAGAGAAAGAGTGGTTTTAAAGTGAGATAGAAAAATGTGTTGCAAAAAGTGAGAGTGTGTTAAGGGGTGAGAGAAAGTGTATATGTGTTGGGGAGAGGGAGGGAGAGAAGGGGAGAGAGAGAAAGGGAGGGGGAAAGAGAGGGAGAGGGAGAGAGAGCAAGAGAGTAAGAAAGGTGAGAGAGAGATGTGTTGCAGTGAGAGAAAGAGAGAGAACAGGAGAGAGAGTTAGAGTGTGAGAAAGATAGAGAAAGTGTTGGGAGGAGAAAGAAAGACTTGTTGGAGAAAGACACAAAGAGAGATGTGTTCCATAGAGAGAGAGAGAGAGATGTTAGGTAGAGAAGGAGAGTGGATTTTAGGGCTAGAAAGAGCATTTTGGTAGGGGAGACAGATAGAGGGAGATGGAGAAAGAGGGAGAAAGAAGAGAGAGTGTTGCGAGAGAGAGAGAAAGAGAGAGAGAGAGAGAGATTGAAGCTTTAAAGAGAGAGAGCATGAGAGTTAAATAGAAATTTTAGACATAGAGAGTGATAGAGAGAGAAAGAGAAGTTTTAGAGACAAAGAGAGAAAGAGAAACAAAAGTTTTAGAGTGTGAGAGTGAAAGAGAATAGACATAGATAGAGAGAAGTTTTAGAGAAAGAGTGAGTTAGAGAGAGAGGGAGTGGGACATAGAGCGAAATAGAGAGAGAGAGAGAGAGAGAGAGAGAGAGAGAGAGAGAGAGAATGAGAGAGTTAGAAAGAGAAAAAGAGGGGGAAGTTTGATGGAGAGGAAGGGAGGGAGGGAGAGAAGTTTTAGACAAAGAGAGAGTGATAGAGAAAATGAGAGAAAGACAAGTTTTATAGAGAGAAATAGAGAGAGAGAGCCAAAATGAGAGAGTTAAAGAGAGAAAAAGAGGGGAAGTTTGATAGAGAAGGAGAGGGACAGAGTAGTTAGAGGGGAGACAGAAAGAGAAAAGTTGTAGACAAAGAGAGAGTGACTGAGAGAAAATGAGAGAAAGACAAGTTTTAGAGAGAGAAAGAGTATGAATGAGAGAGAGAAGGAGAGGGACATAAAGAGAAAGAGATGTTTTAGAGAGAGAGTCTAAGAGGAGTTTTAGAGAGAGGAAGTGGGATAAAGAAGTTTTAGAGAGAGAAAGAGAGATAGTTAGAGAAGTTTTAGAGAGAAAGAGATTGAGTTTGAGAGAGAGAGGAAGAGAGTAAAACAACAAATAGAGAGAAGTTTTAGAGAGAGAAAGAAAAAGAGAGAGATGTTTTAGAGAGAGTAAGAGAGAAGTTTTTGATAAAGAGAGACAAAGAAAGAGAAGTTGTAGAGAGATAGACTAAGGTAGAGGTTTTAGAGAGAAAAAGAGGGAAGTTTTATGGAGAGAGAAAGAGATGTTATAGACAGTGAGAGAGAGAAAGAGTGAGAGATTCAAGTTTTAGAGAGTAAAAGTGAGTGAGAGAGACAAAGAAAGAGAGAAATTCACCCTTTTATAGTGTGTTAGGGAAAGGGAGGGAGGGAGACATGGTGGAGAGAGAAAGAGTGAGAAAGAGAGAGAGGTGTTGGGGGGAGAGAGTATTAGGGGGACAGAGAGAGATATAGGGGTAGCAAGAGAGTTGTGGAAAGGGGGAGAGAGAAAGAGAGAGAAATTTGGGAAGGGAGAGAGAATGAGAGAAATAGAAAGAGACATGTCTCTTTCCAACAAACCTCTCTCCCCCACTACTCTCTCTCCTTTTCTCACTCTCTAGCTCTCTCCCTCTCTCTCTCCCCCCCTCCAAACACACATGCCACACTCTCTCTCTTCTTCTCCTCAACACAAACTCTTTTTCCCTCTTTCAAGTACACACATCACACACTCTCTGTCTAAAACTTCTCTCTCTCACTGCAATACATCTCTTTGCCCCTAATACAATCTCTCTCTCCCTCCCCTCAACACAAACCTCTCTCCTTCTTTCAAGTACACACCTCACACACTTTTTATCTAAAACTTCTTTCTCTCATTGCAATGCATCTCTTTGCCCCCACTACAGTCTCTCTCTCCTCCACCTCATCTTTCTCTCTCTATCAAATGCACTCTCTCTCTAGCTCTTGCTTGCTCTCCCTCCCTCTCTTTTCTCCCTCTCTCTCCCTCCCTCCTCCCTCTCCTCAATGCACACTCTCTCTTTCTCACCCCAACACACACATTCTCTCTTTCTCCAACATGTTTCTCATTCTCTTTCTCTAAAACATCTCTTTTTCTCTTTCTTCATCTCTTTCTCTGATGTTCTCATTGAAAGTTCTCTCTCTCTTATGCTTTTTCTTCCTCTAAAACTTCTATTTCTCTGTTTCTTTTTGTTTGTCTCTTTCTGACTAACTCTTTGTCCTCTCTCTCACAATCTCTATTTGTGTCTTTCTCTCCAAAACTTCTCTTTCTCTTGTGTCTTCAAAACTTTTCCTCCTTTATCATTGAAATTTCTCTCTCTAAAACTTCTTTTTTCCTTTCTCTCTCATTACTCACTTTCTCTCTCTAAAACTACTCTCTCTACTTCAAACTTCTCTATCTCTCTCTCCAAAATAGGAACTCTCACTCTCTTTGTCTCTAACTATTTCTATTTCTCTCTCTAAAACTTCATCTCTTTCTCGCTCTATCTAAAACTTCTCTCTCTATCTAAATCTTATCATTCTCTTTCTCTCTAAAACTTCTATAACTCTCTCTTTCTCTCTCCCTATGTCTTGATCTCTCTCTCTAAAAGTTTTTTCTTGCTCTCACTCTCTTGCTTTGTCTCTATCTAAAATTTCTCTTCTCACTCTCCTTCTATCCTAAAAACTTCTCTCTCTCTCTGTCATTCCCTCTAAGACTTTGCTCCCTTTCTCTCTCTCTCTCTCCGCACCTCTCTCTTTCTTCAAACCTTCTCTTCTCTCTCCCCATCTCTCCTTCCCCTACTCTTAAACTTCCATCACTCACTCTTTCTTTATCACTCTTTATGTTTGTTTGTCTCTCTCTCTAGATCTTCCCTTTCTCTCTGTAGCTTTCTTACTCTCTCTTAGTTTGTCTAAAATTTCTCTTTCATACACACACACACTCTATCTCTAAGTCCTTCCCTCTCTCCCTAACATGTCTTTATCTCTCTCTAAAACTTCTCTCTCTCATTTCCTTTGCAAAACTTCTCACTCTCTCTCTAAAAGAGGAAGTGAAGTTTAAAAGAGATAGTTTGTGACAGAGAAATTTTAGATAGAGTGGGGAGCTTTAGAGAGAGAGACAAAGAAAGGGAACCTATAGAGAAAGAGAGAGACAAACATAGAGAGAGAGACAGAGAGAGAGAACTTTTAGAGAAAGGGAGAGAGAGACAGAAGAGAAGTTTTAAAGAATAGGGGTTACAAAGAGAGAAAGGGAGGGAAGATTTAGAAAGAATGAGAGAGTGACAAAAGTTTTAGAGGAAGAAAGAGAGATAAATTTTAGAGAGAGGAAGAAGGATAGAGAGAAGTTGTAGAGAGAGAGAAAGATAAGTCTTAGGGCAAGGGACATTGGGAGAGTCAAAGAAGTTTTAGAGAGGTAGAGAGCAAGACAGAGAGAAAGAGAAGTTTTAGACAAAGATAGAGATGAGAGGGAGATATGTTAGAGAGACGGATAGGGAAGTTTTAGAGAGAGAAGAGACAAGTTCAAGAGAGAACATGATAGAAGTTTTTGATAGAGAGGCATACATAGGGATGGGAAAGATAACTTGTGTAGAGAGAGAAGTTTCAAAAGAGCGAGAGAGAGAGAGAGAGAGAGAGAGAGAGAGAGAGAACTTTTGAGAAAAGGAGATAGAGAGAAAGAGAGTGGAAGAAGTTTTAGAGACAAAGAGAGGAAGAAGTTTAAAAGAGAGAGAGAGAGCAGGGGAGAGAGGGAGAGAAGTTTTAGAGAGTGAGAGAGAAAATTTAGTTAGAGTGCAAGAGAGTGAGAGAGAGACAAAGAGAGTAAGTGACATAGAGAGGGGGAAGGGGAGAGAGAGAAGGAGATAGAGTGAGAGAGTGAAATTTTAGACAAAATGTAAGAGAGGAAGAGAGAGCTTTTAGAGAGTGAGAGGAGTTAGAGAGAGATAGAGATAGATAAGATTTAGAAAGAGGGAGAATGAGAGAGTGAGAGAAGTTTTAGAGATGGAAAGTACAAGAAAGAGAGAAAGAGAAGTTTTAGAGAGAAAAAGAAGTTATAGAAAGAGAAAAGAGTAAGGGAGAGATGTGCTAGAGAGAGGAGGAAGGAAGTTTTAGAGAGAGTGAGAGGGCTAGATAGAAGTTTTCGACACAAAGAGAGATACAAAGGCAAGGAAAAAAGAAGTTTTAGAAAGAAAGAGAAAGAAGTTTCAAAAAGAGGGTGAGAGAGAAATGGTTTAGAGAGACCAAAAGAGAAGCTTTGTAGGAGACAGAGAGAAAGGGAGAGAGAGAGAGGGAGGGAGAGAAGTTTTAGAGAAGGAGAAAGAGAGAGAAGTTTCAGAGAAAGAGTAAGAAAAAGCTTGGAAAAAGAGTAGTTTTAAGCAGAGAGTAGTTTTAGAGTGAGAAAGTAGTAAATGAGAGAATGAGGTAGAGAGAGGAAGTGAAGTTTTAGATAGAGAGAAGTTTTAGAGAGAGAAAGAGAAAGAGGATGAGTGAGAGCGAGATAGAGACAGTAACTAAATGAGACAAAGAGAAAGAGAGAGAGAAGTTTTAGAACGAGAGGGAGAGATAAAGAGAAAGAGAAGTTTTAAAGAGAGAGACACAATGAGAGAGAGAGGAAGGAAAGTTTTAGAGAGAGGGAGAGAAAGAGACAAAGTGAGAGTGAGTGAGAGAGAGAGAAGGAGAGAGTAGTTTTAGGGAGAGAGGGGGGAGAGAGAAAAAAAGAGAGAGAAGATTTAAAGAGAGTAAGAGTAATTTTAAAGAGACAAAGAGAGAAGTTTTAGAGAGAGAGAGGAAGAGAAGTTTTATAGAGAGAGACAAAGTTTTAGAGAGAAGGACAAGAAGTTTTAGACACAGAGAGTAAAGATTTATAGAGAGAGAGAGAAATTTTAGATAAAGTATAAGAGAGTGAGAGAGTGAGAAGATTTACAAAGTGAGTTGAATTTTAGAGAGACATATTAATAGAGAGAAGTCCTACAGAGAGAGAGAAAGAGAGATAGATTAGAAGAGAAAAGTTTTAGAGAGAGAAAGAGAGAGAGGGAGAGAGAGGGGGAAAGAGTGTTTGTGAGAGAAAGGGGAGGAAAATTTTTAGGAGAGGGAGACAAGGAAAGAGAGAGGGAGAGAGAGATGTTTTAGAGAGAATGAGAGAGATGATTTAAATAGAGAGAGAAAGAAAAGTTTTAGAGAGATAGACAAAAGTAGAAGTTTTAGAGAGAAAGAGAGGGAAGTTTTAGGGGAAGAAAGAAAGAGATGTTATAGAGGATGATAGGGAAAGAGCAAGAGATTGAAGTTTTAGAGAGTGAGTGAGAGAGAGATAGAGAAAAAGAGAAAGTCAAATTTTAGAGAATAAGTCAAAGAGAGAGAGTATTGTGGAGATAGAGAGAGACATAGGGGAAGAAAGAGAGAGCTGGGGAGACAAGGAGAAAGAAATAGAGAGAAATTTAGGGAGGGAGAGAGATGTCTTTGAGAAAAAGTGAGAAAGAGAAATTTACCCAGTGGAGAAGGTGTGGGAGAAATTGAGATAGTTGTATTCAAGAGAGAAGCTAAGAAGTAAGAGAAAAGTTTTTGAGAGAGTGAGAAAGAAATTATTGTTAGAGAGAGAAAGAGAGTGAGTAAGAAAGAGGCTAAGGGGAGAGTGAGCGAGAAGTTTTAGAGTGGGAGAGAGAGAAACAGTGAGAGTAAGAGAGGAAGAAGTTTTAAGGGAGGGATAGTGAGTGGGAAAGACAAGTTTCAGAGAGAGAGAGACTAAGAGAAGTTTTATAGGGAGAGAAAGAAGGAAAGAGAAAAGGAAACCTTTTAGAGAGAGTGAGAAGTTTTACAGAAAAAGAGAGTGACACAGAGAAAGGGAGACAAGCAAAGACAAAGACTTTAGAAAGAGAAAAAGAGTGAGTGAGAGTGTGAGAGATATAGAGAGAAGTAAAGAGAGACATGTTCAAGAGAGAAGATTTAGAGATAGAGTGAGAGAGAGCGAATGAGAAGTTTTATCATGGGATAGAGAGAGAGAGGGAGAGATGATGAGAGAGGGAAAGAGAGGAAGAAGTTTTAGAGG
The DNA here is from genome assembly GCA_037013595.1 of Dicorynia guianensis. Lineage (NCBI taxonomy): Eukaryota > Viridiplantae > Streptophyta > Magnoliopsida > Fabales > Fabaceae > Dicorynia > Dicorynia guianensis. Next base: position 19,645,240 of record JASUAB010000010.1, on the reverse strand, counting down.
GAGGGAGAGAGAGAAAGAGAGAGACAATTTCACAAAGAGAGAGACAGACTTAGAGAAGTGTTAAGGCAAAAAAGAGAAAGAGGGAAGTGCAAACGAGAACTTTTAGAGAGAGAAGAAGTGAAGTGTGAAGAGAGAGAGTGTGAGAGAGAGAAATTCAAGATAGAGTAGGCAATTTTAAAGAGAGAGAGAAAGAGAACTTTAGAGAGAAAGAGAGAGACAGACATAGAGAGAGATAAAGAGTTAGAGAGAGAACTTTTGGAGAGAGAGAAAAAGAGATAGCAAAGAAGTTTTAGAGAAAGAGAGAGGCGTTGAAGAGAGAAAGGGAGGGAATATTTAGAGAGAATGAAAGAGTGACAAGTTTTTTGGAAGTGTGAAGTTTCAAAAGAGAGTGATAGAGAGAACTTTTAAAGAGAGGAAAAGTGAGAGAGAGTGATAGAAGTTTTAGAGGGAGAGAGATAAGTTTTAGAGAGAGAGAAAGAGAACTTGGTTGGAGATAGGGAGATAGAGAGAGTGCAAGATCGAAATTTTAGGTAGAAGAGAGTAAGAACTTTTACAAAGTGAGAAGAGTTTTAGAGAGTGAGAGAGAGAAAGATAAGTCTTATAGCAAGGGACAATGAGAGAGTTAAAGAAGTTTTAGAGAGGTAGAGAGTGACACACAGAGAAAGAGAAATTTAAGAGAAAGATAGAGATGAGAGGGAGATGTGTTAGAGAGAGGGGGAGGGAAATTTTAAAGAGAGATCATAGGGACAAGAAATAGAACTTGTAGAGACAAAAAGAAGTTTCAGAAGAGTGAGAAAATGAACTTTTTGAGAGAAAGAGAGTGAGAGAAGTTTTAGAGATAGAGAGAGGGAGAGAGAGAAGTTTTAGAGAGAGTTAGAGAGAAGGGGAGAGAGGGAGGGGGAGAGAGAGTGTGAGAGAAAATTTAATTAGAGTGCAAGAGAGGGTGGGAGAGAGAAAGAGAGTGAGTGACAGAGAGAGGGAGAGAGAGAGACAAAGATAGAGATAAGCTTTAGAGAGAGGGAAAATGAGAGAGTGGGAAAATGAGAGTGAGAGAAGTTTTTGAGAGGGAAAGAGCAAGAAAGAGAGAAAGAGAAGTTTTAGAGAGAGAAAAAAGTGCAAGAGAGATATGCTGGATAGAGAGAGAAGGAAGTATTAGAGAGACTAAGAGGGTGAGATAGAAGATTTAGACGCAAGGAGAGATAAAAGGCAAGGGAAAAAGAAGTTTTAGAGAAAGAGAGAGAGAGAGAAAGAAGTTTCAAAAAGAGACTGAGAGAGAGAACTTTTATAGACAAGGGAGGGAGAGACTGAGAGAACTTTTATAGGGAGAGAGTGTAAGAGAGGAGAGAGAGAAGTTTTAGAGAGACAAAAAGAGAAGTTGTTGTGAGAGATAGAGAAGATGAGAAAGAGAGAGAGAGGGAGAGAGAGAGAGAGAGAGAGAGAAAAGGAGGGAGGGAGGAAGAGAGGAAAGTTTTAGAGAGAGGGTGAGAAAAGTTTTGAAGAGAAAGAGAAAGAGTAATTTTAAGCAAAGAGTAATTTTAGAGTGAGAAAGTCAGTAAATGAGAGAAAGAGGAGATAGAGAGGAAGAGAAGCTTTAGACAAAGAAAAGTTTCATAGAGAGAGAGTAAGAGAAGTTTTAAAGAGAGGAAGAGAAAGAGAGTGAGTGAGAACAAGATATAAATGGTGAGTGAATGAGACAAAGAGAAAGAGAGAGAGGTTTTAGATAGAGAGCGAGAGAAAGAGAGAAATAGAAGTTTTAAAGCGAGAGACACATAGAGAGAGAGGGAGAGAAAGAGAAGTTTTAAAGAGAGAAAGAGAGCAAGTGAGAGTGAGTGAGTGAGAGAGAGAGAGAGAGAGAGAGAGAGAGAGAGAGAGAAGGAGAGAGTAGTTTTAGGGAGAGAGGCAAGAGAGAGGGAAAAAAGGAGAGTGAAGATTTAAAGAGAGTAAGAGTAATTTTAAAGAGACAGAGAGACAAGTTTTGGAGAGAGAGGAAGAGAAGTTTTACAGAGAGAGAAAGAGAAAGAGACATAAGTTTTAGAGAGAAGGGCAGAGAAGTTTTAGAAAAGATTTCTAGAGAGAGAAGGAGAAGTTTTAGAGAGTGATAAAGAGAGAAAGAGAGTCATAAGAGAGAGAGAGAGAACAAGGGAAATCTTTAGGATAGAGAGTGAGACCAATTTTAGGGAGAGAAAGAAAGAGAAGGAGTGAGAGAGAGAAGTTTTGGAGACACATAGAGAGAGATGGAGAAGAGAGAGAGCAAGAGAGAAGTTTTGGAGTGGAAGAAGTTTTAAAGGGAGGGAGAGAGAGAAAGAGTGAAACACAAATTTCAAAGATAGAGAGTAAGAAATTTTAAAGAGAGAGGGAAAGAGCCAAAGAGAACTTTTAGAGAGAGTGTGAGAAATTTTACAAAGGAAAAGGGACAGAGAAGTTTAAGAGAGCGATAGAGACATGTTAGGGAGAGAGGGAGAGAAAGTGTGTGTGTGAAAGAGAAATTTTAGATAGACTAAGAGAGAGTGAGAGAGCTATAGAGAGAGAAAGGGAAACTTTGGAGAGAGAGGGGACAAACAGACAAACATAAAGGTAGATAAGGAAAGAGTAAGTGATGGAGAGAACATTGAGAGTGAGGGAGGTAGAGAGGGAGAGAAAGAGAGAGAGAGAGAGAGAGAAAGGGAGCAAAGTTTTAAAGAGAATGGTGGAGGGAGAGAGAAAGAGAAGATTTTGGGAGAGAAAGAGAGTGAGAAGAGAAATTTTAGACAGAGACAAGGCAAGAGAGTGAGAGGGAGAAAGAAGTTTTGGAGAGAGAGGTAAGACATAGGGAGAGAGAAAGAGGGAGTAAGGGAAGTTTCAAAGAGAAAGGGAGAGGGAGAGAGAGTGAAAAAGAGAAAGATAAGATTTAGTTAGAGAGAAGTTTTAGACAGAGGGAGAAAGAGAGAGAAAAAGAGAAATTAGTTAGAGACAAAGAGAGAGTGAGAGTTCTTGTTTTGGAGAGAGGTAGAGAAGTTTGATGTAGAGAAAGTAGTTTTAGAGAGAGAAAGTGAGTAAATGAGAGAAAGAGGAAGAGAGATAGGGAAAAAGAAGTTTTAGGGAGAGAGAGGTTTCAGTAAGAGAGCAAGGGAGAAGTTTAAAAAACACAAGAGAACGAGAAGTTTTAAAGAGAGAGAGAGTTGGGTGAAAGAGACAACAAGTTAGTGAGCAAGAGAGAGACAGATAGAAACAAAGAAATAGAAGTTTTAGATGGAGAAACAGAGTAAGAAAGAGAGAGAACTTTTAGTGAGAGCATCAGAGAAAGAGACAGAGAAAGAGAGAAAGAGATGTTTTAGAGAGAGATAGAGAGACAAGTTTTAGAGAGAGAAAGAGAAACATGTTGAAGAAAGGGAGAATATGTGTGTTGGGAGGTGAGAGAAAAAGACTATGTGTTGAGGAGAGGGAGGGAGGGAGAGAGAGAAATAGAGAGAGAGAAAGAATTTTTAGAGATATGTGTATTTGTGTGAGAGAGAAAGCAAGAAAAAGACATGGTGGAGGAGAGAAGGTTTGTATTGGGGGTAAAGAGATGTATTGCAGCAAGAGAGAGAGTATTGGCTGGGGGAGAGAGAAGGAGAGAGCTAGAGAGTGAAAAAAAATACATGGTATTTAGCAAAAAGAAAGAAGAACAAGTTAGAAACTACCAAAAACTCTCCTTTCTAGTATTCTTAGCCCCTTTTTAGTGATTGTATTGATTCTCTTATTTCCATACTCTTCCTTGAACCATTGATAAGCTTGTGATTGAATTGTTATTGGAAAAGGTTCTTGTTCTTTTTTGGATAAGTTTGAAAAGAACTAAAAGAGAAAATTATGCATAGAAAAAAATAAGAGTGGTAAGAGCAATAAGGGGAAACAACAAAATTTATTGTGTGAAAACACAAGTGTTGAGAGAATTGTATTTGAGCAAAAAACACGAGGAAAATTATTTGTGAGGCCCTTTATTTTCTAACATTCTTTTTGCAGCCAAAAAATATGTCAAACAACACAAGCAAAGGAATTCCCACATGTTCATTGGGAGGGGTTGATCCAAAGTTGCTCATGGATGCGTTAATGGGAGAGATGAGAAGAGTGTTAAGAATGGAAATGGAGTAGGTTCATGAACGATTGGATAGGTAGAGAATGAATGCATGAGGCAACCACAAAATGTGTACAATGTGTATAGGAGGGAAAGAATTCAATCAAGGGAAGCAAGGGCTAAAGATGAAGAGTATTATGGAGCTAGTTTTGATGAGGAAGATGATCGAGATTTAGATGTTAACTATAGGAGATATGGTGGATGGGGTAAAGAAGTTAGGAACTAGGAAGATAATAACTTAGGTAGTATTAAGATGAAGGTTCTATCATTTCAAGGTAGGTTTGATCCAGAAACCTATCTTAAATGGGAGAAGAAGATGGAGTTTATTTTTAATTGCCACATCTATTCTGAAGCAAAGAAGGTAAAATTGGTAGCCATTGAGTTCTCTGATTATGCCATTGTTTGGTGCAATCAGTTGGTGCTAAATAGGAGATAGAATGGAGAATGGCTGGTGGAAACTTGGGAGGAGATGAAGATGAAGATGAGAAAGCAATTTGTTCCAAGTCATTACTACTGTGAGTTATATAAGAAGTTGCAAGGTCTTCAGCAAGGAAACCAGAATATCGAGGATTATTATAAGGAGATGGAGATTGCAATGATCTGGGCTGATGTTAAGGAAGATCATGAAGCTACAAGGGTTAGGTTTTTGCATGGATTAAATCAGGAAATACAAGATAGAGTAGAGATGCAACATTATATGGAATTAGAGGATATGGTGCACATGGCTATCAAAGTAGAGCAACAACTCAAGAGGGGGGTAGCTCACATGTAGCCCAACTCAGGTTCTACTTCTTGGATACCAAGTTATACAAGGAAGGAGGACAAACCTCAAGATTCCCAACACCCAAACACAAATTTGAGCATAAAATCGAGAACACCAGCCATGTTTCTAAGGTAAAATTGAATCACCCACTACTCAAAATTGTGACATTAAGTGCTTTAAGTGTCAAGGCAAGGGATATATAGCAAGCCAATGTCCGAACAAAAGGATTATGGTGATGCAAGACAACAATGAAGTTGAGACTAAGAGCAAAGAAGACATCAACTCTATGCCACCATTGGAGGATGCGAATGATGAAGAATATGTTGCCGAAAGAGAATTGTTGAAGGCAAGAAGAACCCTAAGTGTGCAGGCCAAAGAAGATGAAGAAGTATGAGAAAACATTTTTCACACTTGGTGCAATGTCAAAAACAAGGTATGTAGTGTAATTATTGATGGAGGAAGTTGTACTAATGTTGCTAGCACAACTATGGCTAAAAAATTAGGGCTACCCTCAATGAAACATCCTAAAGCATGTAAGCTGCAATGGCTCAATGATAATGGTGAAGTAAGGGTGAATAAATAGGTGCTAGTCACTTTTCACATTGGAAAGTATGAAGATGAAGTTTTGTGCAATCTAGTTTTTATGCAAGCGGGACATTTGCTATTATTCTAACCGTTGCAATTTGATCAGCAAGTTAAGCATGATGGCTACACAAACAAATTCTCATTTGTGTTGAAGCAAAGAATGATCACTCTAGCTCTTATGACACCAAGACAAGTTTATGAAGACCAAATGAAGCTACAAAAAGAGAGTGAACAAAAAGGGAGTGAAGCAAGAAAGAAAAAGAAATTGAGTGAAAATTTGAGAGAGCAAATAGGAAAGGACAAGAAAATTAAGAGAGAAAAAAAGAGGGCTAATTTGACCATTGAGACAAAAAAGGAGAACACAAAAGAGCTTTTATGCAAGAGCAAGTGAAGTGAAAAGAGCATCATTTTCAAATTAGCTAATGATTGTGCTTTTGTACAAAGAGACATTTTTAAACACTAATGAGATTGACCTTGCTGTACCTAGTTCTATTATTTCTCTTTTGCAGGACTATGATGATGTCTTTCTCAAAGAGGTCCTAAATGGTTGACCCCCTATCCTAGGGATTGAGCATCAAATTGACTTCATACCTACTATTTTCATCCCAAACTGACCAGCCTACCAAACTAATCATAAGGAGACAAAGGAGTTACAATGGCAGGTTAGAGAGTTGATGGAAAAGGGGTATGTGAGAGAAAGCATGAGCTTGTGTGCCATTCTAGTGATTTTGGTGCCTAAGAAGGATGAGACGTAGAGAATGTGCGTTGATTGCTGAGCCATCAACAATATTATGGTAAAGTACTGCCACCCTATTCCTTATTTAGATGATATGCTAGATGAGCTACATGATGCTTATGTGTTTTCAAAAATTGACTTGAAAAGTAGATATCATCAAATAAGAATGAAAGAGGGAGACAAATGGAAAATTACTTTTAAAACAAAACATGGATTGTATGAGTGGTTAGTGATGCCATTTGGATTAACAAATGCATCAAGTACTTTCATGAGATTAATGAATCATGTTTTGCATCCTTTTATAGGTAGGTTTGTTGTTGTGTATTTTGATGATATACTCGTTTATAGCAAGAGTTTGGCTAATCATATTTTGCATTTGAAATCTATTTTGGAGGTGCTTAGAAAACAGAAATTATATGTTAACATGAAGAAGTGCACTTTTACACCAATAAGCTTGTGTTTCTTGGCTATGTTGTGAGTGCATAGGGTATACAGGTTGATGAAGAGAAGGTTCGTGCAATCCAAGAGTGGCCAAGACCCACAAGCATAAGCAAAGTTTGAAGTTTCCATAGACTTACGAGTTTTTACTAATGACCAATTGCATGTTTTAGTGAGAAGCTTAATGGGGCATTTTTTAACTACCCTACTTATGACAAAGAAATGTATGCATTGGTCCAAGCATTAGAGACATGGCAACACTACCTTCGACTTAAAGAGTTGTGATTCACACCAATCATGAATCCTTAAAGCATCTAAAGAGCCAACACAAGTTGAGTAGGAGGCATGTGCAATAAGTGGAGTTCATTGAGACATTCCGATATGTTATCTGATATAAGCAAGGTAAGGAAAACATCATCGCTAATGCATTCTCTCACAAGTATGCATTGATTTCTACTCTTGAAGCAAAATTGCCTAGTTTTGAACACATTAAAGAATTGTATCCATTAGACCAAGAATTTTTTGAAGAGTATAGGAATTGTGAAGGTAAGGCTATGGGTAAGTTTTTTAGGCATGATGATTTCTTCTTTCAAGAGAATAAGCTATGTGTGCTTAATTGTTCAATGCGAGACTTGTTAGTGAGGGGTTCCTATGGTGGAGGGTTAATGGGACACTTTGGAGTTGCTAAGACACTAGCCGTTTTGCAAGAGCATTTCTTTTGGCCACATGTGAAAAGAGATGTCGAGAGAATTTGTGGAAGATGTGTTACTTGTAAGCAAGCAAAATCCTGAGTGCAACCCCATGGACTATACACGCCACTACCTATTCCTAGTGAACCTTGGGTTGACATTTCAATGGACTTTATGCTAGGTTTGCCTAGGGCCAAGCATGGTGGAGATTCAATTTTTGTGGTGGTGGATAGATTTTTTAGTATGGCACATTTTATTCCATGTCACAAAATAGATGATGCGTAACACATTGTCGATTTGTTCTTTAGGGAGGTTGTAAGATTACATGGGATGCTTAGGACAATTGTTTCGGATCATGATGCTAAGTTTTTGCACTACTTTTGGAAGACTTTGTGTTGTAAGTTAAGGACTAAGTTATTATTTTGTACTACTTGTCACCCACAAATTGATGGTCAAATTGAACTAGTAAATAGGACATTGATAAACTTGTTAAGAGTGATCATTAGGAAGAATATCAAAACTTGGGAAGATTGGTTACCACATGTTGAATTTGCTTATAATCCTATTGTTCATTCTACAACAAGATTTTTACCTTTTGAAATTATTTATGGTTCTAATCCTTTGACTCCATTGGATTTAACTCCATTACCTTTGAAAGAATGTGTTAATTTAGATGGCAAAAAGAAAGCTGAATTTGTCAAGCAAATACATGAGAAGGCAAACTTCAACATCGAGCGTCGAATGGAGCAATGTGTAAAACAAGCCAACAAGGGGTGTCATAAGCTCATTTTCAAACCTAGAGATTGGGTTTGATTGCATACAAGGAAAGAAAAATTTCTAGCACAAAGACGTTCTAAGTTGCTTCCAAGAAGGGATGGACCATTTCAAGTTCTTGAGTGCATCAATGACAACATGTGATGATTTGAGGACAAATCCTCTTCAAGAGGAGGGGAATGATGATAAAGTCATGGTGGGTATGGCTAATCCAATTTAAGTGCAGATTTCAAGTGGTCCGGTTACAAAAGCTAGAGCTAAAAGGTTCAAGGAGTCTTTCAATAGAATAATGTAGAGCATTTGAGTTAAGGAATGTTTTTTGAGGCCCAAATACTTAGACTCAAGTATAAATCAAGGATGGATTTCATTGAACCAAGTGGCAGAGTAATTTTAGCCCTTTGCTAAAGCCCAAACATGTGGAAGAAGCCCATACACTTGGAAGGATTACTTTTAGCTCAAGCATAGGGAATCATTTAGTAATTACAAGCCATAATTAGTAAGATTCATGTGGATTTGAGTGATTCAAGGAGATCAATTTGGCTGATTATTATTGAAGATCAATTTGCTTTATTTTGGGATAACTTTCCTTCTTTTTTTGGGATTTGATCAGCCTTTTCCATAATGGCTGATTTGTTTCATTTTCTCATTTTATTTATTCTAAATTGTAATAGATTTGGTCAACCTTCTTCATAATGGCTGATTTGTTTCCTTTTAGTTATTTTAGGAAATCAAATTGTACTAACTTATCCTATTTAAAGGCGCATGCCTAGGCTGGAAATAATTAGTTCATATCACTTTTAGTTTTCTCTTGGATTATTTGAAGAACTTTCTAAACTTATCAAGAATTTGTTCTTGTGGCATTCATCCGACTTATCAAATGGTTCACCATCCAGTTTGTGATGTCTCCACATACCAAGGTTTGTGTTTTCTTATAAACAATAGGTCAAGGTTTCCACCTACAAATCAAATTGTAAAACAGTCTTGGGAATCAATTTCATTGATGGATCTCATTATTCTTGGTGGGGTTTACATCAGAGAGGGAGAGAGAAAGGAAAACAGAAGTTTTAGATCAAGAGAGAGGTTTCAATGAGGGAGGAGAAGTTTTATAGACACAGATAGAGAGATAGAGAGAAGTTTTAGAGAGAGAAAGTGAATGAGTGAGAGAGAAAGTGTGAGACAGAGAGACATAGAAAGAGATAGAGAGTTAGTAAGTGAGAGAGAGGGAGAGAAACAGAGAAGTAGAAGTTTTAGAGAGAGAAAGAGGGTAAGAGAGAACTGTTAGTGAGAGCGCTAGAGAGAGAGACAGAAAAAGAGAGAAAGATATGTTTTAGAGAATGAAAGAGAGATAAAGATAGGGAGAGAAAGAGAAACATGTTGGAGAAAGAGAGAATGTGTGTGTTGGGGGATGAGAGAGAGAAGGTGTATGTTGTGGAGAGGAAGGGTGAGAGAGAGAGAGACATGTTAGAGGGAGAAAGAAAGAGAGAGAGAGAGAGAGAGATAGACAAACAAACAAACAAAGAAAGAGAGAGGGAGAAAGAGAAGGGGAAGGAAAGAGAGCAAGAGAGTAAGAAATAAGAAGAGAGTGTTGGGAAAGAGAGAGATAAACACAGAGAGAGAAGTTTTAAAGAGAGAGAGTTTGTATTGGTAGGAGAGAGAGAAAGAGATGTGTTGGGGGAGAGAGAGAGAGAGAGAAAGATGTGTTGGGGGAGATAGAGAGAGTTTGTATTGGGGGAAGAGAGAGTGCGTGGGAAAGGGAGGAAGGAAGAGAAAGAGAGAAAGAGATAAGCTTTAAAGAGAGGGAGAATGAAAGAGTGAGAGAAGTTTTAGGGAGGGAAAGAGCAAGAAATAGAGAAAGAGTTATTTTAGAGAGAGAAAGAAAGTGAGGGAGAGATGTGTTGGAGAGAGCAAGGAAAGTTTTAGAGAGCATGAGAGAGCGAGACAAAAGTTTTAAATATAGATAGATACAAAGGGAAGGAAAAAAGAAGTTTTAGAGAGAGAGATAAAGAAGTTTTTGAAAGAGAGTGAGAGAGAGAACTTTTACAAATAAGGGGCAGAGAGAGAATGAGAGAAGTTTTATAGGAAGAGGTAAATGGAGAGAGTGTAAGAGAGTGAGAATATTTAGAGAGACAACAAGAGAAGTATTTTGAAAGAAAAAGGGAAGGAGAGAGAGGGGGGGAGGGAGGGAGAGAGAGAAGTTTTAGAGAAGGAAAGAGAGAGAAAGAATGAGAAAAGTTTTGGAGAGAAAGAGAAAGTGTATTTTTAAGCAGATAGAGTAGTTTCACAGTGAGAAACCCAGTAAATGAGAGAAAGAGGTAGAGAGAGAAAGAAAAGTTTTAGATAGAGAAAGGTTTCAAAGAGAGAGAGAGACTAAGAAGTTTTATGCACAGAGAGGGAGATAGAGAGAAAGAGGCAACAGAGCTATTAGAGAGAGAGTGACATTTTACAGAGAAAATAAGAAGAAGAAGAGAGAGAGAGAGAGAGAAAGAAGTTTTGGAGAGTGATAAAGACATAGGGGGAGAGAAAGAGAGAGGGAAAGAAGTTTTAGAGAGAGTAGGGAGGGGGAGAGAGAGAAATAAAAGAATTAGATAGTGAGAGAATTTTAGATAGACAAAGAAAGAGAGAGAAGTTTTAGAGAAAGAGCAAGAGGAGTTTTGAAGAGAGAGATAGCGAAGTTTAAAGCTCAGAGATTAGTTTTAAAGAGAGAAAGTGAGTGAATGAGAGAGAGGGAGAGAGAAAGGGAAAAAGAAGTTTTAGATAGAGAGAGAGGTTTCAACAAGAGAGGGAGAGAAGTTTTAGAGAGAGAGACATAGGGAGAAAAAGATAGAAATAGATTTTAGAGAGAGATGTTTTAGAGAGAGTGAGAGAAATTTTAGAAAGAGAGAAAGTGAATGAGTGAGAGAGAGTGTGAAACAAAGAGATAGAGATAGAGATAGAGAGTTAGTGAGCAAGAGAAAGGGAAAGAAATAGAGAAATAGAAGTTTTAGAGAGAGAAAGAGAGTAAGAGAGAGAGAAGTGTTAGTTAGAGCATCAAAGAGAAAGACAAAAAAAGAGAGAAAGATATGTTTTAGAGAAAGAGAAACATGTTAGAGAAAGAGAGAATATGTGTGTGGGGATTGAGAGAAAAAGAGTGTGTGTTGAGGAAAGGGAGGGTCAAAGAGAGATGTGTTGGAGAAAGAAAGAGAGACAGACAGATAGACAGACAGAGAAAGAGAGAGGGAGAAAGAGAGGGAAAGAGAGTGTTGGGGTAGAGAGACAAAAAAGTTTTAGAGAAAAAGTGTGAGTGTATTTGAGATAGAAAGATCATATTTGGGAGAGAGAAAGAGACATGTTGGGGAAGATGAAGAGAGTTTGAATGGGGAAAGGGAAAGAAATGTGTTGGGGGAGATAGAGAGAGTTTGTTCTAGGGTGAGAGAGAAAGAGATGTGTTAGGGGAGATAAAGAGAGTTTGTATTAAGGGGAAAGAGTGTGTGTGGGGGAGAGGGAGGGAGGGAGAGAGAAAGAGAGAGAGAGAGAAGCTTTAAGAGAGGAAGAATCATAAAGTGAAAGAAGTTTTAGAGGGGAAAAGAGCAAGAAAAAGTAGAGAGATGTTTTAGAGAGAGAAAGAGAGTAAGGGAGAGATGTGTTGTAGAGAGAGAGAGAGAGGGAAGTTTTAGAGCGAGAAAGAGCAAGAAAAACAGAGAAAGATGTTTTAGAGTAAGGAAGAGACTTGATGAAGAGAGAGAGGAAAGTTTTAGAGAGAGTGAGATAGAAGTTTTAGACATAGAAAGACACATAGGGAAGGGAAAACCAAGTTTTAAAGAGAGAGATAAGGACGTTTCAGAAAGAGAGAGAGAGAGAGAGAGAGAGAGAGAGAGAGAGAGAGAGAGAGAGAGAGAGAGAGAGAGAGAGAACTTTTACAAATAGGGGGAGAAAAAAAGTGAGAGAAGATTTATAGGGAAAGAGAAAGGGAGAAAGTGTAAGAGACTAAGAGAGAGAAGTTTTAGAGGAACAAAAAGAAAAGTTTTTGTGAGAGACAGAGAGAAGGAGAGAGAAAGAGTGGGGAAGGAGGGAGAGAGAAGAGTTTTAGAGCAGAAAAAGAGACAGAGAGAAAAGTTTTAGAGAGAGGGAGAGAGAGAGAATGAGAAAAGTTTTGAAGAGAAAGAAAAAGTGTAGTTTTAAGTAGAGAGAGTAGTTTTATAGTGAGAAAGTCAGTAAATGAGAGAAATAGGTAAAGAGAGAGAAAGAGAAGTGTAGGGACAAAGAATTTTTACACATAGAGAGAGAGAAAGACCTAAACAAAATTTTTAGAGAGAGAGTGATGTTTTATAGAAGAGAGAGAGAGAGAGAGAGAGAGAGAGAGATGTGTGGGGAGTAAGGGAAAGGGGTGAAGTTTTGGACAGAGAGTGTTTGAAAAAGAAGTTTTAGACAAACTGAGAGAGAGCTATAGAGAGAGAATGAGAAGCTTTGGAGAGAGAGATAGAGAGACAAATGTAAAGAAAGAAAGAGATGTTAGAGAGAGATAGAAAAGGAGAAAAGTTTTAGAGAGAATAAGAGAGACAAAAGTTTTTGGGAGAGAAAGAGAGTGAGAAAGATATATTTTAGACAAAGAGACAAAGGGAGAAAGAGAGCAAGAAAGAAGTTTTGGAGAGAGAAAGGTATAGGGAGAGAGAATGAGAGAAGTTTTAGAGAGAGCAAGGAGGGAGAGAGAGAGAAAGAAAGAGAAGATTTAGATAGAAGAAGAAGTTTTAGATAGAGTGAGAAAGAGAGAGAAGTTTTAAAGAGAGGGAAAGAGAGTTTGGTTAGAGACACAAAGAGAGCGAGAGGAATTTTAAGAAATAGATAAAGAAGTTTTAATCACAAGGATTTTCTACTATTGGATCTCCCAAGAAAACTACCTGTGCTACCTCTCCCATAAAACATCCAAATGAAGGACGTTTATCACTTTTTGCTTAGTATCCATCAAGTCAATAGTCATCTATCATTAGTAGCAAACACTCCATCCCAAAGGCAAACACTTCCAAGTTTGGAAAATTCTTTCCTATTTGACTATAAGATTGTCCTTGATGTATCTTATCCTAGTTAGTCCTTGTGCTGATAATATGCTATAGGTCAGAACTTGGAAGGTTATTCATTCAAGAGTAAGGCATTGATCAACTATTACTTTTGTTGAAATATATTGTAATTATTTTAATTAACATCTATTGTAATTAGATTAGGCATGTGTAATCAGTTAGTTGTAATTAGCAATATATTAGGCCTTAGATTTAGAATTAGCATGTAATAATGTATAGATCTATTATAAATTTAATCAGAGAGAGCCTAGTCTCTCAAGGTTTTTCTTTCAAAAATCATCTCTTCACAACTTTGAGAGATGATATCAGTAAAGGTGCTAGTGCCGTATTGAATGAAATGTGTAATTAATTGAAATGCATGTTGAAGTAGGAATTTGCTCATGGAACTATGATCACCCATAGAAGTTCTTCCCATATTGTGTGCATATAAAGCATTAAAGTTCATGCCTTTTAATAAATTTTTTTGTTTACACAAGTTATACTAGAAAGTAATAGATCATGTTTAGTTTTATGTCCTTTTCTAATGCTAACTCTATCTGTTGTTTGAAGCCTCTACTTTCTAAGCTCCTTTTATGTACTATCTTCCACATTTGGTCGCATGTAGTCTATAAGCTTCAACCATTCTCAACCCTATTCACTTAGAATTAATGAAGATTATGTTTCAATTGATTTCAGATATTTCCATTTGTAGTAGTTAGAGGCTCTCTCCTAGTGGGTCTTAGTTAATTTAAAGAAAATCTTAGGCATTCTAGAATTTCATTTCAATTACTCAATTTGTTATGTAGGAAAGCCACTTACTACTTTGTAGAAATTTAATTTCCCTTTAGGGGCATTGACTTACTAATATTCTAAGTAGCACCACTCATAAACTATGACTTAAAGGAAAAACAATCCCAAACCACTGAAAAAAGAAGTAGTTTAGAGTTTAAGTAAATAGTGAAAATTCACTCAATACTGGTCATTTCATTTAATATATAAATAGTATAAACTAATGCCAAGAAATTTGATTGTCGCGACATCCACGTGATGCAAGCAAAAACAATTTTATTCTTTTATATATCTTTTTGTAAAAAAAGAAAATGGATGGATGACATTATTTTTCAAATGGGAGAAATGGAGTTTAAAAGGAAGAAGGGAGTTGCCACCAATCTAAAATTTGGGTGAGATTGGACACCTTTATGTTTAAAAAAATGGTCTACGTTTAAAAAACAAGTTCGGGGGTTGATTACATGTAAGGAGGGGTTAGCACCCTACAATGCCCTTTCAGTACCATGTTAATTTTATGCCATTTATACTTGCAACAAATTTTGTCTATACTTCTAAATTACAAAAGGATAGATAGTTTGATTTTTATATTGCAAATTTTTTTAAAAAATATAGGCTTGTCCTTTTCAGGTGAGAGCCTACTTTAGGATTAGTGGAATAAATGCATGTACTTTTGCTTCCCTAATTTCCTTTAGTAAAAAATATATTAATTTTGTTAGGAAAATTAATTTTTAGAAATCTCATACTAATAAGATTTTTTAAGAAATATAGATCCGTTCCTTTTTAGGCAGGAGTCTAATCAAGTTATAAGACAAATACTTCCACCTTTGTTTCTCATAACTTTTCCTAGAAAGCTTATTTGGATGATTTTCTTTTGCAAAATGATGTGAGTTTTGATGAGTATTAAAATAGGCCATTCCTCTTTAGGTGAGGCCTATATAAGTAATAAAAATAAATGCCTTTGCTTTTATTTTTACAACTTTAAAAAAAATTATTTTTTGCAAAAGAATGGTAATTTAAAAAATTTGTTTCCTATTTTATTTTCCATATTAGATTCAATTTTCTAGCTCCTATTGCCCTCCTTTATTTGTTCTATTTATTTATTATTATCTCATTTTTTTTAACAATGATACCCCCACACAAACCAAGAAAAAACAACAATGAAGTTCATTAGACAAATTAACCGATCCATGCTATCAAGACTCAATCACACTCATAAAAAATGCAAAATGAAAGAGAAAGAAACAAATAGGAAGTGGGGTCACCTCTGGTCTTCGGTGTAATAGCTCTTTGTAGCTACCTCTCCGCTATGCTGAACCTCCTTCTTCCCTTATTGTCACTATTGGTACCTTCACGTCTCTAGGTGCACTTCTACTTCACGTCTCTGGGTGCAACGGTGTTCATCTCTAGTTTTGTGGAGGACGTAAGTTGTCTTTGGAGCTGCTAGGTGTCGAAGGTTTATGCTAGGAGATAGTGGCAATCCTTCCATCTAGTAATGTGCTTCTTCACATCTGCAGGTGTAGTGGCATTTTGAGGGCTCCTCTTATGTGTGTATACTCTCTTTTTTGGTTTTTGGACAAGGTCTAACAATACTCAGTTTGTTTTAGGTTCTTTGTGTTTTTAAGGACTCTTGGTTGGGAGGAAAAGCTCCCTTTGGGTCTCCTTCTGTTCCACCTTTTTATAGCTAAAACTAGGCATTGGTTTTACACCATACTATAGGTCACCTCTTCAGCCTGGCGTCACCTCTGTTCTTCCTAGCTCAAGCTCTATTCCATGCTGCTGCTCTATCTTCTACTGTCCTTCTCATTCTAGTGTCATCTCAGCTCCTCCTTACTCAATCTCTATTCCACATTGTTGTTCTCTGTGATATACACTAAGGCCTACCATTTTTGTACTACAGTTTTGGCTATCTCATTTCCCATGCAAGTGGCAATTGACGGATGGTTAAAGGGGGCAGTGCAATTTTGCACTTGTTGTCCATGCACCTGTTTTGGCATCTACTGTCTCTACACCCATCACATTTGCTATTCCTCCTCCTGCTGCAATAGTTGATGCAATTTAATGGGGGTGATGCAGCTTGTACACTCTCTGTCATTTTATTCCACATGCAACCATCATCCACTATCTTTGTACCCATCACATTTGCTGCTCCTTCTCCTATTGTGGCAATTGGTGAAGTTTAATGGGGCAATGCATGTTTCAAACTTGAAGGTGGAAATGAAGTTCAATTCATTTTTCAGGGGGAAGAGTGTCGACTTCTCAAAGAGAAAGGAGGGTGTTTGGTTAAGCCAAGGAACCAAGTGCCTTCATACATGTTTTTGAGTTCTTTTCTTTTTTTTAATTTAATTTTATTATGTATTATTATTTTTATTTATTTTTTATTTTTTATTTTTTTAAAAAAATCCTAGCACAAGTTATTTTAGGTTCTAAATGAAATTTGGTGTCTATATTGATGTGTTAATATTTGAATGGGGAAATCCCAAGACAAGAACTTCATGTTGTTCATGATGAACTAGACTCTCTTTTATTTTATCATCAATTGTGCTCATAGTTTATACCTTTCGTCACTTGGACAAAAATTTCAATTATTATAATATTTTAATCAATCACAATGGGAGTAGACCCCAAAATTGGGGGATTTGAGTGAATCCAAGCAGCACCCTGTGTTTTATATTTGCTATAGTACCAAGCAAGTGTAAGTGAGTTTCACTACAAATTTGCCACCTTTTATCTTCCACCTTTTAAAAACACTTGGTTTCTAATAGAATTTAATGGCGTAATTTAATTCATATACCTGACCCTATCAGTGGGGTAAGGTTCTATTTGTTGTTATTATTATTGTCTTTCACTCACTTTATCCCTAATTTACACCCTAAAAGCTGTGCTTTGTTTGTCTACTTAAACTCTTACATTATGTAGAAGATAACTTTAAACCCAACTTGGTTGTTATTTTGCCATCCTTCATTGATATAGAATTATAGCTATAGCATTTGAATTTTAGACATGGCACCCATTATCATGATGTACTTCTATTTATCAGTAGTATACTCACTATCTATATTATATGTGGCCTACCCTAAGGATTGCTTAATTTGGTGTTTTAATCTACTTTGAGCTATAATCTATCTAATAATATGTTGGAAATTAAAGCATTCGATCGAATTTAAAATTTTTTAAAAGCAATGTTTATCCATAAGTATTACTTGTTTTCTAACTTTTTGTTAAATAGCACAATGGTTAACATGTTGACAAAAAAGATGAAATATAAGTATCTTGATGCTAATGATTTTCATCCTCAATCAAACAAAGGTGTGTATGTGAGATTGCACAATGTTAAAGAATTTGTTGCTGATAATAGAAGTGCTTTTTTATCAAAATTTTGAAGTTATTTCTCCCTGTTAATATCCTTCTTTTCCTTGTTACTTTATTTTGATGTATGCACTTCATTGCTTCCAATATGATAGAAAAGATAAGATGAGAATTCCACTTTCAGATGAAGACTAGTTTCTAGGGCTTGAATCACTTCGGGATGTCTTGAAAGAATACTTAATCAGTAAAAAGGGTGTGGTTCTTGGTTGCTCTACTTTGAAGAAGTCTTACAAAGAAATGCTTAGATCTATTGACCCAATTATAAAGAAGGAAGTTATGTGACTAGTAGTGTTAACTTTCTTCTTTTGGATGCCCCTGCTGATGTGCTAAGTGATCATTTAAAGAAAAGAGCTATAGAAGGAACCCATTTTTTGCCTACATCTCTTTTACAATCTCAGTTAGACTTGCTCAAGATTGATGAGTCTGAGGGAATAGTAAAAGTTTATGCTATTTTAAGTCCTCAAGCCATTGTCAATACCATTATAGCAAAGCAAAATGTTTAGAAATTGAGTATGTTGAAATTCATTGATAACTATCAATAATAGTTGTACAAACATTCAAAGAAGAGATATTGAAGCAAACTACAAGTATGATTTGTAGGTTATAGGATCCTTTAAATTATGATATTGTAATTAGTTTTATTTTTAATTTCATTTAATTTAGTTTTATTGTGAATAATATTATATTTGTTATATATAAAATAAGATTTATATACATATATATTATCTTTTAAATTGATGAGAGATAAAAATGATATTAACTTGTAAAGTTTCATTCACTACCAAATTTATTAACACTTGTGAAAAATAGATAAAAAATAAGAAAATAATGTGTCACAAAGAATAAAATATCACTTAGCTTTTAAAGAATAAAAAGTTTATAGTTTTTATAGGAAAATAATGTGTTCACATGCATTCTCTATGTACCAACATGTCTTCTTGTTTCTGTCCTTGCATATTCATATGGATGCACATGTCTTCCTATTTCTATGCATGTAGTGGCTTCCTATTTCTCTATGGGCATATTCATAACTCCGTGTACTATACATTTCTATGATTGGGTTATATAAGCACACACTCACTCTTCTTTCTAAAACTTGTCTCTCCTCTTTATCTCTCTATCCTATATATATATATACTTCTTTCTTTTAAACTTCTCTCTCTCTCCCTCTCTCTCCCCCTCTCTCTAGAAATTCTTCCTCTCTCTCAATCTTTAAAACTTCTCTATCTTTGTCTCTCCCTCTCCTCTCTGTCTCTCTCACTCTCTCTGTAAAACTTTTCTTTCTCTCACACACACTCTCTCTAAATATTCTCTCTTTTTGCTCTCTCACATTCTCTAAAACTTCTCTCCCTCTTTTTCCTATTCTAAAATTTCTTTCTCTCACCAAGACTTTTGTCTCTCTCTAGCTCTCAAAAATTTCTTTCACTCTATCTCTCCCTCTCCCTCTCTCTAAAACTTCTATCTCTATCTCTCTTTCTTGCCCTTCTCTTTTCTCTCTCACTCTAAAATTTCTTTCTCATTCTCTCTCTCTCTCTCTTTCTAAAACTTCTCTCACTCTCTTTCAAACTTGTCTTTCCCCCTCTTTGTCTTTCTCTCCGCTTCTCTTTTCCCCTCTCTCACTCTCTCTTGTGCTATTGTCTTTCTCTCTCTAAAACTTCTCATTGTCCCTCTCTCTCTCTCCCCTTTCCCCTTCTCTAAAACTTATTTCTCTCTTTCTCTTTAAAACTTCTCTCTCTCTCTTTCTCTCTCTCTCTCTCTCTCTCTCTCTCTCTCTCTCACACACACACACACACAAAAGAATGAGGCATTAATAATAGTATAAGTTTTCTTTTCATTTTTTTATATAACCTGATACTTTTTATGCTTTATTTAATAATATTTTGTTGTATATTTCCACAACTAGATGGATTTTTATAATCTAAAATTTTTGACATTGATGTGCTTTAGAATTTAAATGAGGGAGAAATTATAGTTGATCGTTTATGTATTGTCTTTCTTTGAGGCACTACTTGTTTTCTTAATAGTTAATTCTCTAAGCTTTTGCAATTGCTAAATCCATTACCATTTAGTTTTATAGCAGACCAGTATTTTAAGAAATTTAGTACATTGTTAACTTTGATGTTCTATTATTTTATTCTTTGTAATCTAATAGACAATGCTTAATTTGTTAGTTTAGGGATGTATCATTATTAAATGTTACTTGGATATCCCTTACATGGATGGCTATCAACATTCAAAATGAATATGGTTTTCTTTGCATCTTCCCTCAATGCAATTGCAATCATTCCTTATTATGATCATTCTTCCATCTTTTCATTATTTGTTAGGTAGATATTATAAATGTTCATATAAGATGTTTAAATATGATGTTTTTATAATAAATTATTTTCTTAAAGTTACAACTAGTTTTTTGTTCAGCTAATATTGTATGTATATTCACATGCAATTCAAAGTAGACATGTTTCTTTGTTAATATTGTACATATATTCACATGAAATTTTAAAGGAGAAAGTGAGAAAAAGAGAAGTTTTAAAGAGACAAGTGTTTTTAGAGAGAGAAAGAGAATAATTGAACCACACAAATAGAGAGAGAGTATTATGACAAAGAGGTTTTAGAGAGAGATTGAGAAACAAAGACAAAGAGAGAGCAATGTTAAAGAGAGGGGGAGAGAGAAAGACAAAGAATATTCAAAGTGAGTGAGAGAGTAATTTTAGAGGGACAGAATTTTTAGATAGAAAGAGAGAGAAGTTTTGGAGAGAGAGATAGAGAGTGAGTGAGAGGGAGGAAGAGAGACAACTAGAGAGAATAAGAAAGAGCAAGAGAGAGGGGGACAAGTTGCAAAGACACAAAGAGATAGAGGCAAAATAGAGAAAGAAGTTTTAGTGTGGGAGAGAAAGCGACATACAGACAGACAAAGAGAAGAGGAAGTTTAGAGGGAGGGAGGGAGAGAGAGAAAGACAAATTTTAGAGAGAGATACTAAGAAAGTTTTAGGGAGAGAGAGAGAGAGGGAAAGAACAAAAGAGAAGTTTTAGAGAGAGTGAGAAGTTTTACAAAGGAAGAGACAAAGACAAAGAGAGAAAGAAAGAAATACAAGTTTCAAAGAGAAAGAGACTATGAAGTTTTAGGGAGAGAGAGAAGGAAAGAGCAAAAGAGAACTTTTAGAGATATTGAGAAGTTTTATAGAGAAAATGAGATAGAAGTTTTAGAGAGAGATATAGACATGTTGGGGAAAGAGGGAAAGAAAGCGAAGTTTTACAGAGTATGTGTGAGAGAGAGAAATTTTAAACGGGCTAAGATAGAGGGAGAGCTATAAAGAGAAAGATACATAGACTGACAAAGAAAGAGAGATAAAGAGAAATTGAGTAAGAGAGAGAACTTTCAAAGTGAGGGGGAGAAAGGGAGAGAGAGAAAAGAGAAAATTTTGAGAGAAAGAGGTGATGGAGATAGAGAGAAAGGGAGAGAAGTTTTAGAGAGAATGAGATTATGAGAGTAGAAGTTTTCAGGAGAGAAAGAGAGTGAGAGACAAAAATTTTAGACAAAGAGACAAGGGAGAGAGAGAAAGAGAAATTTTAGAGAGTGAGAGAAAGAAAACTTGGTTCAAGCCACAGAGAGAGAGAGTGAGAGTGAGAGGAGCTTTTGAGAGAGATGTGGAGAAGTTTTAAGTAAAGAGAGTAGTTTTAGAGAGAATAGGGGGAAAGAGAAGTTTTAGATAGAGAGATGTTTCAACAAGAGAGGGGAAGAAGTTTTAGTGACAGAGAGAGAGGGAGAAAGAGAGAGATAGAAATTTTAGAGAAAGAGAGTGAGTGAGAGAGAAGTTTTAGAAAGAGAGAGAAAAAGAGAGAGTAAAAGAAAATTTTTAGATACAGAGAGGTTTCAGCAAGAGAGGGCTAGAAGTTTTAGAGACACAGAGAGAGCAAGAGAGAGAGAGAGAGAGAGAGAGAGAAGTTTTGGAGAGAGGGAGAAAGAGAGAGATAGAAGTTTTAGAGAAAAAGAGAAAGAGAGTGAATGAGAGAGAAGTTTTAGAAAGAAAGAGAAAGAGAGAGTGAAAGGAGTTTTGGAGAAAGAGATAGAGAAGTTTTAAGTAGAGAGAGTATTTTAGAGAGAGAAAAATGTGTGAAAGAGGGAGAGAGAAGGAAAGATATGTTTTAGATAGAGAAAGTTTTTAGCGAGAGAGAGGGGAAGACATTTTAGAGACAGAGAGAGATGTTTTAGAGAGTAAGTTAGAGAAAGAGAGTGATAGATAAAGAGAGTGAATGAGTGAGAGGGGGGAGAGTTAGACACAAAGAGAGACAAAGAGTAAGTATGAGAAGGAGAGTAAGAAAAGTGTTAAGGAGAGTGGGAGAGAGAAGTTTTAGTGAGAGATAAAGAGAGAAAAGATTTAGTGAGAGTGTCAATGAGAGGCAAACAAAGAGATGTTTAGAGAATGAGCAAAGAGGGATATAGAAAGAAGTTATAGAGAGAGATAGAGAAACATGTTGGAGAAAGAGAGAAAGTGTGTATTGGGGGACGAGAGAGAGAGAGTGTGAGTTGGGAAGAGGGAGGGAGGGGGAGAGAGAGAAAAAGAGAGGGAAAGGGAGAGAGAGCAGTAGAGTGAGAAAGGGAGAGAGAGACGTGCTATAGCAAGAGAGAGGGAGAGATAGAGATAGAAGTATTAGAGAGAGTGTGTGTATTTGAGAGAGAGAGGGAGTAAGAGAGGGAAAGGGAGAGGGAGAGAGAGAGAGCTAGAAAGTGAGAAAGGGAGAGAGAGAGGATTGTTTAAGAGAGACATGTTTTAAAGAGAGCGAAGACTTGTTGAGTAGAGAAAGAGAGTGAATTTTGGGGTCAAAGAGAGCGTATTGGGAGGGAGAGAGAGAGAGATAGAGTAAGAAAGAAATTGAGAGAGGAAGGGAGAGAGAGAAAGAAAGAGAGTGTTGCAAATGAGAGACAAAGATGGAAGCTTTACAGAGCTAGAGAGAATGAGAGTCAAAAAGAAATGTTAGACACAGAGAGAGAGAGAGAAAGGATGGAGATAGAGCAAGGAAGAAAGTGAGAGACAAAAAGAGAGTGTTGCAATAAAGAGAGAGAGAGAGCATGAGAGTCAAAGAGAAATTTTAGATGTAGAGAGATAGAGAGAAAAAGAGAAGTTTTAGAGAGAGGGAGAGAGACAAAAGTTTTAGAGAGAGACAGAAAAAGAGTGAGAGTGAAAGAGAAGTTTTAGACACAAAGAAGTTATAGAGAGAGTGGAAGAAGTTGTAGCAATGATAAATAGAGAGAAAGGATGAGAGAGAGAGAGAAAAAGAAGTTTTAGAAAGAGTGTGTAAGTTAGAGGGAGGGAGAGGGACATAGAGAGAAAGAGAAAGAGCCAAAATAAGATTAGAGAGAGAAGAGGTCAAGTTTGATAGAGGGGAGAGAGACAAAGTAGTTGAGAGGGGAAGAGAGAGAAGTTTAGGCAAAGCAAGAGTGACAGAGAGAATGAGAGAAAGAAAAGTTTTAGAGAGAGAAAGAGTGTGAAAGTGAGAGAGAGAGTGCATTAGGGAGAGGAAAGGAGAGAGAGAAAGAAAGAGTGTGAATGTGAGAGAGAGAGTGTTGTAGGGAGAGGGAAGGAGAGAGACAAAGAAAGAGGTGTTAGGGGGAGAGAGAGTATTGGGGGACAAAGAGAGACACAAGGAAATAGAGAGTTAGGGAGAGGGGAAAAGAGAAAGAGAAAGAAACTTAAGGAGGGAATAAGAGTGAGAGAAACAAAGTAAGACAACTTTGAGGGAAAGTGAGAGAGAAATTTAATGAGGAAAGAGAGAGAGACGTGATTGAGATAGAGTGAGAGAGAGGGAAGTTTTTAAGAGAGTGTGAGAGAAAAATTTTAATTAGAGTAGCAGAGAAAGGGAGTGAGTGAGAGAGAGACAGGCATATTAATAGAGAGAAGTTTTAGAGAGAGAAAGAAAGATAAATTAATAAAGAGAATATGTAGAGAGAGAAAGAGAGAAGGAGAAAGAGATGTTTTAGAGAGGGGGGAGAGAGAGAGTGTGTGACAGAAAGAGAGGAGAAGGGAAGTTTTAGAGAGTGAGAGAGAAAAAGAGAGTGAGGGAGAGAGAAATATTTTAGAAAGATAGACAGACATAGAGGTTTTAGAGAGAGAAGGGGAAGTTTAGAGGTAGAGAGAAAGAGATGTTATAGAGGGTGAGAGAGAAAGAGCAAGAGATTCAAGTTTTAGAGAGTGAGTGAGAGAGAGACATAGAAGGAGAGGAAGTCAAATTTAAGAGAGAGATTAGGGGGGACATAGAAAGAGATTATTCGAGAGACAAAGAGAGAGAAAAGTTTTAGAGATGGAAAGAGTAAGTAAAAGAGAAAGAGAAGTTTTAGAAAGATAGAGAGAAAGAGAAGTTTTAGAGAGAGAAAGAGAGTGAGGAAGAGATGTGTCGAAGAGAAGGGGAACTTTTAAAGAGATAAAGAAGAAAAGTTTTTGAGAGAGTGAGAGAGTGAGAGAGTGCAACAGAAGTTTTAGACATAGAAAGAGATACATAGGGACGGGAAAGAGAAGTTTTAGAGAGAAAGAAGTTTTAGAAAGAGATTGAGAGAGAGAGAGTGTGTGTGTGTGTGAGTGAGTGAAGTTTAAAAGGAAAGAGAAAGGGAGAGAGTGTAAGAGAGTGAGAGAGAGAAGTTCAAGAGGGACAAAAAGACAAGTGTTTGAGAGAGATAGAGAGAAGGGGGGGAGAGAGAGGGAAGTTTTAGAGAGAATGATAGAGCAAGACAAAAGTTTTGGACATAGAGAGAGATACATATAGAAGGGAAAAAGAAGTTTTAGAAAGAGAAAGAAAAGGAGAGTGTAAGAGTGAGAGAGAGAAGGACATTTTAGAGAGAGTGGAGTTTTGAAGAGAAAGAGAAAGAATAATTTTAAGTAGATAGTGATTTTAGAGTGAGAAAGTCAATAAATGAGAGAAAAAGGAGAAAGAGGAAGAGAAGTTTTAGATAGAAAAAGGTTTCAGAGAAAGAAAGTGAGCCAGAGATGTTTTAGAAAGAGAGAGAAGTATTAGATAGAGAGGGAGAGAAGGTAAGAAAATGGAGATTTTGAGAGAGAAAGAGAATATGAGAGATGGAGAAGTTTTAGAGAGAGGGGGAAAGAGAGTGTGTATAAGTGAGATAGAGAGAAAGGAGGGGAAGTTTTAGAGAAAGTGTGTGTATGAGTGTATGAGTGAGAGAGGTTTTAGAGACAAAGATGAGAGAGAGAGAGAGACAAAGAAAGAGAGAGTGTATGAAATTTTAAAGGGAGAAAGTGAGAGAAAGAGAAATTTGAAAGAGAGAGCTATTTTAGAGAGAGAAACAAAGTGAGTGAGAGAGAGACAATGAGTGAGCAGTTTATAGAGATGGTGAGAGAAAAAAAGAAAGAGAAGATTTAAAGAGAGTGAGAGAGTAAGTTTAGAGAGATAGAAGTTTTAGAGAGAAAGAGAGTGAATGCAAGGGAGGGAGAGAAACAGAGAGATAGAAAAAGATAGAAAGAGAACAAGGGAGAGAGAGAGGTTTTAGAGTGAGAGAGAGAGAGAGAGGGATGTAGAGAGAGACAAAGAAAGGAAGAAGTTTTAGAGGGAGAGAGAAAGTGATGCAGAACCCCATGGATATTCAAGATCCAGAAACCCCAAACACACAATTGATAGAGAACAAGAACAGATGGAGAATTCCCAACCTATTGAACCCCCAAATGACTAATGCAAATGGAAACGCAAATAATCGGTTGATTGAGGAATCAAGAACAGAAATTCACTAGGATGTAAATACCTTGATGAAGTTCAATTCTTGATGCAATAGAGATTCAGGCTAAGCCTTGAACAAGAGTATAAAAGTCCAAAACAAATCTATTTTTTTTTCATTCATTCTTGCTGAAACTCGTCCATACACTAGGGTATTTATACCCCCACAAGTTCAATAACCTAGACTATTAGGTTAGGCCTTAAACATGGGCCTCCCAATAAGAAATATAAGCCCAAACGAAATTGCAAGTAGTAAACTGCCCAAAAACTAATCTATTAACTGGGAATATGAATTAAACATAGATTGGACCAATTTTGCAAATTCAGCCCAATTTGATTAGGTGAAGCTCCATTGGCCTTCATTGCATCTTGAGCTTCCATTCCTTCTAACATTCTGCCCATATAAGTTTGAAGTGATTCCTTGAACTTTTTGGCCCTCAATCTTGTAATTGGTCCTTGAGGTAATGTTAGCTCATCCACTGCTCCTCTCCTCTTGCCATCCATGCTTGTGCTCACATCATTCCCTCCCTCCTCAAAAGGATTCATCCTCGAATCTGAATCAAGTTCAAAAAGAGAAAAGTCAGAAACATTGAAAGTGGCACTTACATTATACTCACCTGGCAAGTTTATCTTGTATGCATTATCATTGATGCACTCTAAGACTTGGAATGGTCCATCGCCCCTTGCATCAAGCTTTGACGTCCTTTGCTATGGAAATCTCTCCTTTCGCATGTGTAACCAAACCCAATCTTCGGGTTCAAAGATAACCTGCTTTCTACCCTTATTGGCCCGTTGTGCATACATGTAGTTTTTCTTCTCAATGTGCTCACGTGCTTTCTCATGTATTGTTTTAACCATTTCTGCCTTTTTCTTTCCATCTAAGCTAGTAATTTCACTCAAAGGCAAAGGCATTAAATCTAACACAGTCAATGGATTAAAACCATACACAATTTCAAATGGTGAAAAACCTGTGGAAGAATGTATAGCACGATTATATGCAAACTCAATAAATGGCAAACAATCCCCCCAAGTTTTCAAATTCTTACCAACGATAGAACGTAACAAGGTTCCTAAAGTCCTATTCACTACTTCAGTTTGTCCATCAGTTTGTGGGTGACATGTAGTAGAAAACAAAAGTTTAGTACCTAACCTTCCCCACAACACTCTCCAAAAGTGACTTAGGAACTTAACATCTCTATTTGAAACAATGGTTCTTGGCACACCATGAAGCTGAACCACTTCCCTAAAGAAAAGGTCAGCAATATTTGTTGCATCATCAGTCTTATGGCAAGCAATGAAATGAGCCATCTTACTAAATCTATCCACAACAACAAATATGCTATCCCTACCCTTCCTAGTCCTAGGTCAACCCAAAACAAAGTCCATGGATATGTCTGTCAAGGTTCATTAGGCACAGGCAAGGGTGTATACAAACCATGAGGCATCAACTTAGACTTGGCTTGTTTGCATGTAATACACTTGGAACAAACTTTTTCAACATCTTTTCTCATTTTTGGCCAATAAAAATGTTCACTAAGCATATCTAAAGTCTTTTGCATACCAAAATGCCCCATTAATCCTCCACTATGTGATTCCCTCACAAGCAATTCTCTAATAGAACATGTAGGAATGCATAATTGTTTATTCCTAAAAAGAAATCCCCCATGCCTATAGAACTTGTTATGTGCAGCATGTTCACAAGCTTGATACACATCACCAAAATCAAAATCATTAGCATACAACTCTTTCAAATGTTCAAAACCAAGTAATTTGGAGCTAAGCATAGAAATCAAAGCATACCTCCGTGATAGTGCATCAGCAACAACATTATCTTTCCCTTGCTTGTACTTGATCACATATGGGAATATTTCAAGATACTCTACCCACCTTGCATGCCTCTTGCTCAGCTTGCCTTGTCCCTTTAAGTACTTGAGTGATTGGTGATCACTATGTATGACAAACTCCTTAGGCAGCAAATAATGTTCCCACACTTCAAGAGCTCTCACCAAAGCATAGAACTCCTTATCATAAGTGGAGTAGTTCAAAACAGGTCCACTTAACTTTTCGCTGAAATATGCTATGGGTCGGTTTTCCTGCATCAAAACAGCTCCTATACCAACCCTAGAAGCATCACATTCAATTTCAAAAGTTTTAGAAAAATCAGACAAGCTTAAAACAGGTGCAGTACATAACTTTTCCTTGAAAGTGTTAAATGCTTCTTCTTGTTCTTTACCCCATTTGAACCCCATATTCTTTTTAACAACTTCATTTAGTGGTGCAGCAATAGTAGAGAAATCTTTAACAAATCGCCTATAAAAACTTGCCAAACCATGGAAACTTCTTACCTCACTAACTGACTTAGGTGTTGGCCAATCTTGAATAGCCTTCACTTTTTCAGAGTCAACCTCAACTCCCTTAGAACTCACCACAAAACCTAAGAAGACAACTTTATCCATGCAAAAAGAACACCTCTTAAGGTTTGCATACAAGTTATTCTTCCTAAGCACATCCAAAACAGCCCTAACTTGCAAGACATGATCATCTATGCATTTGCTGTAAATCAAAATGTCATCAAAATATACAACCATGAATTTGCCAAGAAACTCATGCAAGACATAATTCATTAAGCGCATGAAAGTACTAGGTGCATTAGTTAACCCAAATGGCATTACTAACCACTCATACAATCCATATTTAGTCTTAAATGTAGTTTTCCACTCATCTCCTTCTTTCATCCTAATTTGATGATAGCCACTTTTTAAATCAATTTTAGTGAATACACATGCACCATGCAATTCATCTAGCATATCATCTAACCTAGGGATAGGATGGCGATACTTTACAGTGATTTTGTTGACTATCCTACAATCCATGC
Organism: Dicorynia guianensis; assembly: GCA_037013595.1. Lineage (NCBI taxonomy): Eukaryota > Viridiplantae > Streptophyta > Magnoliopsida > Fabales > Fabaceae > Dicorynia > Dicorynia guianensis. The sequence goes on along the minus strand of JASUAB010000010.1, from coordinate 19,617,386 downwards.
ACATTCTCCAAGTTCCATCTTTCTTGGGTACCAAAAGAACTGGTACAGCACAAGGACTCATGCTTTCTCTTATATACCTTTTTGCCAACAACTCATCTACTTGCCTTTGTAACTCCTTTGTCTCCTCCAGATTGCTTCGGTAAGCTGGTCGGTTGGGAATTTGTGCTCCAGGTACAAAATCAATCTGATGCTCAATTCCTCTTTTAGGTGGTAACCCGTGGGGTATCTCCTCAGGAAAGACATCACTGAATTTCTGCAATAAAGTCACAAACACACTAGGCAATTTGGGGTTAAGGTCAATTTCAGTAAACAAAGTTTCCTTAAACCGAATCAAAATCAAAGCTCTCTTGCCTAAGTATGCACTCTTTAAATCTCTCTCTTTTGCATAGAAACATGGTTGTTTGTTAACTTCTTCACTCCTCTCTTTTCCTTTTTGTTCACTCTTTTTCTTTTTATCACTCACTAACTTATTCTCTTCTGCACATCTCACTTTCTTTTCCTCACTTGTGCAGTCACTCATCATTGGGCCTTTTTCTTTATTCTTTTCTCTCATGGCCTCTTTTCTCTCATTATTCTTTTTCACCTCACTACCTGAACTCCCACAAGCTGATTGTTGAAGCTTAACTTGATCAAGGTAAGCTTCTTTAGGTGATAAAGGTGCCAGAGTGATTTTCTTGCCATCATGCTAAAAGGAATATCTATTTCTATACCCATCATGCATCACACGCCTATCAAATTGCCAAGGTCTCCCCAACAATAAATGACTAGCATGCATGGGTACTACATCACACACAGCTTCATCACTATACTTCCCAATAGTAAAAGCTACCACAACTTGCCTAGTAACTTTCACTTCTCCACTATCATTCAACCATTGTAGCCTATAAGGAGTAGGGTGTTTAATACATTTTAGCCCCAATTTTATCCACCAAAGTGGTGCTAGCTACATTAGCACAACTACCCCCATCAATAATCATGCTACAAACTTTACCACCAACTAAACATCTAGTGTGAAATATATTTTCTCTTTGTTCTAAGCTTTCTTCTTTAACATTCAGATTCAATGCACGCCTAGCAACAAGAGATTCACCATGAGAAGCATATTCAACATCAGAACAATCCTCTAAAGATGGCATGCTACTCTCACTACCATTCCCATCATAATCATTTTCAGATTCAGAAACAATCTCATCACCTTTAATGTACATGGTCTTTCTATTAGGACAATCAGATGCATAATGACCATGACCTTGACACTTAAAACATTTTATATCTCTATGTTTAGAGGTTTTTGAGAAGGAATCAGAAGTACCCTTTTGAGTTGAAGTATTCTTCTACTTCTTTTTGTTTGCATCCAGCCCCTTTTCCTTGGAATCAGTGGCTTTCTCCTTCTTCTTCTCATCATATTTGTTCCATTTTGAACTCCATTTGCTGCTGGAATTCAAAAATGACTTGGCTGGTCCCCTTTGTTTTTGTTGTCTCTCCACCTTCATGGCCATGTTAACTAGGTCCTCCATCTCAACGTAGTGATGTAACTCCACTACATCAGCTATCTCCTTGTTCAGACCTCCTATAAACCTAGCCATTGTCACATCCCTATCCTCCTTAATGTTAGCTTTAATCAAGAGCATCTCCATCTCCTTGTGGTAATCTTCCACTGATTTTGACCCTTGAGTAAGCTTATGCAACTTTTGGTGCAACTCTCTATGGTAATAAGAAGGCACAAATCGCTTCTTCATTACTCTCTTCATCTCATCCCAATTCTCAATAGGATATTCACCATTTCTTCTCCTAGACTTCACTAATTCATCCCACCAAACTAAGGCATAATCTGAGAATTCTACTGCAGCCAACCTCACCTTCTTCTCTTCGGAATAGTTGTGGCAAGCAAATATCAAATCCATTTTTCTCTCCCACTCCAAGTACACTTTAGCATCATTTCTACCCTTAAATGGAGGTATATGCATCTTGATAGCATTTAGATTACTATCCCTCCTATTGTCTATTCTTATTTCACCCCTTCTATTTCGAGTTGAACTCCTCTCTTCAAATTCATCTTCAAACAGCTCTTGATTAAACTCATTTTGATGCCTACTCCTATCATTAATTCGCCTACCATTTCCTGGGAAGCTTTCTGACAACTCCCTCTTCCATTCATCTAACTCATCTAGCCTACTATTCAACTTTTGAAATTGACTAGTAAAGGCTCTATATATCAATTTCATGTCTGGAGTCATGTTAACTTCTTCATCTGAGGGCTCTTTACCCTCCCTCCTTGTTGAAGGATTACTCATTTTATGAACCTGCAAGAAACGTTAGTAAGACAGTCTCACAATACACTCCCTCACGTGTTTCACTCAAAAGATGGCACTCCACTCGTGTTAGACAAAATTGTTGGCTTTTGCCCTCTTTAAGCTCACACACTCAAGCCTTCTACCACTCAAGCTTGTTGTTCTCAATTGCACTTTAGAATTAATCCTCAAACCAAAATACTAGGATGGTAATGAAAACACTTAACAAGGAAGACAGGTACAAAACTAGAAGCAAATATACCAGAATAAATTGAAATGAGTATGCAAGATATGAAGAGTTTGCTGCCCAAAATACTGATCTCCAATTAACAAGAATCAAATTGTTAATTATGGTGTATATGGAAGCAAAAGTAGGCATAACCAAAAATAGCAACTAAGATTTGAAAGAAAAGGATGAAATTAATGCATAAATGCAGAAATTGATGTTTCCTTAATGAAAAGATCAATTTGGACGAAAAAAGACATAAAGACAACAAGGAAAGAAATTAAGTAGGTTTCCCAGAATGATGCTAATCCCACAAATTGTGCTTATACTTCTTTGACTTTGCTAATTAATCTCCAAAACCCAAAGTGTGTTCAGACTTGAATTCAATCATACCCTGAATTCTGCCCAAAAAGGTGTACAGGTTCAAGAACTTGCTGCCAACCTAATTAGACAATTCTATGGTGCTTTTCTTCTTCTAGCTGCGACTCTGTTCAATTTTGTTCCTTTTCATTTTTTTTAAGCAGCATCCCAACTCTTTTTTTTTTAAAAAAAAATATAGGATAAACAGCAAATAACACCAAAATATGAACAAAAAAAAAAGATCAAAATCAAATCCCAAACAATCAAGCCAACTGCAACATGCACTTCTATACCCAGATGTTATGTTTTTGGGTGTGACCCAAATTCTAAAAAAATAATAAAAGAGTTACAGTTTCAGATGGAAACTGCAACCAAGAGTTACAGTTTCAGATGGAAACTGCAACTAAGAGTTACAATTTTAGTAGGAAACTGTATACAGTAGTTTCAACTGCAGAAAATATAAAGAACTCAAGCGCAGTGTGAATAGGAACCCATGAACAGTGCACAAAAGAAAACAGCAAACTATAACCTAGGATAAATAAGAATTCACCCTAATCTAGCTTTGATACCAAATGATGCGGAACCCCATGGATATTCAAGATCCAGAAACCCCAAACACACAATTGATAGAGAACAAGAATAGATGGAGAACTCCCAACCTATTGAACCCCCAAATGACTAATGCAAATGGAAACGCAAATAATCAGTTGATTGAGGAATCAAGGACAAAAATTCACTAGGATGTAAATACCTTGATGAAGTTCAATTCTTGATGCAATAGAGATTCAGGCCAAGCCTTGAACAAGAGTATAAAACTCCAAAACAAATCTATTTTTTTTTCATTCATTCTTGCTGAAACTCGTCCATACACTAGGGTATTTATACCCCCACAAGTTCAATAACCTAGACTATTAGGTTAGGCCTTAAACATGGGCCTCCCAATAAGAAATACAAGCCCAAACGAAATTGCAAGTAGTAAACTGCCCAAAAACTAATCTATTAACTAGGAATATGAATTAAACATAGATTGGACCAATATTGCAAATTCAGCCCAATTTGATTAGGTGAAGCTCCATTGGCCTTCATTGCATCTTGAGCTTCCATTCCTTCTAACATTCTGCCCATATAAGTTTGAAGTGATTCCTTAAACTTTTTGGCCCTCAATCTTGTAATTGGTCCTTGAGGTAATGTTAGCTCATCCACTGTTTCTCTTGCCATCCATGCTTGTGCTCACATCAGAAAGAGAGAAAGACAAGTTTCACAGAGAAAGAGATTGAGAGAAGTTTTAGGGAGAGAGAGAGGGAAAGGGAAAAAGTTAACTTTTAGAGAGTGTGAGAAGTTTTATAGAGGAAAGAGAGAGGGAAATAGAGAGAGAGAAAGAGGGAAAGATAAGTTTCAGAGACAAAGAGACTAAGAAATTCTAGGGAGAGAAAAAGAGGGAAAGAGGAAAAGAGATCTGTTAGTGAGAGTGAGAACTTTTACAAAGAAAAAGAGAGAATTTTTAGAGAGAGAAAGAGACGTGTTGGGGAGAAAGGGAAAGGCAGTGGAGTTTTAGAGAGAGTGTGTGAGAGAAATTTTAGATAGATTGAGAGAGAGGGAGAGCTATAGAGAGAGAAAGAGAAACTTTGGAGAGATAAAGAGACAGATAGACATAGAGAGAGATAAAAAGAGAGTGAGAGAGAGAGAACTTTCAAAGTAAGGGGGAGAAGAATAGATGTTTTAGAGAGAGAGTGGTGAGTGAGAGAGAAAGGGAGAGAAGTTTTTGAGAGAATGAGAGAGAGAGTGAGAAGCTTTCAAGAGAGAAATAGAGTGAGAGAGAGAGAGAGCGATAGAAGTTTTGGAGAGGGAGATAGAGACATAGGGAGAGAGAAAGAGAGAGTGAGATCACTTTTAGAGGGAGGCAGAGGGGGAGGGAGAGAGAGAAAGAGAAGATTCAGATAGAGAAAGAAGTTTTGGAGAGAGAGAAAGGGAACTTGGTTCAAACAAGAGAAAGAGTATGAAGAGTTTTAGAGAGAGAAATAGAGAAGTTTTAAGCAAATAGAGTAGTTTTAGAGAGAGAAAAAGGGAGAGAGGGAAAGAGAAGTTTTAGATAGAGAAAGAGGTTTCAGCTAAAGAGGGGTAGAAGTTTTAGAAACACAAAGAGAGAAGTTTTGGAGAGAGAATGAGAAAGAGAGAGATAGAAGTTTTAGAGAGAGAAAGTGAGTAAATGTGAGAAAGACAGAGAGAGAGGAAGGAAAGCAATGTTTTAGATAAAGAAAGGTTTCAGTGAAAGAAGTTTTAGTGATAGAGAGAAGAAAAAGTTAGCAAGATAGAGAGAGTGGGAGAAAAAGAGAGAAATAGAAGTTTTAGAGAGAGAAAGAAAGAGATAGAGAGAAAGAAAAGTTTCAAAGGGAAAGACTATGAAAAGTTTTAGGGAGGGAGAGAAGGAATGAGCAAAAGAGAACTTTTGAGAGAGAGTGAAGTTTTATAGAGGAAGAGACAAAGAGAGAAAGACAAGTTTCAGAGAGAGAAAGAGACTATGAAGTTTTTAGGGAGAGAGAGTGTGGGAAAGAGCAAAAGGAGAACTTTTAGAGAGATTATAGAGAAAAAGAGAGAGAAGTTTAGAGAAAGATAAAGATGTGTTGGGGAGGAAGGGAAAGGGAGTGAAGTTTTAAAGAGAGCATGTGTGAGAGGGAGAAATTTCATATAGGCTGAGAGAAAGAGAAAGAGAGAGGGAGAGCTATAAAGAGAGAAAGGGAAGCTTTGGAGAGAAAGACAGAAGACAGACATAGAGAGAGAAATAAAGAGAGAATGAGTGAGTGAGAGAGAGAACTTTCAAAGTGAGGGGGAGAGAGAGAAATTAGAGACAAAGAGATAGGGGGAGAGAGAAAGAGAAGACTTAGATGGAGAGAGAAGTTTTAGAGAGAGTGAGAGAAAGAAAACTTGGTTTGAGCAAGAGAGTGTATGAAAGGAGTTTTGGAGAGGAATACAGAGAAGTTTGAAGCAAAGAGAGTAGTTTTAGAGAGAGAAAGTGAGTAAATCAGAGAAATAGGGGATAGAGAGGGTAAGAGAAGTTTTAGATAGAGGTTTTAACAACAGAGGGGAGAAGTTTTAGAGACACACAAAGAGAGAGATGTTTTGGAGATAGAGGGAGAAAGAGAGAGAGAGAGAGAGAGAGAGAGAGAAGTTTTGGAGCGAGAGAAAGAGAGTGAGCAAGAGAGAGAGTAAGAGAGCTAGAAAAGTTTTTAATAGAGAAAGTAGTTTTAGAGATATAATGTGAGTAAATGTGAAAAAAAGGGAGAAAGAGGGAAAGAGATATTATAGATAGAGGGAGGTTTCAACGACAGAGAGGGGAAGAAGTTTTAGAGACAGAGAGAGAAAATTTTCAAAAAGAGAGAAATGGTTTAGAGAGTGAGTGGGAGAGAGAAAGAGAAGTTTTAGAAAGAGAGTGAGAAAAGTTTTAGAGAGAGAAAGAGTGAATGAGTGTGAAAGAGAGAGAAAGATAAAGAGTTAGTGTGAGAAAAAGAAAGTAAGAGAAGTTTTAGAGAGAGTGGGGGAGGGAGAGAAATAGAAGTTTTAGAGCGAGAAAGAGAGTAAGAGAGATAGAAGATGAGAGAGAAGTTTTAATAAGAGACAGAGAAAGAAGTTTTAGTGAGAGCAAAGAAAGAGATGTTTAGAGAGAGAAAGACAAAGAGATATAGATAGAAGTTTTAGAGAGAGAGATAAAGAAACATGTTGGAAAAAGAGAGAGAATGTGTTGGAAGGCAAGAGACAGTTTATGTATGTTGGGTAGAGGGAGCGAGGAGAGAGAGATGTGTTGCAATGAGAGAGAGATAGAAAGGGAGAGATAGAGAGAGAAGTTTTAGAGAGAGTATGTGCATATGTTTGAGAGAGAGAGGGAGAGTGAGAGAGAGTTAAAGAGTGACAAAGGGAGAAAGAGACAAAGACTTGCTAGAGAGAGACAAGTTCCAAAGTGAGAGAGTGACATGTTAGAAAGAGAAAGAGAGTGAATTTTAGGGCTAGAGAGAGTGTACTGAGGGGAGATACACAGAGAGAGAGATGGAGACAGAGCAAGAAAGAAAGTGAGAGAGAAAGAAGGTGAGAAAGGAAGGGAGGAAGAGAGAGAGTGTTGCAAGGGAGAGACAGAGATGGAAGCTTTAGAGAGAGAAGGCATGATCGTCAAAGAGAAATTTTAGACACAGAGAAAAATGAAGAGAAGTTTTAGAGAGAGACACAAAGAGAAGGAGTGAAAGAGAAAGTTTAGACATAGAGACAAAGAGAGAAGTGTTACAGAGAAAGAGAGAGAAGTTATAGAGAGAGTGGGAGAAGTTTTAGCAAATATAAAGGGAGAGAAAGAGAGAGAGTGTGTGTGTGTGTGTGAGTTAGATAGAGAAAGAGAGTGACATAGAGAGAAATAAAGAGAGAAAAAGCCAAAATGAGAGTTAGAGGAGAATAAGAGGGGGGAGTTTGATAGAGAAGGAGAGAGATAGAGTAGTTTAGAGGGGAAGAGAGAAAAGTTTTAGAGAAAGAGAGAGAATGAGAGAAAGAAAAGTTTTAAAGAGAGAAAGAGTGTGAATGAGAGAGAGAATTAGAAGGAGAGGGACATAAAGAAAGAGATGTTCTAGAGAGAGACAAAGAGAGAGAGTGTAAGAGATGTTTTGGAGAGAAGGAGTGGGATAAAAAAAAGTTTTTGAGAGAGAGAGAATAAAAAGGAGAGAGAAGTTTTAGACAGAGAGAGAAAAAGAAGTTTTAGAGAGACAAATAGAGATAGAGTTTAGAGAGAGAGAGAGGAAAGTTTTTAGGAAAGGTAAAGAGATGTTATAGAGGATGAGAGAGTGAAACAACAAGAGATTCAAGTTTTAGATAGTGAGTGAGAGAGAGAGAAAGCCAAATTTTAGAGTGTGAATAGGAGAGAGAGAGAGTGCATTAGGGAGAGAGAGGGAAAGAGACAAAGAAAGACATGGTAGAGAGAGAAAGAGTGAGAAAGAGAAAGAGGTGTTAGGGGGAGTGAGAGTTAGGGAGAGGAGGAAAGAGAAAGAGAGAGAAATTTGGGGAGGGAGAGAGAGTGAGAGAGACAAGGAGAGGCAACATTGAGAGAGAGCAAGGGAGAGAAATTTAATAGGGAAAAAGAGAGAGACATGTTCGAGATAGAGTGAGAGAGAGGGAAGTTTTTGAGAGAGAGAGAGAGTGAGAAAAATTTTAGTTAGAGTAGGAAAGCGAGAGTGAGTGAGAGAGAGAAAAAGGACAGGAAGAAAGAGAGGAAAAAGTTAGAGAGAGGTAGAGGAGTGTGTTTGTTGCAAGAGAGAGAGAGAGAGACGATAGACATATTAATAGAAGTTCTATAGAGAGAGAAAGAGAGATAGATTAATAGAGAGAAGTTTTAAAAGAGAGAGAGGCAAAGAGAGATGGTTTAGATAAAGAGGGGGAGAAAGATGTTTTCGAGAGAGTGAGAGAGAAGTTTTAGACAGAGAGAGAAATAGAGGTTTTAGAGAGAAAGAGAGGGGGGTTAATAGGGGAGAGAGAAATAGATGTTATAGAGAGTGAGAGAGAGAGCAAGAGATTCAAGTTTTAGAGAGTGAGTGAGAGAGAGACAGAGAAAGAGAGAAAGTCAAATTTTAGAGAGTGAGTGAGAAAGAGAGAGAGTATTGGGGGGACATAAAGAGAGATTATTGGGAAACAAAGAGAGTGAGAGCAATTTTAGGGAGAGAGATAAGTTTTAGTGAAAGGGAGAATGAGAGTGAGAGAGGTTTAGATAGGGAAAGAGCAAGAAAATGAGAAAAATAAGTTTTAGAAAGATAGAGAAAAAAAGAGGTTTTAGAGAGAGAAAGAGAGTGAGAGAGAAGTGTGTTGGAAAGCAAGGGGGGAGCTTTAAAGAGATAGAGGGAGGGAAGTTTTAGAGAGAATGAGAGAGCAAGACAAAAGTTTTAGACACAGAGAGAGATACATAGGGAAGGGAAAGAGAAGTGATAGAGAGATTGAGTGAGAGAAGTTTTAGAAGGAAAGAGAAAGGGAGAGAGTGTAAGAGAGTGAGAGAGATAAGTTTTAGAGACACAAAAAAGAAGTTTTTTTAAGAGAGATAGAGAGCAGGAGAGAGAGGGAAGTTTGAAAGAGATAAAGGGAGAAAAGTTTGAGAGAGAGTGATAGAGTGAGAAAAAAGTTTTAGACATAGAGAGAGATACATACGAAGGGAAAGAGAAATTTTAGAAAGAGATAGTAAGAGAGTGGTGAGAGAGATTGAGAAAGAAGTTTTAAAGAGGGAGAGAGAGTGAGAGAGACATGTTAGAGAGAGAGAGAGAGAGAGAGAGAGAGAGAGAGAGAGAGGAGTTTTGAAGAGAAAGAGTAGTTTTAAGTAAAGAGAGTAGTTTTAAAGTGAGGACATCAGTAAATGAGAGAAAGAGGAAGAGAGAGGAAGAGAAGTTTTAGATAAAAAGAGGTTTTAGAGAGTGAGTTAGAGATGTTCTAGAAAGAGAAAGAAGTTTTAGATAGAGAGGGAGAGAAAGAGAGAACAAGGAGTTTTTGAGAGAGAAAGAGAGTAAGAGAGACAAAGAAGTTTTAGAGAAAGGGGGAGAAAGAATGTATGTGGGAGAGAGAGAGGAGGGAAAGTTTTAGCGAGAGAAAGAGTGTGTGATTGAGAGAAGTTTTAGAGACAAAGAGTGTGAGAGGGAGACAAAGACAGAGATAGAGAAAGAAAGTGTGTGAAATTTTAGAGAAAGAAAGTGAGAGAGTTGGAGAAATAGATTGAGTGAGAGAGAGAAACAAAGAGATAGCAATTGTAGAGAGAAAGGGGGAGAGAAAAAGAGAGAAAAAATTTAAAGAGAGTGAGAGAGTAATTTTAGAGAGATAAAATTTTTAGAGAGAAAGGGAACAAATGAGGGGGAGGGAGAGAGACAAAGAGAGGAAGAAGTTGAAAAGGAAGAGAGAAAGAAAGAAAGACAAGTTTCAAAGAGAGAGAGAGAGAGAGAGAGAGACTAAGAGAAGCTTTTGGGAGAGAAAGAGAGAGGGAAAGAGAAAAAGAGAACTTTTAAAGAGTGTGAGAAGTTTTATAGAGGAAGAGAGAGAGAGACAAAGAGGGAAAGACAAGTTTTGAGAGATAGAGAGACTAAGAAGTTTTAGGGAGAGAAAGAGACAAAAAAAGCAAAAGAGGTCTTTTAGAGAGAGTGAGAACTTTTACAAGAAAATGAGAGAAATATTAGAGAAAGAAAGAGACATGTTAGGGAGAGAGAGGGAAAAGGAGAAGTTTTGGAGAGAGAATGTGTGAGAGAGAAACTAAGAGAAAGGGAAACTTTGGAGAGATAGAAGGACAGGCAGACATAGAGGTAAAGAGAGAGTAAGTGAGAGAGAGAACTTTTAAAGTAACGGGGAGAGAGAGAAGAGAAGAGAAGTTTTAGAGAGAGGTGATGAAGTGAGAGATAAAGGGAGAGAGGTTTTAGAGAGAATGAGAGAGAGAGTGAGAAGTTTTCAAGAGAGAAAGAGAGTGAGAGAGAGAAATGTTAGGTAAAAGAGATAGAGGGGGGCGAGAGAGAGAGAGCTAGATAGAAGTTTCGGAGAGATAGAGACATAAGGAGAGAGGAAGACTGAGTGAGAGAACTTTTAAAGAGAGGGAGAGGGGATAAGAGAGAAAGAGAGAGAGAAGATTTAGATAAAGAGAAGATTTAGAGAGAAAGAAAGAGAACTTGGTTTAAGCGAGAGAAAACGAGTGAGAGAAGTTTTGAGCAAAGAGAGTAGTTTAAAAAGAGAAATTAAGTAAATGAGAGAAAAAGGAAGAGAGGGGAAAAGAGAAGTTTTAGAAAGATAGATAGGTTTCAACGAAAGGGGCAAAAGTTTTAGAGACACACAAAGAGAGAAGTTTTGGACAAAGAAGGAGAAAGAGAGAGAGAGAAGTTCTAGAAAGAGAGAGAAAGAGTGTGAGAGGCATTTTGGAGAGAAAGTAGTTTTAGAGAGAGAAAGTGAGTAAATGAGAGAAAGAATGGGAGAGAGAGGGAAAGAGATGTTTTAGATAAAGAGAGGTTTTAGTGAGAGAGAGTGAGAGAGAGAGGAAAAAAGATGTTTCAGATAGAGAAAGGTTTCAGTGAGAGACAGAGACAAATTTTAGAGGTACAGAGAGAGAAGGAGGGAGAGAGAAGTTTAAGAAAGAGTAAAAGAGGAAGATAGAAATAGAAGTTTTATGGAGAGCAAGAGAGTAAGAGAGAGAGAGAGAGAAAGAGAGAAAGATAGAGAAATATGTTAAAGAAAGAGAGAGTGTGTTAGGGAGCAGGAGAGAGAGAGAGCAAGAGAGTGAGGAAGGAAGAGAGTGTGTTGGGGAGAGGGGGAGAGAGAAAGATAAAGTATGTAGAAGTTTTAGAGAGAGAAAAGGAGAGATAGATAGGCATGTTTTAGAGAGTGAGTGTGTATTTTACAAAGAGAGAGAGAAAGAGATAGAGAGACATGTTGGGGGAAGAGAGAGTAAGTGTGTGTGTGGAGTATATGTGTTTGGGAGGAAGAAAGAGGGAAACAGAGTTAGGGAGTGAGGGGGGAGAGAGAGACCTACTGGAGAGAGACACAAAGAGAGACATGTTCCAAAGAGATTGAGAGATGTTAGGGGGAGAAACAGAGAAAGAAGGAGAGAGAAAGATGTTAGATAGAGAAAGAGAGAGTGAATTTTGGTGCCCCAGAGAGTGCGTTGGGTGGACACAAAGAGAGAGAGAGAGAGATAAAAGGGAGAGTTGGATGAAGACAAAGGGAGAAAGAAAGAGAGTGAGAGAGGAAGGGAGGGGGAGAGAGACTATGTGAGAGTCAAAGAAATTTTAGACATGAGAGAGAAAGAAGTTCTAGAAGGAGGGCGGGATAGAGAGATAGAAGTTTTAAAGAGAGACAAAGAGAGTGAGAGTGAAAGAGAAATTTTAGACATAGAGAGAGAGAAAGAGAGAGATAGAATTGTTACAAAGAGAGAGAAGTTATAGACAAGGAGAGTTATAAAAGTTTTAGCAAAGAGAGATAGAAAGCAAAAGATTAGTTTTAGATAAAGTGTGTGAGTTGGAGAGAGAGGGAGAGGGACTAGAGAGAAATAGAGAGCAAAAGAGCAAAAATGAGAAAGTTAGAGAGAGAAAAAGAGGGGGAAGTTTGGTAGGGAGGGAAAGAGACAATAATTTAGAGAGAGAAAGAGAAAGAAGTTCTAGACAAAGAAGGAAACAAAAGTTTTAGAGATTGTGAGAAAAGTTTTAGCAAGAGAGATAGAGAGAACAAAATGTTTGAGAGTAAGAGTATGAGTAAGAGAGAGAGTGAGAGAGAGAGAGAGAGATAGAGAGAGAGACACAGAGAGAGAGAGAGAGAGAGAGAGAGAGAGAAGGAGAGAGTGTGTTGGGAAGAGAGGCAGAAAGGGAGAGATAGAGAAAAAAAGTTCTAGAGTGTGTCTTTTCGAGAGAGTTTGTATTGGAGGCAGAGGAAGAGAGAGTTAGAGAGTGAGAAAGGGAGAGAGAGTGTTGGAGGTAGAGAGAGAGACTTCTTGGAGAGAGACACAAAGAGAGACATGTTCCAAAGAGAGAGATAGAGATGTTGAGAGGGAGGGAGGGAGAGAGAGAGAGAGCAATAACAAGAAAGCAATAAGTCATCTACTCTAAAATTTGCTATATTTTTTTAGTTTTTTAGAATAAAGATACTAACAAGAAATATTTAAAGAACAGTAAATGAAGCTAAAAAAATCTAATGGGAAAAAGGAAAAGAATACTTTAAAATTAAGTTTTACAACCCAAAAGAAGGGAATTAAAGTAAAACAAAAAATAAATATAAAAAAGAAATGAAATTAAGGTAAAGTAATAAAAAAAAAAAAAAACCAACTCCAATTGCTTCTATGTAGTTTGCAATTTGGAAACTTGAAGTCCCAAAATCACCTTTAAAAGAAAAGAATCAAAGTTAGCATAAAGGAACTTTATTAGTGCCAACTAAAAGTAAGAACTCTTTTTTTTTTCTTTTACGGATAATAAAGATAACAACCAAAATTGAAGACAACAATAGGAATTTAAAGAAATCAAAGAAAAGACAAACAAAACTAATGAAAACCCTAATTGAGAAATAGCCTAATTTGCATTAATATTGGACTATGTAAGGCATATCCCCAACAATGACATCAAAAACTTGATGTAGAATTAGCTACACTAATATTCTTAAGTGCAAGTATATACTATTAGTTGTACTAGAGTAGCATTCCTAAGATGTCAAACCCACAGAGATTTGGTTAATAACCAACTACTAAAATTATCTTAGGCTAAAATCTATTTGAGAAGTTAGAAATATATAAAATAAAGAATCTAAACTAAAACTGTAGAACTAGACTATCTAGCCAAAAAGATTGCAATAATGTTCTTTTGACGAATTAAAAGACTAGAGATTTTACAAGTTCACTAACAATCCTAATTAGAAACTAATAATCTTACTATTCTTTAAACTTAAAACTACCAATCAATGCACTTTTATATCTAATCCCTTATTCCTAAGGTGATTAAGTCTACCCTTGCATCTAATTGATTATATGCCTATATCAATAGAATTAAAAAATGCATGAACCTTGGGCATCTACAATATTGCACCTACAGTTAGGGACATTCTAACTAATTGAACCTAGAGTGGGGTTATCTATTCCTAGTATCACTCAACTTTTTCTTAAATCTAATTAGGTGATCAAGCTAATTAAATTTATTAAGCTTAGAGTAAAAAAGAAATCTTTAGGTCAAGAATAGAAAAATCAACAATTTACCAACTTCATGTTCGCTCAAATGCTAATCCCTAATAAAAATTTAGCCACACATCATCATAAAATTCAAATCAAGATTTAAATATATAAAAGTTGTCATGTAATCAGAATCTTGAAAAAAAGTTAAAAGAATTAAGAAGAACAAGAATAGGAACAAAGATGCAAAACAAGAATTAAAGAAATCTAATTCTAAGGTATTTATTCCTAGACTCCCCTTGAACAAGGTCTCTTTTCTTCTTAGATCATACTTTCAAAACTACAAGAACATGTCCCAGCCAAAGATTCAATTGTAGATAATGTTCTTGTATTCAAGATTCTGTTGCCACACTTAGATCCTTACCAAGGTGTGCTACACTCTTGCTTTCTTCACCAAGATTTGCCTCCAAGAAGATGTGTTACCCCTCTCTCTATGAAATAGGTTAGAAAAGATGCTTTTATAGTAGTTAACTACCACAAACTCGCCCTAAACCCTTGGATCACTAAAAATGGGTCTAATCCAAAACTTCTGAATCTATGTTGGACATTGCAATGTAATTTTGGAATGGAGGATGACTAAATTTAGATTTGTAACTCTTTCTTTTAGATTTTTATATCCTTTTGATCACTTTAATTGGAGTTCTGTAGTTCTAGATATTGCCATAATACTGATTACTGCTCTACTTAGGATCCAATCCCAAGTAGGACTAGGACTTTGAATTCTGCACAAATTTTGAAGCTCTAGTTGGAGGCCCAAACAAACTTTGATAAGAACAATCTAGCCCATTCTAAAAAGCACTAGATGTCTGGTTTAAAACCTCTAAAAGTCACATTTTCATTCTGGAAATCCTTGATGGTCAAAAACCTAAAAAACAAATTGGAAGTCAGTTTCCTATCAGAACTAGAATTCTTCTCCTTTTTAATTAAAACCATCAAAACCTTCCAACTCATGTCTTAACATAAATATGACTCTAATGAGTATACAAGAACCTAAAAATAGACTATAATAGCTATAAAATATAAAGGGAATATGGATACAAAACTAAGCAAGTAGTCTAGACTTCAAAAACATCTCAATTGTAGATTGGGACTTTCTTGGAAGCTCTAGTTTCATCTTGAACTCTAGCTGCTTTCCCATATTTGACTCACCTTAACTCTTGGGAACCAACTTAATTATGAAGAATGGGACATTATCACACCCTTCCTTGGCCTTATTGAAGTCTTGGATTAGTGCCCCTCATTGGCATTATTGAAGTCTTGGAGCAGCTTATAAGGTATTGGGCTTAAGACAGCCCACATTGCAATTTTACGCATCTAGCAGACTTTAAACTTTATCCAAAAATTACTACATCTGCTCATGAGTGCTCATTGGAAAGCTCTAGATCTCTAGTTTGGGATAAAAATTGCTACCATCTGAGTTCTATAGCCAAGATATGGCCAATTCTTTATAGACTATTTTGCCACTGATTTGACCATCTTATCCATATTCAATCAAGGCATATGAGTAGTCTTGAGATGTCTAGATTCCTAAAATTCAAGAATCTCAATTAGATGTCAAAAACTCTAGATATGAACCAATCCTTAGCTGCTACTCAAAAAACTCTAGTCTTCAAGGTTCAATTCCAATTTTTCACTTGTACTTAAAGAGTTCCTAGCCATGCAAGTCTTATGCCTTGGCTGGCCTCTCTCTGATATTGGCTCATTACTACTCTTGTTTCAATTTGAAATGCAAGAAAAGTTCACCTTTCATGCTATTCATCTGAAATTACAAAATTAAAGAGTTAGTGTAATATTTGATCTCTAAGTGAATTGTAGTCAATCAAATTGCATAAACAACCATCAAACACTAAGAAAAAGGGTACTAAAAATATTGTGGAAATTGGAGTCAACAATGAGAGAGAGAAGTTTTAGAGAGAGTGTGAGAAAAGGAAGTTTTTGTGAGTGAGAGAAAAATTATTTACAGTAAGAAAGAAAGAGAGTGAGTGAGAGAGAAGGAAAGAGAGAGAGAGAGAGAGATAAAGAGAGAGTGAAAGAGAAATTTTAGACCTAGAGAAAGAT
Organism: Dicorynia guianensis; assembly: GCA_037013595.1. Lineage (NCBI taxonomy): Eukaryota > Viridiplantae > Streptophyta > Magnoliopsida > Fabales > Fabaceae > Dicorynia > Dicorynia guianensis. Next base: position 19,601,770 of record JASUAB010000010.1, on the reverse strand, counting down.
AGGTTAATAGAGAGAAGTTTTATAAAGATGAGGGGAGAGAGTGTGTGTGAGAGAGAAAGAGGGTAGGGGGAAGTTTTGGAGAGAGATTATGTGGTGAGAGAAGTTTTAAAGAGAGAGAGAGAGAGAGAGAGAGAGAGAGAGAGAGAGAGAGAGAGAGAGAGTGAAATTTTAAGGGATAAAGCGATAGAGAAGTTTTAAAGAGCAAGGAATTTTACAGAGAGAAAGAGAGCAATCAAGAAAGACAAGGATGGACCAGATCAAACCAACAATAAAACTAATAAGAACTAGTGCATCAGTATGCCATTATTTATAATGAATCTATTGATTTGAAATAACATAATAAGCTAAAACAGATCTAAACTCTTATTTCTAAAACAACCCATGGAGATGATTAAGATGTCACGACTAAATCCCCCACCAGGATATTTCATCCACTGCAAGAACCTAGATATTTTATGACTAGAAAATTTGATATTATTTTTAAAGATCGTATCAATACTTCCAAATGTCTAAAAATTATAGCTAAAACAAGAAATACAATATTCCATACTATGAAAGCTTGCTTTCAAGAGAATAAACTAACCACGTATTAATTGATGACGAGGATTTCTCACCACCCAAAGTAATTAATGAATTGATTGCAACATCAGTTGTGGCAAGATGAGGCATCTAGGGAAGACAATAAGCATATTTATCATTTTAAACTTTTAAAGAATGCAAAGACATAGCATTATTGTTTTAAAAGTTCAAAAAATTCAAACTCTTCAAAGTGACAATGTAGCAACAAATTTTTAAAAAATTTAGGGGAAAAAAAAACATAACAATATTAGGCATCTACCCTTCCCCCTTTACCAGCTAAAGAAAAAAAGATAAGATTAAAAGAAGTACATAATAAATTTTTTAACAACAAGATGACATGAGGACAAAACTAATAATAGGAAGGCCTCACACAGTCAATTACAATTGATTAAACGCAAATACTACAGCCTTTCAGAGCCACCTAGCAAATTCATTTCACCATTGTGCTAAATAACATCCTTCTTGCTTACACTATGCTACATATGTACAAAGCCATACATTACCTCATTGCTAAAATGTTATTACCTATTTTTTATGCTCAAATAAATTAATGTAGTAGTTTGCATGAGAGTGAGAGATGAAAAAAGCAATTTCAGAGAGAATGAAATACAGAGTGGTTAAGAATAAAGTCTAACAAAATTTCAAAACAAATTTATTGATATTCTAGTGGTAGAATTCAACCAGAAAATAGCTCAACACTCATCAACAAATGATTAAAAGTAGAATAGATGCTTGCCTGACTAGGTCCACCACCATATCCACCATGTGGATCCTGCAAGTATAAGCAAACCAGGGAAGAGCATCTTTGATGCCATGGCACTAGCAAGATAGCAAGGACACGAAGCCCTAGAGCCTATGAAAGTACAGATAAAGCAATTAATATTCTTAAGTAGGCCAAGGAGGGGGGCGGTAGATGATGCTATGAAAGTATCTATTTACAAGGAGTTGCTTTGACCCAATTGAGCCAATAGTAACATTGCACCCATAGCAATGGGCAATGCATCAACTATGTGACATAATGAAGAAAGAAAGGGTTACTATTAGTGCTCCAGAAATAGCTTATTTTCCACCTAATCCAAGTGCAAGTCCCTCAGGATCTTCCTTGCAATCTGCTTCAATCTAAAATAAAACAAGGGGTTACTACTAAGAAAAAAAAGAAGGTTGAGATACTACATTTCAAGAAACAAAAGTATGATTGGTAGTTTTTGTGAAGCTTGAAAGATAAGAGGATAAAAAAAAATGGTGATGTACAAGTATGAAGAAAATGGTATTTAGTCATTTATACATTATATTTCTAACATTAATCAATGGAGAATACAAACTCTTGCCAGCTTGTACAATGATCATCTGAACTTAATATGTGGCTATACCTTTGTAAAGCTTGTTTCATTTGAAAAACCTACTTATTACATAAAATGATGTCATTTAGGACAAAAGCATGTCAATCCACTAGTGTAAAAACAAAACATTTGAAGCAGCGGGACATAATGGAATGAGTTAATTATTATTGGATAAATCCAATGCCTCATTCCTAATAGGATCATTAAGCTTTTCCCTTAGTAATTGTTGGAATTCTTCCTGTATGAGAGGTGTTCCACCAGCCTGGAAAGAGCATGAGAATTCACAGCCTATCCTTAAACATTTGAGATAAAAGAGTTATGACATGTTTGCATAAAAGGAAAAGAAACAAATGGCCATACAAGTAATGGCTGTTATAATAATCGAACTAGCCAAAGGCATCACCAAAATCAATGTGTGGTCATTTAAAGGGTCATTCACATTGTTGCATCAGGAGACAAAGACTAAACTTACTAGCTAGTCATTGGACACACAATACATACATTGCACCTTGTCATAATTGCCCCCACCCTCCTTCCTCTCTAAACTCGACCAAAAGCAAATTCATTTTATAAAAGCTTCACGCAATGCCAATGGCTCTTTCTCTAGTACAAATTTAAATAGGGGTGACATCAGTCAATAGAAAAAAATTATTTGGTCAAGACTTGAGAACATATCCCCTTAAATGGTGAAAAATGATTTTCTAAAGTCAAATATACCGTGGTGTGGAATACTCATAGCCTTAGTACTAGCCACCCTGTTTAGTTGCCTGCCTCTACTTTCTAGCAGATAAAAGGCAACATTCCTGAGGTGGGCACCTTTGGATGACTATTAGCTATCTTCCAATGGCAGCTGATCTCCACAAATCTCTCAAATGAATATAATTTAACTAATACATCCTCTTGCTAGTAATTTCTTTTAACATTAATGTCCATATAACCTCTACTAAGCAGAATTTGATGTGTAAAAGCCACTGGAAATTCAATAAATGACAAGAAAACATATTACTAGATCTAACTAACTTACCAAGGGAAATAAACCCCAGAGTATAAAGTCCCTCAAACAAGAAAGCCAACAAGAAACATTTTTATATATAAAACAAGGCTATGTTGCTTTCTCTGAAGTTACAAATAATAGCATTCAGGGATCAATCATATGAGAAGACAATGAAAGCTTTCTAAATACAAATTTTATGTTTGTGCTTATGAATCATGATAACTCTTCAACACTATAGTTTAAGTGCCTTTTCTCCAGATTGAATCATAGAATGTTCTTTGAACAAATTTACTGCTTCTTGGAAATAACTAACCAAGGTTCTGGTTAAGTAATTAGCATACAAAGTACCATTCAAGAGTAGATCACAAGCCTAGACTTTCTCCTACATAATTGGATTTCAAGAATTAGTATCCATCATTTCTAGAACTATTTCCATGCTAATGCCAAAGCTTGACAGCCAATGAAAACATGTAACATCAAAACTTACAGGTCTCGTTTAATATAAAAATAGAATTTAAATTTTCAGGATTTATAGTAAATAATCGACTTTGTAAAAGGGGAAAAGACAAAAATCATAAATCTATTAGAAACAGTGACAAAATAATAGAATCACCGAATCATAGTTGATCACTCCCTAGTAATTAGTCAAAGAAATTACAAATAGTTGCCTTTTCATCTATCAAAAAATCATGTCAAACTTTTATTATTATATATGATGATTCAATCAAAAAACAGGAACTCTTTCAATAGTTTTGCATCATACTTCTTACCACGACTAATCCCGTTTCATTTAAGATTCCCACTGATAAACTCTCATTCATATTTCACTTAGAAAATAAAAATTTTGTCAAAGCATTGCAAAAATACAGAAAAGGGTGATAAACAATTTCTGAAGTAAAGAACAAAATAGAAAATGATAAAAGTAGCTAATTAGTGCGATAAAGCTCCCCAATTTCTCTACATGTCAATCAAGGAAGCTCCTTTTAAAGTAATTATGGGCGAAAGCCCAAAGAGAGGCCATAAAAAAAATCTTATTTCATTAAATATCTAAAGGACATGCACTTCCTAGAAGATAGAATCTTTCTTCTTCAACCAAATAAACCAAATAACATCATAAATAGAACATAGCCAATTTTTAACTAGAGACTCCATGCAATCCCTCCAAATAGAGTAGCCTTCCTTAAAATGTAAAAATGTGCAACTGTTATAAAACTACAACCAAACATAGCATGTGTATCAGAGTCAGCACATTGTGGGGTGTACGATGTGCAACATGTCATCAATATTACAACCTTACATAATATACAAATCAGGAGAAAGCACTTTGGATTCTATGAATCTACATCATATAATTAGTGTTAATCAATTGAGCAGTGCTATTCAAAAGATAAACTTGTACATGTATTAGCAGTATAGTATGCACCAGGGTAAAAATTTATAGCAACATACAAATAGTTTTAACTAAGATTTTCTTGAACAAGTTATCAAAAAGATGATTCTTATAGTAATGAAGCAAACTTTGCTTTGCTCCCTAAGGGCATAAAGGCCAACCCTACATACATCTAGAATCCTTGTCATCTTCACAATCTACTAATGTATATCAAATACTAGAAAAGTTTTCTCTTCCATTACGCTAGTTGGTCCCTTCCTCAAATTATAATATCATATCCACCATTTAAGATAAAAAATCTTAAGAACCAGTCATTGCAAAAGATTTTAGACTAACCAAAAAAGCAGTCATTTCATTGCTTCTCTAATTACCATTGCTGGTTATACTCATGTTTAGAATTTTCAGCCATAATATTTCATCATCATATTTTGCACTTTAATTTTTATTAATGGAAAGGTATATATCATACAGTTGAAGGAACAATAACTATAGCATATTTAATTATAGTCTTTTCTATTAAAAAAATGTTGTTAACAGCAAATAAAAATAGCAAAACCCAAAGAACCAAAAAAATGTGAAGCTGGTGGCAAAAGACATGTAGTGTATAGTATAATGCATCCTAGGGCAATCCGAACTAAGTAAGAAATGCATGATGAAAAAAGTTTTGCGACAGCTAACCATAAAAAATTCCAAACATTCCTAGCTGTACTAAGGTTACCAAACAAGTGGTGCACAAACACAAATTCTATACAAGGAATTATGCTAGTGTCCTTACTATGTTCTCAAATATCATTGAGCACACTATGATGAAAATAAACAAAATATTGAATATTTTGTGCAATTTGTCATATCCTTATGTTTATAAAACAACTTTTACCTAATAAGCTACTTGGTTTAATTGTTGACTTCACATATAACCTAAGTAGTTAACATGTAACAAATGCTCAGTGACTAAAGTAGTAAAGTACTACTTGAAACTAACGTAAAATTACAGTCTGTAACATGTATCCATTGAAAGGCATGTGCAACTGTTTTTGTCAAAATAACATCAAGGCATGGAAAACAAATAAATTCTTTGGACCAAAGTTATATTTTAAATTTTCTTCTTCCCTCTATGAATTATCTTTGACACTTTAAATGTTATTAAGTCAACATCTGTGTCTCTTTCAACCAAAACAAAGGAAAGGAAAAATGAAGAAGAAAAATAAACAAAATTAGCAAAAATAAATAAATAAATCAATAATTTCAAGTGTAATGATTGCAGCAATAATGAAAAAAGATGCCTAATAGAAGACTATAAAACTTTGGCAAATGCAGCAAGCTTGTAGCTAACACAAGTGGAGCAGTAACAAGTAATATGAACAAGGCAGCTGATAGAATAACAGAACTAAGAATACAACATAGAATCATTTCACTAGTAAATGATCTGATTCAAGATAACAACATGAATAATATAACTTTTTACAAACAAACAAACAACCAAACAAAACTTAAACAACAATAGTGAAATAAGCTAATGAGAACCCCAAACAATAGAATTGGATTCCCAATACACACAAAACATATGCAACGTAAGCTATGTGACATGTAAATGAGTCTGAATGGCTTATTTTCTTCATAAATCACATACTTTCATAAAAAATTAGTGAGGCATAAAAGCATTTCATGATTCATGGCAGTTTTCAAAATGAATGTGTCAACAAAAGAACATATTGGAGAAAATTCACCAACAATTGCATGCTAAAGATATTTTTATTTTGAATTGTCTCTTTATTCATAAATCATAAGCATGTATGACATGAAGAAAAGAGATATAGAGATAACCAACTGACTGAAATAGTAGTGTAGCAAGCTCGGACATCAATTTCACATTCATCAAGCATACTGATTAAAGCATTCAATATTGCAAAATGAACTAATTAACAAGGATGCACTAGATCAAACAATAATGAAACTAATAAGCACTAATGCATCAGTATGCCATTATTTATAATGAATATATTGCTTTGAAATAACATAATAAGCTAAAACAGATCTAAACTCTTATTTCTAAAACAACCTATGGAGATGATTAAGATATCACGCCTAAGTCCCCCACCAAGATGTTTCATCCGCTGCAAGAACCTTGATAATTTATGTCTAGAAAATTTGATATTATTTTTAAAGATCCTATCAATAATTCTAAATGTCTAAAAAATATAGCTAAAACAAGAAATATAATTTTCCATACTATGAAAGCTTGCTTTCAAGAGAATAAATTGACCACCTATTAATTGATGACAAAGATTTCTTACCACCCAAAGTAATTAATGAATTGATTGCAGCATAAGTCATGGCAAGATGAGGCATCTAAGGAAGACAATAAGCATATTTATCATTTTAAACTTTAAAAGAATGTAAAGACATGGCATTATTGCTTTAAACATTCAAAAGATTCAAACTCTTCAAAGTTGACAGTGCAGCAATAAATTTTTAAAAAATTTAGGGGATAAAAAACATAACAATATTAGGTGTCTACCCATCCCCCCTTACTAGCCCAAGAAGAAAAGATAAGATTAAAAGAAGTACTTAATAAATTTTTTAACAACAAGATGACATGAGGACAAAACTAATAATAGGAAGGTCTCACACAGTCAACTAGAATTGATTAAATGCCAATACTATAGCCTTTTAGAGTCACCCGGCAAATTCCTTTGAGCACTATGCTAAATAACATCTTTCTTGCTTACACTATGCTACATATGTACAAAGCCATACATTACCTCATTTCTAAAACAGTATTACCGATTTTTTATGCTCAAATAAATTAATGTAGTAGAGTAAGAGATTAAAAATGCAATTTCAAAGAGAATGAAATACAGAGTGGTTAAGAATAAAGTCTAACAAAATTTCAAAACAACTTTACTGATATTCTAGTGGTAGAATTCAACAAGAACATTGCTCAACACTCGTCAACAAATGGATGAAAAGTAGAATAGATGTTTGCCTGACTAGGCCACCACCATATCCACCGTGTAGATCTTGCAAGTATAAGCAAACCAAGGACGAGCATCTTTGATGCCATGGCACTAGCAAGATAGCAAGGACACGAAGCCCTAGAGCCTATGAAAGTATAGATAAAGCAATTAATATTCTTAAGCAGGTTAGGGAGGGTAGGGCTAGCAAATGATGCTGCAAAAGTATCTATTTACAAGGAGTTGCTTTGATCCAATTTGGCCAATAGCAGCATTGCACCCATAGCAATGGGCAATGCATCAACTATGTGATGTAATGAAGAAAGAAAGGGTTAGTATTAGTATGAAAATAGCTCATTTTCCACCTAAACCAAGTGTAAGTCCCTCAGGTTCTTCCTTGCAATCTGCTTCAACCTAAAATAAAAGAAGGGGTACTATTAAGGAAAAAAAGTAGATTGAAATAATACATTTCAAGAAACAAAAGTATGATTGGCAGCTTTTGTGAAGCCTGAAAGATAAGAGGATAAAAAAAATAGTGATGCTACAAGTATGAAAAAAATGGTATTTAGTCATTTATACATTATATTTGTAATAGTTAATAAAAGGAGAATACAACCTCTTGCCAACTTGTACAATAATCATTTAAACTTAATATGTGGCTATACCTTTGTAAAACTTGTTTCATTTGGAAAACCTACTTATTACATAAAATGATGTCATTTAGGACAAAAATAGGTCAATTCACCAGTGTAAAAACAAAACATTTGAAGCAACGGGACATAGTGGAATGAGTTAACTATACACAATCAGTATTGGATAAATCCAACACCTCATTCCTAATAGGATCATTAAGATTTGGTCTCATTAATTGTTGGATTTCTTCCTGCTTGAGAGGTGTTCCACCAGCTTGGAAAGAGTATGAAAATTCAAAGCCTGTCCTTAAACCTTTGAGACAAAAGAGTTATGGCATGTTTGTATAGAAGGAAAAGAAACAAAGGGCCATAAAAGTAATGGCTGTTATAATAATTGAACTAGCCAAAGGCATCACCAACAATAATGTGTGGTCATTTAAAGGGTCATTCACATTGTCACATCAAGAGACAAACACTAAACTTATTGGCCAGTAATTGGACACACAATACATACATTGTACCTTGTCATAATTGCCCCCACCCTCCTCCCTCTCTAAACCCAACCAAAAGGAAATTCATTGTATAAAAGATTCATGCCACACTAATGGCTCTATCTCTAGTACAGATTTAAATAGTGGTGACATCAATCAATAGAAAAAAATTATTTGATCAAGACTTGAGAACATATCACCTTAAATGGTGAAAAATGATTTTCTAATGTCAGTTATACAATGATGTGGAATACTCATAGCCTTAGTACTAGCCACCACTGTTTAGTTGCCTGACTTTACTTTCTAGCAGATACAAAGCAACATTTAGGAGGTGGCCACCCTTAGATGACTGTCAGCTATCTTCCAATGGCAGCTGATCTCCACAAATCTTTCAAATGAATATAATTTAATTAATACATGCTCTTGCTCGTAATTTCTTTTTAACATTAATGTCCATACAACCTCTACTAAGTAGAATTTGATGTGTACAAGCCACTAGAAATTTAGTAAATGACAAGAAAACATATTAATAGATCTAACTAACTTACCAAGGGAAATAAACCCCATAGTATAATGTCCCTCAAACAACAAGCAACCAGAAACTTTTTTATTTTTAAAACAAGGCAATGTTGCTTTCTTTGAACTTACAAATAACAGCATTCAGGGATCAATCATATGAGAAGATAATGAGAACTTTCTAAATACACATTTTATGTTTGTGCTCATGAATCATGATAACTCTTCAAGACTATAATTTAAGCACCTTTCTCCAAAATGAATCATCAAATGTTCTCTAAACATATTTGTTGCTTCTTAGAAATAACTAATCAAGGTTTTGGTTAAGTAATTAGCATATAAAGTACCATTCAAGAGTAGATCACAAGCCTAAACTTTCTCCTACATAATTGGATTTCAAGAATCAGTCTCCATCATTTCTAGAACTATTTCCATGCAAATGCCAAACCTTGACAACAAATGAAAACATGTATTGTCACAACTTACATGTCTCGTTTAAAATAAAAATAGAATTTAAATTTTTAGGATTTATGGTAAATAACCCACTTTGCAAAAGGGGAAGAGACAAAAATCATAAAACTATTAGAAACAGTGAGAAAATAATAGAATCACCTAATCATAGTTGATCACTTCCTAGTAATCAGTCAAAGAAATTACAGATAGTTACCTTTTCATTTATCAAAAAATCATGTCAAACTTTTATTATTATATTTGATGCTTCTTTCCAAAAACAGGAGCTCTTTCCACAGCTTATGCATCATACTTCTTACCATGACTACTCTTGTTTCATTTAAGAATCCCATTGATAAACTCTCATTCATATTTCACTTAGAAAATAAAAATTTTGTCAAAGCATTGCAAAAATACCAAAAAGGGCAATAAGTAATTTCTGAAGTAAAGAACAAAATAGAAAATGGTAAAAGTAGCTAATTAGTGCGATAATGCTCCCCAATTCCTCTACATATTAATCAAGGAAACACCTTTTAAAGTAATCATGGAATGAGGCCCAGAGAGAGGCCATAAAAAAGTCCTATTTCATTAAATATCTAAAGGATATGAACTTCTTGGAAGATAGAATCTTTCCTCTCGAACCAAATACACCAAATAACATCATAAACAGAACACAGCCACAACATTTTAGTAACAACTGGTCCAACTCCAAGCTTGGAAGGTCTTGCCAATTTTTAACCAAAGACTCCACGCAATCTCTTCAAATAGAGTAGCCTTCCTTAAAATGTAAAAATGTGCAATTGTTATCAAACTATAACCAAACACAGCATACGTATAAGGAGTCAGCACATTGTGGGCTGTACGATGTGCAACATGCCATCAATATTACAACCCTACATAATATACAAATCAAGAGAAAGCACTCTAGATTATATCAATCTATATCATATAATTAGTATTAATTAGTTTATTCATGCTATTCAAAAGATGAACTTGTATAGGTACTAGAAGCAAAATAGTACATACTAGGACAAAAATTTAGAGCACCATACAAATAGTATTAACTAAAATTTTCTTGAATAGGTTATCAAAAAGATGATTCTTATACTAATGAAGCAAACTCTTCTTTGCTCCCAAAGTGCATAAAGGCTAACCCTACATACATCTAGAATCCTTGTCATCTTCACAAGCTACTAAAGTATATCAAATATTGGTAAAGTTTTCTTTTCCATTACACTAGTTGATCTCTTTCTCAAATTGTAATATCATATCCACCATTTAAGACAAAAAATCTTAAAAACAAGTCACTGCAAAAGATTTTAGATTGATTTCATCACTTCTCTAATTACCATAGCTAGGGATACTCATGTTTACAATTTTCAACCACAAAACTTTATCATACAATTGAAGGAACAATAACTATAGTATATTTAATTATAGTCTTTTCTATTAAAAAAATGTTGTTAACAACTAATAAAAATCACAAAAACCAAAGAACCAAAAAATGTGAACCTGGTGGCAAAAGAAACATAGTGTATATTGTATCATGCATCCTAGGGCAATTTGAACTAAATATCAACAGTAAGAGCACATTAGAATATTGTGTATATAATAGATATAAGTAAGAAATGCATGATGAAAAAAGTTATGCCACGGTTGACCATAAAAAATTTCAAACTTTACCAGCTGAATTAAGGTAATCAAACAAGTTGTACACAAACACAAATTTTATGCAAGGGATTATGCTAGTGTCCCTACTATGTTCTCAGAAATCGTTGAGCACATTATGATGAAAATAAACAAAATATTGATTATTTCATATAGTTTGTCATGTCCTTTTGTTTCTAAATCAACTTTTGCCTAATAAGCTACTTGATTTAATTACTGACTTCACATATAACATAACTAGTTAACATGTAACAAATGTTTAGTGACTAAAGTAGTAAAGTACTACTTGAAAATGACATAAAATTATTGTCTGTAACATTTATCCATTGAACAGCATGTGCAACTTTTTTTCTCAAAATAACTTCAAGGCATGGAAAACAAATAAATTATTTGCACCAAAGTTATATTTTAAATTTTCCTCTTCGCTCTATGAATTATCTTTGAGACTTCAAATGTTATTATGTCAACGTCTATCTCTCTTTCAACCAAAACAAAGGAAAGGAAAAATGAAGAAGAAAAATAAGCAACACTAGCAAAAATAAATAAATGAATCAATAATTTCAAGTGTAATGATTGTAGTAATAATGAAAAAAGATGCCTAATAGAAGACTATAAAACTTTAACAAATGCAGCAAGCTTGTAGCTAATATAAATGGAGCAACAAGTGATGTAAGTGGCACACCTAAAAGAATAACACAACAAAGAATATAACATATAGAATCATTTCACAACAATCTGATATAAGATAACAATATGTATAATATAACTTTTTACAAACAAACAAACTAACTAAAACAGCAATAGTGAAATAAGCTAATGAGAACCCCAACAATAGAATTGGATTCCTAGTAGGCACAAAACATATGCAACATAAGCTATGTGACACACAAATGAGTCCAAATGGGTTATTGTCTTCATAAGTCACATACTTTCATAAAAAGTCAGTGAGGCATAAAAGCATTTCATGATCATGGCAATGTTCAAAATGAATGTGTCAACAAAAGAACATATTGGGGTAAATTCACCAACGATTGCACACTAAAGATATTGTCATTTTGGATTGCATCTTTATTCATAAATCATAAGCATATATGACATGAAGAAATGAGATACAGAGATAACCAATTGATTGAAATAGCAGTGTAACAAGCTCGGACATCAATTTCACCTTGATTAGGCATCCTGATTAAAGTATTCAATAATGCAAAAAGAACTAATTAACAAGGATGGACTAGATCAAATCAACATTGAAACTAATAAGAACTAATGCATCAGTACGCCATTATTTATAACGAATCTGTTGCTTTGAAATAACATAATAAGCTAAAATAGATCTAAACTCTTATTTCTAAAACAACATACGGAGATGAATAAGATATCCCACTTGAATCCCCCACCAAGATGTTTCATTCAACACAAGAACCTAGACAATTTATGTCTAGAAAATTTGATATTAATTTTAAAGACCTTATGAATACTTCCAAATGTCTAAAAATTATAGCTAAAACAAGAAATATAATATTCCATACTATGAAAGCTTGCTTTCAAGAGAATAAACTAACCACCTATTAATTGATGACAAAGATTTCTTACCACCCAAAGTAATTATTGAATTGACTACAACATAAGTCATGGCAAAATGAGGTATCTAAGGAAGACAATAAGCATATTTATCATTTTAAACTTTCAAAGAATGCAAAGACACAACATTATAGCCTTAAACGTTCAAAAAATTCAAATTCTTCAAAGTTGGCTGTGTAGCAACAAATTTTTAAAAAGTTTAGGGGGAAAAGAAAACATAATGTTAAGTGTCTAGCCTTCCCCCCTTACTAGCCAAAGAAGAAAAGATAAGATTAAAAGAAGTACTTAATAAATTTTTAACAACAAGATGACATGAGGACAAAACTAATAATATGAAGGCATCACACATTCAATTACAATTGATTAAACTCTAATACTACAGCCTTTTAGAGCCACCCAGCCAATTCATTTGAGCATTGTGCTAAATAACACCCCATTGCTTACAGTATGCTACATATGTATAGAGCCATACATTACCTCATTGCTAAAATGTTATCACCTATTTTTTATGCTCAAATAAATTAATATAACAATTTACATGAGAGCAAGAGATGAAAAATGCAATTTCAGAGAGAATGAAATATAGAGAGGTTAAGAATAAAGTCTACCCAAATTTCAAAACAAATCTATTGATATACTAGTGGTAGATTTCAACAAGAACATAGTTCAACACTCATCAACAAATAGGTGAAAAGTAGAATAGATGCTTGCCTAACCAAGTCCACCACCGTATCCACCATTTAGATCTTGCAAGTATAAGAAAACCATGGAAGTGAAATGGAATGAGGAAAAACTGGCCAAGAAAGAATTATCTATCTTAATGAAAAGAACACTAAACATGTCATGCTTACACAATGACAACTAATGTATCAGCTAATAACAACTAATGATCAAATCACCAATAACACAATATATATAAGTGACAATGAAATTGTAGATTGTCATTAATATACAAGTTAAGGAGCTAAGAAGCTCACCCAATGAGAAATGAACCAAATTAGCAGCAACAGCCACAGCAACACCACTAGAGGTGCCACTTGGAACTTGAGCAAGCATAGTAGGATTGGTTGGTGTTCCATAGTGCTTATTCTCACTACTAATACTGAAAATAAAGAACGTTGAAAAAAATAAACATTTTATCATAACCAAAAAAACCCAACATATTGAATCAAGGGTCAAAAACAATGTCATACTACACCCAGTGTGCAGTATCCATGCATAAAACTCACATTTGTTATTAATTAAATAGTAAAAAATGTATACAAGTTACATCTGGTTTCTATTTGGTATGCTACTAGTACAACTAAGTCCAAAAAGGTTTGAAATTTTTGTTTGTACAGTACTAACTACAAACAACTTAATAACTTAACATCAACATATATTTCTTCAAAAGTATCAGTCCTTATTTTAAAGTAGGCCTGAAGGATATCTTACAAGCAAAAAATCAAACAAACACCCACCTATTTATTGTTAATAGAGGCTTTAAGCACGCAAATTAGAGCAATGGCTATTAAAACAAATTATACTTAATTCGATCTTGACATAATATTTGGGTTATGGCATTCCCTATAGTTTCATATGATGCCAGCAATAAATTAGAAAACTAAGGCATGTTACATATGCATATTAGAATAGTGGCTATCAATACAAGTTCTCCTTCATTCCATTTTGTCATAACCTTAGGAACTCAGGTGCTCTCCAGAATTCTAATATGATAGTTATCTATGGAAGTTTGGAAGTAGGAGATTAAGGTTGCTAAAAGCAAGATGATTAGGAGAGTGTTATTGGATTCCTTATATGGCAAAAGGAACGTAATTTGAAGCATATTTTCCAATAGACTTTGCTGCAAAGGTTGTGCACTAATCATTCAAACTTTTAGGTTAACTCTTGGGCTGAATCTAGACAGCATAACCTTTAAAGATCAATCATTTCACTAACTAAATTGATGGGGAGATTAATTTTGTTCAAATGTTTTCTTTTCAATAAATTGCTAATTACCTTGGCAAGAAACACAAACCCTAACCCCCTTCCCACTAAGATGAAGCCCAAGGGGTTATTGTTGAAATGTCATTTGTTGAAATGGATGCAGAAAAAGACCCAGTTAGGCACTTATCAGTTTCTGTATTACATTCAATTACATCTACAGTTGATAGGCTACAGTAAAATTGCAAAAGAACATGATACCAACCCATATGCTAGTTCATCCACAATAGTTCTCCCAATGCAGGTTGCACGGCCTTCAACAAGAGCAAAAACTACAGGAGATGTTCGAGAAGCTGCTTCATGTGTTCTTGCCCAATCTAGATGGCCAAACATGGTAACTTTGCCATCTATGTGAAACCTGGCAACCATTTGACAAGATTCTTTCTTTTAATTTAAAGACCACATGAGCTACAATAGCAACTGTAAATGTGCATAGAGAGGTAGCCCATGGACCTAGCTCTACATGCAAATGAAAATTAAAGAATAGAAATTCTTCAGAAAAACCAAAGAATTCATTATATGGATTCAAGAAAGGAAAATTTTTTGTAGGAAGAAGTCCAAATATACATAATGAACAGAGTGCAGTGAGATATTAGAGTCAGCCAACCAAGCATGACAATAATCTAACTCTCTATTTTGCAATTCCCTTCACAAATTTTCCCAAGAAACGAAGAAATCTACAAGAAGAGAGAACTAAAGAGTGTCTCACATGTCAAAAATGGTGAAAGTGAGGCCAATGAGTGGATGAGGAGCTTTAAAGGGAGCGGGTTATGGTGGAGGAAGTAGCAAAAACTTCTCGACAAAAGCACCAAAGTCTTCTATGATAGTCTTCTTGACTTTCTAGTCATCAACAGAATTCCAACAAGAGCCAACCCCAAAGGAACCCAAACATTGACGGATTGAGACGCTTGCGTTCGACAAAATTCCACAAATCCACAAAATGAATTCCTAGAGATGAACGGAGAAGAGTGGGATGGAATAGTAAAGCATAGAAAGGATTGAAACCTAGAGAGAGACTGGGAGAAAGAGTAAGCAAGGACGGAAGTACCAAGCTGAAACAATATATAATCACAAAAAATTTATGAAGTCTTTTGAGTTTTGGCTATTTTCCTCCATTGCCATGTCACTATTTCAAAATATGATTTTATTGATATGAAAAAATTAACTTTTATTAAATTAATCAAATTAAAAATTTTCATAGAAAGATATCATCTTTTTAACTGTCTTTTCTTTTTATATTTATATTTTTAATTTTTTCATTAAATTTAAATTATTATATCTATTAAATTTCATAAACTACATTATAAAATTTAACTAATTTAATAATCTTTACAACGTAAGAATAACTTTTTTTTTATTGTTGCAATGGATAATTGTGAGTTGAATATACTAAAAAAATTTATAATAAAATTAAGATAGAACCATTATATATTTGTATATTAAAAAGAGAGTTCTTTAATTTTTTTTTTGTATATTTATTGTCACCACAATTAAAGAATCAAAATTAAACCAAAAAAAATTTGTATAAACAAATAACTGACTAATTGTCAAAATAGGAAACAATTATTTAAATTAATTTATTGTTAAAAGTTATTTATTATTATAATAAATATTAACGCATATTATTATCATAGAAAATTTATATATTATAAAAGAACTCTTAAGAGTGAGCATTTATTATTCTAATAAATATTAACATTAGTAATTGAAAATAAAATTAAATAATTGAAATATACTAAAATTTAAAATTAAAATTTATTAACATTAAATAATTTAAAATAGTTGAAAAGCAAAATAAGGAAACAATAAAGAAAACTCCTAAGCATCCTTCCACACTAAAGCATAAAATTACTAGAAAAAGAATAAAATGGTGAGTTTAAAAAATGAGTTGGGAGAATTGAAAAGTGGAAGTGAGCTGTAGCTTCTAATTAATGTAAGAATATTTCATGAATTTGGGTTATCATTGATTGGTTGAGTTTTAGTTTTACAAAACAAGTTAAATGTGTAGTCTAATTAAATAATAATAATAAGGATGAGTTAGCTTTTTGGATGTGTGTAGAGTTGATTTTTATAATTTCTTACGGGTAGGTTATAGGGTTTTGTTTGAGGCCAAATTCCTTTCTTGTCTTATAAATATTTGTCTATTGGTAGCTACTCGATACAGCCATTCAATACTATGAATAAGGAAAAGGAGAGGAAAACTTTGATTTCAATGGGTATACTTGTACATGTAAAGTTTGCATTAGTGTTTTCTCTCAGGATTATTGTTGTGTATGCTTGAATCTCTTCTTTAGTAGCAACGGTTTAGTAAGAATTTGTTGTCACATTAATTTGCTGCCATGGAATCAATTTATTTTTCTACTATGTCGTCAAATTGCTCAGTAAGAACTTTAATCTTGATTCTTGATTAATTATATAATTGTGTGGTTTGAGATTAGTATAAATATTAAAATTATTACATGTGGTACTAGAGCATGTTATACTCAATCTAAAACCCCAATTGTTTTGCATCTTTAATTTAAGATATAAGATGCATTTTGTGAAATTATTCTGTTGTGTCAAAGTGCAAGATTATTTCTTCCAAATATATACAACTTTAGAATATTTAGAATAAAGCATGATACAAATGTGATCTATGTTTACCTATGCATGTTGCTTTTTTTTAGTCTATGCGGTCTAAATCTTAAATGCTGACCACTAACAAATTTTTTCTCTTTTAACACATTTTGACCTTATTATTTATTACTAGAAAGAAAATCATATTCCATTCATGAGAAAGTTGTTTTCTTAAGCGTTGGGATTCAAAAGGGAATGTTGTCCTTTTTGCCATTAATCTTGTGAATTGAATCAAAAAGAATTCCTAGGAAAATCCATTGAAGCTCACCTTTGAGAACGCCATCATTCTAGGTTATTTGGCAGAAAGAAACCCATTTGACAAATGCCATTTACAATTTGGAGCCATTGGCCACCATGCTTCTTCTAAGAACTTTCGTGCCATGGGTTGTTGTGGCACCATGGCATGGTTTGCAAACTAGGTTGCAGCATTGATGAAGCATCTAAGTCACAGTGTGAAGCTTAGGTTGCGAGAGATTCAATGCGTTGTAGAGATGCAACTAAAATTTGGTGGAACCAACCATTTTGGATTAAAGGTACACTTAGGTCCATGTGGCTAGTGGGTTGGGTTTCAATTCAAACTGCCAAATGCTAAACTATCATAAGAGTTTATTGGTTCTGCATTGAAAAACCACGGTATTGTCTTCCCAAGTTATACAAAGTTGAAGATGAGCAAGAGTGGGATCTAAACCTATGGTTAGCAATAACTTAGCCCCAATGCTAATATGGGTCAAGGACAAATGTCTCCTCTTGGTCAGTTATAATAATAATTAACAAATAAGTTTAACATTAGAAAAAAACTAAAAAGTAAATGTACTTATGTTTTATGGTTTAAGGCTCATGTGTGGGAGGAATAATTTTTGACACCTTTTCTCTATAGACTAAGATGAGGCTACTTTTTTTGGCTTGATTTTCATATGATTAGAACTAATTGTTTTGTATAATTTTTTGGTTTGAGAATTATTTAGATAAAGAAATTATTAACTAAAAACTTAATAGGCTAAGGTATGATCCTTGCCAAAAATTTTGTTGATAAGATAAATGCTGTTGCCACAATGGCACATTTATTAAATCAATTAAAATTTTTATTGTACTTAATAGAGATGTTTATGTTATTTAAATTAATTTATGTAATATTTTTGTCTACAAATGATTATTATATAAATTATTTAAGTGACATGTAGCCTCTAAAATGATAGATATGTTAATTATCTTGCTACCTATAGGTATTAGATATTAATTTTACCTATTATTTTATTACTGTGATATTTTAAATTATCTTAAAAGGATGTGATATTCCTATTGAAAATTTTATTAACAATGATAAATGTTTGTGACCATAGTAACTCATTTGTTTAAATAAATAGATTTTCTATTGTAAATATAGGATGTTATTACTATTTAATTAATTTGTGTAGCATTCTACCCACAGGTAGTTATTACATAAATTGTTTAAACGAGCATGGAGTTGTTAAAATAATGATAATTTAGGAATCTTCTACACACAAGTATTGGACACTAAATTTGTTTTTCATTTTATAACTAGTTACTTTTAAGGAATTACCATAACATATTCTTAATTTGAAATTATTGTTGTTTGTCCATATATTTGGGCAAAATACATATAATCCCATACGCTTTACCTCATATGCAAAAGACCCCTTGCACTTCTAATTGCATGAAATAAAATCTTATACTTTACACATTGTGCAAATCACCCCATCTATCTCAAACCATTTGTTCCTCTATTAGTGGCCTAGAACACAGGTCAGGTCATTCACCTAGGAACTAGTTTGCAAATTGAACCTTAATCCCAAAATCAACCCAAGCACCCACATAATTGTAACCCCAAATTGATCCACAAGAACCCTAAGCGCCAAATTGACCACAAATTAAAGGCAAATCGAAGGCAACTCATTTCGGTCTCCTCTTTGAAGGCTACTACTCCATTCCAACGTGAGGAGGTAGTGGTGAGGAGGTTTTAGCATAGGTCACTCAAACTTACTCTATTTTTGATTGTTGCTCCATTTCTACACTCCATTTTAGCATGGACCATTCACCAAATCCAAGGTATATAATTAAACTCCTTTGCTTCAATGACCATGTATACCGCACTAAATTTCTAATATTGTCTAGTGGCAACAATTTGTAGCAGATTGAGTGTGGTCCTCATTGATAGTGAACATGTGTGTGTTCCAAGACCATTATTGAATGTTAATATAAAGTGAGTGGTTCCCTTCTTTTTTTGAATTGATGAACACACATAGAATTTTATAATGGATTATTTGCAACTAATATGTCATAAAGCAAAATCTTTATGATGGAAGTTCACAAAGTAAGTGCTTCCCTTTGCAACTATAGGTAACTTTTGATTGATTAAAGCAACTCGGTTATAAGACAGATATTGACTCAATTTCCCCTTGTTTGTTAGTGATTTTACACACTTTCAAATGAATTAAAAAAGTGCATCTATACCTTAACCTAGTAGCCCCCCTTCCCCACCAAAAAAAAAAATCCTAGATTTCACATGTAGCAATGATGATGCTAGGGAGACTTTGCTGAAAGATGTCACGTTGTATAGCAATGTTAGTAATGCTAGTGCTTCCACATATGTTGCTAATTGAGAATAATTAATTAAAAAATTGAATGGTTTAAAACTTAAGTGTGGATCAAGAAAAGTGTTTGAAGTTTTGAGGTTTGCTTTAAGGGAAAGGAAAGTTTGAGTTTGAAGGTTGGAAATAGCATATAATTTAGACTTACCAATTACAAAGAAAGTTCTTCACTTGGCTCATCATTGTGGCCAACCTTGCTACTTTGATCACAAGTGCTTCCACTTCCACCTATGTTAGCCAAGATACAATCATTAAAATTTATATAATTTTTACTAGGGGAATTTGTAGCTAAAACCTTGGATACCATGCTCATAATATTAAATTAAGTTGATTTAGTATCAAGAAACCTTTTTTTTTTTTTAATTTTTCAACAAATACAGCAGCCTATGTTATTCTAGTAGAAGGATGGCCAATTTGTCCTTGATTATTGTAGCAGCAAGAGTGGTAAGCTTACTTTGAGGTTACCCTAAGAACTAAAATATGGAACTTTGGGCACAAAATGCTTCTGAGTTCCAAGAGGAAAAATAAGTACCCTATGATGACTTTCCATTGCCTATAGTTACTAGATTTGCTTTGACCTCTTTGTCTCACAAATTGGTTCAACTTCTTAAATTGGGTGCAAAGTTTTACACATTACTTTTTTATTAGTAAGTGACATACACAAACTTAATTTAGTGTCTTGAGTCATGATATGTTACCAACCTGATAATTGATATGATGCATAGCCATGCATTAATACACTGCTTTCATGTTTCTTCTATGTATATGATATTCCATGGATAATTCAAAGATGGGAACAATAGGGGAAGAGGTTGGTCATGCTTTATTGCCCAACAATGGATAAAACTTTGGTACTTTAATTTATGTTAATATCCATTAGTTTCACACGACATGTGGTTTATGTCTATGGTGAGTTTGAATGAGAAGGACTAAGATGAGAGTGAAGGGTAATAAAGCTATATATGACCATTTAACAAGTCATTTGACTAAAATTATTTAAATTAGTAGATATAAGCTCATCCCTTTGGTAAAAAAATGTTTCAAGAGCCGTGTGTCCTATATGATGCCATATACCTCCTTAATCCTCATAGGTTATTCTTTCTGTGTGACCAATATTAAATGGGATATCCATGCTTGTCTTTGACTCTAAAGATGATGGTTTGAAGTTATTAAAATTATGATGTAGAAATACAAACCACTTTTAGTTCACCACTTGATTTGTCTTTTGTTTTTGAATTATTTTTACATTTTTATATAGATTGAGTTTTAATTTTTTTTAATTACTAAATTACAGATTGCTCAACAAAATGTGTGAAAGTTATCTTGCTTCTCTATTTCATATCTAAAGTTCAAGTGACAAATCCTACATTGGAATTTGACCCCTTTTGAGCAAGACACTCGGTTATGTGATGATTAGCCTCTTAGCCCTCCTTATTTTGGTTATGTGATGTTTATTTATGCCTCCCAAGTCCCAATCTGTCATATGTTGTCTCTTTCTGTCTAAAACTTCTCTTCCCCACTCTTGCCCTCTCTATGTCTCTCTCCCTTTCTCCCTCTAGTTCTCTCTAAAATTTCTCTTTGACTTGCTTTATTTGAAACTTCTCTTTCTCTCTTTAAAACTTCTCATTTTGTATAAAACTTCTTTATCTCTCTTTCTCTATCTCTCTCTTCTCTTCCCTTACACACTTCTCTCTCCTCCTATGTCTCTCTACCTCCCTATTACTCTCTCTATCTCATGCTCTCACTCTTCCCAACACTCACACACTCTCTTTCTCCCCAACAATCTCTCTTACTTTCTCCTCTCACCATACTCTCTCTATCTCATCCTCTCACTCTTCCCAACACTCACACACTCTCTTTCTGCCCAACAATCTCTCTTACTTTCTCCTCTCACCATACTCTCTCTCCCTCTTTGTTCCACCCTCTCTCTCTCTCTATCTTGCTCTTTCTCTCTACCTCTCTCTCTTTCTTCTCTCTCTTCCTCTCCCTCTCTATCTCTCTTGCCAAAACTTCTCTTTCTCTCTCTTAGAAACTACTTTATCTCTCTCTATCTCTCTCCATTAAACTTCTTTCTCTCCCATGCTCTCTCTCATAAACTTCACTTTCTCACTGCCTCTTTGTCTCTCTTTCTGTTGAATTCTTTTTCTAAAACTTCTCTTTCTCTCCCTCTCTCTAAATCTTCCCTTTCTCTCTTTGTGTCTCTCTTTCTTTCATTCTTTCTAAAGCTTCCCTCTCTCTAGCTCTCTCCATAACACTTCTCTCTCTTGTTCGTGCTAAAACTTCACTCTCTCTCTCGTTCTCCCTAAAATTCTCTCTCTTTTCCTCTCCCCCTAAAACCTTTCTCTCTCCTCCTTTAAAACTTCTTCCATATGTAGTGTTTGTCTCTCTTAAACTTCTCTTATATGCTCTCTCTCTCTCTCTGTCTCCTAATCTCTATCTCTGTCTCTCTACATCTCTCTCCCAATCTTTGTCTCTATCTCTCTACCTCTCTCTGTCTTATTCCTTTGCCCTCCCTCTTTGTCCTTGCCTCCAGAACTTCTCTTTCTCTCTCTCTCTTAAACTTTTTTCCTCCTATCTCTCCCCTAAAAACTTTAACTTCTTTATCTGTTTACTTGTTTATCTCTCTCTCTTGCCCTACCTTTCTTCCTCTCTTTCTATCTTCTCTATCCAACTCTCCTTCTTTGTCTCTCTTTGAGAAACTTTTCTTTCTCTCTCTTGCCCTTCCTCTCTCTGAAACTTTTTTCTCTCCCACTCTCTATCTCAACAACTTCACTTTCTCTCTCTGTTTGTTTGCTTGCTTGTCTCTCCCTCTCTCTGTCTCTTTCTCCTAATCTTCTCTTTCACTCTCACTTTCTCTTTTTCTTTCATTCTTTTTAAAGCTTCCCCCTTTCTCTAGTTCTCTCTCTAAAACTTCTCTCTCACTTTCTCTCGTTCTCTCTAAATCTTTTGTCTCTCTGGCCTACCCTAAACCTTTACTCTCTTTCTCTCTCTCCTCCTCTTCTAAAACTTCTCTAATATGCTATCTCTCTCCCTAGAAACTCTCTTATACACACCCTTTCTCACTCTAAAACTTTTCTATCTTTTTTTACATAAAAGTTTTTTTCTCTATTAGTTCTCTACCTCTCACTAAAACTTCAGTCTCTAAAGCATCTCTCTCCATCTTTCCCTTTCCTGCTCTAAAACTTTTGTCATATACTATCTCTCTATCTCTGAAACTTCTTTGTCCCCCACTCTATATCTCCCTCTCTCTTTCTCTTTCTCTCTTTTTCTATATGAAAGTTCTCTCTCTCTCTCTCCATCTCTTGTTCTCCTTAAAACTTCTCTTCGACTTGCTCTCTTTGAAGCTTCTCTCTCTCTCTCTCACTCTCACTCTCCCCAACACCTCCCTTTCCTTAAAACTTCTCTTGCTGTCTCTCTAAAATTTTTATCTCTCTCTTTCTCTCTTTTTCTAAACTTTGTCTCTGACCTCTCTATCTCTCTTTGTCTCTCTTTAAGATTTCACTCTCTTTCTCTTTCCCTCTCCTAAAACTGCACACTCTCGCTAAATGTATCTCTATTTTCTTTCTCTCTCCCTCACTCTCTCTTTCTCTCTCTTTTTCTATATAAAAGTTCTTTATCTCTTGCTAGCTTTCTCTAAAACTTCTCTTTGTTTCTCTCTTTGTCTAAAATTTCTCTCTCTCTCTCTAATAGTTCTTTTGGTCTCTCAAAAACTTCTAACTGTCTCTTTCTCTCTTTGTCTAAACTTTGTCTCTTACTAACTCTATCTCTTTCTCTCTCTCTTTCCCTCCCCAACACATACACCTACCCTTCCTCTCTCTCTCTCTCATTCTCCCTCTCTCTTGCTCTTCCCAACACTCACACACTCTTTGTCTTATTCTCCCCAATACTCACACACACACACTCTCTCTCTTGCTCTTGCTCTCTCTAACACTCACTCACTCTCTCTCTCGCTCTTGTTCTCTCTAACACTCACTCTCTCTCTCTCTCGCTCTTGTTCTCTCTAACACTCACTCACTCTCTCTCGGTCTTGCTCTTGCTCTTGCTTTTGCCAATATTCATACTCTTTGTCTACCAAACAATTTCTCACTTTCTCCCCCTACCATTCTCTCTCTATTTTCTCTCTTTTCTAGTCCCTCTTTGTCTCTTTTGCCAAAACATCTCTTTCTCTCTCTCTCAAAAACTTCACTTTATCTCTCTCTGTCTCTTTCTTTGTTTTCTCTTTCCTACTTTGCCTTTCTACCTCTCTTGCCAAAACTTCTCTTTCTCTCTTAAATTTCTTTCCTACTCTCCCTCTCTGTCTCTCTAAAACTTCTTTCTGACTTGGTCTCTTTGAAACTTCTCTCCAAAACATCTTTCTCTATCTCCTCCTTTCCTACTCTAAAACTTTTGTCATACACTATTTCTTTATCTCTAAAACTTCACTATCCCCTACTTTCCCTCTATGTCGCTCACTCTCTCCTTATCTCTTCCTCTTTCTCTCTTTTTCTATATGAAAGTTCTCTCTCTCTCTCTCTCTCTCTGTTGTTCTCTCTAAAACTTCTCTCAAATCGATCTCTTTGAAACTTCTCTCTCTCTTGCTCTCCCCAACATCTCCTTCTCTCTTTCTAAAACTTGTCTTGATTTCTCTTTAAAACTTTTGTCTCTCTTTCTCTCTTTGTCTAAAACTTGTCTCTCACTAACTCTCTATCTTTTTATCTCTCTCTAAAATTTTAGTCTCTCTCTTTCTTTCCCTCTCCTAAAAATTGCACTCTCTCTAAAATGTATATTTATCTATCTTTCTCTCTTCCTTACTCTGTCTTTGCCTTTTTTCTATATAAAGTTCTTTGTCTCTCCCTAACTCTCTCTAAAACTTCTCTTTGTTTCTTTGTCTAAAATTTATGTGTCTCTCTTTCTCTCTATCTATCTAAAAGTTCTTTTGGTTTCTCTCAAAAACTTTTGTTTGTATCATTTTCTCTTTCTCTAAATTTGTCTCTCACTAACTCTATCTCTCTCTCCTTCCCTAACACATATACTCTCTCTATCTCTCTTGCTCTTGCTCTCCCCAACACTTATACACTGTCTCTCACTCTCCCTAATACTCACACACTCTCTCCCGCTCTCACTCTCCTTAACACTTACTCTCTCTCCCTTCTCGCTCTTGTTCTCCCCAATACTCACACTCTCTCTGCCAAACAATTTCTCTCACTCTCTCCCCATACATTCTCTTTCTATCTTCTCTCTCTTCCTCTCCCCCTCTGTCTCTCTTGCCAAACCCTCTCTCTCTTTCTCTTAAAACTTCACTTTATCTCTCTCTATCTCTCTATTTGTTTTCTTTCCCCTACTTTCGCTCTTTTTCTCTCTCTCCAAAACTTCTATTTCTCTCTCTTTTAAACTTCTTTCTCTCCCACTCTCCCTTTTTGTCTCTCTCTATAAAACTTCTCTTTCTTTCTCTCTCTTGAACTTCTTTCTCTCCCATTCTCTTTCAAAAACTTCACTTTCTCTATTTGTATATCTATCTATTTGTGTGTGTGTCTCTCTCTCACATTCTCTCCCTAAAGACAAAGACAAGTTTTAGAGAGAGAAGCTTTTGGAAATAAGAGAGATAGAGATAGAGAAAAAGAAGTTTTAGAGTGAGAGAATGGGACAAAGAAAAGTTTCAAAGAGAAAACAACAGTTAGGAAGAGAAATTTTAGAAAGAGAGAGAAGAAGAAGAAAGTTTCAGAAAGAGGGTAAAAGAGAGAGAAAAAGAGAAAGATAAGCTCTAAAGAGAAAGGGAGAGAGACAAAGAGAGAAGTTTTTGAGAGAGAAAGAGAGTGAGTGAGAGAGGAAGGGAGACAGAGATAGAGAGAACTTTTAGAGAGAAAGAGCACTTAAACTTCTTTCTCTTCCACTCTCTGTCAAAAGCTTCCTTCTCTCTCTCTCTCTCTCTCCCCTTCCACAAATCTTATTCTTTCTAAAGCTTCCCTCTCTCTCTTTATGTTTCTCCATAAAACCTGTCTCTCTCTCTTGCTCTCCCTAAAACTTCACTCTCATTGTCTCTTGCTCTCTCTCACTCTTTGTCTATCTCTTTCTTGCTCTCCCCCCTTTCTCTCTCTCTCTAAAACTTCTCTTTCTCTTTCTATCTATCTCTCTCTAAAACTTCCTCTCTCTCTCTCTCTCCAAATCTTCTCTTTCTCTCTCTAACTCTCTTTCTTTCATTCTTTCTAAAGCATCCCTCTCTCTTTAGCTCTCTCCCTAAAACTTCTCTCTCTCTTGCCCACCATAAAGCTCTACTGTCTCTCCGCCCTCCTCTAAAACTTCTCTTAGATATTGTCTCTCTCTCTCTCTCTCTGTGGAACCTCACTTATATGATATCTATCTCTCAATTGGAAACTTCTCTCTCCCTATGCTGTCTCTATATCGATCTCTCTCTATCTTTTTCTATATTAAAGATTTTTTCTCTTTCCTTTTCTCTCTAAAACTTCTCTATCACTCCCTATATGTGAAACTTCTCTCTTTGTATAACCTCTCTCTCTCTCTCTCTCATGGTTGCTCTCCACAACATCTCCCTTTCTCTCCCTAAAACTTCTCCCTTCTTTAAAACTTCTTTTGCTTTCTCTCAAAAACTTCTTTCTTTGTCTCTCTACTTCTCTCTCTTTATCTTTTTTCTCTTGCTTGCCCTCTCAGTCCCTCTCTCTTAAACCTCTTTCTCTCCCACTCTCTCTCACAAAAACATCACTGTCTTTGTCTCTATCTCTCTCTCATTGTCTCTCTGTTTTGTTCTCTCCCTTTTGTAGTCTTCCTCTAAAACTTCTCTTTCTCTCTCTTCCTCTCCAAATCTTCTCCTTCTCTCTCTCACTCTTGCTCTCCTTAACACTCACACACTCACTCTTTACCTGTCCAATAATCTCTCTTTGTTTCTCTCCAAAACTTCTTTTTCTCTCTCTATGTTTCTCTCTTTATCCCTTAAAGCTCCTATCTATTTGTCTCCCTCTTTGTTTCTAAAATCTCTCTCTATCTCTTTGTCTCTCGCTCTCTAACATTCTCTCTGTCTCTTTTTAGAACTTCTCTTTCTCTCTCTCTCTGTGTCTATAACATCTCTCTCTTTCTCTCTAAAACTTTTGTCTCTCTTTGTTTAAAATTTCTCTCTCTTACTCTCTCCAACATTTCACTCTATCTAGGGGAGAGAAAGAGAGCTTTTAGAGAGACAACAAGAGAGTGAGACAAAGAAAGAGAAGTTTTGGAGAGACAAACAGAGTGGGTGAGTAGGAGAAAGAAGATAGAGTGAGAAAGAGATAGATAGACAAACAGACAAACAAAGAAAGAAAGTGAAGTTCTTGAGAGAGAGAGTGGGAGAAAAAATTTTGAGAGAGAGAGAGGGAATGAGAGAGAAAGAGAAGTTTTGGAGAGATAAATAGAGAGGGAGAGAGAGGTTGAGAGAGAGAGATACTGAGAGAGGAAGAGAAGAATTGGAGAAGGAGGGAAAGAGAAGTTGAAGCAAGAGACTTTGAGAGAGAGATGGAGAAAGAGATAGGCACACACAAATAGACAGAAAGAGAAAGTCAAGTAGTTAAGAGAGAGGTTTAGAGAGAAAGAAGTTTAAGAGAGAGAGGGTGAGAGAGAGAAAGAGAAGTTTTGAGAGAGAGACAGAGAGGGAGAGTAGGAGAGAGAAGATAGAGAGAGAGGCAAAGAAGGAGAGAGAGACAAACAGAGAGAGAAAGTGAAGTTTTTGAGAGAGAGTAGGAGAGAAAGAGGTTTAAAAGAGAGGGAGTGAGAGAGAAGGAGAAGGTTTGGAAAGAAAGAATGAGAATTTTTGGAGGGGAAGAGAGAGGGAGAGATAGAGTTAGTGAGAGAAAGTGTATTTGTTGAGAAAGAGAGTGGGAGAGAAAGAACTCTCTCACTTGCTCTCTTTCTCTCTCTAAAAAACTCTCTCTTTAATACTTCTTTTTCTTTCACTTTTCCCTCTAAAATTTAACTCTCTCTCTCTCTCTCTCTTTCTCTCTCCTTGTCTCTATCTCTGCCTCTTAAATTTCCCCTTCCCTCTCTCTCACACACTCTCTCTCTTCTCTCTCTAAAACATCTCTCTCACCCTCTCTCTTTCTCTCTTTAAAACTTCTCTCTATTAATCTATCTATCTTTCACTCTCTAGGTTTAAAATTTCTCTTTCACTCTCACACACACTCTCTCTGTGTTCTGTA
The DNA here is from genome assembly GCA_037013595.1 of Dicorynia guianensis. Taxonomy (NCBI): domain Eukaryota; kingdom Viridiplantae; phylum Streptophyta; class Magnoliopsida; order Fabales; family Fabaceae; genus Dicorynia; species Dicorynia guianensis. The sequence continues at coordinate 19,573,811 of JASUAB010000010.1, read as the reverse complement.
ACACACACACTCTTTCTCTCCCTCTCTCTAACTTTTTCCTCTCTTTCTCTCTCTCTTTCTCCCACTCTCTATAACTTCTCTCTTCTCGGTAACACTTCTCTCTCTCTCTCTCTCTCTCTCTCTCTCTCTCTCTCTCTCTCTCTCTCTCTTTCTTTTCCCCTCTGCCTACATCTCTCTCCCTTCCTCTCTCTCTCTTTGTGCCTTCCCCTAACTCACTCTCTCTAGCCCCAAAATTCACTCTCTTCCTCTGTCCAACATGTCTCTCTTTGTGCCTCTCTCCAACAAGTCTCTCTTTCTGGCCCCGACACTCTCTTTCTCTTTCTCACATTCTAACTCTCTCTCCCTCTCTCTTTCTCTCTATCTCTCAAATACACATTCTCTCTCTCAAAACTTTTCTCTATGTCCCTCTCTCTCTAATTCTCTCTCCCCCTAACACTTGCTCCCTTACTCACAATCTTGCTCTTTCTCTCTCACAAATACACACATTCTGTCTCTAAAACTTCTCTCTTTGTCCCTCTCTTTATTTCTCTCTCCCACTAGCACTTGCTCCCTTTCTCACAATCTCGCTCTCTCTCCGTCTCCCTCTCTTCCTTCCTCTCTCTTTCTCTCTCTCCCCAACATACACACTCTCTTTTTCTCTGACTCATTTCTCTATCTCTCTCTAAAACCTCTCTTTTTCTCTTTCTTTGCCTCTCTCTAATGCTCTCATTGAAACTTCTTTCTCTCTCTCTCTCTATCTAAATCTTCCCTATCTCTCAATCTCTCACTTTCTCTTTCTTCTCCCTCCGTTCTCTCTCTCTAAAACTTCTCTCATTCTTTGATTCTATCTCCCTTTATCTTTATCTCTCTTTCCAAAATTTTTGTCCTATGCTCTGTCTCCCTCTATCTCTTTGTCTAAAATTTCTCTCTCGAAAACTTTTCAGTCTCTCTTTTCTTGTTCTCTCTAAAACTTCTCTCCCTTTTTCTGTCTATAAAACTTCTCTACTCTCATTCCCTTAACTTTGAAAGTTCTCTCTTAGTCACTCTCTTTATCTCTCTCTATTGGTCTGCCTTTCTCCAAAGCTTCCCATTCTCTCTATAGCTCTCCCTCTACATTTGTTTGTTCTCTCTCTAAAGCTTGCCTTTCTCTCTCTATAGCTCTACCTCTCTCTTAGTCTGTCTAAAATTTCTCTCTCACACACTCTAAAAAATCACTCCCTTTCCTTCTTACCCCATCATGCCTCTATGTCTCTAAAACTTCTTTCTCTTTTTCCTTGTAAAACTTCTCACTCTCTAAAAGTTCTCTTTCCCTCTCTCTTCCTAAAACTTCTTAGTCTCTCACTAAAACTTGTCTTGCTCTCTCTCTCTCTCTCTCTCTCTCTCTCTGTCTCTTCCTCTATAAAACTTTTCACTCCCTCTAAAAGTTCTCTTTTGATATTTCCCTCTCTATCCATAAAACTTCTCTTCGTCACTCACTCTCTGAAACTTGCCTTTCTATCTTTCTCTCTCTCCCTCCCTCTAAAACTTCTGCTTTTCTTCATCTCTCTCTTGTCTCCATCTCTCTCTATATCTCCAAAACTTCTCTCTGTTTCTCTCTCTCACTCTCTTTCAATCTCTCTCTGTCTCTCTCACTCACTCTCTTTATTACTTTACAAAACTTCTCTCTCTTTCTCTCTAAAAATTTTGTCTCCCTAAAATTACTCCCTAACTCAATCTTCTCTCTCTTTTTCTATCTCTCTCACACTCTCTCTTTAAAATGGCTCCCTCTTTATCTCTCTCTGAAACTTCTCTCTCACTCACTTGCTCTCCTTCTCTCTCGAAAATAACTCTCTCTTTAAAACTCTCTTTCTCTTGCTTTCTCTCTCTAAAATTTCACTCTCTCTCTATATCTCTCACTCACTCTCTCTAAAACTTCTCTCACTCACTCTCTCACTCTCTTAAAATCTTCTCTCTTTTTTCTCTCTCTTCCCCTCTCTTTAAAACTGCTCTCTTTGTCTCTCCCTCCCAGTCTCTCTCTTAAAATTTTTTCTCTCTCTCCCTTGCTCTCTTTCTCTGAAACAACTTGCTCTTTAAAACTTCTCTTTCTCTCGCTTTCTCCCTTTAAAATTTCACTCTCTCTCTTTCTCTCCCTATCCCCATCTCTCTCTTTAAAACTTCTCTCACTCACACCTTTCTCTAAAACTTCCCTTCCCCCCTCTCTTACACACTCTCCTCTTTCTCTAAAACATCTCACTCACCCTCTCTCTTTCCCTCTCTTTCTAAAACTTTTTCTATTAATTTGTCTCTCTTTCTCTTTCTCTCTCTCTCTCTAGGATTTCTCTTTCACTCCCTCACACACTCTCTCTCTGTGTCCTACAACACACACATTCTTTCTCTCCATCTCTCTAACTTTTTCCTCTCTTTCTCTCTCTCTCCCCCTCTCTCTCACTTACTTTCCTTCTCTCCGACTCTAACTAAAATTTTTCTTTTATTCTCTTTCAAAAACTTTTCTTACTTTGTCTCGAATATGTCTCTTTCCCCTCTATTAAATTTCTTTCTTTGGCTCTCCCTCGAAGTTGTCGCTCTCTTATTCTTTCACTCTCTCTTCCTAAATTTTCTCGCTCTTCCTCCCTCGTTCTCTGCCTAACTCTCTCTTTGTCACCCCAACACCTCTCTCTCTTTCTCTCTTCACCAGGTCTCTCTTTGTCTTTTCCCTTCCTCTCCCTGATGCACTCTTTCTCTCTTTCTCACTTACTCTCTATAATTTGGCTTCTTCTCTTTCTTAGTCGCTCTCTCACTCACTCTCTAAAATTTGAATCCTTGCTCTATCTCTCTTTCTCTACCTTTATAACATCTATTTCTCTTTCCCCAAAATTTCCCTCTATTTCTCTCTAAAACCTTTACCTTTGTCTGTCCCTCTAAAACTTCTCTTTCTTTCTCACTTTCTCTAAAACATTTCTTTCTTTTTCTTGCTATCTCTCTAAAACTTCTCTCTATTTCATTGCCTCTCTCTCTTCCTCTGTCTCATATTCAATCTCTTTCTTCTCTCTAAAACTTCTCCAACAATCTCTCCTTGTCTCTCTAAAACTTTTCTTTATCCTACTCCCTCTCTCTAAAACTTCTTACACTCTCTCTTTGTCTCTCTCTAAAACATCTCTTTCTCTTTCTATCCCTCTCCTTCTCTCTCTTCCAATCACATTCTTTGTCTCTCTAAAGTTTTCTTTTTCACATTCTCTCTTTGTCTAAAACTTCGCTCTCTCTCTTAAACTTCTTTCTCTCCCACTCCCTCTCTTAAACTTCTTTGTCTATCTCTCTTTATCTCTCGCTATCTCTCTGTAAAACTTCTCTTTCTCTTTTTGTCTCTCTTTCTTTCATTCTTTGTAAAGCTTCCCTTTAGCTCTCTCCCTAAAACTTCTCTCTCTCTAGTTCTCTAAAACTTCTCTCTCTCGCCCTCCTAAAGCTTCACTCCCTCTCTTTCTTTCTCTCTCTATCTCTCCCTCTTGTTCTCTATTGTCTGTGTCTCTCTCTCTCTAACATTTTCTCTATCTTCTCACTCTTGCTCCTCCTCTCTGTCTCTCTCTCTATAACTTGTGCTTTTCTCTTTTTCCTTCTTTCTCTCTCTTAAACTTCTTTCACTCCCTCTCTCTCAGAAATTTCACTTTATCTCTGTCTTTTTGTCTCTTTCTCTCTTGCATCTCTCTCTAAAACTTCTCTTTCTTTCTTTGTGTCTCTCTATCTCTCTCCCCCTACCTAAAAATTCAATCTATCTCTCCTTCTGCTTCTCTACTACTTCTCTCTTATGCTATCCATCTCTCTTTGAAACTTCTCTCATACACTCTCTCTCTAAAACTTCTCTTTCTCACTCACTCTCTTTGAAACTTTCTCTCCCTCTTTCACTCTCTAAAAAACTTCTTCTCTATCTGTCTTTCTTTCTCACTTGCTCTCTCTAAAACTTCACTCTCACTCTATCTCTCCTCCTTTAAAACACTTCTCAAATGCAGTCTCCCCCTGAAACTTCCCTCATATGCTAACTCTCTCTCTTTGAAACCTCTCTTATATGCTCTCTCTCTCTCTCTCACACTCTGTCTCTACCTCTCTATCTTCTCTCTCTTGCTCTCCCTCTCTGTCTCTCTCCAAAACTTCTTTCTCTCTCTTCCTCCCTCTCTCTAACTTCTTTCTCTCCCATTCTCTCTTAAAAACTTCACTTTTTCTCTGTCTGCTTGTCTACCTCTCTCTCTTTCCCTTTATCAGTCTCTGGTAGTCTCTCTCTAAAACTTCTCTTTCTCTTTCCCTGTCTCTTGGTCTCTCTTTATCATTCTTTCCATAGCTTCCCTCTCTCTAGCTCTCTCCTTAAACCTTCTTTCTCTCATTCACTCTCTCTAAAACTTTTCTTTCTCTCACCTTTATTAAAGCTTCACTCTCTCTCCCTCTCCCTCCATTAAAACTCCTCTTATATGCTATCGCTCTCTTTGAAACTTCTCTCTCCCTAATCTCTCACTTTATGTCTCTCTCTCCTTCTCTCTTTCCCTCCCTTTTTTACAAGAAGTTCTTTGTCTGTTTCTAGCTCTCTCCAAAACTTCTCTCTCTCACTCACTTTCTTTGAAACTTCTGTCTCTTTTATTCTCTCTAAAACTTCTCTTTCTCTTTTTTTGCAACAACCTTTCTTTATCTCCCCCACTCTCTCTTTTTCTCTCTACCTCTCTCTCTTAAACTTCTTTCTCTCCCACCCTTCCCTTTGTTTTGTTCTCTCTATCTCTCTCGTAGTCTCCCTCCAAAACTTCTCTTTCTCTCTCACCCTCTCTCCCTCACTCTCATTCTCTCTCTCCTCTCTTGCTCTCCCTTTTTGTCTCTCTTTCTCAAAAACTTCAATTTCTCTTTCTGTCTTTCCCTCTTTCTTTCAAACTTCTCTATCTCTTTGTGTTCTCTCTTTCTATCATTCTTTCTAAAGCTTTGCCCTGTCTCTTTGGTTCTCTCCCTAAAACTTCTCTTTTTCTCTTGCTCTCCCAAAAACTTAACTCACTTTCTCTTTCTCCTCCTTTACAACTTCTCTCATTTGCTCTCTCTCTCTCTCTCTCTCTTATAAACCTCTCTTATATGCTTGTCTCCCTCTCTTTCTCACTCTTTACATCTTTCTCTCCATCTTCTCTCTCTTGCTCTCCCTTTTTGTCTCTCTCCCAATACTTCTTTCTCTTTCTCTCTCTTTGTTTGTCTATCTCTTTCTCTCTTTCCCTCTTTCACTCTCTCTTCTCTCCCTCACTCTCTGTAAAACTTCTCTCTTTGATTCAAAGTTCTTTTGCATTCTTTCTAAAAGTTTTGTCTTTCTCTTTTTCTCTTGTCTAGAATTTGTCTCTCACTACCTCTTTCTCTCTCCATGCCCAACACACACACACACACACTCTCCCTCTCTCTCTAAACCTTCTCTCTATGTTGCTCTCTCTGTAACTTTCTCTCTTGGTCTATGTAACTCTCTTTCTCTCTCTCTTTCCCTTTATTTCTCTTTCTCTATCCTTTTCTTTCTAAACCTTCCCTCTCTTTTTCTAGCTCTCAACCTAATCTCTCATCCTCCCTAAAGCGTCACTTTCTCTCTCCCCCCTGCTCTAAAACTTCTCGCATATGCCTTCTCTCTTTGAAACTTCTCTCATATGCTCTCTCTTTAAAACTTCTTTCTCCCCCTTCACTCTCTCTTTTTCTCTATGTGTTTTTGTATATAAAAGTTGTTTTTCTCTCTATAGCTCTCTCTGAAACTTCATTCTTTCCCTCTCGTCTCTTTGAAACTTCTCTATCTCTCTTTCACTCTCACTCTTATTGTTTCTATCTCTACCTCTCTAGATCTTCTCTCTCTTGTCTTCCTCTCTATCTTTATATCAAAAACTTCACTTTCTCTCTCTTAAACTTCTTTCTCTCCCACTTTGCCTCCAAAACATCACTTTCTCACTTTTCTCTCTATTAGTCAATCTCTCTCTCACAATCTCACTCTAAATTTTCCTATTTCTCTCTCCCTCTCCCTAACACACACATTCTCCTTCTCTCTCTAGCTCTATTTCTCTGTCACTCTCTCTGTCTTCTTCTATATAAAAATTCTCTCCCTCTTGCTAGCTCTCTTTAAAACTTCTCTCTTTCACTCACTTTCTTTGAAACTTCTTCCCCTCTATCTCCTGCTATCTCTAAAATTTCTCTCCTCACAACACCCTTTCTTTATTTCTCTCTACCTCTCTTTGTCTTCTCTCTCCTATTCTCACTCACTATCTCTAACTCCAAAACTTCTCTGTCTCCCTTTATCTCTCCAAATCTTCTCTTTCTCTCTCATTGTCTCTCTTTCATTCTTTCTAAAGCTTCCTTCTTTCTCCCTCCCTTTCTCTTTCTTTCTTTATCCCCTTCTCTTACTCCCCCAACACTCTTTCTCTCTCACTATCTCTCTCTCTTACTTGCTCTCATTCTCCCTAACACTCACACACACACTCTCTCTCTGCCCAACAATCTCTCTGAGTTTCTCCCCCCACCATTCTCTCTCTCCCTCCCTTTCTCTATATCCCTCTTGCTCTCCCCAACACACTATCTCTGTCTCTCCCTCTCTATCTTCTCTATCTTGCTCTTCCTCCCTATCACTCTTGCCAAAACTTCTCTTTCTCTCTCTTAAAAACTTCACTATATATTCCTCTATCTCTCTCTCTCACTCTGTCTCTCTCTTTCTTTCATTCTTTCTAAAGCTTACCTCTCCCTCTATTGCTTTCTCCAAAACTTTTGCTTGTTTGTCTATCTAACTATTTGTCTCTCTCTATTTTGCTCTCTCTTTGTCTCACCTTTATTCTTTCTAAAGCTTCTTTCTCTTTCTCTACCTTTCTCCTAAAAACATCTCTTTGTCTATCTATCTATTTGCCTCTCTTTTGCAATCTTTATAACTTTTTCTCTTTCTCTCTCTCCCAACACACACTTTTCTTCTCTCTCTCTTTCTTTATCTCTCTCTCCTCCTCCCAAAACTCTTTCCCTTTCTCTATCTATCTCTCTCTCCCCCTCCTTCTCTCTCTCTATCAAAAACTTCTCTCTCTTGCCCTCCCCAAAGTGTCACCCTCTCCTTCACTCTCTTCTCCTCATAAACTTCTCTCATATGCTGTCTCTCTATCTAAAACTCCTCTCTCCCCTCTCTCTCTATCTTTGTGTTTGTCTTTTTCTATATAAATGTTCTCTTATTTTCTCTAGCTCTCTCTCAATATCACTCTCTTTCTTTGTCATTTTCTACATAAAAGTTCTCTCCCTCTCTATAGCTCTCTCTAAAACCTCTCTCTCTCTTTAAAACTTCTCTCTCTCTACTTGCAACACCCCTTCTTTATCTTCCTCTACCTCTGTCTATCTTCTCTATCCTACTCTCACTCTCTGTCTCTTTCTCCAAAACTTCTCTTTCTCTCTCCCCCTTTTTCTCTCTTAAACTTCTTTCACTCCCACACTCTCTCTTAAAAACTTCATTTTCTTTGTCTGTCTGTCTCTCTCATAATCTCCCTCTAAAACTTCTCTTGCTTTTCTCTCTCTTCAAATCTTCTCTTTCTCTTTCTATCTCTCTTTATTTCATTATTTCTAAATCTCCCCTCTCTCTAGCTCTTTGCCAAAAACTTCTCACTCTATCTCTCTCTTTCCCTCCCTTTCTCTTTCTTTCCTATCTCTCTCTGCTCCTTGCTAACTCTCTCTTTCTCTCTTTTGCTCTCACTCTCCCTAACATCATACACAAGCTCTCTCTCTATGCCATATAGTTTTCCTTGCTTGCTTTCATTATTTCTAAAGCTTCCCTCTCTCTCTCTAGCTCCCTTCCAAAAACTTCTATTTGTCTATCTCTCTCTAGCAATCTTTCTCTAACTTTTCCTCTTTCTCTCTCCCTTTACCCATAACACACACACTCCTTCTCTCTCTCTCTCTCTATGTCACTCTCTTTGTGTCTTTTCTATATAAAAGTTCTCTCCCTTTAACTAGCTCTCTCTAAAACTTCTCCCTCTCTCTCTCTCACTTTCTCTAAAACTACTCTCTCTCCTCACAAACCCCTTTCTTAATTTCTCTCTCTACATCTCTAGCTATCTTCTCTCTCCTAGTCCTACTCTCTGTCTCTCTCTCCAAAACTTCTCTTTCTCTATCTCTTTCTCTCTCCCATTCTCTCTCTTAAACTTCTTTTTCTCCCACTCTCTCTTAGAAACTTTATTTTCTGCCTCTCTCTCTTATAGTATCTCTCTCAAACTTCACTTTCTCCTCTCTCTTTATCTTTCTTTCTTTCATTCTTTCTAAAGCTTCCCTCTCTTTCTCTCCCTCTCCTCCTCCACAACACACACTCTCTCTCGCACTCACACTCTCCTAAACACTCACACATTTTCTCTCTCTACCCAACAGTCTCTCTCACTTCCCCACACCATTGTCTCTCTTCCTCTTTGTCTCTCTATCTTCTCTATCTTGCTCTCCCACCCTATCTCTCTTACCAAAACTTCTCTTTCTCTCTCTCAAAACCTTCACTTTATCTCTCTCTATCTCTGTCTCTATTTCTCTCTCTTACTTTCATTCTTCCTAAAGCTTCCTCCTCTCTCTGTAAAACTTCTTTCTTTCTATATGTCTGATTGTCTCTCTTTCTCTTGCAACCTCTCTTTAAAACTTCTCTCTTTTGTAGTCTCTCTTTAAAACTTCTTTCTATGTTTCCCTTCTCTCTCTCTCTCTCTCTCTCTCTCTCTCTTGTTCACTCTCTCTTTCATTCATTCTAAAGCTTACTTCTCTCTCCTCCTACCCAACACACTCTCTTGCAACCTTGCTCTCTCTCCCCCTATCACTGTCTTAAACTTCTTTCTTTCCCACTCTCTCTTGCAAAAAAGCTTCACTTTTTGTCTCTATCTACCTCTCTTTCTCTCTCTCTGTGTCTCTCTCTCTCTCACTTTCATTCTTTCCAAAGATTCCCTCTCTCTGTGGCTCTCTCAACAACTTCTTTCTTTCTATTTGTTTGTCTCTCTCTGTCATAGTCTCTCTCTAAAATATCTCTCCCAAGTTTGCTTTCTCTCTCTCTTTTGTAGTCTCCCTCTTAAACTTCTCTTTCTCTCACAATCTTCTCTTTCACTTTTTATCTCTCTCACACACACACTCTCTCTCTCTTGATGTGAAGCCTACCAAGAATAATGAGACCCAACATCAAAATTGATTCCCAAGATCATTTTATGATCAAATTTGTAGGTGGAAACCTTGACCCATTGTTTATAAAAAAAACAAAAGCCTGGTATGTGGAGATGACACAAATGGGATGGTGATCCATTTGATAGGTTGGATGAATGCCCTAAGAAATTCATGATAAATTTAAAAGAAAAGTTCTTCAAAAAACCAAAGAGAAAACTGTTTTGATTTTGATTGTGCCTTTTTAGCCTTGGTATACACCTGTACAGGCTGAGTTATTATAATTTGATTTCCCATAAAAACTAAAAAGAGAAAAAGTAAACAAATAGCAAAGAAACAGAATTAAACATTCAGCCATTATGGAAAACGCTAACCAAATCCCATAAAAAAAAAAGTGAAGTTATCACAAAATCAGTAAAGCAAATTGCTAGTTAATAATCAACCAAATGAAACCTCCTTAATTTATGGTATGTAATTGCTAAATGATTCCACATGCTTGAGCTGAAAATAATCTTTCCAAGTGTATGGGCATCTTCCATATGTATGGGCTTTAGCAAAGGGGTTGAAATCACTCCACCACTTGGATCACTGAAATCCATCCTTGATCTGCACTTGAGTCTAAGTAATGTTCCTCAGCCCAAATGTTTTGCATTAATCCATTGAGAGCCTCCTTGAACCTTTTTGCTCTAGCTCTTGTAACTGGATCACTTGGAATATGAATAGGATCAACCGCATCTACTACACCTTTATCATCATTCCCCTCCTCTTGAAGAGGATTTGTCCTCAAATCATCACTTGCATTAAAGTGAGTTAAATCAATAATGTTGAAAGTGGCACTAAATTATACTCACTTGGAAAATCTAGTTTGTACGCATTGTCATTAATGCGCTCAAGAACTTGAAATGGTCCATCCCCTCTCGGAAGCAACTTAGAACACCTTTTTGCCAGAAATCTTTCTTTTCTTATGTGCAACCAAACCTAATCTCCAGGTTTGAAAATGAGCTTATGATGCCCCTAGTTGGCTTGTTTCACATATTGTTCCATTCGATGCTTGATGTTGAACTTCACCTTCTCATGTATTTGCTTGACAAATTTAGCTTTCTTTTTGCCATCTAAATTAACACACTCTTTCAAAGGTATTGGAGTTAAAGGGTTAAAATCATAAACAATTTCAAAAGGTGAAAATCTTTGTAGAATGAATAGTACAATTATAAGCAAATTCAACATGTGGTCAACAATCTTCCAAAGTTTTGATATTCTTCCCAATGATCACCCTCAACAAGGTTGTCAAAGTCTTATTTGACCATCAGTTTGTGGATGACAAGTAGTAGAAAATAATAACTTAGTCCCTAACTTACACCACAAAGTCTTCCAAAAGTAGCTAAAAAACTTAGCATCACGATCCGAAATAATTGTTCTAGGCATCCCATGTAATCTCACAACCTCCTTAAAGAACAAATTGGCAATGTGTGATGCATCATCTATTTTGTGATATGGAATAAAATGTGCCATCTTGGAAAATCTATTCACAACCACAAAAATTGAGTCTCTACCATGGTTGGTCCTAGGCAAACCTAGCACAAAGTCCATTGAAATTTCAACCCAAGGTTCACTAGGAATGGGTAGTGGCATGCATAGTCCATGGGGTTGCACTCGGGATTTTGCTTGCCTATAAGTGACACATCTTCCACAAATTCTCTCAACATCTCTTTTCATGCGTGGCCAAAAAAAAGCTCTTGGAAAATGGCTGGTGTCTTAGCAACTCCAAAGTATCCAATTAACCTTTCACCATGGGATTCCCTCACTAACAAATCTTGCAATGAGCAATTAGGCACACATAGCTTATTCTCCCGAAACAAGAAATCATCATGCCTAAAGAACTTACCCACAGCCTTACCCTCGCAATTCCTATACTCTTCACAAAAATTGGTCTAAAAAATACAATTCTTTAATGTGTTGAAAACTAAGCAATTTTGCATTAAGAGTAGAAATCAATATTGTTTTCCTTACCTTGCTTATATCAGATGACATATAGGAATGTCTCAACTAACCTCACCCATCACACATGCCTCCTTTTCAACTTTTGTTAGCCCTTCATATGCTTCAAGGATTCATGATCAATGTGAATCACAAACTCTTTAGGCCAAACGTAGTGTTGCCATGTCTCCAATGCTCAAACCAATGCATACATTTCCTTGTCATAAGTAAGGTAGTTTAAAGCTACTCCATTAAGATTCTCATTAAAATATGCAATTGGTTGTCCACCTTGCATAAGAACAGTGACTATACCTATACCTGAAGCATCACATTCAATTTCAAACATTTTAGTAAAATTAGGTAAAGTAAATAAAGGTACATGAGACAAATTTTCCTTGAGTAGTTGGAACACCTCTTCCCATTTGAACCCTACATTTGTCTTGATCACTTCGGTAAGTGGCGTAACTACGCTATTGAAGTCTTTCATGAAGCATCAGTAAAACTTGCAAGTCTATTGAAACTTTGGACTTGGCCTACACTTGTGGGTCTTGGCCACTCTTGGATTGCACAAACCTTCTCTTCATCAACCGTATACCCTATGTGCTCACAACATAGCCATGAAACACAAGCTTATTGGTGCAAAAGGTGCACTCCTTCATGTTAGCATACAATTTCTCTTTTCTAAGCACCTCCAAAACTGATTTCAAATGCAAAACATGATCAGCCAAACTTTTGTTATAAATGAGTATATCATCAAAATACACAATAGCATACCGGCCTATTAAAGGATGCAAAACATGGTTCATTAATTGCATGAAAGTACTTGGTGCATTAGTTAATCTAAATGGCATCACTAACAACTCATACAATCCATGTTTTGTTTTAAAAATAGTTTTCTATTTGTCTCCCTCTTTTATTCTTATTTGATTATATCCGCTTTTTAAGTCAAATTTTAAAAACACACAAGCACCATGTAGCTCATCTAACATATAATCTAAGCAAGGAATAGGCTGGGATTACTTTACCATAATATTATTGATGGCTCAGCAATCAACTCATATTATCCACATCCCATCCTTCTTAAGTACCAAAATCATTGGAATGGCACATAGGCTCATGCTTTCTTTATGTATCCCTTTTCCATCAATTCACTAATCTATCATTGTAACTCCTTGATCTCCTCAAGATTAGTTTAGTAGGCTGGTCAGTTTGGAATGGAAGCACTAGGTACAAAGTCAATTTGATGCTTAATCCCTCGGATAAGGGGTAAACCATTTGGGACCTCCTCAGGAAAGACATCATCAAAGTCCTACAAAAGAGAAACAATAGAACTACATCTCGGTAGTGTTCAAAAACACCTCTTTGTATAAAAGTACAATCATTTGCTAATTTGAAAACAAGTTCTTTTCACTTCACTCACTCTTGCATATAAGCTCTTTTGTGTTTTCTCTTTTTGTTTCTCAATGACAGAATCAACCCTCTTTTTTTCTCTCTCAATTTTCTTGACCTCTCCTCTTTGCTCCCTCAAATTTTCACTCAATTTCTTTTTCTCTCTTTCTCCACTCCTTTTTTGTTAACTCTCTTTTTGTAGTCTCACTTGGTCTTCATAAACCTGCCTTGGCATCATAGGAGCTAGAGTGATTGTTCTTTGCTTTAACAAGAATGAGTACTTATTTGTGTAGCCATCATGCTTAACTTGTTGATCAAATCACCATAATTGGCCTAATAGCAAATGCCCAACTTGCATCGGAACTACATCACACAAAATTTCATCATCATACTTTCCAATGTGAAAAGCAATCAACATCTGTGTATTCACCCTCACTTTGCCACTATCATTGAGCCATTGCAACTTGTACGGATTAGGGTGTTTCATCGTGGGTATCCCTAATTTTTTAACCATAGTGGTGCTAGCAACGTTTGTACAACTTCCTCCATCTATAATCACACTATATACCTTATTTTTGACATTGCACCAAGTGTGAAAAATGTTTTCTTATTGCACCTCTTCGTCTTCTTTGCCTGCACACTGAGGGCTCTTCTTGCCACCAATAATTCTCCTTTGACAACATATTCTTCATCATTCGCATCCTCCAATGGTGGCATAGATTTGATGTCTTCTTCATTCTCAGTCTCAACTTCACCGTTGTCTTGCATCACCATAATTCTTTGGTTCAGATGTTGGCTTGCTATATGTTCCCTGCCTTGATACTTAAAGCACATAGTGTCATGATTTCAAGTGGTGGGTGGTTCGGTTTTACCTTGAGACACATGGTTGGTGTTCTCAATTTTATGCTCAAATTTGTGTTTGGGCATTGGGAATGCTTGAGGCTTGTCCTCCTTCTTTGTATAACTCGGTTTCCAAGAAGTAGAACCTGAGTTTTGGGCTACACGTGAGCTACCTCCCCTTTTGAGTTGTTGCTCCACTTTGATAGCCATGTGCACCATATCCTCTAATTCCATGTAATGTTGCATCTTTACTCTATCATGTATTTCCCAATTTAATCCAAGCAAAAACCTAGCCATTGTAGCTTCACGATCTTCCTTGACATTGGCATAGATCATTGCAACCTCCATCTCCTTATAGTAATCCTCAACACTCCAGTTTCCTCGTCGAAGTCCTTGCAACTTCTTATATAACTTGTGGTAGTAATGACTGGGTATAAACTACTTTCTTATCATCATCTTTATCTTCTCCCAAGTTTCCACCAGTTGTTCTCCATTTTGTCTCCTTTTTAACACCAGTTGATCCCACCAAACACTGGCATAATTGGAGGACTCAATTAATATGAACCCACCTAACTCCACCTCAAAAGCTAGCTTGTAAGGGAAGGTTTGCAAACCCATATATATAACACCCAAGACCTCTCTACCTAACTAATGTGGGACTTCATCATTCCTGACCCCTTTAGACTATACATCCTTGTACAAAGAACCAAGATCCATGGCCCATACCGACTAGAGTAGGGTAAGCTCTGATACCATATGATATGAACTCACCTAACTCCACCTTAAAAGCTAGCTTGTAAAGGGAGGTTTGCAAACCTATATATATAACACCCAAGACCTCTCTGCCTAACCAATGTGGGACTTCATCATCAATGGTTGCCAATTTCACCTTCTTTACTTCAGAGTAGTTATGGCAAGCAAAAATAAACTTTGTCTTCTTCTCCCATTCAAGATAGGCTTCCAGATCAGACCTACCTTGAAATAATAGAACCTTCATCTTAATACTACCCAAGTTATTATCTTCTCAGTTCCTAATTTCTCTGCCCTATCCACCATATCTCCTATAGTTAACAACTGAATCCTGATCATCTTCCTTATCAAAACTAGCCCCATAATACTCTTCATCTTCAACCCTTATGTCCCTTGGTTGAACTCTTTCCCTCCTATGCATAGTCGGTAAATTTTGTGGATGCCTCATGCATGCATTCTCTACCCTATCCAAACGTTCATGAACCTGCTTTATTTCCATTCTTAATACTCTTCTCATCTCTCCTATTAGCACATTCATGAGCAACTTTGGATCAACCCCTCTCGACAAACTTGTGAGAATGCCTTTGCTTGTGTTGTCTGACATGTTATTGCTATAAAACAAATGTTAGAAAATAAAGGGCCTCACAAATAATTTCCCTCACATGTTTTTTGCTCAAAATATGATTCTCTAAATGCTTTTTCACACAACAAATTTGGCCTTTTCTCTCATTGCTCTTATTACTCTTGCCTTTTTTTGCTCGTATTTTCTCTTTCAGTTCTTTTCAAACTTATTCAAACAAGAATAAGAACCTTTTTTGGCAACAATACCCTCTTTTTTTTTTGCTTTCTAACTTATTCTTCTTTCTTTTTGTTGAATACTATGTAAAAGTTTTTTTTTTGAAGCTTTTCTTTTCTTTCTTTTTTTTTTGAATATGTATCAAACTGAAATGATGCAAAATTAATAGGCAAACCTGAGGCGGGCTATAATACCAAAATGATGTGAATCCCACCAAGAATAATGAGACCTGATAATGAAATTGATTCCTAAGACCATTCTATGATCAGATTTGTAGGTGGAAACCTCGACCCATTATTTATAAGAAAACACAAACTAGGTATGTGGAGACACCACAAACAGGATAGTGATCCATTTGATAAGTTGGATGAATGCCACAAGAAGGAATTCTTGATAAGTTTAAAAGAAAAGTTCTTCAAAGAACCAAAGAGAAAACTGTTCTGATTCTGATTGTGCCTTTTCAGCCTTGGTATACACCTATATAGGCTGAGTTATTACAATTTGATTTCCCAAAAAAACTAAAATGAGAAAAAGGAAACAAATAGCAAAGAAAGGGAATTAAACATTTAGCCATTATGGAAAAGGTTGACCAAATCCCATAAAAAAAAGTAAAGTTATCACAAAATCAATAAGCAAATTGCTAGTTAATAATAAGCCAAATGAAAACTCTTAATTTATGGCATGTAATTACTGAATGATTCCACTTGCTTGAGTTGAAAATAATCCTTTCAAGTGTATGGGCTTCTTCCATGTGTATGGGCTTTAGCAAAGGGCTGAAATTACTCCACCACTTGGATCACTAAAATCCATCCTTGATCTGCACTTGAGTCTAAGTAATGTTCCTTAACCCAAATGTTTTGTATCAATCCATTGACACCCTCCTTGAACCTTTTAGCTCTAACTATTGTAACTGGGCCAGTTGGTATATGAATAGGATCAGCCGTATCTGCCACACCTTTATCATCATTTCTTGCTTTTATTCTTTCTAATGCTTCTTTCTCTCTCTCTACCTCTTTCTAAAAAATATCTCTGTTTGTCTCTTTCACACTCTCTAAATCTATCTCTAACTTTTTCTCTTTCTCTCTCTCCTCAATACATACACACTCTCCTTCTCTTTCTCTTTACCTCTCTCTCCAAAGCTTCTCCCTATGCCATTTTCTCTCTATTTTGCCTGTCTATCTCTCTCTTTCTCTATCACTCTCTTCCTCCCTAAAACTCTTTCTCTTCCTCTCTCTCTCTCTCTCTCTCTCTTCTCTCACACTCACACACACTCTCTCTCTTTGCTCAACAATCTCACACTTTCTTCCACACCATTCTCTCTCTTTCTTTCACTCTCTATCTTTTGTCTATTGCTCTCCCTCCCTGTCTCTCTTGCCTAAACTTCTTTTCTTTGTCAAAAACTTCACTTTATCTCTCTTTGTCTCTCTATCTCTCTCTTTCTCATAGTCTCCCTCTGAAACTTCTCTCTCTCTCTCTCTCACTCTCTCTCTCTTGCTCTATGTTTCATCCTTTCTAAAGCTTCCCTCACCTCGACTCCTCCCCTATGGCGTCTCTCTCTCTCTCTCCCTCTGCCTCCCTCTTGTAGACACCAAATTTTGTCCAAAACCCTAAACTAAGTCTTGTTGGATTTTTTTTAAACAAATAAATTATAAACAATAAACAATACTAAGAAGACTATAAAAAAGTAAATATAAGTAAAAGCCAAAGAAAGAATGAAGAAAAGAAGAGAAAAAAGAAGGAAAGAAGAAAAAAGAGAAGAAGAAATAAATTTTAATTCAAATAAATATGATAATAATATAATAATGAGATAATAATAATATAATATTAGGAAACAAAAAATGTATGTAAGGTCAATTTCTTTGCGAAGAACCGACCCTCCCTCCTTCCATTTGCCTCCTTTCCTTGAGGCCGAAAGCTCCTCTTTAGGATGGAACTAAGTTGTAGCTCCATGGTTGGGCTGTAGCTCTCTCCATTGCCAGGGGTTATCCTTAAATTCCTAAAGAAGGAGATCATTTGTAGATATGGATTACTTGAAAGGCTTATTACTGATAATGCCAATAATTTGAACAACAAAATGATGGCTAAATTATGTGAGCAGTTTAAGATAAGGCATCATAATTCGACTCCATATCATCTGAAAATGAACAGAGCAGTAGAAGCAACCAACAAAAATATCAAAAAGATCATTGAAAGATGACAGTAACTTATAAGGATTGGCATGAGATGTTGCCCTTTACCATACATAGATATGTACTTCAGTAGGGCTAATGAGAGCTCATGATAAAAAAGTTCGTCGAATATAATTTTATGAGGGACATTTAGTTTTAAAAAAGATTCTGCTAATCCAAAAAGATAATCAAGGAAAATGTACCCTGAATTATGATGGGCCATATGTGGTAAAGAGGGTATTTTTAGGAGGCACACTAGTCCTTACAAACAGGGATGGAAGTAGTACTCCCATTCAAAGTAGAATCCCCTCTTTGAAAGTACTTATGGAAACTAAGCTTGATGAGGTGGAATGGGTTGAATGCAGTATGAATAGTTAAATTTGATCAAGGAAAAGAGACTAGTAGCTCTGTGTCATGGAAGACTGGCTCCTCTATGCAGTGGCTCTTCATGATGGCAGCCAAAGTAGGTGAGCTTTAAGGGAGGGTGGTGCTGTGTTGTTGTTGAAAGGAGGTGACATGCTGCAGTTGGTTCAGCCATGAAGGAGGTGGTAACCAGGTTACTTTTACCCACTTAGTGAAATAATCAATTGCAACTAGAGTAAAACAAAGTCCATTGGAGGCTTTGGGCTTGATGGGACCAATGACAGCCAATCCCTACATAGAAAATGTCCACAGCGTAATTAATACATTGAGTGTGGTTAGAGAGACATAGATTTTATCTACATAAATTTGTCATTTATGATATCTTTTAACATAATTGATGCAATTAGATTCCATCATTGGCCAATAATATCTAGCCCTTAAGACTTTTCTTGTCATTATATGGCCATTGATCTGGGTTTCGCAAATCCCGTCATGTACTTCTTGGAGCAATTGTTGGGTTTCTTTGGCATTGACATATCTTAAAAGTATAGTGTCATGATTGTTTTGGTAAAGCACATTGTTACTCAAGAAGAACCTCATTGCCAAACTTTTGAGGGTCCTTCTATCATTTTCTAAAGCTCCATTAGGATATCCTTGGTATTGAATGAACTGCTTAATATCATTATACATAGCTTACCATCAAATTCTTCCTCTATATTTGTATAATAGGCCGGCTCTTCTCTCCTTTCTAGCCTTATTTTGTTAACTTTTCCATATTCATCCAGATTGAACATGGAAGATAGTGTAGCTAACGCATTAGCCATTAGATTGTCATCTTAGGGTATACGCTGGAAAATGACCTCTAGAAATTGTTCCCATTTCCCTTATGTACTATTGGTAAGGGATTAACTTGGGATCTCTGGTTTCCCATTTACCCTTTAACTAATGACTAATCAGTATGGAATCCCCACAAACATCTAAGATTTCAACTTTGAAATTCAATGCTACTTAAATTCCAAGGGCACAAGCTTCATATTCTGCAATATTATTGGTGTAATCGAAGTATAGGTTTTAGTCATAGGAAAATATTTTCCTTTAGGTGATATTAGAATTGCCCCAATTCCATGCCCCAAGGTGTTTGATGTGCCATAAAGAGAAGAGACCATCATTTCTCACCGATTATCTCATTCTTTGCAGAGAGCCATGATATACTCATTTGGAAATTCTAATTGAATTGGTTCCTGATCAGATATCGGATGATTTGCAAGATGTTTGGTGATTGCACTCCCTTTTATAGCCTTTTGTGTGACATAGATGATATCATATTCAGACAACAACATTTGCCACCTCTGGATCTAATCAATGAGAGTTGGCTTTTCAAAAATGTATTTGATGAGGTTTGTTTTTGAGATCAACCAAGTGGTGTGTTGAAGCATGTACTACTTGAGACAGTGGGTTGCCCATGCCAAGATACAATAGGTTCATTCTAACATTGAGTATCTAGATTCATTGTTGGTGAACTTTGTACTTAGATAGTTTCATAGTTGGTGAACTTTAACAATGCAGGTGAAGGTTCCCATTCTTCTCCTTCCTCTTTTGTTGGTTTGCTATCGCTGTGACATTTAAAATTGTAGCCCGGAGGAGAGGTACAACCTTCTTCAAAGTTGTCATTTTGAAACCTAAATTGTTAGGTTCAATTATTATAGGCAAAAGGTAGGACATGAATGCATGAGTGTATGTGGTTAATTTAGAAGATAATGAAAAACAAAACAAAAAGTGCATTTCATTCACACCAAACATTGAAGCATAGTAAGCATGTGCTGCCCATACAAAAGAAATTCAGCTAAGGGCCTTAGGCAAAAGCCATTAGCAAGGTGGTAAGAAAAATTACATTGACTTCAAATTAAAGAAATAGGAAGCTCTTGGATGGTCCAATTCTTTAGTTCTAACCCTAGTGTGCAAGGTGTTACCAAATCAATTTCCTCATTTATCTCTTCTTCAATGACAAATACTTGCTCCTAGTGTTGCATCCAACCACTTGTGAAGGATTTATATAATAGTGGAATTTTTAGCTTGCCGATCTCAGACTCCCTTCTTTCTAGTCGGGCTAACCTTCTTTCTCTTTTTCCTTTAGGAAGACAAGCATGATTAGCTCTTGTGAGCCTGTAACCTAGGTCAAATGTTTCTTCTACCTTTGGTATCTTAAAAGGTCACCATCACCTTGCCCCTATTTTCCTAGCCCTTCATTGACCTTGAATCCCTAGCTTAACATTGACTATGCCACCATTATGGATGTGGAAGAGAGATGAGGTATAGGAATTAGTGATCCTTCTTGCACAAAAGTTGCATTCACAATCTAAAATAATTGGAAAGCTCTTTCTAAGGATTCGTTGGTTGCTTCTATATAAGGGGTGCTAGAGAGCTTAGTTACTAGTAAGTCTTCTTCCCCATTCACTGCCACTAGCTTGTTATTTACTATAAATTTCATTTTTTGGTGTAGTAAAGATAGTACTACCCCAGTAGTGTATATCCAGGGCCAGCCAAGTAAATAACTATATGATGGCTTGATGTCCATCACTTGAAAATCTATATTGAAAATGCATGGGCATATCTAAATAAGAATTTCTATTTCCCCCACTGCTAACCTCATGGATCCATCAAAAGCCATGACTATCATGGTGCATGGTTTCATATAAGCTATATCAAAGGGGAACCTTTCCAAGGTAGTCTTTGGCATAACATTTAGTGAAGAGACATTGTCAACAAGGACATTAGCTAAGTTATATTCTTTGCATCTAGCCAATATGTGTAATGCCTGATTATGCCTTCGGCCTTTGACGGAATCTCCTCATTAGGAAATGAGATGATGCAGCTAGCCATGATATTCTCAACCAATCCTTCTACCATTTCCACGGATATGTCCTAGTTGACATAAGCTTCATTCAAGACTTTCATAAGTGCATTTTAGTGGGGTTCAAAGTTCAAAAATAGTAAGAGTAATGATATCCTAGTAGGTCAGATTAAGCTACTCGATTACCTTATACTCACTTTGCTTGATTAGCTTGAGGAACTCGAATGCCTCTTTTTTTGATATTGACTTTTTTAATGGATTCATGCACAATTTTCTTTGTTTGTGTAGGGACTAGCTCTTCTTGAACCTCTTTCCCTTTTTTACATTTCTCTTCCTTTTCCTTATCCTATTTTCTTACCTTATAAGCTGGAGTAGGGCCATAGGATCATTCACTCCTTATAATGCCACTAACACCTGATATGTTAGTCACAAGTAATTCTTCAAAGGAGTTTCTTATGGCCATTTTACAATCATAATTCCATGGGACTACCTTGTTGCTTTCAAAAGGGAATAGTTCGGGGACCTTGATGGTCACCTTTTTCATTTTAAGCTGTAATAGCTAGACGTTCCTCATAATATTGGATAATTACTAGTTTAAAACTAGTTGGTACACGAGAAGATACTAGGATCACTATTTGGTCCTCATCTTGTAGGCCAATGACTTGCACTTCATTAATTAACTCTCTCCTTGTCCCTATTTGTGAAATTTTCCTATCAAGCAACCTAAAGGAAAATTTTAAAGGTCTCATAATCCTTTAACTTGTGATGCATGTTGCGTTTAGAGAATTGACAGCCAAACTTATGATTTTCCTTTACCTATATAAACCTATTTTCAACCAGAACTTTCAAAATGTAATCCAAAGGCATCTTGATGTCAGATACATAATCCTTTAAAACTAATTTATCATCGTTAGAAATGGCATTAATAGGTCTCTCACCATGATTTGGTAAGGGACTTTGATTAACAATGGGTAGAAACAATGGGTAGAGGGGGAATCTTCTGAAAATCTAAGCACTTGGCATCTATCAACTCTTGTACTTTCCTCTTTAAAGTCATACAATTTTTTGTTGAGTGCCCTCGGTCCTCTCCATGATAATCACAAATGTCATTTTCTCTATACCATGCTGGGTATGGGGGTTGCAATAGTTTAAGTGAGGTCACTATTACAACCTTATTCTCAATTAACTAAGTAACATTTGGGTATAAGACACGAGTTTTTGGTCAAAGTGTTACATTCTTCTGCCTTGCGGCCTCAGTTTACTTGACTATGAGTATTGAGGTATAGATTGGCTTTGTGCTATAAATCATGATGCTAAAGTGATAACACTCATAGCGGAATCTTGATGAGTCTAGAATGACTAGTAAGGCTTCTTTGACATATAGCATCCATGATATCTCCCTTCATATGCCACAGCATTTGCTTCCTCTTGTTTCTTCCCAAATGAGGGCTTTCCGGCTAAAGGCTCTAATGTTACATTTGGCATTTCCCTCTTTTCATTCCATTTACAATTCTTTCCTCCATAATCACTAGATCCATCAAATTATTGGAAGTATTATTGATTATTCTATCATAGTAGAATGCAGGGAGGCTTTTGATGAAAATAGAGACCATCTCTTTATCTAATAGAGGTAGTTAAACCCATGCCACTATCTCTCTCCACCTTTTAGCATATTGTAACATGAATGCTTCAACCAAATCCCTCTAAGTTCTTATCACTACACGATCAAGACCCATATACCATTCCATTGCAGAACCAATGAGATTGTCTTGGAAGATGTGGATGAGCAATTTTCATCCTTAGAATATGCCGACATTTTCCTTGAATACATTACTAGATGGGATCTTGGGCATGTAGTCCTAGCATACTTATCAAATTCAGATACTTTGAATTTATGTGGTATCACTACGTCCAGTATTGAGCACATCTTAGGCACATCTAGGACCCCATAGCTCTTAGTGCCTTCCACGGCTTTAATCTTGCTTCCAAAGTAGCCTACCTTGCCTATTCCTCCTTTTTCTTCTCTTTGTGTTCAATTTCTAGATCAAAGTCAAGGATTGATATGTGATCTTCAAGGTCTCTTTTAGGTTCCCTATGCTGAACCTGTAGTGTCTCTTGAGATTGCTTTTCTTTTTTTACTGGCTTGGATATTTAACCAATATTATATTGGGTTTGTGATGATTTGTTGGCTTGATTTTTCTTTCTTTCCTCTATGAGGGCCTTCATTAATTGGGCCATTTGTCCTTCCAAGTCAAAGATCTGGCATTTTAGTTTGTCATAAGATGGCTCTATCACTAGTTGCTCCATTCTCTTTTTCATAGGCGTGCAAGATATGGTGAATGTGGAGCTATATTTCTTCCTTTTTTAACAAAACCTCAAAAGAATAAAGCATATTACTGAACGAATTATGAAAATACATTATGCTAATGTAAAATGAGTAAGTAATGAAATGGAAGTTCAAACTATAGGAATTGCAAAATAGTGATTACATATATCCAAAAGTGGTTTTAAGTACAAAAACCATCCACTGAGTCCTTTTGAGTAAAAAAGGCTCAAGCCTTTAGGTCTACAGTCCTTATAAAGTTGCTCAACTACCCAAAGCTTCTTAACATGGTAAGGTCTTTGTATAGGTCCTAAAGAAAATCTCTGATAGAGCCATGGGGAATGTCATGCTCCAAGATCATCTATGCCCTAACTCTTGCCTCTTGTGCTATCATCCGTACTTGGTCATAAAGTTCATGAGACATCCTCTCAAAGCGATCCCACTTTAGGACTAGCTCCACCTTTTTTAATGATGGGTCCAGCCAAGCCAAATTATGTATCATTTCTCTTTTCAGTCCTTCTTCTTGGAGTGCTAAAGTTTGATGGAGATACATATTTTCTTCTTTGTGTGTCTTGGTAATCCCCTAGCATCTCATTAACTCTCTAATTTTCTCTTCATTTTGAGATACAATTAGCCATTTGTTCTTTTTCCTTCTTCAGTGTTTGGATGGCTTGTATGTGTACAATTTAGGTTTTTGCAATTCTTGGTTCTCCTTTTGAAGTCTCAACATTTTAGATCCTAAAGAATCATGAGCTTCCCTTATATCCTTTTCAACAGTCTTTTGTTTTTTCATGGCCCTTTCTAGTCTGCTTTTGAAATTCTTAAACATTTTTTTGTACTAGCCTACCTCTTCTAGGTCCATTTTCTTCATTCTAGTTATATCTCTTTCAAGCACATCTATCCTTTTCCTATATTGCACATCTTGTGTTGATAGTTGCCTTTCTTTTCCTTTCCATTTTGCCTTTTTGCTTCTAAAGTTCTCACACATTTCTTCATGTTTAGCTTGTAGCTTCTGATAGGCCTACTTTTCTATGAATTCTAACTCTATCTAAACTTAGGGAACCCCTTCATCTTACTCGGGAGGTGTGGGTGTGTGAACTGTTAATAGTGCCAAACCCTTGCCCCTTGTTCTATGTCAGTGAAGATATCCCTTTGCAATAACTCCTTTCATGCTCACCAAGGGCTCCACATGTCTAACATTTTGCCATGTAGTTCAGGCTTCTCTTGTGTTAGTTGCACTAGATTCCTCTCCATAGGAAACATCTAAGAGGCCCAGTCCATATGTTGCAGGGGTGAATTGTACACCGCCCATCTATCTCCTTTGCATAGTAGGCGCATACTCAATTATTCCTCTCAGACCAATAAGGGGAATCTCTATATTGTTACCACATTGGTATAGAGTAGGGACAATAGGCAGCCAAGGTGCTTTTCATCTAACTCCCTTTAACTTGGCCAAGGCTTGAATCCACTTACTAGTCACAGGTCTTTCTTTGGGCCATTGTAGATTGGCAAACTCAGAAAGAGTGTTTCTTTTAGTATTGAGGTTGTGAGAGAGACTTATTGTGGGATACCTCAAATTACTCATTGTTGGCAATGACTAAATGCTAAGACAGTCAAAAGTTGGGCACAACTAGCAAAGTACCTTCTCCTTTTTCTTGAAAATAGCACAATAAGCATGCAATAAATGTTGTCTATGCCTCTTTATTATATATATCTAAATTACAAAAGGTATAATAATTTGATTTTTATATTGCAATTTTTTAAAAAATATAGGCTCATCTTTCTCAGGTGGGAGCCCACTTTAAGCTCATGGGAATAATGCGTTCACCTTTATCTTCCTGACTTCCTCTAGTAAAAAAATGTATTAAATTTGGTAGGAAAATTGATTTTTAGAAATCTCATACTAATAAGTCTTTTAAGAAATATAGATCCATCCTTCTTTAGGGAGGGGTCTAATTGAGTTATAAGAAGAAATGCTTTTGCCTTTGTTTCTCATAACTTTTCCTAGAAAGCTTATTTGGATGATTTTTTTTTTTTTTTTACAAAAAGATAAGAGTTTTAATGAGCATGAAAATAAGCCATTCCTCTTCAGGTGAGACCTATATAAATTATAAAAATAAATGCCTTCACCTTTCTTTCTACAACCTAAAAAAATTGTTTTATAAAAGGATACTAAAAAAAATTATCACTTCCTATTTTATTTTACATATTATATTCATTGTTTTAGCTCCTATTACTCTCCTTTATTTATTCTATTTATTTATTTATTATTATCTCTTTTTTTAAACAAGGATATCCATACACAAGCCTAAAGAAACAATGGAGTTCATCCAGACAAACTAACCAATCAATGCTATCAAGACTCAATCATGCTCATGAAAATACAGAACAGAAGAAAAAGAAATAAATAGGAAGTTAGGTGCACCTCTGGTCTTCAGTGCAACAACTTTTTGTAGCTACCTCTTTGTTGCACTTAAACTCCTTCTTCCCTTCTTGTCATTATTGGTACTTTAACATCTCTAGGTGCACCTCTACTTCACATCTCTAGATGCAATGGTGTTTGTCTCTGGCTTTGTGGAGAACATAAGTTGTCATTGTTGTCTCTATTTTCTAGTTTTTGGATAAGGGTCCAATGATACTTAGTTTGTTTTAGGTTCTTTGTGTTTTTGAGGATTCTTAGCTGAGGAAAAAGGCTCTCTATAGCTGAAGCTGGGTGCTGGTTTTACCTCAACCCATGGGTCACTATCCTCTACATGTTGGCATCACCTCTACTCTCCCTTGCTCATGCTCTACTCCATGTTGCAGCAACTTGTGGGTCACTGTCCTCTTCATTCTGGTGTCATCTCAACTCTTCCTTACTCAAGCTTTGCTCCACATTGCTGTTCTCTGTGATATACCCCAATGCCTACCATTTTTATGTTGTATTTTTGGCTGTCTCATGCACATGGATGTCTAAAGGGTGATGGTGTAGCATGTGCAAGTTGATCACTGCCCTTTGTCATTTCATCCTAGTTCCAGCAAGTAGGCATCACCACCTTCATGTGCCAGCACTACATCATTCTGCATCCATTATCTCTACACATTTTGCTACTCCTCCTCTTGTTGTAGCAGTGGGTGAAACTTTAATGGGGGGTGGTATAGCAATTTTGCATCCACCGTCCATTTTGCTATAATCTTGTAGCTTGTGTGTAGCCCATTTTTTTGCTATCTTGTAGCTTGTGTGCCACCCATGCACCCATCATGTTTGCTATTGCTCCTCTTGCCGTAATAACTAGTGGAACTTTAATGATGGCGATGCAGCAGTTCATAAGGGTGTATAGCTCAGTCTTGAGGGTGGAGTTAGGGTTTAGTTTGTTTCCTAAGGGGAGAGACACCAACTTCCCAAAGAAAGGGGAGTTTGGTTAAGCCAACGAATCAAGTCCCCCTCATACATATTTGTAAATTCTTTCATATTTTTGCCTTTATTTTTATTTTTATTATATTTTTATTGCTTTTTATTTAAAATTTAAAAACAAATGAAGGATACACACTGATAAAATTAAAAAACTAGCTAATAACATAAAAATTTTTATTATTATTATTATTTTAGTTTTAATTATCAAATAAATTAATTACTTAAAAATTTCTTTTTTATTATTTTTTATTAAAGAAACCTAATACAAGCTATTTTGGGTTCCGATCCACACTTCCTTCCTTTTCTTTCTAAAACTTATGTGTCTCAAAAAGTTCTCTCTCTCTATAGAACTTCTCCTCATCTCCCCCTCTCTCTTGAAAACTTCTCTATTTAAAACTTCTCTTTCCCTTTTTCTCTCTCTCTATATATAAAACTTATCTCTTTTTCTCTTTAAAACTCCCCCTCTTTCTCCTCCTCCCTCACTTTTTATCCCCTTCCCTCTCTCTCTCAAACTTTCCTCTCTTTCTTTAAAACTTCTCTCACTATTCTCACTCTCTCTAAAACATCTCTCACTCTCTCTCTCTCTAAAACTTCTCTAACTCTCTCTGTCTAAAACTTCTCTTTCTCCCAATAAAACTTCTCCCACTACTCTCTCTAAAATTTTTCTTTCTCTATCTCTCTCACTCACTCTCCAAAATATCTCTTTCTTCCTCTCTCTCTCAAACTTCTCTCCCTCTATGTCTAAAACTTCTCTCTCATTTTCTTGAAAACTTTTGCCTCTCTCCCCCCCAACACACTCTCTTTCTTCCCATCTCTCTCTAAAACTCTCTCTTTCACTTGCTTTCATTTTCTAAAACTTCTCTTTCCCTCTTTCTCACTCTCTCTCAAACTTATTTTCCTCTTTCTCTCTCTATCTTACTCTCTCTCATTCTCTAAACTTCTCTCACTGTTTCTATGAAAGTTCCCATTCTTTCTCTAAAACTTCTCTCTCTATTTAAAGCAACTCTATCTCTCTTTCTCTCTTTCTCTACCTCTCTAAAATTTCTCTTTGTTTCTCAAAAATTTCTCTCCATTACTCACTTACTTTTCCTCTCAAAAACTTCTTTCCCTCTCTCTCTTACTCTCTTCTCTCTTAAAAAACTTATTTTTATCTCGCTCTCTCTCTCTCTCTCTCTCTCTCTCTCTCTCTCTCTCTCTCTCTCTCTCTCTCTCTCTCTCTTTCACTCTCTTTCCCTTGCTTACTCTCCAAAACTCCTTTCTTTAAAACTTCTTCTCTTCGTATCTACAATTCCTTTCTCTAAACCTCTATCTCTCAGTCTCTTTCTCTCTAAAACTTGCCTCCCTCTCTCTCTCTCACCAACACGTCTCACTCTCTTCCTCTACCTCTCTCTTGCTCTCAAACCATAATTTCTCTCATTCTCTCTCTCTTTGAAACTTATGTCTCTCCCCTCGCTATAATTTATCTCTCTCTCTCTTTCTCTCTAAAACTTGCCTCCCTCTCTCCATCTTTCTAAACCATCTCTCTGTCTCCAACCATCACATCTCTCTATCTCTTCCTTAAACTTCTCTCATTCTCTCTCTTTCTAAAACTTCTCTCTCTAAAAGTTCTATCTTTTTCTCTCTCAAAACTCTTTCTCCCCCTCTCTCTCACTCACTCTCTAAAACCTCTCTTTCCCTCTCTGTCTCACTCTCTCTCTCAAACTTCTCTTTCTCTCTCTCTTTAAATCTTCTCTCTTTATTCAAAACTTCTCTCTCTCAATCTGTAAAATTCCTTTCTCTTTCTCTTTTTCTCACATACTCTCTAATACTCTTCTCTCTCTAAAACTTCTTTCTATGCCTAAAATTTCTTTTTTCTCAGTTACTCAGTTACTCTCTCATTCTCACTTTCTTTAAAACTTCTCTCACACACTCTCTCTCTTACAACTTCTCTTTCTCTCTATATGTCTCACTCCCTCTAAAACTTCTCACCCTTTCTCCCCCTTTCTCTACAACTTGTCTTTCTCCCTCTGTGTCTCAATCTCTCTAAAACTTCCCTCTTTCTCTCTAAAACTTCTCTTTCTCTCTCTTCATTCTCCTTTGAAAGATTTCTCTCTGTAAAACTTCTCTTTCTTTATCTTTCTCTTTCTCTCTCTTAATCTTCTATCTCTCTCACTCTCCTATGCTAGTTCTCTTTCTCCCATTCTGTTTCTCTAAAACTTCTCCTTCTAGATCTCTCTCTTACTCTCTTTAAAACTTGTCTGACTTTACCTATCTATAACTTTGCTACCTCTCTCTTAAACTTCTCTCACTATTACTCTCTCATACTCTCTCTAAAACTTCTCTTTCTTTCCCTCTCACTCACTCTCCAAAACTTCTCCCTCTCTCTCAAATTCTCTCCCTTTATCCTCTCTATCTCTCTCAAGAACTCTCTCTCCCTTGCTCTTTCACTCTCTAAAAGGTCTTTCTTTCTCTCTCCTCTCTCTCTTTCTCTCTCAATCAAAGCTTCTCTCTCACTTTGTAAAACTTTGCTCTCTTTCTCTTTCTCTTTCTCTCTATGTAAAACTTCTATTTCCTCTCTCACACACTCTCTAATTCTCCTCTCTCTTTAAAACTTCTTCTCTTTGTGTCCAAAATGTCTCTCTTTCTCCCAAAAACTTCTCTCTCTCTCTCTCTCCCTCTCTCTAAAACACTCTCTCTTCCTTGCTAAAACTGTCCTCTATCTCTTTCTTGCTTGCCAATTCATCTCACACTCTCTCTCTCACTCACTCTCCTTCCCTCTCAAACTTTTCTCTCTCTAAAACTCCTATCTCTCTCCCTCACTTAAACTTTTCTCTCTGTAGAACTTTGTCTCTCTCTCCAACTTTTTAAATCTTCACTCTATCTCTCACCAACACATCTCTCTGTCTCTCTCTTAAACTTCTCTCTTTCTCTTATAACTTCCCTCCCTCTCTTGTCTTTCTAAAGCTTCCCTCTATCTTCCTCTTAAACTTCTTTTTCTCTCTCTCCCTCTTAAATTTTTCAATGTTGCTAAAACTTCCCTCTTTCTCCCTCTTTACAGAACTTCTTACCATCTCCCTCTCTCTTGAAGACTTCTCTCCCTTTAAAACTTCTCTCTCTCTCTCTCTCTCTCTCTCTCACTTTAAAAATTCTCTCTCTCTCGTCCTCTAAAATTTTTCTCTCACTCTACCTCTCTCTCACCAATAGGTTTCTCTTCCTTCCCCTCTCTCTCTCTTTCCCTCTCTCAGTTCCTAAGACAATATCTCTCTCAGTGTCCTTCTCACTCTCTCTTTATCTTCCCCTTTCTTACATTATCTCTCTATAAAACTTCTCTTTTCTCTATCTCACTAATTCTCCAAAACTTCTCTCTTTCCTTCTCTCTAAAACTTCCTTTCCTCTCTCTCCCTTTCTAAACATCTCTCTATAAAACTTTCCTCTCTTTATTTAACACTTCTCTTGCTATCACTCACTTTCTTTCTCTCTTTAAAACTTCTCTTTCTGTTACACTCTCTTTCTCTCTCTAAAACTTTTCTTTCATCTTTTTGGCTCACTCTTTCTTACTCTTTAAAACTTCTTTCTCTTTCATTCTCCTCGGAAAGTCCTCTCTCTCATCCTGTATCTCTGAAACTTCTCTTTTTCTATCTCTCTAAATCTTCTATCTCTCTGTCTATCTTTCTCTCTCTCCCTTATGCAACTTCTCTTTCTCCCATTCTCATTCTCCTCTAAAAGTCCTCTCTCTCATCCTGTCTCTCTGAAACTTCTCTTTTTTTGTCTCTCTAAATCTTCTATCTCTCTATCTATCTCTCTCTCTCCCTTATGCAACTTCTCTTTCTCCCATTCTCTTTCTCTAAAACTTTCCTTTATCTTTCTTTCTCTCTCTCTCTCTCTCTTAAACTTCTCCCTCTTGCTCTCTCTAGAACTTCTCTCTTTCTTTAAAACTTCTTTGACTCTTCCTATCTAAAACTTTCCTTTCTCTCTCTAAAACTTCTCTCACTCTCTCTCTAAAACTTCTTTCTCTTTCTCTCTCACTCTCTCTAAAACTTCTCTTTCTTTCTCTCTCAAGCTTCTCTCCCTTTGTGTGTTAAACTTCTCTCTCTTTGTCTTGAAAATTTTTGTCTCTCTTTTTGAACAACACTTCTCTCTCTCTCTCACTCGCTAGCTCTCTCTCAAACTCACTCTCTTCTTGTGACTAAAACAACTATCTCTATACCAAAAACTACCCTCTCTCTAGAATTTCTCTCTCACTTTCCCTCTCCAAAACTTCTCCCACTCCGTCTAACTCTCCCTTACTCTAAAACTACTCTAACTCTCTCTCTATCTATAAAACTTCTCCCTCTTTCTCTTAGAAACTCCACACTCTCTCCCTAACATGTCTTTCTCTCTACTCATCTACAACTTCTCCCTCACTTTGTCTCTCTCTACTTGTCTATAACTTCTTTTCTCACTTTGTGTGTGTCTCTCTCTCCCTAAAACTTTTCTTACTCTCTCTCTCCCTCTCTTTCCCCCTCCCTTACTCACTTCCATTTCTTTCTCCAATACTCACTCCCTCTCTCTTCTTCTCTCCCTCTCTCTCCAGTACTCTCCCACTCTCCCCCCTCTCTTTCTCTCTCATATACACTCACTCTCGTTCTCTCTCTAAATCTTCTCTTTCTCTCTTTCTCACTCTCTCTCTTGCACACTGTCTCTGAATCTTCTCTCTCTGTCTCTCTTTCTCTCTCTCACTTTCTCTTTAAATATCTCTCCCTCTCTCTCTTTTGTTCTTTATCCAAAACTTCTCATTCTCACTCTATAGAACTTCTCTCACCCTTGTCCTCTCACACTCTCTAATACTCCTCTCTTTCTCTAAAACTTATTCTTCTTGTGTCTAAAATTTCTCTTTTTCCATGCAAAACCTGCATCTCTCTCTCTAAAACATCTCACTTTCTCTTTCTCTCTAAAACTTCCCTCTCTTTCATTCACCAACTTGTCTCAATCACTTTCTCTCCCATCTCTTTTGCAGTTCCTCTCTTACTTCTCGAACACTTCAATTTCTCTCTTTCTTAAACTTTTTGGTAAAACTTGTCTCTCTCTGAAATTTCTATCCCAATCCTTGGAAAAATTTATGTCTCTCTCTTTCTCTCTCTAAAACTTCTTTTTCTATCTTTGCATCTCCCTCTCTCTAAACTTCCTATCTCTCTCTTTCTCTCTAAAACTTGTCTTTGTCTCTCTCTCACTCTCCTTGGAAAGTTCTGTCTCTCTAAAGTTTCTCATTCTCTATCTCTCTCTTTCTCTCTCTAAGTCTTCTAGCTCTTTCTCTAAAGCTTCCTTTTCTCTATCTCTCACTTTCAACCTCTCTAAAACTTCTCTCACACTCTCTCTTTAAAACATCTTTGACTCTCTCTGTTTAAAACTTCCCTTGCTCTCTCTAATACTTCTCTCACTATCTTCTCTTAGTCTCTCTCTAAAACTTCTCTTTTTGTCCTTCTCACTCACTCTTCAAAACTTATCTCTCTCTCCCTCCCTCCTTCTCTCTCTCTCTCACACTATCTTTTAGTCACTTTATTTCACTGTCCAAAATCTCTCTTTCTCTCTTTCTCACACTATCTCTCTCAAACTTCCCTTTCTTTATTTGACACTTCTCTCACTATCACTCATTTTCTCACACTCTATCTCTCTCTAAAACTTCTCATTCTATCCCACTCTCTTTCTCTCTTTAAAACTTCTCTTTCTGTCTTTTTGTCTTACTCTCTCTAACATTTCCCTCTCACTCTCTCTTACTCTCTAAAACTTTTCCCTATCTCTCTCCTCTAAAAGATCTCTCTTCTTATCTTGTCTCTTTTAGATTTCTTCTTCTCTATCTCTCTAAATCTTCTATTTCTTTCTCTCTTTCACACTCATATGCATGTTCACTTTCTCCCATTCTCTTTCTCTAAAAATTCCCTTTCTCTTTCTCTTTCTTAAACTTCTCCCTCTTGCTCTCTCTAAAACTTCTCTCCCTTTCTAATACTTCTTTAACTCTCTCTGTCTAAAACTTTCCTTTCTCTCTCTCTAAAACTTCTTTCACTCACTCTCTAAAATTTTTCTTTCTCTCTCTCACTTTCCAAAACTTATCTTTCGTCTCTTCAAGCCTCTTTCCCTCTGCGCCTTAAACTTCTCTCTCTGCCTTGAAAATTTTTGTCTCTCTCTAACCAACACGTCTCTGTCTCCCCCTCTCTCTTTAAAACTCTTTTTCTCTCTCAGGCTCTCTTTCACTTTCTAAAACTTTTGTTTCCCTCTTTCTCACTCTCTATCTCTATCATACTTTTCTCTCTCTCTCACACTCTCACTCACTTGCTTAAACTTCCCTCACTTTCTTTTTGAGACTTTCCTCTCTCTCTCTATTTTCTCTCTCTTAAAAACTTATGTTTGGCTCTTTCTCTGAACCTCTAAAACTTCCCTTTCTTTCTCAAAAACTTCTCTCACTCTGTCTCTCTCTCTCTCTCTCTCACTATCTCACACTCTTTGTCTCTCAATCACTCACTCTCCCTTTCTCTCTCATTGACTCACTCTCTTTTTCTTTTTAAAACATCTCTCCCTCTCTCTCACGCTCACTCTATTTCTCTTTGTTGAACTTCTTTCTCTCTCTTTCTCTCTCTTTCTCTCTCTTCTCTAAAACTTATCTCATTCTTTCTAAAACTTCTCTCTTTCTCCCTTTTCTAAAACTTCTTTGTCTTTCTTCATAAAACTTCTACCCTCTCTCTCTTTCACTCTCACTCAATCTTTCTCTCTCTCTAAAACATTTCTTCATGTCTCCCTCGCTAATTCTCCAAAACTTCTCTCTCTAAAACTTCCCCCTCTAACTCTTTCTTTGTAAAACTTCCCCTTTCTCTCTCACCGATGCATTTATCTGTAAAACTTCTCTTTCTCTTGCTCTATCACTCACTTGCCTCTCTATCTCTAAAATATCTTTCTCCAAAACCTCTATCTCTCCTTCTCTTTCTCTCTAAATCTTTTCTTCCTCTCTCCCACCTTCTCTTCCATTCACACACACTCTCTCTAAAACTTGCCCTTCTCACTTTCTCTATCTCTCTAAAACTTCCTTTCTTCCTCAAAAACTTCTCTCACTATGTCTCTCTCTTTAAAATATCTCTTTCTCTCTTTCTCTCTCTCTCTCAAACATTCTCACCCTACCTCTAAAACTTCCCTTTCTTTCTCTAAAGCTTCTCTCCTCTCTTTCTAGAACTTCTATTTCTCTAATTCTTTCTCTCTTTCAAACTTGTCTCACTCTCTCTCTCAAAAACCTCCCTTTCTTTTTCCAAAACTTCTCTCTCTCACTCTCTAACTCTCTCTCAAACTCACTCACTCATACTCTTTCTCTTCCTCTCTCACTCTATTTCTATATCTAAAACTACCCTTTGGTTAGACTTTTCCCTCTTTCTCTCTTCAAAACTTTTCCCCCTCTCTCTGACTCACTTTCTCACTCTAAAACTACTCTAACTCTTTCTTTGTCTATAAAACTTCTCTGTCTCTTTCTCTCAAAAACTCCACTCTCTCTCCCCCTAACATGTCTCTCTCTACTCAGTTATTACTTCTCTCTTGCTCTATCTCTCCTCTCTACTCATCTATAACTTCTCTCTTACTTTATCTCTCTCTTTAAAACTTTTCTTATTCTCTCTCTTTCCCTCTCTTTCCCTCTAAAACTTCCCTTCCTCCATCATTCCCTTTCTCTTTATCAAACTATGCTTTCTTTCTTTCTTTCTCTTTCTCTCTCCCTCTTTCTAAAACTTCTCTATCTCTGTCTCTCTCTCTCTCTAAAACTACTCGTTTTCTTTCTCTCTCTAGACTCTTCTACTTTCCCACTATCTCTCTCTCACTTGCACACACACACACACACACACATACACTCTCATTCTCTTTCTAAATCTTTTACTTTTGTCTTTCTCACTCTCTCTCCTGTACACTCCCTCTAAAACTTCTCTTTCTCTTACTCTCTATTAAAATATATGTCTCTCTCTTTTCTTCTTTATCCAAAACTTCTTATTCTCTTACTCTCTTCCACATGCACTCTCTAGTACTTCTTTCTCTCTAAAACTTATTCTCCCTTGGCTAAAGTTTCTCTCTTTTTGTCCAAAACTTTAGTCCCTCTCTAAAAAATCTCATTCTCCAATTCTTTCTAAAATTTCCTCTCTCACTCAACTCATCTCAATCTCTCTCTCTCTCTCTCTCTCTCTCTCTCTCTCTCTCACTAATTCTCGTTCTTTCTCAGACTTCTCTCTAAAACTTGTCTCTCTTTGAAACTTCTATCCAACCATTTGTAAAACTTATGTCTCTCCCTTTCTCTCTTTGTTTCTCCCTCAAACCTCCCTTTCTCTCTCTCTCTCTCTCTCTCTCTAAACTTCTCTCTCTTTCACTCTCATCGAAAAGTTTTGCTCTTTAAAACTTCTCTTTCTCTATCTCTATCTTTCTCTCTTTAAGTCTTTTATTTTGCCCTTTCCCCTATGCAAGTTCTCTTGCTCCCATTCTCTTTGTCTAAAACTTCCCTTTCTTTATCTCTCTCTCACTCTCTCTAAAACTTCTCTCACACTCTCTCTCTTTAAATCATCTCCGACTCTCTCTATTGAAAACTTCTCTTTCTCTCTCTAAAACTTCTCTCACATCTTGCCTTTAGTCTCACTCTAAAACTTCTCTTTCTCTCCTTCTCACTGACTCTCCAAAGTTTATCTCTCTTTCCCTTCCTCTCCTTTCTCTCCCTCCCCCTTCTCTCTCTTTTGCTCACTCTGTTCACTCCCCAAAACTTCTCTTTCTCTCTTTCTCACTTTCTCTTACTTATAGACACCAAATTTTATCTGAAACCCAAAACAACTTGCATTAAGTTTTCTTCAAGTAAGTAAAAAAATGTAAATATAATAAAAAATAAAATAAATAAAAGTAAAATGATATCGTTGAGTCAAACACGGCCTGAGTTAAGGCACAAATGATATGGGTGAGTCAAATGAGGCCTAACTTGAGGTGTGTCGTACATCGCGACGCGGGGTTGCGGGGACCCAGAAAGATCGAGTTTGAATTGGCAAATGATTTTGGGGGATGGGTTTTTTGGAGAAAGTTATGAAAACTTTTGGAGTCGCCACCGATCTAGTTTTAAATGGTGAGATCGGACACCGAGATTATGGTCTACGTCATAGAAATCAGGTTCGAGGGTTGATTACGTATAGGGAAGGTATTAGCACCCTACAGCGCCCTTTCGGTACCACATTGGATTTTGTTGCTTCTAATTTCAAACTTGTGCTTTGATTTTTGCCTAAAACATATTTATTCACATTTTTTGTTCTTTTATTTTGGTGGGATTTCTAGGAGGAATGAGGTTTAGTCACGTCATAAGGATTTTGTCAATTTCTTCAACTTAATCCATGACATATTATTTTGAAAAAGGTCAACAGCGGCTACTTTCGTCAACCGCCTGCATTATGGTTCTTGAAGGAATAGGATTTTGAGAACCAGGCTAAACTTTCAAAGAAGGATGATGGACTTCAATGAGAATGCTAATCACGTTATGTGAACTATATTAATTTCTTCAATATAATTCATAACGTAATTCCCTCAGGATAGCCGGTTACAGTCACTTTCGTCAATTGTACCGACAACCATCGTTGGGTTAATAAGGAATTTGAAGTTTAAGGATATTTTGGAATGTGAATAATCTCCCTAAAACCCTTTATATCACTTTTTAACAAAATTATGACTCTAAAATTTTATATCCTTTTTTTTATACTTTTTTATATTTTTTATTTTTTCTAATTTTTTTATTATTATTATATTATTATATTTTTTAATTTTAATTTTTAATATTTTTTTATATTATATGAAAAAGGACTATTCACGGCATGGGCCGAAGCCCATGCCGTGAATGTTGAAATTGCTTCACGGCATGTTTCCTCTTTTTTCTCCTTTTTTTATTTTTTTTACTTATAATATATTTTAATAGTGATACTGATAAATTTATGATTCTTCTTCTATTCAGCTTTCAATATTTTTTGAAAAATAGTATCAAGTTTGGTAGATCAAATGACACAATCAGAATATTTTTTCGCAAAATCAATTTTTTTCTACATTTTTTTGAAACGAAATAAAAAAACAGAAATAATACAGTTAAACGTTACATTCTTTATCCAAAATTTTTGTAACTAGTACCAAAAATTTTCTTAAAAAATGTTTGTTTTAACTGCACATTTTCTTTTATTTTTCTAAAACATTTTTTTATTTTTGAATTATTTTTAAGAGGTGGTGATTGGGTGCACCACACCCCATGAAGGGTGGGGTGCACCCTTCTTCAAGAAACTGCACCCGTAGGTGCTGTTTCGGAGGCTCTTCCGACGCAACTATTTCGCCTCTTTTTTTTTACTTCAAAGCCTATATATCCCCAAGTCCCATAAACCTAAATTAACACACATCCTAGTCATATAACAAATATGGTAAGGTCATCATGAACGTGGGTATGAATTAACAGAGATCAAAAAAAGCTTAAACAGAGATATGCATACCCCAAAATGAAAGTGCTTCTCACCACTTCTTCGCACAGAGTTGCTGGCAAGTTCAAGAGTCAGTCTTCTGTGACCAACTCCGGCTCTCTTGCTCCTTGAACATGTGCTACTAATCTTTGGTTGTGAAGGCTCTGTTTAGACTAAAAGAAGCTTCCTCTCTGTGTTCGCCCACTATACTTCCAGCATATGCTCTTTTCTTTTTCTTTTAGTCTCTTAGATTTCTTTTTTTCTTGAGGGTTCTCTCCAACTCTACACTCGTGCTTGCTCTCTCTCTGAATCCATTCCTTTTACTCTTAACGCCACACCCTCTATATTCACCTCTGCTATCTTCTTTCCAATAGGAAGCGTCCAAGCATCGACGAATCTCCTGAGCCAAGATGCCTCCCGTGACTCTCATCAACTCTCTTCCAGTGAGAAGAGGTCGGGAGTGGGTGAATGAGTTTTGTGACTCCTTCAGGCTGATATATTTGGATAGCTTGTCTTTTTGTCAATAATGGATGCATTATTTGCAAAGCCGTCACTAATTTTTTTCTTTTCATTTCTTGTTTTTTCTTCTTTTTTCTTTTTACCTTATTAATCCTTTTAATTTTTTTGTTTTATTATTATTACATTTTTTTATTTTTTAATTATTTATTATTATTATTTTTTTAAAAAAGAATCATGCATGGATCTATCCCAATTTTTTCAAAGTCTGGACAAAATCGAGTGTCTGCAAATTGCCCCCCTTTGCTTGTTTTCTAAGTATTAGGAGATGAGTAAAGGTTGAAAGACACTCTTTTGGCCATACATTGACTTTACCCTATGCATGAGGATTGTGAATTTATTTAAAAATGACCTGGGATTTCCTTGCTCACCCAGGTCTAAAGGGGTTAAGTCAAATGATGTTTGACTCTGGCACAAGTGATAATTGATTGAGTCAAACAAAGCCCGACTCTGGCTTGAATGATAAAGATGAGTCAAACGAGACCCGACTCTGGCACAAATGATAATTGATTGAGTCAAACGAAGTCCGACTCTGGCTTGAATGATAAAGATGAGTCAAATGAGGCCCAACTCTGGCACAAATGATAATTGATTGAGTCAAACAAAGCTCGACTCTGGCTCAAATGATAGGAATGAGTCAAACGAGGCTCGACTCTGGCACAAATGATAATTGATTGAGTCAAACGAAGCCCGACTCTAACTCAAATGATAGGAATGAGTCAAACGAGGCCCGACTCTGGCACAAATGATAATTGATTGAGTCAAACGAAGCCCGACTCTGGCTTGTCTTACTTGACCAGATAAGGTGCTTGACACATGGAGAGGTTTGACCTCAAAATGGCATGCTTGCCATGCAAACCTACTTAACAGAGCTTAACAAAATTGCTTGATAGGGCTTGGTGTGCGAACCTACTCGACAAGGTTTGGGGTGCAAACCTACTTGACAAGGCTTGGCACATGGAGAGGTTTGACCTTAAAATGATATATTTGGCATGCAAACCTGCTTGACACGGCTTAGCATGTAAGGAGGCTTGACCTCCAAAATGGGATTGCTAACATGCGTACCTGCTTGACAGGGCTTGGCATGTGACCTGCTTGGCAGGATTTGGCGTGCAAACCTGCTTGACAGGGCTTAGCATGTAAGGAGGCTTGACCTCCAAAATGAGATTGCTAACATGCGTACCTGCTTGACAGGGCTTGGCATGTGACCTGCTTGGCAGGATTTGGCGTGCGAACCTGTTTAACAGGGCTTAGCACGTAAGGAGGCTTGACCTCCAAAATGGGATTACAACATGCGTACTTACTTGACAGGGCTTGGCATGTGACCTGGTTA
This sequence comes from Dicorynia guianensis, assembly GCA_037013595.1. Lineage (NCBI taxonomy): Eukaryota > Viridiplantae > Streptophyta > Magnoliopsida > Fabales > Fabaceae > Dicorynia > Dicorynia guianensis. The sequence continues at coordinate 19,535,588 of JASUAB010000010.1, read as the reverse complement.
GCAGGATTTGGCGTGCGAACCTACTTGACAGGCTTAGCACGTAAGGAGGCTTCACCTCCAAAATGGGATTACAACAGTAAGGCTTCACATTGAGTCAATGCATTAAAACAAAATAGACTGAATGCCTTATCGCGCAACGCGATAGTATCATCATGACGTATGTGAAGACATCGAGGGATACAACAAGTTCTAGCGAGCTATGCTAGATTTCCCTTCCCACTCTCTTTTCCCCTTTTTTTTCTGACAATTAGTTAAGTTTGTCATTTTGGGCATTTCAACACATTTCATGAGTCTGATATGTCATACAATTGTCCATCATCCAAGAATTAAGGACTTTGTTAAGCAATCAAGACCCTTTTTTTTCAGTACCGGTAGAATGGATTCAACTAGGATGAAATCAAGACATTAGATCAACAATTTGTCGCTCTTAGACACCAAAAATGAAAAGATATCATAACCACGATTGCCTTAGTGTTGGCTTATTTGGGCAATGGTACCTTTCCCTGAGCATCTACCATTCATCAGTCATTCATGAATTTTAGATGAGAATTGATATCACACAATACACGATGTCTTATTAAATCCAACAGGATGCCCACTTACAACCATTGCCAAGGCCCTGGGCGAAGCCATTAACTATACAATACACAATTAGAAATGCAACATTTTTCTTAAGGGACAAAAGATGCATATGATGTTCCTGATGAATCTTGTATGGGATGCGTATCAAGAGTCCAGAACAACCCTTTACTCTGCCATGAGACTAATGTGGAAGATAGCATTTTTAAGGAAACAAAATATGCATATGATGTTCCTAACAGGTCATGCATGTGAAGCGCACCAAGAGTCAAAATAACTCTTTACTCTACCCTGAGACTATGCGACAGACACTCTTAAAGGGAAAAGCCACACTTTTCTTTTTTTCTTTTTTGTGTTATATTTTTTTTTTATGCAAGGGATGCCTATGACGTTCCTAATGGGTTATGCATTCTAAGCGTATCAAGAGTCCAGAACAACTCTTTACTCTGCCATGAGACCACACAAAGACATGCATAAAAAAAGGAAAAGAAAGTACATTTTTTTTAAGACACACGAGAATACATATGATGCTGGTTATGCGTAGGATGCGTATCAAGAGTTAAGAACAACTCTTTACTCTGCCATCCTTTACATACTTCGACCTCGATAACCTTACTAGAAACTCTTCCGCTCGGACCATCTTTCTTAGACTTGTACATTATTCAACTAACAAAAAGTGAATCTACGACAAGTCATAACCGAAGGATAGTGTCCACTTTACGCTTCCTGCTACCATCAGGAGACTGTTCATCAACTTGTTTCTACAATAGACCTGATTGAAATGCACGAACTTGCAGCTAATTGATTAGCTGATCAACATTTGAGCCTGTTATTATGTTACGATGGACCTCCAATGGTATGAAGCCTTATTCCACAGCATGATCTAGGAAGGCCAATAAACCATCATAGAAACCATTGATGTTTATCAATCCTAATGGCTTTCTGTGAGCACTTGATTTGGCCCAAAATGCCACACTAGAAATCCCTTCCAGTGTTTTCAAACCTCCAGGCAATGCGATAAAAGCTTCAGCAGTGCAAATCATGTGTTCGAAACGTTCATGCATGCTTAAAACTTTTAACTCATTCCCAAAGGTGAAGTAAGTTTTGTCTGCCACCTGTCGTGCAAGGATGCCCATGACATGGCTACCTCCCACGATTGCAGACGCAACTATGCCTCTCCTTAATCCATGAATTCCTCCTCCATACACCACTTTTATCCCTCTAGTAGCTAACGCCTTACCGAGCTCGGTGGCATGCTGAGGAATTTATAATCCTTTCCTAGGGTAGAGCCACCAAAGATACAAACGGATTTGAATCCGCATGATGGGGATGCCTCTTTTTCTTTTTCTGACCTGGCCATGTGAAAGCTAAAGAGTGTGGAGGAGTACTTATAGATAAAAATGCACGACAAAGAAGTTATGCAACTTGGTTAGGGTGATTAGAAAGCAAGCAGGTGCAATAAAGGCATTGTGGCAAGAAAGTCAAGTGAAAAGATGTGCCAGCTAACACAGTAGTAATTATAGTGGAAAGAAGGCCATAAAGTGGTCGACAATGATGAGACGACTGCCCTGATGATTGAAATGGTGCATGTGAAGTCAAAAGTAAACAGTGCAAGAGGACAGATGCACCGATAATTGCTAAAGAGCAAGGACAATTATGAATACAAAATTAAAAGCAGACAGATGTGCTGACAATTGTTAAAGGGAAAGGACAATAAGAGCAAACAGTGTAATGATAAACGTGTCGGCAATTATCAAGGAAGAAAAATTATTAACAGCAACTGTACTGATCAAAGCCATGCATACACTACTGGAAAGAAAATGGTGGGTTCATCAGCGATTATCAAGAATACATTACCAAGTTAATGAACAATGATCTCGACTGATCCCTTTCCTTGGTGCTACATCCATCATAGCTTAAACACCATCCAGGATTTATTTGCCATCTAACCTTTTTGCAGATCAGCAAACAGGGTCGTTTAATGTCAAATTCCCAAGACAAAAGTGCTCCTTTTCTTTGTGGAATAAGTCCGCTAAAGCAAGAAGAATGCGATGCACATGTCCACAAGGATGCATCTCAAGAGTCTGAAGGACATCATCCAACGACTCTTTACTCAGCCCATCCTTGATGAACCGGATTTTGTCTTCTCGATTTAGGGACACCATTCCTTTCCCTTTGCAGCGCGCGTTACACGTCCACCTTGCGCACTTATAACAGACATCCATCCTCTTAGCCCTCCTCCTCTTGGCATAAGAGCTTCTTCCCATTCCAAGCAGATGTCTAATAAGTGGCTCCTGAAACTCCCCTGCTAGGCGTACCTTAGCTTTGATGAACCAACGCACGTCTTCAGGAAGACCCAGACGTGTTAGTACCTTTATTCGTTCAAGCCGACACTTATAGATCTTCCTGAGTACATCTTGGGGAAGAGAAGGGAATCGACTTCTAAGTTTCGCAAGGCTTTCCTCCATATTCTACCTCTCTGGTGAGGTGATGAGTTTGGGTGTTCAAATGATGCTCCGCAAAGCCTTCTAACCTTTCTTTTTCTGATGAGTAGCTTCAAGATAAACTTTCCAGTTAGTCAAAAATGACGTCATGAACATTAAGACATACGGAGAGGGTGATGAGGCACCTTTGTGTGGTTGGGCCTCATGTTGTCCTAAAGGACAGATGGGCCTTAGGATACCCTCTTGAATTAAAAATTAAAAAAGGACTAAAACATGTTCAATGATGATGCCAGCCGACCTTTGGGAAAATCAGCGTTCAGTGTATTGACTGGCCCAAATGAAACCCAAACTTAAACAGTGTTAATCTAGGCTTAAGTAGTGTTGATTTGGGTCTCAGATTAATAAACCAAAAACAACAAAACTGAATGAATGATGCATGCTTACAATGAAATGATCTTAAGTTTATGCTTAATGCTTGATGATGCAATGTCGATCAGGAGTCTCCACAACTCCGTCCCACTTTACCAATCACAAATTCATGGGAGATCTTACATTCAAGTACTTATCTTTAAAGCATTCCGTTGTTTGTGTAGTTCTATTGTTGTTGCCAACTTAAAGAGTCATTTTTCCAAGCAACTAAATCCCTCTATACCTATCCTTCTTCACTGTCAGAATTTAAAACATGTAATTCTCAAACACAACATAATTGAAGGTTTTTTTTTTTTTGGGGTCATGTAACCAGATGGCAATGAAGGAAAGGAACTTTCTATTGATAAGAGCTTATCGCTCTTCTTTTTATTTACTTAAGGGTTTTTATGAACAGAGGACAAATCATAAGGCAAAGGAAAGGAATTTGGTTGATGTAATGAATACAATACTTGAATCAACTATGCTCAATCACCAACCTAGACTTTTAGTCCCTCAGGCGCAGTACTTCTTGACAGCATCTGCATTTATCGGATTTGGGAGCTCATCACCATCCATGTCTGCAAGGATTAATGCACCCCCAGAGAATGCCCTTTTTACTACATAGGGTTCTTCGTAATTTGGGGACCATTTCCCATGGCTGTCCTTCGTAATTGGCAAGATCTTTTTCAACACTAATTCCCCTTCATAAAATTGCCTTGGGTGGACTCTTTTGTCATGGGCTTTCATCATCCTTTTTTGGTAGAGTCGCCCATGAGACAAAGCTGTTAGCCTCTTTTCTTCAATCAAGTTTAGCTGCTCATACCTCATTCGAACCCATTCTGCTTCATCAAGTTGGGTCTCCATTAGTACCCTTAAAGATGGTATCTCCACCTCAAATGGAAGAACTGCCTCCATTCCATACACCAGGGAAAATGAGGTTGCTCCAGTCGAAGTCCTAACTGATGTGCAATACCCATGAAGAGCAAAGGGTAAAAGCTCATGCCAATCTCTGTAAGTGATAGTCATCTTTTCTATAATCTTCTTGATATTTTTATTCGCCGCCTCTACTGCACCATTCATTTTTGGGCGATATGGGCTTAAGTTGTGATGAACTATCTTGAATTTTTCGCATAATTCTGTCATCATCTTATTGTTGAGATTGGTGGCATTATCAGTGATAATCCTTTCTGGGAGGCCATATCTACATATGATATCCCTTTTAAGGAATCTGAGAACCACATTTCTTTTTACACTGCTATATGAAGCAGCCTCCACCCACTTTGTGAAGTAGCAAATCGCTACTAAGATGAAGCGATGACCATTAGAAGCCTTAGGTTCAATCAGCCCAATCACATCCATACCCCACATTGCAAACGGCCAAGGTGAAGTTAGTACATTGAGTGTTGAAGCAGATGTATGAATCTTATCAGCATAGATTTGACATTTATGACACTTCCTGACGTAATTGATGCAGTCAGTTTCCATAGTTGGCCAGTAGTAACCTGCCCTCAGCACCTTTTTTGCCATAGCGTGCCCACCAATATGTGTTCCACACACGCCTTCATGAATTTCCTGTACCATTCTTCATGCCTCCCTAGCTTCAATGCATCTTAACAGTATTGTATCATGATTTCTTTTATACAGAACTCCTCCATTGAGGAAGAAACCCATTGCTAGCCTCCTTAGAGTCCTTTTGTCATTTTCTGACGCTCCATCAGGATACTCCCTATTTGTGATAAGTCGTTCAATGTCTTCATACCATGGCTTCCCATCGGGTTCTTCCTCAATAACTGCACAATAAGCAGGGGAGTCTAGCCTTCTCATGCAGATCTTTGGGAGATCATCATCCTTCACTATTGGATATAGAGATGACAGTGTTGCTAAGGCATCTGCCATTTGGTTATCTTCTCTGGACATGTGATTGAAGGTGATATCCTTGAACTGTTTTGCCAATTTGCTGATGTATCCCTAATAAGGAATCAATTTTGAATCCCTGGTCTCCCATTCTCCCTTTAACTGATGGATCACTAGTGCAGAGTCTCCATATACATCCAATAAATCAATTCGATGACTCAAAGCTACTTCAACACCCATGGCACAGGCCTCATATTCAGCTATATTGTTTGTGCATTCAAAGCATAACTTGGCAGTTATGGGGTAGCATTTCCTCTCAGGAGATATCAAGACTACCCCAATTCCATGCCCCAGCATATTAGATGCTCCATCAAACAACAGAGACCACCTTTCTTCCTCAGTTGTTTTGTCAATCGCTGAAAGTGTCATGATGTTTTCATCTGGGAATTCAAATTGATTTGGTTCATGCTCTACGATGGGGTTCTCTGCCAAGTGGTCAGCAACTATACTTCCCTTTATTGCCTTTTAAGGGACACATTGGATATCATACTCAGACAGCAACATATGCCACCTTGCAATTCTACCGGTTAGGGCAGGTTTTTCAAAGAGGTACTTAATTGGATCCATCTTTGAAATCAGCAATGTGGTATGACGTATCATATACTGCCTAAGGCGGTGAGCTGCCCATGCTAAGGCACAACACGTCTTTTCAAGCATCGAGTATTTTGACTCATAATGCGTGAACTTCTTACTGAGGTAGTAAATCACTTGCTCTTTCCTGCCAGTTTCATCATGCTACCCCAGCATGCATCCCATTGACTCCTCATGCACAGTTAAATACATGAGTAGTGGTCTTCCTAGTATCGGTGGGACCAGAATCAGTGGGTTCTGCAAGTAGTGTTTGATCTTAGTAAATGCTTCCTGACATTCATCATTCCACTCTGCTCCATGATCTTTACGAAGGACCTTAAAAATTGGCTCACAAGTGGCTGTTAATTGGGATATGAATCTTGCAATGTAGTTTATTCTTCCCAGAAAACCCCGCACTTCTTTCTCTGTCTTGGGTGAAGGCATATCTACAATAGCTTTAACTTTATCTGGGTCAACCTCTATTCCTTTCTGGCTCACCATGTATCCCAACAATTTTCTTGACTTCACACCAAACGTGCATTTTGCTGGGTTCAATTTAAGCTGGTATTTCCTCAAACGATCAAAGAGTTTCCTCAGGTGCATCAAATGTTCTTTTTCAGATTTTGATTTAGCAATGATGTCATCAACATATACTTCAACTTCCTTATGCATCATGTCATGAAACAAAGCTACCATTGCCCTTTGATACGTTGCCCCAGCATTCTTTAATCCAAACGACATCACTCTATAGCAAAAGGTTCCCCATAAAGTGATAAATGTTGTCTTTTCTTTATCTTCAGGAGCCAGTTTAATTTGATTGTACCCCGAGAACCCATCCATAAAAGAGAAAATAGAATTTCCAGCAGCATTGTCCACTAACATGTCAATGTGTGGAAGTGGAAAATCATCCTTTGGACTTGCTTTGTTTAGGTCTCGATAGTCTACACATAATCGGATCTTGCCGTCCTTCTTAGGTACAGGCACAATATTGGCTATCCATTCTGGATATTTGGCCACCTCGATGAAACCAGCATCAAGTAGCTTCCTAACCTCCTCTTTGATCTTTAGTAGTATGTCTGGCCTCATCCACCTCAGTTTTTGCTTAACTGGTTTAAATTCAAGCTTTATTGGTAAGCGATGGACCATGATGTTCGTATTCAACCCTGGCATGTCTTGGCAAGACCAGGCGAATACGTCACTATATTCTCTTAACAGCAAAACCATGGCTTCTTTTTCTTGACTGGCCATTTGTGCTCCTATCTTGATTTCTCTTTTATCTCCATCTGTCCCCAGGTTGATCACATCAATTTGCTCTTCATGGGGCTTAATTCCCTCACCTTCCTGTTTAATCATTCTTTGTAATTCAAGTGATGGTTCCCAATCCCCTTCTTCTTCTTCTTCTTCATTGTAAATAGCACAACTGACTGAGCGTTCGAAGTCTAGACTTGGAAATTCAGTATAGTCTTCTTCAGTATCTTCTTCATTATTCAACCTGGATTATTGAGTATTGTTATGGCTTGTTATGTCATGGATGTTATGATATATGCTAACAAGGGTAAAGATTTTGGACAAAGGAAATGTATTTTATTGACCATTTATTTGGAACAAGTAAACAAAGTGTGCCCATGCAAATCTAACCTAGGCCTTGGGCAGAGCCATAGACTATGGTGTTCGAGAATTACATGTTTTTTAAACTAACAATGATAGGAATCGGCTTAACGGTTTAGCTGCTTGGCTTGTATGATGTACCTAGCCCAACCCCTTTTTCCTCAGGGCTTCCATCTTTAAGGGTGGCCACTTGGTTTGGGACCCAAAGACCAGCACTGATAAAGGTCTTGTGGAGGTCTTTGATGACTAATTTTTCAGTCTCTATAACTCGGCCCTCTAAACGAGCTCTCCTTCTTTCTTTCTGAATCTGGATCATTATAGCTTTGTCAGCTCTAGTGGGTTTAAATCCTAAGCCATATGTCCCTTCATTCTGCAGTAGGATTGGTGGCTCCCTTATGCCTTATCCTGAACTCCCTAGTCCTTTTCCGGGAATATAGCCATTCCTCTTGAGTATCTTGCTTGTCATCAAGGCAGCTTCAAAGAAGTGTGGTACCAGCAATGGCTCTCCTTCTTTCGAGAATTCTACATTCACAATCTCAAAGGTTCCGAAAGAGCCTCCGATCTCAGTTTCTGCCGTGATATATGGGACCAAAGATGGTCTAGACACCAGTAAGTCTTCTTCAGCATCAATCTCAACTAGTTTTCCTTGGTACACTAGTTTTACCTTTTGGTGGAGGGATGAAGGAATTGCCCCGGCCGAATGAATCCATGGTCGACCTAGGAGATAGCTATAAGCAGGGTTTATCTTCATAACTTGAAAAGTGACCACAAAGTCACATGGGCCAACTTGCATTGGCAGCTCTATTTCTCCTAAGACATCACTTTGGGCTCCGTCGTATGCTCTCACAATGATGGTGCTGGGCCTTAAAAGGGTTTGATCAACAGCTAACTTTCTTAATGTAAGTTTTGGCAATATGTTCAATGCCAAGCCATTGTCAATCAAGACATTTGCTAAATCATGGCCTTTGCATTTGGCTGAAATATGGAGAGCCTTATTGTGTCTGTGCCCTTCAGGAGGGAATTCCTCATCGGAGAACGATAGGTAATTGTGGGCTAGAATGTTTCCGACCACTCCATCAATTGCTTCTTTGGAAATGTCCTTATCCATGTAGGCCTCATTTAGAATCTTCATCAAGACTTTTCTATGAGGTTCAGAATGCATGAATAAGGACAATAGTGAGATTCTAGCTGGTGTCTTCTTTAATTGTTCAATCACCTTATATTCACTTTAGTGAATGAGCCTAAGAAACTCGCTAGCTTCCTCTTCAGTCACCGAACTTTTGAGAGGGGTCAATGTAGAATTTTCAGCCCTTGTAGAGTCGTGGTCGTGGGAGTCTTTTACTTCAACATCTTCCGGTTCAATTACCTCAATGCCTTTCCCCTTTTCGAGCCTCCTGACCTCTACAGGCCGAGGCTCAATCCCCTTTCCAGTTCCTCCTTCTGGGAGATAACATCGCGCACTCCTTGTTACTCCAGAGATGCCAGATATATTGGCAATTCGCGGATTAGGTCCTTCCACAATCACCTTACAAGTATAATCCCATGGAACAGCTTTGTCATTTTTGTATGGAAATGGCCCTGGTATTGCAATAGTCAGCTTCTTCATGGCTGCAGTGGGGACTCCTATTTCATCACTGCCACTTGCATACTTGATAGCTAGTGGTTTCCGCTTGCTTGAAGTGGCGTCGATCATGTTTACAAACTCAGAATTTTTCCTCAGTTGTGATGTGCAACTATCCATGCACCCTTGGGGTGAGCCTGAAGTTTTAGGAACGGGCATAGACTCATCGAATATGGCATTGACGCTCGCTTTCTCATGACTGGGAAGGGGATTTCCATCTACATTTGGTATTGGAGCAACCTGTTCGAATGTTAACCACTTTACATTAATTAAGTCCTGTACTTTTCTCTTGAAAGTGGTACAATTATCCACTGTGTGCCCCTTGGCTCCTACGTGATAATCACATATGAGCTTCTCGTTGTACCAGGCAGGGTACAGAGGTTGAAGAGGTTGAACAGGGCACAATGTTACCAAATTATTCTGCAATAGTTGTGGTAACAGCTGTGAATATGGTATGGGTATGGGATCGAAGTTCTGGTATCTGCGATTATTAGCTTGAGTTAGTGGTCTGGATTGGGACTGTATTGGTTGCACTTGTTGGCACGGCTGATACTGAGTAGATGGTTGTGAAGCCATTGGTTGTGATGGATTTTGGTAGGGTGATGGGGTAAAGGCGGCTTGCGGTATAGTAACACCCCTTACTGGTGTGAACGTCGATGCATAAGACACTTGACATGCCTGCTGATTACTTTTAGCTTTTCCCTTCTCTCTACTGCGGTAATCCACAGAGTGGACATCCTCTTTCTTCTTATAGGGTAGAGGCTTTCTTTGCGCGGCATTGTTAGGCAAGGACTTTCCCATCTTGCCTACTTTTATCCCACGTTCTATCCTTTCACCCGTTTCTATTAAGTCTGAGAAACTCATGTTGGCAAATCCTACTATTTTCCTGTAAAATGGATACGTCAGAGTACTCAGGAATATGGTGACCATTTCTTTGTCTGCAAGAGTGGTTGCACTCTTATTGCCACATCCCTCCAGCGTTGGGCATAGGCCTTAAAAGATTCATTATCCTCTTTGGCCATATTTTGGATCTGAAATCTGTCAGGAGCTACACTCCGATTGTACTTGTAAAGCTTCATGAAGGCCTCCGCTAGATCTTTCCATGCTCGAATAGAGTAACGATCAAGGTTCATATACCATTCTGCAACTCCTTTGATCAAGCTGTCTTGAAAGACATGGATGAGTAGCTTTTCGTTGTCTGCATATGCTGCCATCTTTCAGATGTACATGACCATGTGTGCCCTAGGGCATGATGTCCCGTCATACATCTTGAATTTTGGTGCTTTGAACTTTGGGGGTATGACAACGTCAGGTACCAACCCAATTTCATGCACATCTAAGATATCATCATCTGCAAATCCCTCCATCTTCCTCATCCTAGCTTCTAGCAATTCATACTTAATCAGTGTTTCTTCAGAGGATTTTCTCAATTTTTCTCGCTCCTCTGGTTCATCAAAGTCTGAAACAGAGCTAACCTCTATCTCTACAATATATGGCTGCCCGTATTCTGCTGGGTCTTGTGGTTGCTGGTTTAATGGGCCTTGTGGGGGCTCATTTCGTACATTTTCCTTAGATATGAGCAGCTCAGTTAGTCGAGCTACTTGTGCTTTAAGGTTCCCAATTTCCTCATGCAACTCCTCAACGGACTTCTCTTGTCTCTGTTCCGCCATGGACCTTGACTGGGATCGCATTATAGGAGCCGTAGTTTCTCCCTCGACTTTTCTCTTTTTCTTTTTCTAAATGAAACAAATGATAAAATGAATGGATGAAATTGTAATGCAATATGAATGCAAAAAGGAGTGACTCAAATTATGATGTGATGCAAATGTTCACGCTTGGTATCACCTAAAAAATGATGATGAATGAGAAAGACAACATTAGAGCAAAGTCCCATGCACTTATGGAAACCAAAGTAGAGGTGTTCAGGTGCCTGCACGGAGTGCAAGGGTCTCACGAAGGTCGACCTTACTTTTGCCTTTACCCGGTTAAATGCTTATGCATGCAATAATAACAAATGCAAAGTTCTAATTAGAAACACAGGAATGTGTGAGTAATGTTTTCCCCCTTGTGCTTAAGTAGAGGTTCATCCTAGGCTTGCTCCTCAGCTTCCATAGTTTAGGTTGAATACTCTTGCACAAGGTGGTACTAAGGCAACTACCAGTGTGAAGGGTAGGTTCTAGACTCCTACATTAGGTCCCCAAATTGTCCTTGGGAGGATCAATCTGAGTGGGGTGTTTAGGCGCCTGCACGGAGACCAAAGGTCTCACGAAGGTCAACCCTACTTTTGCCCTTGCTATCCTAAGGGTTCCTAGGAGCTTGGGTAGAGAGCTCAGGGGTCATCACCTCCCCTTTTCTAGTTCTTGTGGTGCAAGTGCAAGTGCGTGAAGGGGATATTACCCTCATAACCTGCAAATCAACTAGCCAAAAACAATCCATAGGAACAACAGATAACAAAATTAAATCATCTAGACCTACTCCATGAAACAGATCAAAAGAATATAAACACCACGCATAAACAAATCAGGCATTAGGGCAAAGTACAAAAATGAAATAAGGAAGCAACAAAAATCAATTGAAATGGCCTAACCCTCAAATTGTCCCCAGTGGAGTCCCAAGCTATCGTACATCGTGACCCGGGGTTGCGGCGACCCAAAAAGATCGAGTTTGAATTGGCAAATGATTTTGGGGGATGGGTTTTTTGGAGAAAGTTATGAAAACTTTTGGAGTCGCCACCGATCTAGTTTTAAATGGTGAGATCGGACACCGAGATTATGGTCTACGTCATAGAAATTAGGTTCGGGGGTTGATTACGTGTAGGGAAGGTATTAGCACCCTACAACGCCCTTTCGGTACCACATTGGATTTTGTTGCTTCTAATTTCAAACTTGTGCTTTGATTTTTGCCTAAAACATATTTATTCACATTTTTTGTTCTTTTATTTTGGTGGGATTTCTAGGAGGAATGAGGTTTAGTCACGTCATAAGGATTTTGTCAATTTCTTCAACTTAATCCATGACGTATTATTTTGAAAAAGGTCAACAGCGGTTACTTTCGTCAACCGCCTGCATTATGGTTCTTGAAGGAATAGGATTTTGAGAACCAGGCTGAACTTTCAAAGAAGGGTGATGGACTTCAATGAGAATGCTAATCACGTTATGTGAACTATATCAATTTCTTCAATATAATTCATAACGTAATTCCCTCAGGATAGCCGGTTACAGTCACTTTCGTCAACTGTACCAACAACCATCGTTGGGTTAATCAGGAATTTGAAGTTTAAGGATATTTTGGAATGTGAATAATCTCCCTAAAACCCTTTATATCACTTTTTAACAAAATTATGACTCTAAAATTTTATATCCTTTTTTTTATATTTTTTATTATTTTTTATTTTTTACTAATTTTTTATTATTATTATATTATTATATTTTTTAATTTTAATTTTTAATATTTTTTTATATTATATGAAAAAGGACTATTCGGCCCATGCCGTGAATGTTGAAATTCCTTCACGGCATGTTTCCTCTTTTTTCTCTTTTATTTTAATAGTGATATTGATAAATTTACGATTCTTCTTCTATTCAGCTTCCAACATTTTTTAAAAAATAGTATCAAGTTTGTAGATCAAATGACACAATCAGAATATTTTTTCGCAAAATCAATTTTTTTTTACATTTTTTTGAAACAAAATAAAAAGACAGAAATAATACAGTTAAATGTTACATTCTTTATCCAAAATTTTTGTAACTAGTACCAAAAATTTTCTTAAAAAATGTTTGTTTCAACTGCACATTTTCTTTTATTTTTCTAAAACATTTTTTTATTTTTGAATTATTTTTAAGAGGTGGTGATTGGGTGCACCACACCCCATGAAGGGTGGGGTGCACCCTTCTTCAAGAAACTGCACCCGTAGGTGCAGTTTCGGAGGCTCTTCCGACGCAACTATTTTGCCTCTTTTTTTTTACTTCAAAGCCTACATATCCCCAAGTCCCATAAACCTAAATTAACACACATCCTAGTCATATAACAAATATGGTAAGGTCATCATGAACGTGGGTATGAATTAACAGAGATCAAAAAAAGCTTAAACAGAGATATGCATACCCCAAAATGAAAGTGCTTCTCACCACTTCTTCACACAGAGTTGCTGGCAAGTTCAAGAATCAGTCTTCTGTGACCAACTCCGGCTCTCTTGCTCCTTGAATGTGTGCTACTAACCTTTGGTTGTGAAGGCTCTGTTTAGACTAAAAGAAGCTTCCTCTCTGTGTTCGCCCACTATACTTCCAGCATATGCTCTTTTCTTTTTCTTTCAGTCTCTTAGATTTCTTTTTTTCTTGAGGGTTCTCTCCAACTCTACACTCGTGCTTGCTCTCTCTCTGAATCCGTTCCTTTTACTCTTAACGCCACACCCTCTATATTCACCTCTGCTGCCTTCTTTCCAATAGGAAGCGTCCAAGCATCGACGAATCTCCTAAGCCAAGATGCCTTCCGTGACTCTCATCAACTCCCTTCCAGTGGAAAGAGGTTGGGAGTGGGTGAATGAGTTCTGACTCCTTCAGGCTGATATATTTGGATAGCTTGTCTTTTTGTCAATAATGGATGCATTATTTGCAAAGCCGTCAGTAATTTTTTTCTTTTCATTTCTTTTTTTCTTTTTTCTTTTTACCTTATTAATCTTTTTAATTTTTTTGTTTTATTATTATTACATTTTTTTATTTTTAATTATTTTTTATTATTTTATTTTTTTTAAAAAGAATCATGCATGGGTCTATCCCAATTTTTTCAAAGTCCGGACAAAATCGAGTGTCTACAAGGTGCAAATGAGATGGGTAAGTCAAACGAGGCCCGACTCGAGGCGTAAATGGTAAGGGTGAGTTGAACGAGGCCCAACACGAGACACAAATGATAAGCTTGAGTTAAACGAGGCCCGACTCTAGGCGCAAATGATATGGTTGAGTCAAATGAGGCTTGCCTCAAGGCGCAAATGATCAGGCTGAGTCAAACGAGGCCTAATTCAAGGTGCAAATGATAAGGTTGAGTCGAACGGGACTCGACTCGAAGCGCAAATGGTAAGGTTGAGTTGAACGAGGCCCAACTCGAGGCAAAAATTATAAGGTTGAGTCAAACGGGGCCCGACTCGAGGTGCAAATGATAAGGTTGAGTCGAACGAGGCCTGATTGAAGGCTTAAATAATAAGGTTGAGTCGATGGTTGAGTCAAAAGAGACCCGACATGAGGCTTAAATGATAAGGTTGAGTAGAAGAAGGCCCGACTCGAGGCACAAATGATAAGGTTGACTCAAACGAGCCCGACTCGAGGCATAACTGATATGGTTGAGTCAAACGAGGCCCGACTCGAGGCGCAAATGATAAGGTTGAGTTGAACGAGGCTAGACTCGAGGCACAAATGATATGGGTGAGTCAAACGGGGCCTGACTCGAGGCGCAAATGATAAGGTTGAGTCAAACGAGGCCTGACTCGAGGTAACAATGATATGGTTGAGTCAAAGGAGGGCCGAGTTAAGGAACAAATGATATGGTTGAGTCAAACGAGGCCCGACTCGAAGCGCAAATGATACGGGTGAGTCAAACGAGGCCTGACTCGAGGCACAATTGACAAGGTTGAGTCGAACGAGGCCCGACTCGAGGCACAGATGATAAAGCTATGTTAAACGAGGCCCGACTCGAGGCACAAATGGTATGGGTGAGTCAAATAAGGCCCGACTCAAGGCACAAATGATATGGTTAAGTCAAACAAGGCCCGACTTATGGCGCAAATAATAAGGTTAAGTCAAATGAGGCCCGACTCCAGGCACAAATGATTAGGGTGAGTGAAATGAGCCCCGACTCAAGATACAAATGATAAGGTTGAGTTGAACGAGGCCCGACTTGAGGCTTAGATGATAAAGTTGTGTTAAACGAGGCCCGACTCGAGGTGCAAATAATATGGTTGAGTCAAACGAGGCCCGACTCGAGGCACAATTGGTAAGGGAGAGTCAAATGAGGCCTGACTCAAGGCATAAATGATATGGTTGAGTCAAACGATGCCCGACTTGAGACGCAAATAATAAGGTTGAGTCAAACAAGGCCCAACTTGAGGCATAAAAGATATGGTTGAGTCAAACGAGACCCGACTCAAGGCCAAATGATATGGTTGAGTCAAATGAGGCCCGACTCGAGGCGCAAATAATATGGGTGAGTCAAACAAGGCCCGACTCGATGCGCAAATGGTAAGGTTGAGTTGAACGAGGCCCAACATGAGGTGCAAATGATAAGGTTGAGTTAAACGAGGCCCGACTCGAGGCACAAATGATCAGATTTAGTCAAACAAGGCCCGATGCGAGGTGCAAATGATAACGTTGAATCAAATGAGGCCCGACTCGAAGCACAAATGATCAGATTGAGCCGAACGATGCCCGCCTTGAGGCACAAATGATATGGGTGAGACCAACAAGGCCCAACTCGAGGCGCAAATGATATGGTTGAGTCAAACGAGGCCCAACTAGAGGCGCAAATGATAAGGGTGAGTCAAACGAGCTAACTCCAGGTACAAATGATAAGGTTGAGTCGAACGAGCCCCGACATGAGGCACAGATGATAAAGATGTGTTAAACGAGGCCTGACTCGAGGCACAAATGGTAAGGATGAGTCAAACGAGGCCCGACTCGAGGCACAAATGATATGGTTCAGTCAAACGAGGCCCGACTTGTGGCGCAAAAAATAAGGTTGAGTCAAACGAGGCCCAATTATAGGCGCAAATGATATGGTTGAGTCAAACGAGGCCCAACTCATGGCATAAATGATAAGGTTGAGTCAAATGAGGCCCGACTAGAGGCACAAATGATATAGGTGAGTCACACGAGGCCCAACTCGAGGCACAAATGATATGGTTGAGTCGAACAAGGCTAGACCCAAGGCGCAAATGATATGGGTGAGTCAAACGATGCCTGACTCGAGGCACAAATGATAAGGTTGAGTCGAACGAGGCCTGACTCGAGGCACAAATGATATTGTTGAGTCAAACAAGGCCTGCCTCGAGGCGCAAATGATATGGGTGAGTCAAACGAGGCCCAACTCGAAGCACAAATGATATGGGTGAGTCAAACGATGCCCGACTCGAGACGCAAATGATAAGCTTTAGTTGAACAAGGCCTGACTTGAGGCATAAATGATATGATTGAGTCAAACAACGCTCAACTCAAGGCGCAAATGATACGGTTGAGTCAAATGAGGCCTGACTAGAGGAACAAATGATAAGGTTGAGTTAAACGAGGCCCGACTCGAGGCGCAAATGATAAGGTTAAGTCAAATGAAGCCTGACATGAGACGTAAATGGTAAGGTTGAGTCGAGTGAGGCCCGACTCGAGGCGCAAATTGTAAGATTAAGTCGAACGAGGCCTGAGTTGAGGCATAAATGATATGGGTGAGTCAAACGAGGCCCGACTCGAGGCACAAATTATATGGGTGAGTCAAACGAGGCCCGACTCGATGCGCAAATGGTAAGGTTGGGTTGAACAAGGCCCGACACGAGGTAAAAATGATAAGGTTATGTCAAACGCGGCCCGACTCGAGGCACAAATGATAAGGTTTACTCAAACAAGGCCTGACTCGAGACGCAAATGATAACATTGAATCAAATGAGGCCTGACTCAAAGAACAAATGATAAGATTAAGCCGAACGATGCCCGACTTGAGGCACAAATGATATGGGTGATTCCAACGAGGCCCAACTAGATGCGTAAATGATATGGTTGAGTCAAACGAGGCTCGACTCGAGGGCAAATGATAAGGGTGAGTCAAATGAGCCCCAAGTCCAGCCACAAATGATAAGGTTGAGTCGAACGAGCCCCGACTTGAGGCATAGACTTTAAAGTTGTGTTAAACGAGGCCCGACTCGAGGTGCAAATGGTAAGGGTGAGTCAAACGAGGCCTGACTCGAGGCACAAATGATATGGTTTAGTCAAACGACGCCTGACTCATGGCGCAAATAATAAGGTTGAGTCAAACGGGGCCCGGGACTCGACTATAGGCACAAATGATATGGTTGAGTCAAATGAGGCCTACCTTAAGGCACAAATGATAAGGTTGAGTCGAACAAGGACCGACCCGAGGTGCAAATGATAAGGTTCAGTCAAACGAGGCCCAACTCGAAGCATAAATGATATGGTTGAGTCAAACGAGGCCTGACTCGAGGCGTAAATTATATTGTTGAGTCAAATGAGGCCCATGTTAAGGCATAAATGATATGGGTGAGTCAAATGAGGCGCAACTCGAGGCACAAATGATATGGGTGGGTCAAACGAGGCACAAATGATAAGGTTGAGTCGAATGGGACTCGATTCGAGGCGCAAATGATAATTTTGAGTTGAACGAGGCTCGACTCGAGGCACAAATGATATGGTTATGTCAAACGAGGCCCGACTCCTGGCGCAAATGATATGGTTAAGTCAAATAAGGCCTGCCTCAAGGCGCAAATGATAAGGTTGAGTCGAACAAGGCCTAACTCGAGGCGCAAAGGATAAGATTTTGTCAAACGAGGCCCGACTCGAGGCATAAATGATATGGTTGAGTCAAACGAGGCCCGACTGGAGGCATAAATGATATGATTGTATCAAACGAGGCCTGACTCAAGGTGCAAAAGATATGGTTGAGTCAAACAAGGCTTGACTCGAGGCGTAAATGATATGGGTAAGTCAAACGAGGCCTGACTTGTGGCGCAAATGATAAGGGTGAGTCAAATGAGCCCCGACTCAAGGTACAAATGATAAGGGTGAGTGAAATGAGCCCCGACACAAGGCAGAAATGATAAGATTGAGTCGAACGAGGCTCGACTTGAGGCATAGATGATACAATTTTATTAAATAAGGCCCAACTAGAGGCACAATTGATATAGTTGAGTCAAATGACGCCCGACTCAAGGCACAAATGGTAAGGGTGAGTCAAACGAGGCCCGACTCGAGGCACAAATAATATGGTTGAGTCAAACGAGGCCTGACTTCAGGCGAAAATAATATGCTTGAGTCAAATGAGGCCCACCTCGAGGCGCAAATGATAAGGTTGAGTCAAATAAGGCCCAACTCGAGGCGCAAATGATAAGGTTTAGACTGGAGGCACAAATGATATGGGTGAGTCAAAGGAGGCCTGACTCGACGCGCTAATGGTATGGTTGAGTCGAACGAGGCCCGACTCAAGGCATAAATGATATGGCTGAGTCAAACGAGGCCTGACTCGAGGCGTAATTGATAAGGTTGAGTCGAATGAGGCCTAACTCGAGGCACAAATGATATGGTTGAGTCAAACGAGGCCTAACTCAAGGCGCAATTGAGATGGGTGAGTCAAATGAGGCCCGACTCGAGGCACAAATGGTATGGTTGAGTCAAACGAGGCCTAACTCGAGGCACAAATGGTATGGTTGAGTCAAACAAGGCTCAACTCGAGGCACAAATGATATTGGTGAGTCAAAAGAGGCCTGACTCGAGGTGCAAATGGTAAGGTTGAGTCAAATGGGGCATAACATGAGGCACAAATGGTATGGTTGAGTCAAACAGGGCCCAAGTTAATGCACAAATGATATGGGTGAGGCAAACGAGGCCTAACTCGAGGTGCAAATAAGATGGGTGAATCAAATAAGGCCTGACTCGAGGCGCAAATGGTAAGGTTGAGTCAAATGAGGCCAACACGAGGCACAAATGATAAGGTTGAGTCAAATGAGGCCCAACTCGAGGCACAAATGATAAGGTTGAGATGAATGAGGCCCGATTCGAGGCGCAAATGATAAGGTTGAGTCGAATAAGGCCTAACTCGAGGTGCAAATAGTAAAGGTGAGTCAAACGAGGCTCGACTCGAGGTGCAAATGATAAGGTTCATGCAAATGGTAAGGGTGAGTCAAACGAGGCCCAACTCAAGGCACAAATGATATGGTTGAGTCAAACAAGGCCTGACTCGAGGCGTAAATGATAAGGTTGAGTCGAATGAGGCCTGACTCCAGGCACAAATGATATGGTTCAGTCAAACAATGCTCAATTCGAGGCGTAAATGATTTGGGTGAGTCAAACGACGCTCAACTCAAGGCACAAATGATATGGTTGAATCGAACGAGGCCTGACTAGAGAGCACAAATGATAAAGTTATGTTAAACAAGGTCTGCCTCAAGGCGCAAATGATATGGTTGAGTCAAACGAGGCCCAACTCGAGGCACAAATGGTAAGGGTGAGTCAAACGAGGCCTGACTCGAGGCACAAACAATATGGTTGCGTCAAACGAGGCCCTACTCGAGGCGTAAATAATAAGCTTGAGTTAAACGAGGCCTGACTCCAAGCGCAAATGATATGGTTGAGTCAAATGAGGCTTGCCGCGAGGTGCAAATGATAAGGTTGAGTCAAACAAGGCCCGACTCAAGGCACAAATGATAAGGTTGAGACTAACGAGGCCCGACTAGAGGCAGAAATGATATGGGTGAGTCGAACAAGGCCCAACTCGAGGCGTAAATGATATGGTTGAGTCAAACGAGGCCCGAGTTACGGCACAAATGATATGGGTGAGGCAAATGAGGCTCGACTCGAGGCACAAATGGTAAGGGTGAGTTGAACGAGACCCAACTCGAGGCGCAAAATATAAGGTTGAGTCAAACAAGACCCGACTCAAGGTGCAAATGATAAGGTTGAGCCGAGCAAGGCCCAACTCAAGGTGCAAATGATAAGGTTGAGTCAAACAAGGTCCAATTTGAGTCACAAATGATAAGGTTGAGTCGATGGTTGAGTCCAACGAAGCCCAACTCGTGGTGTAAATGATAGGGTTGAGTCGAACAAGGCCTAAGTCGAGGCACAAATGATAAGGTTCAGTCGAACAAGGCCCGACTCGAGGTGGAAATAGTAAGGTTGAGTCAAACGAGGCCTGACTTGAGCCTTAAATGATAAGGTTGAGTCAAACGAGGCCTGACTCAAGGCGCAAATGATATAGTTGAGTAGAACGAGCCTCAACTCGAGACACAAATGATATGGATGAGTCAAATAAGGCTAGACTCGAGGCGCAAATGATAAGGTTGAGTCGAACGAGGCTTGAGTCAAGGCGCAAATGATATGGTTGAGTCAAACGAGCCTTGACTAGAGGCACAAATGATAAGGGTGAGTCAAACGAGCCCCAACTCCAGGCACAAATGATAAGGTTGAGTTGAACGAAGCCCAACTTGAGGCACAGATGATAAAGCTATGTTAAACGAGGTCTGACTCGAGTCGCAAATGGTATAGGTGAGTCAAATGAGGGCAGACTCGAGGCACAAATGATATGGTTCAGTCAAACGAGGCCCAACTCGTGGCGCAAATAATAAGGTTGAGTCAAACGAGGCCCAACTTGAGGCAGGGATGATAAAGTTGTGTTAAACAAGGCCCGACTCGAGGTGTAAATGATATGGTTAGTTCAAACGAGAGATGACTCGGGTCACAATTGGTAAGGGAGAGTCAAACGAGGCCCGACTCGAGGCACAAATGATATGGTTGAGTCAACGATACCCGACTCGAGGTGCAAATGATAAGGTTGAGTCAAACGAGGCCCGACTCGAATCATAAATGATATGGTTGAGTCAAACGAGGCCTGACTCGAGGCATAAATAATATTGTTGAGTCAAACGAGGCTCGTGTCAAGGCATAAATGATATGGGTGAGTCAAATGAGGCTTGACTCGAGGCACAAATGATATGGGTGAGTCAAACGAGGCCTGACTCGAGGTGCAAATGATAAGGTTGAGTCAAATGGGGCTCAATTCGAGGCCCAAATGATAATTTCGAGTTGAACGAGGCCCGACTCGAGGCACAAATGAAATGGTTGAGTCAAACGAGGCCTGACTCCAAGTGCAAATAATGTGGTTGAGTCAAATAAGGCCTGCCTTGAGGCGCAAATGATAAGGTTGAGTCGAACAAGGCCTAACTCGAGGCGCAAATGATAAGGTTTTGTCAAACGAGGCCCGACTCGAGACATAAGTTATATGGTTGAGTCAAACAAGGCCCGACTGGAGGTACAAATGATATGGTTATGTCAAACGAGGCCCGACTCAAGGCTCAAAAGATATGGTTGAGTCGAACGAGGCTCGACTCGAGGCATAAATGATATGGGTAAGTCAAACGAGGCCTGACTTGTGGCGCAAATGATAAGGTTGAGTCGAACGAGGCCTGACTCGAGGCACAAATGATAAGGTTGAGTCAAACGAGGCCTAACTCAAAGCACAAATGATAAGGGTGAGTCAAATGAGCCCTGACTCAAGGCATAAATGATAAGGGTTAGTAAAAGGAGCCCCGATTCAAGGCACAAATGATAAGATTGAGTCGAACAAGGCCCGACTTAAGGCATAGATGATAAAGTTATGTTAAACGAGGCCCGACTAGAGGCACAAATGATATGGTTGAGTCAAACGATGCCTGACTCGAGGCACAAATGGTAAGGGTAGGTCAAACGAGGCCCGACTCCAGGCACAAATAATATGGTTGAGTCAAACGAGACCTGACTCCAGGCGCAAATGATATGCTTGAGTCAAAAGAGGCCCACCTTGATGCACAAATGATAAGGTGGAGTCAAACAAGGCTCGACTCGAGGCGCAAATGATAAGGTTTAGTCAAACGAGGCCTGACTAGAGGCACAAATGATATGGGTGAGTCAAATGAGGCCTAACTTGACGTGCTAATGGTATGGTTGAGTCGAACGAGGCCCGACTCAAGGCATAAATGATAAGGCTGAGTCAAACGAGGCCTAACTCGAGGCGCAAATAATAAGGTTGAGTCAAACGAGGCCTAACTCGAGGGCGCAAATGACATGGTTGAGTCAAATGAGGCATGAGTTAAGGCACAAACGAGGCCTGACTCGAGGCGCAATTGAGATGGGTGAGTCAAACGAGGCCCGACTCGAGGTGCAAATGGTAAGGGTGAGTTGAACGAGGCCCAATACGAGGCACAAATGATAAGGTTGAGTCAAACGAGACCCGACTCGAGGTGCAAATGATAAGGCTTAGTTGAACGAGGCCCGATTCGAGGCGCAAATGATAAGGTTGAGTCGAACGAGGCCTGACTTGAGGCGCAAATGATATGGCGTAGTCAAACGAGGTCTGACTCGAGGCACAAATGAGAAGGTTGAGTCGAACAAGGCCCGACTCGAGGCACAAATGATCAGGTTGGGTCGAATAAGGTCTGACTCAACGCGCAAATGATAAGGTTGAGTCAAACGAGGCCCGACTCGAGGCATAAATGATTTGGATGGGTGAAACAAGGCCCAACTAGAGGTGCAAATGGTAAGGGTGAGTTGAACAAGGCCCAACACGATGCACAAATGATATGGTTGAGTTAAACGAGGCCTGACTCGAAGTACAGATGATAAGGTTGAGTCAAACAAGTCCCGACTCAAGGCACAAATGATATGGTTGAGTCGAACGAGGGCCGACTCGAGGCATAAATGATAAGGTTGAGTTGAACGAGGCCGGACTAGAGGAACAAATGATATGGGTGAGTCAAACGAGGCCCGAATCCAGGTGCAAATAATATGGTTAAGTCAAACGAGGCCTGACTCGAGGTACAAATGGTAAGGTTGAGTCGAACGAGGCCTAATTCGAGGCGCAAATGGTATGGTCAAGTCAAACAAGGCCCAAGTTAATGCACAAATGATATGGGTGAGGCAAACGAGGCCCAACTTGAGGCACAAATGAGATGGGTGAGTCAAATGAGGCCCGACTCGAGGCACAAATGGCAAGGTTGAGTCAAACGAGGCCTAACACGAGGCACAAATGATAAGGTTGAGTCAAATGAGGCCCAACTCAAGGCGCAAATGATAAGGTTGAGTCAAACGAGGCTCGATTCGAAGCGCAAACGATAAGGTTGAGTCAAATAAGGCCCGACTCGAGGTGCAAATGGTAAGGGTGAGTCAAACAAGGCCCAACTCGAGGTGCAAATGGTAAGGGTGAGTCGAGGCCTGACTCAAGGCACAAATGATATGGTTGAGTCAAACAAGGCCTGACTCGAGGCGTAAATGATAAGGTTGAGTCGAACGAGGCCCGACTCGAGGCGCAAATGATATCGTTCAGTCAAACAATGCTCGATTTGAGGCATAAATGATTTGGGTGAGTCAAACGAGGCTCGACTCGAGGCACAAATGATATGGTTGAATCAAACAAGGCCCGACTAGAGGCGCAAATGATAAAGTTGTGTTAAACGAGGTCTGCCTCGAGGCACAAATGATATGGTTGAGTCAAACGAGGCCTGACTCGAGGCACAAATAATATGGTTACGTCAAACGAGGCCCTACTCGAGGCAAAAATAATAAGCTTCAGTCAAACGAGGCCTGACACCAGGCGCAAATGATATGGTTAAGTCAAATGAGGACTGCCGTGAGGCGCAAATGATAAGGTTGAGTCGAACAAGGCCAGACTCGAGGCGCAAATGATAAGGTTGAGACAAACGAGGCCCAACTAGAGGCACAAATGATATGGATGAGTTGAACAAGGCCCGACTCGAGGTGCAAATAATATGGTTGAGTCGAATGAGGCCTAACTCGAGGCGCAAATGATATGGTTGAGTCAAACGAGGCTCGAGTTAAGGCACAAATGATATGGGTGAGGCAAACGAGGCCCGACTCAAGGCGCAAATGGTAAGGGTGAGTTGAATGAGGCCTAACTCGAGGTGCAAATTATAAGGTTGAGTCAAACAAGGCCTGACTCGAGGTGCAAATGATAAGGTTGAGCTGAACAAGGCCCGACTCGAGACACAAATGATAAGGTTAAGTCAAACAAGGCCCGATTCGAGTCAAAAATGATAAGGTTGAGTCAATGGTTGAGTCAAACGAGGCTCGACTCGAGGCACAAATGATATAGTTGAGTCGAATGAGGCTCAACTTGAGACACAAATGATATGTGTGAGTCAAATAAGGCCTGACTCAAGGCACAAATGATAAGGTTGAGTCGAATGAGGCCTGACTCGAGGCACAAATGATATGGTTGAGTCAAACAAGTCCCGAGTTAAGGCACAAATGATATGGATGAGTCAAATGAGGCTCGACTCGAGTCGCAAATGATATGGGTGAGTCAAACGAGGCCCGACTCGAGGCGCAAATGATAAGGTTGAGTCAAACGAGGCCTAGCTCGAGGCACAAATGTTAACGTACTTGAGGCACAAATGATAACGTTGAGTCAAATGAGGCCCGACTCGAGGCACAAATGATATGGTTGAGTCAAACGAGACCCAACTCGAGGCGCAAATGATAAGGTTGAGTCGAACGAGACCCGACTCGAGGCATAAATGATATGGTTGAGTCAAACGAGGCCCGAGTTGAGACACAAATATTATGGGTGAGTTAAACGAGGCCCGACTCGAGGCGTAAATGATATGGGTGAGTCAAACGAGACCCGACTCGAGGAACAAATTTTAAGGTTGGGTTGAACGAGGGCCAACACGAGGCACAAATGATAAGGTTGTGTCAAATGAGGCTCGACTCGAGGCGTAAATGATAAGGGTGAGTCGAATGGGTCACGATTCGAGGCACAAATGATAAGGTTGAGTCAAATGGGGCCTGACTCAAGGCATAAATGATATGGTTGAGTCAAACGAGGCCCGACTCCAGGCGCAAATGATAGGGTTGAGTCAAATGAGGCCAGCCTCGAGGCGCAAATGATAAGGTTGAGTCGAATGAGGCCTAACTCAAGGCACAAATGATAAGGTTAGTCAAACGAGGCTTGACTCGAGGCATAAATGATATGGTTTAGTCAAATGAGGCCCGACTAAAGGCACAAAAGATATGGTTGAGTTGAACGAGGCCTGACTCGAGGCGCAACTGATATGGTTGAGTCAAACAAGCCTTGAGTTAAGGCATAAATGATATGGTTGAGTCAAACGAGGCCCGACTCGGGGCATAAATGATATGGGTGAGTTAAACGGGGCCCGACTCGAGGCATAAATGATATGGTTTAGTCGAACGAGGCCGGACTTGAGGCGCAAATGATATTGTGGAGTCAAATGAGGCCCATGTTAAGGCACAGTTGATATGGGTGAGTCAAATGAGGCCCGACTCGAGGCACAAATGATATGGGTGAGTCAAACGAGGCCTGCCTCAAGGCACAAATGATAAGATTGAGTCGAACAAGGCCTGACTCAAGGTGCAAATGATATGGTTAAGTCAAACGAGGCCCGAGTTAAGGCACAAATGATATGGGTGAGTCAAATAAGGCCCGACTCAAGTCGCAAATGATATGGATGAGTCAAATGAGGCCAACTCGAGGCACAAAAGATAACGTACTCAAGGCGTAAATGATAACGTTGAGTCAATTGAGGCCCGACTCGAGACATAAATGATATGGTTAAGTCAAACGAGGCCTAACTCGAGGCACAAATGATAAGGTTGAGTTGAACGAGGCCCGACTCGAGGCGTAAATGATATGGTTGAGTCAAACGAGGCCCAAGTTGAGGCACAAATGCTATAAGTGAGTCAAACGAGGCTTGACTCTAGGTGCAAATGATATGGGTGAGTCAAACGAGGCCCGACTCGAGGAACAAATGGTAAGGTTGAGTTGAACGAGGCCCAACACGAGGCGCAAATGATAAGGTTGTGTCAAATGAGGCCCGACTCGTGGTGCAAATGATAACATTGAGTCAAACGAGGTCAACTCAAGGCCCAAATGATATGGTTAAGTCAAACGAGGCACGACTCGAGGCACAAATGATAACGTTGAGTCAAATGAGGCCCGACTCAAGGCATAAATGATATGGTTGGGTCAAACAAGGATCGACTCAAGGTGCAAATGATATGCGTGAGTCCAACGAGGCCCGATTTGAGGCACAAATGATAAGATTGAGTGGAAGGATGCCCGACTCGAGGCGCAAATGACATGGGTGTGTACAACGAGGCCCGACTCGATGTGCAAATGATATGGTTGAGTACAATGAGGCCTGACTTGAGATGCAAATGGTAAGGGTGAGTCAAATAAGGCCTGACTCGAGGCGTAAATGATATGCTTAAGTTGGACGAGGCCCGACTCGAGGCACAAATGATAAGGATAAGTCAAACGAGGCCCGACTCGAGGCATAAATGATATGGTTGAGTCAAACGAGGTCCGACTCAAGGCGCAAAAGATATGGTTGAGTTGAACGAGGCCTGACTCGAGGTTGTTGACCTTAAAAATTGTTTTAGTTTGGAGTCGCCACCGATCTAAGTTATTTAATGGTGAGATCGAACACCTAATTAAAAATGGTCTACATTTCAGAAATTGGCTCGGGGATTGATTACGTTTTAGGGAAGGTGTTAGCACCCTAAACGCCCTTTTGGTACCAAAAATGATCTAATTAATTTATCTTAAATTAATTTATGTTAGTTTAGAAAAAGAATTTCGAAAACAATCCCTGCCCATTCCGGATTGGGATTTTAAAAATAAAATTATTTTAAGGAAAAACCCCCTTCCTATTCCAGTCCAGGGTTTAAAAATATTTACAAGAAAATCCCCTTCCTATTCCAGTCCAGGGTTTTTAAAAATAATTTCAAGAAAATTCCATCTCTATTCCAGATCAGGGTTTTAAAAATAATTTTAGAAAAATCCCTTTCCTATTCCAGTCCAGGGTTTTAAAAATAATTTTAAGAAAATTCCCTTTCTATTCCAGGCCGAGGTTTTAAAAAAATAAGAAAAATTCTTTTGAGAAAAATCCCTTCCTATTCCAGTCCAGGGTTTTAAAAAAAATAATTTGAAGAAAAATTTCCTTTCAAAATAATTTTGAGAATAACAAGATTAAGTATACGTGCTATCCCCTTAAATCTCTATCATTGTGTTTAAAAGAAATAAATTCTAATACCAAAATCCCAAATACATCATTAAAACATGTTTATAATTCAAAGTCATCAAAATCAAAATAATCCATAAGATTTCTCAAACAACTAATATTTCAAATGATTAGACCAACTTTAAATTTTCCTAAAATTGGATTAACATTCAGACCACAACAATTTAATTCAAGAGAAATTTGACAAGTTTCAGTCCAGCTAATATGAATTTGGAAGTAAAAATTTAATCTAATCATCACAAGAAAATATGAGTTAACAATTCAAGAAATTTAAACATCAGCATAAACTCTCAAGAAATTAAATGATCATACCTTTCTCTCTTAAGGACGAAATTGTGCTCAATTCCACACGGTAAAACAAGGCTGAATCACTTAGAACCGGCGGCTTGATCTTGGGGCTGGATTTTCTCTTGAGTTTCTTCCTCAAAGTGCAACCTTTTTACTTTTAAAAGTTGACTTTTCTTTGTAGGCTCCAATTTTCGTCCTTTTTCCCTTTTCCAAGAGAGTGCCTAGATTCCTTGTGGTGTGCTTCTTTTCTCTCCGTAGGTGGCTGAGAATTCTTGAGAGTGTGAGTGCAGTTTTTTTCTCCTTTGTGCCGTAGTGAAGTGCATGATTTATAGTTTTTTAGATTTTGCAGAATTTGTTTTCAATTTTAACTCTTTTCCTAATTTTATCTTAATTTCTAATTTTTATCTTCTTTTATTTTATTTATCTAACATTTTCTTATTTATCCTCTAAATTTCAAATTTTCTTATCTTTTCTTATCTTACTTTTATCTTTTATCTTTTATTTATTTTTGTTGATTTTTTTAGACTTATTCTTTATTTCCTGATTTATCTTATTTTTGGAGTTTTATTACATTTATCTTTATTTTTCTGATTTATCTTAGAATTATCATTATTTTTCTGATTTTTCTTGGAATTATCTTTATTTTTCTGATTTTTCTTGGGATTAACTTTATTTTTTTGAATTATCTTGGATTTATCTTTATTTTTTTGAATTATCTTGGATTTATCTTTATTTTTCTGAATTTTTAATTTATTTGATTTTTCTGATTTTTTATTTTTCTCTAATTTTTCTTGGATTGGGTTTTAATTTTGGGTTTGTGATTTTTGATTTAGGCTTATTTATTTTATTTTGGGTTTTGGTTAAGTTTAATTTTGTATTTAATTGTATCTTGGGCTTATCTTTAAGTTTTGCTATTTTTTAGTTTAAATTTGGGTTTGTAATTTATGTTAAAGTTTTGAGAAAGTGGGCCGGACAAAATTAAGTATCTACAGGGTGCAACTGATATGGTTGAGTCAAACGAGGCCTGAGTTAAGGCACAAATAATATGGTTGAGTCAAACGAGACCTGACTCGAGACATAAATGATATGGTTGAGTCAAACGAGGCCCGACTCGAGGCACAAATGGTGAGGGTGAGTCAAACAAGGCCTGACTCGAGGCGTAAATAATAAGCTTCAGTCAAACGAGGCCTGATTCCAAGTGCAAATGATATGGTTGAGTCAAATGAGGACCGCCGCGAGGCGCAAATGATAAGGTTGAGTTGAACAAGGCCCGACTCGAGGTGCAAATGATAAGGTTGAAACAAACGAGGCCCGACTAGAGGCACAAATGATATGGATGAGTCGAACGAGGCCCGACTCGAGGAGCAAATGATATGGTTGAGTCAAACGAGGCCCGACTTGAGATGCAAATGGTAAGGGTGAGTCAAATAAGGCCCGACTCAAGGCATAAATGATATGCTTAAGTTGAACGAGGCCCGACTCAAGGCGCAAATGATAAGGATAAGTCAAACAAGGCCAGACTTGAGGCATAAATGATATGGTTGAGTCAAACGAGGCCCGACTCAAGGCGCAAAAGATATGGTTTAGTTGCACGAGGCCTGAGTCGAGGCACAAATGATATGGTTGAGTCAAACGAGGCCCGACTCGAGGCGTAAATGATATAGGTGAGTCAAACGAGGCTCGACTCGAGGCATAAATGATATGATTTAGTCGAACGAGTCCTGACTCGAGGTGCAAATGATATTGTGGAGCCAAACGAGGCCCGTGTTAAGGCACAAATTATATGGGTGAGTTAAATGAGGCCCAAATCGAGGCGCAAATGATAAGGTTGTGTCAAATGAGGCCCGACTCGAGGTGCCAATGATAACGTTGAGTCAAACGAGGCTCCACTCGAGGCCCAAATGATATAGTTAAGTTAAACGAGGCCCGACTCGAGGCACAAATGATATGGTTGAGTCAAACAAGGATTGACTCAAGGTACAAATGATATGGGTGAGTCCAATGAGGCCCGACTCGAGGTGCAAATCATATGGGTGTGTCCAACGAGGCCCGACTCGAGGTGCAAATGATATGGTTGAGTGAAACGAGGCCCGACTAGAGGTGCAAATGGTAACGGTGAGTCAAACAAGGCCCGACTCAAGGCATAAATGATATGGTTATGTTAAACGAAGCCCGACTCGAGGCACAAATGATGAGGTTGTGTCAAACGAGGCCCGACTCAAGGAACAAATGGTATGGTTGAGTCAAACGAGACCTGACTTGAGGCGTAAATGATAAGGTTGAGTCAAACAAGACCCGACTCGAAGCACAAATGGAAAGGTTGAGTTGAACGAGTCCTAACTTGAGGCCCAAATTATAAGGTTGAGTTAAATAAGGCCTGACTCGAGGCGCAAATGATAAGGTTGAGTCGAACAAGGTCTAAGTTTAGGCGTAAATGATAAGGTTTAGTCAAATGAGGCCTGACTAAAGGCATAAATGATATGGTTGAGACAAACGAGGCCCAACGCGAGGCATAAATGAGATGGTGGAGTCAAATGAGGCCCGACTCGGGGCGCGAATGATAAGGTTGAGGTAAACGAATCCCGACTCCGAGCACAAATGATAAGGTTGAGTCGAACGAGGCACGACTTGAGGCACAGATCATAAAGTTGTGTTAAACGAGGCCTGACTCGAGGCGCAAATGGTATGGTTGAGTCGAATAGGGCCCGACTCGAGACACAAATAATATGGTTGAGTCAAACCAGGCCCGACTCCTGGCACAAATGATAGGGTTGAGTCAAATGAGGCTTGCCTCGAGGCACAAATGATAAGGTTGAGTCAAACAAGGCCTAACTCGAGGCGTAAATGATAAGGTTGAGTCAAACGAGGCCTGGCTCGAGGCATAAATGATATGGTTGAGTCAAACGTGGCCCAACTCAAGGTACAAAAGATATGGTTGAGTCGAACGAGGCCTAACTCAAGGTGCAACTAATATGGTTGAGTCAAACGAGGCCCAACTCCAAGCGCAAATGATAGGGTTGAGTCAAATGAGGCCTGCCTCAACGCACAAATGATAAGGTTGAGTCGAACAAGGCCCAACTCGAGGCGTAAATGATAAGGTTGAGTCAAACGAGGCCCGACTCGAGGTATAAATGATATGGTTGAGTCGAACAAGGCTTGACTCGAGGCGCAAATGATATGGTTGAGTCAAACGAGGCCTGTGTTAAGGGACAAATGATATGGGTGAGTCAAACGAGGCCCAACTTGAGGCGCAAATGATATGGGTAAGTTAAATGAGGCCTGCCTCGAGGCACAAATGATAAGGTTGAGTCAAACAATGCCAAACTCGAGACGCAAATGATAAGGTTGAGTCAAACGAGGCCCGACTCGAGGTATAAATGATATGGTTGAGTCAAACGAGGCCCGACTCAAGGTGTAAAAGATATGGTTGAGTCGAACGAGGCCTAACTCGTGGTGCAATTGATATGGTTGAGTCAAACGTGGCCCGAGTTAAGGCACAAATGATATGGTTGAGTCAAACGAGGCCCGACTTGAGGCACAATTGATATGGTTGAGTCAAACGAGGCCCGGCTCGAGGTGCAAATGCTATGGTTGACTCAAACGATGCTCGACTCAAGGCGTAAATGATATGGGTGAGTCAAACGAGGCCCGACTCGAGGCAGAAATGATATGGTTGAATCAAACGAGGACCGACTCGAGGAGCAAATGATAAGGGTGAGTCAAATGAGCCCTGGCTCAAGGCACAAATGATAAGGTTGAGTCGAACGAGTCATGACTTGAGGCACAGATGATAAAGTTGTGTTAAACGAGGCCCGACTCAAGGCATAAATGATATGATTTAGTCAAATGAGGCCCTCCTCGAGGCGCAAATGATAAGGATTAGTCGAACAAGGCCCAACTCGAGGAGCAAATGATTAGGTTGAGTCAAACGAGGCCCGACTGGAGGCACAAATGATATGGGTGAGTCAAACGAGGCTCGAGTCAAGGCATAAATGATATCGTTGAGTCAAATGAGGCCTGCATCAAGGCGCAAATGATATGGTTGAGTCGATCAAGGCCTAACTTGAGGTGTAAATGATAAGGTTGAGTCAAATAAGTCCCGACTCGAGGCATAAATGATATGGTTGAGTCAAACGAGGCCTGACTCGAGGTGCACTCGAGGTGCAAATGATATGGTTGAGTTAAACGAGGCCTGACTCGAGGTGTAAAAGATATTATTGAGTCAAACGAGGCCCGTGTTAAGGCACAAATGATACGGGTAAGTCAAACGAGGCCTGACTCGAGGCGCAGATGATATGGGTGAGTCAAACGAGGCCTGCCTCGAGGCACAGATGATAAGTTTGAGTCAAACAAGGCCTAACTCAAGGTGCAAATTCTAAGGTTGAGTTAAACGAGACCCAACTCGAGGCGCAAATATAAGGCTCAGTCGAACGAGGCCCGATTCGAGGTGCAAATGATAAGGTTGAGTCGAACGAGGCCCGACTAAAGGCGTAAATGATATGGTTAAGTCAAATGAGGCCTGACTCGAGATGTAAATGATAAGGTTGAGTCGAATAAGGCCTGACCCAAGGCACAAATGATAAGGTTGAGTAGAACAAGGCCCGGCTTGAGGCGCAAATGATAACTTTGAGTCGAACGAGGCCCAACTTGAGCCATAAATGATAAGCTTTAGTTAAACGAGTCCCGACTCGAGGCGCAAATGATATGGTTGGGTAAAACGAGGCCCGACTAGAGGTGGAAATGGTAAGGGTGAGTTGAACGAGGCCCAACACGAGGCGCAAATGATATGGTTAAGTAAAACAAGGTCTAACTCAAGGCGCAGATGATAAGGTTGAGTCAAACGAGGCCCAACTCGAGGCGCAAATGATAGGGTTGAGTCAAACAAGGCCCAACTCGAGGCGCAAATGATAAGGTTAAGTCAAACGAGGCCCAGCTTGAGGCATAAATGATACGGTTTAGTCAAACGATGCCCGACTCAAAGCGCAAATGATATGGTTGAGTCAAACGAGGGTTGACTCAAGGCACAAATGATATGGGTGAGTCAAACGAGGCCTAACTCAATGTGCAAATGATAAGGTTGAGTTGAATGAGGCCTGACTCGAGGCGCAAATGATATGGTTGAGTCAAACAAAGCCCAAGTTAAGGCACAAATGATATGGGTGAGTCAAACGAGGCCTGACTCGAGGCAAAAATGATATGGTTGAGTCGAACGGGGCCCGACACGAGGCGTAAATGATATGGTTAAGTCAAACGAGACTCGAGTTGAGGCACAAATGTTATGGGTGAGTCAAACATGGCCCGACTCGAGGTGCAAATGATATGGCTAAGTCAAATGAGGCCCGACTCGAGCAACAAATGGTAAGGTTAAGTTGAACGAGGCCCAACACGAGGCGTAAATGATAAGGTTGTGCCAAACGAGGCCCGATTCGAGGTGCAAATGATAATGTTGAGTCAAACAAGGCTTGACTCAAGGCACAAATGATACGGTTGAGTAAAACGAGGCCCGACTCAATGCACAAATGATAACATTGAGTCAAACGAGGCCCGACTCGAGGCGCAAATGATATGGTTGAGTCAAACGTAGAACGACTCGAGGCGCAAATGATAAGGTTGAGTAGAATGATGTCTGACTCAAGGCACAATTGATAAGGTTGAGTCAAACAAGGCCTGATTCGAGGCACAAATGATATTGTTTAGTGAAACGAGGCTTGACTAGATGTGAAAATGGTAAGGGTGAGTCAAACAATGCCTGACACGAGGCACAAATGATATGGTTGAGTCCAACAAGGCCCGACTTGAGGCACAAAAGCTCAGGGTGTGTCAAATGAAGCCCGACTCGAGGCACAAATGGTAAGGTTGAGTCAAATGAGGCCTAACTCGAGGCATAAATGATAAGGTTGAGTCAAATGAGGCCCGACTCAAGGCACAAATGACAAGGTTGAGTCAAACGAGGCCCGACTCGAGGCAGAAATGATATGGGTGAGTCGAACGAGGCAAGACTTGAGGCCCAAATGATAAGGTTAAGTTGAATGAGGCAAGCCTCAAGGCACAAATGATATGGTTGAATCAAATGAGGCCAGCCTCGAGGCACAAACGATATGGTTGAGACAAATGAGGCCCGACTCGAGGCACAAATGATAAGGTTGAGTCAAACAAGGACCGACTTGAGGCACAAATGATAACGTTGAGTAGAACGAGGTCTGACTCGAGGCGTAAATGATAAGGTTGAGTCAAACGAGACCCGACTCGAGGCACAAATGATATGGTTTAGTCCAATGAGACCCAAGTTAAGGGGCAAATGATATGGTTAAGTCAAACGAGGACCGACTCGAGATGCAAATGATAAGGTTGAGTAGAATGATGTCTGACTCAAGGCACAATTGATAAGGTTGAGTCAAACAAGGCCTGACTCGAGGCACAAATGATATTGTTTAGTGAAACAAGGCTCGACTAGATGTGAAAATGGTAAGGGTGAGTCAAACAATGCCTGACAGAAGGCACAAATGATATGGTTGAGTCCAACAAGGCCCGACTTGAGGCACAAAAGCTCAGGGTGTGTCAAATGAGGCCCGACTCGAGGCACAAATGGTAAGGTTGAGTCAAATGAGGCCTAACTCGAGGCACAAATGATAAGGTTGAGTCGAATGAGGCCTGACTCAAGGCACAAATGACAAGGTTGAGTCAAATGAGGCCCGACTCGAGGCAGAAATGATATGGGTGAGTCGAACGAGGCAAGACTTGAGGCCCAAATGATAAGGTTAAGTTGAATGAGGCAAGCCTCAAGGCACAAATGATATGGTTGAATCAAATGAGGCCAGCCTCGAGGCACAAACGATATGGTTGAGACAAATGAGGCTCGACTCGAGGCGCAAATGATAAGGTTGAGTCAAACAAGGACCGACTTGAGGCACAAATGATAACGTTGAGTAGAACGAGGTCCGACTTGAGGCGCAAATGATAAGGTTGAGTCAAACGAGACCCGACTCGAGGCACAAATGATATGGTTTAGTCCAACGAGACCCAAGTTGAGGCGCAAATGATATGGTTAAGTCAAACGAGGACCGACTCAAGACGCAAATGATAAGGTTGAATCGAACGAGGCCCGACTCGAGTCGCAAATGATATGGTTCAGTTAAACGAGGCCCAACTCGAGGCGCAAATGATAAGGTTGAGTCAAACGAGGCCCGACTCGAGGCACAAATAAGAAGGTTGAGTCAAACGAGGCTCGATCCAAGGCACAAATGATATGGGTGAGTCAAACGGGGCCCAACTCGAGGCGTAAATGGTAAGGGTGAGTTGAACGAGGCCCGACATGAGGCACAAATGATAAGGTTGAGTCAAACGAGGCCCGACTCAAGGCGCAAATGATAAGGTTGAGTCGAACGAGGCCCGACATGAGGCACAAATGATAAGGTTGAGTCAAACGAGGCCCAACTCGAGGCACAAATGATACGGTTAAGTCAAACAAGGCCCGACTCGAGGCGTAAATGATAAGGTTGAATCGAACGAGGCTCGACTCGAGTTGCAAATGATATGGTTCAGTCAAACGAGACCCGACTTGAGGCGCAAATGATAAGGTTGACTCAAACGAGGCCTGACTCGAGGCACAAATAAGAAGGCTGAGTCAAATGAGGCCCGACTCGATGTGCAAATGATATGGTTGAGTCGAACGAGTCCCAGCTCGAGATGCAAATGATAAGGTTGAGTCGAACGAGGCCCGATTCGAGGCACAAATGATAAGGTTGAGTCAAACGAATCCCGTCTCGAGGCATATATGATAAGCTTGAGTGAAACGAGGCCCAACTCGAGGCGCAAATGGTAAGGGTGAGTCAAACGATGACCGACACGAGGCACAAATGATAAGCTTGTGTCAAACACTCGAGGCACAAATGGTCAGGGAGAGTCAAATGATGCCCGACACGAGGCGTAAATGGTATGGTTGAGTCAAACAAGGCCTGACTCAAGGCGCAAATGATAAGGTTGAGTCGAACGAGGCCTAACTCGAGGCACAAATGATAAGGTTGAGTCAAACGAGGCCTGACTCAAGACACAAATCATAAGGTTGAGTCAAACAAGGCCCGACTCGAGGCACAAATGATATAGTTGAGTCGAACGAATCCCGGCTCGATGCGCAAATGATAAGGTTGAGTCGAATGAGGCTTGACTCGATGCGCAAACGATAACGTTAAGTGAAATGAAGCCCGTCTCGAGGCGCAAATGATAAGGTTGAGTCAAATGAGGCCCGACTCGAGGTGCAAATGATAAGGTTTAGTCGAATGAGTCCCGACTCGAGGCACAAATGATAAGGTTGAGTCAAATGAGGCATGACTCAAGGTAAAAATAAGAAGGTTGAGTCAAACGAGGCCCGACTTGAGGTGTAAATGATATTGTTTAGTGAAACGAGGCCGACTAGAGGCAAAAATGGTAAGGGTGAGTCAAACAATGCCTGACACGAGGCACAAATGACAAGGTTGAGTCAAACGAGGCCCGACTCGAGGCGCAAATGGTCAGGGTGTGTCAAATGAGGCTCGACTCATGCCGTAAATGGTAAGGTTGAGTCAAATAAGGCCTGACTCGAGGCGCAAATGACAAGGTTGAATCAAACGAGCACCGACTCGAGGCATAAATGATATGGTTGAGTCCAACGAGACCCGAGTTGAGGCACAAATGATATGGTTAAGTTAAACGAGGCCTGACTCGAGGCACAAATGATAAGGTTGAATTGAACGAGGCCCGACTCGAGGCACAAATGATATTGTTTAGTGAAACGAGGCTCGACTAGATGCGAAAATGGTAAGGGTGAGTCAAACAATGCCTAACATGAGGCACAAATGATATGGTTGAGTCAAATGAGGCCCAACTTGAGACACAAAAGGTCAAGGTGTGTCAAATGAGGCCCGACTCGAGGCGTAAATGGTAAGGTTGAGTCAAATGAGGCCTGACTCGAGGCTCAAACGATAAGGTTAGGTCGAACGAGGCCCGACTCGAGGTGCAAATGACAAGGTTGAGTCAAACAAGGCCCGACTCGAGGCAGAAATGATATGGTTGAGTCGAATGAGGCAAGACTTGAGGCCCAAATGATAAGGTTAAGTTGAACGAGGCCCGACTCGAGGCAGAAAAGATATGGTTGAGTCAAACAAGGCCAGCCTCAAGGCACAAACGATAAGGTTGAGTCAAACGAGGCCCGACTCGAGGCACAACTCATAATGTTGAGTCAAATGAGGCCCAACTCGAGGTGCAAATCATATAGTTGAGTCAAATGAATCCTGGCTCGATGCGCAAATGAAAAGGTTGAGTCGAACGAGGCTTGATTCGACATGCAAACAATAAGGTTGAGTCAAACGAAGCCCGTGTCGAGGCGCAAATGATAAGGTTGAGTCAAACGAGGCCCGACTCGAGGCGCAAATGATAAGGTTTAGTCGAATGAGACCCGACTCGAGGCGCAAATGATAAGATTGAGTCAAACGAGGCCTAACTCAAGGCAAAAATAAGAAGGTTGAGTCAAACGAGGCCCGACTTGAGGTGCAAATGATATTGTTTAGTGAAACGAGGCCGACTAGAGGCAAAAATGGTAAGGGTTAGTCAAACAATGCCTGACACGAGGCACAAATGATAAGGTTGAGTCAAACGAGGCCCGACTCGAGGCGTAAATGTCAAGGTGTGTCAAATGAGGCTCGACTCATGCCGCAAATGGTAAGGTTAAGTCAAATGAGGCTTAACTCGAGGCGCAAATGATAAGGTTGAGTCGAATGAGGCCCGACTCGAGGCGCAAATGACAAGGTTGAATCAAACGAGGCCTGACTCGAGGCACAAATGATATGATTGAGTCCAATGAGACCTGAGTTGAGGCGCAAATGATATGGTTAAGTTAAACAGTGCCTGACTCGAGGATCAAATGATAAGGTTGAATTGAACGAGGCCCGACACGAGGCACAAATGATATTGTTTAGTGAAACGAGGCTCGACTAGATGCGAAAATGGTAAGGTTGAGTCAAACAATGCCTGCCACGAGGCACAAATGATATGGTTGAGTCAAATGAGGCCCGACTTAAGGCACAAAAGGTCAGGGTGTGTCAAATGATGCCCGACTCGAGGCGCAAATGGTAAGGTTGTGTCAAATGAGGCCTGACTTGAGGCGCAAAAGATAAGGTCAGGTTGAACGAGGCCCGACTCGAGGCACCAAATGACAAGGTTGAATCAAATGAGGCCTGATTCGACGCATGAATGATATCGTTGAGTTGAACGAGGCAAGACTTAAGGCCCAAATGATAAGGTTAAGTTGAACGAGGCCCGACTCGAGGCACAATTGATATGGTTGAGTCAAATGAGGCTAGCCTCGAGGCATAAATCATAAGGATGAGTCAAATGAGGCTTGACTCGAGGCACAAATGATATAGTTGAGTCGAATGAATCCCAGCTCGATGCGCAAATAATAAGGTTGAGTCGAACGAGGCTTGACTTGATGCATTGAGTCAAACGAAGCCCGTCTCGAGGCGCAAATGATAAGGATGAGTCAAACGAGGCCCGACTCGAGGCGCAAATGATAAGGTTTAGTCGAATGAGACCCGACTCGAGGCGCAAATGATAAGGTTAAGTCAAACGAGGCCTGACTCAAGGTAAAAATAAGAAGGTTAAGTCAAACAAGGCCCGACTTGAGGTGCAAATGATATTGTTTAGTGAAACGAGGCCAACTAGAGGCGAAAAATGGTAAGGGCGAGTCAAACAATGCCTGACACGAGGCACAAATGATAAGGTTAAGTCAAATGAGGCCCGTCTCGAGGCGCAAATGGTCAGGGTGTGTCAAATGAGGCTCACCTCATGCCACAAATGGTAAGGTTGAGTCAAATGAGGCTTGACTCGAGGCGCAAATGATAAGGTTGAGTCGAACGAGGCTCAACTTGAGGCATAAATGACAAGGTTGAGTCAAACGAGGCCCGAATCAAGGCACAAATGATATGGTTGAGTCCAACGTGACCTGAGTTGAGGCGCAAATGATATGGTTAAGTTAAACGTGGCCTAACTCGGGGCACAAATCATAAGGTTGAATCAAACGAGGACCGACTCGAGGCAAAAATGATATTGTTTAGTGAAACGAGGCTCAACTAGATGCAAAAATGGTAAGGGTGAGTCAAACAATGCCTGACACAAGGCACAAATGATATGGTTGAGTCAAACGAGGCCTGACTTTAGGCACAAAAGGTCAGGGTGTGTCAAATGAGGCCCGACTCGAGGCGCAAATGGTAAGGTTGAGTTAAATGAAGCCTGACTTGAGGCACAAATGATAAGGTTGAGTAGAACGATGCCTGACTCGGGGCACAAATGACAAGGTTGAGTCAAACGAGGCCCGACGCAAGGCAAAAATGATATGGTTGAGTCGAATGAGGCAAAACTTGAGGCCCAAATGATAAGGTTAAGTTGAACGAGGCCCAACTCGAGGCACAAATGATATGGTTGGGTCAAACGAGGCCAGCCTCAAGGCACAAATGATAAAGTTGAGTCAAACGAGGCCCGACTCGAGGTGCAAATGATAAGGTTGGGTCAAACAAGGACCAATTGGAGGCCTAAATGATAAGGTTAAGTAGAACGAGGTCTGACTCGAGGCACAAATGATAAGGTTGTGTCAAACAAGACCCGACTTGAGGCACAAATGATATGGTTTAGTCCAACGAGACTCGAGTTGAGGCACAAATGATATGGTTAAGTCAAATAAGGACCGACTCGAGATGTAAATGATAAGGTTGAATCGAACGAGGGCCGATTCGAGTCGCAAATGATATGGTTCAGTCAAATGAGGCCCAACTCGAGGCACAAATGATAAGGTTGAGTCAAACAAGGCCCGACTTGAGGCACAAATAGGATAAGGTTGAGTCAAACGAGGCTCGACTCGAGGCGCAAATGATATGGGTGAGTCAAACGAGGCCCGACTCGAGGCGTAAATGGTAAGGGTGAGTTGAACGAGGCCCAACACGAGGAACAAATGATAAGGTTTAGTCAAACGAGGCCCAACTCAAGGCACAAATGATAAGGTTGAGTTAATCAAGGCCCGACTCGAGGCATAATTGGTAAGGGTGAGTTGAACCGGGCCTGACTCGAGGCACAAATGATAAGGCTAAGTCGAACGAGGCCTGACACGAGGCGCAAATGATAAGGTTGAGTCAAACGAGGCCCAACTCGAGGCGCAAATGATATGGTTAAGTCAAACGAAGCCTGACTCGAGGTGCAAATGATAAGGTTGAATCGAATGAGGCTCAACTCGAGTCACAAATGATATAATTCAATCAAACAAGGCCCAGCTCAAGGCACAAATGATAAGGTTGAGTCAAATGAGGCCTGACTCGAGGCACAAATAAGAAGGTTAGGTCAAATGAGGCCCGACTCGAGGCACAATTGATATGGTTGAGTCGAACGAGGCCCAGCTCGAGGCACAAATATAAGGTTGAGTCGAATGACGCCTGATTCGAGGTACAAATGAAAAGGTTGAGTCAAACGAAACCAGTCTCGAGGCATAAATGATAAGGTTGAGTGAAATGAGGCCCAACTTGGGGCGCAAATGGTAAGGGTGAGTCAAACGATGACCGACACGAGGCACAAATGATAAGGTTGGGTCAAACGAGGCTCAACTCAAGGCACAAATGGTCAGGGTGAGTCAAACGAGGGCCGACTCGAGGTGTAAATGGTAAGGTTGAGTCAAACAAGGCCTGACTCAAGGAGCAAATGATAAGGTTGAGTCGAATGAGGCCCGAATCGAGGCAGAAATGATAAGGTTGAGTCAAATGAGGCCCAACTCAAGATGTAAATGATAAGGTTGAGTCAAACGTGGCCCAACTCGAGGCACAAATCATAACATTGAGTCAAACGAGGCCCGACTTAAGGCACAAATGATATAGTTGAGTCGAACGAATCCCGGCTCGATGCGCAAATGATAAGGTTGAGTCGAACGAGGCTTGACTTGACACGTAAACAATAAGTTTGAGTCAAACGAAGCTCGTCTCGAGGCATAAATGATAAGGTTAAGTCAAACGAGGCCTAACTCACGGCACAAATGATAAGGTTTAGTCGAACAAGACCTGACTCGAGGCGCAAATGATAAGGTTGAGTCAAACGAAGCCTGACTCAAGGCAAAAATAAGAAGGTTGAGTCAAACGAGGCCCGACTTGAGGTGCAAATGATATTGTTTAGTGAAACGAGGCTGACTAGAGGCAAAAATGATAAGGGTGAGTCAAACAATGCCTGACACGAGGCACAAATGATAAGGTTGAGTCAAACGAGGACCGACTCGAGGCGCAAATGGTCATGGTGTGTCAAATGAGGCTCGACTCTTGCCGCAAATGGTAAGGTTGAGTGAAATGAGGCCTGACTCGAGGCGGAAATGATAAGGTTGAGTCGAACGAGGCCCGACTCGAGGCGCAAATGACAAGGTTGAGTCAAACGAGGCCTGACTCGAGGCACAAATGATAAGGTTGAGTCCAACGAGACCCGAGTTGAGGCACAAATGATATGGTTAAGTTAAACGAGGCCCGACTCAAGGCACAAATGATAAGTTTGAATTGAACGAGGCCCAACTCAAGTCGCAAATGATATGGTTCAGTCAAACGAGGCCTGACTCGACACACAAATGATAAGGTTGAGTCAAACGAGGCCCGACTCGAGGCACAAATAAGAAGGTTGAGCCAAACGAGGCCCGACTCAATGCGCAAATGATATGGGTAAGTCAAACGAGGCCCAACTCGAGGCGTAAATGGTAAGGGTGAGTTAGACGAGGCCCAACATGAGGCACAAATGATGAGGTCGAGTCAAACGAGGCCTGACTCGAGGTACAAATGATAAGGTTAAGTTAAACGAGGCCTGACTCGAGGCACAAAGGATATGGTTGAGTCAAATGAGGCAGCCTCGAGGCACAAATGATAAGGTTGAGTCAAACGAGGCCTGACTCGAGGCGCAAAGGATAAGATTGAGTCAAACGAGGCCTGACTCGAGGTGCAAATGATAAGGTTGAGTCGAACGAGGTCCGACTCGAGGCGCAAATGATAAGGTTGAGTCAAACGAAACCCGACTTAAGGCACAAATGACGTGGTTTAGTCCAACGAGACCCGAGTTGAGGCGCAAATGATATGGTTAAGTCAAACAAGGCCCGACTCGAGACGCAAATGATAAGGTTGAATCGAACAAGGCTCGACTCAAGTCACAAATGATATGATTCAGTCAAACGAGGCCCGACTCGAGGCGCAAATGATAAGGTTGAGTCAAACGAGGAATGACTTGAGGCACAAATAAGAAGGTTGAGTCAAACGAGGCTCGAATCGAGGCACAAATGATATGGGTGAGTCAAACGAGGCCCGACTCGAGGCGTAAATGGTAAGGGTGAGTTGAACGAGACCCAACACGAGGCACAAATGATAAGGTTGAGTCAAACGAGACCCAACTCAAGGCACAAATGATAAGGTTGAGTTAAACAAGGGTCGACTCGAGGCATAATTGGTAAGGGTGAGCTAAACGAGGCCCGACTCACGGCGCAAATGATAAGGTTGAGTTGAATGAGGCCCGACATGAGGCGCAAATGATAAGGTTGAGTCAAACGAGGCCCAACTCGAGGCGCAAATGATATGGTTAAGTCAAACGAGGCCCGACTCGAGGCGCAAATGATAAGGTTGAATCGAACGAGGCTTGACTCGAGTCGCAAATGATATGGTTCAGTCAAACGAGATCCGACTCAGGCGCAAATGATAAGTTTGAGTCAAACCAGGCCTGACTCGAGGAACAAATAAGTAGGTGGAGTAAAATGAGGCCCAACTCGAGGCACAAATGATATGGTTGAGTCGAATGAGGCCCAGCTCGAGGCGCAAATGATATGGTTGAGTCGAACGAGGCACGATTCAAGGTACAAATGATAAGGTTGAGTCAAACGAAACCCATCTCGAGGCGCAAATGATAAGGTTGAGTAAGGCCCAACTCGAGGCGCAAATGGTAAGGGTGAGTCAAACGATGACCGATAAAAGGCACAATGATAAGGTTGAGTCAAACGAGGCCCGACTCGAGGTACAAATGGTCAGGGTGAGTCAAACGAGGCCTGACTCGAGGCATAAATGGTAAGGTTGAGTCAAACAAGGCCTAACTCAAGGCGCAAATGATAAGGTTGAGTCGAACGAGGCCCGAATCAAGGCGCAAATGATAAGGTTGAGTCGAACGAGGCCCGACTGAAGGCGTAAATAATATGGGTGAGTCAAATGAGGCCCGACTCGAGGCATAAACAATATGGCTGAGTCAAATGAGGCCCGACTCGAGGGGCAAACAATATGGTTGATCAAACAAGGCCCGCCTCGAGGCACAAACGATAAGGTTGAGTTAAATGAGTCTCAACTCGGGGCGCAAATGATAAGGTTAAGTCAAACGAGGCCCGTATTGAGGTGCAAACAATATGGTTGAGTCAAACGAGGCCCAACTCAAGGCACATACGGTAACATTAAGACAACAGAGGCCCACCTCGAGGTGCAAATGATATGGTTGAGTCAAACGAGGCCCGAGTCGAGGCGCAAATGGTCAGGGTGAGTCAAACTAAGCCTGACTTGAGGCGCAAATGGTAAGGTTGACTAAAACGAGGCCCGACTAAAGGCACAAATTGTAAGGTTGAGTCGAACGCGGCCCGACTCTAGGCGCAAATGATAAGGTTGAGTCAAACGAGGCCCGACTCGAGGCGCAAATGATAAAGTTGAGTCAAATGAGGCCCGACTAGAGGCGCAAAGGGTAAGAGAGAGTCAAACGAGGCTTGACCCGAGGAACAAATGATATGGTTGAGTCAAATGAGGCCCGACTTGAGGCACAAATGGTCAGGGTGAATGAAACGAAGCCCGACTTGAGGCGCAAATGGTAAGGTTGAATAAAACAATGCCCAACTCAAGGCACAAATGATAAGGTTTAGTTGAGCAAGGCCCGACTCGAAGAACAAATGATAAGGTTAAGTGCAACAAGGCCCGACTCGAGGCGCAAATGATAAGGTTGAGTCAAACGAGGCCCGACTCGAGGCACAAATAAGAAGATTGAGTCAAACGAGGCCCGACTCGAGGCACAAATGATGGGGATGAGTGAAACGAGGCCCAACTAGAGGAGCAAATGGTAAGGGTGAGTCAAACGATGCCGACTCGAGGCGCAAATGATAAGATTGAGTTAAATGATGCCTAACTCGAGGCACAAATAAGAAGGTTGAGTCGAACGAGGCTCAACTCGAGGCGTAAATGATAAGGTTGTGTCAAACGAGGCCCGACTCGAGGCACAAATGATAAGATTGAGTCAAACGAGGCCTGACTCCAGCTGCAAATGGTAAGGTTGAGTCGAACGAGGCCTGACTTGAGGTGCAAATGATATGGGTGAGTCAAACGAGGCCCGACTCGAGGCGCAAACAATATGGTTGAGTCAAAGGAGGCCCAACTCGAGAAGCAAAC
The DNA here is from genome assembly GCA_037013595.1 of Dicorynia guianensis. NCBI lineage: Eukaryota > Viridiplantae > Streptophyta > Magnoliopsida > Fabales > Fabaceae > Dicorynia > Dicorynia guianensis. Next base: position 19,491,929 of record JASUAB010000010.1, on the reverse strand, counting down.
AATATGGTTGAGTCAAACGAGGCCCACCTCGAGGCACAAACGATAAGGTTGAGTCAAACAAATCCCGACTCGATGTGCAAATGATAAGGTTAAGTCAAACGAGGCCCGCATTGAGGCGCAAACAATATGGTTGAGTCAAACGAGGCCTAACTCAAGGCACATACAATAAGGTTGAGTCAAAAGATGCTCGACTCAAGGTGCAAATGGTATGGTTGAGTCAAACGAGCCCCAAGTCGAGGCGCAAATGGTCAGGGTGAGTCAAACGAAGCCCGACTCGAGGCGCAAATGGTCAGGTTGACTAAAACGAGGCCTGACTAGAGGCGAAAATGGTAAGGTTGAGTCGAACGAGGCCTGACTCTATGCGCAAATGATAAGGTTGAGTCAAACGAGTCCCGACTCGAGGCGCAAATGATAAGGTTGAGTCAAACGAGGCTCGACTCGAGGTGCAAATGATAAGGTTGAGTCGCGTTGAGGCGCAAAGATTATGGTTGAGTCAAACGAGGCCTAACTCAAGGCACATACGATAAGGTTGAGTCAAAAGAGGCTCACCTCGAGTTGCAAATGGTATGGTTGAGTCAAACGAGGCCCGAGTCAAGGCGTAAATGGTCAGGGTGAGTCAAACGAAGCCCGACTCGAGGCACAAATGGTAAGGTTGACTAAAACGAGGCCCGACTAGAGGCGCAAATGGTAAGGTTGAGTCGAACGAGGCCTGACTCTATGCGCAAATGATAAGGTTGAGTCAAACGAGCTCTGACTTGAGGCGCAAATGATAAGGTTAAGTCAAACGAGGCTCGACTCGAGGCGCAAATGATAAGGTTGAGTCAAACGAGGCCTGACTAGAGGCACAAATGGTAAGGATGAGTCAAACGAGGCCTGACCCGAGGCACAAATGATATGGTTGAGTCAAATGAGGCTCGACTCGAGGCACAAATGGTCAGGGTGAATGAAACGAAGCCTGACTCGAGGCGCAAATGGTAAGGTTGAATAAAACGAGGCCCAACTCAAGGCATAAATGATAAGGTTGAGTCGAACGAGGCCCGACTTGAGGCACAAACAATAAGGTTGAGCCCAACCAAGCCCGACTCGAGGCACAAATGATAAGGTTGAGTTGAACAAGGCTCAACTCGAGTCACAAATAATAAGGTTGAGTTAAATGAGCCCAACTCAAGGTAGAAATAATAAGGTTGAGTCAAACGAGGCCCGACTCGAGGCACAAATGAAAAGCTTGAGTCACACAAGGCCTGGCTCAAGGTGCAGATGATAAGGTTGAGTCAAACGAGGCCCGACTCAAGGTGCAAATGGTAAGGCTAAGTCGAACGAGGCTCGACCCGAGGTGCAAAAGATATGGATGAGTCAAACGCACCTCGACTCGAGGCATAAATGGCAAGGGTGAGTTCAACGAGGCCCAACACGAGGCACAAATGATAAGGTTGAGTTAAACGAGGCCAGACTCGAGGCACAAATGATAAGGTAGAGTCGAACGAGGCCCGACTCGAGGCACAAATGGTAAGCTTGAGTCCAACGAGGCCCGACTTGAGGTGCAAATGATAAGATTGAGTCAAACGAGGCCTGGCTAGAGGCACAAATGGTAAGGGTGAGTCAAACGACGCCCATCTCGGGGCACAAATGAAAAGGGTTACTCAAATGAGGCTCGACTCGAGGCACAAATAATAAGGTTAAGTCAAACGAGCCTAACTCAAGGCACAAATAATAAGGTTGAGTTGAACGAGGACCGACTCGAGGCACAAATGATAAGGTTGAGTCAAATGAGGTCCGAGTCGAGGCACAAATATTAAGGTTGAGTCAAACGAGCCCGACTCGAGGCACAAATAATAAGGTTAAGTCAAACGAGGCCCGACTTGAGGCACAAATTATAAGGTTAAGTCGAACGAGGCCCGACTCGAGGTGCAAATGGTAAGGTTGAGTAAAATGAGGCATGACTCGAGGCGCAAATGAGAAGGTTGAGTTGAATGACACCCGACTTGAGGAACAAATGATAAGGTTGAGTCAAACAAGGCCTGACTCAGGGCACAAATGAAAAGGGTGAGTCGAACGAGGCTCGAATCGAGGCACAAATAATAAGGTTGAGTCAAACGAGCTCGACTCGAGAAACAAATAATAAGGTTGAGTCAAATGAGGCTCGACTCGAGGCGTAAATGATAAGGTTGAGTTGAACGAGGTACGACTCGAGGCAAAAATGATAAGGTTGAGTCAAACGATGCCCGAGTCGAGGCACAAATAATAAGGTTGAGTCAAACAATCCCGACTCGAGGCACAAATGATAAGGTTGAGTGAAACGAGGCCCGACTCAAGGCGCAAATGATAAGGTTGAGTCAAGCGAGCCCTGACTTGAGACGCAAATGGTAAGGTTAAGTCAAACGAGGATCGACTCATGGCACAAATGATATGGGTGAGTTGAACGAGGTACAAAGGATAAGGTTGGGTCAAACGAGGCCCAACTCAAGGCACAAATTATAAGGTTAAGTTAAACGATGCCCGACTTGAGGCATAAATGGTAAGGGTGAGTTGAACGAGGGCCGAGTCAAGGCGCAAATGATAAGGTTGAGTCAAACAAGGCCTGACTCGAGGCACAAATGATAAGGTTGAGTCAAACGAGTCTCAAGTCAAGGCACAAATGATAAGGTTGAGTCAAACGAGGCCTGACTCGTGGTGCAAATGGCAAGGTTGTGTCTAACGAGGCCCGAGTCAAGATGCAAATGGTAAGGTTGTGTCGAACGATGCCCGACTCAAGCTGCAAATGGTAAGGTTGAATCGAATGAGCCGTAACTCGAGGCACAAATGATAAGGTTGAGTCAAACGAGGCCCAACTTGAGGTGCAAATGATAAGGTTGAGTCAAACGAGGGACGAGTCGAGGCACAAATGACAAGGTTGAGTTGAACGAGGCCAGACTCCAGGCACAAATGATATGGATGAGTCAAACGAGGCCCAGCTCGAGGCATAAATGGTAAGGGTAAGTTGAATGAGCCACAACACGAGGCACAAATAATAAGGTTGAGTCAAACGAGACCTGACTCGAAGCACAAATGATAAGGTTGAGTCGAACGAGGCCCGACTCGAGGTACAAATGATAAGGATGAGTCAAACAAGTCCCGGTTCGAGGTGCAAATGATATGGTTGAGTCAAATGAGGCCCGACTCGAGGTGCAAATGATAAGGGTGAATCGAACGAGGTTAGACTCGAGGCGCAAATGATAAGGTTGAGTCAAACGAGGCCCGACTCGAGGCACAAATAATAAGGTTGAGTCAAACAAGCCTGACTCGAGGCACAAATAATAAGGTTGAATAAAACGAAGCCCGACTCGAGGCGCAAATGATAAGGCTGAGTCAAGTGGGCCCTGACTCAAGACGTAAATGGTATCGACTCGAGGCACAAATGATATGGGCGAGTCGAATGAGGCCCAACACGGGGCACAAATGATAAGGTTGAGTCCAACGAGGCCCGACTCGAGGCACAAATGATAAGGTTGAGTTAAACGAGACCCAACTCGAGGTATAAATAGTAAGGTTGAGTCGAACAAACCCCAACTCGAGATGCAAAAGATATGGGTGAGTCAAACAAGGCCCTACTCGAGGCGTAAATGGTAAGGCTGAGTCAAACAAGGCCCGACCCAACACGCAAAAGATATGGGTGAGTCAAACGAGGCCCTACACGAGGCATAAATGGTAAGGGTGAGCTGAACAAGGCCCACCACGAGGCACAAATGATAAGGTTGAGTTAAACGAGGCCTGACTGGAGGCACAAATAATAAGACTAAGTCAAATGAGGCCCGACTCGAGGCGTAAATGATAAGGTTGAGTCCAACGTGGCCCAACTTGAGGCGCAAATAATAAGGTTGAGTCAAACGAGGCCCGACTAGAGGCACAAATGGTAAGGGTGAGTCAAACGTGGCCCACCCAGAGGCACAAATGTTATGGTTGAGTCAAATGAGGCACGACTTGAGGCGCAAATGGTCAGGATGAGTCAAACAAAGACCAACTCGAGGTGCAAAAGGTAAGGTTGAGTAAAACGAGGCATGACTCGATGCGCAAAATTATGAGGTTGAGTCGAAGGAGGCCCGACTCGAGGCACAAATGATAAGGTTGAGTCAAACGAGGCCCGACTCGAGGGACAAATGAAAAGGTTGAGTCGAACAAGGTTCGACTCGAGACATAATTAATAAGGTTGAGTCAAACGAGGCATGACTCGAAGTGCAAATGATAAGGTTGAGTTGAACGAGGCCCGACTCAAGGCGCAAATGATAAGGTTGAGTCAAACGAGGCCCGACTCGAGGCACAAATAATAAGGTTGAGTCAAATGAGGCCCGACTCAAGACGCAAATGACAAGGTTGAGTCAAACGAGGCCCGACTCGAGGCGCAAATGATAAGGTTGAGTCAAACAAGCCCCGACTCAAGATGCAAATGGTAAGGTTGAGTCGAACGTGGCTCGACTCAAGGCGCAAATGATATGGGTAAGTCAAACGAGGCCCGACTCAAGGCGTAAATGGTAAGGGTGAGTTGAATGAGTCCCAACACGAGGCACAAATAATAAGGTTGAGTCAAACGAGGCTCGACTCAAGGCACAAATGATAAGGTTGAGTCGAACGAGGCATGACTCGAGGTGCAAATGATAAGGTTGAGTCAAACGTTACCCGAGTCGAGGCACAAGTAATAAGGTTGAGTCAAACGAGCCCAACTCGAGGCACAAATGATAAGGTTGAGTGAAACGAGGCCCGACTCGAGGCGCAAATGATAAGGTTGAGTCAAGCGAGCCCCGACTCGAGATGCAAATGGTAAGGTGAAGTCGAACGAGGATTGACTCGAGGCGCAAATGATATGGGTGAGTCGAACGAGGTACAAAGGATAAGGTTGGGACAAACGAGGCCCGACTTGAGGCACAAAGTATAAGGTTAAGTTAAACGAGGGCCGACTCGAGGCGTAAATGGTAAGGGTGAGTTGAACGAGGGCCGAGTCAAGGCGCAAATGATAAGGTTGAGTCGAACAAGGCCCGACTCGAGGCGCAAATGATAAGGTTGAGTCAAACGAGTCCCGACTCAAGGCGCAAATGATAAGGTTGAGTCAAACAAGGCCTAACTCGAGGCGTAAATGGTAAGGTTGTGTTGAAAAAGGCCCAACGCGAGGCACAAATGATAAGGTTGAGTTAAACGAGGCCTGACTCGAGACACAAATGATAAGGCTGAGTCAAACGAGGCCCGACTTGAGGTGCAAATGATAAGGTTGATTCCAACGTGGCCTGACTTGAGGCGCAAATGATAAGGTTGAGTCAAACGAGGCTCGACTAGAGGCACAAATGGTAAGGGTGAGTCAAACAAGGCCTGCCAAGAGGCACAAATGTTATGGTTGAGTCAAATGAGGCACGACTCGAGGCGCAATTGGTCAGGGTGAGTCAAACGAAGACCGACTCGAGGTGCAAATGGTAAGGTTGAGTAAAACGAGGCATGACTCGATGCACAAATCATGAGGTTGAGTCGAACGAGGCACGACTAGAGGTGCAAATGATAACGTTGAGTCAAACGTTGCCCGAGTCGAGGCACAAGTAATAAGGTTGAGTCAAACGAGCTCAACTCGAGGCACAAATGATAAGGTTGAGTGAAACGAGGCCCGACTCGAGGCGCAAATGATAAGGTTGAGTCAAGCGAGCCCCGACTCGAGATGCAAATGGTAAGGTGAAGTCGAACGAGGATTGACTCGAGGCACAAATGATATGGGTGAGTCGAACGAGGTACAAAGGATAAGGTTGGGTCAAACGAGGTCCGACTCGAGGCACAAATTATAAGGTTACGTTAAACGAGGCCCGACTCGTGGCGTAAATGGTAAGGGTGAGTTGAACGAGGGCTGAGTCGAGACGTAAATGATAAGGTTGAGTCGAACAAGGCCTGACTCGAGGCGCAAATGATAAGGATAAGTCAAACGAGTCCCGACTCAAGGCGCAAATGATAAGGTTGAGTCAAACGAGGCCTAACTCGTGGCACAAATGGTAAGGTTGTGTCTAACGAGGCCCGAGTTGAGACGCAAATGGTAAGGTTATGTCGAACGATGCTCGACTCAAGCCGCAAATGGTAAGGTTGAATCGAGTGAGGCGTAACTCGAGGCACAAACAATAAGGTTGAGTCAAATGAGGCCCAACTCGAGGTGCAAATGATAAGGTTGAGTCAAACGAGGGCCGGGTCGAGGCACAAATGAAAAGGTTGAGTCGAACGAGGCCCAACTCCAGGCGCAAATGATATGGGTGAGCCAAACGAGGCCCAGCTCGAGGCATAAATGGTAAGGGTGAGTTGAACAAGCCGCAACACGAGGTACAAATGATAAGGTTGAGTCCAACGAGACCTGACTCGAGGCGCAAATGATAAGGTTGAGTCGAATGAGGCCCGACTAGAGGCACAAATGATAAGGATGAGTTAAACGAGTCCCAGTTTGAGGTGCAAATGATATGGTTGAGTCAAATGAGGCCCGACTCGAGGTGCAAATGATAAGGGTGAATCGAACGAGGCCCGACTTGAGGCGCAAATGATAAGGTTGAGTCAAACGAGGCCCGACTCAAGGCACAAACAATAAGGTTGAGTCAAACAAGCTTAACTCGAGGCGCAAATGACAAGGTTGAGTCAAACAAGGCCGACTCGAGGCGCAAATGATAAGGTGTAGTCAAACGAGCCTCGACTCGAGATGCAAATGGTAAGGTTGAGTCGAACAAGGCCTGACTCGAGGTGCAAATGATAAGGTTGAGTCGAACGAGCCCCGACTCGAGATGCAAATGGTAAGGTTGAGTTGAACAAGGCCTGACTCGAGGCGCAAATGATAAGGTTGAGTCGAACGAGGCCCTACTCCAGGCACAAATGATATGGGTGAGTCAAACGAGGCCTGGCTCAAGGCTTAAATGGTAAGGGTGAGTTGAACGAGCCGCAACATGGGGCACAAATGATAAGGTTGAGTCAAACGAGACCCGACTTAAGGCACAAATGATAAGGTTGAGTCGAACGAGGCCCGACTCCAGGCACAATTGATATGGGTGAGTCAATGAGGCCCGGCTCAAGGCATAAATGGTAAGGTTGAGTTGAACGAGCCGCAACACGAGGCATAAATGATAAAGTTGAGTCAAACAAGACCTGACTCAAGGCATAAATGATATGGTTGAGTCAAACGAGGCCTGTCTCACGGTGCAAATGGTAAGGTTGTGTCTAACGAGGCCCAACTCGAGACCCAAATGGTAAGGTTGTGTCGAATGAGGCCCAACTCGAGACCTAAATGGTAAGGTTGTGTCGAACGAGGCCCGACTCAAGGCGCAAATGGCAAGGTTGAATCGAACAAGGCCTAACTTGAGGCACAAACAATAAGGTTGAGTCAAACGAGGCCCAACTCGAGGCGCAAATGATAAGGTTGAGTGAAACGAGGCTCGACTCGAGGCGCAAATGATAAGGTTGAGTGAAACGAGGCTCGACTCGTGGCGCAAATGATAAGGTTGAGTGAAACGAGGCCCGACTCGAGGCGCAAATGATAAGGTTGAGTCAAGCGAGCCCCGACTCGAGATGCAAATGGTAAGGTATAGTCGAACGAGGATTGACTCGAGGTGCAAATGATATGGGTGAGTCGAACGAGGTACAAAGGATAAGGCTAGGTCAAATGAGGCCCAACTCAAGGCACAAATTATAAGGTTAAGTTAAACGAGGCCTGACTTGAGGTGTAAATGGTAAGGGTGAGTTGAACGAGGGCTGAGTCGAGGCGCAAATGATAAGGTTGAGTCGAACAAGGCCCGACTCGAGGCGCATATGATAAGGTTGAGTCAAACGAGTCCCGACTGAAGGCGCAAATGATAAGGTTGAGTTAAACGAGGCCTAACTCATGGCGCAAATGGTAAGGATGTGTCTAACGAGGCCCGAGTTGAGACGCAAATGGTAAGGTTATGTCGAACGATGCCCGACTCAAGCCGCAAATGGTAAGGTTGAATTGAGCGAGGTGTAACTCGAGGCACAAACGATAAGGTTGAGTCAAACGAGGCCCAACTCGAGGTGCAAATGATAAGGTTGAGTCAAACGAGGGCTGAGTCGAGGCACAAATGAAAAGGTTGAGTCGAACGAGGCCCAACTCCAGGCGCAAATGATATGGGTGAGTCAAACAAGGCCCAGCTCGAGGCATAAATGGTAAGGGTGAGTTGAACGAGCCGCAACACGAGGCACAAATGATAAGGTTGAGTCCAACGAGACCTGACTCGAGGCGCAAATGATAAGGTTGAGTCGAATGAGGCCCGACTAGAGGCACAAATATAAGGATGAGTTAAACGAGTCCCAGTTCAAGGTGCAAATGATATGGTTGAGTCAAATGAGGCCCGACTCGAGGTGCAAATGATAAGGGTGAATCAAACGAGGCCCGACTCGAGGCGCAAATGATAAGGTTGAGTCAAACGAGGCCCGACTCAAGGCACAAATAATAAGGTTGAGTCAAACAAGCCCGACTCGAGGCGCAAATGACAAGGTTGAGTCAAACAAGGCCCGACTCGAGGTGCAAATGATAAGGTGTAGTCAAACGAGCCCCGACTCGAGATGCAAATGGTAAAGTTGAGTCGAACAAGGCCTGACTCGAGGCGCAAATGATAAGGTTGAGTCGAACGAGGCCCGACTCCAGGTGCAAATGATATGGGTGAGTCAAACGAGGCCCGGCTCAAGGCTTAAATGGTAAGGGTGAGTTGAACGAGCCGCAACATGGGGCACAAATGATAAGGTTGAGTCAAACGAGACCCAACTTAAGGCACAAATGATAAGGTTGAGTCGAACGAGGCCCGACTCCAGGCGCAATTGATATGGGTGAGTCAACGAGGCCCGGCTCAAGGCATAAATGGTAAGGTTGAGTTGAACGAGCCGCAACACGAGGCACAAATGATAAAGTTGAGTCAAACGAGACTCGACTCAAGGCACAAATGATAAGATTGAGTCAAACGAGGCCTATCTCACGGCGCAAATGGTAAGGTTGTGTCGAACGAGGCCCAACTCGAGACCCAAATGGTAAGGTTGTGACGAACGAGGCCCGACTCAAGGCGCAAATGGTAAGGTTGAATCAAACGAGGCCTAACTCGAGGCACAAACGATAAGGTTGAGTCAAACAAGGCCTGACTCGAGGCATAAATGATAAGGTTGAGTGAAACGAGGCTCGACTCGAGGCGCAAATGATAAGGTTGAGTGAAACGATGCCCGACTCGAGGCGCAAATGATAAGGTTGAGTTAAACGAGGCCCGAGTTGTGACACAAATGGTAAGGTTCAGTCGAACGAGGTTTGACTCAATGCGCAGATGGTAAAGTTAAGTCAAACGAGGCCTGACTCGAGGTGCAAATGATAAGGTTGAGTCAAACGAGGCCCGACTCGAGGCATAAATGATAAGGTTAAGTCAAACGAGGCCTGACTAGAGGCACGAATGGTAAGGGTGAGTCAAACGAGGCCTGCCAAGAGGCACAAATGTTATAGTTGAGTCAAATGAGGCACGACTCGAGGCGCAATTGGTCAGAGTGAGTCAAACGAAGACCGACTTGAGGTGCAAATGGTAAGGTTGAGTAAAACGAGGCATGACTCAATGCGCAAATTATGAGGTTGAGTCGAACGAGGCCCGACTCGAGGTACAAATGATAAGGTTGAGTCAAACGAGGCCCGACTCGGGGTACATATGAAAAGGTTGAGTCGAACGAGGTTCGACTCGAGGCACAACTAATAAGGTTGAGTCAAACGAGCCTGACTCGAGACACAAATAATAAGGTTGAGTCAAACGAGGCTCGACTCAAGGTGCAAATGATAACGTTGAGTCGAACGAGACCTGATTCGAGGTACAAATAATAAGGTTGAGTCAAACGAGGCCCGACTCGAGGCACAAATGACAAGGTTGAGTGAAACGAGGCCCGACTAAAGGCGCAAATGATAAGGTTGAGTCAAACGAGCCCCGACTCGAGATGCAAATGGTAAGGTTGAGTCGAACGAGGCTCGACTCGAGACGCAAATTATATGGGTAAGTTGAACGAGGCCCGACTCGAGGCGTAAATGGTAAGGGTGAGTTCAACGAGGCCCAGCACGAGGCACTAATGATAAGGTTGAGTCAAATGAGGCCCAACTCGAGGCACGAATGATAAGATTAAGTTAAACAAGGCCTGACTCGAGACACAAATGATAAGGTTGAGTCCAACAAGACCCGACTCGAGGCGCAAATGATAAGTTTGAGTCAAACGAAGCCCGACTTGAGGTGCAAATGATAAGGTTGAGCCGAATGAGGCCTAACTCGAGGCAGAAATGATAAGGTTGAGTCAAAGAGGCCCGACTCGAGGCGCAAATGATAAGGTAAAGTTGAACAAGGCTTGACTCGAGACGCAAACGTAAGGTTGAGTCAAACGAGGCTCGACTCGAGGCGCAAATGATATGGGTAAGTCGAACGAGGCTCGACTCGAGGCGTAAATGGTAAGGGTGAGTTGAACGAGGCCCAACACGAGGCACAAATGATAAGGTTGAGTCAAACGAGGCCCGACTCAAGGCACGAATGATAAGGTTAAGTTAAACGAGGCTCGACTCGAGGGCAAATGATATGGTTAATTCCAACGAGCCCTGACTTGTGGCACAAATGGTAAGGTTGTGTCAAACGAGGCCCGACTTGGGACGTAAATGGTATGATTGTGTCGAATGAGGCCCGACTTGGGACGTAAATGGTATGATTGTGTCGAGCGAGGCCCGACTTGACGCGCAAATAATAAGGCTGAGCCGAACGAGGCCTAACTCGAGGCACAAACAATAAGGTTGAGTCAAAGAGGACCGACTCGAGGCGCAAATGATAAAGTTGAGTCAAACGAGGCCAGACTCGAGGCGCAAATGATGTGGTTGAGTCAAATGAGGCTTGACTCACGGCACAAATGGTAAGGTTGTGTTTAACGAGGCCTGACTCGAGACGCAAATGGTAGGGGTGAGTTAAATGAGGCCCGACTCAAGGCACAAATGATATGGTTGAGTAAAACGAGGCCCGACTCGAGGCATAAATGGTAAGGGTGAGTTGAACGACGCCTAACTCGAGGCACAAATGATAAGGTTGAGTCGAACAAGGCCCGACTCGAGGCACAAATGATAAGGTTGAGTCAACCGAGTCCTGACTCGAGGCGCAAATGATAAGGTTAAGTCAAACGTGGCCTAACTCACGGCGCAAATGGTAAGGTTGTGTCTAACAAGGCCCAACTCAAGACGCAAATGGTAAGGTTATGTCGAACGAGGCCCGACTCGAGGCGCAAATGGTAAGGTTCAATCGAACGAGGCTTAACTCGAGGCACAAACGATAAGGTTGTGTCAAACGAGGCCCGACTCGTGGCGTAAATGATAAGGTTGAGTCAAAGAGGCCCGACTCGAGGCACAAATGATAAGGTTGAGTCAAACGAGGCCCTACTCTAGGCACAAATGATATGGGTGAGTCAAACAAGGCCCGGCTCAAGGCATAAATGGTAAGGGTGAGTTGAATTAGCTGCAACACGAGACGCAAATGGCAAGGTTATGTCGAATGAGGCCCGACTCAAGGCACAAATGGTAAGGTTGAATCGAACGAGGCTTAACTCGAGGTACAAACGATAAGGTTGAGTCAAACGAGGCCCGACTCGAGGCGTAAATGATAAGGTTGAGTCAAACGAGGCCTGACTCGAGGCACAAATGATAAGGTTGAGTCAAACGAGGCTCTACTCCAGGCGCAAATGATATAGGTGAGTCAAACAAGACCTGACTCGAGGCGCAAATGATAAGGTTGAGTCGAACGAGGCCTGGCTCGAGGCACAAATGATAAGGATAAGTCAAACGAGTCCTAGTTCGAGGTGTAAATGATATGGTTGAGTCAAACGAGGCCCAACTCGGGGCGCAAATGATAAGGTTGAGTCAAACGAGGCCTAACTCAAGGCACTCATGATATGGTTGAGTAAAATGAGGCACAACTCGAGGGGCAAATGATAAGGTTGAGTCAAACGAAGCCCGTCTTGAGGCGCAAATGACAAGACTAAGTCAAACGAGAACCACCTCGAGGTGTAAATGATATGGTTAAGTCAAACGAGGCCCAACTCGAGGCACAAATGATACGGTTGAGTCAAACTAGCCTGACTCAAGGAACAAATAATATGGTTAGTTGAATGAGGCCCGCCTTGAGGCGCAAATGTATGGTTGAGTGAAATAAGGCCCGACTAGAGGTGCAAATGGTAAGGTTGAGTCAAACGAGGATCGACACAAGGAACAAATGATATGGTTGAGTCAAACGAGACTTGAGTCGAGGCGCAAATGGTCAGGGTGAGTTAAACGAAGCCCGACTCGAGGCGCAAATGGTAAGGTTAAGTAAAACGAGGCCCGACTCGAAGCGTAAATATAAGGTTGAGTCAAACAAGGCTTGCCTTGAGGTACAAATGATAGGGTTCAGTCAACTGAGGCCCGACTCGAGGCACAAATGATAAGGTTGAGTCAAACGAAGCCCGACTAGAGGCACAAAAGGTAAGGGTGAATGAAACGAGCCCCAACCCGAGGCACAAATGATATGGTTGAGTCAAACGAGGAACGAGTCGAGGCGCAAATGGTCAGGTTCAGTCAAACGAAGCTCGACTCGAGGTGCAAATGGTAAGGTTGAGTAAAATGAGGCTCAACTCGAGGTGCAAATGATAAGGTTGAGTCAAATGAGGCCTGATTCGAGGGACAAATGATAAGGTTGAGTTGAACAAGGTTCGACTCGAGCCACAAATAATAAGGTTGAGTCAAACGAGCTTGACTCGAGGTAGAAATAATAAGGTTTAGTCAAACGAGGCCCGACTCGAGGCACAAATGAAAAGCTTCAGTCGCATGAGGCCTAACTCGAGGCACAAATGATAAGGTTGAGTCAAACGAGGCCTAACTCGAGATGCAAAAGATATGGGTGAGTCAAACAAGGCCCTACTCGAGGCGTAAATAGTAAGGGTGAGTTGAACGAGGCCCAACACGAGGCACAAATGATAAGGTTGAGTCAAACGAGACTCGCCTCAAGGAACAAATCATAAGGTTAAGTTAAATGAGGCCTGACCTGAGGCGTAAATGATAAGGTTGAGTTGAACGAGGCCCGACACGAGGCGCAAATGATAAGGTTGAGTCAAACGAGACTCGACTCGAGGCACAAATGTTAAGGTTGAGTCGAACGAGGCCCGACTCGAGGTGCAAATTATAAGGTTGAATCGAACGAGGCCCGACTCGAGGTGCTAATGATAGGGTTGAGTCAAACGAGGCCCAACTCAAGGCACTCATGATATGGTTGAGCAAAACGAGGCCCGGATCGAGGCGCAAATGGTAAGGGTGAGTCAAATGAGACCCAACTCAAGGCATAAATGATATGGTTGAGTAAAACGAGGCCTGACTCGATGGGCAAATAAAAAGGTTGAGTCAAGCGAAACCCGACTCGAGACGCAAATGGTAAGGTTGAGTCCAACAAGGCGCGATACGAGGCACAAATGATATGCATGGGTCAAACGAGGCCCAACTCGAGGTACAAATCGTAAGTTTGAGTTGAACGAGGACCAACCCGAGGCACAAATGATATAGTTGAGTCAAATGAGACCCACCTCAAGGCACAAATCATAAGGTTGAGTTAAACGAAGCCCGACTTGAGGCGCAAATGATAAGGTTGAGTCAAACGAGGCCCACCATGAGGAGCAAATGATAAGGTTGAGTCAAACAAGGCTCGAATCAAGGCGCAAATGATAAGGTTAAGTCAAACGATCTCCAACTCGAGGCGTAAATGGTAAGGGTGAGTTGAACAAGGCCCAACACGAGGCACAAATGATAAGGTTGAGTAAAACAAGGCCTGACTCGAGACGCAAATGATAAGGCTGAGTCAAACGAGGCCTGACTCGAGGCACAAATGATAAGGTTGAGTCCAACGTGGCCCGACTTGAGGCGCAAATGATAAGGTTAAGTCAAACGAGGCCCGACTAGAGGCACAAATGGTAAGGGTGAGTCAAACGAGGCCCGCCCAGAGGCACAAATGTTATGGTTGAGTCAAATAAGGCACGACTCGAGGTGCAAATGGTCAGGGTGAGTCAAACGAAGACCGACTCGAGTTGCAAATGGTAAGGTTGAGTAAAACGAGGCATGACTCGATGCGCAAATTATGAGGTTCAGTCGAACGAGGCCCGACTCAAGGCACAAATGATAATGTTGAGTCAAACGAGACCCGACTCGGGGCACAAATGAAAAGCTTGAGAATGAGGTTTGACGCAAGGCACAATTAATAAGGTTGAGTCAAACGAGCCTGACTCGAGGCACAAATAATATGGTTGAGTCAAACGAGGCTCGACTCGAGGTGCAAATGATAACGTTGAGTCGAACGAGGACCGACTCGAGGCGCAAAAGATAAGGTTGAGTCAAACGAGGCTCGACTCGAGGCACAAATAATAAGGTTGAGTCAAACAAGCTCGACTTGAGGCTCAAATGACAAGGTTGAGTGAAACGAGGCCCGTCTCGAGGCACAAATGATGAAACGAGGCCCGACTCGAGGCGCAAATGATAAGGTTGAGTCAAACGAGTCCTGACTTGAGATGCAAATGGTAAGGTTGAGTCGAAAGAGACTCGACTCGAGGCGCAAATGATATGGGTAAGTCAAACGAGACCCGACTCGAGGTGTAAATGATAAGGGAGAGTTGAACGAGGCCCAACACGAGGCACAAATGATAAGGTTGAGTCAAACGAGGCCTGACTCGAGGCATAAATGATAAGGTTGAGTTAAACAAGGCCTGACTCGAGGCATAAATGGTAAGGGTGAGTTAAATGAGGCCTGACTCGAGGCGCAAATGATAAGGTTGAGTCGAACGAGGCCCGACTTGAGCCACAAATGATAAGGTTGAGTCAAACGAGGCCTGACTCGAGGCACAAATGATAAGGTTGGGTGAAACAAGGCCTGACTCGTGGCGCAAATGGTAAGGTTGGGTCAAACGAGGCCCGACTCGAGACACAAATGGAATGATTGTGTCAAACGAGGTCTGACTTGAGGGGCAAATGATAAGGTTGAGTCAAACGAAGCCTAACTTGAGGCGCAAATGATAAGGTTAAGTAGAACGAGGCCTAACTCGAGGCACAAATGATAAGGTTGAGTCAAAGAGGCCCGACTCGAGGCACAAATGATAAGGTTGAGTCGAACGAGGCCAGACTCGAGATGTAAACGGTAAGGTTGAGTCAAATGAGGCCCAGCTCGAGGTGCAAATGACAAGGTTGAGTCAAACGAGGCCCGACACGAGGCGCAAATGATAAGGTTGAGTAAAACGAGTAGACTCGAGATGCAAATGGTAAGGTTGAGTCGAACAAGGCTCAACTCAAGGTGCAAATGATATGGGTAAGTCAAACGAGGACCGACTCGAGGCGTAAATGGTAAGGGTGAGTTGAACGAGGCCCAACACGAGGCATGCATGATAAGGTTGAGTGAAATGAGGTGTGACTCAAGGCACGAATGATAAGGTTAAGTTAAATGAGGCCTGACTCGAGGCGTAAATGGTAAGGGTGAGTTAAACGAGGCCCGACTTAAGGCACAAATGATAAGGTTGAGTCAAACGAGGCCTGACTCGTGGCACAAATGGTAAGGTTGGGTCAAATGAGGCCTGACACGAGACGCAAATGGTATGATTGTGTCGAATGAGGCCCGACTTGAGGGGCAAGTGATAAGGTTGAGTCGAACGAGGCCTAACTCGAGGCACAAACGATAAGGTTGAGTTAAAGAAGCCCAACTCGAGGCGCAAATGATAAGGTTGAGACGAACGAGGCCAGACTCGAGGCGCAAATGATATGGTTGAGTCAAATGAGGCCCAGCTCAAGGCATAAATGGTAAGGTTGCGTTGAATGAGCCGCAACACGGGGCACAAATGATAAGGTTGAATCAAACGAGGTCTGACTCGAGGGGCAAATGATAGGGTTGAGTCAAACGAGGCCCGACTAGAGGCACAAATAATAAGGTTGTGTCGAACGAGGCCTGACTCGAGGCACAAATGATAAGGTTGAGTCAAACGAGGCCCGGCTTGAGGCACAAATATATGGTTGAGTCGAACGAGGCCCGACTCGAGGTGTAAATGATAAGGTTGAATCGAACGAAGCCTGACTCGAGGCGCAAATGATAAGGTTGAGTCAAACGAGGCCTAACTTAAGGCACTCATGATATGGTTGAGCAAAACGAGGCCCAGCTCGAGGCGCAAATGGTAAGGGTGAGTTAAATGAGGCCCGGGTCAAGGCACAAATGATATGGTTGAGTAAAACGGGGCCCAACTTGATGGGTAAAGGATAAGGTTGAGTCAAGCGAAGCCCGACTCGAGACGAAAAATGGTAAGGTTGAGTCGAACGAGGCCCGACACGAGGAGCAAATGATATGCGTGGCTCAAATGAGGCCCGACTCGAGGTGCAAATCGTAAGGGAGAGTTGAATGAGGCCCAACACAAGGCGCAAATGATAAAGTTGAGTCAAACGAGACCCGCCTCAAGGTACAAATCATAAGGTTGAGTTAAACGAGGCCTGACCTGAGGCACAAATGATAAGGTTGAGTCGAACGAGGCCCGACATGAGGCGCAAATGATAAGGTTAAGTCAAACAAGGCTCGACTCGAGGCACAAATGATAAGGTTGAGTCAAACGAGGCCCAACTCGAGGTGCAAATGGTAAGGCTAAGTCAAACAAAGCCCGACTCGAGACGCAAAAGATATGGGTGAGTCAAACGAGGCTCTACTCGAGGCGTAAATGGTATGGGTGAGTTGAACGAGGCCCAACACGAGGCACAAATGATAAGGTTGAGTTAAATGAGGCCTGACTCGAGGCACAAATGATAAGGTTGAGACAAACGAGCCCCGGCTCGAGGCGCAAATGATATGGTTGAGTCGAACGAAGCCCGACTCGAGGTGCAAATGATAAGGTTGAATCGTACGAGGCCTGACTCGAAGCGCAACTGATAAGGTTGAGTCAAACGAGGCCTAACTCAAGGCACTCATGATATGGTTGAGCAAACCAAGGCCTGGCTCAAGGTGCAAATGGGAAGGGTAAGTTAAATGAGGCCTGACTCAAGGCACAAATGTTATGGTTGAGTAAAACGAGGTCCAACTCAATGGGCAAATGATAAGGTTGAGTCAAGTGAAGCCTGACTAGAGACGCAAATGGTAAGGTTGAGTGGAACGAGGCCCGACACAAGGCACAAATGATATGCGTGGCTCAAACGAGGACCGACTCGAGGTGCAAATCTTAAGGGTGAGTTGAACGAGGCCCAACACGAGGCGCAAATGATAAAGTTGAGTCAAACAAGGCCGGCCTCAAGGCATAGATCATAAGGTTGGGTTAAACGAGGCCCGACCTGAGGCGCAAATGATAAGGTTGAGTCAAACGAGGCCTGACACGAGGCGCAAATGATAAGGTTGAGTAAAACGATCCCCGACTCGAGATGCAAATGGTAAGGTTGAGTCGAACGAGGCTCGACTCGAGGCGCAAATAATATGGGTAAGTCAAACGAAGCCCGACTCGAGGCATAAATAGTAAGGGTGAGTTGAATGAGGCCCAACACAAGGCACACATGATAAGGTTGAGTTAAACGAGGCTTGGCTCAAGGCACGAATGATAAGGTTAAGTTAAACGAGGCCTGACTCGAGGCATAAATGATAAGGGTGAGTTAAACGAGGCTCGACTCAAGGCGCAAATGATAAGGTTGAGTCGAACGAGGCCTGACTCGAGGCGCAAATGATAAGGTTGAGTCAAATGAGGCTCGACTCGAGGCGCAAATGATAAGGTTAAGTCAAACGAAGCCCGACTCGTGACGCAAATGGTAAGGTTGTGTCAAACGAGGCCCGACTCGAGACGCAAATGGTATGATTATGTCGAACGAGGCCCAACTCGAGGGGCAAATGATAAGGTTGAGTCAAACGAAGCCCGACTTAAGGCGTAAATGATAAGGTTGAGTCAAACGAGGCCTAACTCGAGGCACAAACGATAAGTTTGAGTCAAACAGGCCTGACTCGAGGCACAAATGATAAGGTTGAATCGAACGAGGCCCAACTCGAGACGCAAACGGTAAGGTTGAGTCAAACGAGGCTAGACTCGAGGCGCAAATGATAAGGTTGAGTGAAACGAGGGCCGACTCGAGACGCAAATGGTAATGTTGAGTCGAACGAGGCTCGACTCGAGGCGCAAATGATATGGGTGAGTCAAACGAGGCCCGACTTGAGACGGAAAAGATATGGGTAAGTCAAATGACGCCCTACTCATGGCGTAAATGGTAAGGGGAGTTGAACAAGGCCCAACACAAGGCACAAATGATAAGGTTGAGTTAAACGAGGCCCAACTCTAGGCACAAATGATAAGGTTGAGTCAAACGAGGCCCGACTTGAGGCACAAATGATAAGGTTAAGTCCAACGAGTCCCAAGTTGAGGGGCAAATGATAAAGTTGAGTCAAACGAGGCCCGACTAGAGGCACAAATGGTAAGGGTGAGTCAAACAAGGCCTGACTGGAGGCACAAATCTTATGGTTGAGTCAAATGAGGCTCGACTCGAGGCGCAAATGGTCTGGTTGAGTCAAATGAGGCTCGACTCGAGGTGCAAATGATAAGGTTGAGTCGAACGAGACCTGTCTCGAGGCGCAAATGATAAGGTTGAGTCAAATAAGGCCTGACTCGAGCCATAAATAATAAGGTTGAGTCAAATGAGCCCGACTCGAGGCACAAATAATAAGGTTGAGGCAAACGAGGCCGGACACGAGGCGCAAATGATAAGGTTGAGTGAAACGAGGCCTGACTCGAGGCGCAAATGATAAGGTTGAGTCAAACAAGCCCAACTCAAGGCACAAATAATAAGGTTGAGTCAAACGAGGCCGGACTCGAGGCGCAAATGATAAGGTTGAGTGAAACGAGGCCCGACTCGCGACGTAAATGGTAAGGTTGAGTCGAATGAGGCTTGACTCGAGGCACAAATGATATGGGTGAGTAAAACGAGGCCCGACTCGAGGCATAAATAGTAAGGGCGAGTTGAACGAGGCCCAACATGAGGCACAAATTATAAGGTTGAGTCAAACGAGGCCCAACTAGAGGCGTAAATGGTAAGGGAGAGTCAAATGAGGCCCGGCGCGAGGCACAAATGATAGGGTTAAGTCAAACGAGGCCTGACTTGAGGCACAAATAAAAAGCTTGAGTCGCACGAGGCCTGACTCGACGCGCAAATGATAAGGTTGAGTCAAACGAGGCCCAACTAGAGGCGCAAATGGTAAGGCTAAGTCTAACGAGGCCCGACTCGAGGCACAAAAGATATGGGTGAGTCAAACGAGGCCCGGCTCGAGGCGCAAATGATATGGTTGAGTCGAACGAGGCCCGATTCAAGGTGCAAATGATAAGCTTGAATCGAACGAGGCCCGACTCGAGGCGCAAATGATAAGATTGAGTCAAACGAGGCGTAACTCAAGGCACTCATGATATGGTTGGGCAAAACGGGGCCTGGATCAAGGCGCAAATGGTAAGGGTGAGTTAAATGAGGCCTGGCTCAAGGCACAAATGATATGGTTGAGTAAAACAAGGCCCAACTTGATGGGCAAATGGTAAGGGAGAGTCAAATGAGGCCAGGCGCGAGGCACAAATGATATGGTTAAGTCAAACGAGGCCCGACTTGAGGCACAAATGAAAAGCTTGAGTCGCACGAGGCCCAACTTGAGGTGCAATTGATAAGGTTGAGTCAAACGAGGCCTAACTAGAGGCGCAAATAGAAAGGCTAAGTCAAACGAGGCCCGACTAGAGGCACAAAAGATATGGGTGAGTCAAACGAGGCCCGGCTCGAGGCGCAAATGATATGGTTGAGTCAAACGAGGTGCAACTCAAGGCACTCATGATATGGTTGAGCAAAACGGGCCCCAACTCAAGGCACAAATGGTAAGGGTGAGTTAAATGAGACTCAGCTCAAGGCATAAATGATATGGTTGAGTAAAATAAGGCCCGACTAGACGCGTAAATGGTAAGGGAGAGTCAAATGAAGCCCAGTGCGAGGCACAAATGATATGGTTGAGTCAAACGAGGCCCGACTTGAGGCACAAATGAAAAGCTTGAGTCGCACGAGGCTCGACTCGAGGCGTAAATGATAAGGTTGAGTCAAACGAGGCACGACTAGAAGCGCAAATGGTAAGGCTAAGTCGAATGAGGCCCGACTCGAGCACAAAAGATATGGGTGAGTCAAACGAGGCCCAGCTCGAGGCGCAAATGATATGGTTGAGTCGAACGAGGCCCGACTCGAGGTGCAAATAATAAGCTTGAATCGAATGAGGCCCGACTCGAGGCGCAAATGATAAGATTGAGTCAAACGAGGCGCAACTCAAGGCACTCATGATATGGTTGAGCAAAATAGGGCCCGGCTCAAGGCGCAAATGGTAAGGGGGAGTTAAATGAGGCCTGGCTCAAGGCACAAATGATATGGATGAGTAAAACGAGGCCCGACTTGTTGGGCAAATGGTAAGGTTGAGTCAAGCGAAGCCCGACTCGAGACGCAAATGGTAAGGTTGAGTCGAACGAGGCTTGACACGAGGCGTAAATGATATGCGTAGCTCAAACGAGGCCCGACTCAAGGTGCAAATCATAAGGGTGAGTTGAATGAGGCCCAACATGAGGCACAAATGATAAAGTTGAGTCAAACGAGACCCGGCTCAAGGTACAAATCATAAGGTTGAGTTAAACGAGGCCTGACCTGAGGCGTAAAGGATAAGGTTGAGTCGAACGAGGCCTGACACGAGGCGCAAATGATAAGGTTGAGTCAAATGAGACCCGGCTCAAGGTACAAATAATAAGGTTGAGTCGAACGAGGCCCGACACGAGGCGCAAATGATAAGGTTGAGTCAAATGAGGCTCGACTCAAGGCGCAAATGATAAGGTTGAGTCAAATGAGGCCCAACTCGAGGCGCAAATGGTAAGGCTGAGTCGAATAAAGCCCGACTTGAGACGCAAAAGATATGGTTGAGTCAAACAAGGCCCTACTAGAGGCGTAAATGGTAAGGGTGAGTTGAATGAGGCCCAACACGAGGCATAAATGATAAGGTTGAGTTAAACGAGGCCTGACTCGAGGCACAAATGTTAAGGTTGAGTCAAACGAGACCCGACTCGAGACGCAAATGATATGGTTGAGTCCAACGAGTCCCGACTTGAGGCTCAAACGATAAGGTTGAGTCAAACGAGGCCCGACTAGAGGCACAAATGGTAAGGGTGAGTCAAACGAGGCATGACCGGAGGCACAAATCTTATGGTTGAGTCAAATGAGGCTCGACTCGAGGCACAAATGGTCAGGTTGAGTCATACAAGGCTCGACTCGAGGTGCAAATGATAAGGTTGAGTCGAACGAGACCTGACTCGAGATGCAAATGATAAGGTTGAGTCAAATGAGGCCTGACTCGAGGCATAAATATTAAGGTTGAGTCAAACGAGCCTGACTCGAGGCACAAATAATAAGGTTGAGTCAAACGAGGCCGGACTAGAGGCACAAATGATAAGGTTGAGTGAAACGAGGCCCGACTCGAGACGTAAATGGTAAAGCTGAGTCGAACAAAGCCCGACTTGAGACGCAAAAGATATGGGTAAGTCAGACGACGCCCTACTCGTGGCGTAAATGGTAAGGGTGAGTTGAACGAGGCCCAACACAAGGCACAAATGATAAGGTTGAGTTAAACGAGGCCTGACTCTAGGCACAAATGATAAGGTTGACTCAAACGAGGCCTGACTCGAGGCGCAAATGATAATGTTGACTCCAACGAGTCCCAACTTGAGGCGCAAATGATAAGGTTGAGTCAAACGAGGCCCGACTAGAGGCACAAATCGTAAGGGTGAGTCAAACAAGGCCCGACCGGTGGCACAAATCTTATGGTTGAGTCAAATAAGGCTCGACTCGAGGCACAAATGGTCAGGTTGAGTCAAATGAGGCTTGACTCGAGGTGCAAATGATAAGGTTGAGTCGAACGAGACCCGTCTCAAGGCGCAAATGATAAGTTTGAGTCAAATAAGGCCTGACTCAAGCCATAAATAATAAGGTTGAGTCAAACGAGCCCGACTCGAGGCACAAATAATAAGGTTGAGGCAAACGAGGCCGGACACGAGGCGTAAATGATAAGGTTAAGTGAAATGAGGCCCGACTTGAGGCGCAAATGATAAGGTTGAGTCAAACGAGCCCGACTCGAGGCACAAATAATAAGGTTGAGTCAAACGAGGCCTGACTCGAGGCGCAAATGTAAGGTTGAGTGAAACGAGGCGCGACTTGCGACGCAAATGGTAAGGTTGAGTCGAACGTGGCTCGACTCGAGGCGCAAATGATATGGATGAGTCAAATGGCACCCGAGTCGAGGCATAAATGGTAAGGGCGAGTTGAACGAGGCCCAACATGAGGCAAAAATTATAAGGTTGAGTCAAATGAGGCCCGACTCGAGGCGTAAATGGTAAGAGTCAGTTAAACGAGGCCCGACTCAAGGCGCAAATGATAAGGTTGAGTCGAACGAGGCCCGACTCGAGGCACAAATAATAAGGTTAAGTCAAACGAGGCCCGACTCGAGGCGCAAATGATAAGGTGGAGTCCAACGAGACTCGACTCAAGGCGTAAATGATAAGGTTGAGTCAACTGAGGCCCGACTAGAGGCGCAAATGGTAAGGGAGAGTCAAACGAAGACCGGTGCGAGGCACAAATGATATGGTTGAGTCAAACGAGGCTCGACTAGAGGCACAAATGGTAAGGCTAAGTCAAATGAAGCCCAACTCAAGGCACAAAAGATATAGGTGAGTCAAACGAGGCCCGGCTCGAGGCACAAATGATATGGTTGAGTCGAACGAGTCCCGACTCGAGGTGCAAATGATAAGCATGAATCGAACGAGGCCCGACTCGAGGCACAAATTATAAGATTGAGTCAAACGAGGCGCAACTCAAGGCACTCATGATATGGTTGAGCAAAACGAGGCCCGGCTCAAGACGCAAATGGTAAGGGTGAGTTAAATAAGGCCCGGCTCAAGGCACAAATGATATGGTTGAGTAAAACGAGGCCCAACTTGATGGGCAAATGGTAAGGTTAAGTCAAGTGAAGCCCGACTCAAGACGCAAATGGTAAGGTTGAGTCGAACAAGGTGCAAATGATATGCGTGGCTCAAACGAGGCCCGACTCAAGGTGCAAATCATAAGGGTGAGTTGAACGAGGCCTAACACGAGGCGCAAATGATAAAGTTGAGTCAAACGAGAACCGCCTCAAGTTACAAATCATAAGGTTGAGTTAAACGAGGCCTGACCTAAGGCGCAAATGATAAGGTTGAGTCGAACGAGGCCTGACACGAGGCGCAAATGATAAGGTTGAGTCAAATGAGGGTCAACTCGAGCCGCAAATGGTAAGGCTGAGTCGAACAAAGCCCGACTTGAGACGCAAAAGATATGGGTGAGTCAAATGAGGCCCTACTCTAGGCGTAAATGGTAAGGTTCAGTTGAACGAGGCCCAACACGAGGCACAAATGATAAGGTTGAGTTAAACGAGGCCTGACTCGAGGCACAAATGTTAAGGTTGAGTCAAATGAGGTCTAACTCGAGGCGCAAATGATATGGTTGAGTCCAACGAGTCTCGACTTGAGGCGCAAATGATAAGTTTGAGTCAAACGAGGACCGACTAGATGCACAAATGGTAAGGGAGAGTCAAACGAGGCCTGACCGGAGGAACAAATCTTATGGTTGAGTCAAATGAGGCTCGACTCGAGGCGCAAATGGTCAGGTTGAGTCATACAAGGCTCGACTCAAGGTGCAAATGATAAGGTTGAGTCGAACGAGACCTGACTCGAGATGCAAATGATAAGGTTGAGTCAAATGAGGCCCGACTCGAGGCATAAATATTAAGGTTGAGTCAAACGAGCCCGACTCGAGGCACAAATAATAAGGTTCAGTGAAACGAGGTCTGACTCGAGATGCAAATGGTAAGGCTGAGTCGAACAAAGCCCGACTCGAGACGCAAAAGATATGGGTGAGTCAAACAAGGCCCTACTCGAGGAGTAAATGGTAAGCGTGAGTTGAACGAGGCCCAACACAAGGCACAAATGATAAGGTTGAGATAAACGAGGCCTGGCTCGAGGCACAATTGATAAGGTTGAGTCAAATGAGGCCCGACTCGAGGCGCAAATGATAAGGTTGAGTCCAATGAGTCCCGACTTGAGGCGCAAATGATAAGGTTGAGTCAAACGAGGCCCGACTAGAGGCACAAATGGTAAGGGTGAGTCAAACGAGGCCTAACCGGAGGCACAAATCTTATGGTTGAGTCAAATGAGGCTCAACTCGAGGCACAAATGGTCAGGTTGAGTCAAACAAGGCTCGACTCAAGATGCAAATGATAAGGTTGAGTCGAACGAGACCTGACTCGAGGCGTAAATGATAAGGTTGAGTCAAATAAGGCCCGACTCATGGCATAAATAATAAGGTTGAGTCAAACGAGCCCGACTCGAGTCACAAATAATAAGGTTGAGGCAAACGAGGCTGGACTCGAGTCGCAAATGATAAGGTTGAGTGAAACGAGGCCCAACTCGAGACGCAAATGATAAGGTTAAGTCAAACAAGGCCCGACTCGAGGCATAAATAATAAGGTTGAGTCAAACGAGCCCGACTCGAGGCAAAAATAATAAGGTTGAGTGAAACAAGGCCCGACTTGAGACGCAAATGGTAAGGTTGAATCAAAGAGGCTCGACTCGAGGCGCAAATGATATGGGTGAGTCGAACGAGGCTGACTTGAGATGGAAAAGATATGGGTGAGTCAAACAAGGCCCTACTCAAGGCGTAAATGGTAAGGGTGAGTTGAACGAGGCCCAACACAAGGCACAAATGATAAGGTTGAGTTAAACGAGGCCTGACTTGAGGCACAAATGATAAGGTTGAGTCAAATGAGGCTCGACTCGAGGCGCAAATGGTCAGGTTGAGTCAAACAAGGCTCGACTCGAGGTGCAAATGATAAGGTTGAGTTGAACGAGACCTGACTCGAGGTGCAAATGATAAGGTTGAGTCAAACGAGCCTGACTCGAGGCACAAAAGATATGGGTGAGTCAAACGAAGCCCAACTCGAGGCACAAAAGATATGGGTGAGTCAAACGAGGCCCGACTCGAGGCATAAATGGTAAGGTTGAGTTAAACGAGGCCTGACTCAAGGCGCAAATCATAAGGTTGAATCGAACAAGGCCCGACTCGAGGTGTAAATAATAAGGTTGAGTCAAACGAGGCCCAACTCGAGGCACAAATGATAAGGTTGAGTCAAACGAGACTCGACTCAAAGCACAAATGATAAGGTTGAGTCAAATGAGGCCCGACTAGAGGCGCAAATGGTAAGGGAGAGTCAAACGAGGCCCGACCTGACGCACAAATAATATGGTTGAGTCAAACGAGGCCCGACTCAAGGCACAAATGAAAAGCTTGAGTCGCATGAGGCCCGACTTGAGGCGCAAATAATAAGGTTGAGTCAAACGAGCCCGACTCGAGGCACAAATAATAAGGTTGAGTCAAATGAGGCCCAACTCGAGGTGCAAAAGATATGGGTGAGTCAAACGAGGCCCGATAGGAGGCATAAATGGTAAGGTTGAGTTGAACGAGGCCCAACACGAGGCACAAATGATAAGGTTGAGTCAAATGAGGCCCGACTTGAGGCACGAATGATAAGGTTAAGTTAAACAAGGCACAACTCGAGGTGTAAATGGTAAGGGTGAGTTAAACGCGGCCTGACTCAAGGTGCAAATGGTAAGGTTGAGTCGAATGAGGCCCGACTCGATGCGCAAATGATAAGGTTGAGTCAAACGAGGCCCGACTCGAGGCGCAAATGATAAGGTTGAGTCAAACGAGACTTAACTCGAGGCGCAAATGATATGGTTGAGTCAAATGAGGCCCAACTCGAGGCACAAATGGTTAGGGTGAATGAAACAAATCCCGACTCAAGGCGCAAATGGTAAGGTTCAATAAAACCAGGCCCGACTCAAGGCGCAAATGATAAGCTTGAGTTGAACGAGGCCCGACTCTAGACGCAAATAATAAGGTTGAGTCGAACGATTCCCGACTCGAGGCACAAATGATAAAGTTGAGTCCAACGAGGCCCGACTCGAGGCACAAATGATAAGGTTGAGTCGAACGAGGCTCAACTCGAGTCACAAATAATAAGGTTGAGTCAAACAAGCCTGACTTGAGGCAGCAAATAATAAGGATGAGTCAAACGAGGCCCGACTCAAAGCACAAATGAAAAGTTTGAGTTGCACGAGGCCCGACTCGAGACGTAAATGATAAGGTTGAGTTAAACGACGCCCAACTCGAGGAACAAATAAGAAGGTTGAGTTGAACGAGACCCGACTCGAGGTGCAAATGATAAGGTTGAGTCAAATGAGGCCCGACTCGAGGCATAAATAATAAGGTTAAGTGAAACGAGCCCAACTCGATGCACAAATAATAAGGTTGAGGCAAATAAGGCCGGACTCGAGGCGCAAATGATAAGGTTGAGTGAAACGAGGCCTGACTCGAGGCGCAAATAACAAGGTTGAGTCAAACGAGGCCCAACTCAAGTCATAAATAATAAGGTTGAGTCAAACGAGCCCGACTCGAGGCACAAATAATAAGGTTCAGTTAAATGAGGCCAGACTCGAGGCGCAAGTGATAAGGTTGAGTGAAACGAGGCCCGGCTCGAGGCGTAAATGGTAAGGGTGAGTTGAACGAGGCCCAACACGAGGCACAAATTATAAGGTTGAGTCAAACGAGGCCTGACTCGAGGTGTAAATGGTAAGGGTAAGTTAAACGAGGCTGACTCAAGGCGCAAATAATAAGGTTGAGTCAAACGAGGCCTGACTCGGGGCGCAAATAATAAGGTTGAGTCAAACGAGGCCCAACTCGAGGCGCAAATGATAAGGTTGAGTCAAACAAGATTCGACTAAAGGCGCAAATGATAAGGTTGAGTCAAACGAGGCCCGACCAGAGGCGCAAATGGTAAGGGAGAGTTAAACGAGGCCCGACCCGAGGCACAAATGATATGGTTGAGACAAACGAAGCCCAACTTCAGGCACAAATGAAAAACTTGAGTCGCACGAGGCCCGACTCGAGGCACAAATGATCAGGTTGAGTCAAACGAGTCCCGACTCGATGCGCAAATGGTAAGGCTAAGTCGAACGAGGCCAAACTCGAGGCGTAAAAGATATGGGCGAGTCAAACGAGGCTCGCCTCGAGGCATAAATGGTAAGGTTGAGTTCAACGAGGCCCAACACGAGGCACAAATGATATGGTTGAGTCAAACGAGGCCCGACTCGAGGCACGAATGATAAGGTTAAGTTAAACGAGGCCTGACTTGAGGCATAAATGGTAAGGGAGAGTTAAACAAGGCAAGGTTGAGTCAAATGAGGCCCGACTCGATGCGCAAATGATAAGGTTGAGTCAAATGAGGCCCGACTCTAGGCGCAAATGATAAGGTTGAGTTAAACGAGGCCCGACCCGAGGCACAAATGATATGATTGAGTCAAATGAGGCCCAACTCAAGGCACAAATGGTCAAGGTGAATGAAACAAATCCCGACTCAAGGTGCAAATGGTAAGTTTGAATAAAACCAGGCCCGACTCAAGGCGCAAATGATAAGGTTGAGTCGAATGAGGCCCGACTCTAGACGCAAATGATAAGGTTGAGTCGAACGAGTCCCGACTCGAGGCACAAATGATAAGGTTGAGTCCAACAAGGCTCGACTCGAGACATAAATGATAAGGTTGAGCCGAACGAGGCTCAACTCGAGTCACAAATAATAATGTTGAGTCAAACAAGCCCGACTCGAGGCAGAAAATAATAAGGTTGAGTCAATCGAGGCCTGACTCGAAGCACAAATAGAAAGTTTGAGTCGCACGAGGCCCGACTTGAAACACAAATGATAAGGTTGAGTTAAATGACGCCCAACTCGAGGAACAAATAAGAAGGTTAAGTCGAATGAAACCCGACTCGAGGCGTAAATGATAAGGTTGAGTCAAATGAGGCCTGACTCGAGGCATAAATAATAAGGTTGAGTCAAACGAGCCTAACTCAAGGCACAAATAATAAGGTTGAGGCAAACGAGGCCGAACTCGAGGCGCAGATGATAAGGTTGAGTCAAACGAGGCCCGACTGAAGGGGCAAACAATGTGGTTGAGTCAAACGAGGCCTAACTCAAGACACATACAATAAGGTTGAGAGAAAAGAGACCCGCTTCGAGGTGCAAATGATATGGTTCGGTCAAACGAGGCCCGAGTCGAGGCGAAAATGGTAAGGTAGAGTCGAACGAGGCCTGACTTGGGACACAAATGATATGGGTGAGTCGAACGAGGCCTGACTCGAGGCGCAAACAATATGGTTGAGTCAAATGAGGCCCGACTTGAGGGGCAAACAATGTGGTTGAGTCAAACGAGGCCTAACTCAAGGCACATACGATAAGGTTGAGACAAAAGAGACCTGCCTTGAGGTGCAAATGATATGGTTGGGTTAAACGAGGCCCAAGTCGAGGCACAAATGGTCAGGGTGAGTCAAACGAAGCCTGACTTGAGGCGCAAATGGTAAGGTTGACTAAAACAAGGCCCGCCTCGAGGCACAAATGATAAGGTTGAGTCGAACGAGGCCCGACTCTAGGCACAAATGATAAGGTTGAGTCAAACGAGGCCCAACAGGAGGCAAAATGATAAGGTTGAGTTGAACGAGGCCCTCCTCGAGGCGCAAATGATAAGGTTGAGTCAAACAAGGCTCGACTTGAGGCACAAATGATAAGGATAAGTCAAACAAGGTCCGACTAGAGGCGCAAATGGTAAGGATGAGTCAAACGAGGCCTGACCCGAGGCACAAATCATATGGTTGAGTCAAATGAGGCCCGACTCGAGGCACAAATGGTCAGGGCAAATGAAACGAAGCCCGACTCGAGGCGCAAATGGTAAGGTTGAATAAAACAAGGCCCGACTCAAGGCGCAAATGATAAGGTTGAGTCGAACGAGGCCTGACTCGAGGCACAAATGAAAAGCTTTGGTCGCACGAGGCCCGACTCAAGGTGCAAATGATAAGATTGAGTCAAACGAGCCCCGACTTGAGGCGCAAATGGTAAGGCTGAATCGAATGATGCCCAACTCGAGGCGCAAAATATATGTGTGAGTCAAACGCATCGCGACTCGAGGCGTAAATGGTAAGGGTGAGTTGAACGAGGCGCAACACTAGGCACAAATGATAAGGTTGAGTTAAACGAGGCTGGACTCGAGGGACAAATGATAAGGTTGAGTCGAACGAGGCTCGACTCAAGGCACAATTGATAAGGATGAGTCCAACGAGGCCTGACTTGAGGCGCAAATGATAAGGTTGAGTCAAACGAGGCCTAGCTAGAGGCACAAATGGGAAGGGTGAGTGAAGCGAGCCCTGTCCCAGGGCACAAATGAAAAGGGTTAGTCAAATGAGGCTTGACTTGAGGCACAAATAAAAAGGTTGAGTCAAACGAGCCTAACTCGAGGCACAAATAATAAGGTTGAGTGAAACGAGGCTCGACTCGAGGCGCAAATGATAAGGTTGAGTCGAACAAGGACCGACTCGAGGCACAAATGATAAGGTTGAGTCAAATGAGGTTCGAGTTGAGGCACAAATAATAAGGTTGAGCCCAACGAGGCCCGACTCGAGGCACAAAGAAGAAGGTTGAGTCGAACGAGGCCCGACTCGAGGCGTAAATGATAAGGTTGTGTCAAACGAGGCCCGATTCAAGGCGCAAATGATAAGGTTGAGTAAAATGAGTCCCGACTTGAGGCACAAATGGTAAGGTTGAGTCGAACAAGGCCCGACTCGAGGCACAAATGATAAGGTTGAGTCAAACAAGGTCCAATTTGGGGAACAAATGAAAAGGGTGAGTCGAACGAGGCTCGACTCGAGGCACAAATAATAAGGTTGAGTCAAACGAGCTCGACTCGAGGCACAAATAATAAGGTTGGATCAAACGAGGCTCGACTTGAGATGCAAATGATAAGGTTGAGTCGAACGAGGCCCGACTCAAGGCGCAAATGATAAGATTGAGTCAAACGAGGGCCGACTTGAGGCGTAAATGGTTAGGGTAAGTTGAACGAGGGCCGAGTCGAGGCACAAATTATAAGGTTGAGTCAAATGAGGCCCGACTTGAGGAGCAAATGATAAGGTTGAGTCAAACGAGTTCGGCTCTAGGCACAAATGATAAGGTTGAGTAAAACAAGGCCTAACTCGTGGCGCAAATGATAAGGTTGAGTCAAACGAGGCCTGACTTGTGGCGCAAATGATAAGGTTGTGTCTAACGAGGCCCGACTCGAGACGCAAATGATTAGGCTGTGTCAAACGAGGCCCGACTCGAGGCACAAATGGTAAGGTTGAATCAAACGAGGCCCGACTCGAGGCACAAATGATAAGGTTAAGTCAAACGAGGCCCGACTCGAGGCGCAAATGATAAGGTTGAGTCAAACGAGGCCCGCCTCGAGGCACAAATGATATGGTTGAGTCAAACGAGGCCCAGCTCGAGGCATAAATGGTAAGGGTGAGTTGAACGAACCGCAACACAAGGCACAAATGATAAGGTTGAGTCAAACGAGACCCGACTCGAGGGACAAATGATAAGGTTAGGTCGAACGAGGCCTGACACAAGGCAGAAATGATAAGGTTGCATCAAACGAGTCCCAGTTCGAGGTGCAAATGATATGGTTGAGTCAAACGAGGCCCAACTCGAGATGCAAATGATAAGGTTGAATCGAACGAGGCCCGACTCGAGGCGCAAATGATAAGGTTAAGTCAAATGAGGCTCGACTCAAGGAACAAATGATATGGTTGAATAAAATGAGGCCCGACTCGAGGGGCAAATGATAAGGTTGAGACAAACGAGGCATAAATGATAAGGTTGAGTCAAACGAGCCCCAGCTCGAGGTGTAAATGATATGGTTGAGTCAAACGAGGCCCAACTCGGGGCACAAACGATACGGTTGAGTCAAACCAGCCTGACTCAAGGCACAAATAATAAGGTTGAGTCGAACGAGGCCCGCCTTGAGGCGCAAATGATATGGTTGAGTGAAACAAGGCCCGACTAGAGGTGCAAATGGTAAGGTTGAGTCAAACGAGGACCGACACGAGGCACAAATGGTATGGTTGAGTCAAACAAGGCCCGAATCAAGGCGTAAATGCTCAGAGTGAGTCAAATGAAGCCAGACTCTAGGCGCAAATGGTAAGTTTGTGTAAAACGAGGCCTGACTCGAGGCGCAAATGAGAAGGTTAAGTTGAACGAGGCCTGCCTCGAGGTGGAAATGATAGGGTTAAGTCAATCGAGGCCCAACTCGAGCCACAAATGATAAGCTTGAGTCGAAAGAGGCCCAACTTGAGGCACAAATGATAAGGTTGAGTTAATTGAGGCCTAACTCAAGGTGCAAATGATATGGTTGAGTCAAACGAAGCCCGACTAGAGGCGCAAAAGGTAAGGGTGAATGAAACGAGCCCCGACCCAAGGCACAAATGATATGGTTGAGTTAAACGAGGCATAACTCGAGGCGCAAATGGTCAGGTTTAGTCAAACGAAGCCCAACTCGCAAATGGTAAGGTTGAGTAAAATGAGGCCTGACTCGAGGTGCAAATGATAAGGTTAAGTCGAACGAGGCCCGACTCAAGGCATAAATGATAAGGTTAAGTCAAATGAGGCCTGACTCGAGGCACAAATGAGAAGGTTGAGTCGAACGAGGCTCGACTTGAGGCACAAATGGTAAGGGTGAGTCAAATGAGGCCCGACCAGAGACATAAATGTTATGGTTGAGTCAAATGAGGCTCGATTTGAGGTGCAAATGGTCAGGGTGAGTTAAACAAAGCCCAACTCGAGGTGCAAATGGTAAGGTTGAGTAAAACGAGGCATGACTCGAGGCACAAATTATAAGGTTGAGTCAAATGAGGCCCGACTCGAGGCGCAAATGATAAGGTTGAGTCAAACGAGGCCCGCCTCGAGTCACAAATGGTAAGGGTAAGTTGAACGAGCCACAACACGAGGCAGAAATGATAAGGTTGAGTCAAACGAGACCCGACTCCAAGCGCAAATGATAAGGTTGAGTTGAACAAGGACCGACTCGAGGCACAAATGATAAGGTTGAGTCAAACGAGGCCTGACTCGAGGCGCAAAAGATAAGGTTGAGGCAAACGAGGCCCAACTCAAGGCACTCATGATGTGGTTGAGTTAAACGAGGCCCAACTTGGGGCACAAACGATACGGTTGAGTCAAACTAGCCTGACTGAAGGCACAAATAATAAGGTTGTGTCGAATGAGGCCTGCCTTGAGGCGCAAATGATATGGTTGAGTGAAACAAGGCCCGACTGGATGTGCAAATGGTAAGGTTGAGTCAAACAAGGACCAACACGAGGCACAAATGATATGGTTGAGTCAAACGAGGCCGAAGTTGAGGCGTAAATGGTCAGGGTGGGTCAAACGAAGCCCGAATCGAGGCGCAAATGGTAAGGTTGAGTCAAACGAGGCCCGTCTCAAGGCACAAATGATAAGGTTGAGTCAAACGAGGCCTGACTCATGGCGCAAATGGTAATGTTGTGTCTAACGAAGCCCGACTCGAGATGCAAATGGTAAGGTTATGTCGAACGAGGCCCAACTCAAGGCGCAAATGGTAAGGTTGAATTGAACAAGGCCTAACTCGAGGCACAAACGATAAGGTTGAGTCAAACGAGGCCCGACTCGAGGCATAAATGATAAGGTTGAGTCAAACGAAGCCCGACTCAAAGCGCAAATGATAAGGTTGAGTCGAACGAGGCTCGACTCGAGGCGCAAATGATATGGGTGAGTCAAACGTGGCCCGGCTCGAGGCATAAATGGTGAGGGTGAGTTGAACGAGCCACAACACGAGGCACAAATGATAAGGTTGAGTCAAACGAGACCCGACTTAAGGCGCAAATGATAAGGTTAAGTCGAACGAGGCCCGACTTGAGGTGCAAATGATAAGGTTGAGTCAAATGAGGACCTCCTCAAGGTGAAAATGATATGGATGAGTTAAACGAGGCCTAACTCAGGGCACAAACAATACAGTTGAGTCAAACTAGCCTGATTCAAGGCACAAATAATAAGGTTGAGTCGACCGAGGCCCGCCTTGAGACGCAATTAATATGCTTGAGTGAAACAAGGCCAGACTAGAGGTGCAAATGGTAAGGTTGAGTCAAACGAGGACCGACACGAGGCACAAATGATATGGTTAAGTCAAACGATGCCCAAGTCGAGGCACAAATGGTAAGGTTAAGTAAAACGAGGCCCGACTCGAGGCGCAAATGATAAGGTTAAGTCGAACGAGGCCTGCCTCGAGGTGTAAATGATAGGGTGGAGTCAACCAAGGCTCGACTCGAGCCACAAATTATAAGCTTGAGTTGAAAGAGGCCCATCTTGAGGCACAAATGATAAGGTTGAGTCAATTGAGGCCCGACTTGAGGTGCAAATGATATGGTTGAGTCAAACGAAGCCCGACTACAGGTGAAAAAGGTTAGGGTGAATCAAACGAGCCCCGACCCGAGGCACAAATGATATGCTTGAGTTACACGAGGCACGACTCGAGGCGTAAATGGTCAGGTTCAGTCAAACGAAGCCCGACTCGAGGCGCAAATGGTAAGGTTGAGTAAAATGAGGCCCGATTCGAGGCACAAATGATAAGGGTGACTTGAACGAGGCCCAACACGAGCCACAAATGATAAGGTTGAGTCAAACGAGGCCCGACTCGAGGCATGAATGAGAAGGTTGAGTTAAATGAGCCTGACTCGAGGCATAATTGGTAAGGGAGAGTTAAATGAGGCCAGACTCGAGGCGTAAATGGTAAGGGTGAGTTAAACGAGGCTTGACTCATGGCGCAAATGAGAAGGTTGAGTCGAACGAGGCCTGACTCAAGGCGCAAATGATAAGGTTGAGTCAAACGAGGCCCGACTCGAGGTGCAAATGATAAGGTTGAGTCAAACGAGGTCTGACTCATGGCGCAAATGGTAAGGTTCTGTCAAAGAAGGCCCGACTCAAGATGCAAATGGTAAGGTTGTGTCGAACGAGCCCAACTTGAGGGGCAAATGATAAGGTTGAGTCAAACGAAGCCCAACTTGAGGCACAAATGATAAGGTTGAGCCAAACGAGGCCTAACTCGAGGCACAAACAATAAGGTTGAGTCCAATGAGGCTCGACTCGAGGCGCAAATGATAAGGTTAAGTCGAATGAGGCCCGACTTGAGATACAAACAGTAAGGATGAGTCAAACAAGGCCAGACTCGAGGCGCAAATGATATGGGTCAGTCAAACGAGGCCCGGCTCGAGGCATAAAGGGTAAGGGTGAGTTGAATGAGCCATAACACAAGACACAAATGATAAGGTTGAGTCAAACGAGGCCCGACTCGAGACACAAATGATAAGGTTGAGTTGAACGAGGCCCGTCGCGAGCCACAAATGATAAGGTTGAGTCAAACAAGGCCTGATGTGAGTCACAAATTATAAGGTTGAGTCGAACGAGGCCTGGCTCAAGGCGCAAATGATATGGTTGAGTCAAACGAGGCCCAACTCAAGGCGCTCATGATATGGTTGAGTAAAATGAGCCCTGGCTCGAGGCACAAATGTTAAGGATGAGTCAAATGAGGGCCGACTCAATGGGCAAATGATAACGTTATGTCAAACGAAGCCCAACTCGAGACGCAAATGGTAAGGTTGAGTCGAACGAGGCCCAACTCGAGGTGCAAATGATATGCGTGGCCCAAACGAGGCTCGACTCAAGGCGCAAATCATAAGGGTGAGTTGAACGAGGCCCAACACGAGGCGCAAATGATAAAGTTGAGCCAAACGAAACCTGCCTCAAGGCATAAATCATAAGGTTGAGTTAAATGAGGCCTGACTTGAGGCACAAATGATAAGGTTGAGTCAAACGAGGCCCAACACAAGGCACAAATGATAAGGCTGAGTCAAACGAGGCCTGACTCGAGGCGCAAATGATAAGTTTGAGTCAAACGAGGCCCAACTCGAGGCACAAATGGTAAGGCTGAGTCAAACGAGGCCCGTCTCGAGATGTAACTATGGGTGAGTCAAATAAGGCCCTGCTCAAGGCGTAAATGGTAAGGGTGAGTTGAATGAGGCCCAACACGAGGCACAAATGATAAGGTTGAGTCAAACGAGGACCGACTCGAGACATAAATGGTAAGGTTGAGTCGAACGAGGCCCGACACGAGCCACAAATTATATGCGTGGCTCAAATGAGGCCCGACTCGATGTGCAAATCGTAAGGGTGAGTTGAACGAGTCCCAACACGAGGCGCAAATAATAAAGTTGAGTCAAACGAGACCTGACTCAAGGCACAAATCATGTGGTTGAGTCAAACGAGGTCTAACTCGAGGCGTAAATGATAACGTTGAGTCGAACGAGGCCTAACTCGAGGCATAAACGATAAGGTTGAGTCAAACGAGGCCCGACTCGAGGCCCAAATGATAAGGTTGAGTAGAACGAGGCCTGACTCGAGGCATAAATGATAAGGTTAAGTCGAACGAGGCCTGACTCGAGGCACAAATGATAAGGTTAAGTCAAACGAGACCCGACTCGAGGTGCAAATGATAAGGTTAAGTCAAATGAGGCCCAACTCAAGGCACTCATGATATGGTTGAGTCAAACGAGGCTCGGCTCAAGGCGCAAATGGTAAGGGTGAGTCAAATGAGGCCCAACTCAAGGCACAAATGATATGGTTGAGTAAATCAAGGCCCGACTTGATGGGAAAATGATAAGGTTGAGTCAAACAAAGCTCAACTCGAGACGTAAATGGTAAGGTTGAGTGGAACAAGGCCCGACTCGAGCCACAAATTATATGCGTGGCTCAAACGAGGCCCGACTCGACGTGCAAATCCCAAGGGAGAGTTGAACGAGGCCCAACACGAGGTGCAAATGATAAAGTTGAGTTAAACAAGACTCAACTCAAGGCACAAATCATAAGGTTGAGTTAAATGAGGCCCGACCTGAGGCGCAAATGATAAGGTTGAGTCGAACGAGGCCCGACTTGAGATGCAAATGGTAAGGTTGAGTTGGACGAGCCCTGACTTGAGGCGAAAATGATAAGGTTAAGTCGAACGAGGCCCAACTCGAGGCACAAATGGTAAGGTTGAGTCGAACGAGGCCCAACTTGAGGCACAAATGATAAGGTTGAGTCCAACGAGGCCTGACTCGAGGCACAAATGATATGGGTGAGTCAAATGAGGCTCGACTCAAGACGCAAATGGTAAGGTGGAGTCGAACAAGGCCCAACTCGATGCACAAAAGATAAGGTTGAGTCAAACGAGTCCTGACTCGATTCGAGGCATAAATGATAAAGTTGAGTCAAACGAGGCCCAACTTGAGTCGAGGCACAAATGATAAGGTTGAGTCAAACGAGGCCTGACTCAAGGCACAAATGATAAGGGTAAGCCCAACAAGGCTCGACTTGTGTCATCGCAAATGATAAGCTTGAGTCGAACGAGGCCCAACTCGAGGCATAAACGATAAGGTTGAGTCAAACAAGTCCTGACTCGAGCTGCAAATGATAAGGTTAAGTCAAATAAGACCCGACTCGAGACGCAAACCATATGGTTGAGTCAAACGAGGCCCAACTCGAGGCACAAACGATAAGGTTGAGTCAAACCAGTTCGACTCGAGGTACAAATAATAAGGTTGAGCAAACGAGGCCCGCCTTGAGGCACAAATGATATGGTTGAGTCAAACAAGGCCCGACTTGAGGCACAAATCATCCGGGTCAGTCAAACGAAGCCCAACTCGAGGCATAAATGGTAAGGTTAAGTTGAATAAGTCCCAATTCTAAATGATAAGTTTGAGTCAAATGAGGCCCGACTCGAGGCGCAAATAATAAGGTTGAGTCAAACGAGGCCCGACTCGAGACAAAAATGATAAGGTTGAGTCGAATGAGGCCCAAGTCCAGGCACAAATGATAAGGTTGAGTCCAACGAGGACTGACTCAAGGCACAAATGATATGGGTGAGTCAAACGAGGCCCGACTCGAGATGCAAATGGTAAGGTGGAGTTGAACGAGACCTTACTCGAGGCACAAAAGATAAGGTTGAGTCAAACGAGGCCCGACTAGAGTCGAGGCATAAATAATAAGGTTAAGTCAAACCAGGCCTGACTCAAGGCGCAAATGATAAGGTTGAGTCAAATGAGGCCCGTCTCGAGGAACAAATAATAAGGTTGAGTGAAACGAGGCCTGACTCAAGGCGCAAATGTTAAGGTTAAGTCAAACGAGGCCTGACTCAAGGCGCAAATGATAAGGTTGAGACAAACGAAGCCTGACTCGAGGCACAAATGATAAGGTTGAGTCAAATGATGTCTGACTCCAGGCACAAATGGTAAGGTTGAGTCAAACCAGGCCTGACTCGAGGCACAAATGATAAGCTCGAGTCGATCGAGGCCCAACCCGAGGCATAAATGATAAGGTTGAGTCAAGCGTGGCCTGACTCGAGGCGCAAATGATATAGACGAGTCAAACGAGGCCAACTCGAGGCGTAAATGGTAAGGTTGGGTTAAACAAGACCCAACACGAGGCACAAATGATAAGGTTGAGTCAAACGAGACCCAACTCGACGCACAAATGACAAGGTTGAGTTAAACGAGGCCCAAGTTAAGGCACAAATGATAAGGTTAAGTTAAACGAGACCCGACTCAAGGCTCAAATGTTAAGGTTAAGTCAAACGAGGCCTGACTTGATGCGCAAATGATAAGGTTGAGTCAAACGAGGCTCGACTCGAGGCACAAATGATAAGGTTGAGTCAAATGAGGCCCCACTCAAGGCACAAATGATAAGATTGAGTTCAACGAGGCTCAACTCGAGGCACAAATGATAAGGTTGAGTTGAACGAGGCCAAACTCAGGGCACAAATGATAAGGTTAAGTCAAACGAGGCCCGACTCGAGGCGCAAATGATAAGGTTGAGTCGAACGAGGCCCCACTCGAGGCACAAATGATAAGGTTGAGTCAAATGAGGCCCCACTCAAGGCACAAATGATAACGTTGAGTTAAACAAGGCCCAACTCCAAGCCCAAATGATGACGTTAAGTTAAACGAGGCCTGACTCGAGGCGTAAATGATAAGGTTGAGTCAAACGAGGCCTAACTCGGGGCACAAATGATAAGGTTAAGTAAAATGAGACCCGACTCGAGGCACAAATAATAAGGTTGAGTTAAACGAGGCCCAACGCGAGACGCAAATGGTAAGGTTAAGTCGAATGAGGACTAACTCGAAGCGTAAATGGTAAGGTTAAGTTAAACGAGGCCTAACTCAAGGCCCAAATGTTAAGGTTGAGTCGAACGAGGCCCGAGTCAAGGCACAAATGATAAGGTTAAGTCAAATGAGGCCTGACTCAGGGAGTAAATGGTAAGGTTGAGTCAAACAAGGCCCGACTTGAAGTGCAAATGATAAGGTTGAGTGAAACGAGGCCCGTCTCAAGCCGTAAATGGTAAGGCTAAGTCGAACGAGGCCCGTCCCGAGATGCAAAAGCTATGGGTGAGTCAAACGAGGCCCTACTCGAGGCGTAAATGGTAAGGGTGAGTTAAACGAGGCCCAACACGAGGCACAAATGATAAGGTTGAGTCAAATGAGGACCGACTTGAGGCGCAAATGATAAGGTTGAGTAGAACAAGGCCTGACTCTAGGTACAAATGATAAGGTTGAGCCAAACGAGGCCCCGACTTGAGGCACAAATGATAAGGTTAAGTCAAACGAGGCCCGGTTCAAGGCGCAAATGATATGGTTGAGTCAAATGAGACCTGACTCAAGGTGCAAATGATAAGGATGAATCAAACGAGGCTCGACTCGAGGCGCAAATGATAAGGTTGAGTCAAATGAGGCCCAACTCAAGGCACTCATGATATGGTTGAGTCAAACGAGGCTCGGTTTAAGGTGCAAATGGTAAGGGTGAGTCAAATGAGGCCCGACTGAAGGCACAAATGATATGGTTGAGTAAAACAAGGCCCGACTCGAGCCACAAATTATAGCATGGCTCAAACAAGGCCCGACTCGACGTGCAAATCGTAAGGGTGAGTTGAACGAGGCCCAACACGAGGCACAAATGATAAAGTTGAGTCAAATGAGACCCGACTCAAGGCACAAATCATATGGTTGAGTCAAAAGAAGCCGGACTCAAGGCGCAAATGATAACGTTGAGTCGAATGAGGCCTAACTCGAGGCACAAATGATAAGGTTCAGTCTAACGAGGCCCAACTCGAGGTGCAAATGATAAGGTTGAGTAGAACGAGGCCTGACTCAAGGTACAAATGATAAGGTTGAGTCAAACGAGGCTCGACTCGAAGCACAAATGATAAGGTTGAGTCAAACGAGTCTCGGTTCGAGGCGCAAATGATATGGTTGAGTCAAACGAGGCCCGACTTGAGGTGCAAATAATAAGGTTGAATCAAACGAGGCCCGACTCGAGGCACAAATGATAAGGTTAAGTCAAATGAGGCCCAACTCAAGGCACTCATGATATGGTTAAGTCAATCGAGGCTCAGCTCAAGGCGCAAATGGTAAGGATGCATCAAATGAGGCCCGACTTAAGGCAAAAATGATATGGTTGAGTAAAACGAGGCCCGACTCGATGGGCAAATGATAAGGTTGAGTCAAACAAAGCTCGACTCGAGACGTAAATGGTAAGGTTGAGTGGAACGAGGCCTGACTCGAGCCACAAATTATATGCATGGCTCAAATGAGGCCCGACTCGACGTGCAAATTGTAAGGGTGAGTTGAAGGAGGCCCACCACAAGGTGCAAATGATAAAGTTGAGTCAAACGAGACTCGACTCAAGGCACAAATCATAAGGTTGAGTTAAACAAGGCCCGACTAGAGGTGCAAATGATAAGGTTGAGTCGGACGAGGCCCGATTCGAGGTGCAAATGATAAGGTTGAGTCAAACGAGGCCCAACTCGAGATGCAAATGGTAAGGTTTAGTTGGACGAGCCCGACTCGAGGGGAAAATGATAAGGTTGAGTCGAATGAGGCCCAACTCGAGGCACAAATGATAAGGTTGAGTCAAACGAGGCCCGACTCGAGACGCAAATGGTAAGGTTGAGTCAAACAAGACCCGACTTGAGGCAAAAATGATAAGGTTGAGTTGAATGAGGCCCAAGTCGAGGCACAAATGATAAGGTTGAGTCCAACGAGGCCTGACTTGAGGCACAAATGATATGGGTGAGTCAAACGAGACCCAACTCGAGATGCAAATGGTAAGGTGGAGTTGAACGAGACCCTACTCAAGGCACAAAAGATAAGGTTGAGTCAAACGAGGCCCGACTTGAGTTGAGGCATAAATGATATGGTTGAGTCAAACAAGGCTTGGCTCAAGGCACAAATGGTAAGGGTGAGTCAAATGAGGCCCGACTCAAGGCACAAATAATATGGTTGAGTAAAACGTGGCCTGACTCGATTGGCAAATGATAAGGTTGAGTTAAACGAAGCTCGACTCGAGACGTAAATGGTAAGGTTGAGTCGAACGAGGCTCGACGCGAGCCACAAATTATATGCGTAGCTCAAACGAGGCCCGACTCGATGTGCAAATCGTAAGGTTGAGTTGAACAAGGCCCAACACGAGGCGCAATTGATAAAGTTGAGTCAAATGAGACCCGACTCAAGGCACAAATCATATGGTTGAGTCAAACGAGGCCCGACTCGAGGCGCAAATGATAACATTGAGTCGAACGAGGCCTAACTCGAGGCACAAATGATAAGGTTGAGTCAAACGAGGCCCGACTCGAAGTGCAAATGATAAGGTTGAGTGAAACAAGGCCCGACTCAAGCCGTAAATGGTAAGGCTGAGTTGAACGAGGCCCGTCTCGAGACGCAAAAGCTATGGGTGAGTCAAACGAGGCCCTGCTCGAGGCGTAAATGGTAAGGGTGAGTTGAACGAGGCCCAACACGAGGCACAAATGATAAGGTTGAGTCAAACGAGGACCGACTTGAGGCACAAATGATAAGGTTAAGTAGAACGAGGCCTGACTCGAGGAACAAATGATAAGGTTGAGTCAAACGAGGCTCAACTCGAGGCACAAATGATAAGGTTAGGTCAAACGAGGCCCGGTTCGAGGCACAAATGATATGGTTAAGTCAAACGAGGCCCGACTCGATGTGCCAATGATAAGGTTGAATCAAACAAGGCCTAACTCGAGGCGCAAATGATAAGGTTGAGTCAAATGAGGCCCAACTCAAGGCACTCATGATATGGTTGAGTCAAACAAGGCTCAGCTCAAGGTGCAAATGGTAAGGGTGGGTCAAATGAGGCCCGACTCAAGGCACAAATGATATGGCTAAGAAAAATGAGGCCTGACTCGATGGGCAAATGATAAGGTTGAGTCAAACGAAGCTCGACTCGAGATGTAAATGGTAAGGTTGAGTCGAATGAGGCCCGACTCGAGCCACAAATTATATGCGTGGCTCAAACGAGGAACGACTCGACGTGCAAATCGTAAGGGTGAGTTGAACGAGGCGCAACATGAGGCGCAAATGATAAAGTTGAGTCAAACGAGACCTGACTCAAGGCACAAATCATATGGTGGAGTCAAACGAGCCTAGACTCGAGGCGCAAATGATAACTTTGAGTCGAACGAGGCCTAACTCGAGGCACAAATGATAAGGTTGAGTCAAACAAGGCCCGACTCGAGGCACAAATGATAAGGTTGAGTAGAACGAGGCCTGACTTGAGGCACAAATGATAAGGTTGAGTCGAACGAGGCCCGCTTCGAGGCGCAAATGATATGGTTGAGTCAAACGAGACCCAACTCAAGGTGCAAATGATAAGGTTGAATCAAACGAGGCCTGACTCGAGGTGCAAATGATAAGGTTAAGTCAAATGAGGCCCAACTCAAGGCACTCATGATATGGTTGAGTCAAACGCAGGCTCGGCTCAAGGCGCAAATGGTAAGGGTGTGTCAAATGAGGCCTGACTCAAGGCACAAATGATATGGTTGAGTAAAACGAGGCACGACTCGATAGGTAAATGATAAGGTTGAGTCAAACAAAGCTCAACTCAAGATGTAAATGGTAAGGTTGAGTGGAACGAGGCCCAACTCGAGCCACAAATTATATGCGTGGCTCAAATGAGGCCTGACTCGATGCGCAAATCGTAAGGTTGAGTTGAACGAGGCCCAACACGAGGCGCAAATGATAAAGTTGAGTCAAACGAGACCTGACTCAAGGCACAAATCATAAGGTTGACTTAAACGAGGCCCGACTTGAGGCGTAAATGATAAGGTTGAGTCGAACGAGCCCCGACTCGAGATGCAAATGGTAAGGTTGAGTTGGACGAGGCCCGACTCGAGGGGAAAATGATAAGGTTGAGTCGAACGAGGCCTAACTTGAGGCACAAATGATAAGGTTGAGTCAAACGAGGCCCGACTCGAGACGCAAATGGTAAGGTTGAGTCGAACGAGACCCTACTTGAGGCGAAAATGATAAGATTGAGTCAAATGAGGCCCAAGTCGAGGCACAAATGATAAGGTTGAGTCCAAGGAGGCCTGACTCGAGGCACAAATGATATGGGTGAGTCAAACGAGGCCCGACTTGAAATACAAATGGTAAGGTGGAGTTAGACGAGGCCCGACTCGAGGGGAAAATGATAAGGTTGAGTCAAACGAGGCCCAACTCGAGGCACAAATGATAAGGTTAAGTCAAACGAGGCCCGACTTGAGGCACAAACGATAAGGTTGAGTCCAACGAGGCCTGACTCGAAGCACAACTGATATGGGTGAGTCAAATGAGGATCGACTCGAGACACAAATTTTAAGGTGGAGTCGAATAAGGCCCAACTCGAGGTACAAAAGATAAGTTTGAGTCAAACGAGACCTGACTTGATTCGAGGCACAAATGATAAGGTTGAGTCAAACGAGGCCCGACTCAACTTGAGGCACAAATGATAAGGTTGAGTCAAACGAGGCCTGACTCGAGGCACAAATGATAAGGGTGAGTCCAACAAGGCCCGACTTGAGTCGTCGCAAATGATAAGCTTAAGTTGAACGAGGCCCGACTCGAGGCACAAACGATAAGGTTGAGTCAAACAAGTCCTGACTCGAGCTGCAAATGATTAGGTTAAGTCAAACGAGGCCTGACTCGAGGTGCAAATAATATGGTTGAGTCAAACGAGGACCAACTCGAGGCACAAACGATAAGGTTGAGTCAAACCAGTCCGACTCGAGGCACAAATAATAAGGTTGAGCAAACGAGGCCCGCCTTGAGGCGCAAATGATATGGTTGAGTCAAACAAGGCCCAACTAGAGGTGTAAATCATCAGGGTGAGTCAAACGAAGCCTGACTCGAGGCATAAATGGGAAGGTTGAGTAGAACGAGGCCCAACTTGGGGCACAAATCATAAGGTTAAGTCGAATAAGGCCCAACTCCAAATGATAAGTTTGAGTCAAATGAGGCCCGACTCGAGGCACAAATAATAAGGTTGAGTGAAACGAGGCCCAACTCAAGCCGTAAATGGTAAGGGTGAGTTGAATGAGGCCCAACACGAGGCGCAAATGATAAGGTTGAGTCAAACAAGGCTCGACTCGAGGCATAAATGACAAGGTTGAGTTAAACGAGGCCGACTCGAGGCGCAAATGATAAGGTTAACTCGAACGAGGCCCAACTCGAGGCACAAATGATAAGGCTGAGTTAAACGAGGCCTGAGTCGAGGTGGAAATGATAAGGTTGAGTCGAGCGAGGCCTAACTCGAGGCGCAAATGATAAGGTTGAGTCAAACGAGGCTCAGCTCGAGGCGCAAAAGATATTGTTGAGTCAAACTAGGCCCTACTCGAGGCACAAATGATAAGGTAGAGTCAAACGAGGCCCGACTCGAGGCACAAATGATATGGTTGAGTCAAACTAGGCTCGACTCGAGGTATAAATGATAAGGTTGAGTCGAACGAGGCCCAACTTGAGGCACAAACAATAAGGTTGAGTCAAACGAGGCATGACTTGAGGCGCAAATGATAAGGTTGAGTCGAACGAGGCCAGACGTGAGGCGCAAATGATAAGGTTGAGTCGAGCGAGGCCAGACGTGAGGTGCAAATAATAAGGTTGAGTTAAACGAGGCCCCACTCGAGATGCAAATGATATGGTTGATTCAAACGAGGCCCCACTCGAGCCACAAATGATAAGGTGGAGTCAAATGAAGCCCGACTCGAGGCGCAAATGATAAGGTTGAGTCAAACGAGGCCCGACTCAAGGCACAAATGATAAGGTGGAGTCAAACGAGTCCCGACTCATGGTGCAAATGATAAGGTTGAGTCAAATGAGGACT
This sequence comes from Dicorynia guianensis, assembly GCA_037013595.1. Lineage (NCBI taxonomy): Eukaryota > Viridiplantae > Streptophyta > Magnoliopsida > Fabales > Fabaceae > Dicorynia > Dicorynia guianensis. The sequence goes on along the minus strand of JASUAB010000010.1, from coordinate 19,447,686 downwards.
GACTCGAGGCGTAAATGGTAAGGTTAAGTTGAACGAGGCCCAACTCGAGGTACAAATGACAAGGTTGAGTCGAACGAGGACCGACTCAAGGTGCAAATGATATGCATGAGTCAAGGCCTAACTCGAGGTGCAAATGGTAAGGGTGAGTTCAATGAGGCCCAACATGAGGCGCAAATGATATGGTTGAGTCAAACGAGGCCCGACTCGTGGCAATAATGATAAGGTTGAGTTAAACGATGCCCGACTCGAGGCACAAATGATAAAGTTGAGTCGAACGAGGCCCAACTCGAGGCACAAACAATAAGGTTGAGTCAAACGAGGCCCGACTTGGGGTGCAAATGATAAGGATGAGTCAAACGAGGTCTGACTCGAGACGCAAATGGTAAGGTTGAGTCAAACAAGACCCGACTCAAAGCACAACTAATGAGGTTGAGTCGAATGAGGCCCAACTCAGGGCACAAACGATAAGGTTGAGTCAAACCAGACCTGACTCGAGGCGCAAATGATAAGGTTGAGTCAAACAAGGCCTGACTCGAGGTGCAAATGATATGCATGAGTCAAACGAGGCTAGAATCGAGGCGCAAATGGTAAGGTTGAGTTAAACGAGGCCCAGCACGAGGCACAAATGATAAGGTTGAGTCAAACGAGGCCCGACTTGTGGCACAAATGATAAGGTTGAGTTAAACGAGGCCCGACTCGATGCGCAAATGATAAAGTTGAGTCGAACGTGGCCCAACTCGAGGCACAAACAATAAGGTTGAGTCAAATGAGGCCCGACTTAAGGTACAAATGATAAGGTTGAGTCAAATGAGGTCTGACTCGAGACGCAAATGGTAAGGTTGAGTCGAACGAGGCCTGACTCAAGGAAGAAATAATGAGGTTAAGTCAAATGCAGCCTAACTCGGGGCACAAACGATAACGTTGAGTCAAAGCAGGCCCGACTCGAGGTGCAAATGATAAGGTTGAGTCAAACGAGGCCCGACTCGAGGTGCAAATGATATGCGTGAGTCAAAAGAGGCCCGAATCAAGGCGTAAATGGTAAGGGTGAGTTAATTGAGTCCTAGCACGAGGCGCAAATGATAAGGTTTAGTCAAACGAGGCCCGACTCGAGGCGCAAATGATAAGGTTTAGTCAAACGAGGCCTGACTTGAGGCACAAATGATAAGGTTGAGTAGAACGATGCCTGACTTGAGTCGTAAATGATAAGGTTGAGTCGAACGAGGCCCCACTCGAGGCACAAATGATAAGGTTGAGTCAAATGAGACCCGACTCGAGGCGTAAATGATAACGTTGAGTCAAACGAGGCCCGACTCGAAACGCAAATGGTGAGGTTGATTCGAACGAGGCCCACCTCTAGGTGCAAATGATAAGGTTGAGTTGAACGCGGCCCAACTTGGGGCACAAATGATAAGGTTGAGTCAAATGAGGCCTAACTCAAGCTGCAAATGATAAGGTTGAGTCAAACGAGGCCTGACTCATGGCGCAAATGGTAAGGTTAAGTCAAACAAAGCCCAACTTGAGCCACAAACGATAAGGCTGAGTCGAACAAGGCTCGACTCGAGGTGCAAATGGTAAGGTTGAGTCAAACGAGGCCCCACTTTAGATGCAAATGGTAAGGTTGAGTCGAACGAGGCCCGACTCGAGGTGCAAATGATATGGGAGAGTCAAACGAGGCCCGACTCGAGATGTAAATGGTAAGGTTGAGTTGGACGAGGCCCAACTCGAGGCAAAAATGATAAGGTTGAGTCGAACGATGCCCAACTCGAGGCACAAAGGATAAGGTTGAGTCGAACGAGGCCCGACTCGAGGCGCAAACAATATGGTTTAGTCAAACGAGGCCCAACTCGAGGCACAAATGATAAGGTTGAGTCAAACCTGTCCGGCTCGAGGCACAAATAATAAGGTTAAGCAAACGAGGCCCGACTCGAGGCGCAAATGGTAAGTTTGAGTCAAACAAGGCCCCACTCGAGGCATAAATGGTAAGGTTGAGTCGAATAAGGCCCCACTCGAGGCATAAATGGTAAGGTTGAGTAAAATTAGGCCCCACTCGAGGCGCAAATGGTAAGGTTGAGTCGAATAAGGCCCAACTCCAAATGATAAGTTTGAGTCAAATGATGCCCGACTCGAGGTGCAAATAATAAGGTTGAGTCGAACTAGACCCGACTCGAGGTGCAAATGATATGGGAGAGTCAAAGGAGCCCGACTCGAGGCACAAATGGTAAAGGTGAGTTGAACGAGGCCTAACACGAGGCACAAATGATAAGGTTGAGTTAAACGAGGCCCGACTCGAGGCACAAATGATAAGGTTGAGTCAAACGAGGCCCTACTTGATGCACAAATGATATGGTTGAGTCAAAAGAGGCCTGACTCGTGGCACAAATGATAAGGTTGAGTTAAACGAGGCCTGACTCGAGCCGCAAATGATAAGGTTGAGTCAAACGAGACCCGACTCGAGGTGCAAATGATAAGGTTGAGTCAAACAAGGCCCGACTCGAGATGCAAATGGAAAGGTTGAGTCAAACGAAGCTTGACTCGAGATGCAAATGATAAGGTTGAGTCGAACGCCGCCTAACTCAAGGCACAAACAATAAGGTTCAGTCAAATGAGGCCCGACTCGAGGCACAAATGATAAGGTTAAATCGAATAAGGGCCGACTCAGGGCGCAAATGATAAGGTTAAGTCAAACGAGGCCCAACTCGAGGTGCTAGTGATAAGGTTGAATCAAACGAGGCCCGACTCAAGGTGCAAACGATAAGGTTGAGTCAAACGAGGCCCGACTCGAGACGCAAATAGTAAGGTTGAGTCGAACGAGGCCCAACTCAAGGCACAAACGATAAGGTTGAGTCAAACGAGGCTTGACATCAGGCGCAAATGATAAGGTTGAGTAAAACGAGGCCTGCCTCGAGGCGTAAATGATAAGGTTGAGTCGAACGAGGCTCGACTCAAGGCACAAATGATAAGGTTCAGCCAAACAAGGCCCGACTCGAGGCACAAATAATAAGGCTGAGTCAAACGAGGCCTGAGTCGAGGCACAAATGATAAGGTTGAGTCAAATGAGCCCCGACTCGAGACACATATGGTAAGGTTGAGTCAAACGAGGACCGACTTGAGGTGCAAATGATATGGGTGAGTCAAACAAGGCCCGACTCGAGGCGTTAATGGTAAGGGTGAGTTGAAGGAGGCTCGACTGGAGGCACAAATGATAAGGTTGAGTCGAACGAGGCCCAACTCGAGGCACAAATGATAAGGTTCAGTCAAACGAGGCTCGACTCGAGGCACAAATAATAAGGCTGAGTCAAACGAGGCCTGACTCGAGGCGTAAATGATAAGGATGAGTGAAATAAGCCCCGACTCAAGACACATATGATAGGGTTGAGTCAAATGAGGCCCGACTCGAGGCACAAATGATATGGGTGAGTCAAACAAGGCCCGACTCGAGGCATAAATGGTAAGGGTGAGTTGAAGGAGGGTCGACTCAAGGTACAATTGATAAGGTTGAGTCAAACGAGCCCCAACTCGAGGCGCAATTGATAAGGTTGAGTCAAATGAGGCCCGATTCGAGGCACAAATGAAAAAGTTGAGTTAAACGAGGCCCAACTCGAGGCACAAATGATGAGGTAAAGTCGAACGAGGCCCGCCTTGAGGCAAAAATGATAAGGTTGAGTAAAACGAGGCCCAGCTCAAGGCGTGAATGGTAAGGTTGAGTTGAACAAGGCCCAACATAAGGCATAACTGAGAAGGTTGAGTCAACCGAGGCTCGACTCGAGGTGCAATTGATAAGGTTGAGTCAAACGAGGCCCGACTCGAGGAGCAAATGATAAGGTTGAGTTAAACGATTCCTAACATGAGGCACAAATGGTAAGGTTGAGTCAAACGAGGCCAAACTTGAGACGCAAATGGGAAGGTTGAGTACACGAGGTCTGACTCGAGGCGCAAATGGTAAGGTTGAGTCAAATGAGGCCCGAGTCCAGGCACAAACGGTAAGGTTGAATCAAACGAGGCCTGACTCGAGGCACAAATGATGAGGTTAAGTCGAAAGAGGCCCGACTCGAGGCACAAATGATAAGGTTGAGTCAAACGAGGCCCGTCCCGAGGCACAAATGATAAGGTTGAGTCCAACGTGGCCCAACTCAAGGCGCAAATAATAAGGTTGAGTCAAATAAGGCCCGACTCGAGGCACAAATGATAAGGTTGAGTCAAACAACGCCCGACTAGAGGCGCAAATGGTAAGGGTGAGTCAAACGAGGCCCAACCCGAGGCACAAATCATATGGTTGAGTTAGATGAGGCCTGACTCGAGGCGCAAATGGTTAGGGCGAGTGAAACAAAGCCTGACTCAAGGCACAAATGGTAAGGTTGAGTAAAATGACGCCTGACTAGAGGTGCAAATGATAAGGTTGAGTCAAACGAGGCCCGACTCGAGGCACAAATGATAAGGTTGAGTCAAACGAGGCCTGACTCGAGGCGCAAATGATAAGGTTATGTCGAACGAGGCTCGACTCGAGGCACAAATAATAAGGTTGAGTCAAACCAGCCCAACTCGAGGCACAAATAATAATGTTGAGTCAAACGAAGCCCAACTCGAGGCACAAATGATAATGTTGAGTCAAATGAGACCCGACTCGAGGCTCAAATGGTAAGGTTGAGTCGAACGAGGCCTGACCCGAGGCGCAAATGGTAAGGATGAGCCGAACGAGGCCCCACTTGAGGACAAACGATAAGGTTAAGTCAAACGAGGCCTGACTTGAGATGCAAATGTTAAGGTTGAGTCGAACGAGGTCTGACTCGAGGCACAAATGATATGGGTGAGTCAAACGAGGCGTGATTCGAGGCGCAAATGGTATGGGTGAGTTGAACGAGGCCTAACTTGAGGCACAAATGATAAGGTTGAGTCAAACAAGGCCCGACTCAAGGCACAAATGATAAGGTTGAGTCGAACGAGGCCTAGCTTGAGGCACAAATGATAAGGTTGAGTCCAACGAGGACCGACTCAAGGCACAAACAATATGGTTGAGTCAAATGAGGCCCGACTCGAGGCACAAATGATAAGGCTGAGTCAAACGAGGCCTGATTTGAGGCACAAACAATATGGTTGAGTCAAACGAGGATCGACTCGAGGTCCAAACGATAAGGTTGCATTAAACGGGGCCTGACTCGAGGCACAAATGATAAGGTTGAGCTAAACGAGGCCTGACTCAAGGTGCAAACAATATGGTTGAGTCAATCCAGGCTCGACTTGAGGCACAAACGATAAGGTTGAGTCAAACGAGGCCTAACTAGAGGCACAAATGATAAGGTTGAGTCCAACGAGGTCTAACTCAAGGTGCAAATGATATGGTTGAGTCATGCGAGGCCCAACTCGAAGCACAAACGATAAGGTTGAGTCAAACAAGGCCCGACTCAAGGCGTAAATATTACGGTTGAGTCGAATGAGGCCCGACTCGAGGCACAAATGGTAAGGATGAGTTAAATGAGGCGCAAATGATAAGGTTGAGTTAAACGAAGCCTAACTCGAGGCACAATTGATAAGGTTGAATGAAACGAGGCTCGACTTGAGACGCAAATGATAAGGTTCACTCGAATGAGGCCCAGCTCGAGGCACAAACAATAAGGTTGAGTCAAACGAGGCACAACTCGAGGGACAAATGATAAGGTTGAGTTAAACGAGGCCCAACTCGACGGACAAATGATAAGGTTGAGTTAAACGAGTCCTAACTCGAGGTGCAAATGATAAGTTTGTATCGAACGAGGCCCGACCCAAGGCGCAAATGATAAGGTTCAGTCGAACGAGACCCGACTCGAGGCACAAATGATAAGATTGAGTCAAACGAGGCCTGACTCAAGGCGCAAATGATAAGGTTGAGTCAAATGAGGCCCGACTCGAGGGGCAAATCATATGGTTGAGTCAAATAGCGCCCGACTCGAGGCACAAATGATAAGGTTAAGTCGAATGAGGCTCGACTCGAGGCACAAATTATATGGTTGAGTTGAACAAGGCCTGACTCAAGGCGAAAATGATATGTGTGAGTCAAACGAGACCCGACTCGAGGTGCAAATGGTAAGGGTGAGTTAAACGAGGCACAAATGATAAGGTTGAGTCAAACGAGGCCTGACTCGAGGCATAATTAATAAGGATAAGTGAAACGAGGCTCGACATGAGGTGCAAATGATAAGGTTCACTCGAATGAGGCCCAACTCGAGGCACAAACAATAAGGTTGAGTCAAACGAGGCACGGCTTGAAGGACAAATGATAAGGTTGAGTTAAACGAAGCACGACTCGAGGGACAAATGATAAGGTTGAGTTAAACGAGGCCCGACTCGAGGCACAAATGATAAGGTTGAGTCAAACGAGTCCCGACTCGAGGTGCAAATGATAAGGTTGTATCGAACGAGGCCCGACCCAATGCGCAAATGATAAGGTTCAGTCGAACAAGACCCGACTCAAGGCGCAAATCATAAGATTGAGTCAAACGAGGCCCGACTCAAGGAACAAATGATAAGGTTGAGTCAAATGAGGCCCGACTCGAGGTGCAAATCATATGGTTGAGTCAAATAGGGCCCGACTTGAGGGACAAATGATAAGGTTGAGTTAAACGAGGCCCGACTCGAGAGGGACAAATGATAAGGTTGAGTTAAACGAGGCACGACTCGAGGGACAAATGATAAGGTTGAGTTAAACGAGGCCTGACTCGAGGCACATTTGATAAGGTTGAGTCAAACGAGTCCCGACTTGAGGTGCAAATGATAAGGTGGTATCGAACGAGGCCCGACCCAAGGCGCAAATGATAAGGTTAAGTCAAACGAGGCCCGACTTGAGGCACAAATGATATGGTTGAGTCGAACGAGGCCTGACTCGAGGCACAAACGATATGCGTGAGTCAAACGAGGCCCAACTCGAGGCGCAAATGGTAAGGGTGAGTTAAACGAGGCCCAACGTGAAGCACAAATGATAAGGTTGAGTCAAACAAGGCCCAACTCGTGGCACAAATGATAAGGTTGAGTCAAATGAGGCCCGACTCGAGGCGCAAATGATATGGTAGAGTCAAACGAGGCCCGACTCTAGGCGCAAATGATAACGTTAAGTCAAATGAGGCCTGACTCGAGGCATAAATGATAAGGTGAAGTCAAACGAGGCCTGACTCGAGGCACAAATGATATGGTTGAGCCAAACGAGGCCGGACTCGAGGTGCAAATGATAAGGTTGTATCGAACGAGGCCTGACACAAGGCATAAATGATAAGGTTCAGTCGAACGAGACCCAACTCGAGGCACAAATCATAAGGATGAGTCAAATGAGGCAGGACTTGAGGCGCACATGATATGTTTGAGTCAAATGAGGCCCGACTTGAGGGACAAATGATAAGGTTAAGTCGAACGAGGCCCGACTCGAGGCACAAATGATATGGTTGAGTCGAACAAGGCCTGACTCGAGGCACAAACGATAGACGTGAGTTAAACGAGGCCCGACTCGAGGCACAAATGATATGTTTGAGTCAAATGAGGCTCAAATCGAGGCGCAAATGGTAAGGGTGAGTTAAACGAGGCGGAAATGATAAGGTTGAGTCAAATGAGGCCTGACTCGAGGCACAAATGATAAGGTTGAGTTAAATGAGGCCTGACTCGAGGCACAAATGATAAGGTTGAGTCAAATGAGGCCCAACTCGAGGCACAAACAATAAGGTTGAGCCAATCGAGGCCCGACTCGAGGCACAAATGATAAGGCTAAGTCAAACAAGCCCCGACTCGAGGTGGAAATGATAAGGTTGAGTCAAATGAGGCCTGACTCGAGACGCAAATGGTAAGGTTGAGTTGAACGAGACCCGCCTTGAGGCGCAAATGCTAAGGTTGAGTCAAATGCATCCTAACTCGGGGCACAAATGATAAGGTTGAGTCAAACGAGGACCGACTTGAGGTGCAAATGATAAGGTTGAGTCAAACGAGGCTTGACTCGAGGTGCAAATGGTAAGGTTGAGTCGAACGAGGCCCAACTCGAGGTACAAATGACAAGGTTAAGTCGAACGAGGCCCGACTCGAGGCGCAAATAATATGGGAGTGTCAAATAAGGCCCGACTCAATGCGCAAACGGTAAGGGTGAGTTGAACAAGGCTCAACACAAGAGACAAATGATATGGTTAAGTCAAACGAGGCCCAACTCGAGGCACAAATGATAAGGTTGAGTCGAACGAGGCCCAACTCGAGGCGCAAATGATAAGGTTGAGTCGAACGAGGCCCGACTCGAGGCACAAATGATAAGGTTGAGTCGAAAGAGGCCAAACTGGAGGCACATATGATAAGGTTGAGACAAACGAGGGCCGACTAGGGGCGTAAATGGTAAGGTTAAGTCAAACGAAGCCTGACTCGAGGCACAAATAATATGGTTGAGTCAAACGAGGCCCGACTCAAAGTGGAAATGATAAGGTTGAGTCAAACGAGGATCGACTCGAGGCACAAATAATAAGGTTGAGTCAAACGAGGCCCAACTCGAGGCGCAATTGATAAGGTTGAGTCAAACGAGGCTCGACTCGAGGTGCAAACAATATGGTTAAGTCAAACGAGGCCCGACTCGAGGCACAAATGATAAGGTTGAGTTAAACGAGGCTCGACTCGAGGCACAAATAATAAGGTTGAGTCAAACTAGCCCGACTCGAGATACAAATAATAAGGTTGAGTCAAATGAGGCCCGCCTCAAGGTGCAAATGATATGGTTGAGTCAAATGAGGCCCGAGTCAAAGAGCAAATGGTCAGGATAAGTCAAACGAAACCCGACTCGAGGCGCAAATGGTAAGGTTAAGTAAAACAAGGCCCGACTCGAGGCCCAAATGGTAAGGTTGAGTCAAACGAGGCCCGACTCGAGGCACAAATAATAAGGTTGAGTCAAATGAGGCCAGACTCGAGGCGTAAATGATATGGTTGAGTTGAACGAGGCCCAGCTCGAGGCACAAATGATAAGGTTGAGTCGAACAAGGACCAATTTGAGGCACAAATGATAAGGTTGAGTCAAACGAAGCCCATCTCGAGGCACAAATGATAAGGTTGAGTCGAACGAGGCCCAAATCGAGGCGGAAATATAAGGTTGAGGGAAACGAGGCCCAACTAAAGGCACAAATGATATGGGTGAGTCAAACGAGGCCCGACTAGAGGCACAAATGGTCAGGGAGAGTGAACCAAGGCCCGACATGAGGCACAAATGGTAAGGTTAAGTCAAACGAGGCCTGACTCGTGGTGTGAATGATAAGGTTGAGTTGAATGAGGCTCGGCTCGAGGCGCAAATGATATGGTTGAGTGAAACGCTCCCAACTAAAGGAGCAAATGGCAAGGGTGAGTCAAACGATGCCCAACTCGAGGTGCAAATGATAAGGTTAAGTCAAACGATGCCAGACTCGAGGCGCAAATGATAAGGTTGAGTCAAACGCAGCCCGACTTGAGGCACAAATAAGAAGTTTGAGGCACAAATGATACGGCGTAAATGATATGGTTGAGTTGAACAAGGCCCGGCTCGAGGCACAAATGATAAGGTTGAGTCAAACAAGGACCAATTCGAGGCACTAATGATAAGGTTGAGTCAAACGAAGCACATCTCGAGGCGCAAATGATAAGGTTGAGTCAAACGAGGCCTGACTCGTGGCACAGATGATAAGGTTGAGTGGAACAAGGCCCGACTTGTGGCACATATGATATGGTTGAGTCAAACGAGGCCCAACTCGATGCGTAAATGATAAGGTTGAGTCAAACGAGGCCCAACTCGAGGCAGAAATTATAAGGTTGAGTCAAACAAGGCCCGACTCAAGGCGCAAATGATATGGTTGAGTCGAACGAGGCCAGCTCGTGGCGTAAATGATAAGGTTGAGTCGAACGAGGCCCAACTCGAGGCGCAAATGATATAGTTGAGTTGAACGTGGCATATCTAGAGGCTCAAATGATAAGGTTGAGTCAAACGAGGCCCGACTCAAGGTGCAAATGATAAGGTTGAGTCAAACGAGGCTAACTTGAGGCACAAATGATATGGTTGAATCGAACGAGGCCTGACTCAAGATGCAAAAGATAAGGTTAAGTCGTACGAGGCCCGACTTGAGGCACAAATGATATGGTTAAGTGAAACGAGGCTCATCTTGAGGCGCAAATGAGAAGGTTAAGTCAGACGAGACCAGACTCAAGCTGCAAATAATAAGGTTGAGTCAAACGAGGCTCAACTCGAGGCACAAAAAAGAAGGTTGACTCAAACGAGGCCCCACTCGAGGCGCAAATGATATGGTTGAGTGAAACGAGGCCCAACTAGAGGAGCAAATGGTAAGGGTGAGTCAATTTATGCCTGACTCAAGGCACAAATGATAAGGTTAAGTCAAACAAGGCCAGACTCAAGGCACAAATTAGAAAGTGGAGTCGAACGAGGCCCGACCCAAGGCGCAAATGATAAGGTTGAGTTAAACGAGGCTTGACTCGTGGCGCAAATGATAAGGTTGAGTCAAGTGCAGCTTAACTCGAGGCACAAATAAGAAGGTTGAGTCAAACGAGGCCCGACTCGAGGAGCAAATGATATGGTTGAGTGAAACGAGGCCCAACTAGAGGAGCAAATGGTACAGTTGAGCAAAACGAGGCCCGACTCGAAGCGCAAATGATAAGGATGAGTCTAATAAGGCCCGACTCGAGGCCCAAATGATAAGGTTGATTTGAACAAGGCCTGACTCGAGGTGCAAATGGTAAGATTGAGTCAAATAAGGCCTGACTCGATGCACAAATGATAAGGTTGAGTCGAACGAGGCCTCACTCGAGGCACAAATGATAAGGTGGAGTTAAACGAGACCTGACTCAAAGCGCAAATGATAAGGTTAAGTCGAACGAGGCCTCACTCGAGGCACAAATGACAAGGTTGAGTCAAACGAGGCTCGACTAGAGGCACAAATAATAAGGTTGAGTCAAACTTGCCCGAATCGAAGCACAAATAATAAGGTTGAGTCAAATAAGGACTGACTTGAGGTGCAAATGATAAGGTTGGGTCAAACGAGTCCCAACTCGAGGCATAAACGATAAGGTTGAGTCAAACAAGGCCCAACTCGAGGCATAAATGGTAAGGTTAAGTTGAATGAGGCCCCACTCAAAGCACAAACGATAAGGTTAAGCTAAACGAGGCTCGACTCGAGGCGCAAATGATAAGGTTGAGTCAAATGAGGATCAACTCAAGATGCAAATGGTAAGGTTGAGTCGAACGAGGCCTCGCTCAAGGCACAAATGATAAGGTTAAGTCCAATGAGGCCTGACTCGAGGCGCAAATGATAAGGTTGAGTCAAATGAGGCCTAACTTGAGACGGAAATGGTAACGTTAAGTCAAACGAGGCCCAACTCAAGGCGCATATGGTAAGGTTGAGTCAAGCGAGGCCCAACTTGAGCCACAAATGATAAGGTTGAGTCAAACGAGCCCTGCCTAGAGGCACAAATGATATGGATGAGTCAAACGAGTCCTGCCTCGAGGTGCAAATGATAAGGTTGAGTCGAACGAGGACCAACTCGCGATGCAAATGATAAGGTTGAGTCCAACGAGACTCGACTAGAGGCGCAAATGGTACGGGTGAGTCAAACGAGGCCCAACCCGAGGCACAAATGATATGGTTGAGTCAAACAAGGCCTAACTCAAGGCACAAATGATATGGTTGAGTCAAACGAGGCCTGAGTGGAGGTGCAAATGGTGAGGGTGAGTCAAACAAAGCCCAACTCAAGGCGCAAATGTTAAGGTTCAGTAAAATGAGGCCCGACTCGAGGCGAAAATGATAAGGTTGAGTCAAACAAGGCCCGACTCGAGGCGCAAATGATAATGTTGAATCAAACGAGGCCCAACTCGAGGCACAAATGATAAGGTTGAGTCGAAAGAGGTAGACTGGAGGCAGATATGATAAGGTTGAGACAAACGAGGGCCGACTAGGGGTGCAAATGGTAAGGTTGAGTTAAACGAGGCTTAACCCAAGGCACAAATGATATGGTTGAGTCAAACGAGGCCTGACTCAAAGCGCAAATGATAAGGTTAAGTCAAACGAGGCCCGACTCGAGGCACAAATAATAAGGTTGAGTGAAACGAGGCCCAACTCGAGGTGCAAATGATAAGGTTGAGTCAAACGAGGCTCGACTCGAGGTGCAAACAATATGGTTGAGTCAAACGAGGCTCGACTCGAGGCACAAATGATAAGGTTGAGTTAAACGAGGCTCGACTCAAGGCACAAGTAATAAGGTTGACTCAAACGAGGCACGACTCGAGGGGCAAACAATATGGTTGTGTCAAACGAGGCCCGTCTCAAGGCACAAACAATAAGGTTGAGTCAAACAAGTCCCGACTTGAAGCACAAATGATAAGGTTAAGTCAAACGAGGTCTGACACGAGGCGTAAACAATATGGTTAAGTCAAACGAGGCCCAACTCAAGGCACAAACAATCAGGTTGAGTCAAACCAGCCCGACTCGAGGTACAAATAATAAGGTTGAGTCAAATGAGGCTCGCCTCGAGGTGCAAGTGATATGGTTGAGTCAAACGAGGCCCGAGTCGAGGAGCAAATGGTCAGGATAAGTCAAACGAAGCACAACTCGAGGCTCAAATGGTAAGGTTGAGTAAAACGAGGCCCGACTCGAGGCCCAAATGGTAAGGTTGAGTCAAACGAGGCCCGACTCGAGGCACAATAATAAGGTTGAGTCAAATGAGGCCAGACTCGAAGCGTAAATGATATGGCTGAGTTGAATGAGGCCTAGCTCGAGGCACAAATGATAAGGTTGAGTCAAACGAAGCCCGTCTCGAGGTGCAATGATAAGGTTGAGTCGAACGAGGCCCGACTTGAGGCACAAATGATAAGGTTGAGGGAAACGAGGCCCAACTAGAGGCACAAGTGATATGGGTGACTCAAACGAGGCCCAACTAGAGGCACAAATGGTCAGGGAGAGTGAAACAAGGCCCGATGTGAGGCGCAAATGGTAAGGTTGAGACAAATAAGGCCTGACTCGTGGCGCGAATGATAAGGTTGAGTGGAACGAGGCCCAACTCGTGGCACATATGATATGGTTGAGTCAAACGAGGCCCAACTCAAGGCGTAAATGATAAGGTTGAGTAACTCGAGGCACAGATTATAAGGTTGAGTCAAACAAGGCCCGACTCAAGGCGCAAATGATATGGTTGAGTCGAACGAGGCCTGGCTCGTGGTGCAAATGATAAGGTTAGTCAAATGAGGCCCAACTCGAGGCACAAATTATAAGGTTGAGTCAAATGAGGGCTGACTCAAGGCACAAATGATATGGTTGAGTCGAACGAGGCTTGGCTCGTGGCGCAAATGATAAGGTTTAGTCGAACGAGGCCCGGCTCGAGGCGCAAATGATATGGTTGAGTCAAACTAGGCCTATCTGGAGGCTCAAATGATAAGGTTGAGTTGAATGAGGCCCGACTTGAGGTGCAAATGATAAGGTTGAGTCGAACAAGGCCCAACTTGAGGCACTAATGATATGGTTGAATCGAACGAGGCCTGACTCGAGGCGCAAAAGATAAGGTTGAGTCGAACGAGGCCCGACTTGAGGCACAAATGATATGGTTAAGTGAAATGAGGCTCGTGTCGAGGCGCAAATGAGAAGGTTAAGTCAGACGAGGCCAGACTTGAGGGGCAAATGATAAGGTTGAGTCAAACGAGGCTCGACTCGGGGCACAAAAAAGAAGGTTGACTCAAATGAGGCCCCACTCGAGGCACAAATGATATGGTTGAGTGAAATGAGGCCCAACTAGAGGAGCGATGGGTAAGGGTGAGTCAAACGATGCCTAACTCGAGGCGCAAATGATAAGGTTAAGTCAAACGAGGCCAGACCCGAGGCACAAATCAGAAGGTGGAGTCGAATGAGGCCCGACCCGAGGCACAAATGATAAGGTTGAGTCAAACGAGGCCTTACTCGTGGCACAAATGATAAGGTTGTGTCAAACGCGGACCGACTCGAGGCACAAATAAGAAGGTTAAGTCAAACGAGGCTCGACTCGAGGAGCAAATGATATGGTTGAGTGAAACTAGGCCCAACTAGAGGAGTAAATGGTACGGTTGAGTGAAATGATGCCCGACTCGAGGCCCAAATGATAAGGTTAAGTTGAATGAGGGCCGACTTGAGGCGTAAATGATAAGGTTGAGTCAAATGAGGACCGACACGAGGCGCAAATGATAAGGTTGAGTCAAACAAGGACTGACTCAAGGCGCAAATGGTAAGGTTGATCGAACAAGGCCTGACTCGAGACGCAAATGATATGGATGAGTCAAACGAGGCCCGACTCGAGGCACAAACGATATGATTGAGTCAAACAAGGCCCAACTCAAGGGGCAAACAATATGGTTGAGTCAAACGAGGCCCGACTCAAGGCGCAAATGATATGGGCAAGTAAAATGAGGCATAACTCAAACTGTAAATGGTAAGGGTGAGTTGAACGAGGTGCAACACGAGGCACAAAAGATAAGGTTGAGTCAAACGAGGCCTGACTTGAGACACAAATAATAAGGTTGAGTCAAACGAGGCACGACTCGAGGCGCAAATGATATGGTTGAGTCGAACAAGGCCTAGCTCGAGACACAAATGATATGGTTGAGTCGAACAAGGCCAGGCTCGAGGTGCAAATGATAAGGTTGAGTCCAACGAGGATCGACTCAAGGAACAAATGATAACGTTGAGTGAAATGAGGCCCGACTCGAGGCGCAAATGATATGGTTGAGTCGAAAGAGGCCCGGCTCAAGGTGCAAATGATAAGGTTGAGTCGACCGAGGCTCGACTCAAGGCACAAATGATAAGGTTGAGTCAAACGAGGACTAACTCGAGGCACAAACAATAAGGTTGAGTAGAACGATGTCCGGCTCGAGGCACAATTAAAAAGGTTGAGTCAAACGAGGCCCGACTCGAGGCACAAATGATATGGTTAAGACCAATGAGACTCGTGTTGGGGCACAAATCATATGGGTGAGTCAAACGAGGCCTGACTCGAGGACAAATGATATAGGTGAGTCAAACGAGGCCCGACTTGAGGCGCAAATGGTAAGGGTGAGTTGAACAAGGGCCAACACGAGGCACAAATGATAAGGTTGAGTCAAACGAGGCCCGACTCGAGGCACAAATGATAAGGTTGAGTCGAACGAGGCCCGACTCGAGGCACAAATGATAAGGTTGAGTCAAACGAGGCCCGACTTGAGGCACAAATGATAAGGTTGAATCGAACGAGGCTCGACTCGAGGCGTAAATGATATGGTTCAGTCAAACGAGGCCCGATTCGAGGCTCAAATGATAAGGTTGAGTCAAACGAGGCCCGACTTAAGGCGGAAATGATAAGGTTGAATCGAACGAGGCTCGACTCAAGGCGCAAATGATATGGTTCAGTCAAACAAGGCCCGACTCGAGGCGTAAATGATAAGGTTGAGTCAAACGATGCCTGACTCGAGGCACAAATAAGAAGGTTGAGTCAAACGAGGCCCGACTCGAGGCGCGAATGATATGGTTGTGTCGAACGAGGCCCAGCTCGAGGCGCAAATGATAAGGTTGAGTCGAACGAGGCCTGATTTGAGGTACAAATGATAAGGTTGAGTGAAACAAGGCCTGACTAGAGGCATAAAGGGTAAGGGTGTGTCAAACGATGACCGACATGAAGCACAAATGATAAGGTTGAGTCAAACAAGGCTCGACTCGAGGTGCAAATGGTAAGGATGAGTCAAACAAGGCCTGAATCGAGGTGCAAATGATAAGGTTAAGTCGAATGAGGCCTGAATCGAGGCATAAATGATAAAGTTGAGTCAAATGAGGACCGACTCGAGGCACAAATAATAAGGTTGAGTCAAACGAGACTCGAGGCACAAATAATAAGGTTGAGTCAAACGAGGCCCGACTCGAGGTGCAAATGGTCAAGGGGTGTCAAACGAGGCCCGACTCGAGGCGCAAATGGTAAGGTTGAGTCAAATAAGACCTGACTTGAGGTGCAATTGATAAGGTTGAGTCGAACGAGGCCCAACTTGAGGCACAAATGATAAGGTTAAGTTATAAGAGGCTCGACTCGAGGTGCAAATTATATGGTTGAGTCAAACAAGGCTAGACTCGATGCACAAACGATGAGGTTAAGTCAAATGAGGCCCGACTCGAGGTGCAAATGATAAGGTTAAGTCAAATAAGGATCGACTTGAGGGACAAATGATAAGGTTGAGTAGAACGAGGTCTGACTCGAGGCGCAAATGATAAGGTTAAGTCAAACAAGGCCCGACTTGAAGCACAAATGATATGGTTGAGTCCAATAGACCCGAGTTGAGGCACAAATTATATGGGTGAGTCAAATGAGGCCCAACTTGAGGCACAAATGATATGGGTGAGTCAAACGAGGCCCAACTCGAGGCACAAATGATAAGGTTGAGTTGAACGATGCCCAACTCGACGTGCAAATGATAAGGTTGAGTCAATGAGGCCTAACTCGAGGCGCAAATGATATGGTTAAGTGAACCAAGGCTCGACTCGAGCCACAAATGATAAGGTTGAATCAAGCAAGGCCTGACTCGAGGCGCAAATGATATGGTTCAGTTAAACGAGGCCCAACTCGAGGCGCAAATGATAAGGTTGACTCAAACGAGGCCCGACTCAAGGCACAAATAATAAGGTTAAGTCAAACGAGGCCAGGCTCGAGCCACAAATGATATGGTTGAGTTGAACGAGGACTAGCTCGAGGCACAAATGTTAAGGTTGAGTCGAACAAGGACCAATTCGAGGCACAAATGATAAGGTTGAGTCAAATGAAGCCTGTCTCGAGGCACAAATGATATGGGTGAGTCAAACGAGGCCCAACTAGAAGCACAAATAGTCAGGGAGAGTGAAACAACGCCCGACATGAGGCGCAAATGGTAAGGTTAAGCCAAACGAGGCCTGAATCGTGGTGTGAATGATAAGGTTGAGTGGAACAAGGCCCAACCCATGGCACAAATGATATGGTTGAGTCAAATGAGGCGCAACTTGAGGTGCAAATAATAAGGTTGAGTCAAACGAGGCCCAACTCGAGGCACAAATTATAACGTTGAGTCAAATGAGGCCCGACTCAAGGCGCAAATGATATAGTTGAGTCAAACGGGGCCTGGCTCGTGACGCAAATGATAAGGTTGAGTCGAACAAGGCCCAACTTGAGGTGCAAATGATATGGTTGAATCGAACGAGGCCCAACTCAAGGTGCAAAACATAAGGTTGAGTCGAATGAGGCTCGACTTAAGGCGCAAATGATATGGTTAAGTGAAACGAGGCCCGTCTCGAGGTGCAAATGAGAAGGTTAAGTCAGACGAGGCCAGACTCAAGGTGCAAATGATAAGGTTGAGTCAAATGAGGCCTGATTCGAGGCACAAAAAAGAAGGTTGACTCAAATGAGGCCCCACTCGAGGTGCAAATGATATGGCTGAGTGAAACGGGCCCAACTAAAGGAGCAAATGGTAAGGGTGAGTCAAATGATGCCTGACTCGAGGCGCAAATGATAAGGTTAAGTCAAACGAGGCTAGACTCGAGGTGCAAATGATAAGGTTGAGTCAAACAAGGACTGACTCGAGGCACAAATTAGAAGGTAGAGTCGAATGAGGCCCGACCTGAGGCGCAAATGATAAGGTTGAGTCAAATGAGGCCTAACTCTAGGCGCAAATAATAAGGTTGAGTCGAACGACGCCCGTCTCGAGGTGCAAATGAGAAGGTTAAGTCAGACGAGGCCAAACTCGAGGCGCAAATGATAAGGTTATGTCAAACGAAGCCCGACTTGAGACACAAAAAAGAAGGTTGACTCAAACGAGGCCCCACTCAAGGCGCAAATGATATGGTTGAGTGAAACGAGCCCAACTAGAGGAGCAAATGGTAAGGGTGAGTCAAACAATGCCCGACTCGAGGTGCAAATGATAAGATTAAGTCAAACGAGGCCAGATTCGAGGTGCAAATGATAAGGTTGAGTCGAACGCGGCACAACTTGAGGCACAAATAAGAAGGTTGAGTCAAACGAGGACCGACTGAGGAGCAAATGATATGATTGAGTGAAATGAGGCCCAACTAGAGGAGCAAATGGTACGGTTGAGTGAAACGAGACCCGACTCAAAGCGCAAATAATAAGGATGAGTCAAACAAGACCCGACTCGAGGCCCAAATGATAAGGTTGAGTTGAACGCGGCCCGACTCGAGGCGCAAATGATAAGGTTGAGTCAAATGAGGATTAACACGAGGTGCAAATGATAAGGTTAAGTCAAATAAGGCCTGACTCAAGGCGCAAATGGTAAGGTTGAGCCAAATGAGGCCCGACTCGGGACGCAAATGATATGGATGAGTCAAACGAGGCCCAACTTGAGGGGTAAACAATATGGTTGAGTGAAACGAGGCCCGACTCAAGGGGCAAACAATATGGTTGAGTCAAACGAGGCTTGACTCGAGGCACAAATGATAAGGTTAAGTCAAACGAGGCCCGACTCGAGGTACAAACACTATGGTTGAGTCAAATGAGGCCTAACTCAAGGCCTAAACGATAAGGTTGAGTGAAACCAGCCTAACTCGAGGCACAAATAATAAGGTTGAGTCGAATGAGCCCAACTCAAGGCGCAAATGCTAAGGTTTAGTCGAATGAGGCCCGACTCGAGGTACAAATGATATAGTTGAGCCAATCGAGGCCCGAGTCGGGTGCAAATGGTGAAGGTGAGTCAAACGAAGCTTGACTCGAGGCGCAAATGGCAAGATTGAGTAAAAGGAGGCCTGACTTGAGGCGTAAATGATAAGGTTGAGTCGAATGAGGTCCGACTCAAGGCGCAAATGATAAGGTTGAGGGAAACAAGGCCCAACTGACGTGCAAATGGTAAGGGTAAGTCGAACAATGACCGACATGAGGCACAAATGATAAGGTTGAGTCACACGTGGCCCAACTCGAGGCATAAATGGTCAGGGTGAGTCAAACGAGGCCAAACTAGAGGGGCAAACAAGATGGTTAAGTCAAACGAGACCCGCCACGAGGCACAAACGATCAAGTTGAGTCAAACGAGTCCTGACTTGAGGTGCAAATGATAAGGTTAAGTCAAACGAGGCCCAACACGAGGCGCAAACAATATGGTTGAGTTAAACGAGGCCCAACTCAGGGAACAAATGATAAGGTTAAGTCAAACCAACCTGACTAGAGGCACGAATAATAAGGTTGAGTCAAACGAGGCCTACCTCGAAGTGCAAATGATATGGTTGAGTCAAACAAGGCCCGAGTCAAGGTGCAAATGGTTAAGGTGAGTCAAACAAAGCCCGACTCAAGGCGCAAATGGTAAGGTTGAGTAAAACGAGGCTTGACTCGAGGCATAAATGGTAAGGTTAAGCCGAATGAGGCCCGACTCGAGGAGCAAATGCTAAGGTTGAGTCAAACGAGGCCTAACTCGAGATGCAAATGATATGGTTGAGTCAAACGAGGCCCGAGTCGAGGTGCAAATGGTCAAGGTGTGTCAAACGAAGCCTGACTCAAGGCGCAAATGGTAAGGTTGAGTAAAACAAGGCCCAACTCGAGGGGTAAATGGTAAGGTTGAGTCGAATGAGGCCCAACTCAAGGCGCAAATGCTAAGGTTTAGTCGAATGAGGCCCGACTCGAGGTACAAATGATATAGTTGAGTCAATCGAGGCCCGAGTCGAGGTGTAAATGGTCAAGGTGAGTCAAACGAAGCCCGACTCGAGGCACAAATGGCAAGATTGAGTAAAAGAAGGCCCGACTTAAGGCGTAAATGATAAGGTTGAGTCGAATGAGGTCCGACTCAAGGCGCAAATGATAAGGTTGAGGGAAACGAGGCCCAACTGAGGCGCAAATGGTAAGGGTAAGTCGAACAATGACTGACACGAGGCACAAATGATAAGGTTGAGTCACACGTGGCCCAACTCGAGGCACAAATGATCAGGGAGAGTAAACGAGGCCAAACTAGAGGGGCAAACAAGATGGTTAAGTCAAACGAGGCCTGCCACGAGGCACAAACGATAAGGTTGAGTCAAACGAGTCCTGACTGGAGGTGCAAATGATAAGGTTAAGTCAAACGAGGCCCAACACGAGGCGCAAACAATATGGTTGAGTCAAACGAGGCCCAACTCAGGGAACAAATGATAAGGTTAAGTCAAACCAGCCTGACTAGAGGCACAAATAATAAGGTTAAGTCAAACGAGGCCTGCCTCGAGGTGCAAATGATATGGTTGAGTCAAACAAGGCCCGAGTCAAGGTGCAAATGTTTAAGGTGAGTCAAACAAAGCCTGACTCGAGGTGCAAATGGTAAGGTTGAGTAAAACGAGGCTCGACTCGAAGCATAAATGGTAAGGTTAAGCCGAATGAGGCCCGACTAGAGGAGCAAATGCTAAGGTTGAGTTGAACGAGGCCCGACTCGAGATGCAAATGATATGGTTGAGTCAAACGAGGCCCGAGTCGAGGTGCAGATGGTCAAGGTGAGTCAAATGAAGCCTGACTCGAGGCGCAAATGGTAAGGTTGAGTAAAACAAGGCCTGACTCGAGGCTTAAATGGTAAGGTTAAGTCGAATGAGGCCCAACTCAAGGCGCAAATGCTAAGGTTTAGTCAAACGAGGCCCGACTCGAGGTACAAATGATATAGTTGAGTCAATCGAGGCCCGAGTCGTGGTGCAAATGGTCAAGGTGAGTCAAACGAAGCCCGACTCGAGGCGCAAATGGCAAGATTGAGTAAAAGGAGGCCCGACTTGAGGCATAAATGGTAAGGTTGAGTCGAATGAGGCCCAACTCGAGGTGCAAATGCTAAGGTTAAGTCGAATGAGGCCGGACTCGAGGCGCAAATGATAAGGTTGAGTCAAACGAGGCTTGACTGATGGCGCAAATGATAAGGTTGAGTCGAAAGAGGCCCGACTCGAGGCGCAAATGATAAGGTTGATTCAAACGAGGCCCGATTCGAGGAACAAATGATAAGGTTGAGTCAATTGAAGCCCATCTCGAGGCGCAAATGATAAGGTTGAGTCGAACGAGGTCCGATTCAAGGCGCAAATGATAAGGTTGAGGGAAACGAGGCCCAACTGAGGCGCAAATGGTAAGGGTAAGTCGAACAATGACCGACACGAGGCACAAATGATAAGGTTGAGTCACACGTGGCCCAACTCAAGGCACAAATGGTCAGGCTGAGTCAAACAAGGCCAGACTCGAGGAGCAAACAAGATGGTTGAGTCAAACGAGGCCTGCCACGAGGCACCAATGATAAGGTTGAGTCAAACAAGTCCCGACTCGAGGTGCAAATGATAAGGTTAAGTCAAATGAGGCCCAACTCGAGGCGCAAACAATATGGTTGAGTCAAACGAGGCCCAACTCAGGGAACAAATGATAAGGTTGAGTCAAACCAGCCTAACTAGAGGCACGAATAATAAGATTGAGTCAAACGAGGCCTGCCTCGAGGTGCAAATGATATGGTTGAGTCAAACAAGGCCCGAGTCAAGGTGCAAATGGTTAAGGTGAGTCAAACAAAGCTGACTCAAGGCACAAATGGTAAGGTTGAGTAAAACGAGGCTCGACTCGAGGCATAAATGGTAAGATTAAGCTGAATGAGGCCCGACTCGAGGAGCAAATGCTAAGGTTGAGTCGAACGAGGCCTGACTTGAGATGCAAATGATATGGTTGAGTCAAACGAGGCCCGAGTCGAGATGCAAATGGTCAAGGTGAGTCAAACAAAGCCTGACTCGAGGCGTAAATGGTAAGGTTGAGTAAAACAAGGCCCGACTCGAGGCGGAAATGGTAAGGTTGAGTCGAACGAGGCCCAACTCAAGGCGCAAATGCTAAGGTTTAGTCGAATGAGGCCCGACTCGAGGTACAAATGATATAGTTGAGTCAATCGAGGCCCGAGTAGAGGTGCAAATGGTCAAGGTGAGTCAAACGAAGCCCGACTCGAGCGCAAATGGCAAGATTGAGTAAAAGGAGGCCCGACTTGAGGCGTAAATGGTAAGGTTGAGTCGAATGAGGCCCAACTCGAGGCACAAATGCTAAGGTTGAGTCGAACGAGGCCGGACTCGAGGCGTAAATGATAAGGTTGAGTCAAACGAGGCCCGATTCGAGGAACAAATGATAAGGTTGAGTCAAATGAAGCCCATCTCGAGGCGCAAATGATAAGGTTGAGTCGAATGAGGTCCGACTCAAGGCACAAATGATAAGGTTGAGGGAAACGAGGCCCAACTGAGGCGCAAATGGTAAGGGTAAGTCGAACAATGACCGACACGAGGCACAAATGATAAGGTTGAGTCACACGTGGCCCAACTCGAGGCACAAATGGTCAGGGTGAGTCAAACGAGGCCAAACTAGAGGGGCAAACAAGATGGTTAAGTCAAACGAGGCCCGCCACGAGGCACAAACGATAAGGTTGAGTCAAACGAGTCCTGACTTGAGGTGCAAATGATAAGGTTAAGTCAAACGAGGCCCAACTCGAGGCACAAACAATATGGTTGAGTCAAACGAGGCCCAACTCAGGGAACAAATGATAAGGTTAAGTCAAACCAGCCTGACTAGAGGCACAAATAATAAGGTTGAGTCAAACGAGGCCTGACTCAAGGCACAAATGGTAAGGTTAAGTCGAACGAAGCCTGACTCAAGGCGCAAATGATAAGGTTGCATCAAACGAGGCCCAACTGGAGTGCAAATGATATGGTTAAGTCAAACGAGGCCCGACTCAAGGCTCAAATGATAAGGTTGAATCGAACGAGGTCCGGTTTGAGGCGCAAATGATATGGTTCTATCAAACGAGGCTCGACTCGAGGCCAAATGATAAGTTTGAGTCAAACGAGGGCTGACTCGAGGCTCAAATAATAAGGTTGAGTCAAACAAGGCCCGACTCGAGGCCCAAATGATATGGTTGAGTCGAATAAGGCCCAAACGATGTGGTTGAGTCGAACGAGGCCCAGCTCGAGGCGCAAATGATAAGGTTGAGTCAAACGAGGCCCGATTCGAGGCACAAATGATAAGGTTGAGTGAAACGAAGCCTGTCTCGAGGCGCAAATCATAAGTTTAGGTCGAACGAGGCCGGACTCGAGGCGCAAATGATAAGGTTTAGGAAACGAGGCCCGACTAGAGGCGCAAATGGTAAGGGTGAGTCAAACGATGACCAACACGAGGCACAAATCATAAGGTTAAGTCAAACGAGGCCCGACTCGAGACATAAATGGTATGGTTAAGTCAAACGAGGCCTGGCTCGAGACACAAGTGATAAGGTTGAGTCGAACGGGGCCTGACTCATGGCACAAGTGATAAGGTTGAGTCGAACGGGGCCTGACTTGTGGCACAAATGATAAGGTTGAGTCAAACGAGGCCTAACTCGAGGCGCAAATGATAAGGTTGAGTCAAACGAGGCCTGCCTCAAGGTGTAAATGATATGGTTGAGTCGAACGAGGCCCGACTTGAGGCACAAAGGATAAGGTTGAGTAGAACGAAGCCTACGTCCAGGCGCAAATGATAAGGTTAACTCTAACGAGGCTTGACTCGAGGCGCAAACAATATGGTTGAGTCAAACGAGGCCCAACTCAGGCAACAAATGATAAGGTTGAGTCAAACCAGCCTGACTAGAGGCACGAATAATAAGGTTGAGTCAAATGAGGCCTGCCTCGAGGTGCAAATGATATGGTTGAGTCAAACAAGGCCCGAGTCAAGGTGCAAATGGTTAGGGTGAGTCAAACAAAGCCGACTCGAGGCGCAAATGGTAAGGTTGAGTAAAACGAGGCTCGACTTGAGGCATAAATGGTAAGGTTAAGCTGAATGAGGCCTGACTCGAGGAGCAAATGCTAAGGTTGAGTCGAACGAGGCCCGACTTGAGATGCAAATGATATGGTTGAGTCAAACGAGGCCCGAGTCAAGGTGCAAATGGTCAAGGTGAGTCAAACGAAGCCTGACTCGAGGTGCAAATGGTAAGGTTGAGTAAAAAAAGGCCCGACTCGAGGCTTAAATGGTAAGGTTGAGTCAAATGAGGCCCAACTCAAGGCGCAAATGCTAAGGTTTAGTCGAATGAGGCCCCGACTCGAGGTACAAATGATATAGTTGAGTCAATCGAGGCCCGACTCGAGGTGCAAATGGTCAAGGTGAGTCAAACGAAGCCCGACTCGAGGCGCAAATGGCAAGATTGAGTAAAAGGAGGCCTGACTTGAGGCGTAAATGATAAGGTTGAGTCGAATGAGGTCTGACTCAAGGCGCAAATGATAAGGTTGAGGGAAACGAGGCCCAACTGAGGCGCAAATGGCAAGGGTAAGTCGAACAATGACCGACACAAGGCACAAATGATAAGGTTGAGTCACACGTGGCCCACCTCGAGGCACAAATGATCAGGGTGAGTCAAACGAGGCCAGACTAGAGGGGCAAACAAGATGGTTGAGTCAAACGAGGCCCGCCACAAGGCACAAATGATAAGGTTGAGTCAAACGAGTCCTGACTCGAGGTGCAAATGATAAGGTTAAGTCAAACGAGGCCCAACTCGAGGCGCAAACAATGTGGTTGAGTCAAACGAGGCCCAACTCAGGGAACAAATAATAAGGTTGAGTCAAACCAGCCTGACTAGAGGCACAAATAATAAGGTTGAGTCAAACGAGGTCTGCCTCGAGGTGCAAATGATATGGTTGAGTCAAACAAGGCCCGAGTCAAGGTGCAAATGGTTAAGGTGAGTCAAACAAAGCCCGACTCGAGGCGCAAATGGTAAGGTTGAGTAAAACGAGGCTCGACTCGAGGCATAAATGGTAAGGTTAAGCCGAATGAGGCCCGACTCGAGGAGCAAATGCTAAGGTTGAGTCAAACGAGGCCTAACTCGAGATGCAAATGATATGGTTGAGTCAAACGAGGCCCGAGTCGAGGTGCAAATGGTCAAGGTGTGTCAAACGAAGCCTGACTCGAGGCGCAAATGGTAAGGTTGAGTAAAACAAGGCCCAACTCGAGGGGTAAATGGTAAGGTTGAGTCGAATGAGGCCCAACTCAAGGCGCAAATGCTAAGGTTTAGTCGAACGAGGCCCGACTCGAGGTACAAATGATATAGTTTAGTCAATCGAGGCCCGAGTCGAGGTGCAAATGGTCAAGATGAGTCAAACGAAGCCTGACTCGAGGCGCAAATGGCAAGATTGAGTAAAACGAGGCCCGACTTGAGGCGTAAATGGTAAGGTTGAGTCGAATGAGGCCCAACTCGTGGCGCAAATGCTAAGGTTGAGTTGAACGAGGCCCGACTCGAGGCGCAAATGATAAGATTGAGTCAAACGAGGCCCAACTCGAGGCACAAATAAGAAGGTTGAGTCGAATGTGGCCCGACTCGAGGCACAAATGATATGGTTGAGTCGAACGAGGCCTGGCTCGAGGCACAAATGATAAGGTTGAGTTGAATGAGACCTAACTCAAGGCACAAATAATAAGGTTGAGCCAAATGAGGCCCGACTCGAGGCGTAAATGATATGGTTGAGACGAACGAGGCATGGCTCGAGGCACAAATGATAAGTTTGAGTCGAACGACGCTTGACTCGAGGCGCAAATGATAAGGTTTAGTTAAATGAGGCCTGACTCAAGGCACAAATGATAAGATTCAGTCGAACGAGGCCTGACTTAAGGCGTAAATGATAAGGTTGAGTCAAACGAGGCTTGACTTGAGGCGCAAATGATATGGTTAAGTGAAACGAGGCCCGACTCGAGGTGCAAATGACAAAGTTGGGTCAAATGAGGCCCGACTTGAGGCACAAATGTTATGGTTGAGTGAAACGAGGCCCAACTAGAGGAGCAAATGGTAAGGTTGAGTCAAACGAGGCCTGACTTGTTGTGCAAATGATTAGGTTGAGTCAAACAAGGCCTGACTCATGGCGCAAATGATAAGGTTGAGTCGAATAAGGCCCGACTCGAGGCGCAAATGATAAGGTTAAGTCGAATGAGGTCTGACTCGAGGCGCAAATGATAAGGTTGAGGGAAACGAGGCCGAACTGGGGCGCAAATGGTAAGCGTGAGTCAAACAATGACCGACACGAGGCACAAATTATAAGGTTGAGTCAAACGAGGCCCGCTCGAGTTACAAATGGTCAGGGTGAGTCAAATGAGGCCAGACTAGAGGAGCTATTGTTTGCGTCAAATGAGGCCCGACTAGAGGGGCAAACAAGATGGTTGAGTCAAACGAGGCCCGCCCCGAGGTGCAAAAGTTATGGTTGAGACAAACGAGGCCTGGCTCGAGGCACAAACGATAAGGTTAGTCGAACAACACTCAACCCAAGGCGCAAACGATAAGGTTGAGTTGAGCGAGGCCTGGCTCGAGGCGCAAATGATAAGGTTGAGTTGAACGAGGCCTGACTCGAGGTACAAATAATAAGGTTGAGCCAAACGAGGCCCGACTCAAGGCGCAAATGATATGGTTAAGACAAATGAGGCCTGGCTCGAGGCACAAATGATAAGGTTGAGTTGAACGAGTCCCGACTCGAGGCACAAATGATAAGGTTAAGTCAAATGAGGCCCGACTCGAGGCGCAAACAATATGGTTGAGTCAAACGAGGCCCAACTCAAGGAACAAATGATAAGGTTGAGTCAAACCAGCCCGACTAGAGGCACGAATAATAAGGTTAGTCAAATGAGCCTGCCTCGAGGTCCAAATGATATGGTTGAGTCAAACAAGGCCCGAGTCGAGGTGCAAATGGTCAAGGTTAGTCAAACGAAGCCCGACTCGAGGTGCAAATGGAAAGGTTGAGTAAACGAGGCTCGACTCGAGGTGTAAATGGTAAAGTTAAGCCGAATGAGGCCCAACTCGAGGCGCAAATGCTAAGGTTGAGTCGAACAAGGCCTGAGTCGAGGTCAAATGACATGGTTGAGTCAAATGTGGCCCGAGTCGAGGTGCAAATGGTCAAGGTAAGTCAAACGAAGCCCGATTCGAGGCGTAAATGGCAAGGTTGAGTAAACAAGGCCCGACTTGAGGCATAAATGGTAAGGTTGAGTCAAATGAGGCCCAACCCAAGGCGCAAATGATAAGGTTGAGTCAAACGTGGACCAACTCGAGGCACAAATAAGAAGGTTGAGTCGAACGTGGCTCGATTCGAGGCACAAATGATATGGTTAAGTCGAACGAGGCCTGGTTTAAGGCACAAATGATAAGGTTGAGTTGAATGAGGCCCGACTCGAGGTACAAATAATAAGGTTGAGCCAAACGAGGCCCGACTCGAGGCGCAAATGATATGGTTGAGACAAACGAGGCCTGGCTCGAGGCATAAATTATAAGGTTGAATCGAACAACGCTCGACTCAAGGCGCAATTGATAAGGTTGAGTTGAATGAGGCCTGACTTGAGGTGCAAATGATATGGTTAAGTGAAATGAGGCCCGACTTGAGGTGCAAATGATAAGGTTGGGTCAAACGAGGCCCGACTCGAGGCGCAAATGATATGGTTGAGTGAAACGAGGCACAACTAGAGGAGCAAATGGAAAGGTTTTAGTCAAACGAGGCTCGACTCGTGGCGCAAATGATAAGGTTGAGTCAAACGAGGCTTGACTCAAGGCACAAATGATAAGGTTGAGTCGAACGAGGCCCGACTCAAGGCGCAAATGATAAGGTTGAGTCAAACGAGGCTTGAATCGAGGCACAAATGATATGGTTGAGTCGAACGAGACCCGATTCGAGGTATAAATGATAAGGTTGAGTCAAACGAACCCTGTGTCAAGGCACGAATGATAAGGTTGAGTCAAACGAGATCCAACTCGAGGCGCAAATGATAAGGTTGAACGAAACGAGGCCTGACTAGAGGCGCAAATGGTAAGGACGAGTCAAACGATGACCAACACGAGGAACAAATGAAAAGGTTGAGTCAAACGAGGCCCAACTCGAGGAGCAAATGGTCAGGGTGAGTCAAATGAGGCCCGACAAGAGGAGCTATTGTTTGCATCAAACGAGGCCTGACTCGAGGGGCAAACAAGATGGTTGAGTCAAACGAGTCCTGCCATGAGGCATAAACGATAAGGTTGAGTCAAACAAGTCTCGACTCGAGGCGCAAATGATAAGGTTAAGTCAAATGAGGCCCGACTCGAGGCGCAAACAATATGGTTGAGTCAAACAAGGCCCAACTCAAGGCACAAACGATAAGGTTGAGTGAAACCAGCCGACTCGAGGCATAAATAATAAGGTTGAGTCAAACGAGGCCCGCCTCGAGGTTTAAATGATATGGTTGAGTCAAACAAGGACCGAGTCGAGGTGCAAATGGTCAACGTGAGTCAAACGAAGCACGACTCGAGGCGCAAATGGTAAGGTTGAGTAAAACGAGGCCTGACTCGAGGCATAAATGGTAAGGTTGAGCCAAACGAGGCCCGACTCGAGGTGCAAATCATATGGTTGTGTCAAACGAGGCCTGAGTTGTGGTGCAAATGGTTAAGGTGAGTTAAACGAAGCCCGACTTGAGGCGCAAATGGTAAGGTTGAATAAAATGAGGCCTGCCTTGAGGCGCAAATGGTAAGGTTGAGTCGAATAAGGCCCAACTCGAGGCACAAATGCTAAGGTTAAGTCGAATGAGGTCTGACTCAAGGCGCAAATGATAAGGTTGAGTCAAATGAGGCCCGACTAGAGGCACAAATGGTAAGGGAGAGTTAAACGAGGCCTGATCCGAGGCACAAATGATATGGTTGAGTCAAATGTGGCCCGACTCGAGGCGCAAATGGTCAGGTTGAGTGAAACGAAGCCCAACTCGAGGCGCAAATGGTAAGGTTGAGTAAAACGAGGCCCAACTTGAGGCGCAAATGATAAGGTTGAGTCCGTCGAGGCTCGACTCGAGGCACAAATAATAAGGTTAAGTCAAACGAGCCCGACACGAGGCACAAATAAGAAGGTTGACTCAAACAAGGCCTGACTCAAGGCGCAAATGATAAGGTTGAGTCAAACGAGGCCCGAATCGAGGCGCAAATGATAAGGCTGAGTCAAACGAGGCCCGACTCGAGGCGTAAATGATAAGGTTGAGTCAAACGAGGCCCAACTCGAGGCGCAAATGATATGATTGAGTGAAACGAGGCCCAACTAGAGGAGCAAATGGTAAGGGTGAGTCAAACGATTCCCGACTCGAGGCGCAAATGATAAGGTTGACTCAAACGAGGCCCGACTCGAGGCACAAATGATAAGGTTGAGCCAACGAGGCCCGACTCGAGGCACAAATGATAAGGTTGAATCAAACATGGCCTGACTCGAGGCGCAAGTGACAATGTTGAGTCGAACGAGGTCCGACTAGAGGCACAAATGATATGGTTAAGTGAAACGAGGCCCGACTCTAGGCGCAAATGATAAGGTTGAGTCAAACGAGGCTTGACTCGAGGCAGAAATGATTAGGTTAAGTCAAACGAGGCCCGACTCGAGGAACAAATATGAAGGTTGAGTCAAACAAGGCCCGACTCGAGGCACAATTGAAAAGCTTCAGTCACACAAGGCCCGGCTCAAGGCGCAAATGATAAGGTTGAGTCAAACGAGGCCCGACTAGAGGCGCAAATGGTAAGGGTGAGTCAAACAAGGCCCGACCCGAGGCACAAATGATATGGTTGAGTCAAATAAGGCCCGACTCGAAGCACAAATGGTCAAGGTGAATCAAACGAAGCCCGACTCAAGGTGCAAATGGTAAGGTTGAATAAAACGAGGCTCGACTCAAGGCGTAAATGATAAGGTTGAGTCGAACGAGGCCCGACTCGAGGCACAAATGATAAGGTTGTGTGCAACGAGGCCCGTCTCGAGGCACAAATGATAAGGTGGAGTCGAACGAGGCTCGGCTCGAGTCACAAATAATAAGGTTGAGTCAAACGAGCCCGACTCGAGGCAGAAATAATAAGGTTGAGTCAAACGAGGCCCGACTTGAGGCACAAATGAAAAGCTTGAGTCGCACGAGGCCTGGCTCGAGGCATAAATGATAAGGTTGAGTCGAACAAGGCCCGACTTAAGGCACAAATGATATGGGTGAGTCAAACGAGGCCCGACTTTAGGCACAAACAATATGGCTAAGTCAAATGAGGGCCAACTCGAGGGACAAACGATATGGTTGAGTCAAACGAAGCCTGACTCGAGGCGCAAATGGCAAGATTGAGTAAAACGAGGCCCGACTTGAGGCGTAAATGGTAAGGTTGAGTCGAATGAGGTCCAACTCGTGGCGCAAATGCTAAGGTTGAGTCAAACGAGGCCCGACTCGAGGCGCAAATGATAAGTTTGAGTCAAACGAGGCCCAACTCGAGGCACAATAAGAAGGTTGAGTCGAATGTGGCCCGACTCGAGGCACAAATGATATGGT
This sequence comes from Dicorynia guianensis, assembly GCA_037013595.1. Taxonomy (NCBI): domain Eukaryota; kingdom Viridiplantae; phylum Streptophyta; class Magnoliopsida; order Fabales; family Fabaceae; genus Dicorynia; species Dicorynia guianensis. Next base: position 19,417,470 of record JASUAB010000010.1, on the reverse strand, counting down.
TGAGTCGAACGAGGCCTGGCTCGAGGCACAAATGATAAGGTTGAGTTGAATGAGCCCTAACTCGAGGCACAAATAATAAGGTTGAGCCAAATGAGGCCCGACTCGAGGCGTAAATGATATGGTTGAGACGAACGAGGCATGGCTCGAGGCACAAATGATAAGTTTGAGTCAAACGACGCTCGACTCGAGGCGCAAATGATAAGATTGAGTTAAATGAGGCCTAACTCGAGGCACAAATGATAAGATTTAGTCGAACGAGGCCTGACTTAAGGCGTAAATGATAAGGTTGAGTCAAACGAGGCTTGACTTGAGGCACAAATGATATGGTTGGGTGAAACGAGGCCCAACTAGAGGAGCAAATGGTAAGGTTGAGTCAAACGAGGCCTGACTCATTGTGCAAATGATTAGGTTGAGTCAAACAAGGCCTGACTCATGGCGCAAATGATAAGGTTGAGTCGAATAAGGCCCGACTCGAGGCGCAAATGATAAGGTTGAGTCGAATGAGGTCTGACTCGAGGCGCAAATGATAAGGTTGAGGGAAACGAGGCCCAACTGGGGCGCAAATGGTAAGCGTGAGTCAAACAATGACCGACACGAGGCTCAAATTATAAGGTTGAGTCAAACGAGGCCCGCTCGAGTTACAAATGGTCAGGGTGAGTCAAATGAGGCCAGACTAGAGGAGCTATGTTTGCGTCAAATGAGGCCCGACTAGAGGGGCAAACAAGATGGTTGAGTCAAACAAGGCCCTCCCCGAGGTACAAATGTTATGGTTGAGACAAACGAGGCCTGGCTCGAGGCACAAATGATAAGGTTAGTCGAACAACACTCAACTCAAGGCGCAAACGATAAGGTTGAGTCGAGCGAGGCCTGGCTCGAGGCGCAAATGATAAGGTTGAGTTGAACGAGGCCTGACTCGAGGCGCAAATGATATGGTTGAGACAAATGAGGCCTAGCTCGAGGCACAAATGATAAGGTTGAGTTGAACGAGTCCCGACTCGAGGCACAAATGATAAGGTTAAGTCAAATGAGGCCCGACTCGAGACGCAAACAATATGGTTGAGTCAAACGAGGCCCAACTCAAGGAACAAATGATAAGGTTGAGTCAAACCAGCCCGACTAGAGGCACGAATAATAAGGTTAGTCAAACGAGCCTGCCTCGAGGTCCAAATGCTATGGTTGAGTCAAACAAGGCCCGAGTTGAGGTGCAAATGGTCAAGGTTAGTCAAATGAAGCCCGACTCGAGGCGCAAATGGAAAGGTTGAGTAAACGAGGCTTGACTCGAGGCGTAAAAGGTAAGGTTAAGCCGAATGAGGCCTGACTCGAGGCGCAAATGCTAAGGTTGAGTCGAACAAGGCCCGAGTCGAGGTGCAAATGACATGGTTGAGTCAAATGAGGCCTGAGTCGAGGTGCAAATGGTCAAGGTGAGTCAAACGAAGCCCGATTCGAGGCGTAAATGGCAAGGTTGAGTAAAACGAGGCCTGACTTGAGGCATAAATGGTAAGGTTAAGTCAAATGAGGCCCAACCCAAGGCGCAAATGATAAGGTTGAGTCAAACGAGGACCAACTCGAGGCACAAATAAGAAGGTTGAGTCGAACGTGGCTCGATTCGAGGCACAAATGATATGGTTAAGTCGAACGAGGCCTGGCTTAAGGCGCAAATGATAAGGTTGAGTTGAATGAGGCTCGACTCGAGGTACAAATAATAAGGTTGAGCCAAACGAGGCCCGACTCGAGGCACAAATGATATGGTTGAGACAAACGAGGCCTAGCTCGAGGCATAAATTATAAGGTTGAATCGAACAACGCTCGACTCAAGGCGCAATTGATAAGGTTGAGTCGAATGAGGCCTGACTTGAGGTGCAAATGATATGGTTAAGTGAAATGAGGCCCGACTTGAGGTGCAAATGATAAGATTGGGTCAAACGAGGCCCGACTCGAGGCGCAAATGATATGGTTGAGTGAAATGAGGCACAACTAGAGGAGCAAATGGAAAGGTTTTAGTCAAACGAGGCTCGACTCGTGGCGCAAATGATAAGGTTGAGTCAAACGAGGCTTGACTCAAGGCACAAATGATAAGGTTGAGTCGAACGAGGCCCGACTCAAGGCGCAAATGATAAGGTTGAGTCAAACGAGGCTTGAATCGAGGCGCAAATGATATGGTTGAGTCGAACGAGACCCGATTCGAGGCATAAATGATAAGGTTGAGTCAAACAAACCCTGTGTCAAGGCACGAATGATAAGGTTGAGTCAAACGAGATCCAACTCGAGGCGCAAATGATAAGGTTGAACGAAACGAGGCCTGACTAGAGGCGCAAATGGTAAGGGTGAGTCAAACGATGACCAACACGAAGCACAAATGAAAAGGTTGAGTCAAACGAGGCCCAACTCAAGAAGCAAATGGTCAGGGTGAGTCAAATGAGGCCCGACTAGAGGAACTATTGTTTGCATCAAACGAGGCCTGACTCGAGGGGCAAACAAGATGGTTGAGTCAAACGAGTCCCGCCATGAGGCACAAACGATAAGGTTGAGTCCAACAAGTCTCGACTCGAGGCACAAATGATAAGGTTAAGACAAACGAGGCCCAACTCGAGGCGCAAACAATATGGTTGAGTCAAACGAGGCCCAACTCAAGGCACAAACGATAAGGTTGTGTCAAACCAGCCGACTCGAGGCATAAATAATAAGGTTGAGTCAAACGAGGCCCGCCTCGAGGTTTAAATGATATGGTTGAGTCAAACGAGGACCGAGTCGAGGTGCAAATGGTCAACGTGAGTCAAACGAAGCACGACTCGAGGCGCAAATGGTAAGGTTGAGTAAAATGAGGCCTGACTCGAGGCATAAATGGTAAGGTTGAGCCAAACGAGGCCCGACTCGAGGTGCAAATCATATGGTTGTGTCAAACGAGGCCTGAGTTGTGGTGCAAATGGTTAAGGTGAGTTAAACGAAGCCCGACTTGAGGTGCAAATGGTAAGGTTGAATAAAATAAGGCCTGCCTTGAGGCGCAAATGGTAAGGTTGAGTCGAATGAGGCCCAACTCGAGGCGCAAATGCTAAGGTTAAGTCGAACGAGGTCTGACTCAAGGCACAAATGATAAGGTTGAGTCAAATAAGGCCCGACAAGAGGCACAAATGGTAAGGGTGAGTTAAACGAGGCCTGATCCGAGGCACAAAGATATGGTTGAGTCAAATGAGGCCCGACTCGAGGCGCAAATGGTCAGGTTGAGTGAAACGAAGCCCAACTCGAGGCGCAAATGGTAAGGTTGAGTAAAACGAGGCCCAACTTGAGGCGCAAATGATAAGGTTGAGTCCGTCGAGGCTCGACTCGAGGCACAAATAATAAGGTTGAGTCAAATGAGCCCGACACGAGGCACAAATAAGAAGGTTGACTCAAGCAAGGCCCGACTCAAGGTGCAAATGATAAGGTTGAGTCAAACGAGGCCCGAATCGAGGCGCAAATGATAAGGCTGAGTCAAACGAGGCCCGACTCGAGGCGTAAATGATAAGGTTGAGTCAAACGAGGCCCAACTCGAGGCGCAAATGATATGATTGAGTGAAACGAGGCCCAACTAGAGGAGCAAATGGTAAGGGTGAGTCAAACGATTCCCGACTCGAGGCGCAAATGATAAGGTTGACTCAAACGAGGCCCGACTCGAGGCACAAATGATAAGGTTAAGCCAACGAGGCCCGACTCGAGGCACAAATGATAAGGTTGAATCAAACATGGCCCGACTCGAGGCGCAAGTGACAATGTTGAGTCGAACGAGGTCCGACTAGAGGCACAAATGATATGGTTAAGTGAAACGAGGCCCGACTCTAGGCGCAAATGATAAGGTTGAGTCAAACGAGGCCCGACTCGAGGCAGAAATGATTAGGTTAAGTCAAACGAGGCCCGACTCGAGGCACAAATATGAAGGTTGAGTTAAACAAGGCCCGACTCGAGGCACAAATGAAAAGCTTCAGTCACACAAGGCCCGGCTCGAGGCGCAAATGATAAGGTTGAGTCAAACGAGGCCCGACTAGAGGCGCAAATGGTAAGGGTGAGTCAAACAAAGCCCGACCCAAGGCACAAATGATATGGTTGAGTCAAATAAGGCCCGACTCGAAGCACAAATGGTCAGGGTGAATCAAACGAAGCCCGACTCAAGGTGCAAATGGTAAGGTTGAATAAAACGAGGCTCGACTCAAGGCGTAAATGATAAGGTTGAGTCGAACGAGGCCCGACTCGAGGCACAAATGATAAGGTTGTGTGCAACGAGGCCCGTCTCGAGGCACAAATGATAAGGTGGAGTCGAACGAGGCTCGGCTCGAGTCACAAATAATAAGGTTGAGTCAAACGAGCCCGACTCGAGGCAGAAATAATTAGGTTGAGTCAAACAAGGCCCGACTTGAGGCACAAATGAAAAGCTTGAGTCGCACGAGGCCTGGCTCAAGGCACAAATGATAAGGTTGAGTCGAACAAGGCCCGACTTAAGGCACAAATGATATGGGTGAGTCAAATGAGGCCCGACTTTAGGCACAAACAATATGGCTGAGTCAAATGAGGGCCGACTCGAGGGACAAACAATATGGTTGAGTCAAACGAGGCCCGCCTCAAGGCACAAATGATAAGGTTGAGTCAAATGAATCCTGACTAGAGGCGCAAATGATAAGGTTAAGTCAAACGAGGCCCGCATTGAGGTGTAAACAATATGGTTGAGTCAAACGAGGCCTAACTCAAGGTACATACGATAACATTGAGACAACAGAGGCCCGCCTCGAGGTGCAAATGATATGGTTGAGTCAAACGAGGCCCGAGTAGAGGCTAAATGGTTAGGGTGAGTCAAACGAAGCCCGACTTGAGGCACAAATGGCAAGCTTAAGTTAAACGAGTCCCAACTCGAGCCACAAATAAGAAGGATGAGTCAAACGTGGCCCGACTTGAGGCACAAATGATATGGTTGAGTCGAACATTGCCTTGATCGAGGCACAAATGATAAGGTTGAGTCGATCGAGGTATGGCTCGAGGCGTAAATGATAAAGTTGAGTGAAACGAAGCTTGTCTCGAGGCGCAAATGATAATGTTGAGTCGAACGAGGCACGACTCGAGGCGCAAATGATAAGGTTGAGTCAAACGAGGCCTGACTCAAGGTGCAAATGATAAGGTTTAGTCGAACGAGGCCCGACTCGAGGAACAAATGATAAGGTTAAGTAAACGAGTCCTAACTCAAGGTGCAAATGATATGGTTAAGTCAAACGAGTCCCAACTCAAGGCACAAATGGTAAGGTTGTGTCTAACGAGGCCCGAGTCGAGACGCAAATGGTAAGGTTGTGTCGAACGAGGCCCGACTCAAGGCGCAAATGGTAAGGTTGAATTGAACGAGGCGTAACTCGAGGCACAAGTGATAAGGTTGAGTCAAACGAGGCCCAACTCGAGGTGCAAATGATAAGGTTGAGTCAAACGAGGCCTAACTCCAGGCGCAAATGATATGGGTGAGTCAAACAAGACCCGGCTTGAGGCATAAATGGTAAGGGTGAGTTGAACGAGTCGCAACAAGACACAAATGATAAGGTTGAGTCGAACGAGGCCCGACTCGAGGCACAAATAATAAGGATGAGTCAAACGAGTCCCGGTTCGACGTTCAAATAATATGGTTGAGTCAAATAAGGCCCGACTCGAGGTGCAGATGATAAGGTTGAATCCAATGAGGCTAGACTTGAGGCGCAAATGATAACGTTGAGTCAAACGAGGCCCGACTCAAGGCACAAATAATATGGTTGAGTCAGACGAGCCCGACTCGAGGCACAAATAATAAGGGTGAGTCAAACGAAGCCCGACTCCAGGCGCAAATGATAAGGTTGAATCATGTGAGCCCTGACTCAAGACGCAAATGGTAAGGTTGAGTTGAACAAGGATCGACTCGAGGCACAAATGATATGGGTAAGTCGAACGAGGCCCAACACGAGGCACAAATGATAAGGTTGAGTCAAACGAGGCCTGACTCGAGGCACAAATGATAAGGTTGACTTAAACGAGGCCTGACTCATGGCGTAAATGGTAAGGTGGAGTCCAACAAGGCCTGACTCGAGACACAAAAGATTTGGGTGAGTCAAACGAGGCCCTACTCGAGGCATAAATGGTAAGTCTGAGTCGAATAAGGCCCGACTCGAGACACAAAAGATATGGGTGAGTCAAACGAGACCCTACTCGAGGCGTAAATGGTAAGGGTAAGTTGAACAAGGCACAACATGAGGCACAAATGATAAGGTTGAGTCCAACGTGGCCCGACTTGAGGTGCAAATGATAAGGTTGAGTCAAACGAGGCTTGACTAAAGGCACAAATGGTAAAGGTGAGTCAAACGAAGCCTGCCCAGAGGCACAAATGTTATGGTTGAGTCAAATGAGGCACGACTCAAGGCACAAATGGTCAGGGTGAGTCAAACAAAGACTGACTCGAGGTGCAAAAGGTAAGGTTGAGTAAAACGAGGTATGACTCAATGCGCAAATTATGAGGTTGAGTCGAACGAGGCCCGACTCGAGGCTCAAATGATAAGGTTGAGTCAAATGAGACCCAACTCGAGGCACAAATGAAAAGGTTGAGTCGAACGAGGTTTGACTCGAGGCACAATTAATAAGGTTGAGTCAAACGAGCCTGACTCGAGGCACAAATAATAAGGTTGAGTCAAACGAGGCTCGACTCGAGGTGCAAATGATAAGATTGAGTCGAACGAGGCCTGACTCGAAGCGTAAATGATAAGGTTGAGTCAAACAAGTCCCAACTCGAGATGCAAATGGTAAGGTTGGGTCGAACGAGGCTCGACTCAAGGCGCAAATGATATGGGTAAGTCAAACGAGTCCCGACTCGAGGCACAAATAATATGGTTGAGTCAGACGAGCCCGACTCGAGGCTCAAATAACAAGGTTGAGTCAAACGAAGCCTGACTCGAGCCGCAAATGATAAGGTTGAATCAAGTGAGCCCTGGCTCGAGACGCAAATGGTAAGGTTGAGTCGAACGAGGATCGACTCGAGGCACAAATGATATGGGTGAGTCGAGCGAGGCCCAACACGAGGCACAAATGATAAGGTTGAGTCAAACGAGGTCTGACTCGAGGCACAAATGATAAGGTTGACTTAAACGAGGCCTGACTCGAGCCGTAAATGGTAAGGTGGAGTCCAACAAGGCCTGACTCGAGACACAAAAGATTTGGGTGAGTCAAACGAGGCCCTACTCGAGGCGTAAATGGTAAGTCTGAGTCGAACAAGGCCCGACTCGAGATGCAAAAGATATGGGTGAGTCAAACGAGACCCTACTCGAGGCGTAAATGGTAAGGGTAAGTTGAACAAGGCACAATACGAGGCACAAATGATAAGGTTGAGTTAAACAAGGCCTGACTAGAGGCACAAATGATAAGGCTGAGTCAAACGAGGACCGACTCGAGGTGCAAATGATAAGGTTGAGTCCAACATGGCCCGACTTGAGGTGCAAATGATAAGCTTGAGTAGGCACAAATGGTAAAGGTGAGTCAAACGAAGCCTGCTCAGAGGCACAAATGTTATGGTTGAGTCAAATGAGGCACGACTCAAGGCGCAAATGGTCAGGGTGAGTCAAACGAAGACCGACTCGAGGTGCAAAAGGTAAGGTTGAGAAAAATGAGGCATGACTCAATGCGCAAATTATGAGGTTGAGTCGAATGAGGCCCGACTCGAGGCACAAATGATAAGGTTGAGTCAAAAGAGACCCGACTCGAGGCACAAATGAAAAGGTTGAGTCGAACGAGGTTCGACTCGAGGCACAATTAATAAGGTTGAGTCAAACGAGCCTAACTCGAGGCATAAATAATAAGGTTGAGTCAAACGAGGCTCGACTCGAGGTGCAAATGATAAGGTTGAGTCGAACGAGGCCCGTCTCGAAGAGCAAATGATAAGGTTGAGTCAAACAAGTCCCAACTCGAGATGCAAATGGTAAGGTTGAGTCGAACGAGGCTCGACTCAAGGCGCAAATGATATGGGTAAGTCAAACGAGTCCCGACTCGAGGCGTAAATTGTAAGGGTGAGTTGAACGAGGCCCAACATGAGGCAGAAATGATAAGGTTGAGTCAAACAAGGCTCAACTCGAGGTGCAAATGAGAAGGTTGAGTCGAACGAGGCCCGACTCGAGGCATAAATGGTTAGGGTAAGTTAAACGAGGGCCGACTGAAGGCGCAAATGATAAGGTTGAGTTGAACGAGGCCCGACTCGAGGCGCAAATGATAAGGTTAAGTCAAACGAGGCCTAACTCGAGACAGAAATGATAAGGTTGAGTCAAATGAGGCCTGACTCGTGGCACAAATTGTAAGGTTGTGTCAAACGAGGCCTGGATCGAGACACAAATGGTATGATTGTATCGAACGAGGCCCGACTCAAAGGCCAAATAATAAGGTTGAGTCAAACAAAGCCCGACTTGAGGCGCAAATGATAAGGTTGAGTCGAACGAGGCCTAACTCAAGGCACAATCTATAAGGTTGAGTCAAAGAGGCCCGACTCGAGGCGCAAATGATAAGGTTGAGTCGAACGAGGCCCGACTCGAGACGCAAATGGTAAGCTTGAGTCGAACGAGGCCAGACTCGAGGCGCAAATGATATGGGTGAGTCAAAAGAGGCCCGGCTTGAGGCGTAAATGGTAAGGTTGAGTTAAACGAGCCACAACACGATGCACAAATGATAAGGTTGAGTCAAACGAGGCCCAACTCGAGTCGTAAATGATAAGATTGAGTCAAACGAGGCCCGACTCGAGGCACAAATGATAAGGTTGAGTCGAATGAGGCCTGACTCGAGGCACAAATGGTAAGGTTGAGTCAAGCGAGGCCCGGCTCGAGGCGCAAATGATATGGTTGAGTCAAACGAGGCTTGACCCGAGGTGCAAATGATATGGTTGAATCGAACGAGGCCTAGCTCGAGGCGCAAATGATAAGGTTGAGTCAAACGAGGCCCAACTCAAGGCACTCATGATATGGTTGAGCAAAATGAGGCCCTGCTCGAGGCGTAAATGGTAAGGGTGAGTTAAATGAGACCTGACTCAAGGCACAAATGATATGGTTAAGTAAAACGAGGCCCAACTCGAGGCGCAAATGACAAGGTTGAGTGGAACGAGGCCCTACTCCAGGCGCAAATGATATGGGTGAGTCAAACGAGGCCTGGGTCAAGGCATAAATGGTAAGGTTGAGTTGAATGAGCCGCAACACGAGGCACAAATGATAAGGTTGAGTCAAATGAGACCCCAGTCAAGGCACAAATGATAAGGTTGAGTCGAACGAGGCCCGACTTGAGGCACAAATGATAAGGATGAGTCAAACGAGTCCTGGTTCGAGGTGCAAATGATATGGTTGAGTCAAACGAGGCCAACTCGAGGTGCAAATGAGAAGGTTAAGTCAAACAAGGTCCAACTCAAGGCACTCATGATATGGTTGAGTCAAACGAGGCCCGACTCAAGGCGCAAATGGCAAGGGTGAGTCAAATGAGGCCCGACTCAAGGCACCAATGATATGGTTGAGTAAAACGAGACGTGACTCGAGGGCCAAATGATAAGGTTGAGTCAAACGAAGCTCGTCTTGACACGTAAATGATAAGGTTGAGTCAAACGAGGCCCACCTCGAGTTGTAAATGATATGGTTGAGTCAAACAAGGCCCAACTTGGGGCATAAACGATACAGTTGAGTCAAACCAGCCAGACTCAAGGAACAAATAATAAGGTTGAGCTGAATGAGGCCTGCCTTGAGGTGTAAATGATATGGTTGAGTGAAATGAGGCCCGACTAGAGGTGCAAATGGTAAGATTAAGTCAAACGAGGACCGACACGAGGCACAAATGATATGGTTGAGTCAAACGAGGCCCAAGTCAAGGTGCAAATGGTCAGGGTGAGTCAAACGAAGCCCGACTCGAGGAGCAAATGGTAAGGTTGAGTAAAATGAGGCCCGACTCGAGATGCAAATGATAAGGTTGAGTCAAATGAGGCCTGACTTGAGGCACAAAAGATACAGGTGAGTCAAATAGGCCCTACTCGAGGCGTAAATGGTAAGGGTGAGTTGAGCGATCCCCAACACGAGGCATAAATGATAAGGTTAAGTTAAACGAGGCCTGACTCGAGGCACAAATAATAAGGCTGAGACAAACGAGGCTCGACTCAAGGGGCAAGTGATAAGGTTTAGTCCAACGCGGCTCGACTTGAGGCGCAAATGATAAGGTTGAGTCAAACGAGGCCCGACTAGAGGCACAAATGGTAAGAGTGAGTCAAACGAGGCCCGCCCAGAGGTACAAATGTTATGGTTGAGTCAAATGAGGCATGACTCGAGGCGCAAATGATTAGGGTGAGTCAAATGAAGCCCGACTTGAGGTGCAAATGGTAAGGTTGAGTAAAACAAGGCATGACTCGATGCACAAATTGTAAGGTTAAGTCGAACGAGGCCCGACTCGAGGCACAAATGATAAGGTTGAGTCAAACGAATCCCGACTCGGGGAACAAATGAAAAAGTTGAGTCAAATGAGCCTGCCTCGGGGCACAAATAATAAGGTTGAGTCAAACGAGGCTCGACTCGAGGTGCAAATGATAAGGTTGAGTCAAACAAGGCTCGACTCGAGGTGCAAATGATAAGGTTGAGTCAAACGAGGCCCATTTTGAGGCACAAATGATATGGTTGATTCGAACGAGGCCCGACTCGAGGTGCAAATGATAAGGTTGAATTGAACGAGGCCCAACTCGAGGCACAAATGATAAGGTTGAGTCAAACGAGGCCTAACTCAAGGCACTCATGATATGGTTGAGCACAACGAGGCCTGGATCGAGGCGCAAATGGTAAGGGTGAATTAAATGAGGCTCGACTCAAGGCACAAATGATATGGTTGAGTAAAACGAGGCCCGACTCGATGGGCAAATTATAAGGTTGAGTTAAGCGAACCCTGACTCGAGATGCAAATGGTAAGGTTGAGTCGAATGAGGCCTGACACGAGGCGCAAATGATATGGGTAAGTCAAACGAGGCCAAACACGAGGCACAAATGATAAGGTTGAGTCAAACAAGGCCCGACTCGAGCCACGAATGATAAGGTTAAGTTAAACGAGGCCCAACTCGAGGCGTAAATGGTAAGGGTGAGTTAAACGAGGCCTGACTTAAGGCGCAAATGATAAGGTTGAGTCGAACAAGGCCCGACTCGAGGTGCAATTGATAAGGTTGAGTCAAACGAAGCCCATCTAGAGGCGCAAATGATAAGGTTGAGTCAAACGAGGCCTGACTCGTGGCGCAAATGGTAAGGTTGTGTCAAACGAGGCCCGACTCGAGACGCAAATGGTATGATTGTGTCGAACGAGGCCCGACTTGAGGGGCAAATGATAAGGTTGAGTTAAACGAAGCCCGACTTGAGGCACAAATGATAAGGTTGAGTCGAACGAGGCCTAACTCGAGGCATAAACGATAAGGTTGAGTCAAAGAGGGCCAACTCAAGGCATAAATGATAAGGTTGAGTCGAACGAGGCCCGACTCGAAATGCAAACGGTAAGGTTGAGTCAAACGAGGATAGACTCGAGGTGCAAATGATATGGGTGAGTCAAACAATGCCTGGCTCGAGGTGTAAATGGTAAGGTGGGGTTGAACGAGCCGCAACACGAGGCACAAATGATAAGGTTGAGTCAAATGAGGCCCGACTCGAGGCGTAAATGGTAAGGTTGAGTCAAACAGATCCTGACTCGAGGCACAAATGATAAGGTTAAGTCGAACGAGGCTTGACTCGAGGCACAAATGATAAGGTTAAGTCAAACGAGGCCCTCGAGGAGCAAATGATATGGTTGAGTCGAACGAGGCCTGACTCGAGGTGCAAATGGTATGGTTGAATCAAACAAGGCCCGACTCGAGGCACAAATGATAAGGTTGAGTTAAACAAGCCTAACTCAAGGCACTCATGATATGGTTGAGCAAAAGGAGGCCCGGTTCGAGGTGCAAATGGGAAGGGTGAGTTAAATAAGGCCCAACTCAAGGCACAAATGATAAGGTTGAGTCGAACGAGGCCCGACTCGAGGCGCAAATGATATGGTTGAGTTGAATGAGGTCCGACTCGAGGTGCAAATGATAAGGTTGAATTGAACGAGGCCCAACTCGAGGTGCAAATGGTAAGGTTGAGTCAAACGAAGCCCAACTCAAGGCACTCATGATATGGTTGAGCAAAAGGAGGCCCGGCTCGAGGCGCAAATGGGACTGGTGAGTTAAATGAGGCCTGACCTGAGGTGCAAATGATAAGGTTGAGTCAAACGAGGCCTGACACGAGGCACAAATAATAAGGTTGAGTCAAACGAGCATTAACTTGAGATGCAAATGGTAAGGTTGAGTTGAACAAGGCTTGACTTAAGGCGCAAATGATATGGGTAAGTCAAACGATGCCCGACTCGAGGCGTAAATGGTAAGGGTGAGTTGAACGAGGCCCAACACGAGGCACATATGATAAGGTTGAGTCAAACGAGGCCCGACTCAAGGCATGAATGATAAGGTTAAGTTAAACGAGGCCCGACTCGAGGCGTAAATGGTAAGGGTGAGTTAAACGAGGCCCGACTCAAGGCGCAAATGATAAGGTTGAGTCAAACGAGGCCTAACTCATGGCGCAAATGATAAGGTTGAGTCAAACCAGGCCCGACTCAATGCGCAAATGGTATGGTTGTGTAGAACGAGGCCCGACTCGAGGGGCAAATGATAAGGTTTAGTCAAACAAAGCCTGACTTGAGGCACAAATGATAAGGTTGAGTCAAACAAAGCCTAACTCGAGGCACAAACAATAAGGTTAAGTCAAAGAGGCCCAACTCGAGGCGCAAATGATAAGGTTGAGTCGAACGAGACCTGACTCGAGACGCAAACGGTAAGGTTGAGTAAAACAAGGCTAGACTCGAGGCGCAAATGATATGGGTGAGTCAAACGAGGCCAGCTCAAGGCTTAAGTGGTAAGGTTGAGTTAAACGAGCCGCAACATGAGGCACAAATGATAAGGTTGAGTCAAACGAGACCCGACTCGAGGCACAAATTATAAGGTTGAGTCGAACGAGGCCTGACTCGAGGCACAAATGATAAGGATGAGTCAAACGAGTCCTGGTTTGAGGTGCAAATGATATGGTTGAGTCAAACAAGGCCTAACTCGAGGCGCAAATGAGAAGGTTGAGTCAAATGAGGCCTAACTCAAGGCACTCATGATATGGTTGAGTCAAACGAGGCCTAGCTCGAGGCGCAAATGGCAAGGGTGAGTGAAATGAGGCCCGACTCAAGTCACCAATGATATGGTTGAGTAAAACGAGGTGCGACTCGAGGGCCAAATGATAAGGTTGAGTTAAACGAAGCCCGTCTTGACGCGCAAATGATAAGGATGAGTCAAATGAGGCCCACCTCGAGGTGTAAATGATATAGTTGAGTCAAACGAGGCCCAACTTGGGGAACAAACGATACGGTTGAGTCAAACCAGCCTGACTCAAGGAACAAATAATAAGGTTGAGTTGAACAAGGCCCGCCTTGAGGCGCAAATGATATGGTTGATTGAAACGAGGCCCAACTAGAGGTGCAAATGGTAAGGTTGAGTTAAACGAGGACCGACACGAGGCACAAATGATATGGTTGAGTCAAATGAGGCCCAAGTCGAGGTGCAAATGGTCAGGGTGAGTCAAACAAAGCCCGACTCGAGGCACAAATGGTAAGGTTGAGTAAAATGAGGCCCGACTCGAGGTGCAAATTATAAGGTTGACTCGAACGAGGCCTACCTCGAGGTACAAATGATAAGGTTGAGTCAACTGAGGCCCGACTCGAGCCACAAATGATAAACTTGAGTCGAAAGAGGCCCAACTTGAGTCACAAATGATAAGGTTGAGTTAATTGAGGCTCGACTCAAGGCGCAAATGATATGGTTGAGTCAAACGAAGCCCGACTAGAGGCACAAAAGGTAAGGGTGAATCAAATGAGCCCCAACCCTAGGCACAAATGATATGGTTGAGTCAAACGAGGTATGACTCGAGGCGCAAATGGTCAGGTTTAGTCAAACGAAGCCCGACTTGAGGCACAAATGGTAAGGTTGAGTAAAATGAGGCCCGACTCGAGGCACAAATGATAAGGTTAAGTCAAACGAGGCCTGATTCCAGGGACAAATGGTAAGGGTGAGTAGAATGACTCCCAACACGAGGCACAAATGATAAGGTTAAGTGAAACGAGGCCTGACTCGAGGCACAAATGATAAGGATGAGTCAAACGAGGCCCAGCTCGAGGGGGAAATGATAAGGTTGAGTCCAACGTGGCCCGACTTGAGGCGTAAATGATAAGGTTGAGTCAAATGAGGCCCGACTAGAGGCACAAATGGTAAGGGTGAGTCAAATGAGGCCCGCCCAAAGGTACAAATGTTATGCTTGAGTCAAATGAGGCACGACTCGAGGCGCAAATGGTCAGGGTGAGTCAAACGAAGCCCGACTTGAGGTGCAAATGGTAAGGTAGAGTAAAATGAGGTATGACTCGATGCGCAAAATATAAGGTTGAGTCGAACGAGGCCCGACTCGAGGCACAAATGATAAGGTTGAGTCAAACGAGGCCCAACTCAGGGAACAAATGAAAAGGTTGAGTCGAACGAGGTTCGACTCGAGGCATAATTAATAAGGTTCGACTCGGGGAACAAATGGTAAGGTTGAGTCAAACGAGCCTGACTCGAGGCACAAATAATAAGGTTGAGTCAAACGAGGCTCGACTCGAGGTGCAAATGATAAGGTTGAGTCGAACGAGGCCCGACTCGAGGCACAAATGATAAGGTTGACTCAAACGAGGCCTAACTCAAGGCACAAATAATAAGGTCAAGTCAAACAATCCTGACTCGAGGCACAAATAATAAGGTTGAGTCAAACGAGGCCCAACTCGAGGCGCAAATAACAAGGGTGAGTGAAACGAGGCCCGACTTGAGGCGCAAATGATAAGGTTGAGTCAAACGAGCTCCGATTCGAGACGTAAATGGCAAGGTTGAGTCGAATGAGGCTCGATTCGAGGCGCAAATGATATGGGTCAGCCAAACGAGGCCCGACTCGAGGCACGAATGATAAGGTTAAGTTAAACGAGTCCTGACTCGAGGCGTAAATGGTAAGGGTGACTTAAACAAGGCCCGACTCAAGGCACAAATGATAAGGTTGAGTCAAACGAGGCCCGACTCGAGGCGCAAATGATAAGGTTGAGTCAAACAAGGCCCGACTCAAGGCACAAATGATAAGGTTGTGTCAAACAAGGCCTGACTCGTAGCGCAAATGGTAAGGTTATGTCAAACGAGGCCCGACTCAAGACGCAAATGGTATGGTTGTGTTGAATGAGGCCCGACTCGAGGGGCAAATGATAAGGTTGAGTCAAACGAAGCCCGACTTAAGGCTCAAATATTAAGGTTGAGTCAAACAAGGCCTAACTCGAGGCACATACGATAAAGCTGAGTCAAACGAGGCCCGACTCGAGGGGCAAATGATAAGCTTGAGTCCAACGTGGCCCGACTTGAGGCACAAATGATAAGGTTAAGTCAAACAAGGCCCAACTAGAGACACAAATGGTAAGGGTGAGTCAAACGAGTCCCGCCCAGAGGTACAAATGTTATGCTTGAGTCAAATGAGGCACGATTCGAGGCGCAAATGGTCAGGGTGAGTCAAATGAAGCCCGCCCGACTTGAGGTGCAAATGGTAAGGTTGAGTAAAATGAGGCATGACTCGATGTGCAAATTATAAGGTTGAGTCAAACGAGGCCCGACTCGAGGTACAAAAGATAAGGTTGAGTCAAACGAGGCCCAACTCGGGGAACAAATGAAAAGGTTGAGTCGAACGAGGTTCGACTCGAGGCACAATTAATAAGGTTCGACTCGGGGAACAAATGGTAAGGTTGAGTCAAATGAGCCAGACTCGAGGCACAGATAATAAGGTTGAGTCAAACGAGGCTCGACTCGAGGTGCAAATGATAAGGTTGAATCAAACGAGGCCCGACTCGAGGCACAAATGATAAGGTTGAGTCAAACGAGGCCTGACTCAAGGCACAAATAATAAGGTTGAGTCAAACAAGCCCGACTCGAGGCACAAATAATAAGGTTGAGTCAAACGAGGCCCGACTCGAGGTGTAAATAACAAGGGTGAGTGAAACGAGGCCTGACTCGAGGCACAAATGATAAGGTTGAGTCAAACGAGCTCCGACTTAAGACGCAAATGGTAAGGTTGAGTTGAACGAGACTCGACTCGAGGGGCAAATGATATGGGTGAGTCAAACGAGGCCCGACTCAAGGCGAAAATGGTAAGGGTGAGTTGAATGAGGCCCAACACAAGGCACAAATGATAAGGTTGAGTCAAATGAGGCCTGACTCGAGGCACGAATGATAAGGATAAGTTAAACGAGGCCCGACTCAAGGCATAAATGGTAAGGGTAGGTTAAACGAGGCCTGACTCAAGGCGCAAATGCTAAGGTTTAGTCAAATGAGGCCCGACTCAAGGTGCAAATAATAAGGTTGAGTCAAACGAGGCCTGACTCATGGCACAAATGGTAAGGTTGTGTCAAGCGAGGCCCGACTCAAGATGCAAATGGTATGGTTGTGTTGAATGAGGCCCAACTCGAGGGGTAATTGATAAGGTTGAGTCAAACGAAGCCCAACTTAAGGTTCAAATATTAAGGTTGAGTCAAACAAGGCCTAACTCGAGGCACAAACGATAAAGCTGAGTCAAACGAGGCCCGACTCAAGGGGCAAATGATAAGGTTGAGTCCAACGTGGCCCGACTTGAGGCGCAAATGATAACGTTAAGTCAAACAAGGCCCAACTAGAGGCACAAATGGTAAGGGTGAGTCAAATGAGGCCTGCCCAGAGGTACAAATGTTATGCTTGAGTCAAATGAGGCACGATTCGAGGCGCAAATGGTCAGGGTGAGTCAAACGAAGCCCGCCTGACTTGAGGTGTAAATGGTAAGGTTGAGTAAAATGAGGCATGACTCGATGCGCAAATTATAAGGTTGAGTTGAACGAGGCCCGACTCGAGGCACAAATGATAAGGTTGAGTCAAACGAGGCCCAACTCGGGGAACAAATGAAACGGTTGAGTTGAACAAGGTTCGACTCGAGGCACAATTAATAAGGTTCAACTCGGGGAACAAATGATAAGGTTGAGTCAAACGAGCCTGACTCGAGGCACAAATAATAAGGTTGAGTCAAATGAGGCTTGACTCGAGGTGCAAATGAAAAGGTTGAGTCAAACGAGGCCCGACTCGAGGCGCAAATGGTAAGTTGAGTCAAACGAGGCCTGACTCAAGGCACAAATAATAAGGTTGAGTCAAACAAGCCTGACTCGAGGCACAAATAATAAGGTTGAGTCAAACGAGGCCCTACTCGAGGTGTAAATAACAAGGGTGAGAGAAACGAGGCCCGACTCGAGGCGCAAATGATAAGGTTGAGTCAAACGAGCTCCGACTCGAGATGCAAATGGTAAGGTTGAGTCGAACAAGGCTCGACTCGAGGCGCAAATGATATGGGTGAGTCAAACGAGGCCCGACTCAAGGCAAAAATGGTAAGGGTGAGTTGAATGAGGCCCAACATGAGGCACAATGATAAGGTTGAGTCAAACGAGGCCTGACTCGAGGAACGAATGATAAGGTTAAGTTAAACAGGGCCCGACTCAAGGCGTAAATGGTAAGGGTGAGTTAAACGAGGCCTGACTCAAGGCGCAAATGATCAGGTTGAGTCAAACGAGGCCCGACTCAAGGCGCAAATGCTAAGGTTGAGTCAAATGAGTCAAGGCGCAAATGATAAGGTTGAGTCAAACGAGGCCTGACTCGTGGCACAAATGGTAAGGTTGTGTCAAACGAGACCCGACTCAAGACGCAAATGGTATGGTTATGTCGAACAAGGCCCGACTCGAGGGGTAAATGATAATGTTGAGTCAAACGAAGCCCGACTTGAGGCTCAAATATTAAGGTTGAGTCAAACAAGGCCTAACTCGAGGCACAAATGATAAGGTTGAGTCAAAGAGGCCCTACTCAAGGCGCAAATGATAAGGATGAGTCGAACGAGGCTCAACTCTAGACACAAACAGTAAGGTTGAGTCGAACGAGGCCAGACTCGAGGCACAAATGATATGGGTGAGTCAAATGAGGCCCAGCTCGAGGTGTAAATGGTAAGGTTGAGTTGAACGAGCCGCAACACGAGGCAAAAATGATAAGGTTGAGTCAAATGAGGCCCGACTCGAGATGCAAATGATAAGGTTTAGTCAAACGAGACCCGACATGAGGCACAAATGATAAGGTTGAGTCAAACGAGTCTCAACTAAAGGCGCAATTGATAAGGTTGAGTTAAATGAGGCCCAACTCGAGGCGCAAATGGTAAGAGTGAGTCGAACAAGGCCCAACTCGAGATGCAAAAGATATGGGTGAGTCAAACGAGGCCCTACTCAAGGCGTAAATGGTAAGGATGAGTTGGACAAGGCCCAACACGAGGCACAAATGATAAGGTTGAGTTAAACAAGGCCTGACTCAAGGCACAAATGATAAGGCTGAGTCAAACGAGGCCCAACTCGAGGCGTAAATGATAAGGTTGAGTCCAACATGGCCCGACATGAGATGCAAATGATAAGGTTGAGTCAAACGAGGCCCGCCTAGAGGCACAAATGGTAAGGGTGAGTCAAACGAGGGCCACCTAGAGGCACAAATGTTATGGTTAAGTCAAATGAGGCACGACTTGAGGCACAAATGGTCAGGGTGAGTCAAACGGAGACCGACTCGAGGCGTAAATTGTAAGGGTGAGTTGAACAAGGCCCAATGCTTGGCACAAATGATAAGGTTCAGTTAAACGAGGCCTGACATAAGGCACAAATGATAAGGTTGAGTCAAACAAGGCCCGACTCGAGGCGCAAATGATAAGGTTGAGTCAAACAAGGCCCAACTCAGGGAACAAATAAAAAGGTTGAGTCGAACGAGGTTCGACTCGAGGCACAATTAATAAGGTTCGACTTGGGGAACAAATGGTAAGGTTGAGTCAAACGAGCCTGACTCGAGGCACAAATAATAAGGTTGAGTCAAACGAGGCTCGACTCGAGGTGCAAATGATAAGGTTGAGTCAAACGAGGCCCGACTCGAGGCGCAAATGATAAGGTTGAGTCAAACGAGGCCTGACTCAAGGCACAAATAATAAGGTTGAGTCAAACGAGGCCCGACTCGAGGTGTAAATAACAAGGGTGAGTGAAACGAGGCCCAACTTGAGGCGTAAATGATAAGGTTGAGTCAAACGAGCTCC
This sequence comes from Dicorynia guianensis, assembly GCA_037013595.1. Lineage (NCBI taxonomy): Eukaryota > Viridiplantae > Streptophyta > Magnoliopsida > Fabales > Fabaceae > Dicorynia > Dicorynia guianensis. Next base: position 19,398,232 of record JASUAB010000010.1, on the reverse strand, counting down.
AACTCGAGACGCAAATGGTAAGGTGGAGTCGAACGAGGCTCGACTCGAGGCGCAAATGATATGGGTGAGTCAAACGAGGCCCGACTCAAGGCACAAATGATAAGGTTGAGTCGAATGAGGCCCAACTCAAGACACAAATAGTAATGTTGAGTCGAACGAGGCCAGACTCGAGGCACAAATTATATGAGTGAGTCAAATGAGGCCCAGCTCGAGGCGTAAATGGTAAGGTTGAGTTGAACGAGCTGCAACACGAGGCAAAAATGATAAGGTTGAGTCAAATGAGGCCCAGCTCAAGGCGTAAATGGTAAGGTTGACTTGAACGAGATGCAACACGAGGCAAAAATGATAAGGTTGAGTCAAATGAGGCCCGACTCGAGATGCAAATGATAAGGTTGAGTCAAACGAGGCCAGACACGAGACACAAATGATAAGGTTGAGTTAAACGAGTCTCAACTAAAGCCGCAATTGATAAGGTTGAGTTAAACGAGGCCCAACTCGAGGCACAAATGGTAAGAGTGAGTCGAACAAGGCCCAACTCGAGACGCAAAAGATATGGGTGAGTCAAACGAGGCCTTACTCGAGGCGTAAATGGTAAGGGTGAGTTGAACAAGGCCCAACATGAGGCACAAATGATAAGGTTGAGTTAAACAAGGCCTGACTCGAGGCACAAATGATAAGGCTGAGTCAAACGAGGCCCGACTCGAGGCACAAATGATAAGGTTGAGTCCAACGTGGCCCGACTTGAGGCGCAAATGTTAAGGTTGAGTCAAACGAGGCCTACCTAGAGGCACAAATGGTAAGGGTGAGTCAAACGAGGCCCGCCTAGAGGCACAAATGTTATGGTTAAGTCAAATGAGGCACGACTCGAGGCACAAATGGTCAGGGTGAGTCAAACGGAGACCGACTTGAGGCGTAAATGGTAAGGGTGAGTTGAACAAGGCCCAATGCAAGGCACAAATGATAAGGTTGAGTTAAACAAGGCCTGACATAAGGCACAAATGATAAGGTTGAGTCAAACGAGGCCCGACTCGAGGCATAAATGGTTAGGGTGAGTTAAACAAGGCCCGACTCAAGGCGCAAATGATAAGGTTGAGTCGAACAAGGCCCGACTCGAGGCGCAATTGATAAGGTTGAGTCAAACAAGACCCGACTCGAGGCGCAAATGATAAGGTTGAGTCAAACGAGGCCTGACTTGTGGCGCAAATGGTAAGGTTGTGTCAAATGAGGCCCGACTCGAGACGCAAATGGTATGATTGTGTCGAACGTGGCCCGACTCGAGGGGCAAATGATAAGGTTGAGTCGAACGAGGCCCGACTCGAGGCGCAAATGATAAGGTTGAGTCAAACGAGGCCCAACTCAAAGCACTCATGATATGGTTGAGCAAAATGAGGCCTAGATCAAGGCGCAAATGGTAAGGGTGAGTCAAATGAGGCCCGACTCAAGGCACAAATGATATGGTTGAGTAAAACAAGGCCCGTCCCGATGGGCAAATTATATGGTTGAGTCAAGCGAAGCCCGACTCGAGACACAAATGGTAAGGTTGAGTCGAACGAGGCTCGACACGAGGCACAAATGATATGCATGGCTCAAACGAGGCCTGACTCGAGGTGCAAGTCATAAGTTTGAGTTGAACGTGGCCCAACGAGGCGCAAATGATAAAGTTGAGTCAAACGAGGCCCGACATGAGGCGCAAATGATAAGGTTGAGTCAAACAAGGCTCAACTCGAGGCGCAATTGATAAGGTTGAGTTAAACGAGGCCCAACTCGAGGCGCAAATGGTAAGGGTGAGTCGAACAAGGCCCGACTCGTGACGCAAAAGATATGGGTGAGTCAAATGAGGCCCTACTCGAGGCGTAAATGGTAAGGGTGAGTTGAACAAGGCCCAACACGAGGCACAAATGATAAGGTTGAGTTAAATGAGGCCTGACTCAAGGTACAAATGATAAGGCTGAGTCAAACGAGGCCTGACTCGAGGTGCAAATGATAAGGTTGAGTCCAACGTGGCCCGACTTGAGGCACAAATGATAAGGTTGAGTCAAACGAGGTATGACTAGAGGCACAAATAGTAAGGGTGAGTCAAACGAGGCCCGCCCAGAGGCATAAATGTTATGGTTAAGTCAAATGAGGCACGACTCGAGGAGCAAATGGTCAGGGTGAGTCAAATGGAGACCAACTCGAGGCGTAAATGGTAAGGGTGAGTTGAACAAGGCACAACATGAGGCACAAATGATAAGGTTGAGTTAAACGAGGCTTGGCACAAGGCACAAACGATAAGGTTGAGTCAAACGAGGCCTGACACGAGGCGCAAATGATAAGGTTGGGTCAAACGAAGCCAGACTCGAGGAACAAATGATAATGTTGAGTCGAATGAGGCCCAACTTGAGCCACAAATTATAAGGTTAAGTCAAATGAGGCTCAGCTCGAGGCACAAATGATATGGTTGAGTCGAATGAGGCCCGACTCGAGGTGCAAATGATATAGTTGAGTCGAATGAGGCCCGACTCGAGGTGCAAATGATAAGGTTGAATCGAATGAGGCCTGACTCAAGGCGCAAATGATAAGGTTGAGTGAAACGAGGCCCAACTCAAGGCACTCATGATATGGTTGAGCAAAACGAGGCCCGGATCGAGGCGCAAATGGTAAGGTTGAATCAAATGAGGCTTGACTTAAGGCAGAAATGATATGGTTAAGTAGAACGAGGCCCAACTCGATGGGCAAATTATAAGGTTGAGTTAAGTGAACCCCGACTCGAGACGCAAATGGTAAGGTTGAGTCGAACAAGGCCCGACACGAGGCGCAAATGATATGGGTAAGTCAAACGAGGCCAAACATGAGGCGCAAATGATAAGGTTGAGTCAAACGAGGCCCGACTCGAGCCATGAATGATAAGGTTAAGTTTAACGAGGCCTGACTCAAGGCGTAAATGGTAAGGGTGAGTTAAACGAGGCCCAACTCATGGCGCAAATGATAAGGAGGTGTCGAACAAGGCCCGACTCGAGGCGCAATTGATAAGGTTGAGTCAAACGAGGCCCGACTCAAGGTGCAAATGATAAGGTTGAGTCAAACGAGGCCTAACTCGTTGCGTAAATGGTAAGGTTGTGTCAAACGAGGCCCGACTTGAGACACAAATAATATGATTGTGTCGAACGAGGCCTGACTCGAGGGGCAAATGATAAGGTTGAGTCAAACGAAGCCCGACTTGAGGCGCAAATGATAAGGTTGAGTTGAGCGAGGCCTAACTCGAGGCACAAATGATAAGGTTGAGTCAAAGAGGCCCGACTCAAGTTGCAAATGATAAGGTTGAGTCAAACGAGGACTGACACAAGGCACAAATGATATGGTTGAGTCAAATGAGGCCCAAGTCGAGGCGCAAATGGTTAGGGTGAGTCAAACGAAGCCTAACTCGAAGCGCAAATGGTAAGGTTGAGTAAAATGAGGCCCGATTCAAGGCACAAATGATAAGGTTGAGTCGAACAAGGCCTGCCTCAAGGGGCAAATGATAGAGTTGAGTCAACCGAGGCCCGACTTGAGCCACAAATTATAAGCTTGAGTCAAAAAAGGCCCAACTGAAGGCACAAATAATAAGGTTGAGTCAATTAAGGCCCGACTCAAGGCGCAAATGATATGGTTGAGTCAAACGAAGCCCGACTACAGGTGCAAAAGGTCAGGGTGAATCAAACGAGCCCCGACCTGAGGCACAAATGATATGGTTGAGTCAAATGAGGCACGACTCGAGGCGCAAATGGTCAGGTTCAGTCAAACGAAGCCCCACTCAAGGCACAAAGGGTAAGGTCGAGTAAAATGAGGCCCGACTCGGGGGCAAAATGATAAGTTTAAGTCAAACGAGGCCTGACTCAAAGCACAAATGATAAGGTTGAGTCAAATAAGGCCTAACTCGAGGCACAAATAATAAGGTTGAGTCGAATGAGGCTCAACTTGAGGAACAAATGGTAAGGGTAAGTCAAACAAGGATCGATCAGAGGCACAAATGTTATGGTTGAGTCAAATGAGGCACGATTCGAGGCACAAATGGTCAGGGTGAGTCAAACGAAGCCCAACTCGAGGTGCAAATGGTAAGGTTGAGTAAAACGAGGCATGACTCGAGGCGCAAATTATAAGGTTGAGTTGAACGAGGCCCGACTCGAGGCGCAAATGTTAAGGTTAAGTCAAACGAGGCCCGCCTTGAGGCACAAACAATAAGGTTAAGTCAAACGAGCCCCGACTCGAGGCGCAAATGATAAGGTTAAGTCAAACGAGGCCCGCATTGAGGCGCAAACAATATGGTTAAGTCAAACAAGCCTGACTCGAGGCAAAAATAATAAGGTTGAGTCAAATGAGGCCTGACTCGAGGCATATATGAAAAGCTTGAGTCGCACAAGGCCAGACTCGAGGTGCAAATGATAAGGTTGAGTCAAACAAGACCCAACTCGAGGCACAAATGGTAAGGCTAAGTCAAACGAGGCCCGACTCGAGACTCAAAAGTTATGGGTGACTCAAACGAGGCCCTACTCGAGGCATAAATGGTAAGGCTGAGTTGAATGAGGCCAACATAAGGCACAAATGATATGGATGAGTTAAACGAGGTCTGACTCGAGGCACAAATGATAAGGCTGAGCCAAAGAGGCCTGACTCGAGGCGCAAATGATAAGGTTGAGTCCAACGTGGCCCGACTAGAGGCTCAAATGGTAAGGGTGAGTCAAACAAGGCCCGACCAAAGCCACAAATGTTATGCTTGAGTCCAATGAGGCACGACTCAAGGCGCAAATGGTCAGGGTGAGTCAAACGAAGCCTGACTTGAGGTGCAAATGGTAAGGTTGAGTAAAACGAGGCATGACTCGAGGCATAAATAAAAAGGTTGAGTCGAACGAGGCCCGACTTGAGGCATAAATGATAAGGTTGAGTCAAACAAGGCCCAACTCAAGGCACAAATGAAAAGGTTGAGTCGAACGAGGTTCGACTCGAGGCACAATTAATAAGGGTGAGTTAAACGAGCCTGGCTCGAGGCACAAATAATAAGGTTGAGTCAAACGAGGCTCGACTCGAGGTGCAAATGATAAGGTTGAGTCAAACGAGGCCCGACTCGAGGCACAAATGATAAGGTTGAGTAAAACGAGGCCTGACTCGTAGCGCAAATGGCAAGGTTGTGTTAAACGAGGCCCGACTCGAGATGCAAATGGTAAGGTTGTGTCGAACGAGGCCTGACTCAAGGGGCAAATGATAAGGTTAAGGCAAACGAAGCCCGACTTGAGGCACAAATGATAATGTTGAGTCGAACAAGGCTCGACTCGAGGCGCAAATGGTAAGGGTGAGTTAAACGAGGCCCGACTCTAGGAACAAATGATAAGGTTGAGTCGAACGAGGTTTGACTCGAGGCACAAATGATAAGGTTGAGTAAAACGAGGCCCGACTCGTGGCGCAAATAAAAAGGTTGAGTCAAACGAGCCCCGACTTGAGGTGCAAATGGTAAGGTTGAGTAAAACGAGGCATGACTCGAGGCACAAATTAAAAGGTTGAGTTGAACGAGGCCCGACTTGAGGCACAAATGATAAGGTTGAGTCAAACGAGGCCCGACTCGAGGTGCAAATGATAAGGTTGAGTCGAACAAGGCCCGACTCGAGGCACAAATGATAAGGTTGAGTAAAACGAGGCCTAATTCGTAGCACAAATGGTAAGGTTGTGTCGAATGAGGCCCGACTCAAGGGGCAAATGATAAGGTTGAGGCAAATGAAGCCCGGCTTGAGGCGCAAATGATAATGTTGAGTCGAACAAGGCCTAACTTAAGGCACGAACGAAAAGGTTGAGTCAAACAAGGCCCGACTCGAGGCGTAAATGGTAAGGGTGAGTTAAACGAGGTCCGACTCTAGGCGCAAATGATAAGGTTGAGTCGAACGAGGCTTGACTCGAGGCGCAAATGATAAGGTTGAGTGAAACGAGGCCCGACTCGTGGCGCAAATGAAAAGGTTGAGTCAAACGAGCCCCGACTTGAGGTGCAAATGGTAAGGTTGAGTAAAACGAGGCATGACTCGAGGCACAAATTAAAAGGTTGAGTCAAACGAGGCCCGACTTGAGGCACAAATGATAAGGTTGAGTCAAACAAGGCTCGACTCGATGTGCAAATTATAAGGTTGAGTCGAACGAGGCCCGACTCGAGGCGCAAATGATAAGGTTGACTAAAACGAGGCCTGATTCGTAGCGCAAATGGAAAGGTTGTGTCGAACGAGTCCCGACTCAAGGGCAAATGATAAGGTTGAGGCAAACAAAGCCCGACTTGAGGCGCAAATGATAATGTTGAGTCGAACAAGGCCTAACTTGAGGCACAAACGAAAAGGTTGAGTCAAACAAGGCCCGACTCGAGACGAAAACGGTAAGGGTGAGTTAAACGAGGCCCGACTCTTGGCGCAAATGATAAGGTTGAGTCGAACGAGGCTTGACTCGAGGCGCAAATGATAAGGTTGAGTGAAATGAGGCCCGACTCGTGGCACAAATGAAAAGGTTGAGTCAAACGAGCCCCGACTTGAGTTGCAAATGGTAAGGTTGAGTAAAACGAGGCTCAACTCGAGGCATAAATTAAAAGGTTGAGTCGAACGAGGCCCGACTTGAGGCACAAATGATAAGGTTGAGTCAAACGAGGCTCGACTCGAGGTGCAAATGATAAGGTTGAGTCGAACGAGGTCCGACTCGAGGCACAGATGATAAGGTTGAGTAAAACGAGGCCTGATTTGTAGTGCAAATGGTAAGGTTATGTCGAACGAGGCCCGACTCAAGGGGCAAATGATAAGGTTGAGGCAAACGAAGCCCGACTTGAGGCGCAAATGATAATGTTGAGTCGAACAAGGCCTAACTTGAGGCACAAACGAAAAGGTTGAGTCAAACAAGGCCCGACTCAAGGCGTAAATGGTAAGGGTGAGTTAAATGAGGCCCGACTCTAGGCGCAAATGATAAGGTTGAGTCGAACGAGGCTTGACTCGAGGCGCAAATGATAAGGTTCAGTGAAACGAGGCCCGACTTGTGGCGCAAATGAAAGGGTTGAGTCAAACGAGCCCAGACTTGAGACACAAATGGTAAGGTTGAGTCGAACGAGGCTCCACTCGAGGTACAAATGATATGGGTGAGTCAAACGAGGCCTGACTCGAGGCGTAAATGGTAAGGGCGAGTTAAACAAGGCCCACCACAAGGCACAAATGATAAGGTTGAGTCAAACAAGGCCCGACTCGAGGCATGAATGATAAGGTTGAGTTAAACGAGGCCCGACTCTAGGCGCAAATGATAAGGTTGACTCGAACGAGGCCCGACTCGAGCCACAAATGATAAGGTTGAGTCAAACAATGCCTGACTCGAGGCGTAAATGATAAGGTTGATTAAAACGAGGCCTGACTCATAGCACAAACGGTTAGGTTGTGTCAAACGACGCTCGACTCGAGATGAAAATGATAAGGTTGTGTCGAACGAGGCCCGAATCAAGGGGCAAATGATAAGGTTGAGTCAAACGAAGCCCGACTTGAGGCGCAAATGATAACATTGAGTCGAACGAGGCCTAACTTGAGGCACAAACGATAAGGTTGAGTCAAACAAGGCCCGGCTCGAGGTGTAAATGGTAAGGGTGAGTTACACGAGGCCGACTCTAGGCGCAAATGATAAGGTTGAGTTTAATGAGGCTTGACTCGAGGCGCAAATGATAAGGTTGAGTGAAACGAGGCCCAACTCGAGGCGCAAATCATAAGGTTGAGTTAAACAAGCCCCGACTCGAGACACAAATGTAAGGTTGAGTCGAACGGGGCTTGACTCGAGGCGCAAATGATATGGGTGAGTCAAACGAGGCCTGACTCGTGGCATAAATGGTAAGGGCAAGTTGAACGAGGCCCAACACGAGGCACAAATAATAAGGTTGAGTCAAACGAGGCCCGACTCGAGGCACAAATGATAAGGTTGAGTTAAACGAGGCCCGACTCTAGGTGCAAATGATAAGGTTGAGTCGAACGAGGCCCGACTCGAGGCACAAATGATAAGGTTGGGTCAAACAAGGCTTGACTCGAGGCGCAAATGATAAGGTTGAGTAAAACGAGGCCTGACTTGTAGCGCAAATGGTAAGGTTGTGTCAAACGAGGCCCGACTCGAGATGCAAATGGTAAGGTTGTGTCGAACGATGCCTGACTCAAGGGGCAAATGATAAGGTTGAGTTAAACGAAGCCCGACTTGAGGTGCAAATGATAACGTTGAGACGAACGTGGCCAAACTCGAGGCACAAACGATAAGGTTGAGTCAAACGAGGCTTGACTCGAGGTGTAAATGGTAATGGTGAGTTGAACGAGGCCCGATTCTAGGCACAAATGATAAGGTTGAGTCGAATGAGGCTTGACTCGAGGCGTAAATGATAAGGACGAGTGAAACAAGGCCTGACTCGAGGCGCAAATGATAAGGTTGAGTAAAACGAGACCTGACTCGTCATGCAAATGGTAAGGTTGTGTCAAACGAGGCCCGACTCGAGATGCAAATGGTAAGGTTGAGTCAAACGAGGCCCGACTCGAGATGCAAATGGTAAGGTTGTGTCAAACGAGGCCCGACTCAAGGGGCAAATGATAAGGATGAGTCAAACAAAGCCCGACTTGAGGCGCAAATGATAATGTTGAGTCGAACGAGGCCTAACTTCATGCACAAACGATAAGGTTGAGTCAAACGAGACCCGACTCGAGGCATAAATGGTAATGGTGAGTTAAACGAGGCCCGACTTTAGGCGCAAATGATAAGGTTGAGTCGAACTAGGCCCGACTCGAGGTGCAATTGATAAGGTTGAGTCAAACGAAGCCCATCTCGAGGCGCAAATGATAAGGTTGAGTCAAACGAGGCCTGACTCCTGGTGTAAATGGTATGGGTGAGTTAAACGAGGCCCGACTCTAGGCGCAAATGATAAGGTTGAGTCGAACTAGCCTTGACTCGAGGCGCAAATCATAAGGTTAAGTGAAACGAGGCCCGACTTGAGGCACAAATTATAAGGTTGAGTCAAACGAGCGTTGACTCGAGACACAAATGGTAAGGTTGAGTCGAACGAGGCTCGACTCGAGGTGCAAATGATATGGGTGAGTCAATCGAGGCCTGACTTGAGGCGTAAATGGTAAGGGTGAGTTTAACGAGGCCCAACACGAGGCACAAATGATAAGGTTGAGTCAAACGAGGCCCGACTCGAGGCACGAATGATAAGGTTGAGTTAAACGAGGCCCGACTCTAGGCGCAAATGATAAGGTTGATTCGAACGAGGCCCAACTCGAGGTACAAATGATAAGGTTGAGTCGAACGAGGCCCGACTCGAGGCGCAATTGAAAAGGTTGAGTAAAATGAGGCCAGACTCGTAGTGCAAATGATAAGGTTGTGTCAAACGAGGCCCAACTCGAGATGCAAATGGTAAGGTTGTGTCAAACAGGGCCCGACTCAAGGGGCAAATGATATGGTTGAGTCAAACGAAGCCCGACTTGAGGCGCAAATGATAATGTTAAGTCGAATAAGGCCTGACTCAAGGCGTAAATGGTAAGGGTGAGTTAAATGAGGCCCAACTCTAGGCACAAATGATAAGGTTGAGTCGAACAAGGTTTGACTCGAGGCACAAATGATAAGGTTGAGTGAAACGAGGCCCGACTCGTGGCGTAAATGAAAAGGTTGAGTCAAACGAGCCCCGACTTGAGGTGCAAATGGTAAGGTTGAGTAAAACGAGGCATCACTCGAGGCATAAATTAAAAGGTTGAGTCGAACGAGGCCTGACTTGAGGCACAAATGATAAGGTTTAGTTAAACGAGGCTCGCCTCGAGGTGCAAATGATAAGGTTGAGTCGAACGAGGCCTGACTCGAGGCGCAAATGATAAGGTTGAGTCAAACAAGGCCTGACTCGAGGCGCAAATGATAAGGTTGAGTAAAACGAGTCCTGATTCGTAGCGTAAATGGTAAGGTTGTGTCAAATGAGGCCCGACTCAAGGGGCAAATGATAAGGTTAAGGCAAACGAAGCCCGACTTGAGGCGCAAATGATAATGTTGAGTCGAACAAGGCCTAACTTGAGCACAAACAAAAAGGTTGAGTCAAACAAGGCCCGACTCGAGGCGTAAATGGTAAGGGTGAGTTAAACGAGACCCGACTCTAGGCGCAAATGATAAGGTTGAGTCGAACGAGGCTTCACTCGAGGCGCAAATGATAAGGTTGAGTGAAATGAGGCCCAACTTGTGGCGCAAATGAAAAGGTTGAGTCAAACGAGCCCAGACTTGAGACACAAATGGTAAGGTTAAGTCGAACGAGGCTCGACTCGAGGCGCAAATGATATGGGTGAGTCAAACGAGGCCTGACTCGAGGCATAAATGGTAAGGGTGAGTTAAATGAGGCCCAACACAAAGCACAAATGATAAGGTTGAGTCAAACAAGGCCCGAGTCGAGGCACGAATGATAAGGTTGAGTTAAACGAGGCCCGACTCTAGGCGCAAATGATAAGGTTGAGTCGAACGAGGCCCGACTCGAGGCACAAATGATAAGGTTGGGTCAAATAATGCCTGACTCGAGGCGCAAATGATAAGGTTGATTAAAACGAGGCCTGACTCATAGCGCAAATGGTTAGGTTGTGTCAAACGACGCCCGACTCGAGATGAAAATGGTAAGGTTGTGTCGAACGAGGCCCGAATCAAAGGGCAAATGATAAGGTTGAGTCAAACGAAGCCTGACTTGAGGCACAAATGATAACGTTGAGTCAAATAAGGCCTAACTTGAGGCACAAACGATAAGGTTGAGTCAAACAAGGCCCGGCTCGAGGTGTAAATGGTAAGGGTGAGTTAAATGAGGCTCGACTCTAGGCGCAAATGATAAGGTTGAGTTGAACGAGGCTTGACTCGAGGCGCAAATGGTAAGGTTGAGTGAAACAGGGCCTGACTCGAGGCGCAAATGATAAGGTTGTGTTAAACGAGCCTCGACTCGAGACACAAATGTAAGGTTGAGTCGAACGAGGCTCGACTTGAGGCACAAATGATATGGGTGAGTCAAACAAGGCTTGACTCATGGCGTAAATGGTAAGGGTGAGTTGAACGAGGCCCAACACGAGGCATAAATGATAAGGTTGAGTCAAACAAGGCCTGACTCGAGGCACGAATGGTAAGGTTGAGTTAAACGAGGCCCGACTCTAGGCGCAAATGATAAGGTTGAGTTGAACGAGGCCCAACTCGAGGCGCAAATGATAAGGTTGGGTCAAACGAGGCCTGACTCGAGGCGCAAATGATAAGGTTGAGTAAAACGAGGCCTGACTTGTAGCACAAATGATAAGGTTGCGTCAAACGAGGCCCGACTCGAGATGCAAATGGTAAGGTTGTGTCGAAAGACGCCCGACCCAAGGGGCAAATGATAAGGTTGAGTCAAACAAAGCCCGACTTGAGGTGCAAATGATAACGTTGAGCTGAACGTGGCCAAACTCAAGGCATAAATGATAAGGTTGAGTCAAACGAGACTCGACTCGAGGCGTAAATGGTAAGGGTGAGTTAAACGAGGCCCGACTCTAGGCACAAATGATAAGGTTGAGTCGAACGAGGCTTGACTCGAGGCATAAATGATAAGGTCGAGTGAAACGAGGCCTGACTCGAGACGCAAATGATAAGGTTGAGTAAAACGAGACCTGACTCGTTGCGCAAATGGTAAGGTTGTGTCAAACGAGGCCCGACTCGAGATGCAAATGGTAAGGTTGTGTCAAACGAGGCCCGACTCAAGGGGCAAATGATAAGGTTGAGTCAAACGAAGCCCGACTTGAGGCGCAAATGATAATGTTGAGTCGAACAAGGCCTAACTTGATGCACAAACGATAAGGTTGAGTCAAACGAGACCCGACTCGAGGCATAAATGGTAAAGGTGAGTTAAATGAGCCTCGACTCTAGGCGCAAATGATAAGGTTGAGTTGAACGAGGCTTGACTCGAGGCGCATATCAGAAGGTTGAGTGAAATGAGGCCCGACTTGAGGCACAAATGATAAGGTTGAGTCAAACGAGCCTTGACTCGAGACACAAATGGTAAGGTTGAGTCGAACAAGGCTCGACTCAAGGCGCAAATGATATGGGTGAGTCAAACGAGGCCTGACTTGAGGCGTAAATGGTAAGGGTGAGTTTAACGAGGCCCAACACGAGGCACAAATGATAAGGTTGAGTCAAACGAGGCCCGACTCGAGGCACGAATAATAGGGTTGAGTTAAACGAGGCCCGACTCTAGGCGCAAATGATAAGGTTGAGTCGAACGAGGCCCGACTCGAGGCGCAATTGATAAGGTTGAGTAAAACGAGGCCAGACTTGTAGTGCAAATGGTAAGGTTATGTCAAACGAGGCCCGACTCGAGATGCAAATGGTAAGGTTGTGTTGAATAGGACCCGACTCAAGGGGCAAATGATAAGGTTGAGTCAAACGAAGCCCAACTTGAGGCGCAAATGATAACATTGAGTCGAACGAGGCCTAACTCGAGGCACAAACGATAAGGTTGAGTCAAACGAGGCCCGACTCGAGACGCAAACAGTAAGGTTGAGTCGAATGAGGCCAGACTCGAGGCGTAAATGATATGGTTAAGTCAAACAAGGCCCGGCTTGAGGTGTAAATGGTAAGGGTGAGTTGAACGAGCCGCAACACGAGGCAAAAATGATCAGGTTAAATCAAACGAGGCCCAACTCAAGGCACTGATGATATGGTTAAGTCAAACGAGGGCCGCCTTGAGGTGTAAATGATATGGTTGAGTCAAACAAGGCCCAACACAGGGCACAAACGATACGGTTGAGACAAACCAGCCTGACTCAAGGCACAAATAATAAGGTTGTGTCGAACGAGGCCCGCCTTGAGGTGCAAATGATCAGGTTGAGTGAAACAAGGCCCGACTAGAGGTGCAAATGGTAAGGTTGAGTCAAACGAGGACTGACACGAGGCACAAATGATATGGTTAGGTCAAACGAAGCCCAAGTCGAGGCATAAATGGTCAGGGTGAGTCAAACGAAGCCCGACTCGAGGCGCAAATGGTAAGGTTGAGTAAAACGAGACCCGACTCAAGGGGCAAATGATAAGGTTGAGTCAAACGAGGCCTGACTCGTGGCGCAAATGGTAAGGTTGTAACTAACGAGGCCCGATTCAAGGCATAGATGGTAAGGTTGTGTCGAACGAGGCCCGACTCGAGGCGCAAATGATAAGGTTGAGTCAAATGAGGCCTAAGTCGAGGCGCAAATGATAAGGTTAAGTCAAACGAGCCCTGACTCAAGGCACAAATGATAAGGTTGAGTCAAATGAGACCTGACTCGAGGCACAAATGATAAGGTTGAGTCAAATGAGGCTCGACTTGAGGCACAAATGGTAAGGTTGAGTGAAACGAGGACCGACCAGAGGCACAAATGTTATGGTTGAGTCAAATGAGGCTCGATTCGAGGCGCAAATGGTCAGGGTGAGTCAAACGAAGCCCGATAAGGTTGAGTCAAATGAGGCCTGACTCGAGGCATAAATGATAAGGTTGAGTCGAATGAGGCTCGACTTGAGGCACAAATGGTAAGGTTGAGTCACACGAGGACCGACTAGAGGTGCAAATGTTTTGGTTGAGTCAAATGAGGCTTAATTCGAGGCGCAAATGGTTAGGGTGAGTCAAACAAAGCCCGACTCGAGGTGCAAATGGTAAGGTTGAGTAAAACGAGGCATGACTCGAGGCGCAAATTATAAGGTTGAGTCGAACGAGGCCTGACTCGAGGTGCAAATGATAAGGTTGAGTCAAACGAGGCCCGCCTCGAGGCACAAACAATAAGGTTGAGTCAAATGAGTCCCAACTCGAGGCGTAAATGATAAGGTTAAGCCAAACGAGGCCCGCATTGAGGCACAAACAATATGGTTGAGTCAAACAAGGCCTGATTTGAGGGACAGTTGATAAGGTTGAGTCGAATGAGGCTCGACTCGAGGCAGAAATAATAAGGTTGAGTCAAACAAGGCCCGACTCGAGGCAAAAATGAAAAGCTTGGGTCGCACAAGGCCAGACTCGAGGTGCAATTATAAGGTTGGGTCAAACAAGGCCCAACTCGAGGCGCAAATGGTAAGGCTAAGTCAAACGAGGCCCAACTCGAGACGCAAAAGATATGGGTGACTCAAACAAGGCCCTACTCGAGGCGTAAATGGTAAGGCTGAGTTGAATGAGGCCCAACACGAGGCACAAATGATAAGGATGAGTTAAATGAGGCCTGACTCAAGGCACAAATGACAAGGCAGAGTCAAATGAGGCCCGACTCGAGGCGCAAATGATAAGGTTGAGTCCAACGTGGCTCGTCTTGAGGCGCAAATAATAAGGTTGAGTCAAACGAGGCCCGACTAGAGGCTCAAATGGTAAGGGTGAGTCAAACGAGGCTCGACCAAAGGCACAAATGTTATGGTTGAGTCAAATGAGGCATGACTCTAGGCTCAAATGGTCAGGGCAAGTCAAACGAAGCCCGACTTGAGGTGCAAATGGTATGGTTGAGAAAAATGAGGCATGACTCTAGGCACAAATTAAAAGGTTGAGTCAAACGAGGCCTGACTCTAGGCACAAATGATAAGGTTGAGTCAAACGAGGCCCGACTCAAGGCACAAATGAAAGGTTGAGTGGAACGAGGTTCGACTCGAGGCACAATTAATAAGGGTGAGTCAAACGAGCCTGACTCGAGGCACAAATTATAAGGTTGAGTCAAACGAGGCTCGACTCGGGGTGCAAATGATAAGGTTGAGTCGAACGAGGCCCGACTTGAGGTGCAAATGATAAGGTTGAGTCAAACGAGGCTCGACTCGGCACAAATAATAAGGTTGAGTCAAACGAGCCCGACTCGAGGCACAAATAGTAAGGTTGAGTTAAAGAGGCCCAACTCGAGGCGTAAATGATATGGTTGAGTCAAACAAAGCCCGACTACAGGCGCAAAAGGTCAGGGTGAATCAAATGAGCCCCGACTCGAGGCACAAATGATATGGTTGAGTCAAACGAGGCACAACTCGAGGTGCAAATGGTCAGGTTTAGTCAAACGAAGCCCCACTCGAGGCACAAATAGTAAGGTTGAGTAAAATGAGGCCCGACTTGGGGCGCAAATGATAAGGTTAAGTCAAACGAGCCCTGACCCAAGGCACAAATGATAAGGTTAAGTCAAATGAGGCCTAACTTGAGGCACAAATGATAAGGTTGAGTCGAATGAGGCTTAACTTGAGGCACAAATGATAAGGGTGAGTCAAACGAGGACCGACCAGAGGCACAAATGTTATGGTTGAGTCAAATGAGGCTCGATTTGAGGCGCAAATGGTCAGGGTGAGTCAAACGAAGCCCAACTCGAGGTGCAAATGGTAAGGTTGAGTAAAACGAAGCATGACTCGAGGCGCAAATTATAAGGTTGAGTCGAACGAGGCCCGACTCGAGGCGTAAATGATATGGCTGAGTCAAACGAGGCCTGCATTGAGGCACAAACAATATGGTTGAGTCAAATGAGGCCTGATTCGAGGGACAGATGATAAGGTTGAGTCGAATGAGGCTCGACTCGAGGCAGAAATAATAAGGTTAAGTCAAACGAGGCCTGACTCGAGGCATACATGAAAAAACTTGAGTCGCACAAGGCTAGACTCGAGGTGCAAATGATAAGGTTGAGTCAAACAAGGACCAACTCGAGATGCAAGTGGTCAGGCCGAGTCGAACGAGGCCTGACTCAAGGCGCAAAAGATATGGGTGACTCAAACGAGGCCCTACTCAAGGCGTAAATGGTAAGGCTGAGTTGAATAAGGCCCAACAAGAGGCATAAATGATAAGGATGAGTTAAACGAGGCCTGACACGAGGCACAAATGATAAGGCTGAGTCAAACGAGGCCCAACTCGAGGGGCAAATGATAAGGTTAAGTCCAACGTGGCCCGACTTGAGGCGCAAATGATAAGGTTAAGTCAAACGAGGCCCGACCAAAGGCACAAATGGTCAGGGTGAGTCAAACGAAGCCAGACTTGAGGTGCAAATAGTAAGGTTGAATAAAATGAGGCATGACTCAAATTAAAAGGTTGAGTTAAACGAGGCCCGACTCAGGGCACAAATGAAAAGGTTGAGTCGAACGAGATTCGACTCGAGGCACAATTAATAAGGGTGAGTCAAACGAGCCTGACTCGAGGCACAAATAATAAGGTTGAGTCAAACGAGGCTAGACTCGAGGTGCAAATGATATGGTTCAGTCAAACGAGGCCCGACTCGAGGCACAAATGATATGGTTCAGTCAAACGAGGCTCAACTCGAGGCAAAAATAAGAAGGTTGAGTCAAACGAGGCCCAACTTGAGGCACAAATGATATGGTTGAATCGAATGAGGTGCAGCTTGAGGTGCAAATGATATGTTTAGTCGAACGAGGCTCGATTCGAGGTACAAATGATAAGGTTGAGTGAAACGAGGCCCGACTAGAGGCGCAAAGGGTAAGGGTGTGTCAAACAATGACTGACACGAGGCACAAATGATAAGGTTGAGACAAACGAGGCCCAACTCGAGGCACAAATGGTCAGGATAAGTCAAACGAGGCCCGACTCGAGGCGTATATGGAATGGTTGAGTCAAACAAAGACTGAATCGAGGTGCAAATGATAAGGTTAAGTCAAACGAGGCCCAACTCGAGGCACAAATTATAAGGTTGAGTCAAACGATGCCCGACTCAAGATGCAAATGATATGGTTGAGTGGAACGAGGCCTGGCTCGTGGCGTAAATGATAAGGTTGAGTTGAATGAGGCTCGGCTCATGGTGCAAATGATATGGTTGAATCAATGAAGGCCAGTCTTGAGGCTCAAATGATAAGGTTGAGTCGAACGAGGCCCGACTCAAGGTGCAAATGATAAGGTTGAGTCGAACTAAGCCCAACTTGAGACGCAAATGATATGGTTGAATCGAACGAGGCCCAACTCGAGGAAAAATGATATGGGTGAGTCAAACGAGGCCCAACTCGAGGATAAATGATATGGGTTAGTCAAACGAGGCCAGACTTGAGGCACAAATGGTAAGAGTGAATTGAATGAGGGCCAACACAAGGCACAAATGATAAGGTTGAGTCAAACGAGGCCCGACTCGAGACACAAATAATAAGGTTGAGTCAAATGAGGCACGACTCGAGGTGCAAATGATATGGTTGAGTCGAACGAGGCCCAGCTCAAGGCGCAAATGATAAGGTTGAGTCCAACGAGGCTCAACTCGAGGCACAAATGATAACATTGAGTGAAACGAGGCCCGACTCGAGGCGCAAATGATATGGTTGAGTCGAACGAGGCCTGGCTCGAGGTGCAAATGATAAGGTTGAGTCGGATGAGGCCCGACTCGAGGCACAAATGATAAGGTTGAGTCAAACAAGGACTGACTCGAGGCACAAACGATAAGGTTAAGTAGAACGATGTCTGGCTCGAGGCGCAATTAATAAGGTTGAGTCAAACGAGGCCCGACTCGAGGCACAAATGATATGGTTGAGTCCAATGAGACCCGCGTTGGGGCACAAATGATATGGATGAGTCAAACGAGGCCCGACTCGAGGTGTAAATGGTAAGGGTGAGTTGAACGAGGGCCAACACGAGGCACAAATGATAAGGTTGTGTCAAACGAGGTCCGACTCGAGGTAAAAATGATGAGATTGAGTCGAACGAGGCCCGACTCGAGGCGCAAATGATAAGGTTGAGTCAAACGAGGCCCGACTCGAAGTGCAAATGATATGGTTCAGTCAAATGAGGCCCGACTCAAGGCACAAATGATAAGGTTGAGTCAAACAAGGCTCGACTCGAGGCACAAATAAGAAGGTTGAGTCAAACGAGGCCTGACTCGAGGCACAAATGATAAGGTTGAGTCGAACGATGCCCGACTCGAGGCACAAATGATAAGGTTGAGTCGAACGAGGCCTGACTCGAGTCACAAATGATATGGTTAAGTCAAGCGAGGCACGACTCAAGACGCAAATGATATGGTTAAGTCAAGCGAGGCACGACTCGAGACGCAAATGATAAGGTTAAATCAAACGAGGCCCAACTCGAGGCGCAAATGATATGGTTGAGTCAAATGAGGCCCGACTCGAGGCACAAATAATAAGGTTAAGTCAAATGAGGCTAGACTCGAGCCGTAAATTATATGGTTGAGTTGTATGAGGACTAGCTCGAGGCGTAAATGTTAAGGTTGAGTCAAACAAAGACCAATTCGAGGCATAAATGAGAAGGTTGAGTCAAACGAAGCCTGTCTCAAGGCGCAAATGATAAGGTTGAGTCGAACGAGGTTCGACTCGAGGCACAAATGATAAGGTTGAGGGAAACGAGGCCCAACTAGAGGCATAAATGATATGGGTGAGTCAAACGAGGCCTGATTAGAGGCACAAATGGTTAGAGAGAGTGAAACAAGGCACGACATGAGACGTAAATAATAAGGTTGAGTCAAACGAGGCCTGACTTGTGGTATGAATGATAAGGTTGAGTGGAACGAGGCCCAACTTGTGGCACAAATGATATAGTTAAGTCAAACGAGGCGCAAATGATAAGGTTGAGTCAAACGAGGCCTAACTCAAGGCACAAATTATAAGGTTGAGTCAAACGAGGCCCGACTCAAGGTGCAAATGATATGGTTGAGTGAAACGAGGCCCGGCTCGTGGCGCAAATGATAAGGTTGAGTCGAACGAGGCTCAGCTCGAGGCACAAATGATATGGTTAAGTCAAAGGAGGCCTGTCTCGAGGCTATAATGATAAGGTTGAGTCGAACGAGGCCCGACTCGAGGTGCAAAGGATAAGGTTGAGTCGAACGAGGCCCAACTCGAGGCACAAATGATAAGGTTGAGTCAAACAAGGACTGACTCGAGGCACAAACGATAAGGTTAAGTAGAACGATGTCTGGCTCGAGGCGCAATTAATAAGGTTGAGTCAAACGAGGCCCGACTCGAGGCACAAATGATATGGTTGAGTCCAATGAGACCCGCGTTGGGGCACAAATGATATGGATGAGTCAAACGAGGCCCGACTCGAGGTGTAAATGGTAAGGGTGAGTTGAACGAGGGCCAACACGAGGCACAAATGATAAGGTTGTGTCAAACGAGGTCCGACTCGAGGTAAAAATGATGAGATTGAGTCGAACGAGGCCCGACTCGAGGCGCAAATGATAAGGTTGAGTCAAACGAGGCCCAACTCGAAGTGCAAATGATATGGTTCAGTCAAATGAGGCCCGACTCAAGGCACAAATGATAAGGTTGAGTCAAACAAGGCTCGACTCGAGGCACAAATAAGAAGGTTGAGTCAAACGAGGCCTGACTCGAGGCACAAATGATAAGGTTGAGTCGAACGATGCCCGACTCGAGGCACAAATGATAAGGTTGAGTCGAACGAGGCCTGACTCGAGTCACAAATGATATGGTTAAGTCAAGCGAGGCACGACTCAAGACGCAAATGATATGGTTAAGTCAAGCGAGGCACGACTCGAGACGCAAATGATAAGGTTAAATCAAACGAGGCCCAACTCGAGGCGCAAATGATATGGTTGAGTCAAATGAGGCCCGACTCGAGGCACAAATAATAAGGTTAAGTCAAATGAGGCTAGACTCGAGCCGTAAATTATATGGTTGAGTTGTATGAGGACTAGCTCGAGGCGTAAATGTTAAGGTTGAGTCAAACAAAGACCAATTCGAGGCATAAATGAGAAGGTTGAGTCAAACGAAGCCTGTCTCAAGGCGCAAATGATAAGGTTGAGTCGAACGAGGTTCGACTCGAGGCACAAATGATAAGGTTGAGGGAAACGAGGCCCAACTAGAGGCATAAATGATATGGGTGAGTCAAACGAGGCCTGATTAGAGGCACAAATGGTTAGAGAGAGTGAAACAAGGCACGACATGAGACGTAAATAATAAGGTTGAGTCAAACGAGGCCTGACTTGTGGTATGAATGATAAGGTTGAGTGGAACGAGGCCCAACTTGTGGCACAAATGATATAGTTACGTCAAACGAGGCGCAAATGATAAGGTTGAGTCAAACGAGGCCTAACTCAAGGCACAAATTATAA
Organism: Dicorynia guianensis; assembly: GCA_037013595.1. NCBI lineage: Eukaryota > Viridiplantae > Streptophyta > Magnoliopsida > Fabales > Fabaceae > Dicorynia > Dicorynia guianensis. The sequence continues at coordinate 19,378,232 of JASUAB010000010.1, read as the reverse complement.
GGTTGAGTCAAACGAGGCCCAACTCAAGGTGCAAATGATATGGTTGAGTGAAACGAGGCCCGGCTCGTGGCGCAAATGATAAGGTTGAGTCGAACGAGGCTCAGCTCGAGGCACAAATGATATGGTTAAGTCAAAGGAGGCCTGTCTCGAGGCTATAATGATAAGGTTGAGTCGAACGAGGCCCGACTCGAGGTGCAAAGGATAAGGTTGAGTCGAACGAGGCCCAACTTGAGGCACAAATGATATGGTTGAATCGAACGAGGCCCGACTCGAGGCGCAAAAGATAAGGTTGAGTCAAACAAGGCCCGACTTGAGGCGCAAATGATATGGTTAAGTGAAACGAGGCCCGTCTCGAGGCGCAAATGAGTAGGTTAAGTCAGACGAGGCCAAACTCGATACGCAAATAATAAGGTTGAGTCAATTGAGGCCCTGCCCGAGGCACAAAAAAGAAGGTTGACTCAAACAAGGCCCCACTCGAGGCGCAAATGATATGGTTGAGTGAAACAGGTCTAACTAGAGGAGCAAATGGTAAGGGTGAGTCAAACAATGCCTGACTCAAGGCGCAAATGATAAGGTTAAGTCAAACGAGGCTAGACTCGAGGCACAAATGATAAGGTTGAGTCAAACAAGGACGACTCAAGGCACAAATCAGAAGGTGGAGTCAAACGAGGCCCGACCTGAGGCGCAAATGATATGGTTGAGTCAAACAAGGACTGACTCCAAGCGCAAATGATAAGGTTAAGTCAAACGAGGCCCGACTCGAGGCACAAAAAAGAAAGTTGACTCAAACGAGGCCCTACTCGAGGCGCACATGATATGGTTGAGTGAATAGGGCCCAACAAGAGGAGCAAATGGTAAGGTTGAGTCAAATGATGCTCGACTCGAGGCACAAATGATAAGGTTAAGTCAAACGAGGCCAGACTCAAGGCGTAAATGATAAGGTTGAGTTGAACACAGCCTGACTTGAGGCACAAATAAGAAGGTTGAGTCAAACGCGGCCCGACTCGAGGAGCAAATGATATGGTTGAGTGAAACGAGGCCCAACTAGAGGAGCAAATGGTACGGTTAAGTGAAATGAGGCCTGACTCAAAGCGCAAATGATAAGGATGAGTCAAATGAGGCCCAACTCGAGGCCTAAATGATAAGGTTGAGTTGAACGAGGCCCGACTCGAGGCGCCAATGATAAGGTTGAGTCAAATGAGGACTGACACGAGGCGCAAATGATATGGTTAAGTCAAACGAGGCCCGAGTCGAGGAGCAAAGGGTTAGGGTGAGTCAAATGAAGCCTAACTCGAGGTGCAAATGGTAAGGTTGAGTAAAACGAGGACAGACTCGAGGCCAAATGGTAAGGTTAAGCCGAATGAGGCATGACTCGAGGAGCAAATGATAAGGTTTAGTTGAACGAGGCCGACTTGAGGCACAAATCATAAGGTTGAGTCAAACGGAGCCCGACTCAAGGCGCTAATGATATGGTTAACTCAAACGAGGCCTGACTCGAGGGATAAATGATATGGTTGAGTCCAACGAGGCCCGAATTAAGGTACAAATGATATGGGTGAGTCAAACCAGGCCCGACTCAAGGCGCAAATGATATGGGTGAGTAAAACGAGGCCTAACTCGAACTGTAAATTGTAAGGGTGAGTTGAACGAGGCCCAACACGAGGCACAAATGATAAGGTTGAGTCAAACGAGGCCCAACTCGAGGAGCAAATGATAAGGTTGAGTCAAACGAGGCCAGACTCGAGGCACAAATGATATGGTTGAGTCCAATGAGACCCGTGTTGGGGCACAAATGATATGGGTGAGTCAAACGAGGCCCAACTCGAGGACAAATGATATGGTGAGTCAAACGAGGCCCAACTTGAGGCGCAAATGGTAAGGGTGAATTGAACGAGGGCCAACACGAGGCACAAATGATAAGGTTGAGTTAAACAAGGCCTGACTCGAGGCAAAAGTGATAAGGTTGAGTCGAACGAGGCCCGACTCGAGGCACAAATGGTACGGTTGAGTCCAAGGAGGCCCGACTCGAGGCGCAAATGATATGGATCAATCAAACGTGGCCTGACTCGAGGTGCAAATGATATGGTTCAATCAAACGAGGCCTGACTCGAGGCGCAAATGATGATAAGGTTGAGGCAAACGAGGCTCAACTCGAGGCAAAAATAAGAAGGTTGAGTCAAACGAGGCCCGACTCGAGGCGCAAATGATATGGTTGAATCGAACGAGGTGCAGCTTGAGGCGCAAATGATAAGGTTTAGTCGAACGAGACCCGATTCGAGGTACAAATGATAAGGTTGAGTGAACAAGGCCCGACTTGAGGCGCAAAGGGTAAGGGTGTGTCAAACGATGACCGACACGGGGAACAAATGATAAGGTTGAGACAAACGAGGCCCAACTCGAGGCACAAATGGTCAGGGTGAGTCAAACGAGGCCCGACTCGAGGCATATATGGAAAGGTTGAGTCAAACAAGGCTTAAATCGAGGTGCAAATGATAAGGTTAAGTCAAACAAGACTCGACTCGAGGCATAAATGATAAGGTTGAGTCAAACGAGGCCTGACTCGAGGCACAAATAATAAGGTTGAGTCAAACGAGGCCCAACTCGAGGCGCAAATGGTCAGGGGGTGTGTCAAATGAGGACCGACTCGAGGCGCAAATGGTAAGGTTGAGTTAAATAAGGCCTGACTCGAGGCACAAATGATAAGGTTGAGTCGAATGAGGCCCAATTCGAGGCGCAAATGATAAGGTTGAGTCAAACAAGGCCCGACCAGAGGCACAAATGATAAGGTTGAGTCGAACGAGGCCCGACTAGAGGCACAAATGGTCAGGGAGAGTGAAACAATGCCCAGCATAAGGCGCAAATGGTAAGGTTGAGTCAAACTAGGCCTGACTCGTGGCATGAATGATAAGGTCGAGTGGAACGAGTCCCGACTCGTTGCACAAATGATATAGTTGAGTCAAACGAGGCCCAACTCGAGGCGCAAATAATAAGGTTGAGTCAAACGAGGCCCAACTCGAGGCACAAATTATAAGGTTGAGTCAAACGATGCCTGACTCAAGGTGCAAATGATATGGTTGAGTGGAACGAGGCCCGGCTCGTGGCGCAAATGATAAGGTTGAGTCGAACGAGGCTCAGCTCGTGGTGCAAATGATATGGTTGAGTCGTTGAAGGCCAGTCTCAAGGCTCAAATGATAAGGTTGAGTCGAACGAGGCCCGACTCAAGGTGCAAATGATAAGGTTGAGTCAAACTAGGCCCAACTTGAGACGCAAATGATATGGTTGAATCGAACGAGGCCCAACTCGAGGACAAATGATATGGGTGAGTCAAACGAGGCCCAACTCGAGGCACAAATTATAAGGTTAAGTCAAACGATGCCCGACTCAAGGTGCAAATGATATGGTTGAGTGGAACGAGGCCCGGCTCGTGGCGCAAATGATAAGGTTGGGTCGAACGAGGCTCGGCTCGTGGTGCAAATGATATGGTTGAGTCAATGAAGGCCAGCCTCGAGGCTCAAATGATAAGGTTGAGTCAAACGAGGCCCGACTCAAGGTGCAAATGATAAGGTTGAGTCGAACTAGCCCCAACTTGAGACGCAAATGATATGGTTGAATCGAACGAGGCTCGACTTGAGGCGCTAAAGATAAGGTTGAGTCGAACGAGGCTTGACTTGAGGCGCAAATGAGAAGGTTAAGTGAAACGAGGCCCATCTTGAGGCGCAAATGAGAAGGTTAAGTCAGACAAGGCCAGATTCGAGACGCAAATGATAAGGTTGAGTCAAATGAGGCCCAACTCGAGGCACAAAAAAGAAGGTTGACTCAAACGAGGCCCCACTCGAGGCGCAAATGATATGGTCGAGTGAAACGGGCCTAACTAGAGCAGCAACTAGTAAGGGTGAGTCAAACGATGCCCAACTCGAGGCGCAAATGATAAGGTTAAGTCAAACAAGGCTAGACTCGAGGCACAAATGATAAGGTTGAGTCAAACGAGGACCGACTCGAGGCACAAATCAGAAGGTGGAGTCGAACGGGGCCCGACTCGAGGCACAAATGATAAGGTTAAGTCAAACGAGGCCAGACTCGAGACGTAAATGATAAGGTTGAGTCGAACGCAGCCCGACTTGAGGTACAAATAAGAAGGTTGAGTCAAACGCGGCCCGACTCGAGGAGCAAATGATATGGTTGAGTGAAATGAGGCCCGACTAGAGGAGCAAATGGTATGGTTAAGTGAAACGAGGCCTGAGTCGAAGCGCAAATGATAAGGATGAGTAAAATGAGGCCCAACTCGAGGCCCAAATGATAAGGTTTAGTTGAACGAGGCCCGACTCGAGGCGCCAATGATAAGGTTGAGTCAAATGAGGACTGACACGAGGCGCAAATGATAAGGTTAAGTCAAACAAGGCCCGACTCAAGGCACAAATGGTAAGGTTGAGTCGAACGAGGCCCGACGCAGGACGCAAATGATATCGATGAGTCTAACGAGGCCCTCCTCGAGGCACAAACAATATAGTTGAGTGAAACAAAGCCTGACTCAGGGGCCAAACAATATGGTTGAGTCAAACAAGGCCCGACTCGATGCGTAAAAGATAAGGTTAAGTCAAACGAGGCCTGACTCAAGGCACAAACAATATGGTTAAGTCAAACGAGGCCTAACTCAAGGCCCAAACGATAAGGTTGAGCGAAACTAGCCTGACTCAAGGCATAAATAATAAGGTTGAGGCAAACGAGGCCTGCCTCGAGTTGCAAATGATATGGTTGAGTCAAACGAGGCCCGAGTCGAGGAGCAAATGGTTAGGGTGAGTCAAACGAAGCCTAACTCAAGGCGCAAATGGTAAGGTTGAGTAAAACGAGGACCGGCTCGAGGCCAAATGGTAAGGTTAAGCCGAATGAGGCTCGACTCGAGGAGCAAATGATAAGGTTTAGTTGAACGAGGCCAACTTGAGGCACAAATCATAAGGCTGAGTCAAACGGAGCCTGACTCAGGGCACTAATGATATGGTTAAGTCAAACGAGGCCCGACTCGAGGCATAAATGATATGGTTGAGTCCAACAAGGCCCGATTTAAGGCACAAATGATATGGGTGAGTCAAACAAGGCCCGACTCAAGGCGCAAATGATATGGGGGAGTAAAACGAGGCCTAACTCGAACTGCAAATTGTAAGGGTGAGTTGAACGAGGCCCAACACGAGGTACAAATGATAAGGATGAGTCAAACGAGGCCCAACTCCAGGAGCAAATGATAAGGTTGAGTCAAACGAGGACTGACTCGAGGCACAAATGATAAGGTTGAGTGGAACGATCTTTGGCTCGAGGCGCAATTAATAAGGTTGAGTTAAACGAGGCCTCACTCAAGGCACAAATGATATGGTTGAGTCCAATGAGACCCGTGTTGGGGCACAAATGATATGGGTGAGTCAAACGAGGCCCAACTCAAGGACAAATGATATGGGTGAGTCAAACGAGGCCCGACTTGAGGCGCAAATGGTAAGAGTGAATTGAACGAGGGCCAACACAAGGCACAAATGATAAGGTTGAGTTAAATGAGGCCCGACTTGAGGCAAAAAAGATAAGGTTGAGTTGAATGAGGCCCAACTCGAGGCGCAAATGGTAAGGTTGAGTCCAAGGAGGCCCGACTCGAGGCGCAAATGATATGGTTCAATCAAACGAGGCCCGACTCGAGGCGCAAATGATATGGTTCAGTCAAACGAGGCCCGACTCGAGGCGTAAATGATAAGGTTGAGTCAAATGAGGCTCGACTCGAGGCAAAAATAAGAAGGTTGAGTCAAACGAGGCCCAACTTGAGGAGCAAATGATATGGTTGAATCGAACAAGGTGCAGCTTGAGGCGCAAATGATATGGTTTAGTCGAACGAGGCTCGATTCGAGGTACAAATGATAAGGTTGAGTGAAACGAGGCCCGACTAAAGGCACAAAGGGTAAGGGTGTGTCAAACGATGACCGACACAAGGCACAAATGATAAGGTTGAGACAAACGAGGCCCAACTCGAGGCACAAATGGTCAGGATAAGTCAAACGAGGCCCGACTCGAGGCGTATATGGAAAGGTTGAGTCAAACAAGGCCTGAATCGAGGTGCAAATGATAAGGTTGAGTCAAACGAGGCCCAACTCGAGGCACAAATTATAAGGTTGAGTGAAACGATGCCCGACTCAAGGTGCAAATGATATGGTTGAGTGGAACGAGGCCTGGCTCGTGGTGCAAATGATAAGGTTGAGTTGAATGAGGCTCGGCTCATGGTGCAAATGATATGGTTGAGTCGATGAAGGCCAGTATCGAGACTCAAATTATAAGGTTGTGTCGAACGAGGCCCAACTCAAGGTGCAAATGATAAGGTTGAGTCGAACTAGGCTCAACTTGAGACGCAAATGATATGGTTTAATTGAACGAGGCCCAACTGGAGGACAAATGATATGGGTGAGTCAAACGAGGCCCAACTCGAGGACAAATGATATGGGTTAGTCAAACGAGGCCCGACTTGAGGCGCAAATGGTAAGAGTGAATTGAACGAGGGCCAACTGAGGCACAAATGATAAGGTTGAGTCAAACGAGGCCTGACTCGAGACACAAATAATAAGGTTGAGTCAAATGAGGCACGACTCGAGGCGCAAATGATATGGTTGAGTCGAATGAGGCCTAGCTCAAGGCGCAAATGATAAGGTTGAGTCCAACGAGGCTCAACTCGAGGCACAAATGATAACATTAAGTGAAACGAGGCCCGACGCAAGGCGCAAATGATATGGTTGAGTCGAATGAGGCCTGGCTCGAGGTGCAAATGATAAGGTTGAGTAGGATGAGGCCCGACTCGAGGCACAAATGATAAGGTTGAGTCAAACAAGGACTGACTCGAGGCACAAACGATAAGGTTAAGTAGAACGATGTCTGGCTCGAGGCGCAATAATAAGGTTGAGTCAAACGAGGCCCGACTCGAGGCACAAATGATATGGTTGAGTCCAATGAGACCCGTGTTGGGGCACAAATGATATCGTTGAGTCCAATGAGACCTGTGTTGGGGCACAAATGATATGGGTGAGTCAAACGAGGCTCGACTCGAGGTGCAAATGGTAAGGGTGAGTTGAACGAGGGCCAACACGAGTCACAAATGATAAGGTTGTGTCAAACGAGGTCCGACTCGAGGTAAAAATGATGAGGTTGAGTCGAACGAGGCCCGACTCGAGGCGCAAATGATAAGGTTAAGTCAAACGAGGCCGACTCGAAGCGCAAATGATATGGTTCAGTCAAATGAGGCCCGACTCGAGGCACAAATGATAAGGTTGAGTCAAACAAGGCCCGACTCGAGGCGCAAATAAGAAGGTTGAGTCAAACGAGGCATGACTCGAGGCACAAATGATAAGGTTGAGTCGAACGATGCCCGACTCGAGGCACAAATGATAAGGTTGAGTCGAACAAGGCCCGACTTGAGGCGCAAATGATATGGTTAAGTCAAGTGAGGCACGACTCGAGACGCAAATGATAAGGTTAAATCAAGCGAGGCCTGACTCGAGGCACAAATGATATGGTTCAGTCAAACGAGGCCCAACTCAAGACGCAAATGATAAGCTTGAGTCAAATGAGGCCCGACTCGAGGCACAAATAATAAGGTTAAGTCAAATGAGGCCAGACTCGAGCCGTAAATTATATGGTTGAGTTGTATGAGGACTAGCTCGAGGCGTAAATGTTAAGGTTGAGTCAAACAAGGACCAATTCGAGCACAAATGAGAAGGTTGAGTCAAATGAAGCCTGTCTCGAGGCGCAAATGATAAGGTTGAGTCGAACGAGGCTCGACTCGAAGCGCAAATGATATGGTTCAGTCAAATGAGGCCCGACTCGAGGCACAAATGATAAGGTTGAGTCAAACAAGGCCCGACTCGAGGCGCAAATAAGAAGGTTGAGTCAAACGAGGCATGACTCGAGGCACAAATGATAAGGTTGAGTCGAACGATGCCCGACTCGAGGCACAAATGATAAGGTTGAGTCGAACGAGGCCGACTTGAGGCGCAAATGATATGGTTAAGTCAAGTGAGGCACGACTCGAGACGCAAATGATAAGGTTAAATCAAGCAAGGCCTAACTCGAGGCACAAATGATATGGTTCAGTCAAACGAGGCCCAACTCAAGACGCAAATGATAAGGTTGAGTCAAATGAGGCCCGACTCGAGGCACAAATAATAAGGTTAAGTCAAATGAGGCCAGACTCGAGCCGTAAATTATATGGTTGAGTTGTATGAGGACTAGCTCGAGGCGTAAATGTTAAGGTTGAGTCAAACAAGGACCAATTCGAGCACAAATGAGAAGGTTGAGTCAAATGAAGCCTGTCTCGAGGCGCAAATGATAAGGTTGAGTCGAACGAGGCTCGACTCGAGGCACAAATAATAAGGTTGAGGGAAACGAGGCCCAACTAGAGGCATAAATGATATGGGTGAGTCAAACGACGCCTGACTAGAGGCACAAATGGTTAGGGAGAGTGAAACAAGGCACGACATGAGACGTAAATGGTAAGGTAGAGTCAAACGAGGCTTGACTCGTGGTGTGAATGATAAGGTTGAGTGGAACGAGGCCCGACTTGTGGCACAAATGATATAGTTAAGTCAAACGAGGCGCAAATGATAAGGTTGAGTCAAACGAGGCCTAACTCAAGGCACAAATTATAAGGTTAAGTCAAACGAGGCCCGACTCAAGGTGCAAATGATATGGTTGAGTGGAATGAGGCCCGGCTCGTGGCGCAAATGATAAGGTTGAGTCGAATGAGGCTCAGCTCGAGGCACAAATGATATGGTTAAGTCAAAGGAGCCCTGTCTCGAGGCTAAAATGATAAGGTTGAGTCGAACGAGGCCCGACTCGAGGTGCAAAGGATAAGGTTGAGTCGAACGAGGCCCAACTTGAGGCACAAATGATATGGTTGAATCGAACGAGGCCCGACTCAAGGCGCAAAAGATAAGGTTGAGTCGAACAAGGCCCGACTTGAGACACAAATGATATGGTTAAGTGAAACGAGGCCCGTCTCAAGGCACAAATGAGTAGGTTAAGTCAGACGAGGCCAGACTCGATATGCAAATGATAAGGTTGAGACAAATGAGGCCCTGCTCGAGGCACAAAAAAGAAAGTTGACTCAAACGAGGCCCCACTCGAGGCGCACATGATATGGTTGAGTGAAACAGGTCCAACTAGAGGAGCAAATGGTAAGGGTGAGTCAAACAATGCCTGACTCGAGGCGCAAATGATAAGGTTAAGTCAAACGAGGCTAGACTCGAGGCACAAATGATAAGGTTGAGTCAAACAAGGATGACTCGAGGCACAAATCAGAAGGTGGAGTCAAATGAGGCCCGACCTGAGGCGTAGATGATATGGTTAAGTCAAACGAAACCTGACTCCAAGCGCAAATGATAAGGTTGAGTCGAACGAGGCCCGACTCGAGGCGCAAATGAGAAGGTTAAGTCAGACGAGGCCAGACTCGAGGCGCAAATGATAAGGTTGAGTCAAATGAGGCCTGACTCGAGGCACAAAAAAGAAGGTTGACTCAAACGAGGCCCTACTCGAGGCGCAAATGATATGGTTGGGTGAAACGGGCCCAACAAGAGGAGCAAATGGTAAGGTTGAGTCAAACGATGCTCGACTCGAGGCACAAACGATAAGGTTAAGTCAAACGAGGCCAGACTCGAGGCGTAAATGATAAGGTTGAGTCGAACACAACCTGACTTGAGGCACAAATAAGAAGGTTGAGTCAAACGCGGCCCGACTTGAGGAGCAAATGATATGGTTGAGTGAAACGAGGCCCAACTAGAGGAGCAAATGGTACAGTTAAGTGAAATGAGGCCTGACTCGAAGCACAAATGATAAGGATGAGTCAAATGAAGCCCAACTCGAGGCCCAAATGATAAGGTTGAGTTGAATGAGGCCTGACTCAAGCCGCCAATGATAAGGTTGAGTCAAATGAGGACTAACACGAGGCACAAATGATATGGTTGAGTCAAACGAGGCCCGAGTCGAGGAGCAAAGGGTTAGGGTGAGTCAAACGAAGCCTAACTCGAGGCGCAAATGGTAAGGTTGAGTAAAATGAGGACCGACTCGAGCCCAAATGGTAAGGTTAAGCAAAATGAGGCTCGACTCGAGGAGCAAATGATAAGGTTTAGTTGAACGAGGCCGACTTGAGGCACAAATCACAAGGTTGAGTCAAACGAAGCCCGACTCAAGGCGCTAATGATATGGTTAAGTCAAACGAGGCTCGACTCGAGGGATAAATGATATGGTTGAGTCCAACGAGGCCCGAATTAAGGCACAAATGATATGGGTGAGTCAAATGAGGCCCGACTCAAGGCGCAAATGTATGGGCGAGTAAAACGAGGCCTAACTCGAACTGCAAATTGTAAGGGTGAGTTGAACGAGGCCCAACACGAGGCACAAATGTTAAGGTTGAGTCAAACGAGGCCCGACTCAAGGAGCAAATGATCAGGTTGAGTCAAACGAGGCCAGACTCGAGGCACAAATGCTATGGTTGAGTCCAATGAGACCCGTGTTGGGGCACAAATGATATGGGTGAGTCAAACGAGGCCCAACTCGAGGACAAATGATATGGGTGAGTCAAACGAGGCCCGACTTGAGGCGCAAATGGTAAGCGTGAATTGAACGAGGGCCAACACGAGGCACAAATGATAAGGTTGAGTTAAACAAGGCCCGACTCGAGGCAAAAATGATAAGGTTGAGTCGAATGAGGCCCGACTCGAGGCGCAAATGGTAAGGTTGAGTCCAAGGAGGCCTGACTCGAGGCGCATATGATATGGATCAATCAAACGACGCCTGACTCGAGGTGCAAATGATATGGTTAAGTCAAACGAGGCCCGACTCGAGGCGCAAATAATAAGGTTGAGGCAAATGAGGCTCAACTCGAGGCAAAAACAAGAAGGTTGAGTCAAACACGGCCCGACTCGAGGTGCAAATGATATGGTTGAATCGAACAAGGCGTAGCTTGAGGCACAAATGATAAGGTTTAGTCGAACGAGACCCGATTCGAGGTACAAATGATAAGGTTGAGTGAAACGAGGCCTAACTAGAGGCGCAAAGGGTAAGGGTGTGTCAAACGATGACCGACACGAGGAACAAATGATAAGGTTGAGACAAACGAGGCCCAACTCGAGGCACAAATGGTCAGGGTGAGTCAAACGAGACCCGACTCGAGGCGTATATGGAAAGGTTAAGTCAAACAAGGCCTAAATCGAGATGCAAATGATAAGGTTGAGTCAAACGAGCCCGGAATCAAGGCATAAATGATAAGGTTGAGTCAAACGAGGCCTGACTCGAGGCACAAATAATAAAGTTGAGTCAAACGAGGCCCGACTCGAGGCGCAAATGGTTAGGGGGTGTGTCAAACGAGGACCGACTCGAGGTGCAAATGGTAAGGTTGAGTTAAATAAGGCCTGACTCGAGGCGCAAATGATAAGGTTGAGTCGAACGAGGCCCAATTTGAGGCACAAATGATAAGGTTGAGTCAAACGAGGCCCGACCAGAGGCACAAATGATAAGGTTGAGTCGAACGAGGCCCGACTAGAGGCACAAATGGTCAGGGAGAGTGAAACAATGCCCAGCATAAGGCACAAATGGTAAGGTTGAGTCAAACTTGGCCTGACTCGTGGCATGAATGATAAGGTTGAGTGGAACGAGGCTCGACTCATGGCACAAATGATATAGTTGAGTCAAACGAGGCCCAACTCGGGGCGCAAATGATAAGGTTGAGTCAAACGAGGCCTAACTCGAGGCACAAATTATAAGGTTGAGTCAAACGATGCCCGACTCAAGGTGCAAATGATATGGTTGAGTGGAACGAGGCCCGGCTCGTGGCGCAAATGATAAGGTTGAGTCGAACGAGGCTCGGCTCGTAGTGCAAATGATATGGTTCAGTCGATGAAGGCCAGTCTCGAGGCTTAAATGATAAGGTTGAGTCAAACAAGGCCCGACTCAAGGTGCAAATGATAAGGTTGAGTCGAACTAGGCCTAACTTGAGACGCAAATGATATGGTTGAATCAAACGAGGCTCAACTCGAGGCGCTAAAGATAAGGTTGAGTCGAACGAGGCCCGACTTGAGGCGCAAATGATAAGGTTAAGTGAAATGAGGCTCGTCCCGAGGCACAAGTGAGAAGGTTAAGTCAGACAAGGCCAGACTCGAGACGCAAATGATAAGGTTGAGTCAAATGAGGCCCGACTCGAGGTGCAAAAAAGAAGGTTGACTCAAACGAGGCCCCACTCGAGGCACAAATGATATGGTTGAGTGAAATGGGCCTAACTAGAGCAGCAAATGGTAAGGGTGAGTCAAACGATGCCCAACTTGAGGCGCAAATGATAAGGTTAAGTCAAACGAGGCCAGACTTGAGGCAGAAATGATAAGGTTAAGTCAAACGAGGACCGACCCAAGGTACAAATCAAAAGGTGGAGTCGAACGGGGCCCGACCCAAAGCGCAAATGAGAAGGTTGAGTCGAACGAGGCCTGACTCGAGGCGCAAATGAGAAGGTTAAGTCAGACGTGGCCAGACTCGAGGCGCAAATGATAAGGTTAAGTCAAACGAGGCCCAACTCGAGGCACAAAAAAGAAGGTTGACTCAAACGAGGCCTCACTCGAGGCACAAATGATAAGGTTAAGTCAAACGAGGCCAGACTCGAAGGGCAAATGATAAGGTTGAGTCAAATGCGGCCCGACTTGAGGCACAAATAAGAAGGTTGAGTCAAATGAGGCCCGACTCGAGGAGCAAATGATATGGTTGAGTGAAACGGGGCCCAACTAGAGAAGCAAATGGTACGATTGAGTGAAGCGAAGCCCGACTTGAAACGCAAATGATAAGGATGAGTCAAATGAGGCCCGACTCGAGGCGCAAATGATAAGGTTGAGTTGAACGAGGCCCGACTCGAGGCGCAAATGATAAGGTTGAGTCAAATGAGGACTGACACGAGGCGCAAATGATAAGGTTGAGTCAAACAAGGCCTAACTCAAGGCGCAAATGGTAAGTTGAGTCGAACGAGGCCCGACTCGGGACGCAAATGATATCGATGAGTCAAACGAGGCCTGACTAGAGGCGCAAACAATATGGTTGAGTGAAACAAGGCTCGACTCAAGGGGCAAACAATATGGTTGAGTGAAACGAGGCATGACTCGAGACGCAAAAGTTAAGGTTAAGTCAAACGAGGCCCAACTTGAGGCACAAACAATATGGTTGAGTCAAACGAGGCCTAACTCAAGGCCCAAACGATAAGGTTGAGTGAAACCAGCCCAACTCGAGGCACAAATAATAAGGTTGAGTCAAACGAGGCCCACCTCGAGGTGCAAATGATCTGGTTGAGTCAAACGAAGCCCGAGTCGAGGTGTATATGGTCAGGGTGAGTGAAACAAAGCCCGACTCATGTCACAAATGGTAAGGTTGAATAAAAGGAGGCCTAACTTGAGATGCAAATGATAAGTGTTGAGTCGAATGAAGCCCAACTTGAGGCGCAAATGATAAGGTTGAGTCGAACGAGGCCCGAGTCAAGACACAGATGATAACGTTGAGTCAAAGGAGGCCTGACTCAAGGAACAAATGATAAGGTTGAGTCGAACGAGGCCCAACTTGAGGCGCAAATGATAAGGTTGAGTCAATCAAGGCCTGACTCGAGGCACAAATGATATGGTTCAGTCAAGTGAGGCTCGATTCGAGGCACAATTGATAAGGTTGAATCGAGCGAGGCCAAACTCGAGGCACAAATGATATGGTTGAGTTGAACGAGGCCTAGCTTAAGGCGCAAATGATAAGGTTCAGTCGAACAAGGACTAATTCGAGGCACAAATGATAAGGTTAAGTCAAACGAAGCCCGTCTCGAGGCGCAAATGATAAGGTTGAGTCGAATGAGGCCCAACTCGAGACGCAAATGATAAGGTTGAGGGAAACAAGGCCCAACTAGAGGCACAAATGGTAAGGGTGAGTCAAATAATGACCGACACGAGGCACAAATTATAAGGTTGAGTCAAACGAGGCCCCACTAGAGGGACAAATGGTAAGGTTGAGTCAAACGAGGCCTGACTCGTGGCACGAATGATAAGGTTAAGTCGAACAAGGCCCCACTCGTGGCACAAATGATATGGTTAAGTCAAACGAGGCCCAACTCAAGGCACAAATGATAAGGTTGAGTCAAACGAGGCCCAACTCGAGGCATAAATTATAAGATAGAGTTGAACGAGGCCTGACTCAAGGCGCAAATGATATGGTTGAGTCGAACAAGGCCTAGCTCGTGGCACAAATGGTAAGGTTGAGTCAAACGAGGCCCGGCTCGAGGCACAAATGATATGGTTGAGTCGAACGAGGCCCGACTCGAGGTGCAAAGGATAAGGTTGAGTCGAACGAGGCCCAACTTGAGGCGCAAATGATATGGTTGAATCGAACAAGGCCCAACTCGAGGCGCAAAAGATAAGGTTGAGTCGAACGAGGCCCGACTTGAGGCACAAATGATATGGTTAAGTGAAACGAGGCCCGTCTCGAGGCGCAAATGGGAAGGTTAAGTCAGACAAGGCTAGAGTCAAGGTGCAAATGATAAGGTTGAGTCAAACGAGGCCCGACTCGAGGCGCAAAAAAGAAGGTTGACTCAAACGAGGCCCCACTCGAGGCGCAAATGATATGGTTGAGTGAAACGAGGCCCAACTAGAGAAGTAAATGGTAAAGGTGAGTCAAACGATGCCCGACTCGAGGCACAAATGATAAGGTTAAGTCAAACGAGGCTAGACTTGAAGCACAAATGATAAGGTTGAGTCAAACGAGGACCGACTCGAGGCACAAATCAGAAGGTGGAGTCGAACGAGGCCTGACCGGAGGCGCAAATGATAAGGTTGAGTCAAATGAGATCTGACTCGAGGCGCAAATGATAAGGTTGAGTCAAACGCGGCCCGACTCGAGGCACAAATAAGAAGGTTGAGTCAAATGAGGCCTGACTCGAGGAGCAAATGATATGGCTAAGTGAAATGAGGCCTAACTAGAGGAGCAAATGGTATGGTTAAGTGAAACGAGGCCCGACTCGAAGCGCAAGTGATAAGGATGAGTCAAATAAGGCCCGACTCAAGGCCCAAATGATAAGGTTGAGTTGAACGAGGCCCGACTCAAGTCGCAAATGATAAGGTTGAGTCAAATGAGGACCAACATGAGGCACAAATGATAAGGTTAAGTCAAACAAGCCCTGACTCAAGGCACAAATGGTAAGGTTGAGTCAAACGAGGCCCGCCTCAAGGTGCAAATGATATGGATGAGTCAAACGAGGCCCAAGTCATGGTGTAAATGGTCAGGGTGAGTGAAACGAAGCCCAACTTGTGTCACAAATGGAAAGGTTGAGTAAAATGAGGCCTGACTCAAGGCGCAAATGATAAGGTTGAGTCGAATGAAGCCCAACTCGAGGCGCAAATGATAAGGTTGAGTCGAACGAGGCCTGACTCGAGACACAAATGATAAAGTTGAGTCAAATGACACTCGACTCAGGGGCGCAAATGATAAGGTTGAGTCAAACGAAGCCCGTCTCGAGGCACAAATGGAAAGGTTGAGTCGAACAAGGCTTGACTCGAGGTGCAAATGATAAGGTTTAGTCAAACAAGGCCTGACTCGAGACACAAATGGTCAGGTTGAGTCGAACGAGGCCTGACTCGAGGCGCAAATGATATGGACGAGTCAAACGAGGCCTGAGTCGAGGTGCAAACAATATGGTTGAGTCAAACGAGGTCCGCCTCGAGGCACTAACAACATGGTTGAGTCAAACCAGCCCGACACAAGGCACAAATAATAAGGTTGAGTCAAATGAGGCCCGCCTCGAGGTGCAAATGATATGGTTGAGTCAAACGAGGCCCGAGTCGAGGTGTAAATGGTCAGGGTAAGTGAAATGAAGCCCGACTTGTGTCACAAATGGTAAGGTTGAGTAAAACGATGCCCGACTCGAGGCGCAAATGATAAGGTTGAGTCGAACAAGGCCCGACTCGAGGCACAATCAGAAGGTGGAGTTGAACGAGGCCCGAACCGAGGTGCAAATGAGAAGGTTAAGTAGAGCGAGGCCCGACTCGAGGTGCAAATGAGAAGGTTAAGTCAGACGTGGCCAGACTCGAGACGCAAATGATAAGGTTGAGTCAAACGAGGCCTCACTCGAGGCGCAAATGATATGGTTGAGTGAAACGGGCCCAACTAGAGGAGCAAATGGTAAGGGTGAGTCAAATGATGCCCGACTTGAGGCGCAATTAATAAGGTTAAGTTAAACGAGGCCAGGCTCGAAGCGCAAATGATAAGGTTGAGTCCAACGCGGCCCGACTTGAGGCATAAATAAGAAGGTTGAGTCAAATGAGGCCCGACTCGAGGAGCAAATGATATGGTTGAGTGAAACGGGGCCCAACTAGAGGAGCAAATGGTACGGTTGAGTGAAATGAAGCCTGACTTGAAATGCAAATGATAAGGATGAGTCAAATGAGGCCCGACTCGAGGCCCAAATGATAAGGTTGAGTTGAATGAGGCCCGACTCGAGGCGCAAATGATAAGGTTGAGTCAAATGAGGACTGACACGAGGCACAAATGATAAGGTTGAGTCAAACAAGGCCCAACTCAAGGCGCAAAAGGTAAGGTTGAGTTGAACGAGGTCCGACTCGGGACGCAAATGATATCAATGAGTGAAACGAGGCCTAACTCGAGGCACAAACAATATGGTTGAGTGAAACAAGGCCCGACTCGAGGTGCAAAAGTTAAGGTTAAGTCAAACGAGGCCCGACTCGAGGCATAAACAATATGGTTCAGTGAAACGAGGCCTAACTCAAGGCCCAAATGATAAGGTTGAGTGAAACCAACCTGACTCGAGGCACAAATAATAAGGTTGAGTCAAACGAGTCCCACCTCGAGGTGCAAATGATATGGTTGAGTCAAACAAAGCCCGAGTTGAGGTGTATATGGTCAGGGTGAGTGAAACAAAGCCCGACTCATGTCACAAATGGTAAGGTTGAGTAAAACGAGGCCCGACTTGAGGCGCAAATGATAAGTGTTGAGTCGAATGAAGCCTAACTCGAGGTGCAAATGATAAGGTTGAGTCGAACGAGGCCCAACTCGAGACACAAATGATAAGGTTGAGTAGAACGAGACTCAACTCAAGGCGCAAATGATAAGGTTGAGTCAAACAAAGCCCGTCTCGAGGTGCAAATGATAAGGTTGAATCGAACGAGGCCAAACTCGAGGCACAAACGATAAGGTTGAGTTTAACGA
Organism: Dicorynia guianensis; assembly: GCA_037013595.1. Classification (NCBI taxonomy): domain Eukaryota; kingdom Viridiplantae; phylum Streptophyta; class Magnoliopsida; order Fabales; family Fabaceae; genus Dicorynia; species Dicorynia guianensis. The sequence goes on along the minus strand of JASUAB010000010.1, from coordinate 19,360,994 downwards.
GGCCCGACTCGAGGGGCAAACGATAAGGTTGAATAGAACGAGGCCTGACTTGAGGCGCAAATGATAAGGTTGAGTCGAAGGAGGCCCGAGTTGAGGCGCAAATGATATGGTTATGTGAAATGAGGCTGACTCAAGGCGCAAATGATAAGGTTGAGTCAAACGAGACCCGACTCGAGGTGCAAATGATAAGGTTGAGTCAAACGAGGCCTAACACAAGGAACAAATGATAAGGTTGAGTCAAACGAGGCCCAACTCGAGGAACAAATGATAAGGTTGAGTCAATCAAGGCCTGACTCGAGGCACAAATGATATGGTTCAGTCAAGTGAGGCTCGATTCGAGGCGCAATTGATAAGGTTGAATCGAGCGAGGCCAAACTCGAGGTACAAATGATATGGTTGAGTTGAACGAGGCCTAGCTCGAGGCGCAAATGATAAGGTTGAGTCGAACAAGGACCAATTCGAGGCACAAATGATAAGGTTGAGTCAAATGAAGCCCGTCTCGAGGCGCAAATGATAAGGTTGAGTCGAATGAGGCCTGACTCAAGACGCAAATGATAAGGTTGAGGGAAACGAGGCCCAACTAGAGGCGCAAATGGTAAGGTTGAGTCAAATAATGACCGACACGAGGCCCAAATTATAAAGTTGAGTTAAACGAGGCCCTGCTAGAGGCACAAATGGTCAGGGAGAGTGAAACAAGGTCTGACATGAGGCGCAAATGGTAAGGTTGAGTCAAACGAGGCCTGACTCGTGGCACGAATGATAAGGTTAAGTCGAACGAGGCCCCACTCGTGGCACAAATGATATGGTTGAGTCAAATGAGGCCCAACTCAAGGCGCAAATGATAAGGTTGAGTCAAATGAGGCCCAACTCAAGGCATAAATTATAAGGTAGAGTCGAACGAGGCCCGACTCAAGGTGCAAATGATATGATTGAGTCGAACAAGGCTTGACTCATGGCGTAAATAGTAAGGTTGAGTCGAACAAGGCCTGGCTCGAGGCGCAAATGATATAGTTGAGTCGAACGAGGCCCGACTCGAGTCGCAACAGATAAGGTTGAGTCGAACGAGGCCCGACTTGAGGCGCAAATGATATGGTTAAGTGAAATGAGGCTCATCTCGAGGCGCAAATGAGAAGATTAAGTCAGACAAGGCTAGACTCAAGGTGCAAATGATAAGGTTGAGTCAAACGAGGCCCGACTTGAGGCACAAAAAAGAAGGTTGACTCAAACGAGGCCCCACTCGAGGCACAAATGATATGGTTAAGTGAAACGAGGCCCAACTAGAAGAGTAAATGGTAAGGGTGAGTCAAACGATGCTCGACTCGAGGCGTAAATGATAAGGTTGAGTCAAACGAGGCTAGACTCGAAGCATAAATGATAAGGTTGAGTCAAACGAGGACCGACTCGAGGCACAAATTAGAAGGTGGAGTCGAACGAGGCCTGACCCGAGGCACAAATGATAAGGTTGAGTCAAACGAGGTTTGACTCGAGGCACAAATGATAAGGTTAAGTCAAACGCGGCCTGACTCGAGGAGCAAATGATATGGTTGAGTGAAATGAGGCCCAACTAGAGGAGCAAATGGTACGGTTAAGTGAAACGGGGCCCGACTCGAAGCACAAGTGATAAGGATGAGTCAAATGAGGCTCGACTTGAGGCCCAAATGATAAGGTTGAGTTGAACGAGGCCCGACTCGAGTCGCAAATGATAAGGTTGAGTCAAATGAGGACCAACATGAGGCACAAATGATAAGGTTAAGTCAAACAAGCCCTGACTCGAGCCACAAATGGTAAGGTTGAGTAGAACAAGGCCCGCCTCGAGGTGCAAATGATATGGATGAGTCAAACGAGGCCCAAGTCATGGTGTAAATGGTCAGGGTGAGTGAAACGAAGCCCAACTTGTGTCACAAATGGCAAGGTTGAGTAAAATAAGGCCTGACTCGAGGCGCAAATGATAAGGTTGAGTTGAATGAAGCCCAACTCGAGGCGCAAATGATAAGGTTAAGTCGAACAAGGCCCGACTCGAGACACAAATGATAAAGTTGAGTCAAATGAGACCCGACTCGGGGCACAAATGATAAGGTTGAGTCAAACGAAGCCCGTCTCGAGGCACAAATGGAAAGGTTAAGTCGAACAAGGCTTGACTCGAGGCGCAAATGATAAGGTTTAGTCGAACAAGGCCTGACTCGAGACGCAAATGGTCAGGTTGAGTCGAACGAGGCCCGACTCGAGGCGCAAACGATATGGACGAGTCAAACGAGGCCTGAGTCGAGGCACAAACAATATGGTTGAGTCAAACGAGGCCCGCCTCCAGGCGCTAACAACATGGTTGAGTCAAACCAGTTCGACACGAGGCACAAATAATAAGGTTGAGTCAAATGAGGCCTGCCTCGAGGTACAAATGATATGGTTGAGTCAAACGAGGCTCGAGTCGAGTTGTAAATGGTCAACATGAGTGAAATGAAGCCCGACTCGTTTCACAAATGGTAAGGTTGAGTAAAACGATGCCCGACTCGAGGTGCAAATGATAAGGTTGAGTCGAATAAGACTCGACTCGAGGCTCAAATGATAAGGTTGAGTTGAACGAGGCCCGACTCGAGGCACAAATCAGAAGGCGGAGTCGAACGAGGCCTGACCCGAGGCACAAATGAGAAGGTTGAGTCGAACGAGGCCCGACTCGAGGCGCAAATGAGAAGGTTAAGTCAGACGTTGCCAGACTCGAGGCGCAAATGATAAGGTTATGTGAAACGAGGCCCGACTCGAGGCACAAAAAAGAAGGTTGAGTCAAACGAGGCCTCACTCGAGGTGCAAATGATATGGTTGAGTGAAACGGGCCCAACTAGAGGAGCAAATGGTAAGGGTGAGTCAAACGATGCCCGACTCAAGACGCAAATGATAAGGTTAAGTCAAACGAGGCCAGACTCGAAGCGCAAATGATAAGGTTGAGTCAAACACGGCTCGACTTGAAGCACAAATAAGAAGGTTGAGTCAAATAAGGCCCAACTCGAGGAGCAAATGATATGGTTGAGAGAAACGGGGCCCAACTGGAGGAGCAAATGGTACGGTTGAGTGAAACGAAGCCCGACTCGAAACGCAAATGATAAGGATGAGTCAAATGAGACCCGACTCGAGGCCCAAATGATAAGGTTGAGTTGAACGAGGCCCGACTCGAGGCGCAAATGATAAGGTTGAGTTAAATGAGGACTGACACGAGGCGCAAATGATAAGGTTGAGTCAAACAAGGCCCGACTCAAGGCGCAAATGGTAAGGTTGAGTTGAACAAGGCCCGACTCAGGATGCAAATGATATCGATGAGTCAAACGAGGCCTGACTTGAGGCGCAAACAATATGGTTGAGTGAAACAAGGCCCGACTCAAGGGGCAAACAATATGGTTGAGTCAAACGAGGCACGACTCGAGGTGCAAAAGTTAAGGTTAAGTCAAACAAGGCCCGACTCGAGGCATAAACAATATGGTTAAGTAAAACGAGGCCTAACTCAAGGCCCAAACGATAAGGTTGAGTGAAACCAACCTGACTCGAGGCACAAATAATAAGGTTGAGTCAAACGAGGCCCACCTCGAGGTGCAAATGATATGGTTGAGTCAAACGAAGCCCGAGTTGAGGTGTATATGGTCTGGTTGAGTAAAACGAGGCCTGACTTGAGGCGCAAATGATAAGTGTTGAGTCCAATGAAGCCCAACTCGAGGCACAAATGATAAGGTTGAGTCGAATGAGGCCCGACTGGAGGCGCAAATGATAAGGTTGAGTCAAACAAAGCCCGTCTCAAGGTGCAAATGATAAGGTTGTATCGAACGAGGCCAAACTCGAGGCACAAACAATAAGGTTGAGTCAAACGAGGCCCGACTCGAGGGGCAAATGATAAGGTTAAATAGAACGAGGCCTGACTCGAGGCGCAAATGATAAGGTTGAGTCAAACGAGGCCCGAGTTGAGGCACAAATGATATGGTTATGTGAAATGAGGCTGACTCAAGGCGCAAATGATAAAGTTAAGTCAAACGAGGCCCGACTCGAGGCACAAATGATAAGGTTGAGTCAAATGAGGCCCAACTCGAGCTCAATTGATAAGGTTGAGCCGAACGAGGCCCGACTCGAGACACAAATGATAAGGTTGAGTCGAACGAGGCCTGAATCGAGGCGCAAATGATAAGGATGAGTCAAACAAAGCCCGTCTCGAGGCGCAAATGATACGGTTCAATCGAACGAGGCCAGACTCGAGGCACAAATGATAAGGTTGAGTCAAACGAGGCCTGACTCAAGGGGCAAATGATAAGGTTGAGTCGAATGAGGCCCGAGTTGAGGTGCAAATGATATGGTTATGTGAAACGAGGCCCGACTCAAGGCACAAATGATAAGGTTGAGTCAAACGAGGCCTGAATTAAGGCACAAATAATAAGGTTGAGTCAAACGAGGTCTGACTCGAGGCACAAATAAGAAGGTTGAGTCAAATAATGCCTGACTCGAGGCGCAAATGATATGGTTGAGTGAAACGAGGCCCAACTAGGGGAGCAAATGGTAAGGGTGAGTCAAACGATTCCCAAGTCGAGGTGCAAATGATAAGGTTGAGTCAAACGAGGCCCGACTCGAGGCACAAATGATAAGGATGAGTCTAACGAGGCCCGACTCAAGGCACAAATAAGAAGGTTGATTTGAACGTGGCTCGACTCGATGTAGAAATGATATGGCTGAGTTGAACGAGTCCTGGCTCGAGGCACAAATGATAAGGTTGAGTCGAACAAGGCCCGACTCTATGTACAAATAATCAGGTTAAGCCAAACGAGGCCTGACTCGAGGCATAAATGATATGGTTGATTCGAATGACGCCTAGCTCGAGGCATAAATGATAAAGTTGAGTCGAACGAGGCCCAACTCGAGGCACAAATGATAAGGTTGAGTGCATCGAAGCCCATCTCGAGGCGCAAATGGTAAGGTTGAGTCGAACGAGGCTCGACTCGAGGCATAAATGGCAAGGATGAATTGAACGAGGCTCAACTCGAGGTGCAAATGATAAGGTTAAGTCAAACATGGCCCGACTTGAGGCACAAATGATAAGGTTTAGACAAACAAGGCCTGACTCGAGGCGCAAATGATAAGGTTGAGTCACACGAGGCTCAACTTGAGGCGCAAATAAGAAGGTTGAGTTAAACGAGGCCCGACTCGAGACACAAATGGTATGGTTAAGTGAAACGAGGCCCAACTATAGGAGCAAATGGTAAGGGTAAGTCAAACAATGCCCGACTCGAGGCGCAAATGATAAGGATGAATCGAACGAGGCTCAACTTGAGGTGCAAATGATAAGGTTGAATCAAACGAGGCCCAACTCTTGGCGCAAATGATATGGTTAAGTGAAACGAGGCCCGACTCGAGGTGCAAATGATAAGGTTTAGTCAAACGAGGCCCGACTCGAGGCGTAAATGATAAGGTTGAGTCAAACGATGCCTGACTTGAGATGCAAATGGTAAGGTTTAGTCGAACAAGGCTTGACTCAAGACGCAAATGGTCAAGTTGAGTTGAACGAGGCCCGACTTAAGGCGCAAATGATATGGGTGAGTCAAACGAGGCCCGAGTCGAGGCACAAACAATATGGTTGAGTCAAACGAGGCTCGCCTCGCGGGGCAAACAATATGGTTGAGTCAAACAAGGCTTGCCTCGAGTTACAAATGATAAGGTTGAGTCAAACGAGTCCCGACTCGAGGCGCAAACAACATGGTTGAGTCAAACGAGGCCTAACCCAAGGCACAAACAATAAGGTTGAGTCAAACCAGCCCTACACTAGGCACAAATAATAAGGTTGAGTCAAACAAGGCCCGCCTCGAGGTGTAAATGATATGGTTGAGTCAAACGAGGCCCGAGTCGAGGTGTAAATGGTCAGGGTGAGTGAAACGAAGCCCGACTCGTGCCACAAATGGTAAGGTTGAGTAAAACGAGGCCCGACTCGGGCCACAAGTGATAAGGTTAAGTTGAATGAGGCCCAACTCGAGGCGCAAATGATAGGGTTAAGTCGAATGAGGCCTGACTCGAAACACAAATGATAAGGTTGAGTCGAACGAAGCCCGACTCGAGGCGCAAATGATAAGGTTGTGTTAAACGAAGCCTGTCTCGAGGAGCAAATGATAAGGTTCAATCGAACGAGGCCAGACTCGAGGCACGAGTGTTATGGTTGAGCCGAATGAGGCCCGACTCGAGGGGCAAATGATAAGGTTGAATCGAACGAGGCCAGACTCGAGGCGCAAATGATAAGGTTGAGTTGAACGAGTCCCAAGTTAAGGTGCAAATGATATGGTTATGTGAAACAAGGCCCGACTCATGGTGCAAATGATAAGGCTGAGTTAAACGTGGCCCGACTCGAGGCACAAATGATAAGGTTGAGTCAAACGACACCCGACTCGAGGAACAAATAAGAAGGTTGAGTCAAATGAGGCCCGACTCGAGGCACAAATGATATGGTTGAGAACGAGGCCCAACTAGAGGAGCAAATGGTAAGGGTGAGTCAAACGATGCCCAACTTGAGGCACAAATGATAAGGTTGAGTCAAACGAGGCCCGACTCGAGGCACAAATAAGAAGGTTGAGTCGAACGTGGCCCAACTCAAGGCACAAATGATATGATCTCGAGGCGCAAATGATAAGGTTGAGTCGAATGAGGCCCGACTTGATGCACAAATAATAAGCTTGAGCCAAATGATGCCTGACTCGAGGGGCAAATGATATGGTTGATTCGAACGAGGCTTGGCTTAAGGCACAAATGATAAGGTTAAGTCAAATGAGGCCTGACCTGAGGCATAAATGATAAGGTTGAGTGAAACGAAGCCCGTCTCGAGGCACAAATGGTAAGGTTCAGTCAAACAAAGCTTGACTCTAGGCGCAAATGATAAGGATGATTCGATCGAGGCTCGACTCGAGGTGCAAATGATAAGGTTGAGTCAAACGAGGCCCAACTTGAGGTGTAAATAAGAAGGTTGAGTCAAACGAGGCCTGACTCGAGGCGCAAATGATATGGTTGACTGAAACTAGGCCCAACTATAGGAGCAAATGGTAAGGGTGAGTCAAACGATGCCTAACTCGAGGCACAAATGATAAGGATGAATCGAACAAGGCCCGATTTGAGGCACAAATGATAAGGTTGAGTCAAACGAGGCCCGACTTGAAGTGCAAATGATATGGTTAAGTGAAACGAGGACCGACTCAAGGCGCAAATGATGAGGTTTAGTCAAACAAGTCCCGACTTGAGGCACAAATAAGAAGGTTGAGTCACACGAGGCCCAACTCGAGGCGCAAATGATATGGTCGAGTGAAACGAGGCCCAACTATAGGAGCAAATGGTAAGGGTGAGTCAAACGATGCCCGACTCAAGGCGCAAATGATAAGGTTGAGTCAAACGAGGCCTAACTCGAGGTACAAATAAGAAGGTTAAGTCGAACGAGGCCCAACTCGAGGCATGAATGATAAGGTTGAGTAAAACGAGGCCCGGTTCGAGATGCAAATGGTAAGGTTTAGTCGAACGAGGCCTGACTCGAGACACAAATGGTCAGGTTGAGTCGAACAAGGCCCGACTCGAGGTGCAAATGATATGGGTGAGTCAAACGAGGCCCGAGTCAAGGCGCAAACAATATGGTTCAGTCAAACGAGGCCCGCGTCGAGGGGTAAACAATATGGTTGAGTCAAACAAGGCCCACCTCGAGGCACAAATGATAAGGTTGAGTCAAACGAGTCCCGACTCGAGGCGCAAATGATAAGGTTAAGTCAAACGAGGCCTGACTCAAGGCACAAACAACATGGTTAAGTCAAACGAGTCTTAACTCAAGGTACAAACGATAAGGTTAAGTCAAACCAGCCCGACACGAGGCACAAATAATAAGGTTGAGTCAAATGAGGCCTGCCTCGAGGTGCAAATGATATGGTTGAGTCAAACCAGGCCCAAGACGAGGTGTAACTGGTCAGGGAGAGTGAAACGAAGCCCGACTCGTGTCACAAATGGTAAGGTTGAGTAAAACGAGGCCCGACTCGAGGCGCAAGTGATAAAGTTGAGTCGAATAAGGCCCAACTCGAGGCGCAAATGATAAGGTTGAGTCGAATGAGGCCCGACTCGAGACACAAATGATAAGGTTGAGTCGAATGAGGCCCGACTTGAGGCGCAAATGATAAGGTTGAGTCGAACGAAGCCTGTCTCGAGGCACAAATGATAAGGTTCAATCGAACGAGCCTAGACTCGCGGCACAAATGTTAAGGTTGAGTCGAATGAGGCTCAACTCGAGTGGCAATGATAAGGTTGAATCAAACGAGGCTGAATGCGAGGCGCAAATGATAAGGTTCAGTCGAATGAGGCCCAACTTGAGGCACAAATGATATGGTTATGTAAAACGAGGCCCGACTCAAGGTGCAAAGGATAAGGTTGAGTCAAATGAGGCCCAACTCGAGGCACAAATAAGAAGGTTGAGTCAAATGAGTCCCGACTTGAGGCACAAATGATATGGTTGAGTGAAACGAGGCGCAACTAGAGGAGCAATTGGTAAGGGTGAGTCAAACGATGCCAGACTCAGGGTGCAAATGATAAGGTTGAGTCAAATGAGGCACAACTCGAGGCACAAATGATAAGGTTGAGTCGAATGAGGCCTAACTTGACGCACAAATAATAAGGTTGAGCCAAACGAGGACTGACTCGAGGCGCAAATGATATGGTTGATTTGAACGAGGCCTGGCTCGAGGTGCAAATGATAAGGTTGAGTCGAACGAGGCCCGACTCGTGGCGCAAATGATAAGGTTGAGTCAAACGAAGCCCGTCTCGAGGCGCAAATGATAAGGTTGAGTCAAACGAGGCTCAGCTCGAGGCGCAAATGATAAGGATGAATCAAACGAGGCCCAACTTGAGGTACAAATGATAAGGTTGAGTGAAACGAGGCCCGACTTGAGGGGCAAATGATAAGGTTGAATCGAACGAGGCCGGACTCGAGGCGAAATGATAAGGTTGAGTCGAACGAGCCCCAACTTGAGGCGCAAATGATATGGTTAAGCAAAACGAGGATCAACTCGAGGAGCAAACGATAAGGTTTAGTCAAACGAGGCCTGACTCGAAATGCAAATGATAAGGTTGAGTTAAACGAGGCCCAACTTGAGGCACAAATAAGAAGGTTAGGTCAAACGAGGCCCAACTTGTGGCGCAAATGATATGGTTGAGTGAAACGAGGCCCAACTATCGGAGCAAATGGTAAGGTTGAGTCAAACGATGCTCGACTCGAGGTGCAAATGATAACGTTGAGTCAAACAAGGCCTGACTCGAGGCACAAATAAGAAGGTTGAGTTGAACATGGCCCAACTCGAGGCATAAATGATATGGTTGAGTTGAACGAGTCCTGGCTCGAGGCGCAAATGATAAGGTTGAGTAGAATGAGGCCCAACTTGATGCACAAATAATAAGGTTAAGCCAAACAAGGCCCAACTCGAGGCGCAAATGATATGGTTGATTCGAACGAGGCCTGGCATGAGGAATAAATGATAAGGTTGAGTCAAACGAAGCCCATCTCAAGGCGCAAATGATAAGGATGAACCGAATGAGGCCGGACTTGAGGCGCAAATGATATGGTTGAGTCAAACAAGGCCCAACTTGAGGCACAAATAAGAAGGTTGAGACAAACGAGGCTCGAATAAAGGTGCAGCTGATATGGTTGAGTGAAACGAGGCCCAACTATAGGAGCAAATGGTAAGGGTGAGTGAAACGATGCCCGACTCGAGGTACAAATGATAAGGATGAGTCAAACGAGGCCCGACTAGAGGCGCAAATGGTGAGGCTGAGTTAAACGATCCCCGACCCAAGGCACAAATGATATGGTTGACTCAAACGAGGCCCGACTCGAGGTACAAATGATAAGGTTGAGTCAAACGAGGCCCGACTCGAGGCACAAATAAGAAGGTTGAGTCGAACGTGGCCCAACTTGAGGCACAAATCATATGGTTGAGTTGAACGAGTTTTAGCTCGAGGCGCAAATGATAAGGTTGAGTCGAACGAGGCCTGACTCGATGCACAAATAATAAGGCTGAGCCAAATGAGGCCCAACTCAAGGCGCAAATGATATGGTTGATTAGAACGAGGCTTGGCTCGAGGCACAAATGATAAGGTTGAGTAAAACGAAGCCTGTCTCGAGGCACAAATGGTAAGGTTGAGTCGAACAAGGCTCGACTCTAGGCGCAAATGATAAGGATGAATCGAACGAGGCTCGACTCGAGGTGCAAATGATAAGGTTGAGTCAAACGAGGTCTGACTGAAGGTGCAAATGATATGGTTAACTGAAATGAGGCACGCCTCGAGGCGCAAACGATATGGTTTAGTCAAATGAGTCCCAACTTGAGGCACAAATAAGAAGGTTAAGTCAAACGAGGCCCGACTCGAGGCAGAAATGATATGGTTGAGTGAAACGAGGCCCAACTATTGGAGCAAATGTTAAGGGTGAGTCAAACGATGCCCGACTCGAGGCGCAAATGATAAGGTTGAGTCAAACGAGGCCCAACTCGAGGCACAAATAAGAAGGTTGATAAGGTTGAGTCAAACGTGGCTCGACTCAAGACACAAATGATATGGTTGAGTTGAACGAGTCCTAGCTCGAGGCACAAATGATAAGGTTGAGTCCAACGAGGAGCGACTCGATGCACAAATAATAAGGTTGAGCCAAACAAGGCTCGACTTGAGGCGCAAATGAGATGGTTGATTCGAACGAGGCCTGACTCGAGGTACAAATGATAAGGTTGAGTCGAACGAGGCCCAACTCGATGCACAAATAATAAGGTTGAGCCAAACAAGGCTCGACTCGAGGCGCAAATGATAAGGTTGATTCGAACGAGGCCCAGCTCGAGGCGTAAATGATAAGGTTGAGTCAAACAAAGCCCTTCTCAAGGCGCAAATGATAAGGATGAATTGAATGACGCCTGACTCGAGGCACAAATGATATGGTTGAGTCAAACGAGGCCCAACTTCAGGCACAAATAAGAAGGTTGAGACAAACGAGGCACGACTCAAGGCGCAGATGATATGGCTGAGTGAAACGAGGCCCAACTATAGGATTAAATGGTAAGGGTGAGTGAAATGATGCCCGACTCGAGGCGCAAATATAAGGATGAGTCAAACGAGGCCCAACTAGAGGCGCAAATGGTGAGGCTGAGTCAAACGATCCCCGACCCAAGGCACAAATGATAAGGTTGAGTCAAACGAGGCCCGACTCGAGGCACAAATAAGAAGGTTGAGTCGAACGTGGCTAGACTTGAGGCGCAAATGATAAGGTTGAGTCAAACGAGGTGCGACTCGATGCACAAATAATAAGTTTGAGCCAAACAAGGCTCGACTCAAGGCGCAAATGAGATGGTTGATTCGAACGAGGCCTGACTCGAGGCACAAATGATAAGGTTGAGTCGAACGAGGCCCAACTCAATGCACAAATAATAAGGTTGAGCCAAACAAGGCTCGACTCGAGGCACAAATGATAAGGTTGATTCGAACGAGGCCCAGCTCGAGGCGTAAATGATAAGGTTGAGTCAAACAAAGCCCTTCTCAAGGCGCAAATGATAAGGATGAATTGAATGACGCCTGACTCGAGACGCAAATGATATGGTTGAGTCAAACGAGGCCCAACTTCAGGCACAAATAAGAAGGTTGAGACAAACGAGGCACGACTCAAGGCGCAGATGATATGGCTGAGTGAAACGAGGCCCAACTATAGGATTAAATGGTAAGGGTGAGTGAAACGATGCCCGACTCGAGGCGCAAATATAAGGATGAGTCAAACGAGGCCCAACTAGAGGCGCAAATGGTGAGGCTGAGTCAAACGATCCCCGACCCAAGGCACAAATGATAAGGTTGAGTCAAACGAGGCCCGACTCGAGGCACAAATAAGAAGGTTGAGTCGAACGTGGCTAGACTTGAGGCGCAAATGATAAGGTTGAGTCAAACGAGGCCCGACTCGATGCACAAATAATAAGGTTGAGCCAAATGAGGCCCGACTCAAGGTGCAAATGATATGGTTGATTCGAACGAGGCCTGGCTCGAGGCACAAATGATAAGGTTGAGTAAAACAAAGCCTGTCTCGAGGCACAAATGGTAAGGTTGAGTCAAACGAGGCTCGACTCTAGGCGCAAATGATAAGGATGAATCGAACGAGACTCGACTCCAGTTGCAAATGATAAAGTTGAGTCAAACGAGACCCGACTGGAGGCGCAAATGATATGGTTAAGTGAAACGAGGCATGCCTCGAGGCACAAACGACAAGGTTGAGTCAAACGAGGCCCGACTTGAGGCACAAATAAGAAGGTTGAGTCAAACGAGGCCCGACTCAAGGCGCAAATGATATGGTTAAGTGAAACGAGGCCCAACTATAGGAGCAAATGATAAGGGTGAGTCAAACGATGCCTGACTCGAGGCGCAAATGATAAGGTTGAGTCGAACGAGGCCAGACTTGAGGCACAAATGATAAGGTTGAGTCAAACGAGGCACGACTCGAGGGGCAAATGATAAGGTTAAATCGAACGAGGCCTGACTCGAAGCCCAAATGATAAGGTTGAGTCGAACGAGGCCCGACTCGAGGTGCAAATGATAAGGATGAGTCGAACAAGGCCCGATTTAAGGTGCTAATGATATGGTTAAGTGAAACGAGGACCGACTCGAGGCACAAACAATAAGTTTTAGTCAAACAAGGCCCAACTCGAAGCACAAATGATAAGGTTGAGTCCAATGAGGCCATACTGGAGTCAGCGCAAATGATAAGCTGGAGTCGAATGAAACCCAACTCGAGGCGCAAATGTTAAGGTTAAGTCAAACGAGCCCGACTCGTGGCACAAATAATAAGATTAAGTCAAACGAGGCCCGACTCGAGGTGCAAATGATAAGGTCGAGTCAAACGAGACCTGACTCGAGGCGCAAACAATATGGTGGAGTCAAACGTGGCCCTACTCGATGCACAAACGATAAGGCTGAGTCAAACGAGGCCTAGCTCGAGGCACAAATGATAAGGTTGAGTCAAACGAGGCCCGACTCGAAGTGCAAATGGTAAGGTTGAGTCAAACGAGCCCGACTCGTGGCACAAATAATAAGGTTGAGTGAAACGAGGCCCGACTCAAGGCGCAAATGATAAGGTTGAATCAAACGAGGCCAGACTCGAGGCACAAATGATAAGGTTGAGTCAAACGAGGCACGACTCGAGGGGCAAATGATAAGGTTGAATCGAACGAGGCCTGACTCGAGACCCAAATGATAAGGTTGAGTCGAACGAGGCCCGACTCGAGGTGCAAATAATAAGGTTGAGTCGAACGAGGCCCGACTTGAGGCGCTAATGATATGGTTAAGTGAAACGAGGACCGACTCGAGGCACAAACGATAAGTTTTGTCAAACGAGGCCCAACTCGAAGCGCAAATGATATGGTTGAGTCAAATGAGGCTCGACTTGAGGCACAAATAAGAAGGTTGAGTGAAACGAGGCCCGGCTTGAGGTACAAATGATATGGTTAGGTGAAACAAGGCTTAACTATAGGAGCAAATGGTAAGGGTGAGTCAAACGATGCCCAACTCGAGGCACAAATAAGAAGGTTGAGTCGAACGTGGCCCAACTCGAGGCACAAATGATATGGATGAGTTCAACGAGTCCTGGCTCGAGGCGCAAATGATAAGGTTGAGTCAAACGAGGCCCGACTCGACGCACAAATAATAAGGTTGAGCCAAACGAGGCCCGACTCAAGGTGCAAAAGATATGGTTGTTTCGAGCGAGGCCTGGTTCGAGGCACAAATGATAAGGTTGAGTCAAACGAGGCCCAACTCAAGGCACAAATGATAAAGTTAAGTCAAACGAAGCCCGTTTCGAGGTGCAAATGATAAAGTTGAGTCAAACGAAGCTCGACTTGAGGCACAAATGATAAGGATGAATCGAACGAGGCCCGACTCGAGGCGCAAATGATAAGGTTGAGTCAAACGAGGCCTGACATGAGGCACAAATAAGAAGGTTGAGTCAAATGAGGCCCGACTCAAGGCACAAATGATATAGTTGAGTGAAATGAGGCCTAACTATAGGAGCAAATGATAAGGGTGAGTCAAACGATGCCCAACTCGAGGTACAAATGATAAGGTTGAGTCAAACGAGGCCCGACTCAAGACGCAAATGATAAGGTTGAGTTAAACGAGGCCCGACTTGAGGCCCAAATAAGAAGGTTAAGTCGAACGAGGCCCGACTCATGACGCAAATGGTCAGGTTAAGTCAAATGAGGCCCGACTCGAGGCACAAATAAGAAGGTTGAGTCAGACGAGGCTTGACTCGAGGCGTAAATCATATGGTTGAGTGAAACGAGGCCCAACTAGAGGAGTAATTGTAAGGGTGAGTCAAACGAGCCCAACTTGAGGCAGAAATAATAAGGTTGAGTCAAATGAGGCCCGACTCGAGGCACAAATGAAAAGCTAGAGTTGCACAAAGCTTGACTCGAGGCGTAAATGACAAGGTTGAGTCAAACGAGGCCAGAGTCGAGGTGCAAATAGTAAGGCTGAGTCTAATGAGGCCCAACTCGAGGTGCAAATAAGAAGGTTGAGTCAAACGAGGCCTGACTCGAGGTGCAAATGGTCAGGTTGAGTCAAACGAAGCCCGACTCAAGGCGCAAATGGTAAGGTTGAGAAAAACGAGGCTCGGCTCGAGGTGCAAATATAAGGTTGAGTCGAACGAGGCCTGACTTGAGGCACAAATGATAAGGTTAAGTCAAACGATGCCTGACTCGAGGCACAAATGATATGCTTGAGTCGAACAGGGCTCGACTTGAGGCACAAATGATAAGGTTGAGTCAAATGAGGCCCAACTCGAGGCGCAAACAATAAGGTTGAGTCAAACGAGGCCCGACTCAAGGCACAAACAAGTTGGTTGACACAATCGAGGCCTGACTAGAGGCGCAAACAATATGGTTGAGTCAAATGAGGCTACCTCAAGGCACAAACGATAAGGTTGAGTCAAACGAGGTCTGACTCGAGGCGCAAATGATAAGTTTGAGTCAAACAAGGCCTGACTCGAGGTGCAAAGGATAAGGTTGAATCAAACGAGGCCTGACACGAGGCGCAAATGGTAAGGTTGAGTAAAACGAGGCCCGACTCAAGGCACAAATACTAAGGTTTGGCCAAACAAGGCCCGACTCGACTCGAGGCACAAATGACACGGTTGTGTCAAATGAGGCCCGACTCGAGGCGCAAATACTAAGGTTTAGTCAAAAAAGGCCCGACTCAACTCGAGGAACAAATGACACGGTTGTGTCAAATGAGGCCTAACATGAGGCACAAATGATAAGGTTGAGTCCAACAAGGCTCGACTGGAGTCAGCGCAAATGATAAGCTGGAGTCGAATGAGGACCGACTCGAGGCGCAAATGTTAAGGTTGAGTCAAACGAGCCCAACTCGTGGCACAAATAATAAGGTTGAGTCAAACGAGGCACGACTTGAGGGGCAAATAATATGGTTGAATCGAACGAGGCCTGACTCGAGGCCCAAATAATAAGGTTGAGTCGAACGAGGCCTGACTCAAGGTGCAAATGATAAGGTTGAGTTGAATGAGGCCCGACTTGAGGCATTAATGATATGGTTAAGTGAAACAAGGACCAAATCGAGGCACAAACGATAAGTTTTAGTCAAACGAGGCCCAACTCGAAGCGCAAATGATAAGGTTGAGTCAAACAAGGCCCAACTTGAAGCACAAATAAGAAGGTTGAGTCAAACGAGGCCCGGCTTGAGGTGCAAATGATATGGTTAGGTGAAATGAGGCCCAACTATAGGAGCAAATGGTAAGGGTGAGTCAAACGATGCCCGACTCGAGGCCCAAATAAGAAAGTTGAGTCGAACGTGGCCCGACTCGAGGCACAAATGATATGGTTGAGTTCAAAGAGTCCTGGCTTGAGGCGCAAATGATAAGGTTGAGTCGAATGAGGCCCGGCTCGACGCACAAATAATAAGGTTGAGCCAAACGAGGTCCAATCCGAGGGGCAATTGATATGGTTGATTCGAATGAGGCCTGGCTTGAGGCACAAATGATAAGGTTGAGTCGAGCGAGGCCCGACTCGAGGTGCAAATGATAAGGTTGAGTCAAACGAAGCCTGTCTCGAGGTGCAAATGATAAGGTTTAGTCGAACAAGGCTCGACTCGAGGCGCAAATGATAAGGATGAATCGAACGAGGCCCGACTCGAGGCGCAAATGATAAGGTTGACTCAAACGAGGCCCGACTTGAGGAACAAATAAGAAGGTTCAGTCAAACAAGGCCCGGCTTGAGGTGTAAATTATATGGTTGGGTGAAACGAGGCCCAACTATAGGAGCAATGGGTAAGGGTGAGTCAAACGATGCCTGACTCGGGGCACAAATAAGAAGGTTGAGTCAAACGTGGCCCGACTCAAGGCACAAATGATATGGTTGAGTTCAACGAGTCCTGGCTCGAGGCGCAAATGATAAGGTTAAGTCAAACGAGGCCTGACTCGACGCACAAATAATAAGGTTGAGTCAAACGAGGCCCGACTCGAGGTGCAAATGATAAGGTTAAGTCAAACGAGTCTGACTCTTGGCACAAATAATAAGGTTAAGTCAAACAAGGCCCGACTCAAGGCACAAATGATAAGGTTGAATCGAACGAGGCCAGACTCGAGGCACAAATGATAAGGTTGAGTCAAACAAGGCATGACTTGAGGGGCAAATGATAAGGTTGAATCAAACGAGGCCTGACTCGAGGCCTAAATGATAAGGTTGAGTCGAACGAGGCCCGACTTGAGTTGCAAATGATATGGTTATGTGAAACCAAGCCCGACTCAAGGCGCAAATGATTAGGTTGAGTCGAACGAGGCCCGACTTGAGGCACAAATGATAAGGCTGAGTCAAACGAGGCCTGACTCGAGGTACAAATAAGAAGGTTGAGTCAAATGAGACCCGACTCGAGACGCAAATGATATGGTTGAGTGAAACGAGCCCCAACTAGGGGAGCAAATGGTTAGGGTGAGTCAAACGATGCCGACTCGAGGTGCAAATGATAAGATTGAGTCAAACGAGGCCCGACTCGAGGCACAAATGATAAGGTTAAGTCAAACAAGGCCCGACTCGATGGACAAATAAGAAGGTTGTGGCCCGACTCGAGGCACAAATGATATGGTTGAGTTGAACGAGTCCTAGCTCGAGGCGCAAATGATAAGGTGGAGTCGAATGAGGCCCGGCTTGATGCACAAATAATAAGGTTGAGCCAAACGAGGCCCAATCTGAGGGGCAACTAATATGGTTGATTCGAATGAGTCCTGGCTCGAGGCACAAATGATAAGGTTGAGTCGAATGAGGCCCGACTCAAGGCGCAAATGATAAGGTTGAGTCAAATGAAGCCTGTCTCGAGGTGCAAATGATAAGGTTTAGTCGAACGAGGCTCGACTCGTGCAAATGATAAGGTTGAGTCAAACGAGGCCTGACTTGAGGCACAAATGATATGGTTAAGTGAAACGAGGACTGACTCGAGGCGCAAACGATAAGTTTAGTCAAACAAGGCCCGACTCGAAGCGCAAATGATAAGGTTGAGTCAAATGAGGCCCGAGTTGAGACACAAATAAGAAGGTTGAGTCAAACGAGGACTACCTCGAGGCACAACCGATAAGGTTGAGTCAATCAAGTCCCGACTCGAGGCACAAATGATGAGGTTGAGTCAAACGAGGCCTGACTCTAGGCACAAACAATATGGTTGAGTTAAATGAGGCCCAACTCGAGGCACAAATGATAAGGTTGAGTCAAACGAGCCCGACTCGAGGCACAAATATTAAGGTTCAGCAAACGAGGCACACCTCGAGTCGCAAATGATATGGTTGAGTCAAATGAGGCACGACTCAAGGCACAAACGATAAGGCTGAGTCAAACGAGGCCTGACTCAAGGCACAAATGATAAGGTTGAGTCAAACGAGGCCCTACTCGAGGCGCAAATGATAAGGTTGAGTTAAACGAGGCCTGACTCTAGGCGCAAACAATATGGTTGAGTCAAACAAGGCCCAACTCAAGGCACAAACGATAAGATTGAGTCAAACAAGTCCTGACTCAAGGCATAAATATTAAGGTTGAGCAAATGAGGCCCGCCTCAAGGCACAAATGGTAGGGTTGAGTCAAATGAGGCTCAACTCGAGGCACAAACAAAAAGGTTGAGTCAAATGAGGCCCAACTCGAGGCGCAAATGATAAGGTTGAGTCAAACGAGGCCCGACTCGAGGTGCAAATGATATGGGTGAGTCAAACGTGGCCTGACTAGAGGTGCAAACAATATGGTTGAGTCAAACGAGGCCCAACTCGAGGCATAAACAATATGGTTGAGTCAAACGAGCCCCGCCTCGAGGCACAAACGATAAGGTTGAATCAAACCAGTCCTGACTTGAAGCACAAATCTTAAGGTTGAGCAACCGAGGCCCACCTCGAGGCGCAAATGATATGGTTGAGTCAAATGAGGCAAGACTTGAGGTGCAAATCGTTAGGGTAAGACAAACGAAGCCCGATTCGAGGTGCAAATGGTAAGGTTGACTACAACGACGCCCAACTCGAGGCATAAATAATAAGGTTGAGCGAAACGAGGCCCAAGTCGAGATGCAAATGATAAGGCTGAGTCAAATGAGGCCCGACTAGAGGTGCAAATGGTAAGGGTGAGAAAAACAAGGCCTGACTCGAGCCAAAAATGATAAGGTTGAGCCGAACGAGGCCTGACATGAGGCACAAATGATAAGGTTAAGTCAAACAAGGCCCGACTCGAGGCACAAATGATAAGGTTGAGTCGAACGAGGCTCGACTCGAGGCACAAATAATAAGGTCGAGCCCGACTCCAGGCACAAATAATAAGGTTGAGTCAAACGAGTCACGACTCGAGGCGCAAATGATATGGCTGAGTCAAACGAGGCCCAACTCGAGGCGTAAATGGTAAGGGTGAGTTAAACGAGACCTAACACGAGGCACAAATGATAAGGTTGAGTCAAACAAGGCCTGACTCGAGGAACAAATGATAAGGTTGAGTTAAATGAGGCCCAACTCAAGGCGCAAATGATAAGGTTGAGTCAAATAAGGCCCGACTAGAGGCGCAAATGGTAAGGGTGAGTCAAACGAGGCCCGGCCTAAGGTGCAAATGATAAGGTTAAGTCAAATGAGGGCCGACTCGAGGCACAAATGGTCAAGGCAAGTGAAACAAAGCCTGACTCAAGGCTGAGTAAGTTGAGGCTTGATGCAAGGCACAAATGATCAGGTTGAGTTAAACGAGGCCCAACTAGAGGCACAAAAGGTAAGGGTGAGTCAAACGAGGCCAACCTCAAGGCGCAAATGATAAGGTTGAGTCAAACGAGGCCCGACTGGAGGTGCAAATGGTAAGGTTGAGTCGCACGAGACCCACCTCGAGGTGCAAATGATCAAGTTGAGTCAAACGAGGCCTAACTCAAGGCACAAATATTAAGGTTGAGTAAGTTGAGGCTCAACTCAAGACACAAATGATAAGGTTTGAGTTAAACGAGGACCGACTAGAGGTGCAAATGGTAAGGGTGAGTCAAATGAGGCCAAACTCAAGGCGCAAATGATAAGGTTGAGTCAAATGAGGCCCGACTAGAGACGCAAATGGTAAGGTTGAGTTGCACGAGACCCGCCTCGAGGCTCAAATGATCAGGTTGAGACAAACGAGGCCTGACTCAGGACGCAAATGATAAGGTTGAGTCAAACGAGCCCTGACTCAAGACGCAAATGGTATGGTTGAGTTCAACGAGGCATGACTCGAGGCGCAAATGATAAGGTTGAGTCAAATGAGGCCCAACTAGAGGCGCAAATGGTAAGGGTGAGTCAAATGAGGCCCGGCTTGAGGCGCAAATGATATGGTTGAGTCAAATGAGGGCTGACTCGAGGCACAAATGGTCAGGGCGAGTGAAACGAAGCCTAACTTAAGGCTGAGTAAGTTGAGGCCTGACCCATGGCGCAAATGATAAGGTTGAGTTAAACGAAGCCCGACTAGAGGCACAAAAGGTAAGGGTGAGTCAAACGAGGCCAACCTTAAGGCGCAAATGATAAGGATGAGTCAAACGAGGCCCGACTGGAGGTGCAAATGGTAAGGTTAAGTCGCACGAGACCCGCCTCGAGGTGTAAATGATCAAGTTGAGTCAAACGAGGCCCAACTCAAGGCACAAATGTTAAGGTTGAGTAAGTTAAGGCCTAACTCAAGGCACAAATGATAAGGTTGAGTTAAATGAGGACCGACTAGAGGCGCAAATGGTAAGGGTGAGTCAAACGAGGATGCTTAGAGGAGCACATGGTAAAGTTGAGTTGCACGAGACCCGCCTTGAGGCGCAAATGATCAGGTTGAGACAAACAAGGCCCGACTTAGGGCGCAAATGATAAGGTTGAGTCAAACGAGCCTCGACTCTAGGCGTAAAAGATATAGGTGAGTCAAATGAGGCCAACTCTAGGCGTAAATGGTAAGGGTGAGTTCAACAAGGCCTAACACAAGGTACAAATGATAAGGTTCAATCAAACGAGGCCCAACTCGAGGCACAAATGATAAGGTTGAGTTAAATGCGGCCTGACACGACGCGCAAATGATAAAGTTGAGTCGAACGAGGTCTGACTCGAGGTGCAAAAGATAAGGTTGAGTCAAACGACGCCTGAGTTGAGGCACAAATGATAAGGTTGAGTCGAACGAGGCCCGACTCAAGGCGTAAATGATAAGGTTGAGTCGAACGCCTGGCTCGAGGCACAAATGATAAGGTTGAGTTAAACGAGGCCTAACTCGAGGCACAAATGATAAGGTTGAGTCGAACGAGGCCCGACTTAAGGCACAAATGATAAGGTTGAGTCAAATGCGCCCGACTAGAGGGACAAATGATAAGGTTGAGTAAAACGAGGCCTGACTCGAGGCGTAAATGGCAAGGTTGAGTTGAACGAGGCCCAACACGAGGCCCAAATGACAAGGTTGAGTTAAACGAGGCCCAACTCGAGGCACAAATGTTAAGGTTGAGTCAAACGAGGCCCAACTCGAGGCGTAAACAATATGGTTGGGTGAAATGAGGCTTGACTCGAGACACAAATGATAAGGCTGAGTCAAACGAAGCTCGACTCGAGGCGCAAATGATAAGGTCGAGTTAAACAAGGCCCAACTCGAGCTACAAACAATATCGTTGAGTCAAATGAGACCTGACTCGAGGCACAAACGATAAGGCTGAGTCAAATGAGGCCTAACTCGAGGCACAAATAATAAGGTTGAGTAAAACGAGGCCCGACTCGAGACGCAAATAGTAAGGTTGAGTCGAACGAGGCCCGACTCAATGTGCAAAAGGTAAGGTTCAGCCGAACGAGGCCTGACTCAAGCCGCAAATGGTAAGGTGGAGTCAAACGAGGATTGACTCGAGCAAATGATAAGGTTGAGTCGAACAAGGACGGACGCGAGACACAAATGATAAGGTTGAGTGAAACGAGGCCTTACGCGAGGCGCAAATGGTAAGGTTAAGCCAAACGAGGCCCGACTCGATGCGAAAAAAGTAAGGTTAAGTCAAACGAGGCCTGACTCAACGTGCAAAGGGTAAGGTGGAGTCAAGCGAAGCCCTACGCGAGGCGTAAATAATAAGGTTGAGTGAAACGAGGCCCGACTCGAGGCACAAATGATAAGGTTGAGTCAAACGAGGCCCGACTGGAGGCACAAATGATAAGGTTGAGTTAAACGAGGCCCAACTCGAGGCGCAAATGATAAGGTTGAGTCAAACCAGGTACGACTCTAGGCACAAATAATAAGGTTGAGTCAAACGAGACCCGACCCGAGGCACAAATGATAAGGTTGAGTCAAACAAGGCTCGACTCGAGGCACAAATGATAAGGTTAAGTTATACGAGGCCCGACTCGAGGCACAAATGATATGGTTGAGTCAAACGAGGCCTGACTCGAGGCACAAATAATAAGGTTGAGTCAAATGAGCCTGACTCGTGGCACAAATAATAAGGTTGAGTCAAACGAAGCCTGACTCGAGGCGCAAATGATAAGGTTGAATCGAACGAGGCCAGACTCGAGGCACAAATGATAAGCTTGAGTCAAACGAGGTGCAACTCGAGGGGCAAATGATAAGGTTGAATCGAACGAGGCCTGACTCGAGGCCCAAATGATAAGGTTGAGTCGAACGAGGCCTAATTTAAGGCGCAAATGATATGGTTATGTGAAACGAGGCCCGACTCAAGGCACAAATGATAAGGTTGAGTCAAACGAGGCCCAACTTGAGGCGCAAATGATAAGGCTAAGTCAAATGAGGTCTGACTCGAGGCACAAATAAGAAGGTTAAGACAAATGAGGCCCGACTCGAGACGCAAATGATATGGTTGAGTGAAACGAGTCCCAACTAGGGGAGCAAATGGTAAGGGTGAGTCAAACGATGCCCGACTCGAGGCGCAAATGATAAGGTTGAGTCAAATGAGGCTCGACTCGAGGCACAAATGATAAGGTTGAGTCAAACGAGGCCCGACTCGAGGGTCAAATAAGAAGATTGAGTTGAACGTGGCCCGACTCGAGGCACAAATGATATGGTTGAGTTGAACGAGTCTTGGCTCGAGGCATAAATGATAAGGTTGAGTTGAACGAGGCCTGACTCAACACGCAAATAATAAGGTTGAGCCACACGAGGCCCGATCTGAGTGGCAAATGATATGGTTGATTCGAATGAGGCCTGGCTCGAGGCGCAAATGATTAGGTTGAGTCGAACGAGGCCTGACTTGAGGTGCAAATGATATGGTTATGTGAAACGAGGCCCAACTCAAGGCACAAATGATAAGGTTGAGTTGAACGAGGCCCGACTCGAGGAACAAATGATAAGGCTGAGTCAAACGAGGCTTGACTCGAGGCACAAATAAGAAGGTTAAGTCAAATGAGGCCCGACTCGAGACGCAAATGATATGGTTGAGTGAAACGAGTCCCAACTAGGGGTGCATATGGTAAGGTTAAGTCAAACGATGCCCGACTCGAGGCGCAAATGATAAGGTTGAGTCAAATGAGGCCCGACTCAAGGCACAAATGATATGGTTGAGTCAAATGAGGCCCGACTCGAGGGTCAAATAAGAAGATTGAGTTGAACGTGGCCTGACTCGAGGCACAAATGATATGGTTGAGTTGAACAAGTCCTGGCTTGAGGCATAAATGATAAGGTTGAGTCGAACGAGGCCTGACTCAACGCGCAAATAATAAGGTTGAGCCTAACGAGGCCCGATCCGAGTGGCAAATGATATGGTTGATTCGAATGAGGCCTGGCTTGAGGCGCAAATGATTAGGTTGAGTCGAACGAGGCCCAACTTGAGGCGCAAATGATAAGGTTGAGTCAAACGAAGCCCGTCTCGAGGTGCAAATGATAAGGTTTAGTCGAATGAGGCTCGACTCGAGGCACAAATGATAAGGATGAATCGAACGAGGCTCAACTCGAGGTGCAAATGATAACATTGAGTCAAACGAGGCCCAACTTGAGGCAGAAATGATATGGTTAAGTGAAACGAGGACCGACTCGAGGCGCAAATGATAAGGTTTAGTCAAACAAGGCCCGACTTGAAGCACAAATGATAAGGTTGAGTCAAACGAGGCCCGACTTGAGGCACAAATAAGAAGGTTGAGTCAAATGAGGACTGCCTCGAGGCACAAGCGATAAGGTTGAGTCAATCAAGTCCCAACTCGAGGCACAAATGATGAGGTTGAGTCAAACGGGGCCCGACTCTAGGCGCAAACAATATGGTTGAGTCAAACGAGGCCCAACTCGAGGCACAAATGATAAGGTTGAGTCAAACCAGCCTAACTTGAGGCACGAAGATTAAGGTTGAGTAAACGAAGCCCACCTCGAGTTGCAAATGATATGGTTGAGTAGAACAAGGTCCGACTCAAGGCGCAAATGATAAGGTTGAGTCAAACGAGGTCCAACTCGAGGCACAAATAATATGGTTGAGTCCAACGAGGCCCGACTCGAGGCGCAAATGGTAAGGGTGAGTTGAACGAGGGCCAACACGAGGCACAAATGATAAGGTTGAGTCAAATGAGGCACAAATAATAAAGTTGAGTTAAACGAGGCCCGACTCGAGGCGCAAATGATAAGGTTGAGTCAAATGAGGCCCGACTCAAGGCACAAATAATATGGTTGAGTCCAACGAGACCCGAGTCGAGGTACAAATGATATGGGTGAGTCAAATGAGGCCCGACTCGAGGCACAAATGATATGGGTGAGACAAACAAGGCCCGACTAAAGGCGCAAATGTTAAGGTTAAGTAAAACGTGGCTCAACTCAAGGTGCAAATGATAAGGTTGAGTCGAACGATGCCCCACTCGAGGAACAAATGATAAGGTTGAGTCCAACGAGGCTCGACTCGAGGCACAAATGATAAGGTTGCATCGAACGAGGCTCGACTCGAGGCACAAATAATAAGGTTGAGTTAAATGATCCCGACTCGAGGCACAAATAATAAGGCTGAGGCGAACGAGGCCTGACTCAAGGTGCAAATGATAAGGTTGACTCGCACGAGGCCTGACTCGAGGCGCAAATGATCAGGTTGAGTCAAATGAGGCCTGACTAGAGGCGCAAATGTTAAGGTTGCCTAAAACAAGGCCCAACTCAAGGCGCAAATGATAAGGTTGAGTCGAACAATGCCTGACTCAAGGCACAAATGATAAGGTTGAGTCAAACGAGGCTTGACTCGAGGCACAAATAATAAGGTTGAGTTAAATGAGCCTGACTCGAGGCACAAATAATAAGGCTGAGGCAAACGAGGCCTGACTCAAGGTGCAAATGATAAGGTTGACTTGCATGAGGCCCGACTCGAGGCGCAAATGATCAGGTTGAGTCAAACAAGGCTCGACTGGAGGTGCAAATGTAAAGGTTGAGTAAAACGAGGCCCGACTCAAGGCGCAAATGATAAGGTTGAGTCGAACGATGCCCGACTCAAGGCACAAATGATAAGGATAAGTCAAACGAAGCTCAACTCGAGGCACAAATGATAAGGTTGCATCGAACGAGGCTCGACTCGATGCACAAATAATAAGGTTGAGTTGAATGAGCCCGACTCAAGCCACAAATAATAAGGCTGAGGCGAACGAGGCCTGACTCAAGGTGCAAATGATAAAGTTGGCTCGCACGAGGCCCGATTCGAGACGCAAATGATAAGGTTTAGTCAAACGACCTCTAACTTGAGACGCAAATAGTAAGGTTGAGTCGAACGAGGCCTGACTCGAGGTGCAAATGATATGGGTGAGTTAAATGAGGCCTGACTCGAGGGGTAAATGGTAAGGTTAAGTTCAACAAGGCCCAACACGAGGCATAAATAATAACGTTCAATGAAACAACGCTCGACTCGATGCACAAATGATAAGGTTGAGTTAAATCAGGCTTGACTCGAGGTGCAAATGATATGGTTGAGTCAAACAAGGCCCGACTTGAGGCACAAATCATAAGGTTGAGTCGAACGAGGCCCGACTCAATGCGCAAATGATAAGGTTGAGTCGAACGAACCTGGCTCGAGGAACAAATGATAAGGTTGAGTAAAACGAGGCCCAACTCAAGGTGCGAATGATAAGGTTGAGTCAAACGAGGCTCAACTCGAGGTGCAAATGGTAAGGGTGAGTTAAACGATTCCCAACATGAGGCACAAATGATAAGGTTGAGTCAAACGAGGCCTGACTCGAGGCACAAATAATAAGGTTGAGTCAAATGAGGCCCAACTCGAGGCACAAATGATAAGGTTGAGTCGAACGAGGCCCAACTCAAGGTGCAAATTATAAGGTTGATTCAAATGAGTCCCGACTAGAGGAACAAATGATAAGGTTAAGTTAACCGAGGCCCCACTCAAGGCGCAAATGATAAGGTTGGGTCGAACAAGGCCCAACTCGAGGCACAAATAATAAGGTTGAGTAAAACGAGGCCCGACTCGAGGTGTAAATGGTAAGGTTAAGTTGAACGAGGCCCAACACGAGGCACAAATGACAAGGTTGAGTTAAACGAAGCCCGACTTGAATGACAAATGATAAGGTTGAGTTAAAGGAGGCCCAACTCGAGGCACAAATGATAAGGTTGAGTCAAACGAGGCCCGACTCTAGGTGAAAACAATATGGTTGGGTTAAACGAGGCCTGACTCGAGGCACAAACGATAAGGCTGAGTCAAACAAGGCCCGACTTGAGGTGCAAATGATAAGGTTAAGTCAAACAAGGCCCGACTCGAGGCGCAAATGATAAGGTTGAGTCAAACGAAGCCCGACTCGAGTTGCAAACAATATAGTTAAGTCAAATGAGACCCAACTCGAGCCACAAACAATAAGGCTGAGTCAAACGAGGCCTGACTCGAGGCACAAATCATAGGTTAAGTAAAACGAGGCCCAACTCGAGATGCAAATGGTAAGGTTAAGTCGAACGAGGCCCGACTCGAAGCGCAATAGGTAAGGTTGAGCCGAACAAGGCCTGACTCAAGGCGCAAATGGTAAGGTTGAGTGAAACGAGGCTTGACTCGAGCAAATGATAAGGTTTAGTCGAACGAGGCCCTACTTGAGGTGCAAATGATAAGGTTAAGTGAAACGAGGCCCTACGCAAGGCACAAATAATAAGGTTGAGTGAAATGAGCCCAACTCGAGGCACAAATGATAAGGTTGAGTAAAATGAGGCCCGACTCGAGGCACGAATGATAAGATTGAGTTAAACAAGGCCCGACTCGAGGCACAAATGATAAGATTGAGTTAAACGAGGCCCGAGTCAAGGCGCAAATGAAAAGGTTGAGTCAAATGAGGCACGACTCTAGGTGCAAATAATAAGGTTGAGTCAAACGAGGCCTGACCCGAGGCACAAATGATAAGGTTGAGTCAAACGAGGACTAACTTGAGGCACAAATGATAAGGTTAAGTTATACGAGGCCCAACTCGAGGTGCAAATGATATGGTTGAGTCAAACAAGGCCAGACTCGAGGCACAAACGATAAGGTTGAGTCAAACGAGGCCCGACTCGAGGCGCAAATGATAAGGTTGAGTCAAACAAGGACCAACTTGAGGCACAAATGATAAGATTGAGTAGAATGAGGTCCGACTGAGGTGCAAATGATAAGGTTGAGTCAAACACGGCCTGACTCGAGGCACAAATAATATGGTTGAGTCCAATGAGACCCAAGTCGAGGCACAAATGATATGGGTGAGTCAAACGAGGCCCAACTCGAGGCGCAAATGATAAGGTTGAGTCAAACGAGGCCTGACTAGAGGTGCAAATGTTAAGGTTGAGTAAAACGAGGCCCGACTCGAGGCGCAAATGATAAGGTTGAGCCAAATGAGGCCCGACTTGAGGTGCAACTGGTCAGGGTGAGTGAAACGAAGCCTGACTCAAGGCACAAATGGTAAGGTTGAGTAAAACGAGGTCCGACTTGAGGCACAAATGATAAGGTTGAGTCGAATGAGGCCCAACTTGAGGCACAAATGATAAGGTTAAGTCAAACGAGGCCCGACTCGAGCCGCAAGTGATAAGGTTGAGTCGAACAAGGGCTGACTCGAATGCGCAAATGATATGGGTGAGTTAAACGAGGCCCTACTCAAGGCATAAATGGTAAGGATGAGTTGAACGAGGCCTGACTTGAGGCGCAAATGTTAAGGTTAAGTTAAACGAGGCCTGACTCGAGGAGCAAATGATAAGGTTGAGTCGAACGAGGCCCGACTCGAGGTGCAAATGATAAGGTTGAGTCAAACAAGGCCTGACTTGAGGCACAAATGATAAGGTTGAGTCAAATGAGGCCCAGCTCGAGGCGCAAATGATAAGGTTAAGTCAAACAAGGCACAACACGAGGCACAAATGATAAGGTTGAGTCGAACGAGGCCCGAGTCGAGGCACAATTGGTAAGGTTGTGTGAAATGAGGCTCGACTCAAGGCGAAATGACAAGGTTGAGTCAAATGAGACCCGACTTGAGACTCAAATGGTAAGGTTGAGTCAAACGAGGCCTGACTCGAGGGGTGAGTTGAACGAGGCCCAACTCGAGGCACAAATGAGAAGCTTGAGTGAAACAAGGTCCGACTCGAGGCACAATGATAAGGTTGAGTCGAACGTGGCCCGACTCGAGGTGCAAATGTTAAGGTTGAGTCAAATGAGGGCTAACACGAGGCATAAATGATAAGGTTGAGTGAAATGAGGCCCGACTAAAGGCACAAATGATAAGGTTGTGTTAAATGAGGCCCGACTCGACACGTAAATGATAAGGTTGAGTCAAACAAGGCCCAACACGATGCACAAATGATAAGATTGAGTCGAACGACGCCTGACTCGAGGCATAAATGATAAGGTTGAGTCAAACGAGGCTCAACTCGAGGCGCAAATGATAAGGTGGGGTGGAATGAGGCTCGACTCGAGGCATAAATAATAAGGTTGAGTCACACGGGGCCCGACTCGAGGCGCAAGTGGTAAGGTTGAGTCGAACAAGGGCTGACTCGAATGTGCAAATGATATGGGTGAGTCAAACAAGGCCTTACTCGAGGCATAAATGGTAAGGATGAGTTGAATGAGGCCCGACTCGAGGCACAAATGTTAAGGTTAAGTTAAACGATGCCTGACTCGAGGCGCAAATGATAAGGTTGAGTCAAACAAGGCCCGACTTGAGGTGCAAATGATAAGGTTAAGTGAAACGAAGCTTGACTCGAGGCGCAAATGATAAGGTTGAGTTAAACGAGGCCCAACTCGAGGCACAAATGATAAGGTGAGGTGGAACGAGGCTTGACTCGAGGCACAAATAATAAGGTTGAGTCAAACGAGGCCCGACTAGAGGTGCAAATGATAAGGTTGAGTTGCACGAGGCCTGACTCGAGGCGCAAATGATCAAGATGAGTCAAATGAGGCTCAACTCTCGGCGAAAATGATAAGTTGAGTGAAACGAGGACCGACTCAAGGCGTAAATGATAAGGTTGAGGCGAACGAGGCTCGACTCGAAGCACAAATGATAAGGTTGAGTCAAACGAGGCCTGACCCGAGTAACAAATGATAAGGTTGAGTTAAACGAGGCCCGACTCGAGACGCAAATGGTAAGGTTGAGTCGAACGAGGCCCGACTCAATGCGCAAAGGATAAGGTTGAGTCGAACGAGGCCTGACTCGAGGCGCAAATGATAAGGCTGAGACAAACGAGGCCCGAATCGAGGCGCAAATGATAAGGTTGAGTTGAACGAGGCCCGACTCAAGGCACAATTGATAAGGTTGAGTCAAACGAGTCTCGACTAGAGGCGCAAATGATAAGGTTGAGTAAAACAATGCCCAACTCGAGGAGCAAATGATAAGGTTGAGTCGAATGAGACCTGACTCAAGGCACAAATGATAAGGTTGAGTCAAACGAGGCCCAACTTGAGCTGCAAATGATAAGGTTGAGTCGCATGAGGCCCGACTCGAGGTGCAAGTGATCAAGTTAGGTCAAACGAGGCCTGATTCGAGGCACAAATGATAAAATTGAGTCAAATGAGCCCTGACTCATGACGCAAATGGTAAGGTTGACTCCAACGAGGCCTGACTCAAGGCGCAAATGCTCAGGTTGAGTTAAACGAGGCCACTCTCGAGGCAAAAATGATAAGGTTGAGTCGAACGAGGCCCAACTCGAGGTGCAAACGATATGGTTGAGTCAAACGAGGTCCGACTCGAGGCACAAATGATCAGGTTGAGTTAAACGAGGCCCAACTTAAGGCGCAAATGACAAGGTTGAGTCAAACGAGGCCCAACTCGAGGCACAAATGATAAGGTTGAGTAAAATGAGGCCCGACTCAACGCGTAAATGGTAGGAGTGAGTTGAACGAGGCCCAACACGAGGCACAAATGATAAGGTTGAGTCAAACGAGGCCCGACTCGAGGCGCAAATGATAAGGTTGAGTTAAACGAGGCACGACTTGAGGCACAAATGATAAGGTTAGGTGAAGCGAGGCCTGACTCGAGGCATAAATGATAAGGATAAGTTGAACGAGGCCCGCCTCGAGGCACAAATGATAAGGTTGGGTAAAATGAGACCTGACTCGAGGCACAAATGTTAAGGTTTACTTAAAAGAGGCCAGACTCGAGGCGCAAATGATAAGGTTGAGTCGAACGAGGCCCGACTCGAGGCACAAATGATAAGGTTGAGTCAAACGAGGACTGACTCAG
Organism: Dicorynia guianensis; assembly: GCA_037013595.1. Classification (NCBI taxonomy): domain Eukaryota; kingdom Viridiplantae; phylum Streptophyta; class Magnoliopsida; order Fabales; family Fabaceae; genus Dicorynia; species Dicorynia guianensis. Next base: position 19,330,885 of record JASUAB010000010.1, on the reverse strand, counting down.
GATGCAAATGGTAAGGTTGAGTCGAACGAGGCTCGACTCAAGGCGCAAATGGTAAGGTTGAGTCGAACGAGGCCCAACTCAAGGCACAAACGATAAGGTTGAGTTAAACGAGGCCTGACTCGAGGCGCAAATGATAAGGTTGAGTAAAACGATACCCGACTTGAGGTGTAAATGATAAGGTTAAGTCAAACGAGGCCCGACTCGCGGCACAAACGATAAGGTTAAGTCGAACGAGGCTTAACCCAAGGCACAAATAATCAGGTAGAATCAAACGTGCCTGACGCGAGGCACAAATAATAAGGTTGAGTCAAACAAGCCCTGACTCGAGGCACAAATGATAAGGTTGTGTCAAATAAGGCTCAACTCGAGGCACAAATGACAAGGTTGAGTCAAACGAGCCCCAACTGGAGACACAATTGGTAAGGTTGAGTGGAACGAGGGTCGACTCAAAGCACAAATGATATAGGAGAGTCAAACGAGGCTTGACTCAAGGGGTGAGTTGAACAAGGTCCAACACGAGGCACAAATGATAAGGTTGAGTTAAATGAGGACCGACTCGAGGCGCAAATGATAACGTAGAGACGAATGAAGCCCGACTCGAGGCACAAATGATAAGGTTGAGTCAAACGAGGCCCGACTCAAGGCATCAATGATAAGGTGGAATCAAACGAGGCCTGACTCGAGGCACAAAGGATATGATTGAGTTAAACGAGGCATGACTCGAGGCGCAAATGAGAAGGTTGAGTTGAACGAGGCCTGACTCGAGGCACAAATGGTAAGGTTGAGTAAAATGAGGCTCGACTCAGGGCGCAAATGGTAAGGTTGAGTTAAACGAGGCCTGACTCGAGGCGTAAATGATAAGGTTGAGTGAAACAAGGACCGACTCGAGGCACAAATGTTAAGGTTGAGTCGAACGAGGCCCGACTTGAGGCGCAAATGATAAGGTTGAGTCAAACAAGGCCTGACTCGAACCATAAATTATCTGGGTGAGTCAAGCGTGGCCCGACTTGAGGCACAAATGATATGGATGAGTCAAACATGGCCTAACTCAAGCCGCAAATGATAAGTGTGACTTAAATAAGGCCTGACTCGAGGCACAAATGATAAGGTTGAGTCAAACGAGGCCCGGCTCGAGGCGCAAATGGTAAGGTTAACTAAAATGACGCTCGACTCGAGGCCCAAATTGTAAGGTTGAGTTAAACGAGGCCTGACTCGAGGCGTAAATGATAAGGTTGTGTGAAACAAGGTCCGACTCGAGGCACAAATATTAAGGTTGAGTTGAACGAGGCTCGACTCGAGGCGCAAATGATAAGGTTGAGTTAAACGAGGCCGACTCGAGGTGCAAATGGTAAGGTTGAATAAAATGAGGCTCGACTCGAGGCCCAAATGATAAGGTTGAGTTAAAAGAGGCCCGACTCGAGGCGAAAATGATAAGGAAGAGTCGAACGAGGCCCTACTCGAGGCATAAATGATAAGGTTGAGTCAAACGAGGCCTGACTCAAGACGCAAATGGTAAGGTTGAGTTGAACTAGGCCCGACCTGAGCCAAAAATGGTAAGGTTAAGTCAAACGAGGCTTGACTCGAGACGCAAATGATAAGATTGCGTAAAACAAGGCCCGACTAGAGACGCAAGTGATAAGGTTGAGTCAAACGAGGCCCAACTCGAGGTGGAAATGATAAGGTTGAGTCAAACAAGGCCCGAGTAGAGGTGCAAATGGTAAGGGTGAGTCAAACGAAGGCCGACCTGAGGACAATTGATATGGTTGGGTCAAATGAAGTCTGAGTCAAGGCAGAAATGGTCAGGGCGAGTGAAACGAAGCCCGACTCAAGGCACAAATGGTAACGTTGAGTAAAACGAGGCTCGACTCGAGGCGCAAATGATAAGGTTGAGTCGAAGGAGGCCCGACTCGAGGCACAAATGATAAGGTTGAGTCAAATGAGGCCTGACTCCAGGCACAAATGATAAAGTTGAGTCGAACGAAGCTCAGTTCGAGACGCAAATGAAATGGTTGAGTCAAACGAGGCCCGAGTCAAGGCGCAAATGGTAAGGTTAGGTAAAACGAGGCCTGACTCGAGGTGCAAATGGTAAGGTTGAGTCAAACGAGGCCTGAATTGAGGCTCAAATGATAAAGTTGAGTGAAACGAGGCTTGACTCGAGGCGCAAATGATAAGGTTGAGTTGAACGAGCCCGATTCGAGGTGCAAATGATAAGGTTGACTCGAACGAGGCCCGACTTGAGGCGCAAATGTTATGGTTGAGTCAAAAGAGGCCCGACTCAAGGCGTAAATGGTAAGGTTGAGTAAAATGAGGCTCGACTCGAGACCCAAATGGTAAGGTTGAGTTAAACGAGGCCTGACTCAAGGCGTAAATGATAAGGTTGAGTAAATCGAGGCCCGACTCGGGCGCAAATGTTAAGGTTGAGTCGAACGAGGCTCAACTCGAGGAGCAAATGAGAAGGTTGAGTCAAACGAGGCCCGACTTGAGGCGCAAATGTTATGGTTGAGTCAAACGTGGCCCGACTCGAGGTGCAAATGGTAAGGTTAAGTCAAACGAGGCCTGAATCGAGGCTCAAATGATAAAGTTGAGTGAAACGAGGCCTGACTTGTGGCGCAAATGATAAGGTTGAGTCGAACGAGGCCCGACTCGAGGAACAAATGATAAGGTTGAATGAAACAAGGCCCGACACGAGGCGCAAATGATAAGGTTAACTCAAATGAGGCCCGACTTGAGGTGGAAATGTTATGGTTGAGTTAAACGAGGCCCGACATATGACACAAATGATAAGGTTGAGTCAAACGAGGCTCGACCTGAGGCACAAATAATTAGGTTGAATCAAACGAGCCCGACACGAGGCACAAATAATAAGGTTGTGTCAAATAATCCCCGACTCGAGACGCAAATGATAAGGTTGTGTGAAATGAGGCTCGACTCAAGGCGCAAATGGCAAGGTGGAGTCAAACGAGCCCCGACTTGAAACGCAAATGGTAAGGTTGATTGGAACGAGGCCCGACTCAAGGCAGAAATGATATGGGTGAGTCAAACGAGCCCCGACTCGAGGGGTGAGTTGAACGAGGCCCAACACGAGGCACAAATGATAAGGTTAAGTGGAACGAGCCCTGAATCGAGGCGTAAATGATAAGGATGAGTCAAACAAGGCCCGACTCGAGGAACAAAATGTTAAGGTTGAGTCAAACGAGGCCTGACTCAAGGCACAAATGATAAGGTTGAGTTAAATGAGGCCCGACTCGAGGCGCGAATGATAATGATGAGTCAAACAAGGCCCAACATGAGGCACGAATGATAAGGCTGAGTCAAAGGAGGCCCAATTCGAGGCGCAAATGATAAGGTTGAGTCAAAGGAGGCCCGACTCGAGGCACAAATGATAAGGTTGAGTAAAACGAGGCCCGACTCGAGGAGCAAATGATAAGGTTGAGTCGAACGAGGCCCGACTCGAGGTGCAAATGACAAGGTTGAGTTGAACGAGGCCCAACTCGAGGCTCAAATGATAAGGTTGAATCAAACGAGGTGCGACTCGTGGCCCAAATGATAAGGTTGAGAGAAACGAGGCCCCACTCGAGGCGCAAATGATAAGGTTAAGGTGAACGAGGGGCGACTCGAGGCGCAAATGATAAGGTTGAGTCAAACGAGGCCCGACTCGAGGCACAAATTATAAGGTTGAGTCGAACGAGGCTCAGCTCGAGGCGCAAATGAAAAGGTTGAGTCAAATGAGGCACGCAATTGGTAAGGTTAGGTAAAACAAGGCCCGACTTGAGGTGCAATTGATAAGGTTGAGTCAAACGAGGCCTGAATCGAGGCACAAATGATAAAGTTGAGTGAAACGAGGCCCGACTCGTAGTACAAATGATAAGGTTGAGTCAAACGAGGCCCGACTCGAGGCACAAATGACAAGGTTGAGTCGAACGAGGCACGACTCGAGGCTCAAATGATAAGGTTGAGTCGAACGAGGCTCAGCTCGAGGCGCAAATGAAAAGGTTAAGTCAAATGAGGCGCGCAAATGGTAAGGTTAGGTAAAACAAGGCCCGACTTGAGGTGCAAATGATAAGGTTGAGTCAAACGAGGCCTGAACCGAGGCGTAAATGATAAAGTTGAGTGAAACAAGGCCCGACTCGTAGCGTAAATGATAAGGTTAAGTCGAACGAGGCCCGACTCGAGGCGCAAATAATAAGGTTGAGTCGAACGAGGCACGACTCGAGGCTCAAATGATAAGGTTGAGTTAAACGAGGCCTGACTCGAGGTCCAAATGATAAGGTTGAGTGAAACGAGGCCCCTGACTCGAGATGCAAATGATAAGGTTGAGTCAAACGAGGCCCGACTCGAGGTACAAATGATAATGTTGAGTCAAACGAGGCCCGAGTCGAGGCGTAAATGGTAAGGTTAGGTAAAACAAGGCCCGACTCGAGGTCCAATTGGTAAAGTTGAGTCAAACGAGGCTTGAATCGAGGCGCAAATGTTAAGGTTGAGTGAAAGGAGGCCCGACTCGTGGCGCAAATGATAAGGTTGTGTCGAACGAGGCCCGACTCGAGGCGCAAATGATAAGGTTGAGTCAAACGAGGCCTGACTCGAGGCCAAATAATAAGGTTGAGTCAAACAAGGCCCGACTCGAGGCATAAATGATAAGGTTGAGTCAAACGAGGCCCGACTCATGGCACAAATGATAAGGTTGACTCGAACAAGGCCCGACTCGAGGCGCAAATGACAAGGTTGAGTTGAACGAGGCCCGACTCGAGGCTCAAATGATAAGGATGAGTCAAACGAGGCCTAACTCGAGGCGCAAATGATAAGGTTGAGTCAAACGAGGCTCAACTCAAGGCACAAATGATAAGGTTGAGTCAAATGAGGCTCGAGTTGAGGCGTAAATGGTAAGGTTAGGTAAAACGAGGCCCAACTTGAGGTACAAATGGTAAGGTTGAGTCAAACGAGGCTTGAATCGAGGCGTAGATGATAAGGTTGAGTGAAACGAGGCCCGACTCATGGCGCAAATGATAAGGTTGAGTCGAACGTGGCCTGACTCAAGGCACAAATGATAATGTTGAGTCAAATGAGGCCCGACTCGAGGCCCAAATGATAAGGTTGAGTAAAACAAGGCCCGACTCGAGGAGCAAATGATAAGGTTGAGTCGAACGAGGCCCGACTCAAGGCGCAAATGACAAGGTTGAGTTGAACGAGGCCCGACTCGAGGCTCAAATGATAAGGTTGAATCAAACGAGGTGCGACTCATGGCCCAAATGATAAGGTTAAGAGAAACGAGGCCCCACTCGCGGCGCAAATGATAAGGTTAAGGTGAACGAGGGGCAACTCGAGGCGCAAATGATAAGGTTGAGTCAAACGAGGCCCGACTCGAGGCATAAATGATAAGGTTGACTCGAACGAGGCTTAGCTCGAGGCGCAAATGAAAAGGTTGAGTCAAATGAGGCACGCAAATGGTAAGGTTAGGTAAAACAAGGCCCGACTTGAGGTGCAAATGATAAGGTTGAGTCAAACGAGGCCTGAATCGAGGCGCAAATGATAAAGTTGAGTGAAACGAGGCCCGACTCGTAGCGCAAATGATAAGGTTGTGTCAAACGAGGCCCGACTCGAGGCACAAATGACAAGGTTGAGTCGAACGAGGCACGAGTCGAGGCTCAAATGATAAGGTTGAGTCGAACGAGGCTCAGCTCGAGGCGCAAATGAAAAGGTTGAGTCAAATGAGGCGCGCAAATGGTAAGGTTAGGTAAAACTAGGCCCGACTTGAGGTGCAAATGATAAGGTTGAGTCAAACGAGGCCTGAATCGAGGCGCAAATGATAAAGTTGAGTGAAACAAGGCCCGACTCATAGCGAAAATGATAAGGATGAGTCGAACGAAGCCCGACTCGAGGCGCAAATAATAAGGTTGAGTCGAACGAGGCACGATTCGAGGCTCAAATGATAAGGTTGAGTTAAACGAGGCCTGACTCGAGGTCCAAATGATAAGGTTGAGTGAAACGAGGCCCCTGACTCGAGGTGCAAATGATAAGGTTGAGTCAAACAAGGCCTGACTCGAGGCACAAATGATAATGTTGAGTCGAACGAGGCCCGAGTCAAGGAGTAAATGGTAAGGTTAGGTAAAACGAGGCCCGACTCGAGGTGCAATTGGTAAAGTTGAGTCAAACGAGGCTTGAATCGAGGCACAAATGTTAAGGTTGAGTGAAATGAGGCCCGACTCGTGGCACAAATGGTAAGGTTGTGTCGAACGAGGCCCGACTCGAGGTGCAAATGATAAGGTTGAGTCAAACGAGGCCTGACTCGAGGCGCAAATAATAAGGTTGAGTCAAACAAGGCCCGACTCGAGGCATAAATGATAAGGTTGAGTCAAACGAGGCCCGACTTGGGGCACAAATGATAAGGTTGAGTTGAACAAGGCCCAACTCGAGGCGCAAATGACAAGGTTGAGTTGAACGAGGCCCAACTCGAGGCTCAAATCATAAGGTTGAGTCAAACGAGGCCTGACTCGAGGCGCAAATGATAAGGTTGAGTCAAACGAGGCTCGACTTGAGGCACAAATGATAAGGTTGAGTCAAACAAGGCTCGAGTCGAGGCGTAAATGGTAAGAGTAGGTAAAACGAGGCCCAACTTGAGGTACAAATGGTAAGGTTGAGTCAAACGAGGCTTGAGTCGAGGCGTAGATGATAAGGTTGAGTGAAACGAGGCCCGACTCATGGCGAAAATGATATGGTTGAGTCGAACGTGGCCCGACTCAAGGCACAAATGATAATGTTGGGTCAAACGAGGCCCGACTCGAGGCCCAAATGATAAGGTTGAGTAAAACGAGGCCCGACTCGAGGAGCAAATGATAAGGTTGAATCGAACGAGGCCCGACTCGAGGCGCAAATGACAAGGTTAAGTTGAACGAGGCCCAACTCGAGGCTCAAATGATAAGGTTGAATCAAACGAGGTGCGACTCATGGCCCAAATGATAAGGTTGAGAGAAACGAGGCCCCACTCGAGGCGCAAACGATAAGGTTAAGGTGAACGAGGGACGACTCGAGGCGCAAATGATAAGGTTGAGTCAAACGAGGCCCGACTCGAGGCACAAATGATAAGGTTGAGTCGAACGAGGCTCAGCTCGAGGCACAAATGAAAAGGTTGAGTCAAATGAGGCACGCAAATGGTAAGGTTAGGTAAAACAAGGCCCGACTTGAGGTGCAAATGATAAGATTGAGTCAAACGAGGCCTGAATCGAGGCACAAATGATAAAGTTTAGTGAAACGAGGCCCGACTCGTAGCGCAAATGATAAGGTTGTGTCAAACGAGGCCTGACTTGAGGCACAAATGACAAGGTTGAGTCGAACGAGGCACGAGTCGAGGCTCAAATGATAAGGTTGAGTCGAACGAGGCTCAGCTCGAGGCGCAAATGAAAAGGTTGAGTCAAATGAGGTGTGCAAATGGTAAGGTTAGGTAAAACTAGGCCCGACTTGAGGTGCAAATGATAAGGTTGAGTCAAATGAGGCCTGAATCGAGGGGCAAACGATAAAGTTGAGTGAAAGGAGGCCCGACTCGTAGCGCAAATGATAAGGTTGAGTCGAACGAGGCCCGACTCGAGGCACAAATAATAAGGTTGAGTCGAACGAGGCACGAGTCGAGGCTCAAATGATAAGGTTGAGTTAAACGAGGCCTGACTCGAGGTCCAAATGATAAGGTTGAGTGAAACGAGGCCCCTGACTCGAGGTGCAATGATAAGGTTGAGTTAAATGAGGCCCGACTCGAGGCACAAATGATAATGTTGAGTCGAACGAGGCTCGAGTCGAGAAGTAAATGGTAAGGTTAGGTAAAACGAGGCCCGACTCGAGGTGCAATTGGTAAAGTTGAGTCAAACGAGGCTTGAATCGAGGCGCAAATGTTAAGGTTGAGTGAAATGAGGCCCGACTCGTGCCGCAAATAATAAGGTTGTGTCGAACGAGGCCCGACCCGAGGTGCAAATGATAAGGTTGAGTCAAACGAGGCCTGACTCGAGGCGCAAATGATAAAGTTGAGTGTAACGAGGCCCGACTCGTAGCGCAAATGATAAGGTTGAGTCGAACGAGGCCCGACTCGAGGCGCAAATAATATGGTTGAGTCGAACGAGGCATGATTCGAGGCTCAAATGATAAGGTTGAGTTAAACGAGGCCTGACTCGAGGTCCAAATGATAAGGTTGAGTGAAACGAGGCCCCTGACTCGAGGTGCAAATGATAAGGTTGAGTCAAACGAGGCCTGACTCGAGGCACAAATGATAATGTTGAGTCGAACGAGGCCCGAGTCAAGGAGTAAATGGTAAGGTTAGGTAAAACGAGGCCCGACTCGATGTGCAATTGGTAAAGTTGAGTCAAACGAGGCTTGAATCGAGGCGCAAATGTTAAGGTTGAGTGAAATGAGGCCCGACTCGTGGCACAAATGGTAAGGTTGTGTCGAATGAGGCCCGACTCGAGGTGCAAATGATAAGGTTGAGTCAAACGAGGCCTGACTCGAGGCGCAAATAATAAGGTTGAGTCAAACAAGGCCCGACTCGAGGCATAAATGTTAAGGTTGAGTCAAACGAGGCCCGACTCGGGGCACAAATGATAAGGTTGACTCGAACAAGGCCCGACTCGAGGCGCAAATGACAAGGTTGAGTTGAACGAGGCCCGACTCGAGGCTCAAATGATAAGGTTGAGTCAAATGAGGCCTGACTCGAGGCGCAAATATAAGGCAGAGTCAAACGAGGCTCGACTCGAGGCACAAATGATAAGGTTCAGTCAAACGAGGCTCAAATCGAGGCGTAAATGGTAAGGTTAGGTAAAACGAGGCCCAACTTGAGGTACAAATGGTAAGGTTGAGTCAAACGAGGCTTGAATCGAGGCGTAGATGATAAGGTTGAGTGAAACGAGGCTCGACTCATGGCGCAAATGATAAGGTTGAGTCGAACATGGCCCGACTCAAGGCGCAAATGATAATGTTGAGTCAAACGAGGGCCGACTCGAGGCCCAAATGATAAGGTTGAGTAAAACGAGGCCCGACTCGAGGAGCAAATGATAAGGTTGAGTCGAACGAGGCCCGACTCGAGGCGCAAATGACAAGGTTGAGTTGAACGAGGCCCAACTCGAGGCTCAAATGATAAGGTTGAATCAAATGAGGTGCGACTCGTGGCCCAAATGATAAGGTTTAGAGAAATAAGTCCCCACTCGAGGCGCAAATGATAAGGTTAAGGTGAACGAGGGGCGACTCGAGGCGTAAATGATAAGGTTGAGTCAAACGAGGCCCGACTTGAGGCACAAATGATAAGGTTGAGTCAAACGAGGCTCAACTCGAGGCGCAAATGAAAAGGTTGAGTCAAATAAGGCACACAAATGGTAAGGTTAGGTAAAACAAGGCCCGACTTGAGGTGCAAATGATAAGGTTGAGTCAAACGAGGCCTGAATCGAGGCGCAAATGATAAAGTTGGGTGAAACGAGGCCCAACTCATAGCACAAATGATAAGGTTGTGTCAAACGAGGCCCGACTCGAGGCACAAATGACAAGGTTGAGTCGAACGAGGCACGAGTCAAGGCTCAAATGATAAGGTTGAGTCGAACGAGGCTCAGCTCGAGGCGCAAATGAAAAGGTTGAGTCAAATGAGGCACGCAAATGGTAAGGTTAGGTAAAACTAGGCCCGACTTGAGGTGCAAATGATAAGGTTGAGTCAAACGAGGCCTGAATCGAGGCGCAAATGATAAAGTTGAGTGAAACGAGGCCCGACTCGTAGCGCAATTGATAAGGTTGAGTCGAACGAGGCCCGACTCGAGGCGCAAATAATAAGGTTGAGTCGAACAAGGCACGATTCGAGGCTCAAATGATAAGGTTGAGTTAAACGAGGCCTAACTCGAGGTCCAAATGATAAGGTTGAGTAAAACGAGGCCCCTGACTCGAGGTGCAAATGATAAGGTTCAGTCAAACGAGCCCCGACTCGAGGCACAAATGATAATGTTGAGTCGAACGAGGCCCGAGTCGAGGAGTAAATGGTAAGGTTAGGTAAAACGAGGCCCGACTCGAGATGCAATTGGTAAAGTTGAGTCAAATGAGGCTTGAATCGAGGCGCAAATGTTAAGGTTGAGTGAAATGAGGCCCGACTCGTGGCGCAAATGATAAGGTTGTGTCGAACAAGGCCCGACTCGAGGTGCAAATGATAAGGTTGAGTAAAACGAGGCCTGACTCGAGGCGCAAATAATAAGGTTGAGTCAAACAAGGCCCGACTCGAGGCATAAATGATAAGGTTGAGTCAAATGAGGCCCGACTCGGGGCACAAATGATAAGGTTGAGTCGAACAAGGCCCGACTTGAGGCACAAATGACAAGGTTGAGTTGAACGAGGCCCAACTCGAGGCTCAAATGATAAGGTTGAGTCAAACAAGGCCTGACTCGAGGCGCAAATGATAAGGTTGACTCAAACGAGGCTCGACTTGAGGCACAAATGATAAGGTTGATTCAAACGAGGCTCGAGTCAAGGCGTAAATGGTAAGGTTAGGTAAAACAAGGCCCAACTTGAGGTACAAATGGTAAGGTTGAGTCAAACGAGGCTTGAGTCAAGGCGTAGATGATAAGGTTGAGTGAAACGAGGCCCGACTCATGGCGCAAATGATAAGGTTGAGTCGAACGTGGCCCGACTCAAGGCACAAATGATAATGTTAAGTCAAACGAGGCCCAACTCGAGGCCCAAATGATAAGGTTGAGTAAAACGAGGCCCGACTCAAGGAGCAAATGATAAGGTTGAGTCGAACGATGCCCAACTCGAGGCGCAAATGATAAGGTCGAGTTGAACGAGGCCCAACTCGAGGCTCAAATGATAAGGTTGAATCAAACGAGGTGCGACTCGTGGCCCAAATGATAAGGTTGAGAGAAACGGGGCCCCACTCGAGGCACAAATGATAAGGTTAAGGTGAACGAGGGGCGACTCGAGGCGCAAATGATAAGGTTGAGTCAAACGAGGCCCGACTCGAGGCACAAATGATAAGGTTGAGTCGAACGAGGCTCAGCTCGAGGCGCAAATGAAAAGGTTGAGTCAAATGAGGCATGCAAATGGTAAGGTTAGGTAAAACAAGGCCCAACTTGAGGTGCAAATGATAAGGTTAAGTCGAACGAGGCACGATTCGAGGCTCAAATGATAAGGTTAAGTTAAACGAGGCCTGACTCGAGGTCCAAATGATAAGGTTGAGTGAAATGAGGCCCCTGACTCGAGGTGCAAATGATAAGGTTGAGTCAAACGAGGCCCGACTCGAGGCACAAATGATAATGTTGAGTCAAACGAGGCCCGAGTCGAGGAGTAAATGGTAAGGTTAGGTAAAATGAGGCCCGACTCGAGGTGCAATTGGTAAAGTTAAGTCAAACGAGGCTTGAATCGAGGCGCAAATGTTAAGGTTGAGTGAAATGAGGCCCGACTCGTGGCGCAAATCATAAGGTTGTGTCAAACGAGGCCCGACTCGAGGCGCAAATGATAAGGTTGAGTCAAACGAGGCTCGACTCGAGGCACAAATGATAAGGTTAAGTCGAATGAGGCCGGACTCGAGGTGCAAATGATAAGGTCGAATTAAACGAGGCCTGATTCGAGGCGTAAATGATAAGGTTGAGTGAAACGAGGCCTGACTCGAGGCTTAAATGTTAAGGTTGAGTCAAACGAGGCTCGACTCGAGGCACAAATGATAAGGTTAAGTCGAATGAGGCCAGACTCGAGGTGCAAATTATAAGGTCGAGTTAAACGAGGCCCAACTCGAGGCACAAATGATAAGGTTGAGTCAAACGAGGCCCGACTCGAGGCACAAATGATAAGGATGAGTCAAACGAGGCCTGACTCGAGGTGCAAATGATAAGGTTGAGTTAAACGAGACCCGACTCGAGGTGCAAACGATAAGGTTGACTCGAATGAGGCCCAGCTCGAGGCACAAATGGTAAGGTTGAGTAAAATAAGGCTCGACTCGGGGCGCAAATAGTGAGCTTGAGCTAAATGAGGCCTGACTCGACGCATAAATGATAAGGTTGAGTTAAACAAGACCCAACTCGAGGTGCAAATGATAAGGTTGAGTCGAAGGAGGCCCGACTCGAGGCACAAATGATAAGGTTGAGTCAAACAAGGCCCAATAAGAAGCACAAATGAAAAGGTTGAGTCGAAGGAGGCCCAACTCAAGGCGCAAATGATAAGGTTGAGCCAAAGGAGGCCCGACTCGAGGCTCCAATGATAAGGTTGAGTAAAACGAGGCTCGACTCGAGGCGCAAATGCTAACGTTGAGTTGAATGAGGCCCGACTCGAGGCGTAGATGACAAGGTTGAGTCGAACGAGGCCCGACTCGAGGCTCAAATGATAAGGTTGAGTCAAACAAGGCCTGACTCGAGGCCCAAATGATAAGGTTGAGTGAAACGAGGCCTGACTCGAGGCACAAATGATAAGGTTGAGGCGAACGAGGGCTGACTCGAGGCGTAAATGATAAGGTTAAGTCAAACGAGGCCTGACTCAAGGCAAAAATAACAAGGTTGAGTCAAACGAAGCCCGACTCGAGGCGCAAATGATAAGGTTGAGTCAAACGAGGCCCAACTAGTGGCGCAAATGGTAAGCGTGAGTTAAACGAGGCCCAACCCGATGCACAAATGATATGGTTAAGTCAAATGAGGCCCGACTCGAGGTGCAAATGGTCAGGGCGAGTGAAACGAAGCCGGACTCAAGGCACACTTGGTAAGGTTGAGTAAACGAGGCCCGACTTGAGGCACAAATGATAAGGTTGAGTCGAACGAGACCCGACTTGAGGCACAAATGATAAGGTTAAGTCAAACGAGGCCCAACTCGAGGCATAAGTGATAAGGTTAAGTCGAACAAGACCTGACTCGAATGCACAAATGATATGGGTGAGTCAAACGAGGCCCTACTCGAGGCATAAATGGTAAGGATGAGTTGAATGAGGCCCGACTCGAGGCACAAATGTTAAGGTTAAGTTAAACGTGGCCCGACTCGATGCGCAAATGATATGGTTGGGTCGAACGAGGCCTGACTCGAGGTGCAAATGATAAGGTTGAGTCAAACGAGGCCCGACTGGAGGCACAAATGTTAAGCTTAAGTTAAATGTGGCCCGACTCGAGGCGCAAATCGTAAGGTTGAGTTAAACGAGGCCTGACGCAAATGATAAGGTTTAGTAAAACAAGGCTCGACTTGAGATGCAAGTGATAAGGTTGAGTCAAACGAGGCCTGACTCGAGGCGCAAATGATAAGGTTGAGTCGAACGAGGCACGAATCGAGACGCAAATGATAAGGTTGAGCCAAACGAGGCCAGAATCGAGGCGCAAATAATAAGGTTGGGTCAAACGAGGCCCGACTCGAGGCACAAATGATAAGGTTGAGTCAAACGAGGCCCGACTAAAGGCGCAAATGGTAATGGTGAGTCAAACGAAGCCCGACCTGGGGCACAATTGATATGGTTGGGTCAAATGAAGCCCGAGTCAAGGCAGAAATGGTCAGGGCGAGTGAAACGAAGCCTGACTCAAGGCACAAATGGTAAGGTTGAGTAAAACAAGGCCCGACTCGAGGCACAAATGATAAGGTTGAGTCAAATGAGGCCCGACTCCAGGCACAAATGATAAGGTTGAGTCGAACGAGGCTCAGCTCAAGGCGCAAATGAAAAGGTTGAGTTAAACGAGGCCCGAGTCGAGGCACAAATGGTAACGTCAGGTAAAACAAGGACCGACTCGAGGTGCAAATGGTAAGGTTAAGTCAAACAAGGCCTGAATCTAGGCGCAAATGATAAGGTTGAGTGAAACGAGGCCCAACTCGAGGTGCAAATGATAAGGTTGAGTCGAAGAGGCCCGACTCGAGCGCAAATGATAAGGTTGAGTGAAACGAGGCCCAACTCGAGGCACAAATGATAAGGTTGACTCGAACGAGGCCCGACTTGAGGCGCAAATGTTAAGGTTGGGTCAAACGAGGCCCGACACGAGGCACAAATGATAAGGTTGAGTGAAATGAGGCTCGACCCAAGGCACAAATAATCAAGTTCAATCAAATGAGCTCGACGTGAGGCACAAATAATAAGGTTGAATCAAACGAGCCCGACTCAAGGCGTAAATGATAAGGTTGAGTGAAACGAGGCCTGACTCGAGGGGCAAATGATAAGGTTGACTCGAACGAGGCCCGACTCGAGGCGCAATTGACAAGGTTGAGTGAAATGAGTACCGACTCGAGGCGCAAATGATAAGGTTGACTCGAACGAGGCCCAACTTGAGGCACAAATGTTAAGGTTGAGTCAAACGAGGCCCGACACAAGGCACAAATGATAAGGTTAAGTCAAATGAGACTCGACCTGAGGCACAAATAATCAGGTTAAATCAAACGAGCCCGACGCGTGCCACAAATAATAAGGTTGAATCAAACGAGTCCCGACTCGAGGCGCAAATGATAAGGTTGTGTGAAATGAAGCTTGACTCGAGGCGCAAATGACAAGGTTGAGTCAAACGAGCCCCGACTTGAAATGCAAATGGTAAGGTTCAGTGGAACGAGGCCCGACTCAAGGCACAAATGATATGGGTGAGTCAAACGAGGCCCGACTCGAGGGGTGAGTTGAACGAGGCCCGACTCGAGGGGTGAGTTGAACGAGGCCCAACACGAGGCATAAATGATAAGGTTGAATGGAACGAGGCCTGACTCAAGGCACAAATGATAAGGATGAATCGAACGAGGCTCGACTCGAGGCACAAATGTTAAGCTTGAGTCAAACGAGGCCTGACTCAAGGCACAAATTATATGGTTGAGTTAAATGAGGCCCGACTCGAGGTGCAAATGTAAGTATGAGTCAAACAAGGCCCAACACGAGGCACAAATGAAAAGGTTGAGTTGAAGGAGGCCCAACTCAAGGTGCAATTGAGTCGAAGGAGGCCCGACTCGAGGCTCCAATGATAAGGTTGAGTAAAATGAGGCCCAACTCGAGGCGCAAATGATAAGGTTGAGTTGAACGAGGCCTGACTCGAGGCACAAATGATAAGGTTGAGTCGAACGAGGCCCGACTCGAAGTGCAAATGATAAGGTTGAGTCAAACGAGGCCCAACTGGAGGCACAAATGTTAAGGTTAAGTTAAACGTGGTCTGACTCGAGGGGCAAATGATAAGGTTGAGTCAAACGAGGCCCGACTCGAGGCCCAAATGATAAGGTTGAGTCAAACGAGGCCTGACTCGAGGCACAAATGATAAGGTTGAGGTGAACGAGGGCCGACTCGAGGCGCAAATAATAAGGTTAAGTCAAACAAGGCCTAACTCGAGGCGAAAATAATAAGGTTGAGTCAAACGATGCTTGACTCGAGGCACAAATGATAAGGTTGAGTCAAACGAGGCCCAACTAGAGGCACAAATGGTAAGCGTGAGTTAAACGAGGCCTAACCCGATGCACAAATGATATGGTTGAGTCAAATGAGGCTCGACTCGAGGCGCAAATGGTCAGGGCGAGTGAAACGAAGCCCGACTCAAGGCACAAATGGTAAGGTTGAGTAACACGAGGCCCGACTTGAGGCAAGGTTGAGTCGAACGAGGCCTGACTCGAGGCACAAATGATAACATTGAGTCAAACGAGGCCCAACTCGAGGCACAAGTGATAAGGTCGAGTCAAACAAGGCCTGACTCGAATGCGCAAATGATATGGGTGAGTCAAACGAGGCCCTACTCGAGGCATAAATGGTAAGGATGAGTTGAACGAGGCCCGACTCGAGGCACAAACGCTAAGGTTAAGTTAAACGTGGCCCGACTCGAGGCACAAATGATAAGGTTGAGTCGAACAAGGCCCGACTCAAGGCACAAATGATAACGTTGAGTCAAACGAGGCCCAACTCGAGGCACAAGTGATAAGGTTGAGTCGAACAAGGCCTGACTCGAATGCGCAAATGATATGGGTGAGTCAAACGAGGCCCTACTTGAGGCATAAATGGTAAGGATGAGTTAAACGAGGCCCGACTCGAGGCACAAATAATAAGGTTGAGTCAAACGAGCCCGACTTGAGGCACAAAAGATAAGGTTGAGTAAAACAAGGCCTGACTCGAGGCGCAAATGATAAGGTTGAGTTGAATGAGGTCTGACTCGAGGCGCAAATGACAAGGTTATGCCGAATGAGGCCCGACTTAAGGCTCAAATGATAAGGTTGAGTCAAACGTGGCCCAGCTCGAGGTGCAAATGATAAGGTTGAGTCAAATAAGGCCTGACTCGAGGCACAAATGATAAGGTTGAGTCTAGAGAGGCCCGACTAGAGGCGCAAATGGTAAGGGTGAGTTAAATGAGGCCCAAGCCGAGGCACAAATGATATGGTTGAGTCAAATGAGGCTCGACTCGAGGCACAAATGGTCAGGGCGAGTCAAACGAAGCCCGACTCAAGGAACAAATGGTAAGGTTGAGTCGAACGAGGCCCAAGTTGAGGCACAAATGGTATGGTTAAGTCAAATGAGGCACGACTCAAGGTGCAAGAGATAAGGTTGAGTCGAACAAGGCCTAACTCGAATACGCAAATGATATGGGTGAGTCAAACGAGGCCCAACTCGAGGCCCAAATGATAAGGTTGAGTCAAACGAGGCCCGACTCAAAGACCAAATGATAAGGTTGAGTCAAACGAGGCCTAACTCGAGGAGCAAATGATAAGGTTGAGGCGAATGAGGGCCGACTCGAGGCGCAAATGATAAGGTTGAGTCAATCAAGGCCTGACTCGAGGCGAAAATAATAAGGTTGAGTCAAATGATGCCCGACTCGAGGCACAAATGATAAGGTTGAGTCAAACGAGGCCGAACTAGAGGCGTAAATGGTAAGCATGAGTTAAACGAGGCCCAACCCGACGCACAAATGATATGGTTAAGTCAAATGAGGCCCGACCCGAGGCGCAAATGGTCAGGGCAAGTGAAACGAAGCCCGACTCAAGGCATAAATGGTAAGGTTGAGTAAAACGAGGCCCGACTTGAGGCACAAATGATAAGGTTGAGTCGAACGAGGCCCGACTCGAGGCACAAATGATAACGTTGAGTCAAACGAGGCCCAACTCGAGGCGCAAGTGATAAGGTTAAGTCGAACAAGGCCTAACTCGAATGCGCAAATGATATGGGTGAGTCAAACGAGGCCCTACTCGAGGCATAAATGGTAAGGATGAGTTGAACGAGGCCCAACTCGAGGCACAAATGTTAAGGTTAAGTTAAATGTGGCCCGACTCGAGGCACAAATGATAAGGTTGAGTCGAACGGGGCCCGACTCAAGGGGCAAATGATAAGTTGAGTCAAACGAGGCCCGACTCGAGGCACAAATGATAAGGTTGAGTGCAATAAAGCCTGACTCGAGGCACAAATGATACGGTTGAGTGAAACGATGCCCGACTCGAGGCACAAATGATAAGGTTGAGATGACCGAAGCCTGACTCGAGGCACAAAAGATAAGGTTGAGTCAAACGAGGCCTAACTCGAGGCACAAATGATAAGGCTGAGTGAAACGAGGCCTGACTCAAGGCGCAAATGATAAGGTTGAGTTAAACGACGCCCGACTCATGACGCAAATGGCAAGGTTGAGTTGAACGAGGCCTGACTTGATGCGCAAATGGTAAGGTTGAGTCGAACGAGGCCCGACTCGAGGCCCAAATGGTAAGGTTGAGCTAAACGAGGCCCAAATTGAGGCGCAAATGATAAGGTTGAGTCGAACGAGGTCCGACTCTAGGCACAAATGATAAGGTTGAGTCAAATGAGGCCCGACTAAAGGAACAAATGATAAGGTTGAGTAAAACGAGGCCCGACTCGAGGCGCAAATGATAAGGTTAAGTTGAACGAGGTCCGATTCGAGCCGCAAATGAAAAGGTTGATCTGAACGAGGCCCGACTCGAGGCTCAAATGATAAGGTTAAGTTAAACGAGGCCCAGCTCGAGGTACAAATGATAAGGTTAAGTGAAACAAGACCTGACTCGAGGCGTAATTGATAAGGTTGAGTCAAAAAAGGCCTGACTAGAGGTGCAAATGGTAAGGGTGAGTGAAACAAGGCCCGACACGAGGCGTAAATGATAAGGTTGAGTCGAACGGGGCCCAACTCGAGGCGCAAATGATAAGGTTGAGTCAAACGAGGCTTGACTCGAGATACAAATGATAAGGTTGAGTGAAACGAAGCCCGACTCGAGCCGCAAATGATAAGGTTGAGTGAAACGAGGCCCAACTCGAGACGCAAATGATAAGGTTGAGATGAACAAGGCCCAACCCAAGGCACAAAAGATAAGGTTGAGTCAAACGAGGCCCAACTCAAGGCACAAATGATAAGGTTGAGTGAAACGAAGCCCGACTCGAGGCGAAAATGATAAGGTTGAGTTAAACGAGGCCAGACTAGAGGCACAAATGTTAAGGTTGAGTAATACGAGGCCCGACTCGAGGTGCAAATGATAAGGTTGAGTTGAAGAAGGCCCAACTCGAGGCACAAATGATAAGGTTGAGTCAAATGAGGCACAACTCAAGGCACAAATGATAAGGTTGAGTCGAACGGGGCTCAGCTCGAGGCGCAAATGAAAAGGTTGAGTCAAACGAGGCCTGAGTCGACGCGCAAACGGTAAGGTTAGGTAAAACAAGGCCCGACTAGAGGCGTAAATAATAAGGTTAAGTTAAACGAAGCCCATCTCGAGGCGCAAATGATATGGTTGAGTCAAATGAGGCCCGACTAGAGGCGCAAATGGTAAGGTTGAGTAAAATGAGGCCCGACTCGAGGTGCAAATGGTAAGGTTGAGTGAAACAAGGATCGACTCGAGACGCAAATGATAAAGTTGAGTCGAACGAGGCCCGACTCGAGGCACAAATGATAAGGTTGAGTCAAACGAGGCACGACTGGAGGCGCAAATAATAAGGTTGAGTCAAATGAGGCTCGACTCGAGGCACAAATGATAAGATTGAGTCAAATGAGGCCTGAGTCGACGCGCAAACGGTAAGGTTAGGTAAAACAAGGCCTGACTAGAGGCGTAAATAATAAGGTTAAGTTAAACGAAGCCCATCTCGAGGCGCAAATGATATGGTTGAGTCAAATGAGGCCCGACTAGAGGCGCAAATGGTAAGGTTGAGTAAAATGAGGCCCGACTCGAGGTGCAAATGGTAAGGTTGAGTGAAACAAGGATCGACTCGAGACGCAAATGATAAAGTTGAGTCGAACGAGGCCCGACTCGAGGCACAAATGATAAGGTTGAGTCAAACGAGGCACGACTGGAGGCGCAAATAATAAGGTTGAGTCAAATGAGGCTCGACTCGAGGCACAAATGATAAGATTGAGTCAAATGAGGCCAGACTAGAGGCGCAAATGGTAACGTTGAGTAAAATGATGCCCGACTCGAGGCACAAATGATAACGTTGAGTCGAACGAGGCCCGACTCGAGGCACAAATGATAAGGTTGAGTCAAATGAGACTCAACTCGAGGCACAAATGTTAAGGTTAAGCGGAGCGAGGCTCAACTAGTGGCACAAATAATAAGGTTGAGTCAAACGAGGACCGACTAGAGGCACAAATGATAAGGTTGAGTAAAACGAGGCCCTACTCAAGTGCAAATGATAACGTTGAGTCGAACGAGGCCTGACTCGAGGCGCAAATAAAAAGGTTGAGTGAAACAAGGCCCGACTCGAGGCGCAAATAATAAGGTGAGTCAAACGAGGCCAGACTCGAGGCACAAATGATTAGGTTGAGTCAAACAAGGACCGATTCGAGGCGTAAATGATAAGGTTGAGTCGAACAAGGCCTGACTCGAATGCGCAAATGATATGGGTAAGTCAAACAAGGCCCTACTCGAGGCGTAAATGGTAAGGATGAGTTGAACGAGGCCCGACTCGAGGAGCAAATGATAAGGTTGAGTCAAACGAGGCTTGACTCGAGGCAGAAATGATAAGGTTGAGTTAAACAAGGCTTGACTCGAGGCACCAATGATAAGGTTGAGTCAAACAAGGCCCAACACAAGGCACAAATGATAAGGTTGAGTCGAACGAGGCCCGACTCGATGCGCAAATGATAAGGTTGTGTGAAATAAGGCTCGACTTGAGGTGCAAATGACAAGGTTGAGTCAAACGAGCCCCGCTTGAGACGCAAATGGTAAGGTTGAGTAGAACGAGCCCGACTGAATGCGCAAATGATATGGGTGAGTCAAACAAGACCCGACTCAAGGGGTGAGTTGAACGATGCCCAACACGAGGGACAAATTATTAGGTTGAGTGAAACGAGGCCCGACTCGAGGCGCAAGTGATAAGGTTGAGTCAAATGTGGCCTGACTTGAGGTGCAAATGTTAAGGTTGAGTGAAACGAGGCCCAACTTGAGGGGCAAGTGATTAGGTTGAGTTAAACGAGGCCCAATTCGAGGTACAAATGATAAGGTTGAGTTAAATGAGCCCCGACTCGAGACGCAAATGGTAAGGTTGAGTCCAACGAGGCCTGACTCAAGGCACAAATTATATACGTGAGTCAAACGAGGCCCGACTCGAGGTGAAATGGTAAGGGTGAGTTGAACAAGGCGTAACACGAGGCACAAAGGATAAGGGTCAATGAAACGAGGCCCGACTCGAGGCACAAATGATAAGGTTGAGTTAAATGAGGCCCGACTCGAGGTGCAAATGATAAGGTTAAGTCAAACGAGGTCTGATACGAGGTGCAAATGATAAGGATAAGTCAAACGAGGCCCGAATCAAGGCACAAATAATAAGGTTGAGTCAAACGAGGCCTGACTGAAGGCACAAATGATAAGGTTTAGTCGAACGAGGCCTAACTCAAGGCACAAATGATAAGGTTGAGTTGAACGAGGCCCGATCCGAGGCACAAATGATAAGGTTGAGCCGAACGAGGCCTGCCTTGAGGCGTAGATGATAAGGTTTAGTCAAACGAGGCCCGACTCGAGGCACAAATGATAAGGTTGAGTGAAACGAGGCCCAACTCGAGGTGCAAATTATAAGGTTGAGTCAAACGAGGCCTGCCTCAAGGCACAAATGATAAGGTTGAGTTAAACAAGGCTTGACTCAAGGCACTAATAATAATGATGAGCCAAACGAAGCCCAACTTGAGGTGCAAATGATAAAGTTGAGTCAAACGAGGCCTGACTAGAGGCGCAAATGGTAAGGGTGAGTCAAACAAGGCCCGACCTGAGGCACAAATTATATGGTTGAGTCAAATGAGGCCCGAATCAAGCCACAAACGATAAGGTTAAGTTAAACGAGGCCCGACTCGAGGCGTAAATGGTAAGGGTGAGTTGAACGAGGCCCAACCTAAGGCACAAATGATAAGGTTGGGTCAAATGAGTCCCGACTCAAGTCACAAATGTTAAGGTTGAGTTAAACGAGGCTCGACTCGAGGTGCAAATGATAAGGTTGAGTCGAATGAGGCCTGACTCGAGGCATAAATGATAAGGTTTAGTCCAACTAGGACCGACTCGAGGAGCAAATGGTAAGGTTGAGTCAAACGAGGCCCGACTCGAGGTGCAATTGATAAGGTTGAGTGAAACGGGGCCTGTCTCGAGCCATAAATGGTAAGGGTGAGTTGAATGAGGCCCAACACGTGGCACAAATGATAAGGTTGAGTCAAATGAGTCCCAACTCGAGGCGCAAGTGATAAGGTTGAGTCAAACAAGGCCTCACTCAAGGCACAAATGATATGGGTGAGTCAAACGAGGCCCTACTCGAGGCATAAATGGTAAGGTTGAGTTGAACGAGGCCCAACACGAGGCGCAAATGATAAGGTTGAATTAAACGAGGCCTGACTCACAGCACAAATGTTAAGGATGAGTTAAACGAGGCCCAACTTGAGGCACAAATGATAAGGTTGAGTCAAACGAGGCCCGACTCTAGGTGCAAATGATATGGTTGAGTCAAACGAGGCCCGACTCGAGGCACAAATGATCAGGTTGAGTTGTACGAGGCCCGACTCAAGGCACAAATGATAAGGTTGAGTCGAACGAGGCCCAACTCGAGACCCAACTGATAAGGTTGAGTAAAACGAGGTTCGACTCGAGGCATAAATAGTAAGGGTGAGCTGAACGAGGCCCAACACGAGGCGCAAATGATATGGGTGAGTCAAACGAGGCCCGACTCGAGGCACAAATGATAAGGATGAGTCGAACGAAGCCCGACTCGAGGCACAAATGATAAGGTTGAGTGAAGCGAGGCCCGACTCGAGGCGCAAATGATAAGGATGAGTCGAATGAGGCCCGACTCGAGGTACAAATGATAAGGTTGAGTAAAATCAGGCCCGACTCGAGGTACAAATGTTAAGATTGAGTTCAACGAGGCCAGACTCGAGGCGCAAATGATAAGGTTGAGTCGAACGAGGCTCGACTTGAGGCGCAAATGATAAGGTTGAGTCAAACGAGGTCTGAGTCGGGACGCAAATGGTAAGGTTGAGTCGAACGAGGCCTGACTCGAGGCGCAAATGGTAAGGTTGAGTCAAACGAGGCCCAGCTCGATGCACAAACAATAAGGTTAAGTTAAACGAGGCCTGACTCGAGGCGCAAATGATAAGGTTGAGTAAAACGAGGCCCAGCTCGATGCACAAACGATAACGTTGGGTTAAACGAGGCCTGACTCGAGGCGCAAATGATAAGGTTAAGTAAAACGAGGCCCAGTTCGAGGCACAAATATACGATTGAGTCAAACGAGGCCCAACTCGAGGCACAAATGATAAGGTGGAGTTCAACGAGGCTCGACCCAAGGCACAAATAATCAGGTTGAATCAAATGAGCCCGACGCGAGGCACAAATAATATGGTTGAGTCAAACGAGCCTCGACTCGAGAAGCAAATGATAAGGTTGTTTCAAATGAGGCTCGACTCGAGGCGCAAATGACAAGGTTGAGTCAAATGATCCCTGACTTGAGACACAAATGATAAGGTTGAGTGGAACAAGGCCCGACTCAAGGCGCAAATGATATGGGTGAGTCAAACGAGGCCCGACTCGAGGGGTGAGTTGAACAAGGCCCAACACGAGGCACAAATGATAAGGTTGAGTCAAACGAGGCCCGACACGAGGCACAAAAGATACGGTTGAGTTAAACTAAGCCCGATTCGAGGCACAAATGATAAGGTTGAAATGAACGAGGCCCAACTCGAGGCACAAATGATAAGGTTGAGTCGAACGAGGCCTAACTCAAGGCGCAAATGATAAGGTTGAGTCGAATGAGGCCCGACTCAAGGCACAAATGATAAGGTTGAGTAAAACGAGGCCCGACCTAAGGCGCAAATGATAAGGTTGAGTCGAACGAGGCCTAACTCAAGGCGCAAATGATAAGGTTCAGTCGAACAAGGCCTGCCTTGAGGCACAGATGATAAGGTTGGGTCAAACGAGGCCCGACTCGAGACACAAATGATAAGGTTGAGTGAAATGAGGCCCGACTCGAGGTGCAAATTATAAGGTTGAGTCAAACGAGGCCCGCCTCAAGGCGCAAATGGTAAGATTGAGTCAAACGAGGCTTGACTCGAGGCACTAATAATGATGTTGAGCCAAACGAATCCCAACTCGAGGCACAAATGATAAGATTGAGTCAAACAAGGCCTGACTAGAGGCGCAAATGGTAAGGGTGAGTCAAACGAAGCCTGACCCGAGGCGCAAATGATATGCTTGAGTCAATTGAGGCCCGACTCAAGGCACAAACGATAAGGTTGAGTTAAACGAGGCCCAACTCAAGGTGTAAATGGTAAGGGTGAGTTGAATGAGGCCCAACCTGAGGCGCAAATGATAAGGTTGAGTCAAATAAGGCCCGACTCGAGTCACAAATGTTAAGGTTGAGTTAAACGAGGCTCGACTCGAGGCACAAATGATAAGGTTGAGTTGAACAAGGCCTGACTTGAGGCGTAAATGATAAGGTTTAGTCTAACTAGGCCCGACTCGAGGAGCAAATGGTAAGGTTGAGTCAAACGAGGCTCAACTCGAGGCGCAAGTGATAAGGTTGAGTCGAACAAGGCCTCACTCAAGGCGCAAATGATATGGGTGAGTCAAACAAGGCCCTACTCGAGGCGTAAATAGTAAGGTTGAGTTGAACGAGGCCCAACACGAGGCACAACTGATAAGGTTGAATCAAACGAGGCCCGACTCACAGCACAAATGTTAAGGTTGAGTTAAACGAGGCCCGACTCGAGGCACAAATGATAAGGTTGAGTCGAACGATGCCTGACTCTAGTTGCAAATGATATGGTTGAGTCAAACGAGGCTCGACTCGAGGCACAAATGATCAGGTTGAGTTGTACGAGGCCCGACTCGAGGCGCAAATGATAAGGTTGAGTTGAACAAGGCCCGACTCGAGGCACAAATGATAAGGTTGAGTAAAATGAGGCTCGACTCGAGGCATAAACGGTAAGGTTGAGTTGAACGAGGCCCAACACAAGGCGCAAATGATAAGGGTGAGACAAATGAGGCCCCACTCGAGGTGCAAATGATAAGGTTGAGTCGAACGAGGCCTGACTCGAGGTACAAATGATAAGGTTGAGTGAAGCAAGGCCCAACTCGAGCCGCAAATGATAAGGATGAGTCGAACGAGCCCCGACTCGAGGAACAAATGATAAGGTTGAGTAAAATCAGGCCTGACTTGAGGCACAAATGTTAAGGTTGAGTTCAACGAGGCCAGACTCGAGGCGCAAATGATAAGGTTGAGTCAAACGATGCCTTACTCAGGATGCAAATGGTAAGGTTGAGTCGAACGAGGCCCGACTCGAGACGCAAATGGTAAGGTTGAGTCGAACGAGGCCCAGCTAAAGCACAAATGATAAGGTTGAGTTAAACGAAGCCTGACTCGAGGTGCAAAGGATAAGGTTGAGTCGAATGAGGATCGACCCAAGGCTCAAATAATCAGGTTGAATCAAATGAGCCCGACGCAAGGCACAAATAATAAGGTTGAGTCAAACGTGCCTCGACTCGAGAAGCAAATTATAAGGTTGTGTCAAATGAGGCTCCACTCGAGGCGCAAATGACAAGGTTAAGTCAAACGATCCCCGACTTGAGACGCAAATGGTAAGGTTGAGTGGAACGAGGCCCGACTCAAGGCGCAAATGATAAGGTTGAGTCAAATGATGCCCGACTTGGGACGCAAATGGTAAGGTTGAGTCGAACGAGGCCCGACTCGAGGCGCAAATGGTAAGGTTGAGTCGAACGAGGCCCAGCTCGAGGCACAAACAATAAGGTTGAGTTAAACAAAGCCCGGCTCGAGGCACAAATGATAAGGTTGAGTCGAACAAGGCTCGACCCAAGGCACAAATAATCAGGTTGAATCAAATAATCCTGACACGAGGTACAAATAATAAGGTTGCGTCAAACGAGCCCCGACTCGAGAAGCAAATGATAAGGTTGTGTCAAAAGAGGCTTAACTCGAGGCGCAAATGACAAGGTTAAGTCAAACGATCCCTGACTTGAGACGCAAATGGTAAGGTTGAGTGGAACGAGGCCTGACTCAAGGCGCAAATGATATAGGTGAGTCAAACAAGACCCGACTCAAGGGGTGAGTTGAACGATGCCCAACACGATGCACAAATGATAAGGTTGAGTGAAACAAGGACCGATTCGAGGCGTAAATGATAAGGTTGAGTCGAACAAGGCTTGACTCAAATGCGCAAATGATATGGGTGAGTCAAACAAGGCCCTAATCGAGGCGTAAATGGTAAGGATGAGTTGAACGAGGCCCGACTCGAGGCAGAAATGATAAGGTCGCGTTAAACAAGGCCTGACTCGAGGCACAAATGATAAGGTTGAGTCAAACAAGGCCCAACACGAGGCACAAATGATAAGGTTGAGTCGAACGAGGCCCGACTCGAGGTGTAAATGATAAGGTTGTGTGAAATGAGGCACGACTCGAGGTGCAAATGACAAGATTAAGTCAAACGAGCCCCGACTTGAGATGCAAATGGTAAGGTTGAGTAAAACGAGGCCCGACTGAATGCGCAAATGATATGGGTGAGTCAAATTAGACCCGACTCAAGGGGTGAGTTGAACGATGCCCAACACGAGGCACAAATGATTAGGTTGAGTGAAACGAGGCCCGACTTGAGGGGCAAGTGATCAAGTTGAGTCAAACAAGGCCCAATTCGAGGCACAAATGATAAGGTTGAGTTAAATGAGCCCCGACTCGAGACACAAATGGTAAGGTTGAGTCCAACGAGGCTTGACTCAAGGCACAAACGATATACGTGAGTCAAACGAGGCCCGACTCGAGGCGAAATGGTAAGGGTGAGTTGAACAAGGCGTAACACGAGGCACAAAGGATCAGGGTCAATGAAACGAGGCCTGACTCGAGGTACAAATGATAAGGTTGAGTTAAACGAGGCCCGACTCGAGGTGCAAATGATAAGGTTGAGTCAAACGAGGTCCGACACGAGGTGCAATTGATAAGGATGAGTCAAATGAGGCCCGAATCGAGGCACAAATAATAAGGTTGAGTCGAACGAGGCCTAACTCAAGGCGCAAATGATAAGGTTTAGTCAAACGAGGCCCGACTCAAGGCACAAATGATAAGGTTGAGTCGAACAAGGCCCGACCCGAGGTGCAAATGATAAGGTTGAGCCGAAAGAGGCCTAACGAGGCCCGCCTTGAGGCGTAGATGATAAGGTTTAGTCAAACAAGGCCCGACTCGAGGCACAAATGATCAGGTTGAGTGAAACGAGGCCCAACTCGAGGTGCGAATTATAAGGTTGAGTCAAACGAGGCCCGCCTCAAGGCGCAAAAGATAAGGTTGAGTCAAACAAGGCTTGACTCAAGGCACTAATAATAATGATGAGCCAAACGAAGCCCAACTTGAGGCGCAAATGATAAGGTTGAGTCAAACGAGGCCTGACTAGAGGCGCAAATGGTAAGGGTGAGTCAAACAAGGCCCGACCTGAGGCACAAATGATATGGTTGAGTCAAATGAGGCCCAACTCAAGGTACAAACAATAAGGTTGAGTTAAACGAGGCCCGACTCAAGGTGTAAATGGTAAGGGTGAGTTGAATGAGGCCCAACCCGAGGCACAAATGATAAGGTTGAGTCAAACGAGTCCCGACTCGAGTCACAAATGTTAAGGTTGAGTTAAACGAGGCTCGACTCAAGGCGCAAATGATAAGGTTGAGTCAAACGAGGCCTGACTCGAGGCGTAAATGATAAGGTTTAGTCCAACTAGGACCGACTTGAGGAGCAAATGGTAAGGTTGAGTCAAACGAGGCCTGCCTCAAGGCGCAAATGATAAGGTTGAGTCAAACGAGGCTTGACTTGAGGCACTAATAATAATGTTGAGCTAAACGAAGCCCAACTCGAGGCACAAATGATAAGATTGAGTCAAACGAGGCTTGACTAGAGGCGCAAATGGTAAGGGTGAGTCAAACGAAGCCCGACCCGAGGCGCAAATGATATGCTTCAGTCAATTGAGGCCCGACTCAAGGCACAAACAATAAGGTTGAGTTAAACGAGGCCCAACTCAAGGTGTAAATGGTAAGGGTGAGTTGAATGAGGCCCAACCCGAAGCGCAAATGATAAGGTTGAGTCAAACGAGGCCCGACTCGAGTCACAAATGTTAAGGTTAAGTTAAACAAGGCTCGACTCAGGGCATAAATGATAAGGTTGAGTCGAACGAGTCCTGACTCGAGGTGTAAATGATAAGGTTTAGTCCAACTAGGCCCGACTCGAGGAGCAAATGGCAAGGTTAAGTCAAACGACACCCGACTTGAGGCACAATTGATAAGGTTGAGTGAAACGAGGCCTGTCTCAAGCTGTAAATGGTAGGGGTGAGTTGAACAAGGCCCAACACGTGGCACAAATGATAAGGTTGAGTCAAACGAGGCTCAACTCGAGGCGCAAGTGATAAGGTTGAGTCGAACAAGGCCTCACTCAAGGCGCAAATGATATGGGTGAGTCAAACGAGGCCCTACTCGAGGCGTAAATGGTAAGGTTGAGTTGAACGAGGCCCAACACGAGGCACACATGATAAGGTTGAATCAAACAAGGCCCGACTCACGGCACAAATGTTAAGGTTGAGTTAAACGAGGCCCGACTCGAGGCACAAATGATAAGGTTGAGTCGAACGATGCCCGACTCTAGTTGCAAATGATATGGTTGAGTCAAACGAGGCCTGACTCGAGGCACAAATGATTAGGTTGAGTTGTACGAGGCTCGACTCGAGGCGCAAATGATAAGGTTGAGTCGAATGAGGCCTGACTCGAGGCACAAATGATAAGGTTAAGTAAAACGATGCTCGACTCGAGGCATAAACGGTAAGGGTGAGTTGAACGAGGCCCAACACAAGGCGCAAATGATAAGGGTGAGTCAAATAAGGCCCGACTCAAGGCGCAAATGATAAGGTTGAGTCAAACGAGGCCCGACTCGAGGAATAAATGATAAGGTAGAGTGAAGCGAGGCCCAATTCGATCCGCAAATGATAAGGATGAGTCGAACGAGGCCTGACTCGAGGGACAAATGATAAGGTTGAGTAAAATTAGGCCCGACTCGAGGCACAAATGTTAAGGTTAAGTTCAACGTGGCTAGACTCGAGGTGCAAATGATAAGGTTGAGTCAAACAAGGGCCAACACGAGGCATAAATGATAAGGTTGAGTCGAACGAGGCCTGACTCAAGGCGCAAATGATAAGGTTGTGTGAAATGAGGCTCGGCTCAAGGTGCAAATGACAAGGTTGAGTCAAACGAGCCCCGACTTGAGATGCAAATCGTAAGGTTGAGTAGAACGAGGCCCGACTGAATACGCAAATGATATGGGTGAGTCAAATAAGACCTGACTCAGGGGGTGAGTTGAACGATGCCCAACACGAGGCACAAATGATTAGGTTGAGTGAAACGAGGCTCGACTCAAGGCGCAAATGATAAGGTTGAGTCGAATGTGGCCTGACTTGAGGTGCAAATGTTAAGGTCGAGTGAAACGAGGCCCGACTTGAGGGACAAGTGATCAGGTTGAGTCAAACGAGGCCCAATTCGAGGCACAAATGATAAGGTTGAGTTAAATGAGCCCTGACCCGAGACACAAATGGTAAGGTTGAGTCCAACGAGGCTTGACTCAAGGCACAAACGATATACGTGAGTCAAATGAGGCCCGACTCGAGGCGAAATGGTAAGGGTGAGTTGAACAAGGCGTAACACGAGGCACAAAGGATAAGGGTCAATGAAACGAGGCCCGACTCGAGGCACAAATGATAAGGTTGAGTTAAACGAGGCTGACTCGAGGTGCAAATGATAAGGTTGAGTCAAACGAGGTCTGACACGAGGTTCAAATGATAAGGATGAGTCAAACAAGGCCCGAATCGAGGCACAAATAATAAGGTTGAGTCAAACGAGGCCTAAGTCAAGGCGCAAATGATAAGGTTTAGTCGAACAAGGCCCGACTCAAGGCACAAATGATAAGGTTGAGTCGAATGAGGCCTGACCCGAGGCGCAAATGATAAGGTTGAGCCAAACGAGGCCTACCTTGAGGCGTAGATGATAAGGTTTAGTCAAACGAGGCCCAACTCGAGGCACAAATGATATGGTTGAGTGAAACAAGGACCAACTCGAGGTGCAAATTATAAGGGTGAGTCAAACGAGGCCCGCCTCAAGGCACAAATGATAAGGTTGAGTCAAACGAGGCTTGACTCAAGGCACTAATAATAATGATGAGCCAAACAAAGCCCAACTCGAGGCACAAATGATAAGGTTGAGTCAAATGAGGCTCGACTAGAGGCACAAATGACAAGGTTAAGTCAAACGATCCCCGACTTGAGACGCAAATGGTAAGGTTGAGTGGAACGAGGCCCGAATCAAGGCGCAAATGATATGGGTGAGTCAAACAAGACCTGACTCAAGGGGTGAGTTGAACGATGCCCAACACGATGCACAAATGATAAGGTTGAGTGAAACAAGGACCGATTCGAGGCGTAAATGATAAGTTTGAGTCGAACAAGGCCTGACTCAAATGCGTAAATGATATGGGTGAGTCAAACAAGGCCCTAATTGAGGCGTAAATGGTAAGGATGAGTTGAACGAGGCCCGACTCGAGGAGCAAATGATAAGGTCGAGTCCAACGAGGCTCGACTCGAGGCAGAAATGATAAGGTTGCGTTAAACAAGGCCTGACTCGAGGCACAAATGATAAGGTTGAGTCAAACAAGGCCCAACACGAGGCACAAATGATAAGGTTGAGTCGAACGAGGCCCGACTCGAGGCGCAAATGATAAGGTTGTGTGAAATGAGGCTCGACTCGAGCTGCAAATGACAAGGTTGAGTCAAACGAGCCCCGACTTGAGACACAAATGGTAAGGTTGAGTAAAACGAGGCCCGACTGATTGCGCAAATGATATGGGTGAGTCAAATAAGACCCGACTCAAGGGGTGAGTTGAACGATGCCCAACACGAGGCACAAATGATTAGGTTGAGTGAAACGAGGCCCGACTTGAGGGGCAAGTGATCAAGTTGAGTCAAACGAGGCCCAATTCGAGGCACAAATGATAAGGTTGAGTTAAATGAGCCCCGACTTGAGACACAAATGGTAAGGTTGAGTCCAACGAGGCTTGACTCAAGGCACAAACGATATACGTGAGTCAAATGAGGCCCGACTCGAGGCGAAATGGTAAGGGTGAGTTGAACAAGGCATAACACGAGGCACAAAGGATAAGGGTCAATGAAACGAGGCCTGACTCGAGGCACAAATGATAAGGTTGAGTTAAATGAGGCCCGACTCGAGGTGCAAATGATAAGGTTGAGTCAAACGAGGTCTGACACGAGGTGCAATTGATAAGGATGAGTCAAACGAGGCCCGAATCGAGGCACAAATAATAAAATTGAGTCGAACGAGGCTTGACTCAAGGCACAAATGATAAGGTTTAGTCAACCGAGGCCTGACTCAAGGCACAAATGATAAGGTTGAGTCGAACGATGCCTGACCCGAGGTACAAATGATAAGGTTGAGTCCAACGAGGCCCGACTCGAGTCACAAATGTTAAGGTTGAGTTAAACGAGGGTCGACTCAGGGCGCAAATGATAAGGTTGGGTCGAACGAGGCCTGACTCGAGGTGTAAATGATAAGGTTTAGTCCAATTAGGTCCGACTCGAGGAGCAAATGGTAAGGTTGAGTCAAACGAGACCCGACTTGAGGCACAATTGATAAGGTTGAGTGAAACGAGGCCTGTCTCAAGCTGTAAATGGTAGGGGTGAGTTGAACAAGGCCCAACACGTGGCACAAATGATAAGATTGAGTCAAACAAGGCTCAACTCGAGGCGCAAGTGATAAGGTTGAGTCGAACAAGGCCTTAGTCAAGGCGCAAATGATATGGGTGAGTCAAACGAGGCCCTACTCGAGGCGTAAATGGTAAGGTTGAGTTGAACGAGGCCCAACACGAGGCACAAATGATAAGGTTGAATCAAACGAGGCCCGACTCACGGCACAAATGTTAAGATTGAGTTAAACGAGGCCCGACTCGAGGCGCGAATGATAAGGTTGAGTCGAACGATGCCCGACTCTAGATGCAAATGATATGGTTGAGTCAAATGAGGCCTGACTCGAGGTACAAATGATCAGGTTGAGTTGTACGAGGCTCGACTCGAGGCGCAAATGATAAGGTTGAGTCGAATGAGGCCTGACTCGAGGCACAAATGATAAGGTTGAGTAAAACGAGGCTCGACTCGAGGCATAAACGGTAAGGGTGAGTTGAACAAGGCCCAACACAAGGCGCAAATGATAAGGGTGAGTCAAATGAGGCCCGACTCGAGGTACAAATGATAAGGTTGAGTCGAACGAGGCCCGACTCGAGGCACAAATGATAAGGTTGAGTGAAGCGAGGCCCAACTCGAGCCGCAAATGATAAGGATGAGTCGAACGAGGCCCGACTCGAGGCACAAATGTCAAGGTTGAGTTCAACGAGGCCAGACTCGAGGCACAAATGATAAGGTTGAGTCAAATGAGGCACGACTCGAGGCGCAAATGATAAGGTTGAGTCAAACGATGCCTGACTTGGGACGCAAATGGTAAGGTTGAGTCGAACGAGGCCCGACTCGAGGCACAAAAATGGTAAGGTTGAGTCGAACGAGGTCCAGCTCGAGGCACAAACGATAAGGTTGAGTTAAACGAAGCCTGACTCGAGGCGCAAATGATAAGGTTGAGTCGAACAAGGCTCGACCTAAGGCACAAATAATCTGGTTGAATCAAATGAACCCGACGCGAGGCACAAATAATAAGGTTGAGTCAAACGAGCTTCGACTCGAGAAGCAAATGATAAGGTTGTGTCAAATGAGGCTCGACTCGAGGCACAAATGACAAGGTTAAGTCAAACGATCCCTTACTTGAGACGCAAATGGTTAGGTTGAGTGGAACGAGGCCCAACTCAAGCCGCAAATGATAAGGTTGAGTCAAACGATGCCTGACTCAGGACGTAAATGGTAAGGTTGAGTTGAACGAGGCCTGACTCGAGGCACAAATGGTAAGGTTGAGTCAAACGAGGCCTGACTCGTGGCGCAAATGGTAAGGTTGAGTTGAACGAGGCCCAGCTCGAGGCACAAACGATAAGGTTGAGTTAAACGAAGCCTAACTCGAGGCACAAATGATAAGGTTGAGTCGAACGAGGCTTAACCCAAGGCACAAATAATTAGGTTAAATCAAATGTGTCCGATGCAAGGCACAAATAATAAGGTTGAGTCAAACGAGCCCCGACTCGAGAAGCAAATGATAAGGTTGTGTCAAATGAGGCTCAACTCGGGGCGCAAATGACAAGGTTAAGTCAAACGATCCCCGACTTGAGATGCAAATGGTAAGGTTGAGTGGAACGAGGCCCGACTCAAGGCGCAAATGATATGGGTGAGTCAAACGAGGCCGACACGAGGGGTGAGTTGAACGAGGCCCAACACAAGGCACAAATGATAAGGTTGAGTCAAACGAGGCCTGACTCGAGACACAAATGATACGATTGAGTTAAACGAGGCCCGATTCGAGGCGCAAATGGTAAGGTTGAGACGAACGAGGCCCATCTCGAGGCACAAATGATAAGGTTATGTTAAACGAGGGCCGACTCGAGGCACAAATATAAGGTTGAGTCGAACGAGGCCCGTCTTGAAGCACAAATGATAAGGTTTAGTAAAATGAGGCCCAACTCGAGGCGTAAATAGCAAGGGTGAGTGGAAAGAGGCCCAACACGAGGGCAAAATTATAAGGTTGAGTTAAACGAGGCCCGTCTCAAGGCGCAAATGATAAGGTTGAGTTAAACAGGGCCCGACTCGAGGCGCAAATGATAAGATTGAGTCAAACGAGGCCTGACTCGAGACGCAAATAATAAGGTTGAGTCAAACGACGCCCGACAAAAGGCGCAAATGAGAAGGGTGACTCAAACGAGGCCTGCCAAGAGGCACAAATGATATGGTTGAGTCAAATGAGGCCTAACTCGAGGCACAATTGTTATGGTTAAGTCAAATGAGACCTGACTCGAGGCATAAATGATATGGATGAGTCAAACAAGGCCTGATTCGAGGCACCAATGATATGGGTGAGTCAAATGAGGTCTAACTCGAGGCGCAACTAATATGGGTGAGTCAAACGAGGACCAACTTGAGGCTCAAATGATATGGTTGAGTCAAACAAGGCCCGACTCAAGGCGCAAATGAGATGGTTGAGTCAAACGAGGCCTGACTCGCGGTGCAACTAATATGGTTGAGTGAAACGAGGCCTTACTCAAGGCACAAATGATATGGGTGAGTCAAACGAGGCCCGACTCGAGGCACAAATGATGTGGTTGAGTCAAACAAGGCTTGACTCGCGGCGCAAATGATATGGTTGAGTCAAACGAGCCTCACTCGAGGCACAAATGATATGGGTGAGTCAAATGAAGCCCGACTCGAGGCACAAATGATAAGGGTGAGTCAAACAAAGCCCGACAAAAGGCGCAAATGATAAGGGTGAGTCAAATGAGGCCCAACAAGAGGTGCAAATGATATGGTTGAGTCAAACAAGGCCTAACTCGAGGCATAAATGATGTGGTTGAGTCAAACGAGGCCTGACTCAAGGAGCAAATGATCTGGTTGAGTCAAACGAGGCCCAACAAGAGGTGCAAATTATATGGGTGAGTCAAACAATGCTTCACTCGAGGCACAAATGATATGGTTGAGTCAAACGAGGCCCGACTCAAGACGCAAATGAGATGGTTTAGTCAAACGAGGCCCGACACGAGGAGCAAATGATCTGGTTGGGTGAAATGAGCCTCGACAAGAGGTGCAAATTATATGGGTGAGTCAAACGAGACTCCACTCGAGGCACAAATGATAAGGGTGAGTTAAAGAAGGCCTGACATGAGGTGCAAAAGATATGGGTGAGTCAAACGATGACCAACTTGAGGCACAAATGATATGCTTGAGTCAAACGACGCCTGACTCGAGGCATAAATGAGATGGTTGAGTCAAACAACGCCCGACTCGAGGCGTAAACACATGGATGCGTCAAATGACCCCCAACTCAAGGCGCAGATGACATGGTTGAGTCAAATGAGGTCTGACTCGAGGCACAAATGATATGGTTGAGGCAAACGAGGCCTGACTCGAGGCACAAATGATATGGGTGAGTCAAATGAGGCCCGACTCGAGCCGTAAATGGTATGGTTGAGTTAAATGAGACCTGACTCGAGGCGCAAACTAATGGGTGAGTCAAACATGGCCCAACTTGACGCACAAATGATATGGTTGACTCAAATGAGACTTGACTCGAGGCACAAATGATATGGGTGAGTCAAACAAGGCCAGACTTGAGGTGCAAATGATAAAGGTGAGTCAAACGAGGCCCAACAAGAGGCTCAAAATGATAAAGGTGAGTCAAACAATGCTGACAAGAGGCACAAATGATATGGGTGAGTCAAACAAGGGCTAATTCGAGGCGTAAATGATATGGTTGACTCAAACGAGGCCTGACTCAAGGCACAAACACATGGATGTGTCAAATTATGCCCAACTCAAGCTGCAAATAATATGGTTGAGTCAAATGAGGCCCGACTCGATGCACAAATCATATGGTTGAGTCAAACAAGGCCTAACTCAAGGCACAAATGGTATGGGTGAGACAAACAATGCCAAACTCGAGGCGTAAATCATATGGTTGAGTCAAATGAGACCTAACTCGAGGTGCAAACATATGGGTAAGTTAAACGAGGCCCGATTTGAGGCACAAATGATATGGTTGAGTCAAACGAGGACTGACTCGAGGCACAAATGATATGGGTGAGTCAAACGAGGCCCAACTCGAGATGCCACTAATATGGGTGAGTCAAACGAGACCTGACTTGAGGAACAAATGATATGGTTGAGTCAAACGAGGACCAACAAGAGGTGCTAATGATATGGGTGAGTCAAACGAGGACTAACTCAAGGTGCAAATGATATGGTTGAGTTAAACGAGGGCCGACCCAAGGCGCAAATGAGATGGTTGAGTCAAACGAGGCCGGACTCGAGGTGCAAACACATGGATGAGCCAAATGAGGCCCAACTCGAGGGGCAAATGATATGGTTGAGTCAAACGAGGCCTGACTCGAGGCACAAACCTATAGTTGAGTCAAACGAGGCCCGACTCGAGGCATAAATGATATGGTTGAGTCAAACAAATGTTGACTCAATGCGCAAACATATGCGTGAGTCAAACGAGGCCTGACTCGAGGCACAAATGATGTGGTTGAGTCAAACGAGGCCTCACTCGAGGCACAAATGATATGGGAGAGTCAAATGAGGCCCGACTCGAGGCACACATGATAAGGGTGAGTCAAACGAGGCCTAACAAGAGGCGCAAATGATATGGTTGAGTCAAACAAGGTTTAACTCGAGGCATAATTGTTATGGTTGAGTCAATCGAGGCCTAACCTGAGGCATAAATGATATGGTTGAGTCAAACGAGGCTTGACTCGAGGCACCAATGATATGGGCGAGTCAAATGAGGCCCAACTCGAGGAGCAAATGATCTGATTGAGTCAAACGAGGCCCGAGAAGAGGTGCAAATTATATGGGTAAGTCAAACAAGGCTCCAGTCGAGGCACAAATGATATGGTTAACTTAAACGAGGGACAACTCGAGGCGCAAATGTCATGGTTGAGTCAAACAAAGCCTGACTCGAGGAGCAAATGTCCGGTTGAGTCAAACGAGGCCCGCAAGGAGGTGCAAATTATATGGGTGAGTCAAATGAGGCT
The DNA here is from genome assembly GCA_037013595.1 of Dicorynia guianensis. Lineage (NCBI taxonomy): Eukaryota > Viridiplantae > Streptophyta > Magnoliopsida > Fabales > Fabaceae > Dicorynia > Dicorynia guianensis. The sequence continues at coordinate 19,294,809 of JASUAB010000010.1, read as the reverse complement.
ACCCTCGAGGCACAAATGTAAGGGTGAGTCAAACAAGGCCCAACATGAGGCGCAAAAAATATGGGTGAGTCAAACGAGGACCAACTCGAGGCGCAAATGATACGCTTGAGTCAAACGAGGTCTAACTCAAGGCGCAAATAAGATGGTTTAGTCAACTGAGGCCTGAATCGAGGTGCAAATACATGGATGTGTCAAATGAGGCCCAACTCAAGGTGCAAATGACATGGCCGAGTCAAATAAGGACCAACTCGAGGTACAAATGATATGGGTAAGTCAAACGAGGTCCGACTCAAGGCACAAATGATATAGTTGAGTCAAAGATGGCCTGACTCAAAGCACCAATGATATGGGTGAGTCAAATGAGGCCCAACTCGAGGTGCAAATGATAAGGGTGAGTCAAACGAGGCCTGACAAAAGGTTCAAATGATATGAGTGAGTCAAACGAGGCCCAACTCAAGGCGCAATTGATAAGGGTGAGTCAAACAAGGCCCGACAAGAAGTGCAAATGCTATGGGTGAGTCAAACGAGGCTTGCCTTGAGGTGCAAATGAGATGGTTGAGTCAAACAAGGCCTGACTCGAGGCGCAAATACATGGATGAGTCAATTGAGGCCCAATGCAAGGCATAATTAATATGGTTAAGGTAAACGAGGCTCGGCTCAAGGCACAAATGATATAGTTAAGTCAAACAAGGGTTAACTCGAAGGGCAAACATATGGACGAGTCAAACGAGGCCCGACTCAAGACAAAAATGATGTGGTGGAGTCAAACGAGGCCTAACTCGTGGCACAAATGATATGGGTGAGTCAAGCGAGCCTCGACTCAAGGCACAAATGATATGGTTGAGTCAAATGAGGCCTCACTCAAGGCCCAAATATATGTGTGAGTCAAACAAGGCCCGACTCAAGGTGCAAATGATATGTGTGAGTCAAACGAGGCCCGATTTGAGGCGCAAATGATAAGGGTGAGTCAAACAAGGCTCGACGAGAGGTGCAAATGATATGGGTGAGTCAAACGAGGACCAACTTGAGGTACAAATGATATGGTTGAGTCAAACGATGCCCAGCTTGAGGCACAAATGAGATGGTTGAGTCAAACGATGCCCAACTCGAGGCGCAAACACATGGATGAGTCAAATGAGCCCCAACTCAAGGTGCAAATGAAATGGTTGACTCAAACGTGACCTGAGTCGAGGCACAAATGATATGGTTGAGTCAAACCAGACCCACCTTGAGGCAAAAACATATGAGTGAGTCAAACGAGGCCCGACTCGAGGCACAAAAAATATGGTTGAGTCAAAGAAGGCCTGACTCGAAGCATAAATGATATGGGTGAGTCAAACAAGGCCCAACTCGAGGCGCAAATGATATGGTTCAGTCAAACAAGGCCAGACTCGAGGCACAAATGATATCGGTGAGTCAAACGAGGCCTGACTCAAGGCGCAAATGATAAGGTTGAGTCAAATAAGACCCGACAAGAGGCGCAAATGATATGGTTGAGTCAAACGAGGACCAACTCGAGGCGCAAACACATGGATGAGTCAAATGAGGCCCAACTCGAGGCACAAATGATTTGGTTGAGTCAAACGAGGCCCAACTCAAGGCACAAACTTATAGTTGAGTCAAACGAGGCCTGACCCGAGGCACAAATGATATGGTTCAGTCAAACCAGCGCTGACTCGAGACGCAAACATATGGGCGAGTCAAATGAGGCTCGAGAAGAGGCATAAAAGATAAGGGTGAGTTAAACGAGGCCCAACAAGAGGCTTAAATGATAAGGGTGAGTCAGACAAGGCCTAACTCATGGCACAAATGATATGCTTGAGTCAAATGAGGCCTGACTCAGGGCGCAAATGATATGGTTGAGTCAAACAGGGCCTGACTCAAGGAACAAATGATAAGGGTGAGTCAAACGAGGCCTGACTCGAGGCACAAATGATATGGTTGAGTCAAATGAGGCTTGGCTCGAAGTGCAAACATATGGGTGAGTCAAACGATGCTTGATTCGTGGCACAAATGATGTGGTTGAGTCAAATGAGGCCTGACTTGAGGCACAAATGATATGGGTGAGTCAAACGAGCCCTGACTTGAGGCGCAAATGATATGGTTGAGTCAAACGAGGCTCACTTATGGCCCAAATATATGTGTGAGTCAAATGAGGCCCGACTCAAGGTGCAAATGATATGTGTGAGTCAAATGAGGCCCAACTCGAGGTGCAAATGATAAGGATGAGTCAAACAGGGCTCGACGAGAGGTGCAAATGATATGGGTGAGTCAAACGAGGACCAACTTGAGGTGCAAATGATATGGTTAGGTTAAATGATGCCCAGCTTGCAAATGAGATGGTTGAGTCAAACGATGCCCAACTCGAGGCGCAAACACATGGATGAGTCAAATGAGCCCTAACTCAAGGCGCAAATGATATGATTGACTCAAACATGACCTGACTCGAGATGCAAATGATATGGTTAAGTCAAACGAGACCTGACTTTAGCGGAAACATATGGGTGAGTCAAACGAGACCCGACTCGAGGCACAAATGATCTGGTTGAGTTAATCGAGGCCTGACTCGAGGCATAAATGATATGGGTGAGTCAAACTAGGCCCGCCTCGAGGTGCAAATGATATGGTTGAGTCAAACGAGACTCGACTCGAGGCGCAAATGATATGGTTGAGTCAAATGAGGCCAAACTCAAAGCACAAATGATATGGGTGAGTCAAACGAGGCATGACTCGAGGCGCAAATGATAAAGGTGAGTCAAATAAGACTCGACAAGAGGCGCAAATGATATGGGTGAGTCAAACGAGGACCAACTCGAGGTGCAAATGAGATGGTTTAGTCAAACAAGGCCCGACTCGAGGCACAAACACATGGATGAGTCAAATGAGGCCTAACTCGAGGTGCAAATGATATGGTTAAGTCAAATGAGGCCCGACTCGAGGCATAAACATATAGTTGTGTCAAACGAGGGCCGACCTGAGGTGCAAATGATATGGTTGAGTCAAACCAGCGCTGACTCAAGGTGCAAACATTTGGGTGAGTAAAACGAGGTTTGATATGAGGCGTAAAAGATAAGGTTGAGTTAAACGAGGCCCAACAAGAGGTGTAAATGATATGGGTGAGTCAATCAAGGCCCAACTTGTGGCGAAAATGATATGCTTGAGTCAAATGAGGCCTGACTTAAGGCGTAAATGATATGGTTGAGTCAAACAAGGGCTGACTCAAGGCACAAATGATATGGGTAAGTCAAACAAGGCCTGACTCGAGGTGCAAATGATATGGTTGAGTCAAACGAGGCTTGGCTCGAGGTGCAAACATGTGGGTGAGTCAAACTATGCATGATTCGAGGCATAAATGATGTGGTTGAGTCAAACGAGGCCTGACTTGAGGCACAAATGATATGGGTGAGTCAAACAAGGCCTGGCTTGAGGCACAAATGATATGGTTGAGTGAAACGAGGCCTTACTCGAGGCACAAATGATATGCTTGAGTCAAATGATGCCCACCTCGAGTCGCAAATGAGATGGTTGAGTCAAACAAGGCCCGACTCGAGGCGCAAACACATGGATGTGTCAAATGAGGCCTAACTCAAGGCGCAAATGACATGGGTGAGTCAAATGAGGGCCGACTCGAGACACAAATGATATGGTTAAGTCAAACAATACCTGACTCGAGGCGCAAATAATACGGTTGAGTCAAACGAGGCCTTACTCAAGGCACAAATATATGTGTGAGTCAAATGAGGCCCGACTCGAGGTGCAAATGATATGGGTGAGTCAAACGAGCCCCGACTCGAGGCGCAAATTATATAGGTGAGTGAAACATCGCCCAACTTGAGGCGCATATGATATGGTTGAGTCAAATGAGGCCCGACTTAAGACGTTAATGATATGGTTAAGTTAAACAAGGTTTGACTCAAGGCACAAATGATATGAGTGAGTCAAACGACGCCCAACTCAAGGTGCAAATGATGTGGTTGAGTCAAATGAGACCCGACTCGAGGCACAAACATATGGGTGAGTCAAACGAGGTCTGACTCGAGGCAAAAATAATGTGGTTGAATCAAACGAGGCTTGCCTCGAGGCACAAATGATATGGGTGCGTGAAACGAGCACTGACTCAAGGCGCACATGATATGGTTGAGTCAAACGAGGCCTTACGCAAGGCACAAATATATGTGTGAGTCAAACGAGGCCTGCCTTGAGGTACAAATGATATGGGTGAGTCAAACGAGGCTCGACTCGAGGCACAAATGATAAGGTTGAGTCAAACAAGGCCCGACGAGAGGAGCAAATGATATGGTTGAGTCAAACGAGGACCAACTTGAGGCAAAAATGATATGGTTGAGTCAAACGATGCTCGAATCAAGGCGCAAATGAGATGGTTGGCTCAAACGAGGCCCGCCTCGAGGCGCAAACACATGGATGAGTCAAGTGAGCCCCAACTCAAGGCGCAAATTATATGGTTGACTCAAACGTGACCTGACTCGAGGCGCAAATGATATGATTGAGTCAAACGAGGCCTAACTCGAGGCATAAATGATATGGGTGAGTCAAACAAGTCCCGACTCAAGGTGCAAATGATATGGTTGAGTCAAACGAGGGTAGACTCAAGGCACAAATGATATGGGTGAGTCAAACAAGGCCCAACTCGAGGCACAAATGGTAAGTGTGAGTCAAACGAGGCCCAAAAAGAAGTTCAAATGATATGGGTGACTCAAATGAGGCCCAAGTCGAGGTGCAAATGATAAGGGTGAGTCAAACAAGACCCGACAAGAGGCGCAAATGATATGGGTGAGTCAAACGAGGACCAAATCAAGGTGCAAATGAGATGATTTAGTCAAACGAGCCTGACTCGAGGCGCAAACACATGGATGAGTCAAATGAGGCCCAACTCAAGGCACAAATGATATGGTTGAGCCAAACGAGGCCTAACTCTAGACACAAATGATATGGTTGAGTCAAACAAGGCCTGACTCAAGAAACAATTGATATGGGTGAGTCAAACGATGCCCGACTCAAGGCGCAAACGATATGGTTGAGTCAAACGAGGCTTGGCTCGAGGTGCAAATATATGGGTAAGTCAAACGATGCCTGACTCGAGGCAAAAATGATGTGGTTGAGTCAAACGACGCCTGACTTGAGGCACAAATGATATGGGTGAGTCAAATGAGACCCGGCTCGAGGCGCAAATGATATGGTTGCGTCCAATGAGGCCTCACTCGTAGCATAAATGACATGGGTGAGTCAAACGAGGCCCGACAAGAGGCTTAAAAGATAAGGGTGAGTCAAACGAGGCTCGACAAGAGGCACAAATGATATGTATGAGTCAAACAATGCCCAACATGAGGCGCATATGATATGGTTGAGTCAAATAAGGCCTAACTCTAGGAGTTAATGATATGGTTGAGTCAAACGAGGCCTGACTCATGGCACAAATGATATGGGTAAGTGAAACAATGCCCGACTCAAGGCGCAAATGATAAGAGTGTGTCAAACGAGGCCCGACAAGAGGTGCAAATGATATGGGTGAGTCAAACGAGGCCTCACTCAAGGCATAAATATATGTGTGAGTCAAACACGGCCTGACAAGAGGTGCAAATTATATGGGTGAGTTAAACGAGGACCAACTCGAGCAGCAAATGATATGCTTGAGTCAAACAAGGTCCGACTTGAGGTGCAAAGGAGATGGTTAAGTCAAACATGGCCCAACTTGAGACACAAACCTATAGTTGAGTCAAACAAGGCCCGACTCGAGGCACAAATGATACGGCTAAGTTAAACAAGGCTTGACACGAGGCGCAAACATATGGGTGTGTCAAATGATGCCCAGCTCAAGGCACAAATGATGTGGTTTAGTCAAACGAGGCCTGAGTCGAGGCATAAATGATATGGGTGAGTCAAATGAGGGCCAGCTTGAGGCACAATTGATATGGTTAAGTCAAACAAGGCCTCACTCGAGGCATAAATGATATGGGTGAGTCAAACTAGGCCCGATAAGAGGCGTAAAAGATAAGGGTAAGTCAAACAAGGCACGACAAGAGGCGCAAGTAATATGGGTGAGTTAAACAAGGCCCAACTCAAGGCATAAATTATATGGTTGAGTCAAATAAGGCCCAACTTAAGGCGCAAATGATATGTTTGAGTCAAACGAGGCCTGACCCAAGGCACAAATGATATGGATGAGTCAAACGAGACCCGACTCGAGGCACAAACATATGCGTGAGTCAAATGAGGTCCGACTCAAGGCACAAATGATATGGTTGAGTCAAACGAGGCCTGACTCAGGGCACAAATGATATGGGTGAGTAAAACGAGAACCGACTCGAGCCACAAATGATATCGTTGAGTCAAACGTGGCCCGACAAGAGGTGCAAATTATATGGGTGAGTCAAAGGAGGCTCGACATAAGGTTCAAATGATATGGGTGTATCAATCGAGGACCAACTCGAGGCGCAAATGATATGGTTAAGTCAAACGTGGCCCGACTCGAGCCGCAAAAGAGATGGTTGAGTCAAACGAGGCTTGATGCAAGGCACAAATGGTATCGGTGAGTCAAACAAGGCCTAACTAGAGGCGCAAATCTTTTGGTTGAGTCAAACGAGACTTGACTCCAGGTGCAAACATATGGGAGAGTCAAACGAGGCCCGACTCATGGCACAAAAGATAAGGGTGAGTTAAATGATATGGGTGAGTCAAACGAGTCCCAACTCGAGGCACAACTAATATGGGTGAGTCAAACGAGGCCTGACTTGAGGCTCAAATGATATGGTTGAGTCAAACGAGGGCCGACAAGTGACGCAAATGATGTGGGTGAGTCAAATGAGGACCAACTCGAGGCGCAAATTATATGGTTGAATCAAACGAGGCCTGCTCGAGGTGCAAACACATGGATGAGCCAAATGAGGCCCAACTCGAGGCGCAAAAGATATGGTTGAGTCAAACAAGGCCTAACTCGAGGCACAAACCTATAGGTGAGTCAAACGAGGCCCGACTCAAAGCACAAATGATATGGTTTAGTCAAACAAGGGCTGACTCGAGGCACAAACATAAGGGCTAGTCAAACGAGGCCTAACTTGAGGCACAAATGAAGTGGTTAAGTCAAACGAGGCTTGACTTGAGATGCAAATGATATGGTTGAGTCAAACGAGGCCTCACTTAAGGCACAAATGATATGGTTGAGTCAAACGAGGCCCGCCTCGAGGCGCAAATGATAAGGGTTCATCAAACGAAGCCCAACACAAGGCGCAAACGATAAGGGTGAGTCAAACGAGGCCAGACAAGTGGCGCAAATGAGATGGTTGAGTCAAACAAGGCCTATCTTGTGGTGCAAATGATATGGTTGAGTCAAACGATGTCTGACTTGAGGCACAAATGATATGGGTGAGTCAAACGAGGCCCGGCTCGAGGCACAAATGATATGGTTGAGTCAAATACAGCCTCACTCATGGCATCAATGACATGGGTGAGTCAAACGAGGCCCGACAAGAGACTTTAAAGATAAGGGTGAGTCAAACAAGGCTCGACAAGAGGAACAAATGATATGTATGAGTCACACAACACCCAACTTGAGGCGTATATGATATAGTTGAGTCAAATAAGGCCCGACTCTAGGAGTTAATGATATGGTTGAGTCAAACGAGGCCTAACTCATGGCACAAATGATATGGGTAAGTGAAACGACGCCCGACTCGAGGTGCAAATGATGTGGTTGAGTCAAATGAGACTCGTCTCGGGGTGCAAACATATGGGTGAGTCAAACGAGGCTCGACTCGAGACACAAATGATAAGGGTGTGTCAAACGAGGACCGACAAGAGGTGCAAATGATATGGGTGAGTCAAGCGAGGCATCACTCAAGGCACAAATATATGTGTGAGTCAAATGGGGCCTAACTCGAGGCGCAAATGATAAGGGTGAGTCAAACACGGCCTGATAAGAGGCACAAATGATATGGGTGAGTTAAACGAGGACCAACTCGAGCAACAAATGATATGCTTGTGTCAAATAAGGTCCGACTTGAGGCACAAATGAGATGGTTGAGTCAAACGAGGCCCAACTTGAGGCACAAATGATACTATTAAGTTAAACAAGACTTGACACGAGGCACAAACATATGGGTGTGTCAAATGACGCCCAACTTAAGGCACAAATGATGCGGTTTAGTCAAACGAGGCCTGAGTCGAGGATAAATGATATGGGTGAGTCAAACGAGGGCCGGCTCAAGGCACAATTGATATGGTTAAGTCAAACAAGGCCTCACTCGAGGCATAAATGATATGGGTGAGTCAAACTAGGCCCGATAAGAGGCGTAAAAGATAAGGGTAAGTCAAACAAGGCCCGACAAGAGGCGCAAGTAATATGGGTGAGTTAAACAAGGCCCAACTCGAGGCGTAAATTATATGGTTGAGTCAAATAAGGCCCAACTTAAGGCGCAAATGATATGTTTGAGTCAAACAAGTCCTGACCCAAGGCACAAATGATATGGATGAGTCAAACAAGACCCGACTCGAGGCGCAAACATATGCGTGAGCCAAACGAGGCTCGACTTGAGGCACAAATGATATGGTTGAGTCAAACGAGGCCTGACTTAGGGCACAAATGATATGGGTGAGTAAAACGAGAATCGACTCGAGCTACAAATGATATCGTTGAGTCAAACGTGGCCCGACAAGAGGTGCAAATTATATGGGTGAGTCAAAGAAGGCTCAACATGAGGCTCAAATGATATGGGTGTGTCAATCAAGGACCAACTCGAGGCGCAAATGATATGGTTAAGTCAAACATGGCCCGACTCGAGCCGCAAATGAGATGGTTGAGTCAAACGAGGCCTAATGCAAGGCACAAATGGTATGGGTGAGTCAAACAAGGCCTAATTAGAGGCGCAAATCTTTTGGTTGAGTCAAACAAGACCTGACTCCAGGCGCAAACATATGGGAGAGTCAAACAAGGCCCGACTCTTGGTGCAAAAGATAAGGGTGAGTTAAATGATATGGGTGAGTCAAACGAGTCCCAACTTGAGGCACAACTAATATGGGTGAGTCAAACAAGGCCTGACTTGAGGCTCAAATGATATGGTTGAGTCAAACGAGGGCCGACAAGTGGCACAAATGATGTGGGTGAGTCAAATGAGGACCAACTCGAGGCACAAATTATATGGTTGAGTCAAACGAGGCCTGACTCGAGATGCAAACACATGGATGAGCCAAATGAGGCCCAACTCAAGGCGCAAAAGATATGGTTGAGTCAAACAAGGCCTAACTCGAGGCACAGACCTACAGGTGAGTCAAACGAGGCCCGACTCGAAGCATAAATGATATAGTTTAGTCAAACAAGGGTTGACTCGAGGCACAAACAGAAGGGCTAGTCAAACGAGGCCCGACTCGAGGCACAAATGAAGTGGTTAAGTCAAACAAGGCTTGACTTGAGATGCAAATGATATGGTTGAGTCAAACGAGGCCTCACTTGAGGCACAAATGATATGGTTGAGTCAAACGAGGCCCGCCTCGAGGCACAAATGATAAGGGTTAGTCAAACAAAGCCCAACAAAAGGCGCAAACAATAAGGGTGAGTCAAATAGGCTCGACAAGAGGCGCAAATGAGATGGTTGAGTCAAACGAGGCCTGTCTTGTGGCGCAAATGATATGGTTGTGTCAAACGACATCTGACTTGAGGCACAAATAATATGGGTGAGTCAAACGAGGACTGGCTCGAGGTGCAAATGATATGGTTGAGTCAAATGAGGCCTCACTCATGGCATAAATGACATGGGTAAGTCAAACAAAGCCCGACAAGAGGTTTAAAAGATAAGGGTGAGTCAAATGAGGCTCGACAAGAGGCACAAATGATATGTATGAGTCAAACAACACCCAACTTGAGGCGCATATGATATGGTTGAGTCAAATAAGGCCCGACTCTAGGAGTTAATTATATGGTTGAGTCAAACAGGCCTGACTCATGGCACAAATGATATGGGTAAGTGAAACGACACCCGACTCGAGGCGCAAATGATGTGGTTGAGTCAAATGAGACTCATCTCGGGGCACAAACATATGGGTGAGTCAAATGAGGCCCGACTTCAGGCGCAAATGATAAGGGTGTGTCAAACGAGGCCCGGTAAGAGGTGCAAATGATATGGGTGAGTCAAACGAGGCCTCACTCAAGGCACAAATATATGTGTGAGTCAAATGGGGCCTGACTTGAGGCGCAAATGATAAGGGTGAGTCAAACATGGCCTAACAAGAGGCGCAAATGATATGGGTGAGTTAAACGAGGACCAACTCGAGCAGCAAATGATATGCTTGAGTCAAACATGGTCCGACTTGAGGCGCAAATGAGCTGGTTGAGTCAAACTAGGCCCGACTCAAGGCACAAACCTATAGGTGAGTCAAACGAGGCCCGACTCGAGGCACAAATGATACGGTTAAGTTAAACAAGGCTTGACACGAGACGTAAACATATGGGTGTGTCAAATGACGCCCAGCTCAAGACACAAATGATGTGGTTTAGTCAAATGTGGCCTGAGTCGAGGGATAAATGATATGGGTGAGTCAAACGAGGGCCGGCTCGAGGCGTAATTGATATGGTTAAGTCAAACAAAGCCTCACTTGAGGCATAAATGATATGGGTGAGTCAAACTAGGCCTGATAAGAGGCGTAAAAGATAAGAGTAAGTCAAACAAGGCCCGACAAGAGGCACAAGTAATATGGGTGAGTTAAACAAGGCCCAACTCGAGGCGTAAATTATATGTTTGAGTCAAACGAGGCCAGACCCAAGGCACAAATGATATGGATGAGTCAAACGAGACTCGAGTCGAGGCACAAACATATGCGTGAATCAAACGAGGCCCGACTTGAGGCACAAATGATATGGTTGAGTCAAACGAGGCCTGACTTAGGGCATAAATGATATGGGTGAGTAAAACGAGAATCGACTCGAGCCGCAAATGATATCGTTGAGTCAAACGTGGCCCGACAAGAGGTGCAAATTATATGGGTGAGTCAAAGGAGGCTCGACATGAGGCTCAAATGATATGGGTGTGTCAATTGAGGACCAACTCGAGGCACAAATGATATGGTTAAGTCAAACGTGGCTCGACTCGAGCCGCAAATGAGATGGTTGAGTCAAACGAGGCCTAATGAAAGGCACAAATGGTATGGGTGAGTCAAACAAGGCCTAACTAGAGGTGCAAATCTTTTGGTTGAGTCAAACGAGACCTAACTCCAAGCGCAAACATATGGGAGAGTCAAACTAGGCCCGACTCATGGTGCAAAAGATAAGGGTGAGTTAAATGATATAGTTGAGTCAATCAAGGCCTGACTCGAGGCATAAATGATATGGGTGACTCAAACGAGGCCCGCCTCGAGGTGCAAATGATATGGTTGAGTCAAACAAGACCCGACTTAAGGCGCAAATGATATGGTTGTGTCAAACGAGACCAGACTCAAAGCACAAATGGTATGGGTGAGTCAAACGAGCCCTGACTCAAGGCGCAAATGATAAGGGTGAGTCAAATAAGACTCGATAAGAGGCGCAAATGATATGGGTGAGTCAAACGAGGACCAACTTGAGGTGCAAATGAGATGGTTTAGTCAAACAAGGCCCAACTCGAGGCACAAACACATGGATGAGTCAAATGAAGTCCAACTCGAGGCGCAAATAATATGGTTAAGTCAAACCAGCACTGACTCAAGGTAGAAACATTTGGGCGAGTAAAATGAGGTTCGAGAAGAGGCGTAAAAGATAAGGTTGAGTTAAACGAGGCCCAACAAGAGTTGTAAATGATATGGGTGAGTCAATCAAGGGCCAACTTGTGGCGCAACTGATATGCTTGAGTCAAATGAGGCCTGACTTAAGGCGTAAATGATATGGTTGAGTCAAACAAGGGCTAACTCAAGGCACAAATGATATGGGTGAGTCAAACGAGGCCCGACTCGAGGTGCAAATGATATGGTTGAGTCAAACGAGGCTTGGCTCGAGGTGCAAACATGTGGGTGAGTCAAACGATGCCCGACAAGAGGCTTAAAAGATAAGGGTGAGTCAAACGAGGCTCGACAAGAGGCACAAATGATATGTATGAGTCAAACAACACCCAACTTGAGGCGCATATGATATGGTTGAGTCAAATAAGGCCCGACTCTAGGAGTTAATGATATGGTTGAGTCAAACGAGGCCTGACTCATGGCACAAATGATATGGGTAAGTGAAACGATGCCCAACTCGAGGCACAAATGATGTGGTTGAGTCAAATGAGACTCGTCTCGGAGTGCAAACATATGGGTGAGTCAAATGAGGCCCGACTCGAGGCACAAATGATAAGGGTGTGTCAAACGAGGCCCGACAAGAGGTGCAAACGATATGGGTGAGTCAAACGAGGTCTCACTCAAGGCACAAATATATGTGTAAGTCAAATGGAGCCTGACTCGAGGCACAAATGATAAGGGTGAGTCAAACACGGCCTGACAAGAGGCGCAAATGATATGGGTGAGTTAATCGAGGACCAACTCGAGCAGCAAATGATATGCTTGAGTCAAACAAGGTCCGACTTGAGGCACAAATGAGATGGTTGAGTCAAATGAGGACCGACTCGAGGCGCAAACACATGGATGTGTCAAATGAGGCCCAACTCAAGGCGCAAATGACATGGTTGAGTCAAATGAGGCCCGAGTCGAGGCATAAATGATATGGTTGAGTCAAACAAGGCCTGACTCAAGGCACAAATGATATGGGTAAGTCAAACAAGGCCCGACTCGAGGCACAAATGATATGGGTGAGTCAAACGAGGCCCGCCTTGAGGCGCAAATGAGATGGTCAAGTCAAACGAGGCCTGACTCGAGGCACAAATGATATGGTTGAGTCAAACGAGGCCCAACTTGAGGCGCAAACGATATGGTTGAGTCAAACGAGGCTAGACTTAAGGCACAAATGATATGGGTGAGTCAAACGAGGCCCGACTCGAGGTGCAAATTATAAGGGTGAGTCAAACGAGTCCCGACAAGAGGTTCAAATGATATGGGTGACTCAAACGAGGCCCGACTCGAGGCGCAAATAATAAGGGTGAGTCAAATAAGACCCGACAAGAGGCGCAAATGATATGGGTGAGTCAAACGAGGACCAAGTCAAGGTGCAAATGAGATAGTTTAGTCAAACGAGGCCCGACTCGAGGTACAAACATATAGTTGAGTCAAACGAGGCCTAACCCGAGGCATAAATGATATGGTTGAGTCAAACCATGCTGACTCGAGGCACAAACATATGGACGAGTCAAATGAGGCCTGACTCAAGGCACAAATGATATGGATGAGTCAAACGAGGCTTGGCTCGAGGTGCAAACATATGGGTGAGTCAAACGATACCTGACTCGAGGCACAAATGATGTGGTTGAGTCAAACGAGGCCTAACTCGAGGCACAAATGATATGGATGAGTCAAACGAGGCCTGGCTCGAGGCGCAAATGATATGGGTGAGACAAACGAGGCCCAACAAGATGCTTAAAAGATAAGGGTGAGTCAAACAAGGCTCGATAAGAGGCGCAAATGATATGTATGAGTCAAACAATGCCTAACTTGAGGCGCATATGATATGGTTAAGTCAAATGAGGCCCGACTCTAAGCTTTAATGATATGGTTGAGTCAAACAACGCCTGACTCGAGGCGCAAATGATGTGGTTGAGTCAAATGAGACCCGATTCGAGGCGCAAACATATGGGTGAGTCAAATGAGGCCCGACTCGAGGTGCAAATGATATGGGTGGGTCAAACGAGGCCCGACTTGAGGCGTAAGTGATAAGGGTGTGTCAAACGAGGCCCGACTCGAGGTGCAAATGATATGGGTGAGTCAAATGAGGCCTCACTCAAGGCACAAATATATGTGTGAGTCAAACAAGACCCGACTTGAGGCGCAATTGATATGGGTGAGTCAAACGAGGCATGACTCGAGGCGCAAATGATAAGGTAGAGTCAAACATGACCTAACCAGAGGCATAAATAATATGGGTGAGTCAAACGAGGACCAACTTGAGGCACAAATGATATGGTTGAGACAAACGATGCCCGACTCAAGGCACAAATGAGATGGTTAACTCAAACGAGCTTCAACTTGAGGCGCAAACACATGGATGAGTCAAATGAGCCCCAACTCAAGGCGCAAATGATATGGTTTGCTCAAACATGACCTGACTTGAGGCGCAAATGATATGGGTGAGTCAAACGAGGCCTGACTCAAGGCGTAAATGATATGGTTGAGTCAAACACGGCCTAACCAGAGGCGTAAATGATATGGGTGAGTCAAACGAGGACCAACTTGAGGTGCAAATGATATGGTTGAGTCAAACGATGCCCGGCTCGAGGCGCAAATGAGATGGTTGACTCAAATGAGCCTCAACTCGAGGCGCAAACACATGGATGAGTCAAATGAGCCCCAACTCAAGGCGCAAATGATATGGTTTACTCAAATGTGACCCAACTTGAGGCGCAAATGATATGGTTGAGTCAAACGAGGCCTAGCCCTAGGCACAAATGATAAGGCTGCATCAAACGAGGCCCGACAAGAGGTGCAAATGATATGGGTGAGTCAAATGAGGCCCAACTCGAGGCACAAATGATATGGGTGAGTCAAACAAGGGCCGACAAGAGGTGCAAATGATATGGGTGAGTGAATCGAGGACCAACTCGAGGCACAAATGATATGCTTGAGTCAAACGGGGCTTGGCTCGAGGCACAAATGATATGGTTAAGTTAAACAAGGCTTGATACGAGGCGCAAACATATGGGTGTGTCAAACGACGCCCGACTCAAGGCACAAATGATGTGGTTTAGTCAAACGAGGCCTGAGTCGAGGCATAAATGATATGGGTGAGTCAAACGAGGGCTAGCTCGAGGCACAATTGATATGGTTAAGTCAAACAAGGCCTCACTCGAGGCATAAATGATATGGGTGAGTCAAACTAGGCCCGATAAGAGGCGTAAAAGATAAGCATTAGTCAAACAAGGCCCGACAAGAGGCACAAGTAATATGGGTGAGTTAAACAAGGCCCAACTCGAGGCGTAAATTATATGGTTGAGTCAAATAAGGCCCGACTTAAGGCGCAAATTATATGTTTGAGTCAAACGAGGCCTGACCCAAGGCACAAATGATATGGATGAGGCAAACGAGACCCGACTTGAGGCGCAAACATATGCGTGAGTCAAACTAGGCCCAACTCGTGGCACAAATGATATGGTTGAGTGAAACGAGGCCTGACTCGGGGCACAAATGATATGGGTGAGTAAAACGAGAACCGACTCGAGCCGCAAATGATATCGTTGAGTCAAACGTGGCCTAACAAAAGGTGCAAATTATATGGATGAGTCAAAGGAGGCTCGACATGAGGCTCAAATGATATGGGTGTGTCAATTGAGGACCAACTCGAGGTGCAAATGATATGGTTAAGTCAAACATGGCCCGACTCGAGCCACAAATGAGATGGTTGAGTCAAACGAGGCCTGATCCAAGGCACAAATGGCATGGGTGAGTCAAACAAGGCCTAACTAGAGACGCAAATCTTTTAGTTGAGTCAAACGAGACCTAACTCCAGGTGCAAACATATGGGAGAGTCAAATGAGGCCTGAGTCATAGGGCAAAAGATAAGGGTGAGTCAAACAAGGCCCGACATGAGGTGCAAAAGATATGGGTGAGTCAAACGAGGACCAACTCGAGTCATAAATGATATGCTTGAGTCAAACGAGGCCCGACTCGAGGTGCAAATGGGATGATTGAGTTAAATGACACCTGACTTGAGGCGCAAACACATGGATGTGTCAAACGAGGCCTAACTCAAGGCGCAAATGACATGGGTGAGTCAAACAAGGCTTGACTCGAGGCACAAATGATATGGTTAAGTCAAATGAGGCCTGACTCGAGGCACAAATGATATGGGTGAGTCAAACGAGTCCCGACTCGAGGTGCAAATGATATAGTTGAGTCAAAGGTGGCTCGACTCAAGCACAAACGATATGGGTGAGTCAAACGAGGCCCGACAAAAGGTTCAAATGATATGGCTGAGTCAAACGAGGCTGACTCGAGGCGTAAATGATAAGGGTGAGTCAAAATAGGACTGACAAGAGGCCCAAATAATATGGTTTTGAGAAACGAGGCCTGATTTGTGGCACAAATGAGATGGTTGAGTCAAACGAGGCCTGACTGGAGGCGCAAACACATAGATGAGTCAAATGAGGCCCAACTCGAGGCATAAATGATATGGTTGAGTCAAATGAGGCTTGGTTCGAGGCGCAAACATATGGGTTAGTGAAACAAGGCCCGACTCGGGGCACAAATGATGTGGTTGAGTCAAACAAGGCCTAACTCAAGGCACAAATGATATGGGTGAGTCATACGAGGCTCGACTCAAGGCGCAAATGATATGGTTGAGTTAAACGAGGCATCACTTGATGGACAAATGATAAGGGTGAGTCAAACGAGGCCTGCCTCGAGGCATAAATGATATGGTTCAGTCAAACGAGGCTTGACTCGAGGTGCAAACATATGGGTGAGTCAAACGAGGCCCGACTCGAGGCGCAAATGATATGGTTAAGTCAAACGCGACCTAGTTCATGGCGCAAATGACATGGTTGAGTCAAACAAGGGCCGACTCGATGCGCAAACACATGGATGAGTCAAATGAGACCCAACTTAAGGCGTAAATGATATGGGTGAGTTAAACGAGGACCAATTAATGAAATGGTTAAGTCAAACGAGGCCTGACTCGAGGCACAAATGATATGGGTGAGTCAAATCAAGCCTGACTCGAGGCGCAAATGATATGGTTAAGTCAAACATGGCCTGACTCAAGGCACAAATGATATGGGTGAGTCAAACAAGGCCAAACTCAAGGCTCAAATGATAAGAGTGAGTCAAACCAGGCTCGACAAGAGGTTCAAATTATATAGACAAGTTAAACAAGGCACGACTCGAGCCACAAATAATTAGGGGAAGTCAAATGAGGACCAACTCAAGGCGCAAATGATATGGTTCTGTCAAACGGGACCCAACTCATGGCGCAAAGGACATGGTTGAGTCAAACGAGGGCTGACTCGAGGCGCAAACACATGGATGAGTCAAATGAGGCCTAACTCGAGGCACAACTAATATGGTTGAGTCAAACAAGGCCCGACTCGAGGCACAAAAGATATGGGTGAGTCAAACGAGGCCCGACTTGAGGCACAAATGATGTGATTGAGTCAAATGGGGCCCAACTTGAGGCACAAATGATGTGGTTGAGTCAAACGAGGATTGACTTGAGGCGCAAATGATATGGTTGAGACAAACGAGGCCTCACTCGAGGCACAAATGATATGGTTGAGTCAAACGAGGCCCGACTCAAGGCGCAAATGATATAGTTGAGTCAAACGAGGCCTGACTCAAGGCACAAATGATATGGGAGAGTCAAACAATGCTCAACTCGAGTCGCAAATGATATGGTTGAGTCAAATGAGGCTTAACTCGAGGCACAAACATATGGGTGAGACAAATGAGGCCCGCCTCAGGGCATAAATGATGTGGTTGAGCCAAACGAGGCTTGACTCAAGGCATAAATGATATGGGTGAGTCAAACGAGGCCCGACTCAAGGCGTAAAGGATATGGTTGAGTCAAATGAGGCCTCACTCGAGGCATAAATGATATGGGTGAGTCAAACGAGACCCGACAAGAGGTGTAAGTGATAAGGGTGAGTCAAACGAGGCCCGACAAGAGGTGTAAATGATATGGATGAGACAAACGAGTCCCGACTCGAGGCTCAAATGATATGGTTAAGTCAAATGAGGCCTGACTCAAGGTACAAATGATAAGAGTGAGTCAAACGAGGCACGACAAGAGGTTCAAATGATATGGGCGAGTCAAATGAGGCACGACTTGAGACACAAATGATGAGGGTGTGTCAAACAAGGCCTAACAAGCGGCAGAAATAATATGGGGGAGACAAACAAGGACCAACTCAAGGCGCAAATGATATGGTTAAGTCAAACGAGGCCCGACTCAAGGAACAAATGTATAGCTGAGTCAAATGAGGCCCGACTCAAGGAACAAATGATATGGTTGAGTCAAACGAGGTCTCACCCGAGGCACAAATGATATAGGTGAGTCAAACGAGCCCGACTGGAGGCGCAAATGATATGGTTGAGTCAAATAAGGCCTGACTGAAGGCACAAATGATATGGGTGAGTCCAACGAGGTTCAACTCGACGTGCAAATGATATGGTTGAGTCAAACGAGGCTTGACTTGAGGCACAAACATATGGGTGAGTCAAACGAGGCCCACCTCATGGCACAAATGATGTGGTTGAGTCAAACGATGCCTAACTCAAGGCACAAATGATATGGGTGAGTCAAATGAGGCCCGATATGAGGCGCAAAGGATATGGTTGAGTCAAATGAGGCCTCACTTGAAGTAGACAAGATATCGGTGAGTCAAACGAGGCCCAACAAGAGGCGTAAGTGGTGAGTCAAATGAGGTCCGACAAGAGGCGCAAATGATATGGATGAAACAAACGAGGCCTGACTCGAGGCTCAAATGATATGGTTGAGTCAAACATGGCCTGACTCAAGGCACAAATGATATGGTTAAGTCAAACGAGGCCCGACTCGAGGCGCAAATAATAAGGGTAAGTCAAACAAGGCCCAACTCGAGGCGCAAATGATATGGTTGAGTCAAACGAGATATGACTCAAGGTGCAAACATATGGGTGCGTCAAACGATGCTTGACTCGAATGACAAATGATATGGTTGAGTCAAACAAGGCCTAACTTGAGGCATAAATGATATGGGTGAGTCAAACGAGGCCCGACTCTAGGTGCAAATGATATAGTTGAGCCAAACAAGGCCTGACTCGAGGCACAAATGATATGGCTGAGTCAAACAATGCCCGACTTGAGGCACAAATGATAAGGGTGAGTCAAACGAGGCCCGACAAGAGGTGCAAATGATATGGGTGGGTTAAACGAGGCCCGAGTCGAGGCACAAATGATAAGGGTGAGTCAAACGAGGACCGACAAGAGGCGCAAATGATATAGGTGAGTCAAGCAAGGAACCACTCCAGGCGCAAGTGATATGGTTGAGTCAAACGAGGCCTGACTCGAGGCGAAATGAGATGGTTGGGTCAAATGACGCCCGACTCGAGGCATAAACACATGGATGAGTCAAATGAGCCCTAACTAGAGGCGCAAATGATATGATTGAATTAAACGAGGCCCAACTCTAGGCACAAACATATAGGTGAGTCAAATGAGGACCAACTCGAAGTGCGAATGATATGGTTAAGTCAAACGACATCTCACTCGAGGCACAAATGATATGGGTGAGGCAAACGAGGCCCAACCTGAGGCGTAAATAATATGGGTGAGTCAAATGAGGCCTAACTCGAGGTGCAAATGATATGGTTGAGTCAAACGAGGCCTAACTTGTAGTGCAAATGATATGGTTGTGTCAAACGAGACCTGACTCGAGGAACCAAAGATATGGGTGAGTCAAATGAGGCCCAACTCAAGGTGCAAATGATATGGGTGAGTTAAATGAGGCACGACAAAAGGCGCAAATGATATGGGTGAGTCAAACGAGGCCTAACTCGAGGAGCAAATGATATGGTTAAGTCAAACGAGGCCTGACTTGAGGCGTAAATGATATGGTTGTGTCAAATTAGGCTTGACTCGAGGCACCAATGATATGGTGAGTCAAACGAGGCCCAACTCAAAAGTTTTCTCTTTCTTACTCCTTGAAACTTCTCTCTTTCTCTCTCACTCTCTTTGAAACTTTTCTCTGTCTCTGTCTCTCTCTCTTAGTCTCTCTAAAACCTCCCTTTCTCTCTCTCTCTGTGAAACTTCTGTTTATCTCTCTCTCTTGGTCTCTCTAGAACTTCTATCACTCACTCTCTCCATAAAACTTCTCTAACTTATTCTCTCTCCTTTTCTCTTAAACTTCCCTTTCTCTCTTGTTTGGTCTCTCTGAAGCTTCTTTCTCTCTGTCTCTAGCTCTCTCTTAAACATCGCTTGATCATTCTCTCTCACACACTCTCTCTCTCTCCCTCTCCAGAAGACTCTATTTATTACTTTCTCGCTCATTCTCACTTTCTCTGAAACTTCTCTCTCTTTCTCTCACTTGCTCACTTACTTGTTTCACTCTCCCACACTTTCTCACTATAAAACTTCCCTCTCTCTCCCTTTGAAATCACTCTCCCTCTCTCTTGAAAACTTCCCTCACTCTTTCGAAACTTCTCTCTCTCACTCTTTCCCAATCACTCCCCTTCTCTCTCAAAAATTAACCTTACGCTCTCTCTGAAACTTCTCTCCCTCTCACTCTCTTGCTATCTCTAGAACTTCTCCTTGTCTTTCTTTGTCAGTCTCTCTAAAACTTATTTCTCTCTCTCTCTCTTTCAATCTCTCTCTCTCTTTAAAACTTCTCTCTAAGGCTTCCCTTTCCTTCTTTCTCTCTTTCTTCCTTTCCTGCCAACACAGACACACACTCTCTCACTCCCCCTCTCTAAAACATCTCTCTCCCTCTCTCTTTAGTTGTCTCTGAAACTTTTTTCTCCCTCTCTTTGGCTCTCTTTGAAACTGCTCTCTCTCTCCAACTATATCTAAAACTTCTTTCCTTCTCTCTCTTGTGCTTTCTCTGATGCTTATTCCTCACTATCTTTCTCTCCCTCTGATATGAACCTGCCTAACTCCACCTCAAAAGCTAGCTTGTAAGGGGAGATTTGCGAACCCATATATATAACACCCAAGACCTCTCTGCCTAACCAATGTGGGACTTCATCATTCCCGACCCCTTTAGACTATACATCCTCGTGCAGAGAACTAGGATCCATGGCCCACACCGACCAGAGCAAGGTAGGCTTTGATGCCATATGATATGAACCCGCCTAACTCCACCTCAAAAGCTAGCTTGTAAGGGGAGGTTTGCGAACCCATATATATAACACCCAAGACCTCTCTGCCTAACCAATGTGGGACTTCATCACCCTCTCTTTTTATCTCTCTTGCTTTCTCTGATACTTCTCTCTCCCTCTCCCTCTCTCCGTGTTGCTTTCTCTTAAACTTTTCTCCTAAATCTTCTCTCCCTCTCTCGCTCTCTCTCCCCTTCTTTGTCTCTCTCTTGCTCTTTATGATGCTTCTCTCTCTCTCTCTCTCTCTCTCTCTCTCTCTTTTTCTCTCTAAAATTACTCTCTCTCTCTCGAACTCTCTAAAACTTCTTTATATCTCTTGTCCCTCTCTCCCTACCTCACTCACTCTCTTTCTATCTCTAAAACTTCTATATCTCTCTTTGTCTCTCTTCTACTCTGCCTCTCTCTTTGTCTCCTTCTATCTCTCTCTCTCTCTCTCTCCCCCTCTCTTTGTTGCTCTCTCTCTTTCTACATCTTCATGCCTGTAACACTCTTTCTACCACTCTCTATCTCTTTATCTCTCTCTCTCTCCTCTCTATTTCCCTCTTGCTCTTTCTGAAACTTCCTTCTTTCTCCCTCCATCACACACATAATCTGTCGAGGTCTCTCTGAAACTTCTCTCTCTATCTCTATAATGTTCCATCTACCACTTTTTCTCTGAAACTTCTCTCACTCTTTATGTCTTGCCCTCTCCAAACTATCCCTCTCTCTATCGATCTAGAATTTCTCTCTGTCTCTTTCTCTCTCTAAAATTGCTCTCTCTCCCTCTCTCTATTGCTCTTTGAAAACTTCTCTCGCTTTCTTCATTTCCCTATCTGTAACACTATGTCTGCCACTCTCTATCTCTCTCTCCTTGTCCCTGTCTCTCTCTCTTGCTCTCTCTGAAACTTTCTTCTCTTTCCCTCCATCACACACATACTCTGTCTAGGTCTCTCTGAAACTTCTCTCTCTATCTCTATAATGCTCCATCTACCACTTTTTCTCTGAAACTTCTCCCACTCTCTATGTCTTGCCCTCTCCAAACTATCCCTCTCTCTATCGATCTAAAATTTCTCTCTGCCTCTCTCCACCTTTAGTTCTCTCTAAAACTTTTTTATCTCTCTTTCTCCCCTTAACACACACATATACACACTCTTTCTCCCACTCTCTCACTCACTCTATTTCTCTTTCTAAAACTTCTTTTTCTGATTGTCTTTCTATCTCTCTCTTTGTCTTTGTGTCTCACACACTAAAACTTCTCTCTCTCACACACACTAAAACTTCTCTCTCTCACTGACTCTCATTCTCTCATAAAACTTCTATTTCTCTCTTTCCTTCTCTCTCTCTCTCGCTCTCTCTTGAACTTCTCTATCTTTGTCTTTCTCAATGAAACTTCTCTCTCTTACTGACTCTCTTTCTCTGTCTATCTCTCTAGTCCTCCCTGAAACTTATTTCCCTCTATTTCTCTCTCTCTCACTTAAACTACTCTCTCTCACTCTCTAGAATTTCTCTCTGTCTCTTTTTCTTTTGCTCTGAAACTTCATTCTATCATCCACTCTTTCTTTTTCTAAAACTTCTCTTTCTATCTTCCTCTTTGTGGAACTTCTCCCTCTCCCTTTCCTTCTCTAAAACTTCTCTCACTCTCTAGAACTTCTCTCACACTGAAAGTTCCTCTCTCTCTCTCTCTCTCTAGAACTTCTCTCTCTCACTGTCCTTATCTCTTAGAAACTTCTTTTTCTGTACTTCTCTCTAACTCTCTCTAGAACTTTTATATCTCTTTCCCTCCCCCTTTCTCATTCTTGCCCTCTCTAAAACTTTTCTCTATCACTCTCTCTCTCTCTCCCCCTCCCCCTCCATTTCCCTATCTCTTTCCCTTTTCCTTTCTCTCTCTCTTTGGCTCTCCATGAAACTTCTCTCTCTGTCTCTTTCTCTTACTCTTTCTTTTTCTTTGTAAAACTACTCTGTCTCTCTCTCAAACATCTTGTTTGCTCTTTCACTTGCTGAAACTCCTCTTTTACTCTCTCAATCTCTTAGAAACTTTTCTTTGTCTCTCTCTCTCTCTCATAGTCTCTCTAAAACTTCTCTCTCTCTAAAGCCTCCCTTTCTCTCTTTCTCCTTCTTTCTCTCCTTGAAACTTCTCTCTATCTCTCTCTCCCTTGGTCTCTCTAGAACTTCTCTCATTGACTTTCCCTGTTAAACTTCTCCCTCACTCTCTCTCTTTTTCTCTTAAACTTCCCCTTCTCTCTCTTTTCTCTTTGAAGCTTCTTTCTCTACATGTCTCTAGCTCTATCTAAAACTTTTCTCACTCTCTCTCTCATACACACTCTTTCTCTCTCCCTCTTCGGAACACTCTGTCTACTACTATCTCTCTCTTACTCTCAATTTCTTTGATACTTCTTGCTCACTCATACACTCTCTTTCTTTTCTCTAAAACTTCTCTCTCTCACTCACTGTCTTTCACTCTCTAAAACTTCTCTTTCCTTCTCTTGCCTTCTCTAAAACTTCTCTCTCTATTTCTCTCTCTCATTGCAGCTTCTCCTTTCTCTCACTTACTCTATTTCTCTCTCTCAATCTCCTTTTCTCCCAGAAATTTCTCTTTCTCTCCTTCTCTCTCTCTAGAACTTCTCTCCCTCTCTCTAGAACTTTTATATCCCTTTCCCTCTCACTTTCTCATTCTTGCTCTCTCTAAAACTTCCCTCTATCCCTTTCTCTCCCCCCTCTCCCTCTCTCTTCCTTTTGCTTTCTCTCGTTCTCTATGAAACTTCTTTATCTCTCTTTCCCTCTCTTTTTTTCTCTCTGAAGCTACTCTATCTCTCTCTCAAACTTCTTTTTCTCTTTCTTACTCCCTAAAACTTCTTTCTTTCTCTCTTGTTCTATCTAAAACTTTTCTCGATCTCTCTCTCCCTTATTCTCTCTGAAACTTCTCTCTCTCTCTCTCAAATCTCTCTTTCTCCGTCTCTCTCTCTTTGAAACTTCTCTTTATCTCTCTCTTTTAGTCACTCTAGAACTTCTCTTACTCACTCTCTCCATAAAACTTCTCTCACTCATTCTCTCTCTTCTTCTCTTAAGCTTCTCTTTCTCTCTCTTTTGGTCTCTCTGAAGCTTCTCTCTCTAACTTTAGCTATCTTGGAAACTTCTCTTACTCTCTCCCTCTCTGGAACACTCTATCTACTACTCTCTCATCACTTTCACTCTCTCTTTCTTTCTCTCTCTCTTGGTCCCTTTCTCACTCACTCTCTCACTCTCTCTCACTCCACCATTCTGTCTCACTCACAACTTTCTCTCTCTAAACTTCTTTTTTGCTCTCTCACTCCTTGAAACTTCTCTATTTCTCTCTAGCTCTTTGTCTATGTCTCTCAAAGCTTCTCTCTCCCTCTTCATCTCTCTAGAACTTCTCTTGCTCATTCTTTCACTCTCTCTCTCTCTCTAACTTCTCTGTCTCCCTCTCCCTCTCTCCTCTCATTCTCTCTCTCTCAATCAGTCTCTTTGAAACTTCTCTCTTTTGCCCTTTGTGAAACTTCTTTCTCCCTCTCCCTGCCTCTCCTTTCTCTCTAAAACTTCTCTCTCACTCACACACCCTCTAAAACTTCACTATCTCTCTTTCTCTCTCTAAAATTGCTCTCTCTCACTCTCTCTATTGCTCTTTGAAAACTTCTCTCGCTTTCTTCATTTCCCTATTTGTAACACTATGTCTACCACTCTCTATCTCTCTCTCCTTGTCCTTGTCTCTCTCTCTTGCTCTCTCTGAAACTTTCTTCTCTTTCCCTCCATCACACACATACTCTGTCTAGGTCTCTCTGAAACTTCTCTCTCTATCTCTATAATGCTCCATCTACCACTTTTTCTCTAAAACTTCTCTCTCTCTCTATGTCTTGCCCTCTCCAAACTATCCCTCTCTCTATTTATGTAAAATTTCTCTCTGCCTCTCTCCACCTTTAGTTCTCTCTAAAACTTTTTTATCTCTCTTTCTCCCCTTAACACACACATATACACACTCTTTCTCCCACTCTCTCACTCACTCTATTTCTCTTTCTAAAACTTCTTTTTCTGCTTGTCTTTCTATCTCTCTCTTTGTCTTTGTGTCTCACACACTAAAACTTCTCTTTCTCACACACACTAAAACTTCTCTCTCTCACTGACTCTCATTCTCTCATAAAACTTCTATTTCTCTCTTTCCTTCTCCCTCTCTCTCGCTCTCTCTTGAACTTCTCTATCTTTGTCTTTCTCAATGAAACTTCTCTCTCCTACTCACTTTCTTTCTCTGTCTATCTCTCTAGTCCTCTCTGAAACTTATTTCCCTCTATTTCTCTCTCTCTCACTCTCTAGAATTTCTCTCTCTGTCTCTTTTTCTTTTGCTCTGAAACTTCATTCTATCATTCACTCTCTTTCTTTTTCTAAAACTTCTCTTTCTATCTTCCTCTTTGTGGAACTTCTCCCTCTCCCTTTCCTTCTCTGAACTTCTCTCTTTGTTTCTCTCTCTTTCTCTCACACTGAAAGTTCCTCTCTCTCTCTCTCTTTCTCTTGCTCTCTCTAGAACTTCTCTCTATCACTGTCCTTATCTCCTAGAAACTTCTTTTTCTATACTTCTCTCTAACTCTCTCTAGAACTTTTATATTTCTTTCCCTCCCCCTTTCTCATTCTTGCTCTCTCTAAAACTTTTCTCTATCACTCTCTCTCTCTCCCCCTCCCCCTCCCCCTCCCTCTCCCTATCTCTTTCCCTTTTCCTTTCTCTCTCTTTGGCTCTCCATGAAACTTCTCTCTCTGTCTCTTTCTCTTACTCTTTGTTTTTCTTTGTAAAACTACTCTGTCTCTCTCTCAAACTTCTTTTTTGCTCTCTCACTTGCTGAAACTCCTCTTTTACTCTCTCAATCTCTTAGAAACTTTTCTTTGTCTCTCTCTCTCTCTCTCATAGTCTCTCTGAAACTTCTCTCTCTCTAAAGCCTCCCTTTCTCTCTTTCTCCTTCTTTCTCTCCTTGAAACTTCTCTCCATCTCTCTCTCCCTTGGTCTCTCTAGAACTTCTCTCATTGACTCTCCCTATTAAACTTCTCACTCACTCTCTCTCTTTTTCTCTTAAACTTCCCCTTCTCTCTCTTTTCTCTTTGAAGCTTCTTTCTCTACATTTCTCTAGCTCTATCTAAAACTTTTCTCACACTCTCTCTCATACACACTCTTTCTCTCTCCCTCTTCGGAACACTCTGTCTACTACTATCTCTCTCTTACTCTCAATTTCTTTGATACTTCTTGCTCACTCATACACTCTCTTTCTTTTCTCTAAAACTTCTCTCTCTCACTCACTGTCTTTCACTCTCTAAAACTTCTCTTTCCTTCTCTTGCCTTCTCTAAAACTTCTCTCTCTATTTCTCTCTCTCATTGCAGCTTCTCCTTTCTGTCACTTACTCTCTTTCTCCCTCTAAAAGTTCTCTCTCTCAATCTCCTTTTCTCCCAGAAATTTCTCTTTCTCTCTTTCTCTCTCTCTAGAACTTCTCTCCCTCTCTCTAGAACTTTTATATCCCTTTCCCTCTCACTTTCTCATTCTTGCTCTCTCTAAAACTTCCCTCTATCCCTTTCCCTCCCCCCTCTCCCTCTCTCTTCCTTTTGCTTTCTCTCGTTCTCTATGAAACTTCTTTATCTCTCTTTCCCTCTCTTTTTTTCTCTCTGAAGCTACTCTATCTCTCTCTCAAACTTCTTTTTCTCTTTCTTAATCCCTAAAACTTCTTTCTTTCTCTCTTGTTCTATCTGAAACTTTTCTTGATCTCTCTCTCTCTTATTCTCTCTGAAACTTCTCTCTCTCTCTCTAAAATCTCTCTTTCTCCGTCTCTCTCTCTTTGAAACTTCTCTTTATCTCTCTCTTTTAGTCACTCTAGAACTTCTCTCACTCACTCTCTCCATTAAACTTCTCTCACTCATTCTCTCTCTTTTTCTCTTAAACTTCTCTTTCTCTCTCTTTTGGTCTCTCTGAAGCTTCTCTCTCTACCTTTAGCTATCTTGGAAACTTCTCTTACTCTCTCCCTCTCTGGAACACTCTATCTACTACTCTCTCATCACTCTCACTCTCTCTTTCTTTCTCTCTCTCTTGGTCCCTTTCTCACTCGCTCTCTCACTCTCTCTCACTCCACCATTCTGTCTCACTCACAACTTTCTCTCTCTAAACTTCTTTTTTGCTCTCTCACTCCTTGAAACTTCTCTATTTCTCTCTAGCTCTTTGTCTATGTCTCTCAAAACTTCTCTCTCCTTCTTCATCTCTCTAGAACTTCTCTTGCTTATTCTTTCACTCTCTGTCTCTAACTTCTTTGCCTCCATCTCCCTCCCTCCTCTCTTTCTCTCTCTCTCAATCAGTCTCTTTGAAACTTCTCTCTTTTGTCCTTTGTGAAATTTCTTTCTCCCTCTCTCTTGCTCACTCTCTTTCTTTCTCTAAAACTTCTCTATCTTTCTTTCTCCCTCTCTCTGTCTCTCCTTTCTCTCTAAAACTTCTCTCTCACTCACACACTCTCTCTAAAACTTCCCTATCTCTCTTTCTCTCTCTAAAATTGCTATCTCTCCCTCTCTCTATTGCTCTTTGAAACTTCTCTCTCTTTCTTCATTTCCCTATCTGTAACACTATGTCTGCCACTCTCTATCTCTTTCTCCTTGTCCCTGTCTCTCTCTCTTGCTCTCTCTGAAACTTTCTTCTCTTTCCCTCCATCACACACACACACACACACTCTATCTAGCTCTCTCTAAAATTTCTCTGTCTCTGTCATGCTCTGTCCACCACTCTCTCTCACTCACTCTCTTTCTCTCCTTCCCTTTCTCCTTCTCCCTCTCTTGCTTTCTTTGAAACTTCTCACTCTCTCTCTGTGTCTTGCCCTCTTTGAACTATCCCTCTCTTTATCGGTCTAAAATTTCTCTCTTGCTCTCTCTGAAACTTCTCTTTCCCTTTCTCTTCCTTTAAAAAACACATACACTTTATCCCACTCTCTCAATCACTCTGTTTCTCTCTCTAAAACTTCTCTTTGTGTCTGTCTATCTGTCTTTCTCTATCATTATCTCTCACCCTCTCTAAAACTTCTCTCTATTTCTCTCTCTCCCCCCAAAACTTCTCTCTCTCACTGACTCTCTCTCTATAAAACTTCTCTTTCTCTCTTTCCTTCTCTCTCTCTCAATCTTTCTCTTTGAAACTCTCTCTCCCACTCACTCTCTTTCTCTCTCTCAATCTCTCACCCTCTCTAAAACTTCTCTCTCTTTGAAATTTCTCTCTCTGTCTTTCTCTCTAAAAATTCTCTCTCTCATCCACTCTCTTTCTCTTTCTAAAACTTCTCTTTTTGTTTTTCTATCTCTCTCTAGGACTTCTCTCTCTCTTTCCCTCGTAAACGTCTCTCTCTCACTCACTATCTTTCATTCTCTAAAACTTCTCTTTCTCTCTCTCCCACCCTCTTTGAAACTTCTCTCTCTATTTCTTTCCCTTGTTCAAACTTCTCTTCTCTCTCTCGCTCTCTCTGGAACATCTTTCTCCCTCTCTTTCTCTCGCTACTACTTGTCTTTCTCTCTTTCTTTCTCTCTGTGATTATTCTGTCTCTCTAAAACTTCTCCTGCACTCTCTCTGAATTTTTATATCTCTTTCCCTCTACCTCTCTTATTCTTGCTCTCTCTATCTTGTCTCTCTAAAACCTCCCTTCCTCTCTTTCTCCCTTTCTCTCTTTCAAATTTCTCTCTACCAATCTCTTGGTCTCTTTAGAACTTCTCTCATTGACTCTCTACATAAAACTTCTCTCACTCATTCTCTCTCTTTTTCTCTTAAGCTTCCCTTTTTCTCTCGTTTGGTCTACCTGAAACTTCTTTCTCCCTTTGCCTTTATCTCTTTTTAAAACTTCTCTTTCTCTCTCTCTCTCACACACTCTTTCTCCCTCTTTGGTCTCGCTCTCACTTCTTTTGATACTTCTTGCTCACTCACATGCACTCTCTCTCTTTCTTTCTCTCTAAAACTTCTCTCTCTTGCTCTCTCTGGAACTTCTGTCTCCACTCACTCTCTTTCTCTCTCTAAAACTTCTCTTTTTGTCTTTCTTTATTATTTCTCCCTCTCTCTCTTTGTTGCTCTCATTGAAACTTCTATCTCTCTCCCACTTTGTGTCTCTCTCTCCCTCTCTTTCTTTCTCTCTCTCTGTGTCTCTCTCTTTCCCTCTCTATGAAGCTTCTCTCTCTCTTGCTGTTACTTTCTTTTTTTTCTCTCCAATATTACTCTCTAACTACCCTCTCTTTCTCTCAAACTTCTTTTTTGCACTCTAACCCCCAAAAACTTCTCTCTTTCTCTCTTGCTCCCTCTGAAACTTTTCTTCATCCCTCTTTCTTGGTCTCTCTGAAATTTCTCTCTTTCTCTCTCTAAAAGCTCACTTTCTCTCTTTCTCTCTTTCTCTTTCTTTGAAGTTTCTCTCTATCTCTCTCTTGGTTTCTCAAGAAGTTCTCTCACTCATTCTCTCTTTCTCTAAAACTTCCCTTTCTCTCTCTTTGGGTCGCTTTGAAACTTCTTTCCTCTTTATCTCTAGGTCTCTCTTAAACTTCTCTCTCTCTCTCTCTCACTCTCACTTAAACTTCTCTCTTTCACTCTTTCTTAGTCACTCTCTTTCTCTCTCAAAAACTAATCTCTTGCTCTCTCTAAAACTACTCTCCTTCACCCTCTCTCACTCTTTGTGAAACTTCTCCCTCCCTCTCTCTTCCTTGCTCCCTTTAAAACTTGCCTCTCTCTTGTGCCCTATAGAACTTCTCCTTGTCTATCACTACTGGTCTCTCTAAAACTTATTTCACTCTCTCTCTCTCTCTCTTTTTCTCTCTAAAACTACTGTTTGTCTCTTCAAACTTCTTTTCATGCTCTGACTCCTTAAAACTTCTCTCTCTCACCCTCTCTCTCTCTGTGCAAAACTTCTCCCACTCTCTCAGAAATTTCCCTTCTCTCTCTCTGATTCTCAGCAGAACTTCTCTCCTCTATCTCTCTCTTTCTCTCTCTAGCTCTCTCTGAAACTTCTATCTCTCTCTTTGGCCCACTCTAAAATTTCCTTCTCCCTCTCTTTAAAACTTCTCTCTCTCATCTCTCTCTCCTTAACACATGCTCTCCCTCACTCACTCTCTTTGTCTCCCTATATCTTCATTGCTTTTCTCTCTCTTGCTCTCGCCCTCTTTGAAACTTCAACCTATCTCTTTTTCTAAAGTTTCACTCTCTCACTCACTCTCTTTCTTTACTTAAAACTTTTCTTTCTCTCTTTCTCTCCTTAAAACTTCTTTCTCTATGAATCTTCTCTCCCACCCTCTATAGAACTTATATCTCTATTTTACTATCTCTGAATCTTCCATTTCTCTCTCTCTTTGAAACTTTCATCTCTCTCTTTCTTTCTCTATCTCTCTCTCTCTAAAACTTTTGTCTCTCTTTCTTTGCAGTTCACTTCAAAACTTCTCTCCCTATGATACAAACACTTTCTTTTTGAAACTTCCCACCATCTCTCTATCTTTCTCACACTCTCAAGAACTTCTCTCTCTCTCTTTCTCTAACATACACTGACACTCTCTCTCCCTGTTTGTAGCACTTTGTCTACCATTCTCTCTCATTGACTCTCATTCTCTCTATCTCTCTCTCCCTTTCTTGCTCTACCTGAAACTTCTCGCCCTCCTATACTCCCTCTCTTAGTCTATTTGAAACTTCTCTCTCTCTCTCTCTAACACAAACACACTCTCTCTCCTACTCTAGCTTACTTACTCTCTTTCTCTTTTTGAAACTACTCCCTCTCTAAAACTTCTCTCTATCTCTCTCTCTTGCTCCCTCTTAAACATCTCTCTCTCCTCTTCTCTCTTTTTGTGTCTCCATCATTCTTTCTCTCTCTCTTTGTGTCTCTTTAGAACTTCTCTCACTCATTGTCTACACAAAACTTCCCTCTCTCCCTTTCCCTTCTTCTCCCTCTCTTTCTCTACCTGTGTTGTGTTTTCTTTGAAACTTCTCCCACTCTCTACAACTTCCCTTTTCTCTCCCTGTCTATCTCTCACAAACTTCCCCTATCTTTTTGTCTCTCTAAAACTTTTCTCTCCCCTCTCTCCTTATCCCTCTTCCACTCTCTCTCTTACTCTCCCTCATTGTCTCTCAATCTCCCTCTCTCATTCTCTCTCTCCCTCACTCTCTTTATCTTTCACTTGCTCTCTCTCTCTCTGCAACTCTCTCTCCCACCCTCTCTACGTCTCCTTCCTTCACTTTCTTTCTCTCTCTCTCACTCTCTCTTCCTCTCTCTATGTCACTCTATCAAACTTCTCTCTCCATCAGTCTCTTTCTCTCCTACTCTCTCTCTTTTTCTCTCTAAAATTACTCTCTATCTATTCTTTCTTTCTTTCAACCTCTTTTTTGCTCTCTAACTCCCTATGATGCGAAACCCCATGGATATTTATGATCCAGAAACCCCAAACACACAATTGATAGAGAAAAAGAATAGATGGAGAACTCCCAACCTATTGAACCCCCAAATGATTAATGCAAATGGAAATGCAAATAATCAGTTGATTGAGGAATCAAGAACAGAAATTCACTAGGATGTAAATACTTTGATGAAGTTCAATTCTTGATGCAATAGAGATTCAAGCCAAGCCTTGAACAAGAGTATAAAACTCCAAAACAATTCTGTTTTTCATTCATTCTACTGATTTTCGTCCATGTACTAGGGTATTTATATCCCCACAAGTTCAAATAACCTAGACTATTAGGTTAGGCCTTAAAAATGGGCCTCCCAACATAAAAAACAAACCCAAATGCAAATTGCAAGTAGTAAATAGCCTAAAAACTAATCTATTAACTTGGAATGATGAATTAAACATAGATTGGGCCCATTTTACAAATTCAGCCCAATTTAATTAGGAGAAGCTCCATTGGCCTTCATTGCATCTTGAGCTTCCATTCCTTCTAACATTCTGCCCATATAAGTTTGAAGTGATTCCTTGAACTTTTTAGCCCTTAATCTTGTAATTGGTCCTTGAGGCAATGTTAGCTTATCTACTGCTCCTCTCTTCTTGCCATCCATGCTTGCGCTCACATCACCCTAAAACTTACCTCTTTCTCTCTTTCTCTCTCTAAAACTTTTTTTCCATCCCTCTTTCTCGGTCTCTCTGAAACATGTCTCTTTCTCTCTCTAAAAGGTCACTTTCCCTCTTTCTCTCTATCTTTCTTTGAAAGTTCTCTCTATCTCTCTCTTGGTCTCTCAAGACTTCTCTCACTTATTCTCTCTCTCTAAAACTTTCCTTTCTCTCTCTATTAGTCTCTTTCCAAGTTCTTTCTCTCTTTGTCTCTAGCTCTTCCTTAAACTTCTCTCTCTCTCCCTCTCTCTTTCTCACTCTCTCTTAAACATCTCTCTTTCACTCTTTCTTAGTCACTCTCTTTCTGTCTCAAAACCTACTCTCTTGCTCTCTCTAAAACTGCTCTCCCTCACCCTCTCTCACTCTCTGTGAAACTTCCCCCTCCCTCTTTGATGATAAAAGCATAGTGGAAACAACTAATCAAATTCAAATTCCAAGTGGTCCAGTTACAAGACTAGAGCTAAAAGGTTCCAGGAGGCTTTCAATGGATTGATGCAGAGCATTTAGGTTGAGGAGTGCTTTTTAAGGCCCAAATACTTAGACTCAAGTGCAGACCAAGGGTGGATTTCGTTGGTCCAAGTGTGGAGTAATTTCAGCCTTTTTTCTAAAGCCCATACAGTTGGAAGGATTAATTTTAGCCTTTTTATTGAAGCCCATACACTGGGAAGGATTACTTTCAGCTCAAGCATGTGGATTTGAGAGAATCAAGGAGATCAGATTTGGCTGATTATTACCCAGCAAATTTGGGATCACTTTCCTTTTTTATGGGATTTGGTCAGTCTTTTGGAATATATCTTCAGTAATTATTGCATTGGGCTATTATTTGGCTAATTATTCTCATGTAAAGGCTGGCATGCCATAATTATAGGGATTACCTTCCTTATGCTATTTGTTTCCTTTTTTAAATTGTAATAACTCAGCCTATATATATGTATACTAAGGCTGAGAAGTTCAGATCAGTTTTCTACATAAAAGTTGAGAGTTTTCTCTTTGGTTCTTTAAAGAACTTTCCGAACTTATCAAGAACTTATTCTTGTGGCGTTCATCCGACTTATGAAACAGTTCACCATCCCGTTTGTGGCATCTACACATACCAAGGTTCGTGTTTTCTTATAAACATCAGGTTGAGGTTTGCACCTACAAAATCTGATTGTAGAACAGTCTTGGGAATCAATTTCGTTGATGGATCTTGTTATTCTTGGCGGGGTTCGCATCATTTTGGTATCAGAGCACTAGTTCTAGTCTCAAGTTTTGCCTATCCAATTTTAGTTTTTGCAGCCAATATTCTTTGTTTGCTTTTTGTTTAGATTCCAACTTCAGTTGATACATATTCAAAAAAAAAAGAAAGAAAAGAAGAGCTTCAAAAAAAGAAAGAAAGAAAAGAAGAGCTTTAGAAAAAAAAAAAAAGAAACGAAAAGCTACAAAAAAACAGAGAAAAGAAAAAAGAAATGTGGTATTCAGCAAAAAGAAAGAAAAACAAGTCAGAAACTACCAAAAACTCCCCTTTTAGTGATTTTATTGATTCCCTTGATTCCATACTCTTCCTTGAACCATTGATAAGCTTGTGATTGAATTGTTGCTAGAAAAAGTTTTTGTTCTTGTTTGGATAAGTTTGAAAAGAACTGAAAGAGAAAATTATGAGTAGAAAAAGGCAAGAGTGGTAAGAACAATAAAGGAAAAAAGCCAAATTTGTTGTGTGAAAACACGAGTGTTGAGAGAATTGTATTTGAGCAAAAAAAAATACGTGAGGGAAATAATTTGTGAGGTCTTTTATTTTCTAACATTTTTTTTTTGCAGCAAAAACATGTTAGACAAAGCCATTCCCACAAGTTCTTCAGGAGGGGTTGATCCAAAGCTACTTATGGATACATTAATGGGAGAGATGAGAAGAGTGTTAAGAGCAGAAATGGGGCAAGTTCATGAACGGTTGGATAAGATAGAGAATGAATGCACGAGGCCTCGTTTGACACAACTATATCATTTGCAACTCGAGTCGAGCCTCATTTGACTTAACCTTATGATTTGTGCCTCAGGTCAGGTCTCGTTTGACTCAACCTTCTCATTTGCGCCTCGAGTCGGGCCTCGTTCAACTCACCCTTACCATTTGTGCCTCAAGTTGGCCCTCATTCGACTCAACCTTCTCATTTGCATCTCGAGTCGGGCCTCGTTTCAGTCAACTGTATCATTTGTGCCTCAAGTCGGGCCTCGTTTGACTCAACCTTATCATTTGCGCCTCGATTCGGGGCTCGTTCGACTCAACCCTATAATTTGCACCTCTAGTCGGGCCTTATTTTACTCAACCATATCATTTGTGCGTCGAGTCGCGCCTTGTTTGACTCACCCTTACCATTTGCGCCTCGAGACAGGCCTAGTTTGACTCAACCATATCATTTGTGCTCCAAGTCGGGGCTCGTTCAACTCACCCTTATCATTTGTGCATCGAGTCAGGCCTTGTTCAACTCACCCTTACCTTTTGCGCCTCGAGTCGGTCCTCATTTGACTTAACCTTATCATTTGTGCCTCGAGTCGGGCCTTGTTCGACTCAACCTTAACAGTTGCGCCTCGAGTCGGGCCTCATTCGACTCAACCTTATCATTTGCGCCATGAGTCGGGCCTCATTTCACTCAACCGTATCATTTGTTCCTCTAGTCGGGCCTCATTTGACCCAACTTTATCATTTGTGCCTCGAATTGGGTTATCATTTGTGCCTTGAGTCGGGCCTCGTTTGACTCAACCTTATCATTTATGCCTCGTGTTGTGCCTTGTTTGACTCAACCTTATCATTTGTGCCTCTAGTCAGGCCTCGTTTAACTCAACCTTATCATTTGAGGCTCGAGTCAGGCCTCCTTCGACACATCCTTATCATTTGTGCCTCGAGTCGGGCCTCGTTCGACTCAACCTTATCACTTGTGCCTCGTGTTGGGCCTTGTTTGACTCAACCTTATCATTTGTGCCTCGAGTTGGGCCTCGTTTAACTCAACCTTATCATTTGTGCCTCGAGTCGGGTCTCGTTTCACCTAACTTTATCATTTATGCCTCGAGTCGGGTCTCGTTCGACTTAACCTTAAGATTTACGCCTCGAGTCGGGCCTCGTTCAACTCAACCTTATCATTTGGCCTCGTGTTGGGCCTTGTTTGACTCAACCTTATCATTTGCGCCTCGAGTTGGGCCTCGTTTAACTCAACCTTATCATTTGTGCCTCGAGTCAGGTCTCGTTTCACTTAACTTTATCATTTGCGCCTCGAGTCGGGCCTTGTTCGACTCAACCTTATCATTTGCGCCTCGAGTCGGGCCTCGTTTCACTCAACCTTATCATTTGTGCCTCGAGTCGGGCCTTGTTTGACTCAACCTTAACATTTGCGTCTCGAGTCGGTCCTCGTTCGACTCAACCTTATCATTTGTGCCTCGAGTCGGGTCTCGTTTCACTTAACTTTATCATTTGTGCCTCGAGTCTGGCCTCGTTTGACTTAACCTTATTATTTGTGCCTCGAGTCGGGCCTCATTCGACTCAAACTTATCATTTGTGCCTTGAGTCAGGCATCATTTGACTGACCCTTGTGCCTCAAGTATGGCCTCATTTGACTCAACCATATCATTTGCGCCTCGAGTCAGGACTTGTTTGACTCAACCTTATCATTTGTGCCACCAGCCGGGCCTCGTTCGTCTCAACCTTATCATTTGTGCTTTGAGTCAGTCCTCGTTTGACTCACCCATATCATTTGCGCCACGAGTCGAGCCTCATTTGACTCAACAATATCATTTGCAACTCGAGTCGGGCCTCGTTTGACTCAACCTTATGTTTTGTGCCTCGGGTTTGGCCTCGTTTGACTCAACCTTATAATTTGCGCCTCGAGTTAGGCCTCGTTCAACTCACCCTTACCATTTGTGCCTCAACTCGGCCCTCATTCATCTCAACCTTCTCATTTGCACCTCAAGTCAAGCCTCGTTTCACTTAACCACATTGTTTGTGCCTCAAGTCGGGCATCATTTGACTCAACCTTATCTTTTGTGCCTCAAGTCGGGGCTTGTTTGACGCAACCTTATCATTTGTGCCTTGATACGGGCCTCGTTTGACTCACCCTTATCATTTATGCCTAGAGTTGGGCCTTGTTTGATTCAACCATATCATTTACACTTCGAGTCGAGCCTCGTTAAACTGACCCTTACCATTTGCGCCTCGAGTTGGGCCACGTTTGACTCAACCTTATAATTTGTGCCTCGAGTCGGGCCTTGTTTGACTTAACCTTATCATTTACGCCTCGAGTCAGGCCTCATTCAACTCACCCATATTATTTGCACTTCGAGTTGGGCCTCATTTGACTCAACCTTATCATTTGCGACTCGAGTCAGGCCTCGTTCGGCTCGACCATATCATTTGTGCCTCGAGTCGGGCCTCGTTCAAGTCACCCTTACAATTTGCACCTCGAGATGGGCCTCATTTGAATCACCCATATTATTTGCACCTCGAGTCGGGCCTTGTTTGACTTAACCTTATCATCTGTGCCTCAAGTCGGGCATCGTTCAACTTAAACTTATCATTTGTGCCTCGACTCGGGTATCGTTTGACTCGCCCTTACCATTTGTGCCTCGAGTCAGGCCTTATTCAACTCACCCATATCATTTGCGCTTTGAGTCAGGTCTCGTTTCACTTAACTTTATCATTTGTGCCTCGAGTCGGGCCTCGTTTGACTTAACCTTAAGATTTGTGCCTCGAGTTGGGGCTCGTTCGACTCAACCTTATCATTTACATCTCGAGTCGGGTTATCATGTATGCCTCGAGTCAGGCCTCATTCAATTCAATCTTATCATTTGCACCTTGAGTCGGCCCTCGTTTGACTCAGCCCTATCATTTGTGCCTCGAGTCAAGCCTCGTTTAACTCAACCTTATCGTTTGTGCCTCGAGTTGGGCCTCGTTCGACTCTACCTTACCATTTATGCCTTGAGTCGGGCCTCGTTTTACTCACCCTTATCATTTGTACCTCAGGACGGACCTCGTTCGACTCAACCTTATCATTTGTGCCTCGAGTCAGGCCTTGTTTAACTAAACCTTATCATTTGTGCTTAGTGTCGGGCCTTCTTTGGCTCAACCTTATCATTTGCACCTCGAGTCAGCCCTCATTTGACTCAGCCATATCATTTGTGCCTCGAGTTAGGCCTCGTTTGACTCAACCATATCGTTTGTGCCTTAAGTTGGGCCTCGTTCGACTCAACCTTACCATTTACGCCTCAAGTCAGGCCTCGTTTTACTCACCCTTATCAATTGTACCTCGGGTCGGGCCTCGTTCGACTCAACCTTATCTTTTGCGCCTCGAGTCGGGCCTCATTTAACTCAACCTTATCATTTGTGCTTGGAGTCGGGTCTCCTTTGGCTCAACCTGATCATTTGTGCCTCGAGTCGGGTCTTGTTTCACTTAACTTTACCATTTATGCCTCGAGTCGGGCCTTGTTTTACTCACCCTTATCATTTGTAACTTAGGTCGGGCCTAGTTCAACTCAACCTTATCATTTGTGCCTCGAGTTGAGCCTCGTTCGATTCAACCTTATCATTTACACCTCGAGTAGGGCCTCGTTTGACTCAGCCATATCATTTGCGCCTCGAGTGGGGCCTCGTTTGATTGAGCCTTATAATTTGTGCCTTGAGTCGAGCCTCGTTTGACTTAACCTTATCCTTTGTGCCTAGAGTCAGGCCTCATTTGACTCAACCGTATCATTTGCACCTGGAGGCGGGCCTCGTTTGACTCAGCCTTATCATTTGTGCCTTGTGTTGGGCCTCGTTCAACTCAACCTTACCATTTACGCCACGAGTCAAGCCTCGTTTTACTCAACCTTTTCATTTGTGCCTCAAGTCGGGCCTTGTTTAACTCAACCTTATCATTTGCACCTTGAGTCGGGCCTCGTTTGATTGAACCTTATCATTTGCACCTCGAGTCGTACCTCGTTCGACTCAACCTTATCATTTGGGCCTCGAGTCAGGCCCCGTTTAACTCAACCTTAACATTTGTGCCTCGAGTCAGGCCCCGTTCAACTCATCCTTACCATTTATGCCTCGAGTCGGGCCTCGATTGACTCACCCATATCATTTGCGCATTCCAGTCAGGCCTTGTTTGACTCAACCTTATCGTTTATGCCTCGAGTCGGGCGTCGTTTTACTCAATCTTACCATTTGTGGCTTGAGTCGGGCTTCGTTTCACTCGCCCTGACCATTTGTGCCTCGAGTTGGGCCTGATTTGACTCAACCATATCATTTGTACTGCGGGTCGAGGCTCGTTTGACTCACCCTTACCATTTGTGCCTCTAGTCGGATCTCGTTTGACTCAACCTTATCATTTGCGCCTTGAGTCAGGCTTTGTTTGACTCAGCCTTATTATTTGCGCCTCGAGTCAGGTGTCGTTGGACTCAACCTTATAATTTGCGCCCCGAGTCGGGCCTCATTTGACTCAACCTTATCATTTACGCCTCGAGTTAGGCCTCGTTTCACTTAGCCTTATCATTTGTGCCTCGAGTCGGGCCTCATTTGATTCAACCTTATCATTTGAGCCTCGAGTCGGGACTTGTTCGACTCAACATTGTCATTTGCACCTCGAGTCAGGCCTCGTTCAACTCATCCTTATCATTTGCGCCTCGAGTCGGGCCTTGTTTTACTCAACCTTATCATTTGAGCCTCGAGTCGGGACTCCTTTGACTCAACCTTATCATTTGTGCCTCGAGTCAGGCCTCGTTTGACTTAACCTTATCATTTGTGCCTCGTGTTGGGCCTTGTTTGACTCAACCTTATCATTTGCGCCTCGAGTCTGGCCTCGTTTAACTCAACCTTATCATTTGTGCCTGGAGTCGGGCCTCATTTGACTCAACGTTATCATTTATACCTCGAGTCGGGCCTCGCTGGACTCAACCTTAACATTTGTGCCTCGAGTCGGGCCTCGTTCAACTCAACCTTATCATTTGCGCCTCGAGTCAGGCCTCGTTCAACTCACCCTTACCATTTGAGCATCAACTCGGCCCTCATTCGTCTCAACCTTCTCATTTGCACCTCGAGTCTGGCCTCGTTTCACTCAACTGCATCGTTTGTGCCTCAAGTCGGGCATCATTTGACTCAACCTTATCTTTTGTCCCTCAAGTCAGGGCTCGTTTGATGCAACCTTATCATTTGTGCCTTGATGCGGGCCTCATTTGACTCAGCCTTATCATTTGTGCCTCAAGTTGGGCCTTGTTTGATTCAACCTTATGATTTGCACCTCGAGTCGGGCCACGTTAAACTGACCCTTACCATTTGTGCCTCGAGTCGGGCCACGTTTGACTCAACCTTATAATTTGTACCTCAAGTCGGGCATCGTTTGACTCAACCTTATCATTTACGCCTCGAGTCAGGCCTCATTCAACTCACCCATATCATTTGCGCTTCGAGTCGGGTCTCGTTTGACTTAACTTTATCATTTGTGCCTCGAGTCGGGCCTCGTTTGACTTAACCTTAAGATTTGTGCCTCGAGTTGGGGCTCGTTCGACTCAACCTTATCATTTACATCTCGAGTCGGGTTATCATGTGTGCCTCAAGTCGGGCCTCATTCAATTCAACCTTATCATTTGCACCTCGATTCGGCCCTCGTTTGACTCAGCCATATCATTTGTGCCTCGAGTCAGGCCTTGTTTAACTCAACCTTATCGTTTGTGCCTCGAGTTGGGCCTCGTTCGACTCTACCTTACCATTTACGCCTCGAGTCAGGCCTCGTTTTACTCGCCCTTATCATTTGTACCTCGGGTTGGACCTCGTTCGACTCAACCTTATCATTTGTGCCTCGAGTCAGGCCTCGTTTAACTAAACCTTATCATTTGTGCTTGGAGTCGGGCCTCCTTTGGTTTAACCTTATCATTTGCACCTCGAGTTGGCCCTCATTTGACTCAGCCATATCATTTGTGCCTCGAGTTAGGCCTCGTTTGACTCAACCATATCGTTTGTGCCTCGAGTTAGGCCTCATTCGACTTAACCTTACCATTTACGCCTCAAGTAGGGCCTCGTTTTACTCACCCTTATCAATTGTACCTCGGGTCGGGCCTTGTTCGACTCAACCTTATCATTTGCGCCTCGAGTCGGGCCTCATTTAACTCAACCTTATCATTTGTGCATGGAGTCGGGTCTCCTTTGCCTCAACCTTATCATTTGTGCCTCTAGTCGGGTCTTGTTTCACTTAACTTTATCATTTGTGCCTAGAGTTAGGCTTGGTTTGACTTAACCTTAAGATTTGCGCCTAGAGTCGGGCCTCATTTGACTCAACCTTATCATTTGCGCCACGAGTCAGGTTATCATGTGTGCCCGAGTTGGGGCTCATTCGACTCAACCTTATCATTTGTGCCTTGAGTCGGGTTATCATGTGTGCCTTGAGTAGGGCCTTGTTCAATTCAACCTTATCTTTTCCACCTCGAGTTGGCCCTCGTTTGACTCAACCATATCATTTGTGCCTCGAGTCAGGCCTCATTTGACTCAACCTTATCGTTTGTCCCTCGAGTTGGGCCTCATTCGACTCAACCTTACCATTTACGCCTCGAGTCGGACCTTGTTTTACTCACCCTTATAATTTGTACCTCAGGTCGGGCCTAGTTCGACATAACCTTACCATTTGCACCTCGAGTCGGGCCTCGTTCGATTCAACCTTATCATTTACACCTCGAGTCAGGCCTCGTTTGACACAGTCATATCATTTGCGCCTCGAGTGGGGCCTCGTTTGACTGAGCCTTATAATTTGCTCCTCGATTCGGGCCTCGTTTGACTTAACCTTATCATTTACGCCTCGAGTCGGGCCTCATTTGACTCAACCTTATCATTTGCACCTGGAGTCGGTCCTCGTTTGACTCAGCCTTATCATTTGTGCCTCGTGTTGGGCCTCATTCAACTCAACCTTACCATTTATGCCACGAGTCAGGCCTCGTTTTACTCAACCTTTTCATTTGTGCCTCGAGTCGAGCCTCGTTTGACTCAACCTTATCATTTGCACCTCGAGTCGTGCCTCGTTCGACTCAACCTTATCATTTGGGCCTCGAGTCGGGCCCCGTTTAACTCAACCTTAACATTTGTGCCTCGAGTCGGGCCCCGTTCAACTCATCCTTACCATTTACGCCTCGAGTCAGGCCTCGATTGACTCAACCATATCATTTGCGCATTCTAGTCAGGCCTTGTTCGACTCAACCTTATCGTTTGTGCCTTGAGTCGGGCGTCAATTTACTCAATCTTACCATTTGTGCCTTGAGTCGGGCTTCGTTTCACTCGCCCTGACCATTTGCGCCTCGAGTTGGGCCTGATTTGACTCAACCTTAAGATTTGCGCCTCGAGTCGGGCCTCGTTCGACTCAACCTTATCATTTGCGCCTCAAGTCGGGCCTCGTTTCACTCAAACTTATCAATTGTGCCTCGAGTCGGGCCTCATTTGACTCAACCTTATCATTTGCACCTCGAGTCAGGTTATCATGTGTGCCTCGAGTTAGGGCTCGTTTGACTCAACCTTATCATTTGTGCCTTGAGTCGGGTTATCATGTGTGCCTCGAGTTGGGCCTCATTCAATTCAACCTTATCTTTTGCACCTCGAGTCGGCCCTCATTTGACTCAACCATATCATTTGTGCCTCGAGTCAGGCCTCATTTGACTCAACCTTATCGTTTGTGCCTCAAGTTGGGGCTCATTCAACTCAACCTTACCATTTATGCCTCGAGTCGGGCCTTGTTTTACTCACCCTTATCATTTGTAACTTAGGTCGGGCCTAGTTCAACTCAACCTTATCATTTGTGCCTCGAGTTGAGCCTCGTTCGATTCAACCTTATCATTTACACCTCGAGTCGGGCCTCGTTTGACTCAGCCATATCATTTGCGCCTCGAGTGGGGCCTCGTTTGATTGAGCCTTATAATTTGTGCCTTGAGTCGAGCCTCGTTTGACTTAACCTTATCCTTTGTGCCTAGAGTCAGGCCTCATTTGACTCAACCGTATCATTTGCACCTGGAGGCGGGCCTCGTTTGACTCAGCCTTATCATTTGTGCCTCGTGTTGGGCCTCGTTCAACTCAACCTTACCATTTACGCCACGAGTCAAGCCTCGTTTTACTCAACCTTTTCATTTGTGCCTCAAGTCGGGCCTTGTTTAACTCAACCTTATCATTTGCACCTTGAGTCGGGCCTCGTTTGATTGAACCTTATCATTTGCACCTCGAGTCGTACCTCGTTCGACTCAACCTTATCATTTGGGCCTCGAGTCAGGCCCCGTTTAACTCAACCTTAACATTTGTGCCTCGAGTCAGGCCCCGTTCAACTCATCCTTACCATTTATGCCTCGAGTCGGGCCTCGATTGACTCACCCATATCATTTGCGCATTCCAGTCAGGCCTTGTTTGACTCAACCTTATCGTTTATGCCTCGAGTCGGGCGTCGTTTTACTCAATCTTACCATTTGTGGCTTGAGTCGGGCTTCGTTTCACTCGCCCTGACCATTTGTGCCTCGAGTTGGGCCTGATTTGACTCAACCATATCATTTGTACTGCGGGTCGAGGCTCGTTTGACTCACCCTTACCATTTGTGCCTCTAGTCGGATCTCGTTTGACTCAACCTTATCATTTGCGCCTTGAGTCAGGCTTTGTTTGACTCAGCCTTATTATTTGCGCCTCGAGTCAGGTGTCGTTGGACTCAACCTTATAATTTGCGCCCCGAGTCGGGCCTCATTTGACTCAACCTTATCATTTACGCCTCAAGTTAGGCCTCGTTTCACTTAGCCTTATCATTTGTGCCTCGAGTCGGGCCTCATTTGATTCAACCTTATCATTTGAGCCTCGAGTCGGGCCTTGTTCGACTCAACATTGTCATTTGCACCTCGAGTCAGGCCTCGTTCAACTCATCCTTATCATTTGCGCCTCGAGTCGGGCCTTGTTTTACTCAACCTTATCATTTGAGCCTCGAGTCGGGACTCCTTTGACTCAACCTTATCATTTGTGCCTCGAGTCAGGCCTCGTTTGACTTAACCTTATCATTTGTGCCTCGTGTTGGGCCTTGTTTGACTCAACCTTATCATTTGCGCCTCGAGTCTGGCCTCGTTTAACTCAACCTTATCATTTGTGCCTGGAGTCGGGCCTCATTTGACTCAACGTTATCATTTATACCTCGAGTCGGGCCTCGCTGGACTCAACCTTAACATTTGTGCCTCGAGTCGGGCCTCGTTCAACTCAACCTTATCATTTGCGCCTCGAGTCAGGCCTCGTTCAACTTACCCTTACCATTTGTGCATCAACTCGGCCCTCATTCGTCTCAACCTTCTCATTTGCACCTCGAGTCTGGCCTCGTTTCACTCAACTGCATCATTTGTGCCTCAAGTCGGGCATCATTTGACTCAACCTTATCTTTTGTCCCTCAAGTCAGGGCTCGTTTGATGCAACCTTATCATTTGTGCCTTGATGCGGGCCTCATTTGACTCAGCCTTATCATTTGTGCCTCAAGTTGGGCCTTGTTTGATTCAACCTTATGATTTGCACCTCGAGTCGGGCCACGTTAAACTGACCCTTACCATTTGTGCCTCGAGTCAGGCCACGTTTGACTCAACCTTATAATTTGTACCTCAAGTCGGGCATCGTTTGACTCAACCTTATCATTTATGACTCGAGTCAGGCCTCATTCAACTCACCCATATCATTTGCGCTTCGAGTCGGGTCTCGTTTGACTTAACTTTATCATTTGCGCCTCGAGTCGGGCCTCGTTTGACTTAACTTTAAGATCTGTGCCTCGAGTTGGGGCTCGTTCGACTCAACCTTATCATTTACATCTCGAGTCGGGTTATCATGTGTGCCTCAAGTCGGGCCTCATTCAATTCAACCTTATCATTTGCACCTCGATTCGGCCCTCGTTTGACTCAGCCATATCATTTGTGCCTCGAGTCAGGCCTCGTTTAACTCAACCTTATCGTTTGTGCCTCGAGTTGGGCCTTGTTCGACTCTACCTTACCATTTACGCCTCGAGTCAGGCCTCGTTTTACTCGCCC
This sequence comes from Dicorynia guianensis, assembly GCA_037013595.1. Lineage (NCBI taxonomy): Eukaryota > Viridiplantae > Streptophyta > Magnoliopsida > Fabales > Fabaceae > Dicorynia > Dicorynia guianensis. The sequence goes on along the minus strand of JASUAB010000010.1, from coordinate 19,250,849 downwards.
TTATCATTTGTACCTCGGGTTGGACCTCGTTCGACTCAACCTTATCATTTGTGCCTCGAGTCAGGCCTCGTTTAACTAAACCTTATCATTTGTGCTTGGAGTCGGGCCTCCTTTGGTTTAACCTTATCATTTGCACCTCGAGTTGGCCCTCATTTGACTCAGCCATATCATTTGTGCCTCGAGTTAGGCCTCGTTTGACTCAACCATATCGTTTGTGCCTCGAGTTAGGCCTCATTCGACTTAACCTTACCATTTACGCCTCAAGTAGGGCCTCGTTTTACTCACCCTTATCAATTGTACCTCGGGTCGGGCCTTGTTCGACTCAACCTTATCATTTGCGCCTCGAGTCGGGCCTCATTTAACTCAACCTTATCATTTGTGCATGGAGTCGGGTCTCCTTTGCCTCAACCTTATCATTTGTGCCTCTAGTCGGGTCTTGTTTCACTTAACTTTATCATTTGTGCCTAGAGTTAGGCTTGGTTTGACTTAACCTTAAGATTTGCGCCTAGAGTCGGGCCTCATTTGACTCAACCTTATCATTTGCGCCACGAGTCAGGTTATCATGTGTGCCCGAGTTGGGGCTCATTCGACTCAACCTTATCATTTGCGCCTTGAGTCGGGTTATCATGTGTGCCTTGAGTAGGGCCTTGTTCAATTCAACCTTATCTTTTCCACCTCGAGTTGGCCCTCGTTTGACTCAACCATATCATTTGTGCCTCGAGTCAGGCCTCATTTGACTCAACCTTATCGTTTGTCCCTCGAGTTGGGCCTCATTCGACTCAACCTTACCATTTACGCCTCGAGTCGGACCTTGTTTTACTCACCCTTATAATTTGTACCTCAGGTCGGGCCTAGTTCGACATAACCTTACCATTTGCGCCTCGAGTCGGGCCTCGTTCGATTCAACCTTATCATTTACACCTCGAGTCAGGCCTCGTTTGACACAGTCATATCATTTGCGCCTCGAGTGGGGCCTCGTTTGACTGAGCCTTATAATTTGCTCCTCGATTCGGGCCTCGTTTGACTTAACCTTATCATTTACGCCTCGAGTCGGGCCTCATTTGACTCAACCTTATCATTTGCACCTGGAGTCGGTCCTCGTTTGACTCAGCCTTATCATTTGTGCCTCATGTTGGGCCTCATTCAACTCAACCTTACCATTTATGCCACGAGTCAGGCCTCGTTTTACTCAACCTTTTCATTTGTGCCTCGAGTCGAGCCTCGTTTGACTCAACCTTATCATTTGCACCTCGAGTCGTGCCTCGTTCGACTCAACCTTATCATTTGGGCCTCGAGTCGGGCCCCGTTTAACTCAACCTTAACATTTGAGCCTCGAGTCGGGCCCCGTTCAACTCATCCTTACCATTTACGCCTCGAGTCAGGCCTCGATTGACTCAACCATATCATTTGCGCATTCTAGTCAGGCCTTGTTCGACTCAACCTTATCGTTTGTGCCTTGAGTCGGGCGTCAATTTACTCAATCTTACCATTTGTGCCTTGAGTCGGGCTTCGTTTCACTCGCCCTGACCATTTGCGCCTCGAGTTGGGCCTGATTTGACTCAACCATATCATTTGTACTGCGGGTCGAGCCTCGTTTGACTCACCCTTACCATTTGCGCCTCTAGTCGGATCTCGTTTGACTCAACCTTATCATTTGCGCCTTGAGTCAGGCTTTGTTTGACTAAGCCTTATTATTTGTGCCTCGAGTCAGGTGTCGTTGGACTCAACCTTATCATTTGCGCCCCGAGTCAGGCCTCATTTGACTCAACCTTATCATTTGTGCCTCGAGTTAGGCCTCGTTTCACTTAGCCTTATCATTTGTGCCTCGTGTCGGGCCTCGTTTGATTCAACCTTATCATTTGAGCCTCGAGTCGGGCCTCGTTCAACTCAACATTGTCATTTGCACCTCGAGTCAGGCCTCGTTCAACTCATCCTTATCATTTGTGCCTCGAGTCGGGCCTTGTTTTACTCAACCTTATCATTTGAGCCTCGAGTCGGGACTCCTTCGACTCAACCTTATCATTTGTGCCTCGAGTCAGGCCTCGTTCGACTCAACCTTATCATTTGTGCCTCGTGTTGGGCCTTGTTTGACTCAACCTTATCATTTGTGCCTCGAGTCTGGCCTCGTTTAACTCAACCTTATCATTTGTGCCTGGAGTCGGGCCTCATTTGACTCAACCTTATCATTTATACCTCGAGTCGGGCCTCGTTGGACTTAACCTTAACATTTGCGCCTTGAGTCGGGCCTCATTAAACTCAACCTTATCATTTGTGCATGGAGTCGAGTCTCCTTTGGCTCAACCTTATCATTTGCGCCTCGAGTCGGGTCTTGTTTCACTTAACTTTATCATTTGCGCCTCGAGTCGGGCCTGGTTTGACTTAACCTTAAGATTTGCGCCTGGAGTCAGGCCTCATTTGACTCAACCTTATCATTTGTGCTTGGAGTCGGGCCTCCTTTGGTTTAACCTTATCATTTGCACCTCGAGTTGGCCCTCATTTGACTCAGCCATATCATTTGTGCCTCGAGTTAGGCCTCGTTTGACTCAACCATATCGTTTGTGCCTCGAGTTAGGCCTCATTCGACTTAACCTTACCATTTACGCCTCAAGTAGGGCCTCGTTTTACTCACCCTTATCAATTGTACCTCGGGTCGGGCCTTGTTCGACTCAACCTTATCATTTGCGCCTCGAGTCGGGCCTCATTTAACTCAACCTTATCATTTGTGCATGGAGTCGGGTCTCCTTTGCCTCAACCTTATCATTTGTGCCTCTAGTCGGGTCTTGTTTCACTTAACTTTATCATTTGTGCCTAGAGTTAGGCTTGGTTTGACTTAACCTTAAGATTTGCGCCTAGAGTCGGGCCTCATTTGACTCAACCTTATCATTTGCGCCACGAGTCAGGTTATCATGTGTGCCCGAGTTGGGGCTCATTCGACTCAACCTTATCATTTGCGCCTTGAGTCGGGTTATCATGTGTGCCTTGAGTAGGGCCTTGTTCAATTCAACCTTATCTTTTCCACCTCGAGTTGGCCCTCGTTTGACTCAACCATATCATTTGTGCCTCGAGTCAGGCCTCATTTGACTCAACCTTATCGTTTGTCCCTCGAGTTGGGCCTCATTCGACTCAACCTTACCATTTACGCCTCGAGTCGGACCTTGTTTTACTCACCCTTATAATTTGTACCTCAGGTCGGGCCTAGTTCGACATAACCTTACCATTTGCGCCTCGAGTCGGGCCTCGTTCGATTCAACCTTATCATTTACACCTCGAGTCAGGCCTCGTTTGACACAGTCATATCATTTGCGCCTCGAGTGGGGCCTCGTTTGACTGAGCCTTATAATTTGCTCCTCGATTCGGGCCTCGTTTGACTTAACCTTATCATTTACGCCTCGAGTCGGGCCTCATTTGACTCAACCTTATCATTTGCACCTGGAGTCGGTCCTCGTTTGACTCAGCCTTATCATTTGTGCCTCGTGTTGGGCCTCATTCAACTCAACCTTACCATTTATGCCACGAGTCAGGCCTCGTTTTACTCAACCTTTTCATTTGTGCCTCGAGTCGAGCCTCGTTTGACTCAACCTTATCATTTGCACCTCGAGTCGTGCCTCGTTCGACTCAACCTTATCATTTGGGCCTCGAGTCGGGCCCCGTTTAACTCAACCTTAACATTTGAGCCTCGAGTCGGGCCCCGTTCAACTCATCCTTACCATTTACGCCTCGAGTCAGGCCTCGATTGACTCAACCATATCATTTGCGCATTCTAGTCAGGCCTTGTTCGACTCAACCTTATCGTTTGTGCCTTGAGTCGGGCGTCAATTTACTCAATCTTACCATTTGTGCCTTGAGTCGGGCTTCGTTTCACTCGCCCTGACCATTTGCGCCTCGAGTTGGGCCTGATTTGACTCAACCATATCATTTGTACTGCGGGTCGAGCCTCGTTTGACTCACCCTTACCATTTGCGCCTCTAGTCGGATCTCGTTTGACTCAACCTTATCATTTGCGCCTTGAGTCAGGCTTTGTTTGACTAAGCCTTATTATTTGTGCCTCGAGTCAGGTGTCGTTGGACTCAACCTTATCATTTGCGCCCCGAGTCAGGCCTCATTTGACTCAACCTTATCATTTGTGCCTCGAGTTAGGCCTCGTTTCACTTAGCCTTATCATTTGTGCCTCGTGTCGGGCCTCGTTTGATTCAACCTTATCATTTGAGCCTCGAGTCGGGCCTCGTTCAACTCAACATTGTCATTTGCACCTCGAGTCAGGCCTCATTCAACTCATCCTTATCATTTGTGCCTCGAGTCAGGCCTTGTTTTACTCAACCTTATCATTTGAGCCTCGAGTCGGGACTCCTTCGACTCAACCTTATCATTTGTGCCTCGAGTCAGGCCTCGTTCGACTCAACCTTATCATTTGTGCCTCGTGTTGGGCCTTGTTTGACTCAACCTTATCATTTGTGCCTCGAGTCTGGCCTCGTTTAACTCAACCTTATCATTTGTGCCTGGAGTCGGGCCTCATTTGACTCAACCTTATCATTTATACCTCGAGTCGGGCCTCGTTGGACTTAACCTTAACATTTGCGCCTTGAGTCGGGCCTCATTAAACTCAACCTTATCATTTGTGCATGGAGTCGAGTCTCCTTTGGCTCAACCTTATCATTTGTGCCTCGAGTCGGGTCTTGTTTCACTTAACTTTATCATTTGCGCCTCGAGTCGGGCCTGGTTTGACTTAACCTTAAGATTTGCGCTTGGAGTCAGGCCTCATTTGACTCAACCTTATCATTTGCGCCTTGAGTTGGGTTATCATGTGTGCCTCGAGTCAGGCCTCGTTCAATTCAACCTTATCTTTTGCTCCTCGAGTCGGCCCTCATTTGACTCAACCATATCATTTGTGCCTCGAGTCAGGCCTCATTTGACTCAACCTTATCGTTTGTGCCTCGAGTTAGGTCTCGTTTCACTTAACTTTATCATTTGTGCCTCGAGTCGAGCCTCGTTCGACTTAACCTTAAGATTTGCGCCTCGAGTCGGGCCTCGTTCGACTCAACCTTATCATTTGTGCCTCGTGTTGGGCTTTGTTTGACTCAACCTTATCATTTGCACCTTGAGTCAGGCCTCGTTTAACTCAACCTTATCATTTGTGCCTCGAGTCGAGTCTTGTTTCACTTAACTTTATCATTTGCGCCTCGAGTTGGGCCTTGTTTGACTTAACCTTAAGATTTGTGCCTCGAGTTGGGCCTCGTTCGACTCAACCTCATCATTTGTGCCTTGAGTTGGGCCTCGTTTCACTCAACCTTAACATTTGTGCCTCGCGTCGGGCCTCATTTGACTCAACCATAACATTTGCGCCTCGAGTCGGTCCTCGTTCGACTCAACGTTATCATTTGTGCCTCGAGTCAGGTCTCGTTTCACTTAACTTTATCATTTGCGCCTTGAGTCGGGCCTTGTTTGACTTAACCCTAAGATTTGTGCCTTGAGTCGGGGCTTATTCGACTCAACCTTATCATTTGCATCTCAAGTTAGGTTATCATGTGTGCCTTGAGTCGGGCCTTGTTCAATTCAACCTTATTATTTGCACCTCGAGTCGGCCCTCGTTTGACTCAGCCATAACATTTGTGCCTCGAGTCGGGACTCATTTGGCTCAACCTTATCATTTGTGCCTCGTGTTGGGCCTTGTTTGACTCAACCTTATCATTTGTGCCTCTAGCCGGGCCTCGTTTAACTCAACCTTATCATTTGAGCCTCGAGTTGGGCCTCCTTTGACTCAACCTTATCATTTGTGCCTTGAGTCGGGCCTCGTTTGACTCAGCCATAACATTTGTGCCTCGAGTCAGGCCTCGTTTGGCTCAACCTTATCATTTGTGCCTCGCGTTGGGCCTTGTTTGACTCAACCTTATCATTTGCGCCTCTAGTCGGGCCTCGTTTTACTCAACCTTATCATTTGAGCCTCGAGTCGGGCCTCCTTCGACTCAACCTTATCATTTGTGCCTCGAGTTGGGCCTCGTTTGACTCAACCTTATCATTTGTGCCTCGCGTGGGGCCTTGTTTGACTCAACCTTATCATTTGCGCCTCTAGTCGGGCCTCGTTTAACTCAACCTTATCATTTGAGCCTCGAGTCGGGCCTCCTTCGACTCAACCTTATCATTTGTGCCTCGAGTCAGGCCTAGTTCGACTCAACCTTATCATTTGTGCCTCGTGTTGGGCCTTGTTTGACTCTACCTTATCATTTGCGCCTCAAGTCGGGCCTCGTTTAACTCAACCTTATCATTTGTGCTTGGTGTCGGGCCTCATTTGGCTCAACCTTATCATTTGTGCTTCGAGTCGGGTCTCGTTTCACTTAACTTTATCATTTGCACCTCGAGTCGGGCCTCGTTTGACTTAACCTTAAGATTTGCACCTCGAGTTGGGCCTCGTTTGACTCATCCTTATCATTTGCACCACGAGTCGAGCCTCGTTTCACTCAACCTTATCATTTGTGCCTCGAGTCGGCCCTCGTTTGACTCAACCTTAACATTTGCGCCTCGAGTCAGTCCTCGTTCAACTCAACCTTATCATTTGTGCCTGGAGTTGGGTCTCGTTTCACTTAACTTTATCATTTGCGGCTCGAGTCAGGCCTCGTTTGACTTAACCTTAAGATTTGTGCCTCGAGTCGGGGCTCATTTGACTCAACCTTATCATTCACGCCTCGAGCTGGATTATCATGTGCTCCTCAAGTCGGGCCTTGTTCAATTCAACCTTATCATTTGCACCTCGAGTCGGCCCTCATTTGACTCAGCCATATCATTTGTGCCTCGAGTCAGGCCTCGTATAACTCAACCTTATCGTTTGTGCCTCGAGTTGGGCCTCGTTTGACTCAACCTTACCATTTACGCCTTGAGTCGGGCCTCGTTTTACTCAACCTTATCATTTGTATGTCGGGTCAGGCCTCGTTCGACTCAACCTTATCATTTACGCCACGAGTCAGCCTCGTTCGACTCAACCATATCATTTGCACCTCGAGTCAGGCCTCGTTTAACTCAACCTTTTCATTTGGGCCTCGAGTTGGGCCCCGTTTAACTCGACCTTAACATTTGTGCCTCGAGTCGGGCCTCGTTCAGCTCATCCTTACCATTTATGCATCAAGTCGGGCCACGTTTGACTAACCAATATCATTTGCGCAATCCAGTGAGGCCTTGTTTGACTCAAACTTATCATTTGTGCCTCGAGTCGAGCCTCATTCGACTCAACCTTGTCATTTGTGCCTCAAGTCGGGCCTCATTTTACTCAATCTTATCATTTGTACCTTGAGTCGGGCTTCATTTCACTCGCCCTGATGATTTGCGCCTTGAGTTGGGCTTGATTTGACTCAACCATATCATTTGTGCCGCAGGTCGGGCCTCGTTTGACTCACCCTTACCATTTGTGCCTCTAGTCAGATCTTGTTTGACTTAACCATATCATTTGCGCCTCGAGTCAGGCTTCGTTTGACACCACCTTATTATTTGCACCTCGAGTCAGGCATCGTTGGACTCAACCTTATCATTTGCGCCTCCAGTCGGGCCTCGTTTGACTCAACCTTATCATTTGTGCCTCGTGTCGGGACTACTTCGACTCAAACTTATCATTTGTGCCTCGAGTCGGGCCTCGTTTGACTCAACCTTATCATTTGTGCCTCGTGTTGGGCCTTGTTTGACTTAACCTTATCATTTGCACCTCGAGTCGGACCTCGTTTAACTCAACCTTATCATTTGTGCCTGGAGTCGGGCCTCATTTGACTCAACCTTATCATTTGTACCTCGAGTCGGGCCTCGTTTCACTCAACCATATCATTTGCGCCTCGAGTCGGGCCTCGTTCAACTCAACCTTATCATTTGCATCTGGAGTTGGGCCTCGTTTCACTCAACGTTATCATTATCATTTACGCCTCGTGTTGGGCCTCGTTCAACTCACGCATACCATTTGCGCCTTGAGTCGGGCCTCGTTTGACTCGCCCATATCATTTGCGCCTCGAGTCAGGCCTCATTCGACTCAACCATATCATTTGTACCTCGAGTCGGGTCTCGTTTGACTCGCCCTTACCTTTTGTTCCCCAGGTCGGGCCTCGTTTGACTCACCCATATCATTTACGCCTCGTTTCGAGCATCGTTTGACTCATTTACGCCTCATGTCGAGCATCGTTTGACTCAACCTTATTATTTGTGCCACAAGTCGGGCCTCGTTTGACTCAACCTTATCATTTGCGCCTCGAGCCAGGCCTTGTTTGATTCATCCTTATCATTTGCACCTCTAGTTGGGCCTCATTCGACTCAACCATATCATTTGCTCCTCGAGTCGAGCCGCATTTGACTCAATCTTATCATTTGCGCCTCGAGTCAGGCCTCGTTTGATTCAACCTTATCTTTTGCGCCTCGAGTCGTGCCTTGTTTGACTCAACTATATCATTTGCGTCTCGAAGTGGGCCTCATTTGAGTTACCCATATCATTTGTGCCTCATCTCGGGCCCCGTTTGACTTAATCATATCATTTACGCATCGAGATGGGCTTCGTTTGACTCAACCTTATCATTCGCGCCTCGAGTCGGGCGTCGTTTCACTCAACCTTATCATTTGTGCCTCGAGTCGGGCCTCGTTTGACTCAACCTTAACATTTACGCCTCGAGTTGGTCCTCGTTCGACTCAACCTTATCATTTGCGCCTCTAGTCGGGCCTCGTTTTACTCAACCGTATCATTTGTTCCTCGAGTCGGGCCTCATTTGACCCAACCATATCATTTGTGCCTCAAGTCGGGCCTCGTTTGACTCAACCTTATCATTTGTGCCTCGTGTTGGGCCTTGTTTGAATTAACCTTACCATTTGCGCCTCGAGTCGGGTCTTATTTAACTCAACCTTATCATTTGAGCCTCGAGTCGGGCCTTGTTCGACTCAACCTTATCATTTGTGCCTCAAGTTGGGCCTCGTTTGACTCAACCTTATCATTTGTGCCTCGTGTTGGGCTTTGTTTGACTCAACCTTATCACTTGCGCCTCGAGTCGGGTCTTGTTTCACTTAACTTTATCATTTGCGCCTCGAGTCGGGCCTCGTTTGACTTAACCTTAAGAATTATGCCTCGAGTCGGGCCTTGTTTGACTCAACCTTATCATTTTTCGCCTCGAGTCAGCCTCGTTTCACTCAACCTTATCATTTGTGCCTCGAGTCGGGCCTCCTTTGACTCAACCTTATGATTTGCGCCTCGAGTTGGGTTATCATGTATGCCTTGAGTCGGGGCTCGTTTGACTCAACCTTATCATTTGCGCCTCGAGTCAGGTGATCATGTGTGCCTCGAGTTGGGCCTCGTTCGATTCAACCTTATCATTTGCACCTCGAGTCAGCCCTCGTTTGACTCAGCCATAACATTTGTGCCTCGAGTCAGGCCTTGTTTGACTCAACCTTTTTGTTTCTACCTCAAGTTGGGCCTCGTTTGACTCAACTTACCATTTGCGCCTCGAGTCGGGCCTCGTTTTACTCAACCTTATCATTTGTGCCTTGAGTCAGACCTCATTTGACTCAACGTTATTGTTTGTGCCTCGAGTTGGGATTCGTTCGACTCAACATTACCATTTGCGTCTCGGGCTAGGCCTCATTTGACTCAACCTTATCAATTGCGCCTCGAGTCGTGGCTCCTTCGACTCAACCTTATCATTTGCACCTCGAGTCGGGCGTCGTTTAACTCAACCTTAACATTTGTGCCTTGAGGTGGGCCTCATTTTACTCAACCTTATCGTTTGTGCCTCGAGCCGGGCCTCGCTTCACTCAACCTTATCATTTCCGCCTCGAGTTAGACCTCGTTCGACTCAACTTTATCATTTGCGCCTCATGTTGGGCCTCGTTCAACTCACCCTTACCATTTACTCCTCGAGTCAGGCCTCATTTCACTCACCCTTATCATTTGTACCTTGGGTCGGGCCTCGTTGGACTCAACCTTATCATTTGTGCCTTGAGTCAGGCCTCGTTCGATTCAACCTTATCATTTGCACCTCGAGTCGGGCCTCGTTTGACTCAGCCATATCATTTGCGCCTCGAGTGGGGCCTCGTTTGACTGAACCTTATAATTTACGCGTCAAGTCGGGCCTCATTTGACTTAACCTTATCATTTGTGCCTCGAGTCAGGCCTCATTCGACTCAACTTTATCATTTGCGCCTAGAGTTGGGCCTCGTTTGACTCAACCTTATATTTGTTCCTTGTGTTGGGCTCGTTCAACTCACCCTTACCATTTACGCCTCGAGTCAGGCCTCATTTTACTAAACCTTGTCATTTGTACCTCGAGTCGGGCCTCGTTTGAGTTAGCCATATCATTTGCGCCTCGAGTGGGGCCTCGTTTGACTAAACCTTATAATTTGTGCCTCGAGTCATGCCTCATTTAACTCAACCTTATCATTTGTGCCTCGAGTTGGGCCTCGTTTGACTCAACCTCATCATTTACACCTCGAGTCGAGCCTCGTTGGACTCAACCTTATCATTTGGGCCTCGAGTCGAGCCTCATTCGACTCAACCTTATCATTTGTGCCTCGAGTCGTGCCTCGTTCAACTCAACCTTATCATTTGTGCCTCGAGTCGAGCCTCGTTCAACTCAACCTTATCATTTGTGCCTCGAGTCGAGCCTCGTTTGACTCCACCTTATCATTTGTGCCTCGAGTCGGGCCTCATTTGACTCAACCTTATCATTTGCACCTCGAGTCATGCCTCGTTCGACTCAACCTTATCATTTGCGCCTCGAGTCAGGAATCGTTTCACTCAACCTTATCATTTGTGCCTCGAGTCAGGCCTCATTTGACTCAACCTTATCATTTGCGCCTCAAGTTGGGTTATCATGTGTGCCTCGAGTCGGGCCTCGTTTGATTCAACCTTATCATTTGCACCTCGAGTCGGCCCTCGTTTGACTCAGCCATATCATTTGTGCCTCGAGTCAAGCCTCGTTTGACTCAACCTTTTCGTTTCTACCTCGTTTGACTTAACCTTACCATTTGCGCCTCGAGTCGGGCCTCGTTTTACTCAACCTTATCATTCGTGCCTTGAGTTAGGCCTCGTTTGACTCAACCTTATCATTTGTGCCTCAAGTTGGGATTCGTTCAACTCAATTGACTCAACCTTATCATTTGCGCCTCGAGTCGTGGCTCCTTCGACTCAACCTTATCATTTGCGCCTCGAGTCAGGCCTCGTTTAACTCAACCTTAACATTTGTGCCTCGAGGTGGGCCTCATTTCACTCAACCTTATCGTTTGTGCCTTCAGCCAGGCCTCGCTTCACTCAACCTTATCATTTCTGCCTCGAGTTGGGCCTCGTTCGACTCAACCTTACCATTTGTGCCTTGAGTCGGGCCTCGTTTGACTCAACCTTATCATTTGTGCCTCGTGTTGGGCCTCGTTCAACTCACCCTTATCATTTACGCCTTGAGTCGGGCCTCATTTTACTCACCCTTATCATTTGTACCTCGGGTCGGGGGTCGTTCGACTCAACCTTATCATTTGCACCTCGAGTCGGGCCTCGTTCGATTCGACCTTATCAGTTGCACCTCGAGTCGGGCCTCGTTTGACTCAGTCATATCATTCGTGCCTCGAGTAAGGCCTTGTTTGACTGAACCTTATAATTTGTGCCTAGAGTCGGGCCTTGTTTGACTTAGCCTTATCATTTGTGCCTCGTGTTGGGCCTCGTTCAACTCACCCTTACCATTTATGCCTCGAGTCATGCCTCGTTTTACTCAACCTTATCATTTGTACCTCGAGTCGAGCCTTGTTCGATTCGACCTTATCATTTGTGCCTCGAGTCGGGCCTCATTTAACTCAACCTTATCATTTGTGCCTGGAGTCGGGCCTCGTTTGACTCGACCGTATCATTTGTGCCTCGAGTTGGGCCTCGTTTAACTCAACCTTATCATTTGTGCCTGGAGTCAGGCCTCGTTTGACTCAACCGTATCATTTGCACCTCGAGTCGGGCCTCGTTCGACTCAACCTTAACATTTGGGCCCCGAGTCGGGCCTTGCTTCACTCAACCTTATCATTTCCACCTCGAGTTGGGTCTCATTCGACTCAACCTTATCATTTGCGTCTCGAGTCGTGGCTCCTTCAACTCAACCTTATCATTTGCGCCTCGAGTCAGGCCTCGTTTAACTCAACCTTAACATTTGTGCCTCGAGGTGGGCCTCATTTCACTCAACCTTATCGTTTGTGCCTCCAGCCAGGCCTCGCTTCACTCAACCTTATCATTTCTGCCTCGAGTTGGGCCTCGTTCGACTCAACCTTACCATTTGTGCCTCGAGTCGGGCCTCGTTTGACTCAACCTTATCATTTGTGCCTCGTGTTGGGCCTCGTTCAACTCACCCTTATCATTTACGCCTTGAGTCGGGCCTCATTTTACTCACCCTTATCATTTGTACCTCGGGTCGGGGGTCGTTCGACTCAACCTTATCATTTGCACCTCAAGTCGGGCCTCGTTCGATTCGACCTTATCAGTTGCACCTCGAGTCGGGCCTCGTTTGACTCAGTCATATCATTCGTGCCTCGAGTAGGGCCTTGTTTGACTGAACCTTATAATTTGTGCCTAGAGTCGGGCCTTGTTTGACTTAGCCTTATCATTTGTGCCTCGTGTTGGGCCTCGTTCAACTCACCCTTACCATTTATGCCTCGAGTCACGCCTCGTTTTACTCAACCTTATCATTTGTACCTCGAGTCGGGCCTTGTTCGATTCGACCTTATCATTTGTGCCTCGAGTCGGGCCTCATTTACCTCAACCTTATCATTTGTACCTGGAGTCGGGCCTCGTTTGACTCGACCGTATCATTTGTGCCTCGAGTTGGGCCTCGTTTAACTCAACCTTATCATTTGTGCCTGGAGTCAGACCTCGTTTGACTCAACCGTATCATTTGCACCTCGAGTCGGGCCTCGTTCGACTCAACCTTAACATTTGGGCCCTGAGTCGGGCCTTGCTTCACTCAACCTTATCATTTCCACCTCGAGTTGGGTCTCATTCGACTCAACCTTATCATTTGCGGCTCGAGGAAGGCCTCGTTGGACTCAACCTTATCATTTGGGCCTCGAGTCGGACCTCATTCGACTCAACCTTATCTTTTGTGCCTTGAGTCGTGCCTCATTTTACTGAACCTTATCATTTGTGCTTCGAGTCGAGCCTCGTTCGACTCAACCTTATCATTTGCGCCTCGAGTTGGGCCTCGTTTAACTCAACCTTATCATTTGTGCCTCGAGTCAGGCCTCGTTTGACTCAACCTTATCATTTGCACCTCGAGGCGGGCCTCATTAGACTCAACCTTATCATTTGGGCCTCGAGTCGAGCATCATTTGACTCAACCTTATCATTTGTGCCTTGAGTAGTGCCTCATTTTACTCAACCTTATCATTTCTGCCTCGAGTCAAGCCTCGTTTGACTCAACCTTATCATTTGCGCCTCGAGTTGGGCCTCGTTTAACTCAACCTTATCATTTGTGCCTCGAGTCGGTCCTCGTTTGACTCAACCTTATCATTTGCAACTCGAGTTGGGCCTCGTTCGACTCAACCTTATCATTTGTGCCTCGAGTCGGGCCTCATTTGACTCAACCTTATCATTTGCACCTCAAGTCGGGTTATCATGTGTGTCTCGAGTCGGGCCTCGTTCGATTCAACCTTATCATTTGCACCTCGAGTCATCCCTCGTTTGACTCAGCCATATCATTTGTGCCTCGAGTCAGGCCTCGTTTGACTCAACCTTTTCATTTCTCCCTCGTTTGACTCAACCTTACCATTTGCACCTCGAGTCGGGCCTCGTTTTACTCAACCTTATCATTTGTGCCTTGAGTCAGGCCTCGTTTGGCCTAACCTTATCGTTTGTGCCTCGAGTTGGGATTCGTTTGACTCAATGTTACCATTTGCATCTCGGGCTGGGCCTCATTTGACTCAACCTTATCATTTGCGCCTCGAGTCGTGGCTCCTTCGACTCAACCTTGTCATTTGCGCCTCGAGTCGGGCCTCGTTTAACTCACCGTTACCTTTTGTGCCTCGAGTCTGGCCTCGTTTGACTCAACCTTATCATTTGCACCTGAGTCGGGCCTTGTTCGACTCAACCTTATCATTTGCACCTCGAGTCGGGCCTCGTTTAACTCAACCTTATCATTTGTGCCACGAGTTGGGCCTAGTTTGACTCAACCTTATCATTTGCACCTCGAGTCGGGTCTCGTTTGACCAACCTTATCATTTGGGCCTCAAGTTGGGCCCCGTTTAACTCAACCTTAACATTTGTGCCTTGTGTCGAGCCTCGTTCAACTCATCCTTACCATTTACACCTCGAGTCGGGCCTCGTTTGACTCACCCATATCATTTGCGCATTCCAGTCAAGCCTTGTTCGACTCAACCTTATCATCTGTGCCTCGAGTCGGGCGTCGTTCGACTCAACTTTATCATTTGTGCCTCGAGTCGGGCCTCGTTTTACTCAACCTTACCAATTGTGCCTTGAGTCGGGCTTCGTTTCACTCGCCCTGACCATTTGTGCCTCGAGTCGGGCCTGATTTGCCTCAAGCATATCATTTGTCCTGCAGGTCAGACCTCGTTTGACTCAACCATATCATTTGCGCCTCAAGTCGGGACTCGTTTGACTCAACCATATCATAAGCGCCTTTAGTTGGGCCTCATTTGACTCAGCCATATCATTTGTCCCTCGAGTCGGGCCACATTCGACTCAACCATATCATTTACGGCTCAAGTTGTGCCTCATTCGACTCACCCATACCATTTGTGCCAAAACTCGGGCCTCATTTGACTCAACCATATCATTTACACCTCGAGTCGGGCCTCGTTTGACTCAACCTTATCATTTACGGCTCCAGTCGGGCCTCGTTTGACTCAACCTTATCATTTGTTCCTTGGGTCGGGCCTCGTTCGACTCAACCTTATCATTTAGGCCTCGAGTCAGACCTCGTTTCACTCAACCTTGTCATTTGCGCCTCATGTTGGGCCTTGTTCAACTCATGCTTACCATTTGCACCCCGAGTTGGGCCTCGTTTGACTCACCTATATCATTTGCGCCTCGAGTCGGGCCTCGTTTGACTCAACCATATCATTTGTGCTAGAAGTCGGCCTCGTTTGCCTCACCCTGACCTTTTCTATCTCGAGTCGAGCCTCGTTTGACTCACCCATATGATTTACACCTCGTGTCAAGCATCGTTTGACTCAACCTTATCATTTGCGCCTTAAGTCGGACCTTGTTTGAATCAACCATATCATTTACGCCTCAAGGCGGGCCTCGTTTGACTCAACCTTATCATTTGCGCCTTGAGTTGGGCCTCATTTGACTTTACCATATCATTTGTGCCTTGAGTTGGGCCTTGTTTGACTCAACCTTTTCCTTTGCGCCTCGAGTTGGGCCTTGTTCAATTCAACATTATCATTTGTGCCTCGAGTCAGGTCTCATTTAACTCACCCATATCATTTGGTCCTCGAGTGGGGCCTCATTTGACTCACCCATATCATTTGTGCCTCCACTCGGGCCTCGTTTGACTAACCATATCATTTATGCCTCGAGTTGGGCCTCGTTTGAATCAACCTTATCATTTGCGCCTCAAGTGTGGCCTCATTTGACTCAACCATATCATTTATGCCTTGAGTCGGGCCTCGTTTGACTCACCCTTACCATTTGTGCCTTGAGTCGGGCCTCATTTGACTCAACCATATCATGAGCGCCTTGAGTTGGACCTCATTTGACTCAGCCATATCGTTTGCGCCTCGAGTTGGGCTTTGTTTGACTCAACCATATCTTTTATGCCTCGAGTCGGGCCTCGTTTGACTTACCCATATCATTTGTGCCTCAACTCGGGCCTCGTTTGAGTCAACCATATGATTTACGCCTCGAGACGGGCCTCGTTCAATCCAACCTTATCATTTGTGCCTCGAGTTGGGCCTCGTTTGACTCAACCTTATCATTTACGGCTCCAGTCGGGCCTCGTTTTTTACACCTCGAGTCGGGGTTCGTTCGACTCCACCTTATTCATTTGCGCCTTGAGTTAGATCTCGTTTGACTCAACCTTGTCATTTGCGCCTCGTGTTGGGCCTCATTCAACTCACGCTTACCATTTGCACCCCAAGTCGGGCCTCGTTTGACTCACCCATATCATTTGCGCCTCAAGTCGGACCTCATTCGACTCAACCATATCATTGGTGCCTAAAGTCGGGCCTCGTTTGGCTAAACCTGACCTTTTCTGCCTCGAGTCGGTCCTCGTTAGACTCACATATATCATTTACGCCTCGTGTCGAGCATCTTTTGACTCAACCTTATCATTTGCACCTCAAGTCGGTCCTCGTTAGAATCAACCATATCATTTGCACCTCCAGGCGGGCCTCGTTTGACTCAACCTTATCATTTGCGCCTCGAGTCAGGCCTCGTTTGACTCAACCTTATTCTTTACGCCTCGAGTCGGGCCTCATTCGACTCAACCTTATCATTTGTGCCTCGAGTCAGGCCTCGTTTGACTCAACCTTATCATTTCCACCTTGTGTCGGGCCTTGTTCTACTCATGCTTATGATTTATGCCTTAAGTCAGGCCTCGCTTGAATCAACCTTATTACCTACGCCTCAAGTCGGGCCTCGTTTAACTCAACCCTATCATTTGTGCCTCGACTCGGGCCTCGTGTGACTCACCTTTACCATTTGCGCCTCGAGTCAGACCTCGTTTGACTCAACCATATCATGAGCGCCTTGCGTTGGGCCTCATTTGACTCTCGCATATCGTTTGCACCTCAAGTTGGGCCTCGTTCGACTCAACCATATCATTTGCGCCTTTAGTTGGGCCACGTTTGACTCTCCAATATCATTTGTGCCTCAACTCGGGCCTTGTTTGACCCAACCATATCCTTTACGCCTTGAGTCGGGCCTCGTTTGACTCAACCTTATCATTTGTGCCGCGAGTCAGGCCTCGTTCAATTCAACCTTATATTTGTGCCTCAAGTTAGGCCTCGTTTGACTCACCCTGACCTTTTCTGCCTCGAGTCGGGCCTCATTTGACTCACCCATATCTTTTACGCCTCGTGACAAGCATTGTTTGACTCAACCTTATCATTTGTGCCACAAGTGGGGCCTCGTTTGAACTAACCATATCATTTACGCCTCGAAGCGGGCCTCGTTTGACTCAACCTTATCATTTGCACCTCGAGTCAGGCCTCGTTCGATTCAACCTTATCATTTGCGCCTTGAGTCAGGCCTTGTTCGACTCAACCATATCATTTGCGCCTCAAGTCGGGCCTTGTTCGACTCAGCGTTATCATTTGCGCTTAGAGTTGGGCCTCATTTGACTCAACCTTGTCATTTGCGCCTCGTGTTGGGCCTCGTTCAAGTCATGCTTACCAGTTGCGCCTCGAGTCAGGCCTCGTTTGACTCACCCTAACCATTTTGCCTTGAGTCAGGCCTCGTTTGACTCACCCATATCATTTACGCCTCATGACAAGCATCGTTTGACTTAACCTTATCATTTGCGCCACAAGTCGGGCCTCGTTTGAATTAACCATATCATTTACGCCTCGAGTCGGGCCTCATTTGACTCAACCTTATCATTTCCAACTCGAGTCGGGCCTCATTCAATTCAACCTTATCATTTGTGCCATGAATCAGGCCTCGTTTGACTCAACCATATCATATGCGCCTCGAGTCGGGCCTCGTTTGACTCAACCTTATCATTTGTGGCTCCAGTTGGGCCTCGTTTGACTTAACCTTATCATTTGCACCTCGAGTCGGGGCTCGTTCGACTCAACCATATCATTTGTGCCTTGAGTCGGGCCTCGTTTGACTCAACCTTGTCATTTGTGCCTCGTGTTGGGCCTCGTTCAACTCACGCTTACCATTTACGCCCCGAGTCAGGCCTCGTTTGACACACCCATATCATTTGCACCTCGAGTCAGGCCTCGTTCGACTCAGCCATATCATTTGTGCCAGAGGTCAAGCCTCGTTTGACTTAGTCTGTCCTTTTCTGCCTCGAGTTGGGCCTCGTTTGACTCAACCATATCATTTACGCCTCCTGTCGAGCATCGTTTGACTCAACCTTATCATTTGTGCCTCGAGTTGGGCCTCGTTTGACTCAACCTTATTCTTTGCGCCTCGAGTCGAGATCGTTCGACTCAACCTTATCATTTGCGCCACAAGTTGGGCCTTGTTTGGCTCAACCTTATCATTTCTGCCTCGTGTCGGGTCTCGTTCAACTCATGCTTATGATTTACGCCTCAAGTCGGGCCTCGTTTGACTCAACCTTATCATTTGCGCTACGAGTCGGGCCTCGTTCGATTCAACCTTATATTTGTTCCTTGAGTCGGGCCTTGTTTGACTCAACCTTGCCAATTGTGCCTCATGTTGGGCCTCATTCAACTCACGCTTACCATTTGCGCCACGAGTCGGGTCTCGTTTGACTCACCCTGACCTTTTCTGCCTCAAGTCCGGCCTCGTTTGACTCACCCATATCTTTTACGCCTCGTGACAAGCATCGTTTGACTCAACCTTATCATTTGCGCCACAAGTTGGACCTCGTTTGAATTAACCATATCTTTTACGCCTCGAAGCGGCCTCGTTTGACTCAACCTTATCATTTGCGCCACGAGTTGGGCCTCGTTTGACTCAACCTTATTCTTTGCGCCACGAGTCAGGATCGTTCAAGTCAACCTTATCATTTGCGCCTCGAGTCAGGCCTCATTTGACTCAACCTTATCATTTCCGCCTCGTGTCGGGCCTTGTTTGGCTCAACCTTATCATTTGAGCCACAAGTTGGGCCTCATTTGGCTCAACCTTATCATTTCTGCCTCGTGTCGGGCCTCGTTCAACTCATGCTTATGATTTACGCCTTGAGTCGGGCCTCGTTTGACTCAACCTTATCATTTGCGCCACGAGTCGGGCCTCGTTCGATTCAACCTTATATTTGTGCCTTGAGTCGGGCCTTGTTTGACTCAACCTTGTCAATTGTGCCTCGTGTTGGGCCTCGTTCAACTCACGCTTACCATTTGCGCCTCGAGTCGGGTCTCGTTTAACTTACCCTAACCTTTTCTGCCTCGAGTCGGGCCTCGTTTGACTCACCCATATCTTTTATGCCTCGTGACAAGTATCGTTTGACTCAACCTTATCATTTGTGCCACAAGTTGGGCCTCGTTTGAATTAACCATATCTTTTACGCCTCAAAGCGGCCTCGTTTGACTCAACCTTATCATTTGCGCCTCGAGTCGGGCCTCGTTCGATTCAACGTTATCATTTGCACCTCGAGTTGGGCCTCATTTGACTCAACCATATCATTTGCACCTCGAGTTGGGCCTTGTTCATCTCAACCTTATCATTTGTGCCTCGAGTCAGGCTTCGTTTGACTCAACCTTGTCATCTGCGCCTCGTTGTGGGCCTCATTCAACTCACGCTTACCATTTGCTCCTCAAGTCGGGCCTCGTTTGACTCACCCTGACCTTTTCTGCCTCGAGTTAGGCCTTGTTTGACTCACCCATATCATTTACGCCATGTGACAAGCATCGTTTGACTCGACCTTATCATTTGCGCCACAAGTCGGGCCTCGTTTGAATTAATCATATCATTTACGCCTCGAGGCAGGCCTCGTTTGACTCAACCTTATCATTTGCGACTCGAGTCGGGCCTCATTCGATTCAACCTTATCATTTGTGCCTCGAGTCAGGCCTCGTTTGACTCAACCTTATCATTTGCGCCTCCAGTCGGGCCTCGTTGGACTCAACCTTATCATTTGCGCCTTGAGTTGGGGCTCATTTGACTCAACCTTATCATTTGCGCCTTGAGTCGGGCCTCGTTTGACTCAACCTTGTCATTTGCACCTCGAGTCGGGCCTCGTGTTGGGCCTCATTCAGCTCACGCTTACTATTTGCACCCCGAGTCGGGCCTCATTTGAATCAACCATATCATTTGCGCCTCGAGTCGGGCCTCGTTTAACTCAACCGTATCATTTGCACCTCGAGTCGGGCCTCGCTTGACTCAACCTTATCATTTGTGCCTCGATTCGGGCCTCGTTCGACTAAACCTTACCATTTGCACCCCGAGTTGGGCCTCGTTTGACTTAACCTTATCATTTGCACCTCGTGTTGGGCCTCGTTTGACTTAACCATACCATTTGCGCCTTGAGTCAGGTCTCGTTTGACTCACCCATATCATTTGTGTCTCGAGGCGGGCCTCGTTTGACTCAACCATATCATTTGTGCATCGAGTCGGGCCTCGTTTGACTCACCCATATCATTTACGCCTCGTGTCGAGCATTGTTTTACTTAACCTTCTCATTTTTGCCTTGAGTTGGGCCTTGTTCGGATAAACCATATCATTGATGCCTCAAAGCAGGCCTCGTTTGACTCAACCTTATCATTTGTGCCTCGAGTCGGGCCTCGTTTGACTCAACCTTATAATTTGTGGCTCCAGTCTGGCCTCGTTTGACTCAACGTTATCATTTGCGCCTCGAGTCGGAGGTTGTTTGACTTAACCATATCATTTGCGCCTTGAGTCGGGCCTCGTTTGACTTAACCTTGTCATTTGCACCTCGTGTTGGGCCTCGTTCAACTCACGCTTACCATTTGCTCCCCGAGTCGGGCCTCGTTTGACTCACCCATATCATTTGCACCTCGAGTCGGGCCTCGTTTGACTCAACCACATCATTTGTGCCTGAAGTTAGGACTTGTTTAACTCAACTTGACCTCTTCTGCCTCTAGTCGGGACTCGTTGGACTCACTCATATGATTTACACCTCGTGTCGAGTATCATTTGACTCAACCTTATCATTTGCACCTCAAGTTGGGCCTCGTTAGAATCAACCATATCATTTGCGCCTTAGGGCAGGCCTCGTTTGACTCAACCTTATCATTTGCGCCTCGAGTCGGGCCTCGTTTGACTCAACCATATCATTTGTACATCGAGTCGGGCCTCGTTTGACTCACCCATATCATTTACGCCTCGTGTCGAGCATCGTTTTACTTAACCTTATCATTTTTGCCTCAAGTTGGGCCTTGTTTGGATAAACCATATCATTGATGCCTCAAAGCAGACCTCGTTTAACTCAACCTTATCATTTGTGCCTCGAGTCGGGCCTCGTTTGACTCAACCTTATAATTTGCGGCTCCAGTCGGGCCTCATTTGACTCAACGTTATCATTTGCGCCTCGAGTCGGAGCTTGTTTGACTCAACCTTATCATTTGCGCCTTGAGTCGGGCCTCGTTTGACTTAACCTTGTCATTTGCACCTCGTGTTGGGCCTCGTTCAACTCACGCTTACCATTTGCTCCCCAAGTCGGGCCTCGTTTGACTCACCCATATCATTTGCACCTCGAGTCGGGCCTCGTTTGACTCAACCACATCATTTGTGCCTGAAGTTGGGACTCGTTTGATTCAACTTGACCTCTTCTGCCTCGAGTCGGGACTCGTTGAACTCACCCATATGATTTACACCTCGTGTCGAGTATCATTTGACTCAACCTTATCATTTGCACCTCAAGTCGGTCCTCGTTAGAATCAACCATATCATTTGCACCTCCAGGCGGGCCTCGTTTGACTCAACCTTATCATTTGCGCCTTGAGTTAGGCCTCGTTTGACTCAACCTTATCATTTCCACCTTCTGTCGGGCCTTGTTCTACTCATGCTTATGATTTATGCCTTAAGTCAGGCCTCGCTTGAATCAACCTTATTACCTACGCCTCAAGTCGGGCCTCGTTTAACTTAACCCTATCATTTGTGCCTCGACTCGGTCCTCGTGTGACTCACCTTTACCATTTGCACCTCGAGTCAGACCTCGTTTGACTCAACCATATCATGAGCGCCTTGAGTTGGGCCTCATTTGACTCTCGCATATCGTTTGCACCTCAAGTTGGGCCTCGTTCGACTCAACCATATCATTTGCGCCTTTAGTTGGGCCCCGTTTGACTCTCCAATATCATTTGTGCCTCAACTCGGGCCTTGTTTGACCCAACCATACCATTTACGCCTCGAGTCGGGCCTCGTTTGACTCAACCTTATCATTTGTGCCGCGAGTCGGGCCTCGTTCAATTCAACCTTATATTTGTGCCTCAAGTTAGGCCTCGTTTGACTCACCCTGACCTTTTCTGCCTCGAGTCGGGCCTCATTTGACTCACCCATATCTTTTACGCCTCGTGACAAGCATTGTTTGACTCAACCTTATCATTGGTGCCACAAGTGGGGCCTCGTTTGAACTAACCATATCATTTACGCCTCGAAGCGGGCCTCGTTTGACTCAACCTTATCATTTGCACCTCGAGTCAGGCCTCGTTCGATTCAACCTTATCATTTGCGCCTTGAGTCAGGCCTTGTTCGACTCAACCATATCATTTGCGCCTCAAGTCGGGCCTTGTTCGACTCAGCGTTATCATTTGCGCCTAGAGTTGGGCCTCGTTTGACTCAACCTTGTCATTTGCGCCTTGTGTTGGGCCTCGTTCAAGTCATGCTTACCAGTTGCGCCTCGAGTCGGGCCTCGTTTGACTCACCCTAACCATTTTTGCCTTGAGTCAGGCCTCGTTTGACTCACCCATATCATTTACGCCTCATGACAAGCATCGTTTGACTTAACCTTATCATTTGCGCCACAAGTCGGGCCTCGTTTGAATTAACCATAACATTTACGCCTCGAGGCGGGCCTCATTTGACTCAACCTTATCATTTGTGCCATGAATCAGGCCTCGTTTGACTCAACCATATCATATGCGCCTCGAGTCGGGCCTCGTTTGACTCAACCATATCATTTGTGGCTCCAGTTGGGCCTCGTTTGACTTAACCTTATCATTTAAGCCTCGAGTCGGGCCTCGTTTGACTCAACCATATCAGCTCACGCTTACCATTTGCACCCCGAGTCGGGCTTCGTTTGAATCAACCATATCATTTGCGCCTCGAGTCGGGCCTCGTTTAACTCAACCGTATCATTTGCACCTTGAGTCGGGCCTCGCTTGACTCAACCTTATCATTTGTACCTCGATTCGGGCCTCGTTCGACTAAACCTTACCATTTGCACCCCGAGTTGGGCCTCGTTTGACTTAACCTTATCATTTGCACCTCGTGTTGGGCCTCGTTTGACTTAACCATACCATTTGCGCCTTGAGTCAGGTCTCGTTTGACTCACCCATATCATTTGTGTCTTGAGGCGGGTCTCGTTTGACTCAACCATATCATTTGTGCATCGAGTCGGGCCTCGTTTGACTCACCCATATCATTTACGCCTCGTGTCAAGCATCATTTTACTTAACCTTATCATTTTTGCCTCGAGTTGGGCCTTGTTTGGATAAACCATATCATTGATGCCTCAAAGCAGGCCTCGTTTGACTCAACCTTATCATTTGTGCCTCGAGTCGGGCCTCGTTTGACTCAACCTTATAATTTGTGGCTCCAGTCTGGCCTCGTTTGACTCAACGTTATCATTTGCGCCTCGAGTCGGAGGTTGTTTGACTTAACCTTATCATTTGCGCCTTGAGTCAGGCCTCGTTTGACTTAACCTTGTCATTTGCACCTCGTGTTGCGCCTCGTTCAACTCACGCTTACCATTTGCTCCCTGAGTCGGGCCTCGTTTGACTCACCCATATCATTTGCATCTCGAGTCGGGCCTCGTTTGACTCAACCACATCATTTGTGCCTGAAGTTAGGACTCGTTTGACTCAACTTGACCTCTTCCGCCTCTAGTCGGGACTCGTTGGACTCACCCATATGATTTACACCTCGTGTCGAGTATCATTTGACTCAACCTTATCATTTGCACCTCAAGTTGGGCCTCGTTAGAATCAACCATATCATTTGCGCCTCAGGGCAGGCCTCGTTTGATTCAACCTTATCATTTGCGCCTCGAGTCGGGCCTCGTTTGACTCAACCATATCATTTGTTCATCGAGTCGGGCCTCGTTTGACTCACCCATATCATTTACGCCTCGTGTCGAGCATCGTTTTACTTAACCTTATCATTTTTGCCTCGAGTTGGGCCTTGTTTGGATAAATCATATCATTGATGCCTCAAAGCAGGCCTCGTTTAACTCAACCTTATAATTTGCGGCTCCAGTCGGGCCTCGTTTGACTCAACGTTATCATTTGCGCCTCGAGTCGGAGCTTGTTTGACTCAACCTTATCATTTGCGCCTTGAGTCGGGCCTCGTTTGACTTAACCTTGTCATTTGCACCTCGTGTTGGGCCTCGTTCAACTCACGCTTACCATTTGCTCCCCGAGTCGGGCCTCGTTTGACTCACCCATATCATTTGCACCTCGAGTTGGGCCTCGTTTGACTCAACCACATCATTTGTGCCTGAAGTTGGGACTCGTTTGACTCAACTTGACCTCTTCTGCCTCGAGTCGGGACTCGTTGGACTCACCCATATGATTTACACCTCGTGTCAAGTATCATTTGACTAAACCTTATCATTTGCACCTCAAGTCGGTCCTCGTTAGAATCAACCATATCATTTGCACCTCCAGGCGGGCCTCGTTTGACTCAACCTTATCATTTGCGCCTCGAGTCAGCCTCGTTTGACTCAACCTTATTCTTTACGCCTCGAGTCGGGCCTCATTCGACTCAACCTTATCATTTGTGCCTTGAGTTAGGCCTCGTTTGACTCAACCTTATCATTTCCACCTTCTGTCGGGCCTTGTTCTACTCATGCTTATGATTTATGCCTTAAGTCAGGCCTCGCTTGAATCAACCTTATTACCTACGCCTCAAGTCGGGCCTCGTTTAACTTAACCCTATCATTTGTGCCTCGACTCGGTCCTCGTGTGACTCACCTTTACCATTTGCACCTCGAGTCAGACCTCGTTTGACTCAACCATATCATGAGCGCCTTGAGTTGGGCCTCATTTGACTCTCGCATATCGTTTGCACCTCAAGTTGGGCCTCGTTCGACTCAACCATATCATTTGCGCCTTTAGTTGGGCCCCGTTTGACTCTCCAATATCATTTGTGCCTCAACTCGGGCCTTGTTTGACCCAACCATACCATTTACGCCTCGAGTCGGGCCTCGTTTGACTCAACCTTATCATTTGTGCCGCGAGTCGGGCCTCGTTCAATTCAACCTTATATTTGTGCCTCAAGTTAGGCCTCGTTTGACTCACCCTGACCTTTTCTGCCTCGAGTCGGGCCTCATTTGACTCACCCATATCTTTTACGCCTCGTGACAAGCATTGTTTGACTCAACCTTATCATTGGTGCCACAAGTGGGGCCTCGTTTGAACTAACCATATCATTTACGCCTCGAAGCGGGCCTCGTTTGACTCAACCTTATCATTTGCACCTCGAGTCAGGCCTCGTTCGATTCAACCTTATCATTTGCGCCTTGAGTCAGGCCTTGTTCAACTCAACCATATCATTTGCGCCTCAAGTCGGGCCTTGTTCGACTCAGCGTTATCATTTGCGCCTAGAGTTGGGCCTCGTTTGACTCAACCATATCATTTGCGCCTCGAGTCGGTCCTCGTTTAACTCAACCCTATCATTTGCACCTCGAGTCGGGCCTCGTTTGACTCAACCACATCATTTGTGCCTGAAGTTGGGACTCGTTTGACTCAACTTGACCTCTTCTGCCTCTAGTCGGGACTCGTTGGACTCACCCATATGATTTACACCTCGTGTCGAGTATCATTTTACTCAACCTTATCATTTGCACCTCAAGTTGGGCCTCGTTAGAATCAACCATATCATTTGCGCCTCAGGGCAGGCCTCGTTTGACTCAACCTTATCATTTGCGCCTCGAGTCGAGCCTCGTTTGACTCAACCATATCATTTGTGCCTCGAGTCGGGCCTTGTTTCACTCAACCTTATCACTTGTTCCTCGAGTCAAGCCTCATTCGATTCAACCTTATCATTTGTGCCTCGAGTCGGGCCTCGTTTAACTCACTCATATTATTTACGCCTCGAGTGGGGCATCATTTGACTCACCCATATCATTTGTACCTGCACTCAGGCCTCGTTTGACTCAACCATATCATTTGCGCCTTGAGTCGAGCCTCGTTTGACTCTCCCATATCATTTGTGTCTCAACTCGGGCCTCGTTTGACTCAACCATATCATTTACGCCTCTAGTTGGGGCTCGTTTGACTCAACATTATCATTTGTGCCTCGAGTCGGGCCTCGTTCGATTCAACTTTATATTTGCGCCTTGAGTCCTGCCTCATTTAACTCAACCATATCATTTACGCCTCAAGTCGGGCCTTGTTTGACTCAACCTTATCATTTGGGCCTCGATTAGTGCCTCATTCGACTAAACCTTATCATTTACGCCTCGTGTCGGGCCTCGTTTGACTCAACCTTGCCATTAGTGCCTTGTGTTGGGCCTCGTTCAACTCACACTTACCATTTGCGCCTCGAGTCAGGTCTCGTTTGACTCACCCCTATCATTTGGGTCTCGAGGCCGGCCTCGTTCGATGCAACCATATCATTTGTGCATCAAGTCAGGCCTCGTTTGACTCACCCATATCATTTATGCCTCATGTCGAACATCGTTTTACTTAACCTTATCATTTTTGCCTAGAGTCGAGGCCTCGTTTGAATCAACCATATCATTGACGCCTCAAGGTAGGCCTCGTTTGACTCAACCTTATCATTTGCACCTCGAGTCGGGCCTCGTTTGATTCAACCTTTTCAATTGCGCCTTGAGTCGTGCCTCGTTTGACTCAACCATATCATTTGTGCCTCGAGTTGGGCTTTGTTTGACTTAACTTTATCATTTACGGCTCCAGTCAGACCTCGTTTGACTCAACCTTATCATTTGCATCTAGAGGCGGGCCCCATTTGACTCAACCTTATCATTTGAACCACGAGTCAGGCCTCGTTTGACTCAACCTTGTCATTTGCGCCTCGTGTTGGGCCTCGTTCAACTCACGCTTACCATTTGCTCCTCGAGTCGGGCCTCGTTTGACTCACCCTGACCTTTTCTGCCTCGAGTCGGGCCTCATTTGACTCACCCATATCATTTACGCCTCGTGACAAGCATCGTTTGACTTAACCTTATCATTTGCGCCACAAGTCGAGCCTCGTTTGAATTAACCATATCATTTACGCCTTGAGGCAAGCCTTGTTTGACTCAACCTTATCATTTGCGCCTCAAAGCGGGCCTCGTTTGACTCAACCATATCATTTGCACCTCGAGTCAGGCCTCGTTTGACTTAACCTTATCATTTGCGGCTCCAGTTGGGCCTCATTTGACTCAACCTTATCATTTGAACCTCGAGTCGGGCCTTGTTCGGCTCAACCTTGTCATTTGTGCCTCGAGTCAGGCCTCGTTTGACTTAACCTTGTCATTTGTGCCTCGTGTTGGGCCTCGTTCAACTCATGCTGATCATTTGTGCCCCGAGTCGGGCCTCGTTTGACTCACCCACATCATTTGCGCCTAGAGTCGGGCCTCGTTTGACTCAACCATATCATTTGTGCCTGAAGTCGGGCCTCGTTTGACTCCACTTGACCTTTTCCATCTTGAGTCGAGCGTCATTTAACTCACTCATATCATTTACGCCCCATTTCAAGCATTGTTTGACTCAACCTTATTATTTATGCCTCAAGTCGGGCCTCGTTTGAATCAGCCATATCATTTGCGCTTAATGGCGGGCCTCGTTTGACTTAACCTTATCATTTATGCCTCGAGTCGGGCCTCATTCGATTCAACCTTATATTTGCACCTCGAGTTGGGCCTCATTTAACTCAACCATATCATTTGCGCGTCGACTCGGGCATCGTTTGACTCAATCTTATCATTTGCGCCTCGAGTCGGGCCTTGTTCGATTCAACCTTATAATTTGCTCCTCAAGTTGGGCCTCATTTGAATCGTCCATATCTTTTGTGTCTCGAGTTGGGCCTTGTTTGACTCGCCCATATCATTCGTGCCCTAACTCAGGCCTTGTTTGACTCGACCATATCATTTATGCCTCGAATCGGGCCTCGTTTGACTCAACGATGTCATCTGTACCTCGAGTCGGGCCTCATTTTACTCACCCATATCATGAGCGTCTTGAGTTGGGCCTCATTTGACACACCCATATCATTTGCACCTCGAGTTAGGCCTCGTTTGACTCAACCATATCATCGGCGCCAAGACTCGGGCCTTGTTTGACTCATCCATATCATCGGCGCCAAGACTCGGGCCTCGTTTGACTCATCCATATGATTTGTGCCTCAACTCGGGCTTGTTTGACTCAGTCATAGCATTTGTGCCTCGACTCAAGTCTCGTTTGACTCACCCTTACCATTTGCGCCTCGAGTCGGGCCTCGTTTGACTCAACCCTATCATGAGTGCCTTGAGTTGGGACTCATTTGACTCTCGCATATCGTTTGCACCTCAAGTAGGGCCTCATTCGACTCAACCATATCATTTGCGCCTTGAGTTGGGCCTTGTTTGACTCTCCCATATCATTTGTGCCTTAACTCAGGCCTCGTTTGAGTCAACCATATCATTTATGCCTCGAGTCGTGCCTCGTTTGACTTAACGTTATCATTTGTGCCTTGAGCCTGGCCTCATTTCATTCAACCATATATTTCTGCCTGGAGTTGAGCCTCGTTTAACTCAACCATATCATTTGTGCCTTGAGTCGGTCCTCGTTTGACTCAACCTTATCATTTGTGCCTCGACTCGGGCCTCGTTCGACTCAACCTGGTCAATTGCGCCTCGTGTTGGGCCTCGTTCAACCCACGCTTACCATGTGCGCCTTGAGTCGGGTCTCATTTGACTTACCCATATCATTTGCGCCCCGAGGCTGGCCTCGTTCGACTCAACCATATTGGTTGTGCATCGAGTCGGGCCTCGTTTGACTCACCCTTACCTTTTATGCCTCGAGTTGGGCCTCATTTGACTCACCAATATCATTTATGCCTGGTGCTGAGCATCGTTTGGCTCAACCTTATCATTTATGACTCAAGTCAGGCCTCGTTTGAATCAACCATATCATTGACGCCTCGAGGCGGGCCTCGTTTTACTCAACCTTATCATTTGTGCCTCGAGTTGGGCCTCATTTGACTCAACCTTATCATTCGCACCTTGATTTGGGCCTCATTCGATTCAACCTTATCATTTGCACCTCGAGTCGGGCCTCGTTTGACTCAACCATATCATTTGCGCCTCAAGTCGGGCCTCGTTTGACTCAACCATATCATTTGTGCCTCAAGTCGGGCCTCGTTTGACTGAACCTTTTCATTTGCGCCTCGAGTTAGGCCTCATTTGACTTAACCTTATCAATTGCACCTCGAGGCAGGCCTCGTTCGACTCAACCTTATCATTTACGCCTCGAGTCAGGCCTCGTTTGACTTAACCTTGTCATTTGTACCTCGTGTTGGGTCTTATTCAACTCACGCTTACCATTTGCGCCTCGAGTAGGGCCTCATTTGACTCACCCATATCATTTGCGCCTCAAGTCGGGCTTCGTTCGACTCAACCCTATCATTTGTTCCTTGAGTCGGGCCTCGTGTGACTCACCCATATCATTTACGCCTCGTGTCAAGCATTGTTTGACTCAACCTTATCATTTGTGCCTCGAGTCAGGCCTCGTTAGATTTAACCTTATCATTTGCGCCTCGAGTCAGGCCTTGTTTGACTCAATCTTATCATTTGCACCTCGAGTCGGGCCTCGTTCGATTCAATCTTATCATTTGCGCCTCGAGTCGGGCCTCGTTTGACTCTCCCATATCATTTGCGCCTCGAGTCGAACCTCGTTGGACTCGCCCATATCATTTGTGCCTCAACTCAGGCTTTGTTTGACTCAGCCATATCATTGACGCCTCGAGTCGGGCCTCGTTTGACTCAACCTTATCATTTGTGCCTCAAGTCAGGCCTCATTTGACTCCACCATACCATTTGCTCCTCGAGTCAGGCCTCGTTTGACTTAACCATATCATGAGTGCCTTGAGTTGGGACTCATTTGACTCACCCATATAATTTGTGCCCCAAGTTGGGCCTCATTTGACTCACCCATATCATTTGTGCCTCAACTCAGGCCTCGTTTGACTTAACCTTATCATTTGCGCCTCGAGGCGGGCCTCATTCGATTCAACCTTATATTTGCGCATCGGGTCGGGCCTTGTTTAACTCAACCATATCATTTGCGCCTTGAGTCGGGCCTCGTTTGACTCAATCTTAATATTTGTGCCTCTAGTCGAGCCTCATTTGACTCAACCATATCAATTGCGCCTCGAGTTGGGCCTCATTTGACTCAACCTTGTCATTTGCACCTCGTGTTGGGCCTCGTTGAACTCATGCTTACCATTTGCGCCTCGAGCTGGGCCTCATTTGACTTACCCATACTATTTACGCCTCGAGTCAGGCCTCGTTCGACTTAACCATATGATTTGTGCCTTGAGTTGGGCCTCATTTGACTCACCCAGATCATTTACGCCTCGTGTCGAGCATCGTTTAAGTCAACCTTATCATTTGCGCCTCAAGTCGGGCCTTGTTTAAATCAACCATATCATTTAAGCATTGACGCGGGCCACATTTGACTCAAGCTTATCAGTTGCGCCTTGAGTTGGGCCTCATTTGACTCAACCATATCATTTGTGCCACGAGTCGGGCTTGCTTTGACTCAACCTTTTCGTTTGCGCCTCAAGTCAAGCCTCGTTCGATTCAACCTTATCATTTGCGCCTCGAGTCGGTCCTCATTTGACTCACCCATATCATTTGCGGCTCGAGTCGGGCCTCGTTTGACTCACCAATATCATTTGTGCCTTAACTCGGGCCTCGTTTGTCCCAACCATATCATTTACGCATCGAGTCTGGCCTCATTTGACTCAACCTTATCATTTGCGTCTCTAGTCGGGCCTCGTTTGACTCAACCATATCATTTGCGCCTCGAATCGGGCCTCATTTGACATAACCATATCATTTGCTCCTCGAGTCAGGCCTGGTTTGACTCAACCTTATCATTTGCGCCTCGAGTCAGGCCTTGTTTGTCTAACCCATATCATTTGTGCCTCAACTTGGGCCTCATTTGTCTGAATCATATAATTTATGCCTCGAGTCGGGCCTCGTTTGACTTAACTTTATCATTTATTCCTCGAGTAACTCAACCATATCATTTATGCCTCGAGTCAGGCCTCGCTTGACTCACCCTTACCATTTGTGCCTCGAGTCGGGCCTTGTTTGACTCAACCATATCATTTGGGGCTCAAGTCGGGCCTTGTTTGACTCAACCATATCATTTATGCCTCGAGTCAGGCCATGTTTGACTCAACATTATCATCTGCGCCTCGAGTCGGGCCTCATTCCACTCAACCTTATCATTTGCGCCTCGAGTCAGGCCTCATTGGACACACCTACATAATTTGTGCATCAACTCGGACCTCATATGACTCAACCATATCACTTGCACCTCGAGTCGAGCCTCGTTTGACTCAACCTTATCATTTGCACCTCAACTCGAGCCTCGTTTGACTTAACCTTATTATTTATGCCTCGAGTCAGGCCTCGTTTGGGTCAACCTTATCATTTGCGCCTCGAGTCGGGCCTCATTTGACTCACCCATATCATTTGTGACTTGAGTCAGGCCTCGTTTGACTCAACAATACCATTTGCACCTCGAGTCGGGCCTCGTTTAACTCATCCTTACCATTTACGCCTTGACTCGTTCCTCGTGTGACTTATCCATGTCATTTGTGCCTCAAGTCGAGCCTCGTTTGACTCAACCATAGCATTTATGCCTCGAGTTGGGTCTTGTTTAATTTAACCTTATCATTTGCGCCTTGAGTTAGGCCTCATTCAACTCAACCTTACCATTTGCGCCTCAAGTCAGTCCTCGTTTGATTCACTCATGTCATTTATGCCTCGAGTCGGGCCTCGTTTCACTCAACCATATCATTTGTGCTTGAAGTTGGGCCTCGTTTGTCACAGCCATATCATTTATGCCTCACTTGTTTGACTCGTCCTTATCATTTGTGCCTCGAGTTGATCCTCGTTCGACTCAACCTTATCATTTGCACCTCGAGTAGGGCCTCGTTTGACTCACCCATATCATTTGTGCCTCGAGTCGGGCCTCGTTTGACTCAACCATATCATTTGCACCTCGAGTCGGGCCTTATTTGACTTAACCTTATCATTTGCGCCTCGAGTCGGGCCTCGTTTGACTCACCCATATTATTTGTGCCTTGAGTTGGCCTCGTTTGACTCAACAATACCATTTCGCCTCAAGTCGGGCTTCGTTCGACTCAACCATATCATTTGTTCCTTGAGTCGAGCCTCATGTGACTCACCCATATCATTTACGCCTCGTGTCAAGGATCGTTTGACTCAACCTTATCATTTGTGCCTCGAGTCAGGCCTTGTTCGATTTAACCTTATCATTTGCACCTCGAGTCAGGCCTCGTTTGACTCAACCTTATCATTTGCACCTCGAGTCGGGCCTCATTCGATTCAATCTTATCATTTGCGCCTTGAGTCGAGCCTCGTTTGACTCTTCCATATTATTTGCGCCTCGAGTCAAACCTCGTTAGACTCGCCCATATCATTTGTGCCTTAACTTGGGCTTTGTTTGACTCAGCCATATCATTTACGCCTCGAGTTGGGCCTCATTTGACTCCACCATACCATTTGCTCCTCGAGTCAGGCATCGTTTGACTCAACCATATCATGAGTGCCTTGAGTTGGGACTCATTTGACTCACCCATATCATTTGTGCCCCAAGTTGGGCCTCATTTGACTCACCCATATCATTTGTGCCTCAACTCAGGCCTCCTTTGACTCAACCTTATCATTTGTGCCTCGAGGTTGGCCTCATTCGATTCAACCATATATTTGTGCATCGGGTCGGGTCTTGTTTAACTCAACCATATCATTTGCGCCTTGAGTCGGGCCTCGTTTGACTCAATCTTAACATTTGTGCCTCTAGTCGAGCCTCGTTTGACTCAACCATATCAATTGCACCTCAAGTTGGGCCTCATTTGACTCAACTTTGTCATTTGCACCTCGTGTTGGGCCTCGTTGAACTTATGCTTACCATTTGCGCCTCGAGCCGGGCCTCATTTGACTCACCCATACTATTTATGCCCCGAGTCAGGCCTCGTTCGACTTAACCATATGATTTGTGCCTTGAGTTAGGCCTCATTTGACTCACCTAGATCATTTACGCCTCGTGTCGAGCATCGTTTGAGTCAACCTTATCATTTGCGCCTCAAGTCGGGCCTTATTTAAATCAACCATATCATTTAAGCATTGACGCGGGCCTCGTTTGACTCAAGCTTATCAGTTGCACCTTGAGTCGGGCCTCGTTTGACTCACCCATATCATTTACGCCACGAGTCGGGCTAGCTTTGGCTCAACCTTTTCGTTTGTGCCTCGAGTCAGGCCTCGTTCGATTCAACCTTATCATTTGCGCCTCGAGTCGGTCCTCATTTGACTCACCCATATCATTTGCGGCTCGAGTCAGGCCTTGTTTGACTCACCAATATCATTTGTGCCTTAACTCAGGCCTCGTTTGACCCAACCATATCATTTATGCCTCGAGTCTGGCCTCGTTGGACTCAACCTTATCATTTGCGCCTCTAGTCGGGCCTCGTTTGACTCAACCATATCATTTGCGCCTCGAATCGGGCCTCATTTGACATAACCATATCATTTGCTCCTCGAGTCGGGCCTGGTTTGACTCAACCTTATTATTTGCGCCTCGAGTCAGGCCTCGTTTGACTAACCCATATCATTTGTGCCTCAACTCGGGCCTCATTTGTCTGAATCATATAATTTATGCCTTGAGTCGGGCCTCGTTTGACTCAACCTTATCATTTACTCCTCGAGTAACTCAACCATATCATTTATGCCTCGAGTCAGGCCTCGCTTGACTCACCCTTGCCATTTGTGCCTCGAGTCAGGCCTTGTTTGACTCAACCATATCATTTGGGGCTCAAGTCGGGCCTTGTTTGACTCAACCATATCATTTATGCCTCGAGTCAGGCCATGTTTGACTCAATGTTATCATTTGTGCCTCGAGTTGGGCCTCGTTCCACTCAGCCTTATTATTTGCTCCTCGAGTCAGGCCTCATTGGACACACCTACATAATTTGTGCATCAACTCGGACCTCATATGACTCAACCATATCACTTGCTCCTCGAGTCGAGCCTCGTTTGACTTAACCTTATCATTTGCACCTCGACTCAGGCCTCGTTTGACTTAACCTTATCATTTATGCCTCGAGTCAGGCCTCGTTTGGCTCAACCTTATCATTTGCGCCACGAGTCGAGCCTCATTTGACTCACCCATATCATTTGTGACTTGAGTCAGGCCTCGTTTGACTCAACAATACCATTTGCGCCTCGAGTCGGGCCTCGTTTAACTCACCCTTACCATTTGCGCCTCGACTCATTCCTCGTGTGACTTATCCATGTCATTTGTGCCTCAAGTCGGGCCTCGTTTGACTCAACCATATCATTTATGCCTCGAGTCGGGTCTTGTTTGACTCAACCTTATATTTGCGCCTCGAGTTGGGCCTCGTTCAACTCAACCTTACCATTTGCGCCTTAAGTCAGTCCTCGTTTGATTCACTCATATCATTTGTGCCTTGAGTCGGGCCTCGTTTCACTCAACCATATCATTTGTGCCTGAAGTTGGGCCTCGTTTGTCACAGCCATAACATTTATGCCTCGAGTCAGGACTTGTTTGACTCGTCCTTATCATTTGTGCCTCGAGTTGATCCTCGTTCAACTCAACCTTATCATTTGCGCCTCGAGTCGGGCCTTGTTTGACTCACCCATATCATGTGTGCCTTGAGTCGGGCCTCGTTTAACTCAACCTTATCATTTGCACCTCGAGTCGGGCCTTGTTTGACTTAACCTTATCATTTGTGCCTTGAGTCAGGCGTCATTTGACTCACCCATATTATTTGTGCCTTGAGTTGGCCTCGTTTGACTCAACAATACCATTTCACCTCAAGTCGGGTCTCGTTTGACTCAAACCTTATCATTTGCGCCTCGTGTTGGGCCTTGTTCCACTCACCCTTATCATTTGCACCTAGAGTCAGGGCTTGTTTGATTCACTCATGTCATTTGTGCCTCTAGTCGGGCCTTGTTTTACTCAACCTTATCATTTGTGCCTTGTGTTGGGCCTCGTTCTGCTCACCGTTACCATTTGCATCTCGAGTCGGGCCTCGTTTGACTTAACCATATCATGGGCACCTTGAGTTGGGCCTCATTTGACTCACCCATATCGTTTGCGCCTCGACTCATGCCTCGTTTGACTTAACCTTATCATTTATGCCTCGAGTTGGGCCTCGTTTGGCTCAACCTTATCATTTGCACCTCGAGTTGGGCCTCGTTTGACTCACCCAAATCATTTTTGACTTGAGTCGTGCCTCATTTCACTCAACAATACCATTTGTGCCTCGACTTGGGACTCGTTTAACTTGCCCTCACCATTTGCGCCTCGACTCGGTCCTCGTGTGACCTATCCATGTCATTTGTGCCTTAAGTCGGGCCTTGTTTGATTCAACCATATCATTTATGCCTCAAGTCGTGTCTTGTTTGACTCAAGTTTATCATTTGCTCCTCGAGTCAGGCCTCGTTTCACTCAACCTTATCATTTGTGCCTCGAGTTGGGCCTCGTTCAACTCAACCTTACCATTTGCGCCTCGAGTCAAGCCTCATTTGATTCACTCATATCATTTGTGCCTCAAGTCGGGCCTCGTTTGACTCAACCATATCATTTGTGCCTCAAGTCGGGCCTCGTTTGACTTAGCCATATCTTTTATTCCTCGAGTCAGGCCTTATTTGACTCGACCTTATCATTTGTGCCTCAAGTTGGGCCTCGTTCGACTCAACCTTATCATTTGCGCCTCGAGTCAGGTCTCATTTGACTCACCCATATCACTTGTGCCTCGAGTCGGGCCTCATTTGACTCAACCTTATCATTTGCTCCTCGAGTCGGGCCTCCTTTGACCTAACCTTATCATTTGCACCTCGAGTTGGGCCTCATTTGACTCACCCATATTATTTGTGCCTTGAGTCGGGCCTCGTTTGACTCAACAATACCATTTGCGCCTCAAGTCGGGTCTTGTTTGACTCAAACTTTATCATTTGCGCCTCGTGTTGGGACTCGTTCCACTCACCCTTATAATTTGTGCCTCGAGTCAGGCCTTGTTTGATTCACTAATGTCATTTGTCCCTCAAGTCAGTCCTCTTTTGACTCAACCTTATCATTTGTGCCTCGAGTCAGGCCTCGTTTCACTCAACCTTATCATTTGCGCCATGAGTCGGGCCTCGTTCCACTCAACCTTACCATTTGCGCCTCGAGTCGGGCCTCGTTTGACTGAGCCTTATCATTTGCGCCTCGAGTCGGGCCTCGTTCCACTCCCCCTTACCATTTGCGCCTTGAGTCAGGCCTCGTTTGACTCATCCATATCATTTGTGCCTCGACTCGGGCCTCATTTGACTCAACCTTATCATTTGTACCTTGAATCGGGCCTCGTTTGACTCACCCATATCATTTGTGCCTTGAATCGGGCCTCGTTTGACTCACCCATATCATTTGTGCCTTGAGTCGAGCCTCGTTTGACTCAAACCTTATCATTTGTGCCTCGTGTTGGGCCTCGTTCTACTCACCCTTATCATTTGCGCCTCAAGTCGGGCCTCGTTTGAGTCACTCATATCATTTGTGCCTCAAGTCAGGCCTCGTTCGACTCAACCTTATCATTTGTGCCTCAAGTCAGGCCTTGTTTGACTCAACCTTGTCATTTGCGCCTCGTGTTAGGCCTCATTCAACTCACGCTTATCATTTGCGCCTTGAGTCGGGCCTCATTTGACTCACCGATATCATTTGTGCCTCAAGTCGGGTTTCGTTCAACTCAACCATATCATTTGTGCCTCGAGTTGGGCCTCGTTTGACTCACCCATATCATTTACGCCTCGTGTCAAGCATCGTTTGACTCAACCTAATCATTTGTGCCACGAGTCGGGCCTCGTTCGATTCAACCTTATCATTTGCGCCTCGAGTCGGGCCTCGTTTGACTCAACCATATCATTTGCACCTCGAGTTGGCCTCGTTTGACTCAACCTTATCATTTGCGGCTCCAGTCGGGCCTCGTTTGACTCAACCTTATCATTTGTGCCACGAGTTGGGCCACGTTCAACTCAACCTTGTCATTTGCGCTTTGTGTTGGGCCTCATTCAACTCAAGCTTACCATTTGCACCTTGAGTTGGGCCTCATTTGACTCACCCGTATCATTTGCACCTCGAGTCAGGCCTCGTTCATCTCAATCATATCATTTGTACCTGAAGTTGGGCCTCGTTTGACTCACCCTAACCTTTTCTGCCTTGACTCGGGCCTCATTTGACTCACCCATATCATTTGTGCCGCGACTCAAGAATAGTGTGACTCAACCTTATCATTTGCGCCTTAAGGCGGGCCTCGTTTGAATCAACCATATCATTTACGCCTCAAGGCAGGCCTCGTTGGACTCAACCTTATCATTTGCGCCTCGAGTCGGGTCTCATTTGACTCAACCATATCTTTTGTGCCTCGAGTCAGGCCTTGTTTGACTCAACCTTTTCATTTGCACCTCGAGTCAGGCCTCGTTCAATTCAACCTTATCATTTGTGCCTCGAGTTGGGGCTCGTTTAACTCACCCGTATCATTTACGCCTCGAGTGGGGCCTCATTTGACTCACCCATATCATTTGTGCCTCCACTTGGGCCTCGTTTCACTCAACCATATCATTTACGCCTCGAATCGGGCCTCGTTTGAATCAATCTTATCATTTGTCCCTCAAGTCGGGCCTCATTTGACTCAACCATATCATTTGTGCCTTGAATCGGGCCTCATTGAACTCATCCTTACCATTTGTGCCTCGAGTCGGGCCTCATTTGACTCAACCATATCATGAGCGCTTTGAGTTGGGCCTTATTTGACTCACCCATATCGTTTGCGTCTCGAGTTGGGCCTCGTTTGACTCAACCATATCATTTGCGCCTCGAGTCGGGCCTCATTTGACTCACCCATATCATTTGTGCCTCAACTCGGGCCTTGTTTGACTTAACCATATGATTTATGCCTCAAGACGGGCCTCGTTCAATTCAACCTTATCATTTTCGCCTCAAGTCGGGCCTTGGTTGACTCACCCATATCATTTGTGCCTCGAGTCAGGCTCATTTGACTCACCCATATCATTTGTGCCTCAACTCTGGCCTCATTTGAATCAACCTTATGATTTGTGCCCCAAGTTAGGCCTCGTTTGACTCAAATTGTACCTCAAGTCGGGCCTTGTTTGACTCAACCTTACCATTTGCGCCTCGAGTCGGGCCTTGTTTGACTTAACCATATCATGAGCGCCTTGAGTTAGGTCTCATTTGACTCACCCATATCGTTTGTGCATCGAGTCAGGCCTCGTTTGACTCAACCATATCTTTTGCGCCTCGAGTCGGGCCTCATTTGACTCACCCATATCATTTGTGCATCAACTCGGGCCTCGTTGGATTCAACCATATCATTTACGCCTCGAGTCGGGCCTCGTTCGACTCAACCTTGGGCCTCGTTCGACTCAATCTTATCATTTGTGCCTCGAGTCAAGCCCCGTTCGATTCAACCTTATCATTGGCGACTCGAGTCAGGCCTCGTTTGACTCAACCATATCAATTGCGCCTCGAGTCAGGCCTCGTTCAACTCATGCTTATCATTGGCGCCTCGAGTCGGGTCTCATTTGACTCACCCATATCATTTGCGCCTCTAGTCGGACCTTGTTCGACTCAACCATCTCATTTATGCCTCGAGTCGGGCCTCCTTTGACTCACCCTTACCTTTTGTGCCTCGAGTCGGGCCTCGTTTGACTCACCCAAATCACTTACGCCTCGTGTCGAGCATCGTTTGACTTATCCTTATCATTTGCGCCTTAAGTCAGGCCTCGTTTGAATCAACCATATCATTTACGCCTCAAGGTGGGCCTCATTTGACTCAACCTTATCATTTGTGCCTCGAGTCGGGCCTCGTTCGACTCAACCTTATCATTTGTGCCTCGAGTCAGGCCTTATTTGACTCAACCTTATCATTTGCATCTCAAGTCGGTGCCTCGTTTGACTTAACCTTATCATTTGCACCTCGAGTCGGGCCTCGTTTGACTCACCCATATTATTTATGCCTTGAGTCAGGCCTCGTTTGACTCAACAATACCATTTGCGCCTCAAGTCGGGTCTCGTTTGACTCAAACCTTATCATTTGTGCCTCGTGTTGGGACTCGTTCCACTCACCCTTATCATTTGCGCCTCGAGTCGAGCCTCGTTTGATTCACTCATGTCATTTGTGCCTCAAGTTGGGCTTCGTTTGACTCAACCTTATCATTTTTGTCTCAAGTCGAGCCTCGTTTGACTCTACCTTATCATTTGTGCCATGACTCAGGCCTCATTTGACTCAACCTTATCAGTTGTGCCTTGAGTCGGGCCACGGTCCACTCACCCTTACCATTTGCGCCTTGAGTCGGGCCTCGTTCCACTCACCCTTACCATAGTCAGGGCTCGTTTGAATGAGCCTAATCATTTGTGCCTCGAGTCAGGCCTTGTTTGATTGAACCTTATCATTTGCGCCTCGAGTCGGGCTTCATTTGACTCACCCATATCATTTGTGCCTCGAGTTGGGCCTCGTTTAACTCAACCTTTTCATTTGCACCTTGAGTCGGGCCTCGTTTGATTCACCCATATCTTTTGTGCCTTGAGTCGGGCCTCGTTTGACTCAACAATACCATTTGCGCCTCAAGTCGGGTCTCGTTTAACTCAAACCTTATCATTTGCACCTTGCGTTGGGCCTCGTTCTGGTCACCCTTATCATTTACGCCTCGAGTCGGGCCTCGTTTGAGTCACTCATATTATTTGTGCCTCAAGTCAGGCCTCGTTCGACTTAACCTTATCATTTGTGCCTCGAGTCGGGCCTCGTTTGACTCACCCATATAATTTGCGCCTTAAGTCAGGTTTCGTTCGACTCAACCATATCATTTGTGCCTTGAGTCGGGTCTCGTTTGACTCACCCTGACCTTTTCTGCCTCGAGGCAGGCCTTGTTCGATTCAACCTTATATTTGTGCCTCAAGTTGGGCCTCGTTTAACTCAACCATATCATTTGCACCTTGAGTCGGGCATCGTTTGACCCAATCTTATCATTTCTGCCTCGAGTCGGGCCTCGTTCGATTTAACCTTATCATTTGTGCCTCAAGTTGGGCCTCGTTTGAATTGACCATATCTTTTGTGCCTCGAGTTGGGCCTTGTTTGATTCACCCATATCATTCGTGCCTCAACTCGGGCCTCGTTTAACTCAACCATATCATTCACACCTTGAGTTGGGCCTCGTTTGACTCAACCATGTCATCTGTGCGTCGAGTCGGGCCTTGTTTGACTCAGCCTTACCATTTGCGCCTCTAGTCGGGCCTCATTTGACTTACCCATATCATGAGCGCCTTGAGTTAGGCCTCATTTGACTCACCCATATCGTTTGCACCTCGACTTGGGCCTCGTTCGACTTAACCATATCATCTGCGCCAAGACTCGGGCCTCGTTTGACTCACCCATATCATTTGTGCCTCAACTCGGGCATTGTTTGACTCAGCCATAGCATTTGTGCCACGACTCGAGCCTTGCTTGACTCACCCTTACCATTTGCGCCTCGAGTTGGGCCTTATTTGAGTCAACCATATCATGAGCGCCTTGAGTTGGGCCTCATTTGACTCTCGTATAATGTTTGCACCTTAAGTCGGGCCTCGCTCGACTCAACCATATGATTTGCGCATTGAGTCGGGCATCGTTTCACTCTCCCATATCTTTTGTGCCTCAACTCGGGACTCGTTTGACTGAACCTTATCATTTATGCCTCGAGTCATCCCTTCTTTGACTTAACGTTATCATTTGTGCCTTGAGTCAAGCCTCGTTCGATTCAACCATATATTTGCGCCTTGAGTCAGGCCTCGTTTAACTCAACCATATCATTTGCGCCTCGAGTCGGGCCTCGTTTGACTCAACCTTATCATTTGCACCTCGAGTCGGCCTCGTTCGACTAAACCGTATCATTTGCGCCTCGAGTGTGCCTCGTTTGACTCAACCTTGTCAATTGCACCTCGTGTTGGGCCTCGTTCAACCCACGCTTACCATTTGTGCCTTGAGTCAGGTATTGTTTGACTCACCCATATCATTTGTGCCTCGAGCAGGCCACGTTCGACTCAACCATGTCAGTTGTGCATCAAGTCGGGCCTCGTTTGACTCACCCTTACCTTTTGTGCCTCGAGTCAGGCCTCATTTGACACACCCATATCATTT
Source organism: Dicorynia guianensis (assembly GCA_037013595.1). NCBI lineage: Eukaryota > Viridiplantae > Streptophyta > Magnoliopsida > Fabales > Fabaceae > Dicorynia > Dicorynia guianensis. The sequence continues at coordinate 19,209,679 of JASUAB010000010.1, read as the reverse complement.
ATGCCTCGTGCTGAGCATCGTTTGACTCAACCTTATCATTTTTTCCTCAAGTCGGGCCTCGTTTGAATCAACCATATCATTGACGCCTCGAGGCGGGCCTCATTTGACTCAACCTTATCATTTGTGCCTTGAGTTAGGCCTCGTTTGACTCAACCTTATCATTTGCGCCTTGAGTTGGGCCTCGTTCAATTCAACCTTATCATTTGCACCTCAAATCAGTCCTCATTTGACTCAACCATATCATTTGTGCCGCGAGTCGAGCCTCGTTTGACTCAACCTTATCAATTGTGCCTTGAGTCGGGCCTCGTTTGACTCAACCTTATCATTTGCGCCTCGAGTTGGGCCTCGTTCGATTCAACCTTATCATTTGCACCTCAAGTCAGGCCTCGTTTGACTCAACCGTATCATTTGTGCCTCGAGTTAGGCCTCACTCGACTCAACCTTTTCATTTGCGCCTCGAGTCGGGCCTCGTTTGACTCAACCTTATCATTTGCGCCTCGAGTTGTGCCTCGTTCGACTCAACCTTATCATTTGCGCCTCGAGTCGGGCCTCGTTTTACTCAACCATATCATTTGCGCCTCAAGTCGGGCTTCGTTTGACTCAACCATATCATTTATGCCTCGAGTCGGGCCTCGTTTGACTCACCCATATTATTTCCGCCTCGTGTCAAGCATTGTTTGACTCAACCTTATCATTTGCGTCACGAGTTGGGCCTCGTTCGATTCAACCTTATCATTTGCGCCTCGAGTCGGGCCTTATTTGACTTAACCATATCATTTCCGCCTCGAGGCGGGCCTCGTTCGACTCAACCTTATCATTTATGCCTCGAGTCGAGCCTCATTCGACTCAACCTTGTCATTTGCGCCTCGTGTTGGGCCTTGTTCAACTCACGCTTACCGTTTGCGCCTCGAGTCAGGCCTCGTTTGACTCAACCACATCATTTGCGCCTCGAGTTGGGTCTCGTTCAACTCAACCATATCATTTGTGCTTAAAGTCGGGCCTCGTTTGACTCACCCTAACCTTTTTTACCTTGACTCGGGCATCGTTTGACACACCCATATCATTTACGCCTCTTCTCGAGCATCGTTTGACACACCCATATCATTTACGCCTCTTCTCGAGCATCATTTGACTCAACCTTATCAATTGTGTCTCAAGTTAGCCCTCGTTTGAATTAACCATATCATTTAGGCCTCAAGGCGGGCCTCGTTTGACTCAACCTTATCATTTGCGCCTCAAGTCAGGCCTCATTTGACTTAACCATATCATTTGTGCCTCGAGTCAGGCCTTGTTTGACTCAACCTTTTCATTTGCGCCTCGAGTCGGCCTCGTTCAATTCAACCTTATCATTTGTGCCTTGAGTCGGGCCTCGTTTAATGCACCCATATCATTTGTGCCTCGAGTGAGGCCTCATTTGACTCACCGATATCATTTGTGCCTCCACTCGGGCCTCGTTTGACTCAACCATATCATTTGCGCCTCGAATCGGGCCTCGTTTGAATCAACCTTATCATTTACGCCTCAAGTCGGGCCTCATTTGACTTAACCATATCATTTGTGCCTCGTGTTGGGCCTCATTTGACTCACCCATATTATTTGTGCCACAACTCGGGCCATGTTTGACTTAACCATATGATTTACGCCTCGAGATAGGCCTAATTAGATTCAAACTTATCATTTGTGCCTCGAGTCAAGCCTTGTTTGACTCACCCATATCATTTGTGCCTCGAGTCGGGCCTCATTTGACTCACTAATATCATTTGTGCCTAAACTCAGGCCACGTTTGACTCAACCATATCATTTGTGCCTCAACTTGGATCTCGTTTTACTCAACCTCATCATTTGCGCCTCGAGTCGGGCCTCGTTTGAGTCAACCATATCATGAGCGCCTTGAGTTGGGCCTCATTTGACTCACCCATATCGTTTGTGCCTTGAGTCGGGCCTCGTTCAACTCAACCATAACTTTTGCGCCTCGAGTCGGGCCTCGTTTGACTCACCTATATCATTTGTGCCTCAACTCGGGCCTCATTGGACTCAACCATATCATTTACGCCTAGAGTCAGGCCTCGTTTGACTCAACCTTATCATTTGTGCCTTGAGGTAGGCCTCGTTCAATTCAACCTTATCATTTGTACCTCAAGTTAGGCCTCGTTTGACTCAACCATATCAATTGCGCCTCGAGTCGGGCCTCATTTGACTCATGCTTACCATTTGCGCCACGAGTTGAGCCTCGTTTGACTCACCCATATCATTTACACCTCGAGTCGGGCCTTGTTCGACTTAACCATCTCATTTGTGCCTCGAGTCGAGCCTCGTTTGACTCACCTTTACCTTTTGTGCCTCGAGTCGAGCCTCGTTTGACTCACCTAGATCACTTATGCCTCGTGTCGAGCATTATTTGACTTAACCTTATCATTTGTGCCTCAAGTCGAGCCTTGTTTGAATCAACCATATCATTTACACCTCAAGGTGTGTCTCGTTTGACTCAATGTTATCATTTGTGCCTCGAGTCGGGCCTCATTTGACTCAACCATATCATTTATGCATCGAGTCGGGCCTTGTTTGACTCACCCTTACCATTTGTGCCTCAAGTCAGGCCTAGTTTCACTGAACCATATCATTTTCCCCTCGAGACAGGCCTCATTTAACTCAACCTTATCAGTTGTGCCTCAAGTCGGGGCTTGTTCGACTCAACCTTATCATTTGCGCCTCAAGCTGGGCCTCATTTGACTCACCCATATCATTTACGCCACGAGTCGGGCCTCGTTTGACTCAAACTTATCATTTGTGCCTCAAGCCGGGCCTCGTTTAACTCACTCTTACCATTTGTGCCTCTAGTCGGGCCTTATTTGACTCACCCATATCATTTGCACCTCGAGTTGGTCCTCGTTTTACTCACCCTTATCATTTACGCCTTGAGTCAGGCCTCGTTGGACTCAACCATATCATTTGCACCTCGAGTCAGGCCTTGTTTAACTAAACTGTATCATTTGCACCTCGAGTCAGGCCTCGTTTGACTCATCCTTATCATTTGTGCCACGAGTCGGGCCACGTTCGACTCACCCTTACCATTTGCGCCTTGAGTCGGACCTCGTTTGACACACCCATATCATTTGCGCCTTAAGTTGGGCCTCATTTGACTCAACCTTATGATTTACGCCTTGAGTCAAGCCTCATTCGACTCATCCATGTCATTTGTGCCTCGAGTCAAGCCTTGTTTGACTCAACCTTATCATTTGTGCCTCGAGTTAGGCCTCGTTTGACTCAATCTTATCATTTACGCCTCGAGTCGGGCTTCATTCAACTCACCCTTACTATTTGCGCCTTGAGTTGGGCCTCGTTTGACTTACCCATATCATTTGTGCCTCGAGTCAGCCATCGTTTGACTCAGCCATATCCTTTACGCCTCAAGTCAAGCCTCGTTCAACTCATCCATGTCATTTGTGCCTCTATTCAGGCCTCGTTTGACTCAACCTTATCATTTGTGCCTCTAGTCGGGCCTCGTTTAACTTAACCTTATCATATACCCCTCGGGTCAGGCCTGGTTCAACTCACCCTTACCATTTGCGCCTCGAGTCAGGCCTAGTTTGACTCACCCATATCATTTGTGCCTCGAGTCGGCCCTCGTTTGACTCACCCATATCCTTTACACCTCTAGTCAAGCCTCGTTTGACTCATCCATGTCATTTGTTCCTCGAGTTAGGCCTCGTTTGACTCAACCTTATCATTTGTGCCTTTAGTCGTGCCTCATTTGACTTAACCTTATCATATATGCCTCGAGTTGGGCCTCGTTCAACTCACCCTTACCATTTGTGCCTCGAGTCGAGCCTCGTTTGACTAAACCTTATCATTTGCACCTCGAGTCAGGCCACGTTCCACTGACCCTTACCATTTGCACCTCGAGTCGGGCCTCGTTTGACTCACCCATATTATTTATGCCTCGAATCATGCCTCGTTCGACTTAACCATATCATTTGTGCCTTTAGTCGAGCCTCATTTGACTCACCCAGATCATTTACGCCTCGTGTCGAGTATCGTTTGACTCAACCTTATCATTTGCACATCAAGTTAGGCCTTGTTTGAATTAACCATATCATTTATGCATCAAGGCGGGCCTCGTTTGACTTAACCTTATCATTTGTGGCTCGAGTCGGGCCTCGTTTGACTCAACCATATCATTTGTGCGTCGAGTCAGGCCTTATTTGACTCACCCTTACCATTTGCACCTCGAGTTAGTCCTAGTTTGACTCAACCATATCATTTGCGCCTCGAGTCGAGCCTCGTTTGTCTCAGCCTTATCATTTATGCCTCAAGTCAGGCCTCATTCCACTCCACCTCATCATTTGTGCCTCGATGCGGGCCTCGTTTGACTCACCCTTATCATTTGTGCCTCAAGGCGAGCCTCGTTTGACTCAACCTTGCCGTTTGCGCCTCGAGTTAAGCCTCATTTGACTCAACCTTATCATTTGCGCCTCGAGTTGGGCCTCACTTGATTTACCCTTACCTTTTAAGCCTCGTGTCGGACCTCATTTGACTCTCCCATATCATTTATGCTTCAAGTCAGGCCTCGTTTGAATCAACCTTTTCATTTGCACCTCAAGTCAGGCCTTGTTCGACTCAACCTTATCATTTGCATCTCGAGTCGGGTCTCGTTTGACTCAATCATATCATTTGTGCCTCGAGTTAGGCCTTGCTTGACTAAACCATATAATTTGTGCCTCGAGTCGAGCCTCGTTTGACTCAACCTTATCATTTATGTATTGAGTCGATACTCATTCGACTTAACCTTATCATTTGTGCCTCGAGTCAGGCCTCGTTTGACTCACCCATATCATTTGCGCCTCGAGTCGGTCCTCATTAGACTTAACCTTATCAATTGCACCTCGAAGTGGGCTTCATTCAACTCAACCTTATCATTTGCGCTTTGAGTTGGACCACGTTCGACTCAACCTTATTATTTGTGCCTTGAGTCGGTCCTCGTTCAACTCAACCTTATTATTTGTGCCTCGACTCAGGCCTCATTTGACTCACCCATATCATTTGTGCCTCGAGTCGTGCCTCGTTTGACTCAACCGTATCATTTGCGCCTCGAGTCAGGCCTTGTTCTACTCAACCGTATCATTTCTGCCTCAAGTCGGGCCTCGTTCAACTCACTCTTATCATTTGCGCCTCGAGTCAGGCCTCGTTCAACTCACCCTTACCATTTGCGTCTCTAGTCGGGCCTCGTTTGACTCAACCATATCCTCTACGCCTCAAGTTGGGCCTCGTTTGACTCAACCTTATCATTTGCGCCTCGAGTCAGGACTCGTTCCACTTACCCTTACAATATGCGCCCCGAGTCGGGCCTCGTTTGACTCAACCATATCATTTGCGCCTCGAGTCGGGCCTCGTTTGGCTTAACTTTATCATTTGTGGCTCGAACTGGGCATTTGTGACTCGCCCTTACCATTTTCGCCTCAAGTCAGGCCTTGTTTGACTCAACCATATCATTTGCGCCTCAAGTTAGGCCTCGTTCCACTCACCCTTATATTTATGCCTCGAGTTGGGCCTCGTTTGACAGAACCTCACCATTTTCGCCTTGAGTCAGGCTTGTTTGACTCAACCTTGTCATTTGTGCCTTGAGTCGGGCCTCGTTCAACTCAACCTTATCATTTGCGCCTCGAGTCGGGCCTCATTTGACTCAACCATATCATTTGTGCACCAAGTCGGGCCTCGTTTGACTCACCCTTACCATTTGCGCCTCAAGTCAGGCCTAGTTTGACTGCACCATATCATTTGCGCCTCGAGACAGGCCTCGTTTGACTCAACCTTATCAGTTGTGCCTCAAGTTGGGGCTCGTTCGACTCAACCTTATCATTTGTGCCTCGAGCTGGGCCTCATTTGACTCACCCACATCATTTACGCCACGAGTCGAGCCTCGTTCGACTCAAACTTATCATTTGTGCCTCGAGCCGGGCCTCGTTTAACTCACTCTTACCATTTGTGCCTCTAGTCGGCCTTATTTGACTTACCCATATCATTTGCACCTCGAGTCGGTCCTCGTTTGACTCACCCATATCATTTGCGCCTCGAGTCGGGCCTCGTTCCACTCACCTTTACAATTTGTGCCTCGACTCAGGCCTTGTTTGACTCAACCTTGTCATTTATGCCTCGAGTCGGGCCTCATTTGACTCAACCATATAATTTGTGCCTCAACTCAGGCCTTGTTTGACTCAACTATATCATTTTTGCCTTGAGTCGAGCCTCATTTGACTCATCGATATCATTTGCACCTCGAGTCGCGCAGCATTTGACTTAACCATATCATTTAAGCATCGAGTTGGGCCTCGTTCTACTCATCCATGTCATTTGTGCCTCGAGTCGAGCCTCGTTTGACTCTACCATATCATTTGTGCCTCGAGTCGGGCCTCGTTTGACTCAACCTTATCATTTGTGCCTCGAGTCAGGCCTCGAGTCAGGCCTCGTTCTACTCACGCTTACCATTTGCGCCTCGAGCAGGACTCGTTTGACTTATCCATGCTAGTTGTGCCTCGAGTTAGGCCTTGTTTGACTCAACTTTGTCATTTGTGCCTCGATCAGGCCTTGTTTGACTCAACCTTATCATTTATGCCTCGAGTCGGGCCTCGTTTGACTCAACCATATCATTTACGCCTCGAGTCGGGCCTCATTCAACTCACCGTTACCATTTGCACCTCGAGTCGGGCCTCGTTTGACTCACCCACATCATTTATGCCTCGAGTCGGGCCTCGTTGGACTTAACCATATCATTTGCGCCTCGAGTCAGGCCACATTCAACTGAACCTTATCATTTACACATCGATTTGAGCCTCGTTCGACTCAACCTCATCATTTACGCCTTGAGTTGGGCCTCGTTCAACTCATCGTTACCATTTGCACCTCGAGTCGGGCCTCGTTTGACTTACCCACATCATTTACGCCTCGAGTCGGGCCTCGTTGGACTCAACCTTATCATTTGCGCTACAAGTCGGGCCTCGTTCGACTCACACTTATCATTTGCGCCTCAAGACGGGCCTCGTTTAAGTCACTCTTACCATTTGTGCCTCAAGTTGGGCCTCATTTGACTCACCCATATCATTTATGCCTCGATTCGTTCCTCATTTGACTCACCCTTATCATTTGATCCTCGAGTTAGGCCTCGTTTGACTCAACCATATCATTTGCACCTCGAGTCAGGCCTTGTTTGATTCAACCATATCATTTACGCCTTAAGTTGGGCCTCGTTTGACTCAACCTGATCAATTGTGCTCGAGTCGTGCATCGTTTGACTCAACCTTATCATTTGCTCCTCGAGTCGGGCCTCATTTCGCTCAACCTTATCAGTTACACCTCAAGTCAGGCCTAGTTTGACTCACCCTTACCATTTGCGCCTCGAGTCGGGCCTCGTTTGACTCACCTTTATAATTTTTGCCTTAATACGCGCCTCGTTTGACTCACCCTTATCATGTGCGCCTCGAGTCAGGACTCGTTTGACTCAACCATATCATTTGTGCCTTGAGTCAGACCTCGTTTGACTCAACCTTATCATTTTTGCCTCGAGGTAGCCCTCATTTGACTCACCCATATCATTTGTGCCTCGAGCCAGGCCTCGTTTGACTCAACCACATCATTTGCGCCTTGAGTCCAGCCTCGTTTGACTCAACCTTATCATTTACACCTCAAGTCGGGCCTCGTACAATTCACCCTTACCATTTGCCCCTCAAGTCGGGCCTCGTTTGACTCAACCTTATCATTTACGCCTCAAGTTAGACCTAGTTTGACTAAACCATATCCTTTACAGCTCTAGTCGGGCCTCATTTGACTGAACCTTATCATTTGTGCCTCGAGTCGGCCCTCGTTTCACTCACCCTTACAATTTGTGCCTCGAGTCAGGCATCGTTCAACTCAACCTTGTCATTTGTGCCTGGAGTCGGGGCTCGTTTGACTCAACCATATCATTTGTGCCTCGACTAAGGCCTCGTTTAACTCAACCATATCATTTGCGCCTCGAGTCGGGCCTCGTTTAACTCACCGATATCACTTGTACCTCGAGTCGGGCATCGTTTGACTCAATCTTATCATTTACGCATGAATCAAGCCTCGTTCGACTCATCCATGTCATTTGTGCCTTGAGTCAGGCCTCGTTTGACTCCACCATATCATTTATGCCTTGAGTCGAGCTTCGTTTGACTCAACCTTATCATCTGCGCCCCAAGTAGGGCCTCGTTCTGCTAACCCTTACCATTTGTACCTCGAGTCAGGCCTCGTTCGAATTATCTATGTCATATGTGCCTCAAGGCTGGCCTCGTTTGACTCAACCTTATCATTTGTGCCTCAAGTCGGGCCTTGTTTGACTCAACCTTATCATTTGCACCTCGTGTTGGGCCTCGTTCACTCAACCTTACCATTTGCGCATCGAGTCAGGCCTCGTTTAACTCACCCATAATATTTGCGCCTAGAGTCGGGACTTGTTTGACTAACCCATATCATTTGTGCCTCAACTCAGGCCTCATTCGACTCAACCTTATCATTTGCATCTCGAGTCGGGCCTCGTTTGACTCAACCATATCATTTGTTCCTCGAGTCAGGCCTCGTTTGACTAAACCATATTATTTGTGCCTCGACTCGGGCCCTGTTTAACTCAACCTTATCATTTACGCCTCCAGTCGGTCCTTGTTCCACTCAACCTTACCATTTGTGCCTCGAGTCAGGCCTCGTTCCACTCACCCTTATCATTTACACCTCGAGTCAGGCCTCGTTTAACTCAACCATATCATTTACGCCTTGAGTTAGGCCTCGTTGGACTCAACCTTATCATTTTCGCCACAAGTTGGGCCTCGTATGACTCAACCTTATCATTTATGCCTCGAGTAGGGCATCGTTTGACTCAACCTTCATTTACGCCTCGAGTCGGGCCTCGTTGGACTCAACTTTATAATTTGCACCACGAGTTGGGCCTCGTTTGACTCACAATTATCATTTGTGCATCGAGTCGGGCCTCGTTCCACTCACCCTTATCATTTACGCCTTGAGTCGGGCCTCGTTTAACTTAACCATATCATTTACGCCTCGAGTCGGGCCTCATTGGACTCAACCTTATCATTTGTGCCATGAGTTGGGCCTTGTTTGACTCACACTTATCATTTGTGCATCGAGTCAGGCCTCGTTCGACTCAACCTTATCATTTGCGCCTTGAGTTGGGCCTCGTTCAACTCACCTTTACCATTTGCACCTTGAGTCAGGCCTCGTTTGACTCACCCATATCATTTGCGCCCCGACCTAGGCATTGTTTGACTCAACCACATCATTTGCACCTCGAGTTGGTCCTCGTTGGACTCAACCTTACCATTTGTGCCATGAGTCAGGCCTCGTTTGACTCAACCTTATCATTTGCTCCTCGAGTCGGGCCTCGTTTGACTCAACCTTATCATTTACGCCTCCAGTCAGGCCTAGTTTGACTCACTCTTATCATTTACGTCTCGAGTCGGGCCTCGTTCAACTCACCCTTACCATTTGCACCTCGAGTCGGGCCTCGTTTAACTCACTCACATCATTTACGTCTTGAGTCGGGCCTCGTTGGACTGAACCTTATCATTTGAGCCATGAGTTGGGCCTCGTTCCACTCACACTTATCATTTGCGCCATGAGGCGCGCCTCGTTTAAATCACTCTTACCATTTGTGCCTCGAGTCGGGCCTCATTTGACTCACCCATATCATTTGTGCCTCGATTCAATCCTCATTTGACTCACCCTTATCATTTGAGCCTCGGTCAGGTCTCGTTTAACTCAACCATATCATTTGCACCTTGAGTTGGGCCTCGTTTGATTCAACCATATCATTTACACCTCATGTCAGGCCTCGTTTGACTCAACCTTATCAGTTGTGCTTTGAGTCAGGCCTCGTTTGTCTCAACCTTATTATTTGCTCCTCGAGTCGGGCTTCATTTGTCTCAACTTTATCATTTACGCCTCGAGTTGGGCCTCATTCAACTCACCCTTACGATTTTCGCCTCAAGTCGGGCTTTGTTCGACTCACCCTTATCATTTACGACTCGAGTTAGGCCTCGTTTGACTCACCCTTATCATTTGCTCCTTGAGTTAGGCCTTGTTTGATGCAACCATATCATTTGTGCCTTTCGTCAGGCCTTGTTTGACTCAACCTTATCATTTACGCCTCGAGTTAGCCCTCATTTGACTCACCCATATCATTTGCGCCTCGAGCCAGGCCTCATTTGACTCAACCACATCATATGCGCCTTGAGTCGGGCCTCATTTGACTCAACCTTATCATTTACGCCTCGAGATGGGCCTCGTTCAACTCACCCTTACCATTTGCGGCTCGAGTCGGGCCTCGTTTGACTCACCCATATCATTTGCACCCCGAGCCAGTCCTTGTTTGACTCAACCACATCATTTGCGCCTCGAGTCGATCCTCGTTGGACTCAACCTTATCATTTGCGCCATGAGTCGGGCCTTGTTTGACTTAACCTTATCATTTGCTACTTGAGTCGGGCCTTATTTGACTCAACCATATCATTTGCGCCTTCAATCTGGCCTCGTTTCACTCAACCTTATCATTTTCGCCTCGAGTCAGCCCTCATTTGACTCACCCATATCATTTGGGCCTCGATCCAAGCCTCGTTTGACACAACCACATCATTTGCGCCTCGAGTCGAGCCTCGTTTGACTCATCCTTATCATTTATGCCTCAAGTCAGGCCTCGTTCAACTCACCCTTACCATTTGCGCCTTGAGTCACGCCTCGTTCGACTCACCCTTATCATTTTTGCTTTAATACGCACCTCGTTGGACTCATCCTTATCATTTGCGCCTCGAGTCGGGCCTTGTTTGACTTAACCATATCATTTGCGCCTTGAGCTGGGCCTCATTTCACTCAACCTTATCATTTATGCCTCCAGACAGGCCTAGTTTGACTCACCCTTACCATTTGCGCCTCGAGTCGGGCCTCATTTGACTCAACCATATCATTTGCGCCTTGAGCCGGTCCTCGTTTGACTTAACCTTATCATTCTCGCCTCGAGTCAAGCCTCATTCGACTCACCCATATCATTTGCGCCTCGAGCCAGGCCTCGTTTGACTCAACCACATCATTTGCACCTTCAGTCGGGCCTCGTTTGACTCAACATTATCAATTACGCCTCGAGTCGAGCCTCGATCAACTCACCCTTACCATTTGTGCCTCAAGTTGGGCCTCGTTCCACTCACCCTTACCATTTGTGCCTCGAGTAGGGCCTCGTTTGACTGAACCTTATCATTTGCGCCTCAAGTCAGGCTTCATTCCACTCACCCTTACCATTTGTGCTCGAGTCAGGCCTCGTTCAACTCACCCTTACCATATGCACCTTGAGTCGGGCCTCGTTTGACTCAACCACATCATTTGTGCCTCGAGCCAGACCTCGTTTGACTCAACCTTATCATTTCCACCTCGAGTCAGCCCTTATTTGACTCACCCATATCATTTGCGCTTTGAGCCAGGCCTCGTTTGACACAGCCACATCATTTGTGCCTTGAGTCGAGCCTCGTTTGACTCAACCTTATCATTTATGCCTCGAGTCGGGCCTCGTTCAACTCAGCCTTACCATTTGTGCCTCGAGTCAGGCCTCATTTGACTCACCCTTATCATTTGCGCCTTGAGTCGGGCCTCATTTGACTTAACCTTATCATTTGCGCCTCGAGTCAGCCCTCATTTGACTCACCCATATCATTTGTGCCTCGAGCCAGGCCTTGTTTGACTCAATCACATCATTTGTACATCTAGTCGGGCCTCGTTTGACTTAACCTTATCATTTGCGCCTCGAGTCGGGCCTCGTTCAACTCACCCTTACCATTTGCGCCTCGAGTAGTGCCTTGTTTGACTTGCCCATATCATTTGCGCCCCGAGCCAGGCCTCGTTTGACTCAACCACATCATTTGCGCCTCGAGTCAAGCCTCGTTGGACTTAACATTATCATTTACGCCACGAGTCGGGCCTCGTTTGACTCAACCTTATCATTTGCTCCTCGAGTCGGGCCTCATTTGGCTCAACCTTATCATTTACGCCTCCTGTCAGTCCTAGTTTGACTCACCCTTACCATTTATGCCTCGAGTTGGGCCTCGTTCGACTCACCCTTATCATTTTTGCTTTAATACGCGCCTCGTTTGACTCACCCTTATCATTTGTGCCTTGAGTCGGGACTCGTTTGACTCAACCATATCATTTGCACCTTGAACCGGGCCTCGTTTGACTCAATCTTATCATTTCCGCCTCGAGTCAGTCCTCATTTGACTAACCCATATCATTTGCGCCTCGATCCAGGCCTCGTTTGACAAAACCACATCATTTGCGCCTCGAGTCAGGCCTTGTTTGACTCAACCTTATCATTTACGCCTCGAGTCGGGCCTCGTTCAACTCAGCCTTACCATTTGCGCCTCGAGTTGCGCCTCGTTCGACACACCCTTATCATTTTTGCTTTAATACGTGCCTCGTTTGGCTCATCCTTATCGAGTCGGTCCTCGTTTGACTCAACCATATAATTTGTACCTTGAGCCGGGCCTCATTTGACTCGACCTTATCATTTCTGCCTTGAGGCAGCCCTCATTTGACTCACCCATATCATTTGTGCCTTGAGCCAAGCCTCGTTTGACATAACCACATCATTTGCGCCTCGAGTCGGGCCTAGTTTGACTCAATCTTATCATTTATGCCTCAAGTCGGGCCTCGTTTAACTCACCCTTATCATTTTTACCTTGAGTCAGGCCTCGTTTGTCTCACCCTTATATTTGTGCCTCGAGTCGGGCCTCGTTTGGCTTAACCTTATCATTTGCGCCACGAGTCGGGCTTTGTTTGACTCACACTGATCATTTGTGCCTCGAGACGGGCCTCGTTTAAGTCACTCTTACCATTTGTGCCTCAAGTCAGGCCTTATTTGACTCACCCATATCATTTGCGCCTCGATTTGGTCCATGTTTGACTTACGTTTATCATTTAAGCCTCGAGTCAGGTCTCATTTGACGCAACCATATCATTTGCAACTCGAGTCGGGCCTCATTTGATTCAACCATATTATTTATGTCTCAAGTCGGGCCTCGTTTGACTCACCCTTATCATTTGTGCCTTAATACGAGCCTCGTTTGACTCACCCTTATCATTTGTGCCTCAAGTTAGGCCTCGTTTGACTCAACCATATCATTTGTGCCTTGAGTCGGGCCTCGTTTGACTCAACCTTATCATTTGCGCCTTGAGTTAGCCCTCATTTGACTCACCCATATCAGTTGCACCTCGAGCCAGGTCTCGTTTGACTCAACCACATCATTTACGCCTAGAGTCGGGCCTCGTTTGACTCAACCTTATCATTTGTGCCTCGACTCGGGCCTCATTTGACTCAACCTTATCATTTGTGCCTCGACTCGGGCCTCATTTGACTCAACCTTATCATTTGCGCCTCAAGTCGGGCCTCGTTTGACTCAGCTTTATCATTTCCGCCTCGAGTCGAGCCTCGTTCAACTCACCCTTACCATTTGTGCCTCGAGTCGAGCGTCGTTTGACACAACCTTATCATTTGTGCCTCGATTGACTCAACCTTATTATTTACGCCTCGAGTCGGGTCTCGTTCAACTCGCCCTTACCATTTGCCCCTTGAGTCAGTCCTCGGTTGACTCACCCATATCATTTGTGCCTCGAGTCGGGCCTCGTTTGACTCAACTTATCATTTGTGCCTGGAGTCGAGCCTTGTTCAACTCAACCTTATCATTTGCGCCTCGAGTCGGGCCTCGTGCAACTTACCCTTACCATTTGTGCCTTGAGTCAGGCCTCTTTTGACTCACCCATATCATTTGTGCCTTGAGTCAGGCCTCGTTTGACTCAACCTTATCATTTGCCTCTCTAGTTGGGCCTCATTTGACTCAACCTTATCCTTTCCGCCTCGAGTTGGGCCTCGTTCAACTCACCCTTACCATTTGCGCCTCAAGTTGGGCCTCTTTTGACTCACCCATATCATTTGCACCTCGAGTCAAGCCTCGTTTGACTCAACCTTATCATTTGCACCTCCAGTCGAGTCTCATTTGAATCAACCTTATCATTTGTTCCTCGAGTCGGGCCTCGTTCGACTCAACCTTATCATTTGGACCTCGAGTCAGGCCTCGTTCGACTCAACCTTATCATTTGCATATTGAGTCGGGCCTCGTTCGACTCAAGTTTCTCAGTTGTGCCCCGAGTCGGGCCATGTTCAACTCACCCTTACAATTTGCCCCTCGAGTCGGGCCTCGTTTGACTCAACCTTATCATTTGCGCCTCAAGTCTGGCCTCGTTCAACTCACCTTTACATTTGCGCCTCGAGTCGGGCCTCGTTTGACTCAACCTTGTCATTTGCGTGTCGAGTTGTGACTCATTCGACATAACTATATCATTTTTGCCTCGAGTCATGCCTCATTTGACTCACCCTTATCATTTGCACCTCAAGTCGAGCCTCGTTTGACTCAACCATATCATATGCACCTCGAGTCGGCCCTCGTTTGACTCATCGTTATCATTGCTGCCTCAAGGTGGGACTTGCTTGACTTAACCTTATCATTTACGCTGCGAGTTTGGCCTCGTTTGACTCACCCATATCATTTACGCCTCGTGTCAGGCCTCGTTGGACTCAACCTTATCATTTATGCCTCAAGTCGAGCCTCGTTCGACTCAACCATATCATTTTTGCCTCGAGTTGGGCCTCGTTAGGCGTAACCTTATCATTTGTACCTCAAGTCGAGCCTCGTTCAACTCAAACTTATCATTTGTGTCTCGAGTCAGGCATCATTTGACTCACCCTTACCATTTGCACCTCAAGTCGGGCCTCATTTGACTCAACCTTATCATTTCTGCCTTGAGTTGGGCCTCGTTCAACTCACCCTTACCATTTCTGCCTCCAGTCAGGCTTTGTTCGACTCACATTTATCATTTGCGCCTCGAGTCAGTCCTCGTTTGACTCAATCTTATCATTTGTGCCTCCCGTCAGGCCTTGTTTGACTCAACCTTATCATTTGTGCCTTAACTCAGTCCTTGTTTGACTCACCCATATCATATACATCTCGAGTCGGGCCTCGTTTGACTCACCCATATCATTTTATGCTTCGAGGCCTCGTTCGACTCACCCTTATCATTTGCGCATTGAGTCAAGCCTCATTCGACTCCAACTTACCATTTGCGCCTTGAGTCGAGCCTTGATTGGCTTAACCTTATCATTTGTGCCTTGAGTCGAGCATCGTTTGACTTACCCTTACCATTTGCGCCTCTAGTCGGTCCTTATTTGATTCAACCGTATCATTCACATCTCGAGTTGGGCCATGTTTGAGTCAACCTTATCATTTATGCCTCCAGTCGGGCCTCCTTCGACACAACTTTATCAATTGTGCCTTGAGTCGGTACTCATTTGACTCACCCTTATCATTTGTGCCTCGAGTCGGGCCTCATTTGACTAAGCCATATCATTTGCAGCTCAAGTCAGGCCTCGTTCGACTCAACCTTATCATTTACGCCTCGGCTCAGGCCTCATTTGACTCAGCCTTCTCATTTGCACCTCGAGTCCGGCCTCGTTTCACTCAACTGTATCATTTGTGCCTCAAGTCGGGCCTCGTTTGACTCAACCTTATCATTTGTGTCTCGATTCGGGACTCATTCGACTCAACCTTATAATTTTTGCCTCGAGTCGAGCCTCGTTTGACTCAACCATATTATTTGTGCGTCGAGTCGGGCCTTGTTTGACTCACCCTTACCTTTTGTGCCTCGAGTGAGGCCTAACTTGGCTTAAACTTATCATTTGTGCCTCAAGTCGGGGCTCGTTCAACTCAACCTTATCATTTGTTCCTTGATGCGAGCCTCGTTTGACTCACCCTTATCATTTGCACCTTGAGTCGGGATTGGTTTCACTTAACCATATTATTTGCACCTCAAGTCGGGCCTCGTTCAACTCATGCTTATCATTTGCACCTCAAGTTTGGCCTCATTTAACTCACCCTTATAATTTGCACATTGAGTCAGGCCTCGTTCGACTCAACCTTTCCTTTTGTGCCTTGAGTTGGGACTCATTTGACTCACCCATATCATTTGCACCTTGAGTCGGGTCTCGTTTGACTCATCCTTATCATTTGTGCCTCAAGTCAGGGCTCGTTTGACTCAACCTTATCATTTGTGGCTTGATACGGCCCTTGTTTGACTCAACCTTATGATTTACGCCATGAGTCGGGCATTGTTTGACTCAACCATATCATTTGCGCTTGGAGTCAGGCTTCGTTTGACTCAACCTTATCATTTGTGCCTCGAGTTGGCCCTCATTCGACTCAACCTTATCATTTGTGCCTCAGGTTGGGCCCCGTTCAACTCACCCTTACCATTTCTGCCTCGAGTCGAGCCTCGTTTGACACAACCTTATCATTTGTGGCTCGAGTTGGGCCTCGTTTGACTCAACCTGATCATTTACGCCTCGAGTCAGGCCTTGTTCAACATACCCTTACCATTTATGCCTCGAGTTGGATCTTGTTTGACTTACCCATATCATTTGTTCCTCGAGTCAGGCCTCATTTGACTCATCCTTCTCATTTGCCCCTAGAGTTGGGCCTCATTTGACTCAATCTTATCATTTGCACCTCGAGTCAAGCCTTGTTCGACTCAACCTTATCATTTGTGCCTCAAGTCTGGCCACGTTCAACTCACCCTTACCATTTGTGCCTTGAGTTGGGCCTTATTTGACTCACCCATATCATTTGTGCCTCGAGTCAGGCCTCGTTTGACTCAACCTTATCATTTGTGCCTCAAGTCTGGCCTCGTTCATCTCATTCTTATAATGTGCACCTCAAGTCCAGCCTCGTTCAAGTCACCCTTATCATTTGCGCATCAAGGTGGGCCTTGTTTGACTCAACCTTACCATTTGCGCCTTGATTCGGGCCTTATTTGACTCACCCATATCATTTGCTCTTCGACTCAGGTCTCGTTTGACTCAACCTTATCATTTGTCCCTCAAGTTGGGGTTCGTTCGACTCACCCTTATCATTTGTGCCTTAATACGGGCCTCGTTTGACTCACCCTTATCATTTGCGCCTCGAGTCGGGCCTCGTTTGACTCAACCATATCATTTGCGCCTAGAGTCAAGCCTCATTTGACTCAACCTTATCATTTGCACCTCGAGTCAGCCCTCATTTGACTCACCCATATCATTTACGCCTCGAGACAGGCCTCATTCGACTCAACCTTATCATTTGTGCCTCGGGTCAGGCCTTGCTCGACTCAACCTTATCATTTGTGCCTCAAGTCTGGCCTCGTTCAACTTACCCTTATCATTAGCGCATCGAGTCGGGCCTCGTTTGACTAAACCTTATCATTTGTGCCTCGGCTCAGGCCTCGTTTGACTCAACCTTCTCATTTCCACCTCGAGTCGGGCCTCGTTTCACTCAACTGTATCATTTGTGCCTCAAGTCAGGCCTCGTTCAACTCACCCTTATCATTTTCACCTTAAGTCTGGCCTCGTTCAACTCACCCTTATCATTTGCACATTGAGTGGGGCCTCGTTCGACTCAACCTTACCATTTGTGCCTTGAGTAGGGCCTCATTTGACTCACCTATATCATTTGCCCCTTAAGTCGAGTCTCGTTTGACTCAACCTTATCATTTGTGCCTCAAGTCGGGGCTCGTTTGACTCAACCTTATCATTTATGGCTTGATACGGCCCTCGTTTGACTCACCCTTATCATTTGCGCCTTGAGCCGGGCCTCGTTTGACTCAATCATATCATTTGCGCCTTGAGTCGGGCCTCATTTGACTCAACCTTATCATTTGCACCTCGAGTCAGGCCTCATTTGACTCACCCATATCATTTGTACCTCGAGTCAGGCCTCATTCGACTCAACCTTATCATTTGCGCCTCAGGTCAGGCCTTGTTCGACTCAACCTTATCATTTGTGCCTCAAGTCTAGCCTCATTCAACTTACCCTTATCATTAATGCATTGAGTCGGGCCTTATTCGACTCAACCTTATCATTTGTGCCTCAAGTCCAGCCTCGTTGAACTCACCCTTATCGTTTGTGCATCGAGTCAGGCCTTGTTCAACTCACCCTTGCCATTTGCACCTCGAGTCGGGCCTCATTTGACTCACCCATATCATTTGCGCCTCGAGCTGTGCCTCGTTTGACTCTACCACATCATTTGCGCCTCAACTCAGGCCTCGTTTGACTTAACCTTATCATTTGCGCCTTAAGTCGGGTGTCATCTCACTCAACCATATCATTTGTGCCTTGAGTCGGGCCTCGTTTGACTCAGCTTCATCATTTTTGCCTCGAGTCGGGTCCTATTCAACTCACCCTTACCATTTCTGCCTTGAGTCGGGCCTCGTTTGAAACAACCTTATCATTACTGGCTCGAGTCAGGCCTCGTTTGACTCAACCTTATCAGTTGCGCCTAAAGTCGGGCCTCGTTCAACACACCCTTAGCATTTGTGCCTCGAGTCGGATCTCATTTGAGTTACCCATATCATTTGTGCCTCGAGTCAGGCTTCATTTGACTCAACCTTATCATTTGCCCATCGAGTTGGGCCTCATTTGACTCAACCTTATTATTTGCGCCTCGAGTCAGGTCTCGTTCGACTCAACCTTATCGTTTGTGCCTCAAGTCTGGCCGTGTTCAACTCACCCTGACCATTTATGCCTTGACTCGGGCCTCATTTGACTCACCCATATGATTTGTGCCTCGAGTCGGGCCTCGTTTGACTCAACCTTATCATTTGTGCCACGAGTCAGGCCTCGTTCTACTCAACCTTATCAATTGCGACTCAAGTCTGGCCTCGTTCAACTCACCCTTACCATTTGTGTCTCGAGTCGGGCCTCGTTTCACTCACCCATATCATTTGTGCCTCGAGTCGGGACTCGTTTGACTCAACCTTAGCATTTGCGCCTAGAGTCGGGCCTCGTTCGACTCAACTTTATCATTTGCGCATCGAGTTGGGCCTTCTTTGACTCAACTTTACCATTTATGCCTCGAGACAGGCCTCTTTCAACTCACCCTTACCATTTGTGCCTCGAGTCAGGCCTTGTTTGACTCACCAATATTATTTGCGCCTCAAGTTGAGTCTCGTTTGACTCAACCTTATCATTTACGCCTGGAGTCAGGCCTCGTTCAACTCAAGCTTATCATTTGTGCCTCGAGTTGGGCCTCGTTCAACTCACCCTTACCATTTGTTCCTCGAGTCGGGCCTCATTTGACTCACCCATATCATTTATGTCTCGAGTCGGGCCTCGTTTGACTCAACCTTATCATTTGCCCCTCAAGTCGGGCCTCATTCGGCTCATTGTTATCATTTGCGCCTCAAGTCTGGCCTCATTTAACTCACCCTTACCATTTGTGCCTCGAGTCGGGCCTCGTTTGACTCAACCTTATCATTTGCGCCTCGAGTTGGACCTCGTTTGACTCAACCTTATCATTTACACCTCGAGTCAGACCTCGTTCAGCTCAACCTTATCATTTGCGCATCGAGTTGGGCCTCGTTCGACTCAACCCTATCATTTGCACCTCGAGTCAGGGCTCATTCAACTCACCCTTACCCTTTGCGCTCGAGAAGTCCTCGTTTGACTCACCCATATCATTTGCGCCTCTAGTCAGGCCTCGTTGGACTCAACCTTGTCATTTGTTCAACTCAACCCTATCATTTGCTCCTCGAGTTGGGCCTCATTCAACTCACCCTTACCATTTGCGCCTTATTTGACTCACCCATATCATTTAAGCCTCAAGTCGGGCCTCGTTTGACTCATTCTTATCATTTGCACCTCTAGTCGGGCCTCGTTGGACTCAACCTTGTCATTTGTGCCTCTAGTTGGGACTCGTTCAACTCAACCATATCATTTGTGCCTTGAGTCAGGCATCGTTTGTCTGAACCTTACAATTTGAGCCTCGAGTCGGCCCTGGTTCGACTCAACCTTATCATTTGCACCTCAAGTCTGGCCTCGTTCAACTCACCCTTACCATTTGCGCGTTGAGTCGGGCCTCATTTGACTCACTCATATCATTTGCGCCTCGAGTCGGGCCTCGTTTGACTTAACCTTATCATTTGTGCCTCGAGTCGAGCCTTGTTCGACTCAACCTTATCATTTGCACATTGAGTTGGGCCTCGTTTGACTCAACCTTATCATTTGTGCCTCGATTCGAGTTTCATTGGACTTAACCTTGTCATTTGCACCTCGAGTTGGGACTCGTTTGAATCAACCTTATCATTTGTGCCTCAACTCAGGTCACGTTGGACTCAACCTTGTCATTTGCACCTCAAGTTGGGCCTCGTTTGGCTTAATCTTATCATTTGTGCCAACAGTCGGGCCTCGTTCGACTTAACCTTATCATTTGCGCCTTGAGTCGGTCCTCGTTTGACTCACCCTTATCATTTATGCCTCGAGTCGGGCCTCGTTTGACTCACTGATATCATTTTGCACTTCTAGTCAGGCCTCGTTCAACTCAACCTTATCATTTACGCATCGAGTCGAGCCTCGTTCGACTCCACTGTATCATTTATGCCTCAAGTCCGCCCTCGTTCAACTCACCCTTACAATTTGCACCTTGAGTCGAGCCTTGTTTGGCTTAACCTTATCATTTGTGCCTCGAGTCGGGCATCGTTTGAGTCAACCTTATTAGTTGCTTGTCAAGTCCAACCCCGTTCAACTCACCCTTACCATTTGCGCCTCGAGTCGGGCCTTATTTGACTCACCCTTATCATTTTTGCCTCGAGTCGGGCCTCGTTTGACGTAACCTTATCATTTCCACCTTAAATCTGGCCTCGTTAAAGTCATCCTTACCATTTGCGCCTTGAGTCGGGCCTGATTTGACTCACTCATATCATTTGTGCCTCGAGTCGGGCCTCGTTTGACTTAACCTTATTATTTGTGTCTCGATTCGGGGCTTGTTCAACTCAACCTTATAATTTTTGCCTCGAGTCAGGGCCCGTTTGACTTAACCTTATCATTTGTGCCTTGATGTGAGCCTCATTTGACTCACCCTTATCATTTGTGCCTCGAGTCGGGCCTCGTTTGACTTAACGATATCATTTGCTCCTCGAGTCGGGCCTCGTTCAACTGACCCTTAACATTTGTGTCTCGAGGTAGTCCACGTTTGACTCATCCATATCATTTGTGCCTCGAGTCAGGTCTCGTTTGACTTAACCTTATAGTTTGTGCCTCAAGTTGGGCCTTGTTTGACTCAACCTTATCATTTACGCCACGAGTCAGGCCTCATTTAAGTCACCCATATCATTTGCGCCTCGAGTCAGGCCTCATTTGACTCACTCATATAATTGGCACCTCGAGTCGGGCCTCGTTTGACTTAACCTTATCATTTGTGCCTCGAGTGGAGCCTTGTTCGACTCAACCTTATCATTTGCACATCAAGTTGGGCCTTGTTTGACTCAACCTTATCATTTGTGCCTCGATTCGAGTTTCATTGGATTTAACCTTGTCATTTGCACCTCGAGTTGGGACTCGTTCGAATCTACCTTATCATTTGTGCCTCGACTCAGGTCACGTTGTACTCAACCTGGTCATTTGCACCTCAAGTTGGGCCTCGTTTGGCTCAAACTTATCATTTGTGCCACCAGTCGGGCCTCGTTCGACTTAACCTTATCATTTGCGCCTTGAGTTGGTCCTCATTTGACTCACCCTTATCATTTATGCCTCGAGTCGAGCCTCGTTTGACTCACTGATATCATTTTGCGCTTCTAGTCATGCCTTGTTCAACTCAACCTTATCATTTACGCATCGAGTCAAGCCTCGTTCGACTCCACTGTATCATTTATGCCTCAAGTCCGCCCTCCTTCAACTCACCCTTACAATTTGCACCTTGAGTTGGGCCTTGTTTGGCTTAACCTTATCATTTGTGCCTCGAGTCGGGCATCGTTTGAGTCAACCTTATCAGTTGCTCATCAAGTCCAGCCCCGTTCAACTCACCCTTGCCATTTGCGCCTTGAATCGGGCCTTATTTGACTCACCCTTATCATTTTTGCCTCGAGTCGGGCCTCATTTGACATAACCTTATCATTTCCACCTTAAATCTGGCCTCGTTCAACTCACCCTTACCATTTGCGCCTTGAGTCGGGCCTGATTTGACTCACTCATATCATTTGTGCCTCGAGTCGGGCCTCATTTGACTTAACCTTATCATTTGTGTCTCGATTCGGGGCTTGTTCAACTCAACCTTATAATTTTTGCCTCGAGTCGAGGCCCGTTTGACTTAACCTTATCATTTGTGCCTTGATGTGAGCCTCATTTGACTCACCCTTATCATTTGTGCCTCGAGTCAGGCCTCGTTTGACTTAACGATATCATTTGCTCCTCGAGTCGGGCCTCGTTCAACTGACCCTTAACATTTGTGTCTCGAGGTAGTCCACGTTTGACTCATCCATATCATTTGTGCCTCGAGTCAGGCCTCGTTTGACTCAACCTTATAGTTTGTGCCTTGAGTCGGGCTTTGTTTGACTCAACCTTATCACTTACGCCACGAGTCAGGCCTCATTTAAGTCACCCATATCATTTGCGCCTCGAGTCAGGCCTTATTTGACTCACTCATATAATTGGCACCTCGAGTCAAGCCTCGTTTGACTTAACCTTATCATTTGCGCCTCGAGTCGGGTCTCGTTCGACTCAACCTTATCATTTGCACATCGAGTCACGCCTCGTTTGACTCAACCTTATCATTTGTGCCTCGACTCGGGTCTCATTGGACTCAACCTTGTCATTTGCGCCTCGAGTTGGGACTCGTTCGAATCAACCTTATCATTTGTGCCTCTACTCGGGTCACGTTGGACTCAACCTTGTCATTTTGTGCCTCGAGTTAGGACTCGTTCGATTTAACCTTATCATTTGAGCCTTGAGTCAGTCCTTGTTTGACTCACCCTTGTCATTTACCCCTCGAGTCGGGCCTCGTTTCACTCATCCATATCATTTTGCGTTTCGAGTCAGGCTCGTTTGACTCATCCTTATCATTTACATATCGAGTCGAGCCTCGTTCGACTCCACTGTATCATTTGTGCCTCAAGTCCATCCTCGTTCAACTCACCCTTACCATTTGCACCTTGAGTCGGGCTTTGTTTGGCTTAACCTTATCATTTGTGCCTCGTGTCGGGCATTGTTTGAGTCAACCTTACTAGATGCTCCACGAGTCAGGCCTTATTCGACTCAACCTTATCATTTGTGCCTTTAGTTAGTGTTCGTTTGACTCACCCTTATCATTTATGCCTCAAGTTCGGCTCCGTTCAGCTCACCCTTACCATTTGCGCCTTGAGTCGGGGCTTATATGACTCACCTGTATCATTTGTGCCTCGAGTCGGTCTCGTTTGACTCAACCTTATCTTTTGTGCCTCGAGTCGGCCCCCGTTCGACTCAACCTTATCATTTGCAAATTGAGTCGAGCCTCGTTCAACTCAACTTTATCATTTGTGCCTCGTTCAACTCACCCTTACCATTTGCACCTCGAGACGAGCCTCGTTTGACTCAACCTTATCATTTGCGCCACGAGTCGGGCCCTGTTTGACTCAATCTTATCATTTGCGCATCGAGTCGGTCCTCGTTCAACTCACCTTTACCATTGGCATCTCGAGTTGGGCCTCGTTTGACTCAGCCATATCATTTACGCCTTGACTCGGGCCTCGTTGGACTCAACCTTATCATTTGTGCCTTGAGTCAGGCCTCATTTGACTTAACCTTATCATTTGCCCCTCGAGTCGGGCATCATTCGACTTAACCTTCTCATTTGTGCCTCAGGTCAGGCCTTGTTCTACTCAACCTTATCATTTGCGCCTCAAGTCCGGCCTCATGCAACTCACCCTTACCATTTGCGCCTTAAGTTGGGCCTTATTTGATTGACCCATATCATTTGCGCCTCAAGTCGGGTCTCATTCAAGTCAAGCTTATCATTTGTGCCTCGAGTCGTGCCTCGTTTGACACAAACTTATCATTTACACCTCGAGTCAGGCCTCGTTCAACTTACCCTTACCATTTGCGTCTCGAGTTGGGCCTTGTTTGACTCACCCATATCATTTGTGCCTCGAGTCAGGCCTCGTTTGACTCAACCTTATCATTTGCGCTTGGAGTCGGGCCTCGTTCGACTCAACCTTATCATTTACGCCTCAAGTCCGGCCTCGTGCAACTCACCCTTACCATTTGCGCCTTAATTGGGCCTTATTTGATTGACCCATATCATTTGCGCCTCAAGTCGGGTCTCATTCAAGTCAAGCTTATCATTTGTGCCTCGAGTCGTGCCTCGTTTGACACAAACTTATCATTTACACCTTGAGTCAGGCCTCGTTCAACTTACCCTTACCATTTGCATCTCGAGTCGGGCCTCGTTTCACTCACTCATATCATTTGCGCCTCGAGTCAGGCCTCGTTTGACTCAACCTTATCTTTTGCGCCTGGAGTCGGGCCTCGTTTGACTCAACCTTATCATTTGGGCCTCGAGTTGGGCCTCGTTCAACTCACCCTTACCATTTGCGCCTCAAGTTGGGCCTTGTTGGACTCACTCATACCATTTGTGCCTCGAGTCGGGCCTCATTTGACTTAACCTTATCGTTTGCCCCTCGAGTCAGGCCTCATTCAACTCATCCTTATCAATTGCGCCACAAGTCAAACCTCGTTCGACTCAACCTTATCAATTGTGCCTTAGGTCCAGCCTAGTTCAACTCTCCCTTACCATTTGCGCCTCGAGTCGAGCCTTATTTTACTCGCCCATATCACTTGTGCCTCGAGTCAAGCCTTGTTTGACTTAACCATATCATTTGTGGTTCGAGTTGGGCCTCATTCGACTCAACCATATCATTTGCGCCACGAGTCAGGCCTCGTTCAACTCAACCTTATTAATTGCGCCTCAACTCCGGCCTCGTTCAACTCAACTTTACCATTTGCGTCTCGTGTCGGGCATCGTTTGACTCACCCATATCATTTGCGCCTGCAGTCGGGCCTCGTTCAGCTCAACCTTATCATTTACGCCTGAAGTCATTCCTCGTTCAACTCACCCTTACCATTTGTGCCTCGAGTCAGACCTCATTTGACTCACCCATATCATTTGTGTCTTGAGTCGGGCCTCGTTTGACTCAACCTTATCATTTGCCCCTCGAGTCGGGCCTCATTTGATTCAACCTTATCATTTGCGCCACGAGTTAGGCCTCGTTCAACTCAGCCTTATCATTTGCGCCTCGACTCGGGTCTCGTTGGATTCAACCTTGTCATTTGCGCCTCGAGTTGGGACTCGTTCAAATCAACCTTATGATTTGTGCCTCGACTCGGGTTACGTTAGACTCAACCTTGTCATTTACGCCTCAAGTTGGGACTCGTTTGGCTCAATCATATCATTTGTGCCTCCAGTCGGTCCTCGTTTGACTTAAGCTTATCATTTGTGCCTTGAGTCGGTCCTCGTTTGACTCACCCTTATCATTTACGCCTCTAGTCGGGCCTCGTTTGACTCACCCATATCATTTTGTGCTTCGAGTCAGGCCTCATTCGACTCAACCTTATCATTTACACATCGAGTCGAGCCTCATTCGACTCCACCGTATCATTTGCGCCTCAAGTCCACCCTTGTTCAACTCACCCTTACCATTTACGCCTCAAGTCGGGCCTTGTTTGGCTTAACCTTATCAATTGTGCCTCGAGTTGGGCATCGTTTGACTCCCCCTTACAATTTGCGCCTCAAGTCGGGTCTCGTTTGATTCAACTATATCATTTGCGCCTCGAGTCGGGCCATGTTTGACTCAACCTTATCATTTATGCCTCCAGTCGGGCCTCGTTCGACTCAAATTTATCATTTGTGCCTGGATTTGGTCCTCATTTGACTCACCCTTATCATTTGTGCCTCGAGTCAGGCCTCATTCAACTCAACCTTATCAATTGCACCACGAGTCAAGCCTCGTTCGACTCAACCTTATCAATTGCGCCTTAAGTCTGGCCTCATTCAACTCTCCCTTACCATTTGCGCCTCGAGTCGGGCCTTATTTTACTCACCCATATCATTTGTGCCTCGAGTCGGGCCTCGTTTGACTTAACCATATCGTTTGCGCTTCAAGTTAGGCCTCATTTGACTTAACCATATCATTTGTGCCACGAGTCAGGCCTCGTTCGACTCAACCTTATCAATTACGCCTAAACTCCGGCCTCGTTCAACTCACCCTTACCATTTGCATCTCGAGTCGGGCCTCATTTGACTCATCCATATCATTTGCGCCCTGAGTCAGGACTCGTCTGACTCAGCCTTATCATTTGTGCCTACAGTCGGGCCTCGTTCGACTCAACCTTATCATTTGCGCATTGAGTTAGGCCTTCTTTGACTCAACTTTACCATTTACGCCTTGAGATGGGCCTCTTTCAACTCAGCTTGTGCCTTGAGTCGAGCTTCATTTCACTCACCTATATCATTTGCGTCTCGAGTCAGGCCTCGTTTGACTCAACCTTATCATTTATGCCTGGAGTCAGGCCTCATTCAACTCAAGCTTATCATTTGTGCCTTGAGTCATTCCTCATTCAACTCACCCTTACCATTTGCGCCTCGAGTCGGGCCTTATTTGACTCGCCCATATAATTTGTGTCTCGAGTCAGGCCTCGTTTGACTCAACCTTATCATTTGCCCCTCGAGTCGGGACTTATTTGACTCAACCTTATCATTTGCGCCATGAGTTAGGCCTTGTGCGACTCAACCTTATCATTTGCGCCTAAAGTCTGGCCTCGTACAACTCATCCTTACCATTTACGCCTTGAGTCGGGCATCATTTGACTCTCCCATGTCATTTGCACCGTAAGTCGAGCCTCGTTTCATTCATCCTTATCATTTGTGCCTCGAGTCGGACCTCGTTCGGCTCAACCTTATCATTTGCGCATCGAGTCGGGCCTTGTTTGACTTAACCCTATTATTTGTGCCTCGAGTCGGGCCTCATTCAACTCACCCTTACCATTTGCGCTCGAGTCGGTCCTCGTTTGACTCACCCACATCATTTGCGCCTCGAGTAGGGCCTCGTTTGACTCATCCTTATCATTTGTACCTCTAGTCGGGCCCCGTTGGACTAAACCTTGTCATTTGTGCCTCTAGTTGGGACTCGTTTGACTCAACCATATCATTTGTACCTTGAGTCGGGCGTTGTTTGTCTCAACCTTACCTTTTGAGCCTCGTCATTTGACTAACTTATATCATTTGCAGCTCGAGTCGGGCCTCGTTTAACTTAACGTTATCATTTGCGCCTCGAGTCGGGCCTCGTTTGACTGAACCTTATCATTTATGCCTCGAGTTGGGCCTCGTTCGACTCAACCTTATCATTTGCACATCAAGTCGGTCCTCGTTTGACTCAACCTTATCATTTGTGCCTCAACTCTGTCTCGTTGGACTCAACCTTGTCATTTGCGCCTTGAGTTGGGACTCGTTCGACTCAACCATACTATTTGTGTCTCAAGTCTAGCCTCGTTCAACTCACCCTTACCATTTGCGCCTTGAGTCGAGCCTCATTTGACTCACTTATATCATTTGCGGCTCGAGTCGGGCCTCGTTTAACTTAACCTTATCATTTGCGCCTCGAGTCGGCCCTCGTTTGACTGAACCTTATCATTTGCGCCTTGAGTCAGGCCTCGTTCGACTCAACCTTATCATTTGCGCCTCAAGTCGGGCCTCGTTCAACTCACCCTTACCATTGGCATCTCGAGTTGGGCCTCGTTTGACACACCCATATCATTTTCGTCTCAAGTCGGGCCTCGTTGGACTCAACCATATCATTTGCGCCTCGAGTCAGGCCTCGTTCGACTCAACCTTATCATTTGCACCTCAAATCCGGCCTCGTTCAACTCAACCTTACCATTTGTGCTTCGAGTCATGCCTCATTCGACTCAACCTTATCATTTACGCATCGAGTCAAGCCTCATTCGACTCCACTGTATCATTTGCACCTTAAGTCTGCCCTTGTTCAACTCACCCTTACCATTTACGCCTCAAGTCGGGCCTTGTTTGGCTTAACCTTATTATTTGTGCCTCGAGTTGGGCATCGTTTGACTCACCCTTACCATTTGCGCCTCAAGTCGGGTCTTGTTTGATTCAACCATATAATTTGCGCCTCGAGTCGGGCCATGTTTGACTCAACCTTATCATTTGTGCCTCTAGTCGGGCCTCGTTCAACTCAACTTTATCAGTTGTGCCTGGAGTCGGTCCTCATTTGACTCACCCTTATCATTTGTGCCTTGAGTCGGGCCTCGTTTGACTTAACCTTATCGTTTGCCCCTCGAGTCAGGCCT
The DNA here is from genome assembly GCA_037013595.1 of Dicorynia guianensis. Classification (NCBI taxonomy): domain Eukaryota; kingdom Viridiplantae; phylum Streptophyta; class Magnoliopsida; order Fabales; family Fabaceae; genus Dicorynia; species Dicorynia guianensis. The sequence goes on along the minus strand of JASUAB010000010.1, from coordinate 19,181,423 downwards.
CATTCAACTCAACCTTATTAATTGCACCACAAGTCAGGCCTTGTTTGACTCAACCTTATCAATTGTGCCTTAATTCTGACCTCATTCATCTCTCCCTTACCATTTGCGCCTCAACTCGGGCCTTACTTGACTAACCCATATCATTTGCGCCTCGAGTCGGGCCTCATTTGACTCAACCTTATCATTTGTGCCTCGAGTCGGGCCTCATTTGACATAAATTTGTCATTTGCACCTCGAGTCAGGCCTCGTTTGACTCAACTTTATTATTTACGCCTCGAGTCGGGCCTCGTTCAACTTAACCTTACCATTTGCATCTCGAGTCGGGCCACGTTTGACTCACCCATATCATTTACGCCTCGAGTCAGGACTCGTTTAACTCAACCTTATCATTTGCGCCTGGAGTCGGGCCTCGTTCGACTCAACCTTATCATTTGGGCCTCGAGTTGGGCCTCGTTCAACTCACCCTTACCGTTTGTGCCTCAAGTTGGGCCTTGTTTGACTCACCCATACCATTTGTGCCTCAAGTAGGGCCTCGTTTGACTTAACCTTATCGTTTGCTCCTCGAGTCAGGCCTCATTCAACTCAACCTTGTCAATTGTGCCACGAGTTAGGCCTCGTTCGACTCAACCTTATCAATTGCGCCTTAAGTCCGGCCTCGTTCAACTCTCCCTTACCATTTGTGCCTCGAGTCGGGCCTCATTTTTGTCACCCATATCATTTGTGCCTCGAGTCGGGCCTCGATTGATTTAACCTTATCGTTTGCGCTTCGAGTCGGGCCTCATTCAACTCAAACATATCATTTGCGTCACGAGTCAAGCCTCGTACGACTCAACCTTATCAATTGTGCCTCAAGTCCGACCTCGTTCAACTCACCCTTACCATTTGCATCTCGAGTCGGGCCTCGTTTGACTCAGCCATATCATTTGTGCCTCGAGTCGGGACTCGTTTGACTCAACCTTATCATTTGCGCCTAGAGTTGGGCCTCGTTCAACTGAACCTTATCATTTGCGCATCGAGTCGGGCCTCCTTTGACTCAACTTTACCATTTATGCCTCGAGACGGGCCTCTTTCAACTCACCCTTACCATTTGTGCCTCGAGTTGGGCTTCGTTTGACTCACCCATATCATTTGTGTCTCGAGTCAGGCCTCGTTTGACTCAACCTTATCATTTACGCCTGGAGTCGGGCCTCGTTCGACTCAACCTTATCATTTGTGCCTCGAGTTGGGCCTCGTTCAACTTACCCTTACCATTTGCGCCTCAAGTCGGGCCTTATTTGACTCAACCATATCATTTGTGCCTCGAGTCAAGCCTCGTTTGACTCAACCTTATCATTTGCCCCTCGAGTTGGGCCTTATTCGACTCAACCTTATCATTTGTGCCATGAGTTAGCCCTCGTTTGACTCAACCTTATCATTTGTGCCTTGAGTCCGGCCTCGTTCAACTCACCCTTACCTATTGCGCCTTGAGTCGGGCCTTATTTGACTCAACCATATCATTTGTGCCTCGAATCAGGCCTCGTTTGACTCAACCTTATCATTTGCCCTTCGAGTCGGGCCTTATTCAACTCAACCTTATCATTTGCGCCACGAGTTAGGCCTCGTTCGACTTAACCTTATCATTTGTGCCTTGAGTCTGGCCTCGTTCAACTCACCCTTACCATTTGCGCCTTGAGTCGGGCCTCATTTGACTCTCCCATATCATTTGCACCTCGAGTCAGGCATCTTTTGACTCAACCTTATCATTTGCGCCTCGAGTCAGACCTCGTTTAGCTCAACCTTATCATTTGTGCATCGAGTCGGGCCTCATTCGGCCCAACCCAATCATTTGCGCGTTGAGTCAGGCCTCGTTCAAGTTACTCTTACCATTTGCGCTCGAGTCAGGCCTCGTTTGACTCACCTATATCATTTGCACCTCGAGTCTGGCCTCGTTTGACTCATCCTTATCATTTGCGCCACTAGTCGGGCCTCATTGGCTCAACCTTGTGATTTGCGCCTCTAGTTGGGACTCGTTTGACTTAACCATATCATTTGTACCTTGAGTCGGGCATCGTTTGTCTCAACCTTACCATTTGATCCTCGGGTCGGTCCTCGTTCAACTCACCCTTACCATTTGCGCCTTGAGTTAGGCCTCATTTGACTCACTCATATCATTTGCACCTCGAGTCGGGCCTCGTTTGACTTAACCTTATCAATTGCGCCTTGAGTCGGGCCTCATTCGACTCAACTTTATCATTTGCACATCGAGTCGGACCTCGTTTTACTCAACCTTATCATTTGTGCCTTGACTCGGGTCGCATTGGACTCAACCTTGTCATTTGCGCCTGGAGTTGGAACTCGTTCGAATAAACCTTATCATTTGTGCCCTGACTTGGGTCCCGTTGGATTAACCTTGCTATTTGTGCCTCGAGTTAGGACTTGTTTAGCTCAATCTTATCATTTGTGCCTTTAGTCGGGCCTCGTTCAACTTAACCTTATCATTTGTTCCTTGAGTCGGTCCTCGTTTGACTCACCCTTATCATTTATGCCTTGAGTCAGGCCTCGTTTAACTCACCCATATCATTTTATGCTTCGAGTCAGGCCTCGTTCGACTCAAACTTATCATTTACACATCGAGTCGAGCCTCGTTCGACTACACTGTATCATTTATGCTTCAAGTCCACCCTCATTCAACTCACCCTTACCATTTGCGCCTTAAGTTGGGCCTTGTTTGGCTTAACGTTATCATTTGTGCCTCGAGTCGGACATCGTTTAAGTCAACCTTATTAGTTGCTCGTCGAATCAAGCCTCATTTGATTGAACTATATCATTTGCGCCTCGAGTTGGGCCATGTTTGACTCAACCTTATCGTTTGTGCCTCAAGTCTAGCCTTGTTCAACTCACCCTTACCATTTGCGCCTTAAGTCAGGCCTCATTTGACTCTCCCACATCATTTGCACCTCGAGTCGGACCTCATTTCACTCAACCTTATCATTTGCACCTTGAGTCGGGCCTCGTTTCACTCAACCTTATCATTTGCGGGTCGAGTCGGACCTCGTTTGACTCAATCCTATCATTTGCGGCTCGAGTCGGGTCTCGTTAGACTCACCCTTACCATTTGCACTCGAGTCGGGCCTCCTTTGACTCACCCATATCATTTGGGCCTCGAGTCGGGCCTCGTTTGACTCATCCTTATCATTTGCGCCACTAGTCGGGCCTCGTTGGACTCAACCTTGTCATTTGCGCCTCTAGTTGGGACTCGTTCAATTGAACCATATCATTTGTCCCTTGAGTCGGGCATCATTTGTCTCAACCTTACCATTTGAGCCTTGAGTCGGTCCTCGTTCAACTGAACCTTATCATTTGCACCTCAAGTCTAGCCTCATTCAACTCACCCTTACTATTTGCGCCTCGAGTCGGGCCTCATTTGAATCACCCATATCATTTGCACCTTGAGTCAGGCCACGTTTGACTTAACCTTATCATTTGCGCCTCGAGTCGAGCCTCGTTCAACTTAACCTTATCATTTGCACATCGAGTCAGGCCTCGTTTGACTTACCCTTATCATTTGTGCCTTGACTCGTGTCTCGTTGGACTCAACCTTGTCATTTGCGCCTCGAGTTAGGACTCGTTTGGCTCAATCTTATCATTTGTGCCTCCAGTCGGGCCTCGTTCGACTTAACCTGATCATTTATGCCTTGAGTCGGTCCTCGTTTGACTCACCCTTATCATTTACGCCTCGAGTTGGGCCTTGTTTGACTCACCCATATCATTTTGCGCTTCGAGTCAGGCCTCGTTTGACTCAACCTTATCATTTACGCATCGAGTCAAGGCTCATTTGACTCCACCAAATCATGTACGCCTCAAGTCCGCACTCGTTCAACTCACACTTACCATTTGTGCCTTGAGTCGGGCCTTGTTTGGCTTAACGTTATCATTTGTGCCTCGAGTCGAACATCGTTTGAGTCAAACTTATCAGTTGCTCCTCGAGTCGGGCCTCGTTTGATCCAACCATATCATTTGTGGCTCGAGTTGGGCCATGTTTGACTCAACTATATCATTTGTGCCTCGAGTCGAGCCTCGTTCGACTCAACTTTATCATTTGTGCCAAGAGTCGGTCCTCGTTTGACTCACCCTTATCATTTGTGCCTCGAGTCAGGCCTCGTTTGACGTAACCTTCTCATTTACACCTCGAGTCGGGCCTCGTTTGACTTAACCATATCATTTGTGCATCGAGTCAGGCCTCGTATGACTCACCCTTACCATTTGCACCTTGAGTGAGGCCTAGTTTGACTCAAACTTATCATTTGTGCCTCAAGTCGGGGCTCGTTTGACTCAACCTTATCATTTGTGCCTTGAGTTGGTCCTCGTTTGACTCACCCTCATCATTTGCACCTCGAGTCGGGCCTTGTTTGATGCAACCTTCTCATTTGCACCTTAAGTCGGGCCTCATTTTACTCAACTGTATCATTTGTGCCTCAAGTCGGGCCTTGTTTAACTCAACCTTATCATTTGTGTCTCGATTCAGGGCTTGTTCGACTCAACCTTATAATTTTTGCCTCAAGTCGGGCCTCATTTGACTCAACCAAATCATTTGTGCATCGAGTCAGGCCTCGTTTGACTCACCCTTACCATTTGTGCCTTGAGTGAGGGCTAGTTTGACTCAACCTTATCATTTGCGCCTTAAATCGGGGCTCATTTGACTGAACCTTATCATTTGTGCCTTGATGCGAGCCTCGTTTGACTCACCCTTATCATTTGTGCCTCGAGTCAGGCCTCGTTTGACTTAACGTTATCATTTGCGCCTCGAGTTGGGCCTCGTTCAACTGACCCTTACCATTTGTGCCTCAAGGTAGGCCACGTTTGACTCGTCCATATCATTTGTGCCTTGAGTCAGGCCTCGTTTGAATCAACCTTATAGTTTGTACCTCGAGTCGGGCCTTGTTTGACTCAACCTTATCATTTACGCCACGAGTCAGGCCTTATTTAACTCACCCATATCAATTGCGCCTCGAGTCGGGCCTCGTTTGACTCAACCTTATCATTTGCGCCTAGAGTCGGGCCTTGTTCGGCTCAAGCTTATCATTTGCGTCTCGAGTCAAGCCTCATTCAAGTCACTCTTACCATTTGCGCCTTGAGCCGGGCCTCATTTGAATCACCCATATCATTTGCACCAAGAGTCGGGCCTCGTTTGAGTCAACCTTATCATTTGTGCATAGAGTCAGGCCTCGTTGGAATTAACCTTATCATTTGCGCCTTGAGTCGTGCCTCGTTTGATTCAACCTTATCATTTGCGCCTCCAGTCAGGCCTCGTTTGATTCACTCATATCATTTGTGCCCTGAGTCGGGTCTCGTTTGACTCAACCATATCATTTGTGCCTTAAGTCGGGCCTCGTTTATCTCAGCTATATCATTTATGCCTCGGGTCAGGCCTTGTTTGACTCAACCTTATCATTTGCGCCTCGAGTTGGGCCTCGTTCGACTCAACCTTATCATTTGTGCCTTAAGTCGGGCCTCGTTTGACTCACCCATATCATTTGTGCCTTGAGTCGGGCCTCGTTTGACTCAACCTTATCATTTGCACCTCGACTCAGGCCTCGTTTGACTTAACCTTATCATTTATGCCTCAAGTCGGTCCCCGTTTGGCTTAACCTTATCATTTGTGCCTCGAGTCAGGACTTGTTTGACTCACCCATATCATTTGTGACTTGAGTCAGGCCTCGTTTGACTCAACAATACCATTTGCGCCTCGAGTCGGGCCTCGTTTAACTCACCCTTACCAATTGCGCCTCGACTCGGTCCTTGCATGACTTATCCATGTCATTTGTGCCTCAAGTCGGGCCTCGTTTGACTCAACCATGTCAATTATGCCTCGAGTCGGGTCTTGTTTGACTCAACCATATCATTGATGCCTCGAGTCGGATCTTGTTTGACTCAACCTTATCATTTGCACCTCGAGTCGGGGCCTCGTTCAACTCAACCTTACCATTTGCGCCTCGAGTCAGGCCTCGTTTGATTCACTCATATCATTTGTGCCTCGAGTCGGGCCTCGTTTGACTCAACCATATTATTTGTACCTCCAGTCGGGCCTCGTTTGTCTCAGCCATATCATTTATGCCTCGAGTCAGGCCTTGTTTGACTCAACTTTATCATTTGTGCCTTGAGTCGGTCCTCGTTTGACTCACCCTTATCATTTGCGCTTCGAGTCGAGCCTCATTTGTCGCATCCTTCTCATTTGCATCTTGAGTCAGGCCTCGTTTTACTCAAACGTATCATTTGTACCTCAAGGCGGCCTTGTTTAACTCAACCTTATCATTTGTGTCTCGATTCGGGCCTTGTTTGACTCAACCTTATAATTTTTGCCTCGAGTCGGGCCTCGTTTGACTCAACCATATCATTTGTGCATCGAGTCAGGCCTCGTATGACTCACCCTTACCATTTGCGCCTCGAGTGAGGCCTAGTTTGACTCAACCTTATCATTTGTGCCTCAAGTCGGGGCTCGTTTGACTCAACCTTATCATTTGTGCCTTGAGTTGGTCTGCGTTTGACTCACACTTATCATTTGCACCTCGAGTCGGGCCTTGTTTGATGCAACCTTCTCATTTGCACCTTGAGTCGGGCCTCATTTTACTCAACCATATCATTTGTGCCTCAAGTCGGGGCTCGTTTAACTCAACCTTATCATTTGTGTCTCGATTCAGGGCTTATTCGACTCAACCTTATAATTTTTGCCTCGAGTTGGGCCTCGTTTGACTCAACCAAATCATTTATGCGTCAAGTCAGGCCTCGTTTGACTCACCCTTACCATTTGCGCCTTGAGTGAGGGCTAGTTTGACTCAACCTTATTATTTGCGCCTCAAGTCGAGGCTCATTTGACTCAACCTTATCATTTGTGCCTTGATGCGAGCCTCGTTTGACTCACCCTTATCATTTGTGCCTCGAGTCGGGCCTCCTTTGACTTAACGTTATCATTTGCGCCTCGAGTTGGGCCTCGTTCAACTGACCCTTACCATTTATGCCTCAAGGCAGGCCACGTTTGACTCGTCCATATCATTTGTGCCTTGAGTCAGGCCTCGTTTGACTCAACCTTATAGTTTGTGCCTCGAGTCAGGCCTTGTTTGACTCAACCTTATCATTTACGCCACGAGTCAGGCCTTATTTAACTCGCCCATATCAATTGCGCCTCGAGTCGGGCCTCGTTTGACTCAACCTTATCATTTGTGCCTAGAGTCGGGCCTTGTTCGGCTCAAGCTTATCATTTGCGCCTCGAGTCAAGCTTCGTTCAAGTCACTCTTACCATTTGCACCTTGAGTCAGGCCTCATTTGAATCATCCATATCATTTGCACCAGGAGTCGGGCCTCGTTTGAGTCAATCTTATCATTTGTGCCTGGAGTCAGGCCTCGTTGGAATTAACCTTATCATTTGCGCCTTGAGTCGTGCCTCGTTTGACTTAACCTTATCATTTGTACCTCAAGTCGAAACTCGTTTGACTCAAGCTTATCATTTGTGCATTGAGTTGGCCCTTGTTTTACACACCCTTATCATTTGCGCCTCGAGTCAGGCATCGTTCCACTCACCCTTACCATTTGCGCCACGAGTCGAGTCTCGTTTGACTCAACCTTATCATTTACTCCTCGAGTTGGACCTCGTTCAACTCACCCTTACCAATGTTACCATTTGCGCGTCGAGTCAGGCCTCGTTTGATTCACTCATATCATTTGTACCTCGAGTCGGGCCTCGTTTGACTCAACCATATCATTTGTGCCCCAAGACAGGCCTCGTTTATCTTAGCCATATCATTTATGCCTCGAGTTAGGCCTTGTTTGACTCAACCTTATCATTTGTGCCTCGAGCTAGGCCTCATTCGACTCATCCTTATCATTTGCGCCTCGAGTCGGGCCTCGTTTGACTCACCCATATCATTTGTGCCTTGAGTCGGTCCTCGTTTGACTCAATCTTATCATTTGCACCTCGAGTCGCGCCTCGTTTGACTTCACCTTATCATCTGCGCCTTGAGTCGGGCCTCGTTTGACTCACCCATATTATTTGTGCCTTGAGTCGGGCCTCGTTTTGACTTAACAATACCATTTGCGCCTCAAGTTGGGTCTCGTTTGACTCAAACCTTATCATTTGCGCCTCGAGTCGGGCCTCGTTGGACTCACCCATGTCATTTGTGCCTCAAGTCGGGCCTCGTTTGACTCAACCATATCATTTATGCCTCGAGTCGGGTCTTGTTTGACTCAACCATATCATTGATGCCTCGAGTCGGGTCTTGTTTGACTCAACCTTATCATTTGCACCTCGAGTCGGGACCTCATTCAACTCAACCTTATCATTTGTGCCTCCAGTCAGGCCTTGTTTGATTCACTCATATCATTTGTGCCTTGAGTCGGGTCTCGTTTGACTCAACCATATCATTTGTGCCTTAAGTCGGGCCTCGTTTATCTCAGCCATATCATTTATGCCTCGAGTTAGGCCTTGTTTGACTCAACCTTATCATTTGCGCCTCGAGTTGGGCCTCGTTCGACTCAACCTTATCATTTGTGCCTCGAGTCGGGCCTCGTTTGACTCACCCATATCATTTGTACCTTGAGTCGGGCCTCGTTTGACTCAACCTTATCATTTGCACCTCGACTCAGGCCTCGTTTGACTTAACCTTATCATTTATGCCTCGAGTCGATCCTCGTTTGGCTCAACCTTATCATTTGTGTCTCGAGTCAGGACTCATTTGACTCACCCATATCATTTGTGACTTGAGTCAGGCCTCATTTGACTCAACAATACCATTTGCTCCTCGAGTAGGGCCTTGTTTAACTCACCCTTACCAATTGCACCTCAACTCGGTCCTCGCGTGACTTATCCATGTCATTTGTGCCTCAAGTCGGTCCTCGTTTGACTCAACCATGTCAATTATGCCTCGAGTCGGGTCTTGTTTGACTCAACCATATCATTGATGCCTCGAGTCGGATCTTGTTTGACTCAACCTTATCATTTGCACCTCGAGTCGGGGCCTCGTTCAACTCAACCTTAGCATTTGCGCCTCGAGTCAGGCCTCGTTTGATTCACTTATATCATTTGTTCCTCGAGTCGGGCCTCGTTTGACTCAACCATATTATTTGTGCCTCAAGTCGGGCCTCGTTTGTCTCAGCCATATCATTTGCGCCTCGAGTTGGTCCTCGTTGGACTCAACCTTATCATTTGCGCCTCGAGTTGGTCCTCGTTCGGCTCAACCTTATCATTTGCGCCTCGAGTCGGGCCTTGTTTGACTCACCCATATCATTTGTGCCTCGAGTCGGGCCTTGTTTGACTCAACCATATCATTTGCACCTCGAGTCAAGCCTCGTTTGACTCACCCATATTATTTGTGCCTTGAGTCGGGCCTTATTTTACTCAACAATACCATTTGTGCCTCAAGTCGGGTCTCGTTTGACTCAAACCATATCATTTGTTCCACGTGTTGGGCCTCGTTCCACTCACCCTTATCATTTGCTCCTCGAGTCGGGTTTCGTTTGATTCACTCATGTCATTTGTGCCTCAAGTCGGGCCAAGTTCCACTAACCCTTACCATTTGCACCTCGAGTCAGGCCTCGTTTGACTCAACCATATCATTTGTGTGTCGGGTCAGGCCTTGTTTGACTCACCTTTACCATTTGCGCCTCAAGTCAGTTTGACTCAACCATATCATTTGTGTCTCGAGTCAGGCCTTATTTGACTCAACCATATCATTTGTGCCTCGAGTTGGGCCTCGTTTGACTCGCCCATATTATTTGTGCCTTGAGTCGGGCCTCGTTTGACTCAACCTTACCGTTTGTGCCTCGAGTTAGGCCTTGTTTGACTCAACCTTATCATTTGCGCCTCGAGTCAGGCCTCGTTCAACTCACCCTTACCATTTACGCATCGAGTCAGGCCTTGTTTGACTCACCCATATCATTTGCGCCTCGAGTCTGGCCTCGTTAGACTCAACCTTATCACTTGCACCTCGAGTCGGGCCTCATTCGATTTACCCTTACCTTTTGAGCCTCGTGTTGAAGCTCATTTGACTCACCCATATTCATTTACGCCTCAAGTCAAGCCTCATTTGACTTAACCTTATCATTTGCACCTCGAGTCGGGCCTCGTTCGACTCAACCTTATCATTTGCGTCTCGAGTCAGGCCTTGTTTGACTCAACCATATCAATTGTGTCTCGAGTCAGGCCTTATTTGACTAAACCATATCATTTGTCCCTCGAGTCCAGCCTCGTTTGACTCAACCTTATTATTTATGCATTGAGTCAGGACTCGTTCGTCTTAACCTTATCATTTGCGCATCGAGTCGAGGCTCGTTTCACTGACCTATATCAGTTACGCCTCGAGTCGGGCCTCATTTGACTTAACCTTATCATTTACGCCTCGAGGCATGCTTCGTTCGACTCAACCTTATGATTTGTGCCTCAAGTCGGGCCACGTTCGACTCAACCATATTATTTTTTCCTCGAGTCAGGCCTCATTTGACTCACCCATATCATTTGCGCCCCAAGTTCGGCCTTGTTTGACTCAACCTCATTATTTGCGCCTCGAGTCGTGCCTCATTTGACTCAACCGTATCATTTATGCCTCGAGTCGGGCCTTGTTCGACTCAACTGTATCATTTGAGCCTCAAGTCGGGCCACGTTCGACCCACGCTTATCATTTGTGCCTCGAGTCGGGCCTCATTTGACTCACCCATATCATTTGCGCCTTGAGTTGGGCCTCATTTCACTCAACCTCATTATTTGCGCCTCGAGTCGGGCCTTGTTCGACTCAACTGTATCATTTGCGCCTCAAGTCGGGCCTCGTTCGACTCACGCCCATCATTTGTGCCTCGGGTCAGGCCTCGTTCAACTCACCCTTACCATTTGCGCCTCGAGTCAGGCCTCGTTTAACTCGCCCATATCATTTGCGCCTTGAGTCGGGCCTTGTTTGACTCACCCATATCCTTTATGCCATAAGTCAAGCCTCGTTCGACTCATCCATGTCATTTATGCCTCGAGTCAGGCCTCGTGTGACTCAACCTTATCATTTGTGCGTCGAGTCAGGCCTTGTTTGACTCACCCTTACCATTTGCGCCTCGATTCAGTCCTAGTTTGACTCAACCATATTATTTGTGCCTCGAGTCGGGCCTCATTTGTCTCAGGCTTATCATTTGTGCCTCAAGTTAGGCCTCGTTCCACTCCACCTCATCATTTGTGCCTTGATGCAGGCCTCGTTTGACTCACCCTTGTCATTTGCGTCTCAAGGTGAGCCTCGTTTGACTCAACCTTGCCGTTTGCACCTCGAGTTAGGCCTCGTTTGACTCAAACTTATCGGGCCTCGCTCGATTTACCCTTACCTTTTAAGCCACGTGTCGGACCTCATTTGACTCTCCCATATCACTTACGCCTCAAGTCAGGCCTCGTTTGAATCAACCTTTTCTTTTGCACCTCAAGTCGGGCCTCGTTTGACTCAACCTTATCATTTGCATCTCGAATCGGGCCTCGTTTGACTCAATCATATCATTTGTGCCTCGAGTCGAGCCTCGTTTGACTCAACCTTGTCATTTGTGCATTGAGTCGGTTCTCATTCAACTTAACCTTATCATTTGTGCCTCGAGTCAGGCCTCGTTTGACTTACCCATATCATTTGCGCCTTGAGTCAGGCCTCATTAGGCTTAACCTTATCAATTGCGCCTCGAGGCGGGCTTTATTCAACTCAACCTTATCATTTGCGTCTCGAGTTGGACCAGGTTCGACTCAACCTTATTATTTGTGCCTCGAGTCGGTCCGCGTTCAACTAACCCTTATTATTTGTGCCTCGACTCGGGCCTCATTTGACTCACCCATATCATTTGCGCCTCGAGTCGTGCCTCGTTTGACTTAATCGTATCATTTGCGCCTCGAGTCAGGCCTTGTTCTACTCAACTGTATCATTTCTGCCTCAAGTCGGGCCTCGTTCGACTCACTCTTATCATTTGCGCCTCGAGTCGGGCCTCGTTCGACTCACTCTTATCATTTGCGGCTCGAGTCGGGCCTCGTTTGACTCACCCATATCCTCTACGCCTCAAGTTGGGCCTCGTTTGACTCAACCTTATCATCTGTGCCTCGAGTCAGGACTCGTTCCACTCACCCTTACAATATGCGCCCCGAGTCGGGCCTCGTTCCACTCACCCTTACAATTTGTGCCTCGACTCAGGACTTGTTCGACTCAACCTTGTCATTTGTGCCTCGAGTCGGGCCTCGTTTGACTCAACCATATAATTTGTGCCTTGACTCAGGCCTCGTTTGACTCAACTATATCATTTGTGCCTCGAGTCGAGCCTCATTTGACTCACCGATATCATTTGCACCCCAAGTCGCACTGCGTTTGACTTAACCATATCATTTAGGGATCGAATTGGGCCTCGTTCGACTCATCCATGTCATTTGTGCCTCAAGTCGGGCCTCATTCGACTCTACCATATTATTTGTGCCTCGAGCCGGGCCTCGTTTAACTAAACCTTATCAATTGTGCCTCGAGTCAGGCCTCGTTCTACTCAACCTTATCCTTTGCGCCTCGAGTCGGGCCTCGTTCTACTCACCCTTACCATTTGCGCCTCGAGTCAGGACTCGTTCGACTTATCCATGTCATTTGTGCCTCGAGTTAGGCCTTGTTTGACTCAACCTTGTCATTTGTGCCTCGAACTAGCCTTGTTTGACTCAACCTTATCACTTGTGCCTTGAGTCGGGCCTCGTTTGACTCAACCATATCATTTACGCATCGAGTCAGGCCTCATTCGACTAAACCTTATCATTTACGCATCTATTCGGGCCTCATTCGACTCAACCTTATCGTTTACACCTCGAGTCGGACCTCGTTCAACTCACCGTTACCATTTGCACCTCGAGTCGGGCCTCGTTTGACTCACCCACATCATTTACGCCTCGAGTCGGGCCTCATTTGACTCCACTATATCATTTATGCCTCGAGTCGGGCCTCGTTTGACTCAACCACATCATTTGCGCCTCGAGTCGAGCCTCGTTTGACTCAACCTTATCATTTACACCTCAAGTCGGACCTCGTTCAACTCACCCTTCCCATTTGCGCCATGAGTTGGCCTCGTTTGACTCACCCATATCATTTGTGCCTCGAGTGAGGCATTGTTTGACTGAACCTTATCATTTGTACCTTAAGTCGAGCCTCGTTCCACTCATCCTTACCATTTGTGCCTCAAGTCGGGCCTCGTTTGACTGAACCTTATCATTTGCGCCTCAAGTCGGGCTTCATTCCACTCACCTTACCATTTGCGCCTCGAGTCGGGCCTCGTTCAACTCACCCTTGCCATTTGCGCCTCGACTCAAGTCGGGCCTCGTTTAACTCACTCTTACCATTTTTGCCTCTAGTCGGGCCTCATTTGACTCACCCATATCATTTGCACCTCGAGTCGGTCCTCGTTTGACTCACCCTTATCATTTGCGCCTTGAGTCAGATCTCGTTGGACTCAACCATATCATTTGCACCTCGAGTCGGGCCTCGTTTAACTAAAGTGTATCATTTGCACCTCAAGTCAGGCCTCGTTTGACTCACCCTTACCATTTGCGCTTCGAGTCAGACCTCGTTTGACTCACCCATATCATTTGCGCCTTAAGTCAGGCCTCGTTCGACTCAACCTTACAATTTACGCCTCGAGTCCGGCCTCATTCGACTCATCCATGTCATTTGTGCCTTGAGTCAGGCCTTGTTTGACTCAACCTTATCATTTGTGCCTAGAGTCGGGCCTCATTTGACTCAACCTTATCATTTACGCCTCGAGTCGGGCCTCGTTCAACTAACCCTTACCATTTGCGCCTCGAGTCGGGCCTCGTTTGACTCACCCATATCATTTGCTCCTTGAGTCGGGCCTTGTTTGACTGAACCTTATTATTTGCGCCTCAAGTTGGGCCTCATTCCACTCACCTTTACCATTTGCGCCTGGAGTCGGGCCTCGTTTGACTGAACCTTCTCATTTGCGCCTCAAGTCGGGCTTCGTTCCACTCATCCTTATCATTTATGCCTCGAGCAGGGCCTCGTTTCACTCAACCTAATCATTTATGCCTCAAGTCAGGCCTAGTTTGACTCAACCATATCATTTACGGCTTGAGTTGGGCCTAGTTTGACTCAACCATATCATTTACGGCTCGAGTCGGGCCTCGTTTGATTGAACCTTATCATTTGCGCCTCGAGTTGGGCCTCGTTCCACTCACCCTTACAATTTGTGCCTCGACTCAGGCCTTGTTCGACTCAACCTTGTCATTTGTGCCTCGAGTCGAGCTTCGTTTGACTCAACCATATAATTTGTGCCTCGACTCAGCCCTCGTTTGACTCAACTATATCATTTGTGCCTCGAGTTGAGCCTCATTTGACTCACCGATATCATTTGCACCTCGAGTCGCGCAGCGTTTGATTAACCATATCATTTAAGCATCGAGTTGGGCCTCGTTCAACTCATCCATGTCATTTGTGCCTTGAGTCGGGCCTCGTTTGACTCTACGATATCATTTGTGCCTCGGTCCGGGCCTCGTTTGACTCAACCTTATCAATTGTGCCTCGAGTCAGGCCTCGTTCTACTCAACCTTATCCTTTGCACCTCGAGTCGGGCCTCGTTCTACTCACCCTTACCATTTGCGCCTTGAGCAGGACTCGTTTGACTTATCCATGTCATTTGTGCCTCGAGTCAGGCCTTGTTTGACTCAACCTTGTCATTTGTGCCTCGATCAGGCCTTGTTTGACTCAACCTTATCATTTGTGCCTCGAATCGGGCCTCGTTTGACTCAACCATATCATTTACGCATCGAGTCAGGCCTCATTTGACTGAACCTTATCATTTACGCATCGATTCGGGCCTCGTTCGACTCAACCTTATCATTTATGCCTTGAGTCGGGCCTCGTTCAACTCACCATTACCATTTGCACCTCGAGTCGGGCCTCGTTTGACTCACCCACATCATTTACGCCTCGAGTTGGGCCACGTTGGACTCAACCTTATCATTTGTGCTACAAGTCGGGCCTCATTCGACTCACACTTATCATTTGCGCCTCGAGACAGGCCTCGTTTAAGTCACTCTTACCATTTATGCCTCAAGTTAGGCCTCATTTGACTCACCCATATCATTTGTGCCTCGATTCGTTCCTCGGTTGACTCAACCTTATGATTTGATCCTCGAGTTAGGCCTCGTTTGACTCAACCATATCATTTGCACCTCGAGTTGGGCCTTGTTTGAATCAACCATATCATTTACACCTTAAGTCGGGCCTCGTTTGACTCAACCTGATCAATTGTGCTTTGAGTCGGGCCTCGTTTGACTCACCCATATCATTTGCTCCTTGAGTCGGGCCTTGTTTGATTGAACCTATTATTTGTGCCTCAAGTCGGGCCTCGTTCCAATCAACCTTACCATTTGCGCCTCGAGTCGGGCCTCATTTGACTGAACCTTCTCATTTGCACCTCAAGTCGGGCTTTGTTCCACTCATCCTTATCATTTATGCCTCGAGCAGGGCCTCGTTTCACTCAACCTTATCATTTACACCTCAAGTCAGGCCTAGTTTGACTCAACCATATCATTTACGGCTCGAGTTGGGCCTAGTTTGACTCAACCATATCATTTACGGCTCGAGTCGGTCCTCGTTTGACTGAACCTTATCATTTGCGCCTCGAGTTGGGCCTTGTTCCACTCACCCTTACAATTTGTGCCTCGACTCAGGCCTTGTTCGACTCAACCTTGTCATTTGTGCCTTGAGTCGGGCCTCGTTTGACTCAACCATATAATTTGTATCTCGACTCAGGCCTCGTTTGACTCAACTATATCATTTGTGCCTCGAGTTAAGCCTCATTTGGCTCACCGATATCATTTGCACCTCGAGTCGCGCAGTGTTTGACTTAACCATATCATTTAAGCATCGAGTTGGGCCTTGTTTGACTCATCCATGTCATTTGTGCCTCGAGTCGGGCCTCGTTCGACTCTACCATATCATTTGTGCCTCGAGCCGGGCCTCGTTTGACTCAACCTTATCATTTGTGCCTCGAGTCAGGCCTCGTTCTACTCAACCTTATCCTTTGCGCCTCGAGTCGGGCCTCATTCTACTCACCCTTACCATTTGCGCCTCGAGCAGGACTCGTTCGACTTATCCATGTCATTTGTTCCTCGAGTCAGGCCTTGTTTGACTCAACCTTGTCATTTGTGCCTCGATCAGGCCTTGTTTGACTCAACCTTGTCATTTGTGCCTCGATCAAGCCTTGTTTGACTCAACCTTATCATTTGTGCCTCGAGTCAGGCCTTGTTTGACTCAACCATATCATTTACGCATCGAGTCAGGCCTCATTCGACTGAACCTTATCATTTACGCATCGATTCGGGCCTCGTTTGACTCAACCTTATCATTTATGCCTCGAGTCGGGCCTCGTTCAACTCACCATTACCATTTGCACCTCGAGTCGAGCCTCGTTTGACTCACCCACATCATTTATGCCTCGAGTCGGGCCACGTTGGACTTAACCTTATCATTTGCGCTACAAGTCGGGCCTCGTTCGACTCACACTTATCATTTGCACCTCGAGACGGGCCTCGTTTAAGTCACTCTTACCATTTGTGCCTCAAGTCGGGCCTCATTTGACTCACCCATATCATTTGTGCCTCGATTCGTTCCTCGTTTGACTCACCCTTATCATTTGATCCTCGAGTTAGGCCTCGTTTGACTCAACCATATCATTTACACCTTAAGTCGGGCCTCGTTTGATTCAACCATATGATTTACACCTTAAGTCGGGCCTCGTTTGACTCAACCTGATCAATTGTGCTTCGAATCGGGCGTCGTTTGACTCAACCTTATCATTTGCTCCTCGAGTCGGGCCTCGTTTGATTCAACCTTATCAGTTATGCCTCAAGTCAGGCCTAGTTTGACTTGCCCTTACCATTTGCGCCTCGAGTCAGGCCTCGTTTGACTCACCCTTATCATTCTTGCCTTAATACGTGCCTCGTTTGACTCACCCTATCATGTGCGCCTCGAGTCAGGGCTCATTTGACTCAACCATATCATTTGCGCCTTGAGCCAGGCCTCGTTTGACTCAACCTTTTAATTTCTGCCTCGAGGCAGCCCTCATTTGACTCACCCATATCATTTGCACCTCGAGCCAGGCCTCGTTTGACTTAACCACATCATTTGCGCCTCGAGTCGAGCCTCGTTTGACTCAACCTTATCATTTACACCTCAAGTCGGGCCTCGTTCAACTCACCCTTACCATTTGCGCCTCGAGTTGGGCCTTGTTTGACTCAACCTTATCATTTACGCCTCAAGTCAGACCTAGTTTGACTAAACCATATCATTTACGGCTCTAGTCGGGCCTCATTTGACTGAACCTTATCATTTGTGCCTTGAGTCGGCCCTCGTTTCACTCACCCTTACAATTTGTGCCTCGAGTTAGGCCTTGTTCGACTCAACCTTGTCATTTGTGCCTCGAGTTGGGGCTCTTTTTACTCAACCATATCATTTGTGCCTTGACTCAGGCCTCGTTTGACTCAACCATATCATTTGCGCCTCGAGTTGGGCCTTGTTTGACTCACCGATATGACTTGCATCTCGAGTCGGGCATCGTTTGACTCAACCTTATCATTTACGCATGAATCGAGCCTCGTTCGACTCATCCATGTTATTTGTGCCTCGAGTCAGGCCTCGTTTGACTCCACTATATCATTTATGCCTCGAGTCGGGCATCGTTTGACTCAACCTTATCATCTGCGCCTAGAGTAGGACCTCGTTCTGCTTACCCTTACCATTTGTGCCTCAAGTCAGGCCTCGTTCGAATTATCCATGTCATTTGTGCCTCGAGTCAGGCCTCGTTTGACTCAACCTTATCATTTGTGCCTCGAGTCGGGCCTCGTTTAACTCAACCTTATCATTTGCACCTCGTGTTGGGCCTCGTTCACTTAACCTTACCATTTGCGCATCGAGTCGGGCCTCGTTTAACTCACCCATAATATTTGCACCTCGAGTCGGGACTCGTTTGACTCACCCATATCATTTGTGCCTCAACTCAGGCCTCGTTCGACTCAACCTTATCATTTGCGTCTCGAGTCAGGCCTCGTTTGACTCAACCATATCATTTGTTCCTCGAGTCAGCCCTCGTTTGACTAAACCATATTGTTTGTGCCTCGACTTGGGCCCTGTTTGACTCAACGTTATCATTTACGTCTCCAGTCGGTCCTCGTTCCACTCAACCTTACCATTTGTGCCTCGAGTCGGGCCTCATTCCACTCACCCTTATCATTTACGCCTCGAGTCGGGCCTCGTTTGACTCAATCATATCATTTACGCCTCGAGTCGGGCCTCATTGGACTCAACCTTAACATTTGCGCCACGAGTTGGGCGTCATTTGACTCAACCTTATCATTTGTGCCTTGAGTAGGGCCTCGTTTGACTCAACCTTATCATTTACGCCTCGAGTCGGGCCTCGTTGGACTCAACCTTATAATTTGCGCCACGAGTTGGGCCTCGTTTGACTCACACTTATCGTTTGCGCATCGAGTCGGGCCTCGTTCCACTTACCCTTATCATTTACTCCTCGAGTCGGGCCTTGTTTGACTCAACCATATCATTTACGCCTCGAGTCGGGCCTCGTTGGACTTAACCTGATCATTTGCGCCACGAGTTGGGCCTCATTTGACTCACACTTATCATTTGTGCATCGAGTCGGGCCTTGTTTGACTCAACCTTATCATTTGCACCTCGAGTAGGGCCTCGTTCAACTCACCCTTACCATTTGCACATCGAGTCGGGCCTCGTTTGACTCAACCACATCATTTGTGCCTCGAGTCGAGCCTCATTTGACTCACCCATATCATTTGCACCCCGAGCCAGGCCTCATTTGACTCAACCACATCATTTGCGCCTCGAGTTGGTCCTCGTTGGACTCAACCTTACCATTTGCGCCATGAGTCAGGCCTCGTTTGACTTAACCTTATCACTTGCTCCTCGAGTCGGGCCTCGTTTGACTCAACCCTATCATTTACGCCTCCAGTCAGGCCTAGTTTGACTCACCCTTATCATTTACGCCTCGAGTCGGGCCTCATTCAACTCACCCTTACCATTTGCACCTCGAGTCGGGCCTCGTTTAACTCACTCACATCATTTACGCCTTGAGTTGGGCCTCGTTCGACTCACACTTATCATTTATGCCTCGAGACGGGCCTCGTTTAAATCACTCTTACCATTTGTGCCTCGAGTCAGGCCTCATTTGACTCACCCATATCATTTGCGCCTCGATTCGGTCCTCGTTTGACTCACCCTTATCATTTGAGCCTCGAGTCAGGTCTCATTTAACTCAACCATATCATTTGCACCTCGAGTCGGGCCTCGTTTGATTCAACCATATCATTTACGCCTCATGTCAGGCCTCGTTTGACTCAACCTTATCATTTGCTCCTCGAGTCGGGCTTCATTTGTCTCAACATTATCATTTACGCCTCGAGTTGGGCCTCGTTCAACTCACTCTTACGATTTTCGCCTCAAGTCGGCCCTTGTTTGACTCACCCTTATCATTTACGCCTTGAGTTGGGCCTCATTTGACTCATCCTTATCATTTGTTCCTTGAGTCGGGCCTTGTTTGACGCAACCATATCATTTAAGCCTTTCGTCGGGCCTTATTTGACTCAACCTTATCATTTACGCCTCGAGTCAGCCCTCATTTGACTCACCCATATCATTTGCGCCTCGAGCCAGGCCTCGTTCGACTCAACCACTGAGTCGGGCCTCGTTTGACTCAACCTTATCATTTATGCCTCGAGTCGGGTCTCGTTCAACTCACCCTTACCCTTTGCGGCTCGAGTCGGGCCTCGTTTGACTCACCCATATCATTTGCACCCTGAGCCAGGCCTCGTTTGACTCAACCACATCATTTGCGCCTTCAGTCGGTCCTTGTTGGACTCAACCTTATCATTTGCGCCATGAGTCGGGCCTTGTTTGACTCAACCTTATCATTTGCTCCTCGAGTCAGGCCTCGTTTGACTCAACCTTATCATCTATGCCTCCAGATAGGTCTAGTTTGACTCACCCTTACCATTTGCGCCTCGAGTTGGGCCACGTTTGACTCAACCTTAGCATTTTTGCCTTAATACGCGCCTAGTTTGACTAACCCTTATCATGTGTGCCTCGAGTTAGGCCTCATTTGACTCAACCATATCATTTGCGCCTTGAGCCGGTCCTCGTTTGACTTAACCCTATCATTCCCGCCTCGAGTCAGGCCTCATTTGACTCACCCATATCTTTTGTGCCTCGAGCCAGGCCTCGTTTGACTCAACCACATCATTTGTGCCTTGAGTCGGGCCTCGTTTGACTCACCCATATCATTTGCGCCCCGAGCCAGGACTCGTTTGACTCAACCACATCATTTGTGCCTCGAGTTGTCCTCGTTGGACTCAACCTTATCATTTGCGACATGAGCCTTATTTGACTCAACCTTATCATTTCTGCCTCGAGTCAGCCCTCATTTGACTCGCCCATATCAACCACATCATTTGCACCTCGAGTCGAGCCTCGTTGGACTTAACCTTATCATTTGTGCCACGAGTCGGGCCTCGTTTGACTCAACCTTATCATTTCCTCCTCGAGTTGGGCCTCATTTGGCTCAACCTTATCATTTACGCCTCAGTCAGTCCTAGTTTGACTCACCCTTACCATTTGCACCTCGAGTCGGGCCTCGTTCGACTCACCCTTATCATTTTTGCTTTAATACGCACCTTGTTTGACTCACCCTTATCATTTGCGCCTTGAGTCGGGCCTCATTTGACTCAACCATATCATTTGCGCCTTCAACCGGGCCTCGTTTGACTCAACCTTATCGTTTCTGCCTCGAGTCAGCCCTCATTTGACTCACCCATATCATTTGCGCCTTGATCCAGGCCTCGTTTGACACAACCACATCATTTCTGCCTCGAGTCGTACCTCGTTTGACTCATCCTTATCATTTGCTCCTCGAGTTGGGCCTCATTTGGCTCAACCTTATCATTTATGCCTCCAGTCAGTCCGAGTTTGACTTACCCTTACCATTTGCGCCTCGAGTCGGACCTCGTTTGACTCACCCTTATCATTTTTGCTTTAATACGTGCCTCATTTGACTCACCCTTATCATTTGCGCCTTGCGTCGGGCCTCATTTGACTCAACCATATCATTTGCACCTTCAACCGGGCCTCGTGTGACTCAACCTTATCATTTCTGCCTCGAGTCAGCCCTTATTTGACTCACCCATATCATTTGCGCCTCGATCCAGGCCTCGTTTGACACAACGACATCATTTGCGCCTCGAGTCGGGCCTTGTTTGGCTTAACCTTATCATTTACACCTCGAGTCGGGCCTCGTTCAACACACTCTTACCATTTGCGCCTCGAGTCGCGCCTCGTTCGACTCACCCATATCATTTTTGCTTTAATACGCGCCTTGTTTGACTCATCCTTATCATTTGTGCCTCGAGTCAGGCCTCGGTTGACACAACCACATCATTTGCGCCTCGAGTCGGGCCTTGTTTGGCTTAACCTTATCATTTACACCTCGAGTCGGGCCTCGTTCAACACACTCTTACCATTTGCGCCTCGAGTCGCGCCTCGTTCGACTCACCCATATCATTTTTGCTTTAATACGCGCCTTGTTTGACTCACCCTTATCATTTGTGCCTCGAGTCAGGCCTCGTTTGACTCAACCATATCATTTGCGCCTTGAGCCGATCCTCATTTGACTTAACCTTATCATTCCCGCCTAGAGTCAGGCCTCATTTGACTCATCGATATCATTTGCGCCTCAAGCCAGGCCTTGTTTGACTCAACCACATCATTTGCGCCTCGAGTTAGGCGTTGTTTGACTCAACCTTATCATTTGTGCCTCAAGCCGAGCCTCGTTCCAGTCACCCTTACCATTTGCACCTCGAGTCGTACCTCATTTGACTGAACCTTATCATTTGCTCCTCAAGTCGGGCAGTGTTCCACTCACCCCTACCATTTGTGCCTCGAGTTGGGCCTCATTCAACTCACCCTTACCATTTGCGCCTCGAGTCGGGCCTCGTTTAACTCAACCACATCATTTGTGCCTCGAGCCAGCCCTCGTTTGACTCAACCTTATCATTTCCGCCTCGAGTCAGCCCTCATTTGACTCACCCATATCATTTGCGCCTCTAGCCAAGCCTCGTTTGACACAACCACATCATTTGTGCCTTGAGTCAAGCCTCGTTTGACTCAACCTTATCATTTGTGCCTTAATACGAGACTCATTTGACCCACCCTTATCGTTTGTGCCTCAAGTCAGGCCTCGTTTGACTCAACCATATCATTTGCACCTTGAGTCAGGCCTCATTTGACTTAACCTTATCATTTGCGCCTCGAGTCAGCCCTCATTTGACTCACCCATATCATTTGCGCCTCGAGCTAGGCCTTGTTTGACTCAACCACATCATTTGTGCATCTAGTCGGGCCTCGTTTGACTTAACCTTATCATTTTCGCCTCGAGTCGGGCCTTTTTCAACTCACCCTTACCATTTACGCCTGGAGTCGTGACTCGTTTGACTCGCCCATATCATTTGCGCCCCGAGCTAGGCCTCGTTTGACTCAACCACATCATTTGCGTCTCGAGCTGAGCCTCGTTGGACTTAACCTTACCATTTGCGCCACGAGTCGGGCCTCGTTTGACTCACCCTTACCATTTTCGCCTCGAGTCGGGCCTCGTTCGACTCACCCTTATCATTTTTGCTTTAATACGCGCCTCATTAGACTCACGCTTATCATTTGCGCCTTGTGCTGGGCCTCGTTTGACTCAACCATATCATTTGCGCTTCAACCGGCCCTCGTTTGACTCAACCTTATCATTTCTGCCTCGAGTCAGCCCTCGTTTGACTCACCCATATCATTTGCGCCTCGATCCAAGCCTTGTTTGACACAACCACATCATTTGCGCCTTGAGTCGGGCCTCATTTGACTCAACCTTATCATTTATGCCTCGAGTCGGGCCTCGTTCAACTCACCCTTACCATTTGTGCCTCGAGTCGCACCTCGTTCGACTCACCCTTATCATTTTTGCTTTAATACGCGCCTCATTTGACTCATCCTTATCATTTGAGCCTCGAGTCGGGCCTCGTTTGACACAACCATATTATTTGCGCCTTGAGCCGGGCCTTATTTGACTCAACCTTATTATTTATGCCTCCAGACTGGCCTAGTTTGACTCACCCTTACCATTTGCGCCTCGAGTCGGGCCTTGTTCGACTCAACCTTATCATTTTTGCCATAATACGTGCCTCATTTGACTCACCCTTATCATTTGTGCCTCGAGTCAGGCCTCATTTGACTCACCCATATAATTTGCGCCACGAGTCAGGCCTCGTTTGACTCAACCTTACAATTTATGCCACGAGTCAGGCCTCGATCAACTCACCCTTCCATTTGTGCCTTGAGTCGGGCCTCGTTTGACTCACCTATATCATTTGCGCCTCGAGTCAGGCGTTGTTTGACTGAACCTTATCATTTGTGCCTTAAGTCGGGCCTCGTTCCACTCACCCTTATCATTTGCGCCTCGAGTCGTGCCTCGTTTGACTGAACCTTATCATTTGCTCCTCAAGTCGGGCTTCGTTCCACTCACCCTTACCATTTGCACCTCGAGTCGGGCCTCGTTCAACTCACCCTTACCATTTGTGCCTTGAGTCGGGCCTCGTTTGACTCAACCACATCATTTGTGCCTCGAGCCGGGCCTCGTTTGACTCAACCTTATCATTTTCGCCTCAAGTCAGCCCTCATTTGACACATCCATATCATTTGCGCCTCGAGCCAGGCCTCGTTTGACACAACCACATCATTTGTGCCTTGAGTCGAGCCTCGTTTGACTCAACCTTATCATTTACGCCTCGAGTCGGGCCTCATTCAACTCACCCTTATCATTTGCTCCTCGAGTCAGGCCTCGTTTGACTTACCCTTATAATTTGTGCCTTAATATGAGACTTGTTTGACTCACCCTTATCGTTTGTGCCTCGAGTCGAGCCTCGTTTGACTCAACCATATCATTTGCGCCTTGAGTCGAGCCTCATTTGACTTAACCTTATGATTTGCGCCTCGAGTCAGCCCTCATTTGACTCACCCATATCATTTGCGCCTTGACCCAGGCCTCGTTTGACTCAACCACATCATTTGTGCATCTAGTCGGGCCTCGTTTGACTTAACCTTATCATTTACACCTCTACTCGGGCCTCGTTCAACTCACCCTTACCATTTGCGCCTCGAATCGTGCCTCGTTTGACTCGCCCATATCATTTGCACCCCGAGCCAGGCCTCGTTTGACTCAACCACATCATTTGCGCCATGAGTCGAGCCTCGTTGGACATAACCTTATCATTTGCGCCACGAGTTGGGCCTCGTTTGACTCAACCTTATCATTTGCTCCTTGAGTCAGGCCTCATTTGGGTCAACCTTATCATGCCTCCAGTCAGTCCTAGTTTGGCTCACCCTTACCATTTGCGCCTCGAGTCGGGCCTCGTTCAACTGAACTTTCTCATTTTTGCCATAATACGCACCTCGTTTGACTCACCTTATCATTTACACCTCTACTCGGGCCTCGTTCAACTCACCCTTACCATTTGCGCCTCGAATCGTGCCTCGTTTGACTTGCCCATATCATTTGCACCTCGAGCCAGGCCTCGTTTGACTCAACCACATCATTTGCGCCATGAGTCGAGTCTCGTTGGACATAACCTTATCATTTGCGCCACGAGTTGGGCCTCGTTTGACTCAACCTTATCATTTGCTCCTTGAGTCAGGCCTCATTTAGGTCAACCTTATCATGCCTCCAGTCAGTCCTAGTTTGGCTCACCCTTACCATTTGCGCCTCGAGTCGGGCCTCGTTCAACTGAACTTTCTCATTTTTGCCATAATACGCACCTCGTTTGACTCACCTTATCATTTGTGCCTCGAGTCAGGCCTCGTTTGACTCAACCATATCATTTGCGCCTTAAGCCAATCCTCATTTGACTTAACCTTATCATTCCCGCCTTGAGTCAGGCCTCATTTGACTCACCCATATCATTTGCACCTCGAGCCAGGCCTCGTTTGACTCAACCACATCATTTGCACCTCGAGCCAGGCCTCGTTTGACTCAACCTTATCATTTACGCCTCGAGTCGGGACTCGATCAACTCACCCTTACCATTTGCACCTTGAGTTGGGCCTCGTTTGACTCATCCATATCATTTGCGCTTCGAGTCAGGTGTTTTTGACTAAACCTTATCATTTGTGCCTCAAGTCGGGCCTCGTTCCACTCACCCTTACCATTTGCGCCTTGAGCCGTGCCTCGTTTGACTGAACCTTATCATTTGCTCCTCAAGTCGGGCTTCATTCCACTCAACCTTACCATTTGCGCCTCGAGTCGGGCCTCGTTCAACTCACCCTTACCATTTGTGCCTCGAGTCGGGCCTCGTTTGACTCAACCACATCATTTGGGCCTCGAGCCGGGCCTCGTTTGACTCAACCTTATCATTTCCGCCTCGAGTCAGCCCTCATTTGACTCACCCATATCATTTGCGCCTCGAGCCAGGCCTCGTTTGACACAACCACATCATTTGTGCCTTGAGTCGAGCCTCGTTGAACTCAACCTTATCATTTACGCCTCGAGTCGGGCCTCATTCAACTCACCCTTACCATTTGCGCCTCGAGTCAGGCCTCGTTTGACTCATCCTTATCATTTGTGTCTTAATACAGGACTCGTTTAACTCAGCCTTATCGTTTGTGCCTCGAGTCGGGCCTTGTTTGACTCAACCATATTATT
Source organism: Dicorynia guianensis (assembly GCA_037013595.1). NCBI lineage: Eukaryota > Viridiplantae > Streptophyta > Magnoliopsida > Fabales > Fabaceae > Dicorynia > Dicorynia guianensis. The sequence continues at coordinate 19,155,653 of JASUAB010000010.1, read as the reverse complement.
TGTGCCTTGAGTTGGGCCTCATTTGACTTAGCCTTATCGTTTGCGCTTCGAGTCAGCCCTCATTTGACTCACCCATATCATTTACGCCTTGAGCTAGGCCTCGTTTGACTCAACCACATCATTTGTGCATCTAGTCGTGCCTCTTTTGACTTAACCTTATCATTTACACCTCGAGTCGGCCCTCGTTCAACTTACCCTTACCATTTGCACCTCGAGTCGTGCCTCGTTTGACTCGCCCATATCATTTGCGCCCTGAGCCAGGCCTCGTTTGACTCAACCACATCATTTGCGCCTCGAGTCGAGCCTCATTGGACTTAACCTTATCATTTGCGCCACGAGTCGGGCCTCGTTTGACTCAATCTTATCATTTCCTCCTCTAGTCGGGCCTCATTTGGCTCAACCTTATCATTTATGCCTCTAGTCAGTCCTAGTTTGACTCACCCTTACCATTTGCGCCTCGAGTCGGGCCTCGTTTGACTCAATCTTATCATTTCCTCCTCTAGTCGGGCCTCATTTGGCTCAACCTTATCATTTATGCCTCTAGTCAGTCCTAGTTTGACTCACCCTTACCATTTGCGCCTCGAGTCGGGCCTCGTTTGACTCAACCACATCATTTGTGCCTCGAGCCGGGCCTCGTTTGACTCAACCTTATCATTTCCGCCTCGAGTCAGCCCTCATTTGACTCACCCATATCATTTGCGCTCGAGCTAGGCCTTGTTTGACACAACCACATCGTTTGTGCCTTGAGTCGAGCCTTGTTTGACTCAACCTTATCATTTACGCCTCGAGTCGGGCCCCGTTCAACTCACCCTTACCATTTGCGCCTCGAGTCAGGCCTCGTTTGACTCACCCTTATCATTTGTGCCTTAATACGGGACTCATTTGACTCACCCTTATCATTTGCGCCTTGAGTCTGGCCTCGTTTAACTCAACCATATCATTTGCGCCTTGAGTTGGGCCTCATTTGACTTAACGTTATCATTTGTGCCTCGAGTTAGCCCTCATTTAACTCACCCATATCATTTTTGCCTCGAGCCAGGCCTCGTTTGACTCAACCACATCATTTGTGCATCTAGTAGGGCCTCGTTTGACTTAACCTTATCATTTACGCCTTGAGTCGGGCCTCGTTCAACTCACCCTTACCATTTGCACCTCGAGTCATGCCTCGTTTGACTCGCCCATATCATTTGCGCCCCGAGCCAGGCCTCGTTTAACTCAACCACATCATTTGTGCCCCGAGTCTAGCCTCGTTGGACTTAAGCTTATCATTTGCGCCACGAGTCGGGCCTTGTTTGACTCAACCTTATCATTTGCTCCTCAAGTCAGGCCTCATTTGGCTCAACCTTATCATTTATGCCTCCAGTCAGTCCTAGTTTGACTTACCCTTACCATTTGTGCCTCGAGTCGGGCCTCGATCGACTCACCCTTGTCATTTTTTTTAATACATGCCTCGTTTGACTCACCCTTATCATTTGCGCCTTGAGCCAGGCCTCGTTTAACTCAATCATATCATTTGCACCTTCAACCGGGCCACGTTTGACTCAACCTTATCATTTCCACCTCGAGTCAGCCCTCATTTGACTCACCCATATCATTTACGCCTCGATCCAGTCCTTGTTTGACACAACCACATCATTTGCGCCTCGAGTCTGGCCTCGTTTGACTCAACCTTATCATTTACACCTCGAGTTGGGCCTCATTCAACTCTCTCTTACCATTTGCGCCTTGAGTCACACCTCGTTCGACCCACCCTTATTATTTTTGCTTTAATACGTGCCTCGTTTGACTCATCCTTACCATTTGCGCCTTGAGTCGAACCTTGTTTGACTCAACCATATCATTTGCGCCTTGAGCCGAGCCTCATTTAACTCAACCTTATCGTTTATGCCTCCAAATAGGCATAGTTTGACTCACCCTTACCATTTAGGCCTTGAGTCGGGCCTCGTTCGACTCAACCTTATCATTTTTGCCATAATACGCGCCTCGTTTAACTCACCCTTATCATTTGTGCCTCGAGTCAGGACTCGTTTGACTCAACCATATCTTTTGCGCCTTGAGCCGATCCTCGTTTGACTTAACCTTATCATTCCCGCCTCGAGTCAGGCCTCTTTGACTCACCCATATCATTTGCGCCTCAAGCCAGGCCTCGTTTGACTCAACCACATCATTTGTGCCTTGAGTCGGGCCTCGTTTGACTCAACCTTATCATTTACGCCTCGAGTCGAGCCTCGATCAACTCACCCTGACCATTTGCGCCTTGAGTCGGGCCTCGTTTGACTCATCCATATCATTTGCACCTCGAGTTAGGCGTTGTTTGACTAAACCTTATCATTTGTGCCTCAAGTTGGGCCTTGTTCCACTCACCCTTATCATTTGCGCCTCGAGTCGTGCCTTGTTTGACTGAACCTTATCATTTGCTCCTCAAGTCGGGCTTCGTTCCACTCACCCTTACCATTTGCGCCTCGAGTCGGGCCTCGTTCAACTCACCCTTACCATTTTGGCCTCGAGTCGGGCCTCGTTTGTCTCACCCATATCATTTGTGCCTCGAGTCAGGCGTTGTTTGACTGAACCTTATCATTTGCGCCTCAAGTCGGGCCTTGTTCCACTCAGCCTTACCATTTGCGCCTCGAGTCAGGCCTCGTTTGACTGAACCTTACCATTTGCGCCTCAAGTCGGGCTTTGTTCCACTCACCCTTACCATTTATGCCTCGAGTCGGGCCTCGTTTGACTCAACTTTATCATTTATGCCCCGAGTAGGGCCTCGTTTGACTCAACCTTATCATTTGCGCCTCAAGTCAGGCCTAGTTTGACTCAATCATATGATTTACGGCTCAAGTCAGGCCTCATTTAACTCAAACTTACCATTTGCGCCCCGAGTCGTGCCTCGTTTGACTCGCCCATATCATTTGCGCCCCGAGCCAAGCCTCGTTTGACTCCACCACATCATTTGCGCCTCGAGTCCAGCCTCGTTGGACTTAACCTTATCATTTGCGCCAAGAGTTGGGCCTCGTTTGACTCAACCTTATCATTTGCTCCTCGAGTCAGGCCTCATTTGGCTCAACCTTATCATTTACGCCTCCAGTCAGTCCTAGTTTGACTCACCCTTACCATTTGCGCCTCGAGTCGGGCCTCGATCAACTCACCCTTATCATTTTTGCTTTAATACGCACCTCGTTTGACTCACCTTTATCAGTTGCGCCTTCAACCGGGCCTCGTTTGACTCAACCTTATCATTTCCGCCTCGAGTCAGCCCTCAATTGACTCACCCATATCATTTATGCCTCGATCCAAGCCTCGTTTGACACAACCACATCATTTGCACCTTGAGTTAGGCCTCGTTTGACTCAACCTTATCATTTACGTCTCGAGTCGGGCCTCGTTCAACTCACCCTTACCATTTGCGCCTCTAGTCATGCCTCGTTCAACTCACCCTTATCATTTTTGCTTTAATATGTGCCTCGTTTGACACATCCTTATCATTTGCACCTTGAGTCGGGCCTCATTTGACTCAACCATATCAGTTGCGCCTTCAACCGGGCCTCGTTTGACTCAACCTTATCATTTCCGCCTCGAGTCAGCCCTCATTTGACTCACCCATATCATTTACGCCTCGATCCAGGCCTCGTTTGACATAACCACATCATTTGCGCCTCGAGTTGGGCCTCGTTTGACTTAACCTTATCATTTACGTCTCGAGTCGGGCCTCGTCCAACTCACCCTTACCATTTGCGTCTCTAGTCACGCCTCGTTCGAGTCATCCTTATCATTTTTGCTTTAATACGTGCCTCGTTTGACTCACCCTTATCATTTGTGCCTTGAGTCGGGCCTCGTTTGACTCAACCATATAATTTGCGCCTTCAACCGGGCCTCGTTTGACTCAACCTTATCATTTCTGCTTCAAGTCAGCCCTCATTTGACTCACCCATATCATTTGTGCCTCGATCTAGGCCTTGTTTGACAAAACCACATCATTTGCGCCTCGAGTCGAGCCTCGTTTGACTCAACCTTATCATATATGCCTCGAGTCGAGCCTCGTTCAACGTTCCCTTACCATTTGCGCCTTGAGTTGCGCCTCGTTCAACTCACCCTTACCTTTTTCGCCTCGAGTCGGGCCTCGTTTGTCTCACCCATATCATTTGTGCCTCGAGTCAGGCATTGTTTGACTGAACCTTATCTTTTGCGCCTCAAGTCGGTCCTCGTTCCACTCAGCCTTACCATTTGCGCCTCGAGTCGGGCCTTGTTTGACTGAACCTTACCATTTGCGCCTCAAGTCAGGCTTTGTTCCACTCACCCTTACCATTTATGCCTCGAGTTGGGCCTCGTTTAACCCCACCTTATCATTTGCGCGTCGAGTAGGGCCTCGTTTGACTCAACCTCATCATTTACGCCTCAAGTCAAGCCTAGTTTGACTCAACCATATCATTTACGGCTCGAGTCGGGCCTCATTTGACTAAACCTTATCATTTGTGCCTCGGGTCGGGCCTCGTTTAACTCAACCATATAATTTGTGCCTCGACTCAGGACTCATTTGACTCAACCATATCATTTGTGCCTCGAGTCAGGCCTCGTTTGACTCACCGATATCACTTGCACGTCGAGCCGGGCAGCGTTTGACCCAACCATATCATTTACGCATCGAGTCAGGCCTCGTTTGACTCATCCATGTCATTTGTGCCTCGAGTCAGGCATCATTTGACTCAACCTTATCATTTGCGCCTCGTGTTGGGCCTCATTTGACTCAACCACATCATTTGCGCCTCGAGTCAGGCCTCGTTAAACTCAACCTTATCATTTACGCCTCGAGTCGGGCCTCGATCAACTCACCCTTACCATTTGCGCCTTGAGTCGGGCCTCGTTTGACTCACCCATATCATTTGCGCCTCGAGTCAGCCGTTGTTTGACTGAACCTCATCATTTGTGCCTCAAGTCGGGCCTCGTTCCACTCACCCTTACCATTTGCGCCTCGAGTCGGGCCTCGTTTGACTGAACTTTATCATTTACGCCTCAAGTCAGGCGTCGTTCCACTCACCCTTACCATTTGCGCCTCAAGTCGGTCCTCGTTCAACTCAACCATATCATTTGCGCCTTGAGTCGGGCCTCATTTGACTTAACCTTATCATTTGCGCCTCGAGTCAGCCCTCATTTGAGTCACCCATATGATTTGCGCCTCGAGCCAGGCCTTGTTTGACACAACCACATCATTTACGCCTCGAGGCGGGCCTCGTTTGACTCAACCTTATCATTTATGCCTCGAGTCGGCCCTCGTTCAACTAACGCTTACCATTTGCGCCTCGTGTCAGGCCTCATTTGACTCACCCTTATCATTTGTACCTTAATACGGGACTCGTTTGACTCACCCTTATCGTTTGCGCCTCGAGTCGGGCCTCGTTTGACTCCACCATATCATTTGCACCTTGAGTCGGGCCTCATTTGACTTAACCTTATCATTTGCGCCTCGAGTCAGCCCTCATTTGACTCACCCATATCATTTGCGCCTCGAGCCAGGCCTCGTTTGACTCAACAACATTATTTGTGCATCTAGTCGCACCTCATTTGACTCACCTTTATCATTTGCGCCTTGAGTCAGGCCTCGTTTGACTCAACCATATCATTTGTGCCTTTAACCGGGCCTCGTTTGACTCAACCTTATCATTTTCACCTCGAGTCAGCCTTCATTTGACTCACCCATATCATTTGCGCCTCGATCTAGGCCTCGTTTGACACAACCACATCATTTGTGCCTCGAGTCAGGCCTTGTTTGACTCAACCTTATCATTTACGCCTTAAGTCGGGCCTCGTTCAACTCACCCTTACCATTTGCGCCTCGAGTCATGCCACGTTCAACTCAACCTTATCATTTTTGCTTTAATACGTGCCTCGTTTGACTCATCCTTATCATTTGCACCTCGAGTAGGGCCTCGTTTGACTCAACCATATCATTTGCGCCTTGAACCGGGCCTCATTTGACTCAACCTTATCATTTATGCCTCCAGATAGGCCTAGTTTGACTCACCCTTACCATTTGCGCCTCGAGTCGGGCCTCGTTCGACTCAACCTTATCATTTTTGCCTTAATACACGCCTCGTTTGACTCACCCTTATCATTTGTGCCTCGAGTCAGGCCTCGTTTGACTCAACCATATCATTTGCACCTTGAGCCGGTCCTCGTTTGACTTAACCTTATCATTCCCGCCTCGAGTCAGGCCTTATTTGACTTACCCATATCATTTGCGCCTCGAACCAGTCCTCGTTTGACTCAACCACATCATTTGCGCCTAGAGTCGGGCCTCTTTTGACTCAACCTTATCATTTACGCCTTGAGTCGGGCCTCGATCAACTCACCCTTTCCAATTGTGCCTTGAGTCAGCCTTGTTTGACTCACCCATATCATTTGCACCTCGAGTCAGCCGTTGTTTGACTGAACCTTATCATTTGTGCCTCAAGTCGGGCCTCGTTCCACTCACCCTTACCATTTGTGCCTCGAATCGGGCCTCGTTTGATTGAACCTTATCATTTGCGCCTCAAGTCGGGCTTCGTTCCACTCACCCTTACCATTTGCGCCTCGAGTCGGGCCTTGTTTGACTTACCCTTATCATTTGTGCCTTAATACGGGACTCGTTTGACTCACCCTTATCGTTTGTGCCTCGAGTCGGGCCTCGTTTGACTCAACCATATCATTTGCACCTTGAGTCAGGGCTCATTTGACTTAACCTTTTCATTTGCGCCTCAAGTCAGCCCTCATTTGACTCACCCATATCATTTGCGCCTCAATCCAGGCCTCGTTTGACACAACCACATCATTTGCGCCTTGAGTCGGGCCTCGTTTGACTTATCCTTATCATTTGCTCCTCGAGTCGGGCCTCATTTGGCTCAACCTTATCATTTACGCCTCCAGTCAGTCCTAGTTTGACTCACCCTTACCATTTGCGCCTCGAGTCGGGCCTCGTTCAACTCACCCTTATCATTTTTGCTTTAATACGTGCGTCGTTTGACTCACCCTTATCATTTGCGCCTTGAGTCGAGCCTCGTTTGACTCAACCATATCATTTGCGCCTTGAATCGGGTCTCGTTTGATTCAACCTTATCATTTCTGCCTCAAGCCAGCCTTCATTTGACTCACCCATATCATTTGTGCCTCGATCTAGGCCTTGTTTGACACAACCACATCATTTGCGCCTCGAGTCGGGCCTTGTTTGACTCAACCTTATCATTTATGCCTCGAGTCGGGCCTTGTTCAACTCACCCTTACCATATGTGCCTCGAGTCAAGCCTCGTTTGACTCACCCTTATCATTTGCGCCTCGAGTCGGGCTTCCTTTGACTCAACCATATAATTTGTGCCTCGAGTCAGGCCGCGTTTGACTAAACCATATCATTTGTGCCTCGAGTCGGGCCTCGTTTGACTTAACCTTATCATTTATGCCTCTAGTCAGGCCTCATTCCACTCAACCTTACCATGTGTGCCTCGAGTCGAGCCTCTCTCCACTCACCCTTATCATTTACACCTCGAGTTGCGCCTCCTTTGACTCAACCATATCATTTACGCCTTGAGTCAGGCCTCGTTTGACTCAACCTTATCATTTGCGCCATGAGTCGGGTCTCATTCGACTCCCACTTATCATTCACGCAACAAGTCGGGCCTCGTTCGACTCAACCTTATCATTTGCGCCTTGAGTCAGGCCTCGTTCAACTCACCCTTACCATTTGGACCTCGAGTCGGGTCTCGTTTGACTCACCCACACCATTTACGCCTCGAGTCGACCCTCGTTGGACTCAACCTTATCATTTGCGCCACGAGTCGGGCTTCGTTCAACTCACACTTATCATTTGCGCCTCGAGACGGGCCTCGTTTAAGTCACTCTTACCATTTGTGCCTCAAGTCGGGCCTCATTTGACTCACCCATATCATATGCGCCTCGTGTCGGGCCTTGTTGGACTCAACCTTATCATTTATGCCTCGAGTCGAGCCTCGTTCTACTCAACCATATAATTTTTGCCTCGAGTTGGGCCTCGTTAGGTGTAAGCTTATCATTTGTTCCTCAAGTCGAGCCTCGTTCGACTCAAACTTATCATTTGTGCCTCGAGTCGGGAATCATTTAACTCACCCTTACCATTTGTGCCTCAAGTCGGGCCTCATTTGACTCAAACTTATCATTTCTGCCTTGAGTTGGGCCTCGTTCAACTCACCCTTACCATTTCCTCTAGTGGGGCCTCGTTTGACTCAACCTTATCATTTGTGCCTCGAGTCAAGCCTCATTTGGCTCAATCTTATCATTTGCGCCATGAGTCAGGCTTTGTTCGACTCACACTTATCATTTGCGCCTCGAGACAGGCCTCATTTACATCACTCTTATGATTTGTGCCTCGAGTTGGGCCTCATTTGACTCACCCATATCATTTGCGCCTCGATTCGGTCCTCGTTTGACTCACCTTTATCATTTGAGCCTCGAGTCAGGTCTCGTTTGACTCAACCATATCATTTGCACCTCGAGTCGGGCCTCGTTTGATTCAACCATATCATTTACGCCTCAAGTCAAGCCTCGTTTGACTCAACCTTATCAATTATGCTTTGAGTTAGGCCTCGTTTGATTCAACCTTATCATTTGCTCCTCGAGTCAGGCTTCGTTTGTCTCAACTTTATCATTTACGCCTCAAGTCGGGCCTCATTCAACTCACCCTTACCATTTGCGCCTCGACTCGGGCCTCGTTCAACTTAACCATATCATTTGTGCCTTGAGTTGGGCCTTGTTTGACTCAACCTTATCATTTGTGCCTCCAGTCGGGCCTCGTTTGACTCAACCTTATCATTTGTGCCTGGAGTCGGTCCTCGTTAGACTCACCCTTATCATTTGTGCCTCGAATCAGGCTTTGTTTGACTCACCCATATCATTTGCGCCTCGAGTCAAGCCCCGCTCAACTCAACCTTATCATTTGCATCGCGAGTCGGGCCTCGTTTGAATCAACCTTATCATTTGTTCCTCGAGTCGGGCCTCGTTTGACTCAACCTTATCATTTGCACCTCGAGTCGGGTCTCGTTCGACTCAACCTTATCATTTGCACATCGAGTCGGGCTTCGTTTGACTCAAGCTTCTCAGTTGCGCCCCGAGTTGGTCCATGTTCAACTCACCCTTACAATTTGCTCCTCGAGTCAGGCCTCATTTGACTTAACCTTATCATTGGCGCCTCAAGTCTGGACTCGCTCAACTCACCCTTACCCTTTGCGCCTTGAGTTGGGCCTCATTTGACCCACTTGTATCCTTTGCGCATCGAGTCAGGCCTCGTTTGACTTAACCTTATCTTTTGTGCATCGAGTCGGGCCTCATTCGACTCAACCTTATCATTTGCGCCTCAAGTCTAGCCTCGTTCAACTCACCTTTACCATTTGCGCCTTGAGTCAGGCCTCATTGACCCACTCGTATCATTTGCGTCTTGAGTCGGGCCTCGTTTGACTCAACCTTGTCATTTGCGCGTCGAGTTGTGACTTGTTCGACTTAACTATATCATTTTTGCCTCGAGTCATGCCTCATTTGACTCACCCTTATCATTTGCACCTCGAGTTGAGCCTCGTTTGACTCAACCATATCATATGCGCCTCGAGTCGGCCCTCGCTTGACTCATCGTTATCGTTTACGCCTCAAGTCGGGAACTGTACAACTCACCCTTACCATTTGCGCCATGAGTTGGGCCTTATTTGACTCACCCATATCATTTGCATCTCGAGTTCAGTCTCGTTTGACTCAACCTTACCATTTGTGCCTCGAGTCGGGCCCTGTTCGACACAACCTTATCATTTGCGCCTCGAGTCGGGCCTCGTTCAACTCACCCTTACCATTTGCACCTCGAGACGGGCCTCGTTTGACTCACCCATATCATTTGCGCCTAGAGCCGGGCCTCGTTTGACTCAACCTTATCATTGGCGCATCGTGTCATCTCTCGTTCGACTCAACCTTATCATTTACGCCTTAAGTTGCCCTCGTTCAACTCACCCTTACCATTTGTACCTCGAGTCAGGCCTCGTTTGACTCACCCATATCATTTGTGCCTCGAGTTGGGCCTCGAGTCGGACCTCGTTTGACTCAACCTTATCATTTTTCCCTCGAGTCAGGCCTCGTTCCACTCAACCTTATCATTTGCGCCTCAAGTCTGGCCTCGTTCAACTCACCCTTACCATTTGCGCCTTACGTTGGGCCTTAATTGACACACCCATATCATTTGTGCCTCGAGTTAGGCATCGTTTGACTCAACCTTATCATTTGTGCCTCGAGTCAGGCCTCGTTTGACACAACTTTATCTTTTGAGCCTCGAGTCGGGACTCCTTTGACACAACTTTATCATTTACGCCTCGAGTCGGGCCTCATTCAACTCACCCTTACTATTTGCGTCTCGAGTTAGGCCTTGTTTGACTCACCCATATCATTTGCACCTAGAGTCGGGCCTCGTTTGACTCAACCTTATCATTTCTTCCTGGAGTCAGGCCTTGTTCGACTCAACCTAATCATTTGTGCCTCGAGTTGTAACTTGTTCAACTCACCTTTACCATTTGCGCCTCGAGTCAGACCTCATTTGACTCACCCATATCATTTGTGCTTTGAGTCGAGCCTCGTTTGACTCTACCTTATCATTAACCCCTCGAGTCAGGCCTCGTTCGACTTAACCTTATCATTTGCGCCATGAGTTAGGCCTCGTTCGACTCAACCTTATCATTTGTGCCTAAGTTCGGCCTTGTTTAACTCACCCTTGCCATTTGCGCCTTGAGTCGAGCCTCATTTGAGTCACCCATATCATTTGTGCCTTGAGTCAGGCCTTGTTTGACTCACTCGTATCATTTGTGCCTCGAGTCGGGCCTCCTTTGACTCAACCTTGTCATTTGCGTGTCCAGTTGGGACTCGTTCAACTTAACTATATCATTTTTGCCTCGAGTCGTGCCTCATTTGACTCACCCTTATCATTTGCACCTCGAGTCGAGCCTCGTTTGACTCAACCATATCATATGCACCTCAAGTCAGCCCTTGCTTGACTCATCATTATCATTGCTGCCTCGAGTTGGGACTTGCTTGACTTAACCTTATCATTTACGCAGTGAGTTTGGACTTGTTTGACTCACCCATATCATTTGTGCCTCGTGTCGGGCCTCGTTGGACTCAACCTTATCATTTATGCCTCGAGTCGAGCCTCGTTCTACTCAACCATATAATTTTTGCCTCGAGTTGGGCCTCGTTAGGCGTAACCTTATCATTTGTGCCTCAAGTCGAGCCTCGTTCGACTCAAACTTATCATTTGTTCCTCGAGTCGGGTATCATTTGACTCACCCTTACCATTTGTGCCTCAAGTTGGGCCTCATTTGACTCAAACTTATCATTTCTGCCTTGAGTTAGGCCTCGTTCAACTCACCCTTACCATTTCTGCCTCCAGTCGGGCCTCGTTTGACTCAACCTTATCATTTATGCCTCGAGTCGGGCCTCGTTTGGCTCAACCTTATCATTTGCGCCATGAGTCGGGCTTTGTTCGACACACACTTATCATTTGCGCCTCGAGACGGGACTCGTTTACGTCACTCTTACGATTTGTGCCTCTAGTCGAGCCTCATTTAACTCACCCATATCATTTGCGCCTCGATTCAGTCCTCGTTTGACTCACCTTTATCATTTGAGCCTCGAGTCAGGTCTCGTTTGACTCAACCATATCATTTGCACCTCGAGTCGGGCCTCGTTTGATTCAACCATATCATTTATGCCTTAAGTCGGGACTCGTTTGACTCAACCTTATCAATTGTGCTTTGAGTTAGGCCTCGTTTGACTCAACCTTATCATTTGCTCCTCGAGTCAAGCTTCGTTTGTCTCAACTTTATCTTTTACGCCTCGAGTCGGGCGTCGTTCAACTCACCCTTACCATTTGCGCCTCGAGTCGGGCCTCGTTCAACTCAACCATATCATTTGCACCTTGAGTTGGGCCTTGTTTGACTCAACCTTACCATTTGTGCCTCCAGTTGGGCCTCGTTTGACTCAACCTTATCATTTGTGCTTGGAGTCGGTCCTCATTTGACTCACCCTTATCATTTGTGCCTCGAATCGAGCTTCGTTTGACTCAACCATATCATTTGCACCTTGAGTTGGGCCTCGTTTGACTCAACCTTATCATTTGCACCTCGAGTCGGGCCTCATTGGACTCAACCTTATAATTTGTGCCTCCAATTGGGCCTCATTCGACTCAACCATTTGTGCCTTGGGTCAGGCCTCAATTGAATCACCCATATCATTTGCACCACGAGTCAGGCTTCGTTTGAGTCAACCTTATCATTTGTGCCTAGAGTCAGGCCTCGTTGGAATTAACCTTATCATTTATGCCTTGAGTTGTGCCTCGTTTGACTCAACCTTATCATTTGTGCCTCAAGTTGGAACTCGTTTGACTCAAACTTATCATTTGTGCATTGAGTTGGCCCTCGTTTTACTTACCCTTATCATTTGTGCCTCGAGTCATGCGTCGTTCCACTCACCCTTACCATTTGTGCCTCGAGCCAGGCCTCGTTTGACTCAACCTTATCATTTACTCCTCGAGTTGGGCCTCGTTCAACTCACCCTTACCAACGTTACCATTTGTGCCTCGAGTTAGGCCTCGTTTGATTCACTCATATCATTTGTACCTCGAGTCGGGCCTCGTTTGACTCAACCATATCATTTGTGCCTCAAGACAGGCCTCGTTTGTCTTAGCCATATCATTTATGCCTCGAGTCAGGCCTTGTTTGACTCAACCCTATCATTTGCACCTCGAGTCGGGCCTTGTTTGACTTAACCTTATCATCTATGCCTCTAGTCGGGCCTCGTTTGACTCACCCATATTATTTGTGCCTTGAGTCGAGCCTCGTTTGACTCAACAATACCATTTGTGCCTCAAGTCAGGTCTCGTTTGACTCAAACCTTATCATTTGCAACATGTGTTGGGCCTCGTTTGACTCAACCTTATCATTTGTGCCTCAAGTCGGAACTCGTTTGACTCAAACTTATCATTTGTGCATTGAGTTGGCCCTCGTTTTACTTACCCTTATCATTTGTGCCTCGAGTCGGGCCTCATTTGACTCAACATTATCATTTGCGCCTCAAGTTGGGCCTCGTTCGACTCAGACTTATCATTTGCGCCTCGAGTCGGGCCTCGTTGGATTCACCCATGTCATTTGTGCCTCAAGTTGTGCCTCGTTTGACTCAACCATATCATTTATGCCTCGAGTCGGGTATTGTTAGACTCAACCATATAATTGATGCCTCGAGTCGGGTCTTCTTTGACTCAACCTTATCATTTGCACCTCGAGTCAGGACCTCGTTAAACTCAACCTTATCATTTGCGCCTCCAGTCAGGCCTCGTTTGATTCACTCATATCATTTGTGCCTCGAGTCGGGTCTCGTTTGACTCAACCACATCATTTGTGCCTTAAGTCGGGCCTCGTTTGTCTCAGCCATATCATTTATGCCTCGAGTTAGGCCTTGTTTGACTCAACCTTATCATTTGCGCCTCGAGTTGGGCCTTTTTTGACTCAACCTTATCATTTGTGCCTCGAGTCGAGCCTCGTTTGACTCACCCATATCATTTGTGCCTTGAGTCGGGCCTCGTTTGACTCAACCTTATCATTTGCACCTCGACTCAGGCCTCGTTTGACTTAACCTTATCATTTATGCCTCGAGTCGGGCCTCGTTTGGCTCAACCTTATCATTTGTGCCTCGAGTCGGGAGTCATTTGACTCACCCATATCATTTGGGACTTGAGTCAGGCCTCATTTGACTCAACAATACCGTTTGCGCCTCAAGTCAGGCGTCGTTTAATTCACCCTTGCCAATTGCGCCTCGACTCGATCCTCGTGTGACTTATCCATATCATTTGTGCCTCAAGTCGGGCCTCGTTTGACTCAACCATGTCAATTATCCCTCGAGTCGGGTCTTGTTTGACTCAACCATATCATTGATGCCTCGAGTGGGATCTTGTTTGACTCAACCTTATCATTTGCACCTCGAGTCGGGGCCTCATTCAACTCAACCTTACCATTTGCGCCTCAAGTCAGGCCTCGTTTGATTCACTCATATCATTTGTGCCTCGAGTTGGGCCTCGTTTGACTCAACCATATTATTTGTGCCTTAAGTCGGGCCTTCTTTGTCTCAGCCATATCATTTATGCCTCAAGTCAGGCCTTGTTTGACTCAACCTTATCATTTGCGCCTCGAGTTAGTCCTCGTTCGACTCAACCTTATCATTTGCGCCTTGAGTCGAGCATTGTTTGACTCACCCATATCATTTGTGCCTCGAGTCGGGCATCGTTTGACTCAACCATATCATTTGCACCTCGAGTCGGTCCTCGTTTGACTCACCCATATTATTGTGCCTTGAGTCGAGCCTCATTTTACTCAACAATACCATTTGCGCCTCAACTTGGGTCTCGTTTGACTCAAACCTTATCATTTGTGCCACGTGTTGGGGCTCGTTCCACTCACCCTTATCATTTGCTCCTCGAGTTGGGTCTCGTTTGATTCACTCATGTCATTTGTGCCTCAAGTCGGGCCTCGTCTTACTTAACCTTATCATTTGTGCCTCGAGTCGGGGCATGTTCCACTCACCCTTACCATTTGCACCTCGAGTCAGGCCTTGTTTGACTCAACCTTATCATTTGCGCCTCGCGTTGGGCTTCGTTCGACTCAACCTTATCATTTGTGCCTCGAGTCGTGCCTCGTTTGACTCACCCATATCATTTGTGCCTTGAGTCGGGCCTTGTTTGACTCACCCATATCATTTGTGCCCCAAGTCGGGCATCGTTTGACTCAACCATATCATTTGCACCTCGAGTCGGACCTCGTTTGACTCAACCTTATCAATTGTGCCTCGAGTCAGGCCTCGTTCCACTCACCCTTATCATTTGCGCCTCAAGTCAGGCCGCGTTCGACTCATACTTATCATTTGTGCCTTGAGTCGGGCCTCGTTTGACTCAACCATATCATTTGCACCTCGAGTCAGGCCTTGTTTGACTAAACCTTATCATTTATGCCACGAGTCGGGCCTCGTTTGGCTCAACCTTATCATTTGTGCCACGAGTCGGGCCTCGTTTGGCTCAACCTTATCATTTACGCCTCGAGTCGGGCCTTCTTTGACTCACCCATATCATTTGTGCCTCAAGTCGGGCATCGTTTGACTCAACCATATCATTTGCACCTCGAGTCGGACCTCGTTTGACTCACCCATATTATTTGTGCCTTGAGTCGGGCCTCATTTTACTCAACAATACCATTTGCACCTCAAGTCGGGTCTCGTTTGACTCAAACCTTATCATTTGTGCCACGCGTAGGGCCTCGTTCCACTCACCCTTATCATTTGCTCCTCGAGTCGGGTCTCGTTTGATTCACTCATGTCATTTGTGCCTCAAGTCGGGCCTCGATTTACTTAACCTTATCATTTGTGCCTCGAGTCAGGGCATGTTCCATTCACCCATACCATTTGCACCTCGCGTTGGGCCTCGTTCGACTCAACCTTATCATTTGCACCTCGAGTCGGGCCTCGTTTGACTCACCCATATCATTTGTGCCTTGTGTCGGGCCTCGTTTGACTCAACCTTATCATTTGCACCTCGACTCAGGCCTCATTTGACTAAACCTTATCATTTATGCCACGAGTCAAGCCTCGTTTGGCTCAACCTTATCATTTGTACCTTGAGTCAGGACTCGTTTGACTCACCCATATCATTTGTGACTCGAGTCGGGCCTCGTTTGGCTCAACCTTATCATTTGTGTCTCAAGTCAGGAGTTGTTTGACTCACCCATATCATTTGTGACTTGAGTCAGGCCTCGTTTGACTCAACAATACCATTTGTGCCTCGAGTCGGGCCTCGTTTAACTCATCCTTACCAATTGTGCCTCGACTCGGTCCTCGTGTGACTTATCCATGTCATTTGTGCCTCAAGTCGGGCCTCGTTTGACTCAACCATGTCAATTATGCCTCGAGTCGGGTCTTATTTGGCTCAACCATATCATTGATGCCTCGAATCGGATCTTGTTTGACTCAACTTTATCATTTGCACCTCGAGTCAGGGCCTCGTTCAACTCAACCTTACCATTTGCGCCTCGAGTTAGGCCTCGTTTAATTCACTCATATCATTTGTGCCTCGAGTTGGGCCTCGTTTGACTCAACCATATTATTTGTGCCTCAAGTTGGGCCTCATTTGTCTCAGCCATATCATTTATGCCTCAAATCGGGCCTTGTTTGACTCACCCATATCATTTGTGCCTCAAGTCAGGCATCGTTTGACTCAACCATATCATTTGCACCTCGAGTCAGACCTCGTTTGACTCACCCATATTATTTGTGCCTTGAGTCGGGCCTCGTTTTACTCAATAATACCATTTGTGCCTCATGTCGGGTCTCGTTTGACTCAAACCTTATCATTTGTGCCACGTGTTGGGCCTCATTCCACTCACCCTTATCATTTGCTCCTCGAGTCGGGTCTCGTTTGATTCACTCATGTCATTTGTGCCTCAAGTCAGGCCTCATTTTACTTAACCTTATAATTTGTGCCTCGAGTCGGGGCATGTTCCACTCACCCTTACCATTTGCACCTCGAGTTAGGCCTTGTTTGACTCAATCTTATCATTTGCGCCTCGCGTTGGGCCTCATTCGACTCAACCTTATCATTTGTGCCTCGAGTCATGCCTCGTTTGACTCACCCATATCATTTGTGCCTTGAGTCGGGCCTCGTTTGACTCAACCTTATCATTTGCTCCTCGACTCAGGCCTCGTTTGACTAAACCTTATCATTTATGCCACGAGTCGAGCCTCGTTTGGTTCAACCTTATCATTTGTGCCTCGAGTCGGGAGTCATTTGACTCACCCATATCATTTGTGACTCGAGTCGGGCCTCGTTTGGCTCAACCTTATTTGACTCAACAATACCATTTGTGCCTCGAGTTGGGCCTCGTTTAACTCATCCTTACCAATTGTGCCTCGACTCGGTCCTTGTGTGACTTATCCATGTCATTTGTGCCTCAAGTTGGGCCTCGTTTGACTCAACCATGTCAATTATTCCTCGAGTTGGGTCTTATTTGACTCAACCATATCATTGATGCCTCGAATCGGATCTTGTTTGACTCAACTTTATCATTTGCACCTAGAGTTGGGGCCTCGTTCAACTCAACCTTACCATTTGCGCCTCGAGTCAAGCCTCGTTTGATTCACTCATATCATTTGTGCCTCGAGTCGAGCCTCGTTTGACTCAACCATATTATTTGTGCCTCAAGTTGGGCCTCGTTTGTCTCAGCCAGATCATTTATGCCTCGAGTCTGGCCTTGTTTGACTCAACCTTATCATTTGCGCCTTGAGTTGGTCCTCGTTTGACTCAACCTTATCATTCGCGCATTGAGTCGGGCCTTGTTTGACTCACCCGTATCATTTGTGCCTCAAGTCGGGCATCGTTTGACTCAACCATATCATTTGCACCTCGAGTCGGACCTCGTTTGACTCACCCATATTATTTGTGCCTTGAGTCGGGCCTCATTTTACTTAACAATACCATTTGCGCCTCAAGTCGGGTCTCGTTTCACTCAAACCTTATCATTTGTGCCACGTGTTGGGCCTCATTCCTCTCACCCTTATCATTTGCTCCTCGAGTCAGGTCTCGTTTGATTCACTCATGTCATTTGTGCCTCAAGTCAGGCCTCGTTTTACTTAACCTTATCATTTGTACCTCGAGTTGGGCCATGTTCCACTCACCCTTACCATTTGCACCTCGAGTCAGGCCTCGTTTGACTCAACCATATCATTTGTGTGTTGGGTCAGGCCTTGTTTGACTCGCCCTTACCACTTGTGCCTCGAGTCAGGCCTTGTTTGACTCAACCATATCATTTGTGCCTCGAGTCGGGCCTCGTTTAACTCACCCATATTATTTGTGCCTTGAGTCGGGCCTTGTTTGACTCAATAATACCATTTGCGCCTCAAGTCGGGTCTCGTTTGACTCAAACCTTATCATTTGCGCTATGTGTTGGGCCTCGTTCCGCTTACCCTTATCATTTGCGCCTTGAGTCGGGTTTCGTTTGATTCACTCATGTCGTTTGTGCATCAAGTCGGGCCTCGTTTTACTCAACCTTATCATTTGTGTCCCGAGTCGGGCCTCGTTTGACTCAACATTATCATTTGCGCCTCAAGTTGGGCCTTGTTCGACTCAGCCTTATCATTTGCACCTCGAGTCGGGCCTCATTGGACACACCCATATCATTTGTGTGTCAACTCGGGCCTCATATGACTCAACCATATCACTTGCACCTCGAGTCGGGCCTCGTTTGACTCAACCTTATCATTTGCACCTCGAATTAGGCCTCGTTTGACTTAACCTTATCATTTATGCCTCGAGTCGGGCCTCGTTTGGCACAACCTTATCATTTGCGCCTCGAGTCGGGCCTTGTTTGACTCACCCATATCATTTGTGACTTGAGTCAGGCCTCATTTGACTCAACAATACCATTTGCACCTCGAGTCGGGCCTCGTTTAACTCACCCTTACCATTTGCGTCTCAACTTGGTCCTCGTGTGACTTATCCATGTCATTTGTGCCTCAAGTCGGGCCTCGTTTGACTCAACCATATCATTTATGCCTCGAGTCGGGTCTTGTTTGACTCAACCATATCATTGATGCCTCGAGTCGTGTCTTGTTTGACTCAACCTTATCATTTGCTCCTCGAGTCGGGGCCTCGTTTAACTCAACCTTACCATTTGTGCCTCGAGTCAGGCCTCATTTGATTCACTCATACCATTTGTGCCTCAAGTCGGGCCTCGTTTGACTCAACCATATCATTTGTGCCTCAAGTTGGGCCTCGTTTGTCTCTGCCATATCATTTATGCCTCGAGTCGGGTCTTGTTTGACTCAACCTTATCATTTGCGCCTCAAGTTGGGCCTCATTCGACTCAACCTTATCATTTGTGCCTCGAGTCAGGCCTCGTTTGAGTCACCCATATCATTTGTGCCTCGAGTCGGGCCTCGTTTGACTCAACCTTATCATTTGCACCTCGAGTAGGGCCTCGTTTGACTTAACCTTATCATTTGTGCCTCGAGTCGGGCCTCATTTGACTTACCCATATTATTTGTGCCTTGAGTCGGGCCTCATTTTACTCAACAATACCATTTGCGCCTGAAGTTGAGTCTCGTTTGACTCAAACCTTATCATTTGCTCCACGTGTTGGGCCTCGTTCCACTCACCCTTATCATTTGCGCCTCGAGTTGGGTCTCGTTTTATTCACTCATGTCATTTATGCCTCAAGTCGGGCCTCGTTTTACTCAACCATCTCATTTGTGCCTCGAGTCGGGCCTCGTTTGACTCAACCTTATCATTTGTGCCTTGAGTCGGGCCTCGTTCCACTCACCCTTACCATTTGCACCTCGAGTCAGGCCTCGTTTGACTCAACCATATCATGAGCCCCTTGAGTTGGGCCTCATTTGACTCACCCATATCATTTGCGCCTCGAGTCGGTCCTTGTTCGACTCAACTGTATCATTTGCGCCTTGAGTCAGGCCTCATTTGGCTCACCCATATCATTTGTGCCTCAACTCGGGCCTCATTTGACTCAACCATATCATTTATGCCTCAGGTTAGGCCTCGTTGGACTCAACCTTATCATTTGTGCCTCGAGGCAGGCATTGTTCAATTCAACTTTATATTTGCGCCTTGAGGCGGCCTCGTTTAAGTCAATCATATCATTTGCGCCTCGACTCGGGCCTCATTTGACTCAATCTTTTCATTTGCGCCTCGAGTCAGGCCTCGTTCGATTCAACCTTATCATTTGCGCCTCGAGTTGGGCCTCGTTTAACTCGACCATATCTTTTGTGCCTCGAGTCGGGCCTTGTTTGACTCACCCTTAGCATTTGCGCCTTGAGTCGGGCCTCGTTTGACTCACCCATATCATGAGTGCCATGAGTTGGGCCTCATTTGACTCACCCATATCATTGGCACCTTAAGTTAGGCCTCGTTTGACTCAACCATATCAGTTGTGCCTCAACTCGAGCCTTGTTTGACTCAACCAAATGATTTACGCCTCGAGACGGGCCTTGTTGAATTCAACCTTATCATTTGTGCCTCGAGTTGGGCTTCGTTTAAATAAACCATATCATTTGCGCCTTGAGTTGTACCTCGTTTGACTTAACCTTATTCTTTGCGCCTCGAGTCAAGCCTCGTTCGATTCAACCTTATCATTTGGGCCTCGAGTCGGGCCTCGTTTGACTCAACCTTATCAGTTGTGCCTTGAGTCGGGCCTCGTTCCACTCACCCTTACCATTTGCACCTCTAGTCGGGCCTCGTTTCTCTCACCCATATCATTTGTGCCTCAAGTCGGGCCTCGTTTGACTGAGCCTTATCATTTGCGCCTTGAGTCGGGCTTCGTTTGACTCACCCACATCATTTGTGCCTCAAGTCTAGCCTCGTTTGACTAAACCTTATCATTTGTGCCTCGAGTCGGGCCTCATTTGACTCAACCTTATTAGTTGTGCCTCGAGTCGGGCCTTATTCCACTCACCCTTACCATTTGCACCTCGAGTCGGGCCTCGTTTACCTCATCCATATCATTTGCGCCTCGAGTCGGGCCTCATTTAACTCAACCTTATCAGTTGTGCCTCGAGTCAGGCTTTGTTCCACTCACCCTTATCATTTGCGCCTCAAGTCAGGCCGCGTTCAACTCATACTTATCTTTTATGCCTCGAGTCGGGCCTCCTTCAACTCACCCTTACCATTTGTGCCTCGTGTCGAGCCTCGTTTGACTTTCCCATATCATTTGTGCCTCAAGTTGGGCCTCGTTTGACTCAACCTTATCATTTGTGCCTCGAGTCGGGTTTGATTGAACCTTATCATTTGTGCCTCGAGTCGGGCCTCGTTCTACTCACCCTTACCATTTGCGCCTCGAGTCGGGCCTCATTTGACTCACCCATATCATTTGTGCCTCGAGTCAGGTCTCGAGACGGGTCTCGTTTGACTAAACCTTATCATTTGCACCTTGAGTCGGGCCTTGTTTGACTCACCCATATCATTTGTGCCTTGAGTCGGGCCTCGTTTGACTCAACAATACCATTTGCGCCTCAAGTTGGGTCTCGTTTAACTCAAACCTTGTCATTTGCGCCCCATGTTGGGCCTCATTCCGCTTATCCTTATCATTTGCGCCTCGAGTCGGGCCTTGTTTGAGTCACTCATATCATTTGTGCCTCAAGTCGAGCCTCGTTTGACTCAACCTTATCATTTGTGCCTCGAGTCGGGCCTCGTTTGACTTAACCTTATTATTTGTTCCTTGAGTTGGCCTCGTTCAACTCACCTTATTATTTGTGCCTCGAGTCGGGCCTTATTTGACTCACCCATATCATTTGCGCCTCGAGTCGGGCTTCGTTTGACTCAACCTCGTTATTTGCGCCTTGAGTCATGCCTCGTTTGACTCAATCGTATCATTTGCGCCTGGAGTCGGGCCTTATTCAACTCAACTGTATCATTTGCGCCTCAAGTCGGGCTGCGTTCGACTCACACTTATCATTTGTTTCTCGTGTCGGGCCTCCTTCAACTCACCTTACCATTTGTACCTCGAGTCGGGCCTCGTTTGACACACCCATATCATTTGTGCCTCGAGTCGAGCCTCGTTTGACTCACCCATATCCTTTACGCCTCAAGTCAGTCCTTGTTCGACTCATCCATGTCAATTGTGCCTCGAGTCAGGCCTCGTTTGACTCAACCTTATCATTTGTGCCTTGAATCGGGCCTCGTTTGACATAACCTTATCATTTATGCCTTGAGTCGGGCCTCGTTCAACTCAACCTTACCATTTGTGCCTCGAGTCAGGCCTCATTTGACTCACCCATATCTTTTGTGCCTCGAGGCAGGCCTCATTTGACTAAACAATATCATTTGTGCCTCGAGTCGAGCCTCATTTGACTGAACTTTATCATTTGCCCCTCGAGTTGGGCCATGTTCCACTCACCCTTACCATTCGCACCTCGAGTCAGGCCTCGTTTGACTCAACCATATCATTTGTGTGTCGGGTCAGGCCTTGTTTGACTCACCCTTACCATTTGCACCTCGAGTCAGGCCTTGTTTGACTCAACCATATCATTTGTGTCTCGAGTCAGGCCTTGTTTAACTAAACCATATCATTTGTCCCTCGAGTCGAGCCTCGTTCGACTCAACCTTATCATTTGCGCGTCGAGTTGAGTCTCGTTTCACTCACCCATATCAGTTGTGCCTCGAGTTGGGCCTTGTTTGACTCAACCATATCATTTGTGTGTCGAGTCAGGCCTTGTTTGACTCACCCTTACCATTTGCGCCTCGAGTCAGGTCGAGTTTGACACAACCATATCATGTGCGCCTCGAGTCAGGGCTCGTTTGTCTCAGCCTTATCATTTGTGCCTCAAGTTGGGGCTCATTCCACTCAAACTCATCATTTGTGCCTTGATGCGGGCCTCGTTTGACTCACCCTTATCATTTACGCCTAGAGTCGGGCCTCATTTGACTGACCCAAATCATTTGCACCTCAAGGTGGTTCTCGTTTGTCTCAACCTTACCGTTTGTGCCTCGAGTTAGGCCTCATTTGACTTAACCTTATCATTTGCCCTCGAGTTGGGCCTCATTCAACTCATCCTTACCATTTACACATTGAGTCAGGCCTTGTTTGACACACCCATATCATTTGCGCCTCAAGTCGGTCCTCGTTGGACTCAAACTTATCATTTGCGCTTTAAGTCGGGCCTAATTCGATTTACCCTTACCTTTTGAGCCTCATGTCGGACCTCATTTGACTCACCCATATCAATTACGCCTCACGTCGGGCCTCATTTGACTCAACCTTATCATTTGCACCTTGAGGCAGGCTTCATTCGACTCAACCATATCATTTGTGCCTCGAGTCGGGCCACATTCAACTCAATCTTATTATTTGTGCCTCGAGTCGGGCCACATTCAACTCAACCTTATTATTGTTCCTTGAGTCAGGCCTCATTTGACTCACCCATATCATTTGCGCCTCGAGTTGGACCTTGTTTGACTCAACCTCATTATTTGTGCCTCAAGTCGTGCCTCGTTTGACCTAACCGTATCATTTATGCCTCAAGTCGGGCCTTGTTCGACTCAACTGTATCATTTGCGCCTCAAGTCGAGCCTCGTTCGACCCACGCTTATCATTTGCGCCTTGAGTCAGGCCTCGTTTAACTCAACCTTGTTATTTGTGCCTCGAGTCATGCCTCGTTTTACTCAACCGTATCATTTGCGCCTCGAGTCGGGCCTTGTTTGACTCAACCGTATCATTTGCATCTCAAGTCGGGCCTCGTTCAACTCACGCCTATCATTTGTGCCTAGAGTCAGGCCTCGTTCAACTCATCCTTACCATTTGCGCCTTGAGTTGGGCCTCGTTTGACTCACCCATATCATTTGCGCCTCGAGTCAGGCCTCATTTGACTCACCCATATCCTTTACACCTCAAGTCAAGCCTCATTCGACTCATCCATGCCATTTGTACCTCGAGTGAAGCCTCGTTTGTCTCAGCCTTATCATTTGTGCCTCAAGTCAGGCCTCGTTCCACTCCACCTCATCATTTGTGCCTTGATGCGGGCCTCGCTTGACTCACCCTTATCATTTGCACCTCAAGGTGGGCCTCGTTTGACTCAACCTTGCCATTTGTGCCTTGAGTTAGGCCTCGTTTGACTCAACCTTATCATTTGCGCCTCGAGTCGGGCCTCGCTCGATTTACCCTTACCTTTTAAACCTCGTGTCGGACCTCATTTGACTCTCCCATATCATTTACGCCTCAAGTCAGGCCTCGTTTGAATCAACCTTTTCTTTTGCACCTCAAGTCGGGCCTCGTTCAACTCAACCTTATCATTTGCATATCGAGTCGGGGCTCGTTTGACCTAATCATATCATTTGTGCCTCGAGTCAGGCCTCGTTTGACTAAACCATATAATTTGAGCCTCGAGTCGAGCCTCGTTTAACTCAACCTTATCATTTGTGCATTGAGTCGGTACTCATTCGACTTAACCTTATCATTTGTGCTTCAAATCAGGCCTCGTTTGACTCACCCATATCATTTGCACCTCGAGTTGCGCCTCATTAGACCTAACCTTATCAATTCCGCGTCGAGGCGGGCTTCATTCAACTCAACCTTATCATTTGCGCCTCGAGTTAGACCATGTTTGACTCAACCGTATCATTTGCGCCTCGAGTCAGGCCTTGTTCTACTCAACCGTATCATTTCTGCCTCAAGTCAGGCCTCGTTCGACCCACTCTTATCATTTGCGCCTCGAGTCGGTCCTCGTTCAACTCACCCTTACCATTTGTGTCTCGAGTCCGGCCTCGTTTGACTCACCCATATCCTCTACGCCTCCAGTTGGGCCTCGTTTGACTCAACCTTATCATTTGCGCCTCGAGTCAGGACTCGTTCCACTCACCCTTACAATATGCGCCCCGAGTCGGGCCTCGTTCCACTCACCCTTACAATTTGTGCCTCGACTCAGGCCTTGTTCGACTCAACCTTGTCATTTGTGCCTAGAGTAAGGCCTCGTTTGACTCAACCATATAATTTGTGCCTTGACTCAGCCTCGTTTGACTCAACTATATCATTTGTGCCTCGAGTCGAGCCTCATTCGACTCATCGATATCATTTGCACCTCGAGTCGCGCAGTGTTTGACTTAACCATATCATTTAAATATCGAGTTGCGCCTCGTTCGACTCATCCATGTCATTTGTGCCTCGAGTCGGGCCTCGTTCAACTCTACCATATCATTTGTGACTCGAGCCGGCCTCGTTTGACTCAACCTTATCATTTGTGCCTCGAGTCAGGCCTCATTCTACTCAACCTTATCCTTTGCGCCTCGAGTCGGGCCTCGTTCTACTCACCCTTACCATTTGCGCCTTGAGTCAGGACTCGTTCGACTTATCCATGTTATTTGTGCCTCGAGTCAGGCCTTGTTTGACTCAACCTTATCATTTGTGCCTCGAGTCAGGCCTCATTTGATTGAACCTTATCATTTACGCATCGATTCGGGCCTCGTTTGACTCAACCTTATCATTTACGCCTCGAGTCGGGCCTCGTTCAACTCACCGTTACCATTTGCACCTCGAGTCAAGCCTCGTTTGACTCACCCACATCATTTATGCCTCGAGTCGGGCCTCATTGGACTCAACCTTATCATTTGCGCTACGAGTTGGGCCTCGTTCGACTGACACTTACATTTGTGCCTCGAGACGGGCCTCGTTTAAGTCACTCTTACCATTTGTGCCTCGAGTTGGGCCTCATTTGACTCACCCATATCATTTGTGCCTCGATTCGTTCCTCGTTTGACTCACCCTTATCATTTGATCCTCGAGTTAGGCCTCATTTGACTCAACCATATCATTTGCACCTCGAGTCGGCCCTTGTTTGATTCAACCATATCATTTACGCCTTAAGTCGGGCCTCGTTTGACTCAACCTAATTAATTGTGCTTTGAGTCGGGCGTCGTTTGACTCAACCTTATCATTTGCTCCTCGAGTCGGGCCTCGTTTGACTCAACCTTATCAGTTACGCCTCAAGTCAGGCCTAGTTTGACTCACCTTACCATTTGCGCCTCGAGTCGGGCCTCGTTCGACTCACCCTTATCATTTTTGCCTTAATACACGCCTCGTTTGACTCACCCTTATCACGTGCGCCTCAAGTCAGGACTCGTTTGACTTAACCATATCATTTGCACCCTGAGTCAGGCCTCGTTCAACTCACCCTTACCATTTGCGCCTCGAGTCGGGCCTCATTTCACTCACCCTTACAATTTGTGCCTCGAGTCAGGCCTCATTCGACTCAACCTTGTCATTTGTGTCTCGAGTCGGGGCTCGTTTGACTCAACCATATCATTTGTGCCTCAACTCAGGCCTCGTTTGACTCAACCATATCATTTGCGCCATGAGTCGGGCCTCGTTTGACTCACCGATATCACTTGCACATCGAGTCGGGCATCGTTTGACTCAACCTTATCATTTACGCATGAATTGAGCCTCGTTCGACTCATTCATGTCATTTGTGCCTCAAGTCAGGCCTCGTTTGACTCCACCATATCATTTATGCCTCGAGTCAGGCCTCGTTTGACTCAACCTTATCATCTGCGCCTCGAGTCAAGCCTTGTTTGACTCAACCTTATCATTTACACCTCAAGTTGGGCCACGTTCAACTCACCCTTACCATTTGTGCCTTGAGTCGGGCCTCGTTTGACTTACCCATATCATTTGCGCCTCGAGTCAGGCACTGTTTGACTAAACCTTATTATTTATGCCTCAAGTCAGGCCTCGTTCCACTCACCCTTACCATTTGCGCCTCGAGTCGGGCCTCGTTTGACTGAACCTTATCATTTGCGCCTCAAGTCGGGCTTCGGTCCACCCACCCTTACCATTTGCGCCTCGAGTTGGGCCTCGTTTAACTCACCCTTACCATTTACGCCTCGAGTCGAGCCTCGTTTGACTCACCCATATCATTTATGCCACGACTCAGGCCTCGTTTGACTCCAACTTATCATTTGCGCCTCGAGCCGGGCCTCATTTAACTCACTCTTACCATTTCTGCCTCTAGTCGGGCCTCATTTGACTGACCCATATCATTTGTACCTCGAGTCAGTCCTCGTTTGACTCACCCTTATCATTTGCACCTTGAGTCAGGCCTCGTTTAACTCACCCTTACCATTTGTGCCTCGGGTTGGGCCTCGTTCGACTCACCCTTATATTTGTGCCATAATACGGGCCTCGTTTGACTCACCCTTATCATTTTTGCTTTAATATGCGCCTCGTTTGACTCAACCATATCATTTGCGCCTCGTGTCGGGCCTCGTTGGACTCAACCTTATCATTTATGCCTCGAGTCGAGCCTCGTTCGACTCAACCATATCATTTTTGCTTCGAGTTGGGCCTCGTTAGGCGTAACCTTATCATTTGTGCCTCAAGTCGAGCCTTGTTCGACTCAAACTTATCATTTGTGCCTCGAGTCGGGCATCATTTCACTCACCCTTACCATTTGCATCTCAAGTCGGGTCTCATTTGACTCAACCTTATCATTTCTGCCTTGAGTTAGGCCTCGTTCAACTCACCCTTACCATTTCCGCCTCTAATCAGGCCTCGTTCAACTCACCCTTACCATTTCCGCCTCTAATCAGGCCTCGTTTGACTCAACCTTATCATTTGTGCCTCGAGTCGGGTCTCGTTTGGCTCAACCTAATCATTTGCGCCACGAGTCGGGCTTTGTTCGACTCACACTTATCATTTACGTCTCGAGACGGGCCTCGTTTACTTCACTCTTATGATTTGTGCCTCGAGTCGGGCCTCATTTGACTCACCCATATCATTTGCGCCTCGATTCAGTCCTCGTTTGACTCACCTTTACCAATTGAGCCTCGAGTCAGGTCTCATTTGACTCAACCATATCATTTGCACCTCGAGTCGGGCCTCGTTTGATTCAACCATATCATTTACACCTCAATTTGGGCCTCGTTTGACTTAACCCTATCAATTGTGCTTTGAGTTAGGCCTCGTTTGACTCAACCTTATCATTTGCTGCTCGAGTCAGGCTTTGTTTGTCTCAACTTTATCATTTACGCCTTGAGTCGGGCCTCGTTCAACTCACCCTTACCATTTGCGCCTCGAGTTGGGCCTCGTTCAACTCAACCTTATCATTTCCGTCTCGAGTCAGCCCTCATTTGACTCACCCATATCATTTATGCCTCGATCCAGGCCTCGTTTGACACAACCACATCATTTGTGCCTCGAGTCGGGCCTCGTTTGGCTTAACCTTATCATTTACGCCTCGAGTCGGGCCTCGTTCAACTCACTCTTACCATTTGTGCCTCGAGTCGTGCCTCGTTCGACTCACCCTTATCATTTTTGCTTTAATACGCTCCTCGTTTGACTCATCCTTATCATTTGCGCCTCGAGTCGGGCCATGTTTGACTCAACCATATCATTTACACCTTGAGCCGGGCCTCAATTGACTCAACCTTATCATTTATGCCTCCAGACAGGCCTAGTTTGACTCACCCTTACCATTTGCGCCTCGAGTCAGGCCTCGTTCTACTCAACCTTATCATTTTTGCCTTAATACGCGCCTCGTTTGACTCACCCTTATCATTTGTGCCTCGAGTCAGGCCTCGTTTGACTCAACCACATCATTTGCGCCTTGAGCCGGTCCTCGCTTAACTTCACCTTATCATTCCCGCCTTGAGTCAGGCCTCATTTGACTCACCCATATCATTTGTGCCTCGAGCCAGGCCTCGTTTGACTCAACCACATCATTTGCGCCTTCAGTCAGGCCTCGTTTGACTTAACCTTATCATTTACGCCTTGAGTCGGGCCTCGATCAACTCACCCTCACCATTTGCGCCTTGAGTCAGGCCTCGTTTGACTCACCCATATCATTTGCACCTAGAGTCAGGTGTTGTTTAACTGAACCTTATCATTTGTGCCTCAAGTCGGGCCTCGTTCCACTCACCCTTACCATTTGCGCCTCGAGTCGGGCCTCGTTTGACTGAATCTTATCATTTGCACCTCAAGTCAAGCTTCGTTCCACTCACCCTTACCATTTGCGCCTCGAGTCGGGCCTCGTTCAACTCACCCTTACCATTTGCGCCTCGAGTCAGGCCTCGTTTGACTCAACCACATCATTTGTGCCTCGAGCCAGGCCTCGTTTGACTCAACCTTAT
Organism: Dicorynia guianensis; assembly: GCA_037013595.1. Classification (NCBI taxonomy): domain Eukaryota; kingdom Viridiplantae; phylum Streptophyta; class Magnoliopsida; order Fabales; family Fabaceae; genus Dicorynia; species Dicorynia guianensis. Next base: position 19,126,972 of record JASUAB010000010.1, on the reverse strand, counting down.
CATTTCCGCCTCGAGTCAGCCCTCATTTGACTCACCCATATCATTTTCGCCTCGAGCCAAACCTCGTTTGACACAACCACATCATTTGTGCCTTGAGTCGAGCCTCGTTTAACTCAACCTTATCATTTACGCCTCGAGTCGGGCCTCGTTCAACTCACCCTTACCATTTGTGCCTCGAGTCAAGCCTCGTTTGACTCACCCTTATCATTTGTGCCTTAATACGGGACTCGTTTGACTTACCCTTATCGTTTGCGCCTCGAGTCGGGCCTCGTTTGACTCAACCATATCATTTGCGCCTTGAGTCGGGCCTCGTTTGACTTAACCTTATCATTTGCACCTTGTGTCAGCCCTCATTTGACTCAACCATATCATTTGCGCCTCGAGCCAGGCCTCGTTTGACTCAACCACATCATTTGTGCACCTAGTCAGGCCTCGTTTGACTTAACCTTATCATTTATGCCTCGAGTTAGGCCTCGTTCAACTCACCCTTACCATTTGCGCCTCGAGTAGTGCCTCGTTTGACTCGCCCATATCATTTACGCCCCGAGCCAGGCCTCGTTTGACTCAACCACATCATTTGCGCCTCGAGTCAAGCCTCGTTGGACTTAACCTTATCATTTGCACCACGAGTCGGGCCTCGTTTGACTCAACCTTATCATTTGCTCCTCGAGTCGGGCCTCATTTGGCTCAACCTTATCATTTACGCCTCCAGTCAGTCCTAGTTTGACTCAACCTTACCATTTGCGCCTCGAGGTAGGCCTCGTTCGACTCACCCTTATCATTTTTGCTTTAATATGCGCCTCGTTTGACTCACCCTTATTATTTGCACCTTGAGTCGGGCCTCATTTGACTCAACCATATCATTTGCGCCTTGAATTGGGCCTCGTTTGACTCAACCTTATTATTTCCGCCTCGAGTCAGCCCTTATTTGACTCACCCATATCATTTGCATCTCGATCCAGGCCTTGTTTGACACAACCACATCATTTGCGCCTCAAGTCGGGCCTTGTTTGACTCAACCTTATCATTTATGCCTCGAGTCGGGACTCGTTCAACTCACCCTTGCCATTTGCGCCTCAAGTCGCGCCTCGTTCGACTCACCCTTATCATTTTTGCTTTAATATGCGCCTCGTTTGACTCATCCTTATCATTTGTGCCTCGAGTCGGGCCTCGTTTGACTCAACCATATCATTTGCGCCTTGAACTGGGCCTCGTTTGACTCAACCTTATTATTTCCGCCACTAGTCAGCCCTTATTTGACTCACCCATATCATTTGCATCTAGATCCAGGCCTTGTTTGACAGAACCACATCATTTGCGCCTCGAGTCGGGCCTTGTTTGACTCAACCTTATCATTTACGCCTCGAGTCAGGACTCGTTCAACTCACCCTTGCCATTTGCGCCTCAAGTCGCGCCTCGTTCGACTCACCCTTATCATTTTTGCTTTAATATGTGCCTCGTTTGACTCAACCATATTAATTGTGCTTTGAGTTAGGCCTCATTTGACTCAACCTTATCATTTGCTCCTCAAGTCAGGCTTCGTTTGTCTCAACTTTATCATTTACGCCTCAAGTCGGGCCACGTTCAACTCACCCTTACCATTTGCACCTCGAGTCGGGGCCTCGTTCAACTCAACCATATAATTTGCGCCTTGAGTCGGGCCTTGTTTGACTCAACCTTATCATTTGTGCCTCCAGTCAGGCCTCGTTTGACTCAACCTTATCATTTGTGCCTGGAGTCGGTCCTTGTTTGACTCACCCTTATCATTTGTGCCTTGAATCGGGCCTCGTTTGACTCAACCATATCATTTGCACCTTGAGTGGGGCCTCGTTTGACTTAACCTTATCATTTGCAACTCGAGTCAGGCCTCATTGGACTCAACCTTATAATTTGAGCCTTCAGTCGGGCCTCATTTGACTCAACCATATCATTTGTGCCTTAAGTCGATCCTCGTTTAACTCACCCTTATCATTTGTGCCTCGAGTCGGGCCTCATTCGACTCACCCATATCATTTGTACCTTGACTCGGGCCTTGTTCAACTCAACCTTATCATTTGTGCATCGAGTCGAGCCTCATTCGACTCAACCTTATCATTTGTGCCTCAACTTCGGCCTCGTTCAACTCACCCTTACCATTTGTGCCCTGAGTCGAGCCTCATTTGACTCACCCATATCATTTGCACCTTGAGCCGAGCCTCGTTCGACTCAACCTTATCATTTGTGCCTTGAGTCAGTCTTCATTTGACTCACCCTTGTCATTTGCGCCTCAAGTCAGGAACTGTTCAACTCACCCTTACCATTTGCGCCTTGAGTCGGGCCTTATTTGACTCAGTCATATCATTTGCACCTCAAGTTGGGTCTCGTTTGACTCAACCTTATCATTTGTACCTCGAGTCGGGCCACGTTCGACACAACCTTATCATTTGCGCATCGAGTCGAGCCTCGTTCGACTCAACCTTATCATTTGCGCCTCGAGTCGGGCCTCGTTCAACTCACCCTTACCATTTGCACCTCAAGACGAGCCTCATTTGACTCACCCATATCATTTGCACCTAGAGCTAGGCCTCGTTTGACTCAACCTTACCATTGGCGCATCGAGTCATCTCTCGTTCGACTCAACCTTATCATTTGCACCTCAAGTCGGCCTCGTTCAACTCACCCTTACCATTTGCACCTCGAGTCGAGCCTCGTTTGACTCACCCATATCATTTGCGCCTTGAGTCGTGCTTCGTTTGACTTAACCTTATCATTTTACCCTCGAGTCGAGCGTCATTCGACTCAACCTTATCATTTGCGCCTTGAGTCAAGCCTCATTTGACTCAACCTTATCATTTGCGCCTCAAGTCCAGCCTCGTTCAACTCACCCTTACCATTTGCGCCTTACGTTGGGCCTTATTTGACAGACCCATATCATTTGTGCCTCGAGTCAGGCCTCGTTTGACTCAACCTTATCATTTGTGCCTCGAGTCAGGCCTCATTTGACACAATCTTATCTTTTGAGCCTTGAGTCGGGACTCCTTTGACTTAACTTTATCATTTACACCTCGAGTCGGGCTTTGTTCAACTCACCCTTACCATTTGCATCTCGAGTTGGGCCTTGTTTGACTCACCCATATCATTTGCACCTAGAGTTAGGCCTCGTTTGACTTAACCTTATCATTTATGCCTGGAGTTAGGCCTTGTTCGACTCAACCTAATCATTTGTGCCTCAAGTTGCAACTCGTTCAACTCACCTTTACCATCTGCGCCTCGAGTCAGACCTCATTTGACTCACCCATATCATTTGTGCCTTGAGTCGAGCCTCGTTTGACTCTACCTTATCATTAGCCCCTCGAGTCAGGCCTCGTTCGACTTAACTTTATCATTTGTGCCATGAGTCAGGCCTCGTTCGACTCAACCTTATCATTTGCGCCTAAGTCCGGCCTTGTTCAACTCACCCTTGCCATTTGCGCCTTGAGTCGGGCCTCATTTAACTCACCCATATCATTTGTGCCTTGAATCAGGCCTCGTTTGACTCACTCGTATCATTTATTCCTCGAGTCGTGCCTCGTTTGACTTAACCTTGTCATTTGCATGTCGAGTTGTGACTCGTTTGACTTTATCATTTTTGCCTCGAGTCGTGCCTCATTTGACTCACCCTTATCATTTGCACCTCGAGTCGAGCCTCGTTTGACTCAACCATATCATATGCACCTCGTGTCGGCCCTCGCTTGACTCACCGTTATCATTGCTGCCTCGAGTTGGGACTTGCTTGACTTAACCTTATCATTTATGCTGCGAGTTTGGCCTCGTTTGACTCACCCATATCATTTGAGCCTCGTGTCGGGCCTCGTTGGACTTAACCTTATCATTTATGCCTCAAGTCGAGCCTCGTTCGACTCAACCATATCATTTTTGCCTCGAGTTGAGCCTCGTTAGGCGTAACCTTATCATTTGTGCCTCAAGTCGAGCCTCGTTCGATTCAAACTTATAATTTGTGCCTCGAGTCGGGCATCATTTGACTCACCCTTACCATTTGCGCCTCAAGTCAGGCCTCATTTGACTCAACCTTATCATTTCTGCCTTGAGTTGGGCCTCATTCAACTCACCCTTGCCATTTCCGCCTTCAGTCGGGCCTGGTTTGACTTAACCTTACCATTTGTGCCTCGAGTCGGGCGTCGTTTGGCTCAACCTTATCATTTGCGCCATGAGTCGGGCTTTGTTCGACTCACACTTATCATTTGCGCCTTGAGACGGGCCTCGTTTACATCACTCTTACGATTTGTGCCTCGAGTCGGGCCTTATTTGACTCACCCATATCATTTGTGCCTCGATTCGGCCCTCGTTTGACTCACCTTTATCATTTGAGCCTCGAGTCAGGTCTTGTTTGACACAACCATATCAATTCCACCTCGAGTCGGGCCTCGTTTGATTCAACCATATCATTTACGCCTCAAGTCGGGCCTCGTTTGACTCAACCCTATTAATTGTGCTTTGAGTGAGGCCTCATTTGACTCAACCTTATCATTTGCTCCTCGAGTCAGGCTTCATTTGTCTCAACTTTATCATTTACGCCTCGAGTCGGGCCTCGTTCAACTCACCCTTACCATTTGTGCCTTGAGTCGGGCCTTGTTTGACTCAACCTTATCATTTGTGCCTTGAGTCGGGCCTTGTTTGACTCAACCTTATCATTTGTGCCTATAGTCAGGCCTCGTTTGACTCAACCTTATCATTTGTGCCTGGAGTCGATCCTCGTTTGACTCACCCTTATCATTTGTGCCTCGAATCGGGCCTCATTTGACTTAACCATATCATTTGCACCTTGAGTTGAGGCTCATTTGACTCAACCTTATCATTTGCACCTCGAGTCGGGCCTCGTTGGACTCAACCTTATAATTTGTGCCTCCAGTCGGGCCTCATTCGACTCAACCATATCATTTGTGCCTTGAGTCGATCCTCGTTTAACTGACCCTTATCATTTGTGCCTCGAGTTGGGCCTCATTCGACTCACCCATATCATTTGCGCCTCGACTCAGGCGTCGTTCGACTCAACCTTATCATTTGCACATCGAGTCGGGCCTCATTCGACTCAACCTTATCATTTGTGCCTCAACTTCGGCCTCGTTCAACTCACCCTTACCATTTGCCCCCCGAGTTGGGCCATATTTGACTCACCCATATCATTTGCGCCTTGAGTTGGGCATCGTTTGCCTCAACCATATCATTTGCGCCTCGAGTCGAGCCTCGTTTGACTCAACCTTTTCGTTTGCACCTCGAGTCAGTCCTCGTTTGACTCAACCTTATTATTTGTGCCATAATTCCAGCCTTGTTCAACTCACCCTTACCATTTGCTCCTTGAGTCAGGCCTCATTTGACTCACCCATGTCATTTGCGCCTCGAGTCGTGCCTCGTTTGACTCAACCTTATCATTTGTGCCTCGAGTCAGTCCTCGTTTGAGTCAACCTTATCAGTTGCTCCTTGAGTTGGGCCTCGTTTGACTCAATCTTATCATTTGTGCCTCCAGTCGAGCATCGTTCGACTCAACCTTATCATTTGTGCCTTGAGTCGGTCTTCATTTGACTCACCCTTATCATTTACGCCTCAAGTTGGGAACTGTGCAACTCACCCTTACCATTTGCGCCTTGAGTCGGTCCTTATTTGACTCACCCATATCATTTGCACCTCGAGTTAGGTCTCGTTTGACTCAACCTTATCATTTGTGCCTCGAGTCAGGCCCCGTTCGACACAACCTTATCATTTACGCATCGAGTCAAGTCTCGTTCGACTCAACCTTATCATTTGCGCCTCGAGTTGGGCCTCGTTCAACTCACCCTTACCATTTGCACCTCGAGACAGGCCTCGTTTGACTCACCCATATCATTTGCGCCTAGAGCTGGGCCTCGTTTGACTCAACCTTATCATTAGCGCATTGAGTCGTCTCTCGTTAGACTCAACCTTATCATTTGCGCCTCAAGTCATCCTCGTTCAACTCACCCTTACCATTTGCACCTCGAGTCAGGCCTCGTTTGACTCAACCATATCATTTGTACCTCGAGTTGGGCCTCGTTTGACTCAACCTTATCATTTTCCCCTCAAGTCGAGTGTCATTCGACTCAACCTTATCAATTGCGCCTCGAGTCAGGCCTCGTTCGACTCAACCTTATCATTTGCGCCTCAAGTTCATCCTCGTTCAACTCAACCTTCCCATTTATGCCTTGCGTTGGGCCTTATTTGACACACCCATATCATTTGTGCCTTGAGTCAGGCCTCGTTTGACACAACCTTATCTTTTGAGCCTCGAGTCGGGACTCCTTTGACTCAACTTTATCATTTACGTCTCAAGTCGGGCCTCGTTCAACTCACCCTTACCATTTGCATCATGAGTTGGGCCTTGTTTGACTAATCCATATCATTTGCACCTAGAGTCGGGCCTCGTTTGACTCAACCTTATCATTTATGCCTGGAGTCAGGCCTTGTTCGACTCAACCTAATCATTTGTGCCTCCAGTTGCAACTCGTTCAACTCACCTTTACCATTTGCGCCTCGAGTCAGACCTCATTTGACTCACCCATATCATTTGTGCATCGAGTTGAGCCTCGTTTGACTCTACCTTATCATTAGCCCCTCGAGTCAGGCCTCGTTCGACTTAACCTTATCATTTGCACCACGAGTCAGGCCTCGTTCGACTCAACCTTATCATTTGCGCCTAAGTCCGGTCTCGTTCAACTCAACTTTGCCATTTGCGCCTTGAGTCGGGCCTCATTTGACTCACCCATATCATTTGTGCCTTGAGTCAGGCCTCGTTTGACTCTACCTTATCATTTGCGCCTCGAGTCAGACCTCATTCGGCTCAACCTTATCATTTGCACATCGAGCCGGGCCTCGTTCCACTCAACCTTATCATTTTAGCCTCGAGTCGGTCCTCATTTGACTCAACCTTATCATTTGTGCCTCAAGTCTGGCCTCGTTCAACTCACCCTTTCCATTTGTGCCTTGAGTCGGGCCTCATTTGACTCACCCACATTATTTGCGCCTCGAGTCGGGCCTCGTTGACTTAACCTTATCATTTACGCCTCATGTAGGGCCTCGTTCGACCCAACCTTATCATTTGCGCATCGAGTTGGGCCTCGTTCGACTCACCCTTACCATTTACGCTTGAGTCGGGCCCCGTTTGACTTACCCATATCATTTGCGCCTCGAGTTGGGCCTCGTTTGACTCATCTTTATCATTTGCGCCTTGAGACAGGCCTCGTTGGACTTAACCTTGTCATTTGCGCCTCTAGTTGGGACTCGTTTGACTCAACCATATCATTTGTGCCTTGAGTCGGGCATGGTTTGACTCAACCTTACCATTTGAGCCTCGAGTCGGTCCTCGTTCGACTTAATCTTATCATTTGTGCCTCCCGTCCGGCCTCGTTTGACTTAACCTTATCATTTGTGCCTTGAGTCAGTCCTCGTTTGACTCACCCATATCTTATTCGCCTTGAGTCGGGCCTCATTTGACTCACCCATATCATTTTATGCTTCGAGGCCTCGTTCGACTTAACCTTATCAATTACGCATTGAGTTGAGCCTCATTCGACTCTACCTTACCATTTGCGCCTTGAGTCAGGCCTTGTTTGGCTTAACCTTATCATTTATGCCTCGAGTCGGGCATCGTTTGACTCACCCTTACCATTTGCGCCTCCAGCTGGTCCTCGTTTGATTCAACCATATCATTTGTGCCTCGAGTCAGGCCATGTTTGAGTCAACCTTATCATTTATGCCTCCAGTTGGGCCTCCTTCGACTCAACTTTATCATTTATGCCTTGAGTCGATCCTTATTTAACTTACCCTTATCATTTGTGCTTCGAGTCGGGCCTCATTTGACTCAGCCATATCATTTACACCTCATGTCAAGCCTCGTTCGACTTATCCTTATCATTTGTGCCTTGGCTCAGGCCTCGTTTGACTCAACCTTCTCATATGCACCTCGAGTCGGGCCTCGTTTCACTCAACTGTATCATTTGTGCCTCAAGTCGGGTCTCATTTGACTCCACCTTATCATTTGCATCTAGATTCGAGACTCGTTCGACTCAACCTTATAATTTTCGCCTCGAGTCGGGCCTCATTTGACTCAACCATATCCTTTGTGCATTGAGTCGGTCCTTGTTTCACTCACCCTTACCATTTATGCCTCGAGTGAGGCCTAGTTTGACTCAATCTTATCATTTGTGTCTCAAGTCAGGGCTCGTTTGACTTAACCTTATCATTTGTGCCTTGATGCGAGCCCCATTTGACTCACCCTTATCATTTGCGCCTTGAGTCGGGCCTCATTTGACTCACTCATGTCATTTGTGCCTTGAGTCGGGCCTCGTTTGACTTAACCTTATCATTTAGGACTCGAGTCGGGCCTCGTTCGACACAACTTTATCATTTATGCATCGAGTCGGGTCTCGTTCGGCTCACCCTTACCATTTATGCTCGAGTCGGGCCTCGTTTGACTCACCCATATCATTTGCGCCCTGAGTCGGGCCTCGTTTGGCTCATCCTTACCATTTACGCCTCGAGACAGGCCTCATTGGACTTAACCTTGTCATTTGCGCCTCTAGTTGGGACTCGTTCGACTCAACCATATCATTTGTACCTTGAGTCGAGGATGGTTTGACTCAACCTTACCATTTGAGCCTCGAGTCAGTCCTCGTTCGACTCAATCTTATCATTTGTGCTCCCATCGGCCCTCGTTCGACTCAACCTTATCATTTGTGCCTTAACTCAGTCCTCGTTTGACTCACCCATATCATATATGCCTCGAGTCGGGCCTCGTTTGACTCAACCTTATTATTTGTGCCACAAGTCTGGCCTTGTTGAACTTACCCTTACCATTTGCTCATTGAGTCAAGCCTCATTTGACTCACCCATATCATTTGCACCTCGAGTCGTGCCTCGTTTGACTCAACCTTATCATTTGTGCCTCGAGTCAGTCCTCATTTGAGTCAACCTTATCAGTTGCTCCTCGAGTTTGGCCTTGTTTGACTCAATCTTATCATTTGTGCCTCCAGTCGAGCATCGTTCGACTCAACCTTATCATTTGTGCCTTGAGTCCGTCTTCATTTGACTCAACCTTATCATTTATGACTCAAGTCGAGAACTGTGCAACTCACCCTTACCATTTGCGCCTTAAGTCGGGCCTTATTTGACTCACCCATATCATTTGCACCTCGAGTTGGGTTTTGTTTGACTCAACCTTATCATTTGTGCCTTGAGTCGGGCCCTGTTCGACACAACCTTATCATTTGAGCATCGAGTCGAGCCTCGTTCGACTCCACCTTATCATTTGCGCCTTGAGTCAGGCCTCGTTCAACTCACCCTTACCATTTGCACCTCGAGACAGGCCTCGTTTGACTCACCCATATCATTTGCGCCTAGAGCTGGGCCTCGTTTGACTCAACCTTATCATTGGCGCATCGAGTCATCTCTCGTTCGAATCAACCATATCATTTGTGCCTCAAGTCATCCTCGTTCAACTCCCCCTTACCATTTGCACCTCGAGTCAAGCCTCGTTCGACTCACCCATATCATTTGCACCTCGATTCGGGCCTCGTTTGACTCAACCTTATCATTTTCCCCTCGAGTCGAGCGTCATTCGACTCAACCTTATCATTTGCGCCTCGAGTTAGGCCTCGTTCGACTCAACCTTATCATTTGCGCCTCAAGTCCGGCCTCGTTCAACTCACCCTTCCCATTTACGCCTTGCGTTGGGCCTTATTTGACAGACCCATATCATTTGTGCTTCGAGTCAGGCCTCGTTTGCCTCAACCTTATCATTTGTGCCTCGAGTCCGGCCTCGTTTGATACAACCTTATCTTTTGAGCGTCGAGTTGGGACTCCTTTGACTCAACTTTATCATTTACGCCTCGAGTCTGGCCTCGTTCAACTCACCCTTACCATTTGCGTCTCGAGTTGGGCCTTGTTTGACTAATCCATATCATTTGCACCTAGAGTCCGTCCTTGTTTGACTCAACCTTATCATTTATGCCTGGAGTCAGGCCTTGTTCGACTCAACCTAATCATTTGTGCCTCGAGTTGCAACTCGTTCAACTCACCTTTACCATTTGCGCCTCGAGTCAGACCTCATTTGACTCACCCATATCGTTTGTGCATCGAGTCGATCCTCATTTGACTCTACCTTATCATTAGCCCCTCGAGTCAGGCCTCGTTTGACTTAACCTTATCATTTGCGCCACGAGTCAAGCCTCGTTCGACTCAACCTTATCATTTGCGCCTAAGTCCGGCCTCGTTCAACTCACCTTTGCAATTTGCGCCTTGAGTCAGGCCTCGTTTGACTCACCCATATCACTTGTGCCTTGAGTCAGGCCTCGTTTGACTCTACCTTATCATTTGTGCCTCGAGTCAGACCTCATTCGGCTCAACCTTATCATTTGCACATCGAGTCGGGCCTCGTTCTACTCAACCTTATCATTTGAGCCTCGAGTCGGTCCTTGTTCGACTCAACCTTATCATTTGTGCCTCAAGTCTGGCCTCGTTCGACTCACCCTTTCCATTTGTGCCTTGAGTCGAGCCTCATTTGACTCACTCACATTATTTGCACCTCGAGTCGGGCCTCGTTGACTTAACCTTATCATTTACGCCTCATGTAGGGCCTCGTTCGACCCAACCTTATCATTTGCGCATCGAGTTGGGCCTCGTTCGACTCACCCTTACCATTTACGCTTGAGTCGGGCCCCGTTTGACTTACCCATATCATTTGCGCCTCGAGTTGGGCCTCGTTTGACTCATCTTTATCATTTGCGCCTTGAGACAGGCCTCGTTGGACTTAACCATGTCATTTGTGCCTCTAGTTGGGACTCGTTCGACTCAACCATATCATTTGTGCCTTGAGTCAGGCATGGTTTGACTCAACCTTACCATTTGAGCGTCGAGTCGGTCCTCGTTCAACTCAATCTTATCATTTGTGCCTCCCGTCCGGCCTCGTTTGACTCAACCTTATCATTTGTGCCTTGAGTCGGTCTTCATTTGACTCAACCTTATCATTTATGCCTCAAGTCGGGAACTGTGCAACTCACCCTTACCATTTGCGCCTTAAGTCGGACCTTATTTGACTCACCCATATCATTTGCACCTCGAGTTGGGTCTTGTTTGACTCAACCTTATCATTTGTGCCTCGAGTCGGGCCCTGTTCGACACAACCTTATCATTTGTGCATTGAGTCGAGCCTCGTTCGACTCAACTGTATCATTTGCGCCTCGAGTCAGGCCTCGTTCAACTCACTCTTACCATTTGCACCTCGAGACAGGCCTCGTTTGACTCACCCATATCATTTGTGCCTACAGCTGGGCCTCGTTTGACTCAAACTTATCATTGGCGCATCGAGTCGTCTCTCGTTCGACTCAACCTTATCATTTGTGCCTCAAGTCATCCTCGTTCAACTCCCCCTTACCATTTGCACCTCGAGTCGAGCCTCGTTCGACTCACCCATATCATTTGCACCTCGAGTCGGGCCTCGTTTGACTTAACCTTATCATTTTCCCCTCGAGTCGAGCGTCATTCGACTCAACCTTATCATTTGCACCTCGAGTCAGGCCTCGTTCGACTCAACCTTATCATTTGCGCCTCAAGTCCGGCCTCGTTCAACTCACCCTTCCCATTTACGCCTTGCGTTGGGCCTTATTTGACAGACCCATATCATTTGTGCCTCGAGTCAGGCCTCGTTTGACTCAACCTTATCATTTGTGCCTCGAGTCAGGCCTCGTTTGACACAACCTTATCTTTTGAGCATCGAGTTGGGACTCCTTTGACTCAACTTTATCATTTACGCCTCGAGTCGGGCCTCGTTCAACTCACCCTTACCATTTGCGTCTCGAGTTGGGCCTTGTTTGACTAATCCATATCATTTGCACCTAGAGTCAGGCCTCGTTTGACTCAACCTTTTCATTTATGCCTGGAGTCAGGCCTTGTTCGACTCAACCTAATCATTTGTGCCTCGAGTTGCAACTCGTTCAACTCACCTTTACCATTTGTGCCTCGAGTCAGACCTCGTTTGACTCACCCATATCATTTGTGCATTGAGTCGAGCCTTGTTTGACTCTACCTTATCATTAGCCCCTCGAGTCAGGCCTTGTTCAACTTAACCTTATCATTTGCGCTATGAGTCAGGCCTTATTCGACTCAACCTTATCATTTGCGCCTAAGTCTGGCCTCGTTCAACTCATCTTTGCAATTTGCGCCTTGAGTCGGGCCTCGTTTGACTCTACCTTATCATTTGTGCCTCGAGTCAGACCTCGTTCGGCTCAACCTTATCATTTGCACATCGAGTCGGGCCTCGTTCTACTCAACCTTATCATTTGAGCCTCGAGTCGGTCCTCGTTCGACTCAACCTTATCATTTGTGCCTCAAGTCTGGCCTCGTTCAACTCACCCTTTCCATTTGTGCCTTGAGTCGGGCCTCATTTGACTCACCCACATTATTTGCGCCTCGAGTCGGGCCTCGTTGACTTAACCTTATCATTTACGCCTCATGTAGGGCCTCGTTCGACCCAACCTTATCATTTGCGCATCAAGTCGGGCCTCGTTCGACTCACCCTTACCATTTGTGCTTGAGTCGGGCCCCGTTTGACTTACCCATATCATTTGTGCCTCGAGTTGGGCCTCGTTTGACTCATCTTTATCATTTGCGCCTTGAGACAGGCCTCGTTGGACTTAACCATGTCATTTGTGCCTCTAGTTAGGACTCGTTCGACTCAACCATATCATTTGTGCCTTGAGTCGGGCACGGTTTGACTCAACCTTACCATTTGAGCCTCGAGTTGGGTCTTGTTTGACTCAACCTTATCATTTGTGCCTCCCGTCTGGCCTTGTTTGACTCAACCTTATCATTTGTGCCTTGGGTCGGTCCTCGTTTGACTCACCCATATCATATGCGCCTTGAGTCGAGCCTCATTTGACTCACCCATATCATTTTATGCTTCGAGGCCTCGTTCGACTTAACCTTATCGTTTGTGCATTAAGTTGAGCCTCATTCGACTCCATCTTACCATTTGCGCTTCACCTTATCATTTGTGCATTGAGTTGAGCCTCATTCGACTCCATCTTACCATTTGCGCCTTGAGTCAGGCCATGTTTGGCTTAACCTTATCATTTGTGCCTCGAGTCGGGCATCGTTTGACTCACCCTTACCATTTACGCCTCCACCCCGTCCTCGTTTGATTCAACCATATCATTTGCGCCTCGAGTCGGGCCATGTTTGAGTCAACCTTATCATTTATGCCTCCAGTTGGGCCTCCTTCGACTCAACTTTATCATTTATGCCTTGAGTCGGTCCTTATTTGACTTACCCTTATCATTTGTGCCACGAGTCGAGCCTCATTTGACTCAGCCATATCATTTACACCTCATTTCAGGCCTCGTTCGACTCAACCTTATCATTTGTGCCTTGGCTCAGGCCTCGTTTGACTCAACCTTCTCATATGCACCTCGAGTCGGGCCTCGTTTCACTCAACTGTATCATTTGTGCCTCAAGTCGGGTCTCGTTTGACTCAACCTTATCATTTGCGTCTAGATTCGAGACTCATTCGACTCAACCTTATAATTTTTGCCTCGAGTTGGGCCTCGTTTGACTCAACCATATCCTTTGTGCATTGAGTCGGTCCTTGTTTCACTCACTCTTACCATTTACGCCTCGAGTGAGGCCTAGTTTGACCCAACCTTATCATTTGTGCCTCAAGTCAGGGCTCGTTTGACTTAACCTTATCATTTGTGCCTTGATGCGAGCCTCGTTTGACTCACCCTTATCATTTGCGCCTTGAGTCGGGCCTCATTTGACTCACTCATATCATTTGCGCCTTGAGTCGGGTCTCGTTTGACTTAACCTTATCATTTAGGCCTCGAGTCGGGCCTCATTCGACATAACTTTATCATTTACGCATCGAGTCGGGTCTCGTTCAGCTCACCCTTACCATTTATGCTCGAGTCAGGCCTCGTTTGACTCACCCATATCATTTGTGCCCTGAGTCGGGCCTCGTTTGGCTCGTCCTTATCATTTACGCCTCGAGACAGGCCGCGTTGGACTTAACCTTGTCATTTGCGCCTCAAGTTGGGACTCGTTCGACTCAACCATATCATTTGTGCCTTGAGTCGGGCATGGTTTGACTCAACCTTACCATTTGAGCCTCGAGTCAGTCCTCGTTCGACTCAATCTTATCATTTGTGCCTCCTGTCGGGCCTTGTTCGAATCAACCTTATCATTTGTGCCTTGAGTCGGTCCTCGTTTGACTCACCCATATCATATACGCCTCGAGTCGGTCCTTGTTTGACTCACCCATATCATTTTACTCTTCGAGGCCTCGTTCGACTCAACCTTATCATTTGCACATTGAGTTAAGCCTCATTCGACTCTACCTTACGATTTGTGCCTTGAGTCAGGCCTTGCTTGGCTTAACCTTATCATTTATGCCTTGAGTCGGGCATCGTTTGCCTTACCCTTACCATTTGCGCTACCAGTCGATCCTCGTTTGATTTAACCATATCATTTACGCCTCGAGTCGGGCCATGTTTGAGTCAACCTTATCATTTATGCCTTCAGTCGGGCCTCGTTCGACTCAACTTTATCATTTGTGCCTTGAGTCGATCCTTATTTGACTCACCCTTATCATTTGCGCCTCGAGTCGGGCCTTGTTTGGCTCAGCCATTTCATTTGCAACTCGTGTCGAGCCTCATTCGACTGAGCCTTATCATTTGTACCTTAGCTCAGGCCTCGTTTGACTCAACCTTCTCATATGCACCTCGAGTCGGGCCTCGTTTCACTCAACTGTATCATTTATGCCCCAAGTCGGGTCTCGTTTGACTCAACCTTATCATTTGTATCTAGATTCGGGGCTCGTTTGACTCAACCTTATAATTTTCGCCTCGATTCGGGCCCCGTTTGACTCAACCATATCCTTTGTGCATCGAGTCGGGCTTGTTTGACTCACCCTTACCATTTACACTTCAAGTGAGGCCTAGTTTGACTCAACCTTATCATTTGTGCCTCAAGTCGGGGATCGTTTGACTCAACCTTATCATTTATGCCTTGATGAAAGCCTCGTTTGACTCACCCTTATCATTTGCACCTTGAGTCAGGACCAGTTCCACTCAACCATATTATCTGCACCTCAAGTCGGGCCTCGTTCAACTCACCCTTATCATTTGCACCTCAAGTCAGGCTCGTTCGACCATTTGTGCCTTGAGTCGGGCCTCGTTCGACTCAACCTTACCATTTGTGCCTTGACTCGGGCCTTATTTGACTCACCCATATCATTTGTGCCTCGAGTCGAGTCTCGTTTGACTCAACCTTATCATTCGCGCCTCAAGTCAGGGCTCGTTCGACTCAGCCTTATCATTTGTGCCTCAAGTCCGGCCTCGTTGAACTCACCCTTATCATTTTCGCATCGAGTTGGGCCTCGTTCAACTCACATTACCATTTGCGCCTCGAGTCGAGCCTCATTTGACTCGCCCATATCATTTGCGCCTCGAGCCGGGCCTCGTTTGACTCAACCATATCATTTGTGCCTCGAGTCGGGCCTCGTTTGACTTAACCTTATGAATTGCACCTCAAGTCGAGTCTCATTTGACTCAACCATATCATTTGTGCCTTGAGTCGGGCATGGTTTGACTTAACCTTACCATTTGCGTATCGAGTCGAGCCTCGTTCGACTCCAACTTACCATTTGCGCCTTGAGTCGAGCCTTGATTGGCTTAACCTTATCATTTGTGCCTTGAGTCGAGCATCGTTTGACTTACCCTTACCATTTACGCCTCTAGTCGGTCCTTGTTTGATTCAACCATATCATTTGTGTCTCGAGTTGGGCCATGTTTGAGTCAACCTTATCATTTATGCCTCCAATTGGGCCTCCTTCGACTCAACTTTATCAATTGTGCCTTGAGTCGGTCCTCATTTGACTCAACCTTATCATTTGTGCCTCAAGTTGGGCCTCGTTTGACTCAGCCATATCATTTACAGCTCAAGTCGGGCCTCGTTTGACTCAACCTTATCATTTATGTCTCGATTCGGGACTCGTTCGACTCAACCTTATAATTTTTGCCTCGAGTCAGGCCTCGTTTGACTCAACTATATCATTTGTGCATCGAGTCTGGCCTTGTTTGACTCACCCTTACCTTTTGTGCCTCGAGTGAGGCCTAATTTGACTTAAACTTATCATTTGTGCCTCAAGTCGAGGCTCGTTCGACTCAACCTTATCATTTGCGCCTTGATGCGAGCCTCGTTTAACGTACCCTTATCATTTGTGCCTCGAGTCGGGCCTCATTCGACTCACCATATCATTTGTGCCTCGACTCAGGCCTCGTTCGACTCAACCTTATCATTTGTGCATCGAGTCGAGCCTCATTCGACTCAACCTTATCATTTGTGCCTCAACTTCGGCCTCGTTCAACTCACCCTTACCATTTGCGCCCCAAGTCGGGCCTCATTTGACTCACCCATATCATTTGCGCCTTGAGCCAAGCCTCGTTTGACTCAACCATATCATTTGCGCCTCGAGTCGGGCCTTATTTGACTCAACCTTTTTGTTTGCAACTCGAGTCAGGCCTCGTTCGACTCAACCTTATTATTTGTACCACAAGTCTGGCCTTGTTCAACTCACCCTTACCATTTGCTCCTTAAGTCAGCCTCATTTGACTCACCCATATCATTTGCGCCTTGAGTCGTGCCTCGTTTGACTCAACCTTATCATTTGTGCCTCGAGTCAATCCTCATTTGAGTCAACCTTATCAGTTGCTCCTCGAATTGGGCCTCGTTTGACTCAATCTTATCATTTGTGCCTCCAGTCGAGCATCGTTCGACTCAACCTTATCATTTGTGCCTTGAGTCGGTCTTCATTTGACTCACCCTTATTATTTACGCCTCAAGTTGGGAACTGTGCAACTCACCCTTACCATTTGCGCCTTAAGTCGGGCCTTATTTGACTCACCCATATCATTTGCACCTCAAGTCAGGCTCGTTCGACTCAACCTTACCATTTGTGCCTTGAGTCGAGCCTCGTTCGACTCAACCTTACCATTTGTGCCTTGACTCGGGCCTTATTTGACTCACCCATATCATTTGTGCCTCGAGTCGAGTCTCATTTGACTCAACCTTATCATTTGTGCCTCAAGTCAGGGCTCGTTCGACTCAGCCTTATCATTTGTGCCTCAAGTCCGGCCTCGTTGAACTCACCCTTATCACTTTTGCATCGAGTTGGGCCTCGTTCAACTCACATTACCATTTGCGCCTCGAGTCGAGCCTCATTTGACTCACGCATATCCTTTGCGCCTTGAGTCGGGCCTCATTTGGCTCAAATATACCATTTGTGCCTCAAGTCGGGCCTCATTTGATTCTCCCAAATCATTTGTGCCTCAAGTCAATCCTCGTTTGACTCAACCATATCATTTGTGCCTCGAGTTGGGCCTTGTTTGACTCAACCATATCATTTGTGCCTCGAGTAAGGCCTCGTTTGATTCAGTCATATCATTTTCACATTGACTCGGTCCTCGTGTGACTCACCCATATCATTTGTGCCTCAACTTGGGCCTTGTTTGACTCAAGCACATCATTTACGACTCGAGTCGGACCTCGTTTGACTCAACCTTATCACTTGTACCTCAAGTCGAGCCTCGTTTGACTCAACCATATGATTTATGCCTCGAGTCGGGCCTTGTTTGACTCAACCTTATCATTTGCACCTCGGGTTGGGCCTCGTTCAACTCAACCTTACCATTTGCGCCTCGAGTCGGGCCTCGTTTGATTCACTCATATCATTTGTGCCTCAAGTTGGGTGTCGTTTGACTCAACCATATAATTTATGCCTCGAGTTGGCCTTCTTTGACTCAACCTTATCATTTGTGCCTCAAGTAGAGCCTCGTTTAACTCAACCTTATCATTTTTGCCTCGAGTTGGGCCTCGTTTGACTCAACCTTATCATTTGCGCCTCGAGTTGGGCCTCATTTGACTCAACAATATCATTTGTGCCTCGAGTCGGGCCTCGTTTGACTCAACCATATCATTTATGCCTCGAGTCAGGCCGTGTTTGACTCAACCTTATCATTTGTGCCTCGAGTTGGGCCTTGTTTGACTCAGACTTATCATTTGCGCCTCGAGTTGGGCCTTGTTGGACACACCCATATCATTTGTGCATTAACTCAGGCCTCGTATGACTCAACCATATTACTTGCACCTCGAGTTGGGCCGCGTTTGACTCAACCTTATCATTTGCACCTCGACTCAGGCCTCGTTTGACTTAACCTTATCATTTATGCCTCAAGTTGGGCCTCATTTGGCTCAACCTTATCATTTGCGCCTCGAGTCGGGCCTCGTTTGACTCACCAATATCATTTGTGACTTGAGTCGTGCCTCATTTGACTTAACAATACCATTTGCGCCTCGAGTCGGGCCTCGTTTAACTCACCCTTACCATTTGTGCCACAACTCGGTCCTCGTGTGACTTATCCATGTCATTTGTGCCTCAAGTCGAGCCTCGTTCGACTCAACCATATCATATATGCCTCGAGTCGGGTCTTGTTTGACTCAACCTTATCATTTGCGCCTCGAGTTGGGCATCGTTCAACTCAACCTTACCATTTGCGCCTCGAGTCAGGCCTCGTTTGTTTCACTCATATCATTTGTGCCTCGAGTAAGGCCTCGTTTGACTCAACCATATCATTTGTGCCTCAAGTTGGGCCTCGTTTGACTCAGCCATTTCATTTATTCCTCGAGTCTGGTGTTGTTTGACTCGACCTTATCATTTGCACCTCGAGTTGGGCCTCGTTCGGCTAAACCTTATCATTTGCGCCTCTAGTCTGGCCTCGTTTGACTCACCCATATCATTTTTGCCTCGAGATGGGCCTCGTTTGACTCAACCTTATCATTTGCACCTTGAGTCGGGCCTCGTTTGACTTAACCTTATCATTTGCGCCTTGAGTCGGGCCTCGTTTGACTCACCCATATTATTTGTGCCTTGAGTCGGGCCTCGTTTGACTCAAAAATGCCATTTGCGCCTCAAGCCATGTCCCATTTGACTCAAACCTTATCATTTGCGCCTCGTGTTGCGACTCGTTCCACTCGCCCTTATCATTTGCGCCTCGAGTCGGGCCTCATTTGATTCACTCATGTCATTTGTACCTCAAGTCCGGCCTCGTTTGACTCAACCTTATCATTTGTGCCTCTAGTTGGGCCTCGTTTGACTCAACCTTTTCAGTTGTGCCTCGAGTCGGGCCTTGTTCCACTCACCCTTACCATTTGCACCTCGAGTCGGGCCTCATTTCACTCACCCATATCATTTGCACCTCGAGTCGGGCCTCGTTTAACTGAGCCTTATCATTTGTGCCTCGAGTCAGGCTTCGTTTGACTCACCCACATCATTTGTGCCTCAAGTCGGGCCTCGTTTGACTCACCCTTATCATTTGTGCCTCGAGTCGTGCCTCGTTTGACTCAACCTTATCAGTTGTGCCTCGAGTCAGCCCTCGTTCCTCTCACCCTTACCATTTGTGCCTCGAGTCGGGCCTCATTTGACTCAACCTTATCAGTTGTGCCTCGAGTCAGGCCTCGTTCCACTCACCCTTATCATTTGCGCCTCAAGTCAAGCCGCGTTCGACTCATCCTTATCATTTGTGCCTCGAGTCGAGCCTCCTTCAACTCACCCTTACCATTTGTGCCTTGTGTCGAGCCTCGTTTGACTTACCCATATCATTTGTGCCTCAAGTCAGGCCTCGTTCGACTCAACCTTATCATTTGTGCCTCGAGTCGGGCCTCGTTCCACTCACCCTTACCATTTGCGCTGCGAGTCGGGCCTCGTTTGACTCACCCATATCATTTGTGCCTCGAGTCGAGTCTTGTTTGACTTAACCTTATCATTTGCACCTTGAGTTGGGCCTCGTTTGACTCACCCATATCATTTGTGCCTTGAATCGGGCCTCGTTTGACTCAACAATACCATTTGCGCCTCAAGTTTGGTCTCATTTAACTCAAACCTCATCATTTGAGCCCTGTGTTGGGCCTCGTTCTGCTCAACCTTATCATTTGCGCCTCGAGTCGGGCCTTGTTTGAGTCACTCATATCATTTGTGCCTCAAGTCGGTCCTCGTTTAACTCAACCTTATCATTTGTGCCTCGAGTCGGGCCTCGTTTGACTCAACCTTATTATTTGTTCCTCGAGTTGGGCCTCGTTCAACTCACCTTATTATTTGTGCCTCGAGTCGGGCTTTATTTGACACACCCATATCATTTGCACCTCGAGTCGAGCCTCGTTTGACTCAACCTCGTTATTTGCGCCTCTTGTCATGCCTCATTTGACTCAATCGTATCATTTGCGCCTCGAGTCGAGCCTTATTCAACTCAACCGTATCATTTGCGCCTTAAGTCGGGCCACGTTTGACTCACACTTATCATTTGTGCCTCGAGTCGGGCCTTGTTCAACTCACCTTACCATTTGTACCTCGAGTCGGGCCTTGTTTGACACACCCATATCATTTACGCCTCGAGTCGAGCCTCGTTTGACTCACCCATATCCTTTACGCCTCAAGTCAGTCCTCGTTCGACTCATCCATGTCAATTGTGCCTCGAGTCAGGCCTCGTTGGACTCAACCTTATCATTTGTGCCTTGAGTCGGGCCTCGTATGACTCAACCTTATCATTTATGCCTCAAGTCAGGCCTCGTTCAACTCAACCTTACCATTTGTGCCTCGAGTCAGGCCTCATCTGACTCACCCATATCATTTGTGCCTTGAGGCAGGCCTCGTTTGACTAAATCATATCATTTGTGCCTCGAGTCGAGCCTCGTTTGATTGAACTTTATCATTTGCCCCTCAAGTTGGGCCATGTTCAACTCACCCTTACCATTTGCACTTCGAGTTGGGCCTCGTTTGACTCAACCATATCATTTGTGTGTCGGGTCAGGCCTTGTTTGACTCACCCTTACCATTTACGCCTCGAGTCAGGCCTTGTTTGACTCAACCATATCATTTGTGTCTCGAGTCAGGCCTTGTTCGACTAAACGATATCATTTGTCCCTCGAGTCGAGCCTCGTTCGACTCAACCTTATCATTTGCGCATCGAGTTGAGTCTCGTTTCACTCACCCATATTAGTTGTGCCTCGAGTCGAGCCTTGTTTGACTCAACCATATTATTTATGCATCGAGTCAAGCCTTGTTTGACTCACCCTTACCATTTGCGCCTCGAGTCAGGCCTTGTTTGACTCACCCTTACCATTTGCGCCTCGAGTCAGGCCTAGTTTGACACAACCATATCATGTGCACCTCGAGTCAAGCCTCGTTTCTCTCAGCCTTATCATTTGTGCCACAAGTCGCGGCTCATTCCACTCAACCTCATCATTTGTGCCTTGATGCGGGCCTCGTTTGACTCACCCTTATAATTTGCGCCTCGAGTCGGGCCTTGTTTGACTCACGCATATCATTTGCACCTCAAGGCGGCCCTCGTTTGTCTCAACCTTACCGTTTGTGCCTCGAGTTAGGCCTCATTTGACTCAACCTTATCATTTGCCCTCGAGTCGGGCCTCGTTCAACTCACCCTTACCATTTACACATCGAGTCAGGCCTTGTTTGACACACACATATCATTTGCGCCTCAAGTCGGTCCTCGTTGGACTCAAACTTATCATTTGCGCCTCGAGTCGGGCCTCATTCGATTTACCCTTACCTTTTGAGCCTCGTGTCGGACCTTATTTGACACACCCGTATCATTTACGCCCCAAGTCAGTCCTCGTTTGAATCAACCTTTTCTTTTGCACCTCAAGTCGGGCCTTGTTCGACTCAGCCTTATCATTTGCATCTCGAGTCAGGCCTTGTTTGACTCAATCATATCATTTGTGCCTCGAGTCAGGCCTCATTTGACTAAACCATATAATTTGTGCCTTGAGTTAAGCCTCGTTTGACTCAACCTTATCATTTGTGCATTGAGTCGGTACTCATTCGACTTAACCTTATCATTTGTGCCTCGAGTCAGGACTCGTTTGACTCACCCATATCATTTGCGCCTCAAGTCAGGTCTCATTAGACTTAACCTTATCAATTGCGCCTCGAGGCGGGCTTCATTCAACTCAACCTTATCATTTGTGCCTCGAGTTGGACCACGTTCGACCCAACCTTACTATTTGTGCCTCGAGTCGGTCCTCGTTCAACTCACCCTTATTATTTGTGCCTCGACTCGGGCCTCATTTGACTCACCCATATCATTTGCACCTCGAGTCGTGCCTCGTTTGACTCAACCGTATCATTTGCGCCTCGAGTTGGGCCTCATTTGTCTCAGCCTTATCATTTGTGCCTCAAGTCAGGCCTCGTTCCACTCAACCTCATCATTTGTGCCTTGATGCGGGCCTCGTTTGACTCACCCTTATTATTTGCGCCTCAAGGTGGGCCTCGTTTGACTCAACCTTACCGTTTACGCCTGAAGTTAGGCCTTGTTTGACTCAACCTTATCATTTGCGCCTCGAGTCGGGCCTCGTTCAACTCACCCTTACCATTTACACATCGAGTCAGGCCTTGTTTGACTCACCCATATCATTTGCGCCTCGAGTCGGGCCTCGTTAGACTCAACCTTATCATTTGCGCCTCGAGTCGGGCCTCATTCGATTTACCCTTACCTTTTCAGCTCATGTCAGAGCTCATTTGACTCACCCATATCATTTATGCCTTAAGTCGGGCCTTGTTTGACTTAACCTTATCATTTGCACCTCGAGTCGGGCCTCGTTCGACTTAACCTTATCATTTGCATCTCGAGTCGGGCCTTGTTTGACTCAACCATATCAATTGTGTCTCGAGGCAGGCCTTGTTTGACTAAACCATATCATTTGTCCCTCGAGTCGAGCCTCGTTTGACTCAACCTTATTATTTGTGCATTGAGTCGGGACTCGTTCGTCTTAACCTTATCATTTGCACATCGAGTCGAGGCTCGTTTCACTCACCCATATTTGTTGCGCCTCAAGTCGGGCCTCATTTGACTTAACCTTATCATTTACGCCTTGAGGCATGCTTCGTTTGACTCAACCTTATCATTTGTACCTCAAGTCAGGCCACGTTCGACTCAACCATATTATTTGTTCCTCGAGTCAGACCTCATTTGACTCACCCATATCATTTGCACCCCGAGTTGGGCCTCGTTTGACTCAACCTCATTATTTGCGCCTCGAGTCGTGCCTCGTTTGACTCAACCGTATCATTTATGCCTCGAGTCGAGCCTTGTTCGACTCAACCGCATCATTTGCGCCTTAAGTCGAGCCACGTTCGACCCACGCTTATCATTTGTGCCTCGAGTCGGGCCTCATTTGACTCACCCATATCATTTGTGCCTCGAGTCGGGCCTCGTTTGTCTCAACCTCATTATTTGCGCCTCGAGTCGGGCCTTGTTTGACTCAACTGTATCATTTGCACCTCAAGTTGGGCCTCGTTCAACTCACGCCTATCATTTGTGCCTCGGGTCAGGCCTCGTTCAACTCACCCTTGCCATTTTCGCCTCGAGTCAAGCCTCGTTTGACTCAACCATATCATTTGCGCCTCGAGTCGGCCCTCGTTTGACTCACCCATATCCTTTACGCCTCAAATCAAGCCTCGTTCGACTCAACCATGTCATTTGTGCCTCGAGTCAGGCCTCGTTTGACTCAACCTTATCATTTGTGCCTCTAGTCGGGCCTCGTTTGACTTAACCTTATCATGTACGCCTTGAGTCGAGCCTCATTCAACTCACCCTTACATTTGTGCCTCGAGTCGAGCCTCGTTTAACTGAACCTTATCATTTGCGCCTCGAGTCGAGCCACGTTCCACTCACCCTTACCATTTGCGCCTCGAGTCGGGCCTCGTTTGACTCACCCATATTATTTACGCCTCGAGTCAGGCCTCGTTCGACTTAACCATATCATTTGTGCCTTTAGTCGAGCCTCATTTGACTCACCTAGATCATTTACGCCTCGTGTCGAGCATCATTTGACTCAACCTTATCATTTGCACCTCAAGTTGGGCCTTGTTTGAATTAACCATATCATTTATGCATTGAGGCGGGCCTCGTTTGACTCAACATTATCATTTGTGCCTCGAGTCGGGCCTCGTTTGACTCAACCATATCATTTGTGCGTCGAGTCAGGCCTTGTTTGACTCACCCTTACCATTTGCGCCTCGAGTCAGTCCTAGTTTGACTCAACCATATCATTTGCGCCCCGAGTCAGGCCTCGTTTGTCTCAGCCTTATCATTTGTGCCTCAGGTCAGGCCTCGTTCCACTCCACCTCATCATTTGTGCCTTGATGCGGGTCTCGTTTGACTCACCCTTATCATTTTCGCCTCTAGGTGGGCCTCATTTGACTCAACCTTGCCATTTGCGCCTCGAGTTAGGCCTCGTTTGACTCAACCTTATCATTTGCGCCTTCAGTCGCTCGATTTACCGTTTCCTTTTAAGCCTCGTGTCGGACCTCATTTGACTCTCCCATATGATTTACGCCTCAAGTCAGGCCTCGTTTGAATCAACCTTTTCTTTTGCACCTCAAGTTGGGCCTCGTTCGACTTAACCTTATCATTTGCATCTCGAGTCAGGCCTCGTTTGACTGAATCATATCATTTGTGCCTCGAGTCAGGCCTCGTTTGACTAAACCATATAATTTGTGCCTCGAGTTGAGCCTCGTTTGACTCAACCTTATCATTTGTGCATTGAGTTGGTACTCATTTGACTTAACCTTATCATTTGTGCCTTGAGTCAGGCCTCGTTTGACTTACCCATATCATTTGCGCCTCGAGTCGGGCCTCATTAGACTTAACCTTATCAATTGCGCCTTAAGGCAGGCTTCATTCAACTCAACCTTATCATTTGCCCCTCGAGTTGGACCACGTTCGACTCAACCTTATTATTGTGCCTCGAGTCGGTCCTCGTTCAACTCACCCTTATTACTTGTGCCTCGACTCGGGCCTCATTTGACTCACCCATATCATTTGCGCCTCGAGTCGTGCCTCGTTTGACTCAACCGTATCATTTGCGCCTCGAGTCAGGCCTTGTTCTACTCAACCGTATCATTTTTGCGTCAAGTCGGGCCTCGTTCGACTCACTCTTATTATTTGCGCCTCGAGTTGGGCCTCGTTCAACTCACTCTTACCATTTGCGTCTCGAGTCGGGCCTCGTTTGACTCACCCATATCCTCTACGCCTCAAGTTGGGCCTTGTTTGACTCAACCTTATCATTTGTGCCTCGAGTCAGGACTTGTTCCACTCACCCTTACAATATGCGCCCCGAGTCAGGCCTCGTTCCACTCACCCTTACAATTTGTGCCTCGACTCAGGCCTTGTTCGACTCAACCTTGTCATTTGTGCCTCGAGTCGGGCCTCATTTGACTCAACCATATAATTTGTGCCTCAACTCAGGCCTCATTTGACTCAACTATATCATTTGTGCCTCTAGTCGAGCCTCATTTGACTCATCGATATCATTTGCACCTCGAGTCACGCAGCCTTTGACTTAACCATATCATTTAAGCATCAAGTTGGGCGTCGTTCGACTCATCCATGTCATTTGTGCCTCGAGTCAGGCCTCGTTCGACTCTACCATATCATTTGTGCCTCGAGCCGGGCCTTGTTTGACTCAACCTTATCATTTGTGCCTCGAGTCAGGCCTCATTCTACTCAACCTTATCCTTTACGCCTCGAGTCGGGCCTCGTTCTACTCACCCTTACCATTTGCGCCTCAAGTCTGGACTCATTCAACTTATCCATGTCATTTGTGCCTTGAGTCAGGCCTTGTTTGACTCAACCTTGTCATTTGTGCCTCGATCAGGCCTTGTTTGACTCAACCTTATCATTTGTGCCTCGAGTCAGGCCTCGTTTGACTCAACCATATCATTTACGCATCGAGTCAGGCCTCATTCGACTGAACCTTATCATTTACGCATCGATTCGGGCCTCGTTCGACTCAACCTTATCATTTACGCTACGAGTCGGGCCTCGTTCGAGTCATACTTATCATTTGAGCCTTGAGATGGGCCTTGTTTAAGTCACTCTTACCATTTGTGCCTCGAGTTGGGCCTCATTTAACTCAGCCATATCATTTGTGCCTCGATTCGTTGCTCATTTGACTCACCCTTATCATTTGATCCTCGAGTTAGGCCTCGTTTGACTCAACCATGTCATTTGCACCTCGGGTCGGGCCTTGTTTGATTGAACCATATCATTTACGCCTTGAGTCGGGCCTCCTTTGACTCAACCTGATCAATTGTGCTTTAAGTCGGGCGTCATTTGACTCAACCTTATCATTTTCTCCTCAAGTCGGGCCTCGTTTGACTCAACCGTATCAGTTACGCCTCAAGTCAGGCCTAGTTTGACTCACCCTTACCAATTGCACCTCGAGTCAGGCCTCGTTCGACTCACCCTTATCATTTTTGCCTTAATACGCGCCTCGTTTGACTCACCCTTTTCATGTGCGCCTCGAGTCAGGACTTGTTTGACTCAACCATATCATTTGCCCTTGAGCCGGGCCTCGTTTGACTCAACCTTATCATTTCTGCCTCGAGGCAGCCCTCATTTGACTCACCCATATCATTTGCGCCTCGAGCCAGGCCTCGTTTGACTCAACCACATCATTTGTGCCTCGAGTCGAGCCTTGTTTGACTTAACCTTATCATTTACACCTCAAGTCGAGCCTTGTTCAACTCACCCTTACCAATTGCGCCTCGAGTCAAGCCTCGTTTGACTCAACCTTATCATTTACGCCTCAAGTCAGACCTAGTTTGACTAAACCATATCATTTACGGCTCTAGTCGGGCCTCATTTGACTGAACCTTATCATTTGTGCCTCGAGCCGGGGCTCGTTTGACTCAACCATATCATTTGTGCCTCGACTCAGGCCTTGTTTGACTCAACCATATCATTTGTGCCTCGAGTCGGGCCCCGTTTGACTCACCGATATCACTTGCACCTCGAGTCAAGAATCGTTTGACTCAACCTTATCATTTACGCATGAATCGAGCCTCGTTCGACTCATCCATGTCATTTCTGCCTCGAGTCAGGCCTCGTTTGACTCCACCATATCATTTATGCCTCGAGTCAGGCCTCGTTTGACTCAACCTTATCATCTGCGCCTCGAGTAGGGCCTCGTTCTGCTCACCCTTACCATTTGCGCCTTGAGTCAGGCCTCGTTCGAATTATCCATGTCATTTATGCCTCAAGTCAGGCCTCGTTTGGCTCAACCACATCATTTGTGCCTCGAGTTGAGCCTCGTTTGACTCAACCTTATCATTAACAACTCAAGTCAGGCCTCATTCAACTCACCCTTACCATTTGCGCCTTGAGTCGGGCCTCGTTTGACTTACCTATATCATTTGCGCCTCAAGTCAGGCATTGTTTGACTGAACCTTATCATTTGTGCCTCAGGTCGGGCCTCGTTCCACTCACCCTTACCATTTGCGCCTCGAGTCGGGCCTCGTTTGACTGAACCTTATCATTTGCGCCTCAAATCGGGCTTCATTCCACTCACCCTTACCATTTGCGCCTCGAGTCGGGCCTCGTTCAACTCACCCTTACCATTTGAGCTTCGAGTCGGGCCTCGTTTGACTCACCCATATCATTTACGCCACGAGTCGGGCCTCGTTTAACTCAAACATATCATTTGCGCCTCGAGCCGGGCCTCGTTTAACTTACTCTTACCCTTTCTGCCTTTAGTCAGGCCTGATTTGACTCACCCATATCATTTGCACCTCGAGTCGGTCCTCATTTGACTCAACCTTATCATTTGTGCCTTGAGTCAGGTCTCGTTGGACTCAACCATATCATTTGCACCTCGAGTTAAGTCTCGTTGGACTCAACCATATCATTTGCACCTCGAGTCAGGCCTCGTTTAACTAAACTCTATCATTTTCACCTCGAGTCAGGCCTCGTTTGACTCATCCTTATCATTTGTGCCACGAGTCGGGCCACGTTTGACTCACCCTTACCATTTGCGCCTCGAGTCGGACCTCGTTTGACTCACCCATATCATTTGCGCCTTAAGTCGGGCCTCGTTCAACTCAACCTTATAATTTAAGCCTCGAGTCAGGCCTCATTCGACTCATCCATGTCATTTGTGCCTCGAGTCAGGCCTTGTTTGACTCAACCTTATCATTTGTGCCTTGAGTCAGGCCTCGTTTGACTCAACCTTATCATTTACGCCTCGAGTCAGGCCTCGTTCAACTCACCCTTACCATTTGCGCCTCGAGTCGGGCCTCGTTTGACTGAACCTTCTCATTTGCGCCTCAAGTCAGGCTTCATTTCACTCATCCTTATCATTTATGCCTCAAGTAGGGCCTCGTTTCACTCAACCTTATCATTTACGCCTCAAGTCAGGCCTAGTTTGACTCAACCATATCATTTACGGCTCGAGTTGGCCCTCGTTTGACTGAACCTTATCATTTGTGCCTCGACTCAGGCCTCGTTTGACTCAACTATATCATTTGTGCCTCGAGTCGAGCCTCATTTGACTCACTGATATCATTTGCACCTTGAGTCACACAGCGTTTGACTTAACCATATCATTTAAGCATCGAGTTGGGCCTCATTCGACTCATCCATGTCATTTGTGCCTCGACTCAGGCCTCATTTGACTCTACCATATCATTTGTGCCTCGAGCCGGGCCTTGTTTGACTCAACCTTATCATTTGTGCCTCGAGTCAGGCCTCGTTCTACTCAACCTTATCCTTTGCACCTCGAGTCAGGCCTCGTTCTACTCACCCTTACCATTTGCACCTTGAGCAGGAGTCGTTCGACTTATCCATGTCATTTGTGCCTCAAGTCAGGCCTTGTTTGACTCAACCTTGCCATTTATGCCTTGATCAGGCCTTGTTTGACTCAACCTTATCATTTGTGCCTCGAGTCGGGCCTCGTTTGACTCAACCATATCATTTACGCATTGAGTCAGGCCTCATTCGACTGAACCTTATCATTTACGCATTGATTCGGGCCTCATTCGATTCAACCTTATCATTTATGCCTCGAGTCAGGCCTTGTTCAACTCATCGTTACCATTTCTGGCTCGAGTCGGGCCTCGTTTGACTCACCCACATCATTTACGCCTCGAGTCGGGCCTCGTTGGACTCAAACTTATCATTGGCGCTACAAGTCAGGCCTCATTCGACTCACACTTATCATTTGCGCCTCGGGACGGGCCTCGTTTAAGTTACTCTTACCGTTTGTGCCTTGAGTTGGGCCTCATTTGACTCACCCATATCATTTGTGCCTCGATTCATTCCTCGTTTGACTCATCCTTATCATTTGATCCTTGAGTTAGGCCTCGTTTGACTCAACCATATCATTTGCACCTCGAGTCGGGCCTTGTTTGATTTAACCATATCATTTATGACTTAAGTCGGGCCTCGTTTGACTCAACCTGATCAATTGTGCTTCGAGTCGGGCATCGTTTGACTCAACCTTATCATTTGCTCCTCGAGTCGGGCCTCGTTTGACTCACCCTTATCATGTGCGCCTCGAGTCAGGACTCGTTTGACTCAACCATATCATTTGCGCCTTGAGTCAGGCCTCGTTTGACTCAACCTTATAATTTCCACCTCGAGGCAGCCCTCATTTGACTTACCCATATCATTTGCGCCTCGAGCTGGGCCTCGTTTGACTCAACCACATCATTTGTACCTCGAGTTGAGCCTCGTTTGACTCAACCTGATTATTTACACCTCAAGTCGGGCCTCGTTCAACTTACCCTTACCACTTGCACCTCGAGTTGGGCCTTATTTGACTCAACCTTATCATTTACGCCTCAAGTCAGACCTTGTTTGACTAAACTTTATCATTTACGGCTCGAGTCGGGCCTCATTTGACTCACCCTTACAATTTGTGCCTCGAGTCAGGCCTCGTTCGACTCAACCTTCCAATTTGTGCCTCGAGTTAGGCCTCGTTCAACTCAACCTTGTCATTTACACCTAGACTCAGGCCTCGTTTGACTCAACCATATCATTTGCGCCTCGAGACGGGCATCGTTTGACTCAACCTTATCATTTACGCATGAATCGAGCCTCGTTCGACTCATCCATGTCATTTGCGCCTCGAGTCAGGCCTCATTTGACTCCACCATATCATTTATGCCTCGAGTCGGGCCATGTTTGACTCAACCTTAGCATCTGCGCCTCGAGTAGGGCCTCGTTCTGCTCACCCTTACCATTTGCGCCTCGAGTCATGCCTCGTTCAAATTATCCATGTCATTTGTGCCTCGAGTCAGGTCTCGTTTGACTCAACCTTATCATTTGTGCCTCGAGGTGGGCCTTGTTTGACTCAACCTTATCATTTGCACCTCGTGTTGGGCCTCGTTCACTCAACCTTACCATTTGCGCATCGAGTCGGGCCTCGTTTAACTCACCCATAATATTTGCGCCTCGAGTTGGGACTCTTTTGACTCACCCATATCATTTGCTCCTCAACTCAGCCTCGGTCGACTCAACCTTATCATTTGCGTCTCGAGTCGGGCCTCGTTTGACTCAACCATATCATTTGTTCCTCGAGTCAGGCCTCATTTGACTAAACCATATTGTTTGTGCCTCGACTTAGGCCCTGTTTGACTCAACCTTATCATTTACGCCTCGAGTCGGTCCTTGTTCCACTCAACCTTACCATTTGTGCCTCGAGTTGGTTCTTGTTCCACTCACCCTTATCATTTACACCTCGAGTCAGGCCTCGTTTGACTCAATCATATCATTTACGCCTTGAGTCATGCCTCGTTGGACTCAACCTTATCATTTGCGCCACGAGTTAGGCCTCGTTTGACTCAACCTTATCATTTGTGTCTCGAGTAGGGCCTCATTTGACTCAACCTTATCATTTATGCCTCGAGTCGGGCCTCGTTGGACTCAACCTTATAATTTGCGCCACGAGTTGGGCCTCGTTTGACTCACCCTTATCATTTGTGCATCGAGTCGGGCCTCGTTCCACTCACCCTTATCATTTGCGCCTCGAGTCGAGCCTCGTTTGACTCAATCATATCATTTACGCCTCGAGTCGGACCTCGTTGGACTCAACCTTATCATTTGCGCCACGAGTGGGGCCTCGTTTGACTCACACTTATCATTTGTGCATCGAGTCGGGCCTCGTTCGACTCAACTTTATCGTTTGTGCCTCGAGTCGGGCCTCGTTCGACTCACCCTTACCATTTGCACCTCGAGTTGGGCCTCGTTTAACTCACCCACAACATTTACGCCTCGAGTCGGGCCTCGTTTAACTCAACCACATTATTTGCGCCTCGAGTCGGGCCTCGTTTAACTCAACCACATCATTTGCGTCTCGAGTCGGGCCTCGTTTGACTCACCCATATCATTTGTGCCCTGAGCCAGGCCTCGTTTGAATCAACCACATCATTTGCGCCTCGAGTTGGTCCTCGTTAGACTCAACCTTACCATTTACGCCATGAGTCAGGAATCGTTTGACTCAACCTTATCATTTGCGCCCTGAATCGGGCCTCGTTTGACTCAACCTTATCATTTACGCCTCCAGTCAGGCCTAGTTTGACTCACCCTTATCATTTATGCCTCGAGTCGGGCCTCGTTCAACTCACCCTTACCATTTGCACCTCGAGTCGGGCCTCATTTAACTCACTCACATCATTTACGCCTTGATTCGGGCCTCGTTGGACTCAACCTTATCATTTGCGCCACGAGCCGGGCCTCGTTCAACTCACACTTATCATTTGCACCTCGAGACGGGCCTCGTTTAAATCACTCTTACCATTTGTGCCTCGAGACGGGCCTCATTTGACTCTCCCATATCATTTGCGCCTCGATTTGGTCCTCGTTTGACTCACCCTTATCATTTGAGCCTCGAGTCAGGTCTCGTTTAACTCAACCATATCATTTGCACCTCGAGTCGGGCCTCGTTTGATTCAACCATATCATTTATGCCTCATGTTAGGCCTCGTTTAACTCAACCTTATCGTTTGCTCCTCGAGTCGGGCTTTATATGCCTTAACTTTATCATTTACGCCTTGAGTTGGGCCTCATTCAACTCACCCTTACGATTTTTGCCTCAAACCGGCCCTCGTTCGACTCACCCTTATCATTTACGCCTCGAGTTGGGCCTCGTTTGACTCACTGTTATCATTTGCTCCTTGAGTTGGGCCTTGTTTGATGCAACCATATCATTTGCGCCTTTCGTCGGGCCTTGTTTGACTCAACCTTATCATTTACGCCTCGAGTCAGCCCTCATTTGACTCACCCATATCATTTGTGCCTCGAGCCAAGCCTCGTTTGACTCAACCCCATCATATGCGCCTTGAGTTGGGCCTCGTTTGACTCAACCTTATCATTTACGCCTCGAGTCGGGCCTCGTTCAACTCACCCTTACCATTTGAGGCTCGAGTCGGGCCTCATTTGACTCACCCATATCATTTGTGCCCCAAGCCAAGCCTCGTTTGACTCAACCACATCATTTGCGCCTCGAGTCGGTTCTCGTTGGACTCAACCTTATCATTTGAGCCATGAGTCAGGCCTTGTTTGACTCAATCTTATCATTTGCTCCTCGAGACGGGGCTCATTTGACTCAACCTTATCATTTATGAATCCAGACAGGCCTAGTTTGACTCACCCTTACCATTTGCGCCTCTAGTGGGGCCATGTTTGACTCAACCTTATCATTTTTGCCTTCATACGCGCCTTGTTTGACTCAACCTTATCAGTTGTGCCTCGAGTCAGGCCTCGTTTGACTCAACCATATCATTTGCGCCTTGAGCCGGTCCTCGTTTGACTTAACCTTATCATTCTCGCCTTGGGTCAGGCCTCATTTGACCCACCCATATCATTTGTGCCTCGAGCCAGACCTCGTTTGACTCAACCACATCATTTGTGCCTTGAGTTGGGACTCGTTTGACTCACCCATATCATTTGCGCCCCGAGTCAGGCCTCATTTGACTAAACCATATTGTTTGTGCCTCGACTTAGGCCCTGTTTGACTCAACCTTATCATTTACGCCTCGAGTCGGTCCTTGTTCCACTCAACCTTACCATTTGTGCCTCGACTCAGTCCTCGTTCCACTCACCCTTATCATTTACACCTCGAGTCAGGCCTCGTTTGACTCAATCATATCATTTACGCCTTGAGTTAGGCCTCGTTGGACTCAACCTTATCATTTGTGTCTCGAGTAGGGCCTCATTTGACTCAACCTTATCATTTATGCCTCGAGTCGGGCCTCGTTGGACTCAACCTTATAATTTGCGCCACGAGTTGGGCCTCGTTTGACTCACCCTTATCATTTGTGCATCGAGTCGGGCCTCGTTCCACTCACCCTTATCATTTGCGCCTCGAGTCGAGCCTCGTTTGACTCAATTATATCATTTACGCCTCGAGTCGGACCTCGTTGGACTCAACCTTATCATTTGTGCCACGAGTGGGGCCTCGTTTGACTCACACTTATCATTTGTGCATCGAGTCGGGCCTCGTTCGACTCAACTTTATCGTTTGTGCCTCGAGTCGGGCCTCGTTCGACTCACCCTTACCATTTGCACCTCGAGTTGGGCCTCGTTTAACTCACCCACAACATTTACGCCTCGAGTCGGGCCTCGTTTAACTCAACCACATTATTTGCGCCTCGAGTCGGGCCTCGTTTAACTCAACCACATCATTTGCGCCTCGAGTCGGGCCTCGTTTGACTCACCCATATCATTTGTGCCCTGAGCCAGGCCTCGTTTGAATCAACCACATCATTTGCGCCTCGAGTTGGTCCTCGTTAGACTCAACCCTATCATTTGCGCCACGAGTGGGGCCTCGTTTGACTCACACTTATCATTTGTGCATCGAGTCGGGCCTCGTTCGACTCAACCTTCTGATTTGTACCTCGAGCCAGACCTCGTTTGACTCAACCACATCATTTGTGCCTTGAGTCGGGACTCGTTTGACTCACCATATCATTTGCGCCCTGAGCCAGGCCTCGTTTAACTTAACCACATCATTTGCGCCTCGAGTCAATCCTCGTTGGACTCAACCTTATCATTTGCGCCATGAGTTGGGCCTTGATTGACTCAACCTTATCATTTACGCCTTGAGTCAGCCCTCATTTGACTCACCCATATCATTTGCGCCTCGAGCCAGGCCTCATTTGACTCAACCACATCATATGCGCCTTGAGTCAGGCCTCGTTTGACTCAACCTTATCATTTATGCCTCGAGTCGGGCCTCGTTCAACTCACCCTTACCATTTGCGCCTTGAGTCGTTCCTCGTTTGACTCGCCCATATCATTTGCACCCTGAGCCAGGCCTCATTTGACTCAACCACATCATTTGCGCCTTGAGTCGAGCCTCGCTGGACTTAACCTTATCATTTGCGCCACGAGTCAGGCCTCGTTTGACTCAACCTTATCATTTGCTCCTCGAGTCGGGCCTCATTTGGCTCAACCTTATCATTTACGCCTCCAGTCAGTCCTAGTTTGACTCACCCTTACCATTTGCGCCTCGTTTGACTCACCCTTATCATTTGCGACTTGAGTCGGGCCTCGTTTGACTTAACCTTATCATTTCTGCCTTCAACCGGGCCTCGTTTGACTCAACCTTATCATTTTTGCCTCAAGTCAGCCCTCTTTTGACTCACCCATATCATTTGCGCCTCGATCCAGGCCTCGTTTGATACAACCACATCATTTGCGCCTCGAGTCGGGCCTCGTTTGACTCGACCTTATCATTTACGCCTCTAGTTGGGCCTCGTTCAACTCAACCTTACCATTTGCGCCATGAGTTATGCCTCGTTCGACTTATCCTTATCATTTTTGCTTTCATACGTGCCTCGTTTGACTCATCCTTATCGTTGGTGCCTCGAGTCGGGCCTCGTTTGACTCGACCATATCATTTGCACCTTGAGTCGGTCCTCGTTTGACTTAACCTTATCATTCCCGCCTCGAGTCAGGCCTCATTTGACTCACCCATATCATTTGCGCCTCGAGCCAGGCCTCGTTTGACTCAACCACATCATTTGCGCCATGAGTCGGGCCTCGTTTGACTTAACCTTATCATTTACGCCTCGAGTCGGGCCTCGATCAACTCACCCTTACCATTTGAGCCTTGAGTCGGGCCTCGTTTGACTCACCCATATCATTTGCGCCTCGAGTCAGGCGTTGTTTGACTGCACCATATCATTTGTGCCTCAAGTCGGGCCTCGTTCCACTCACCCTTACCATTTGCGCCTCGAGTCGGGCCTCGTTTGACTGAACCTTATCATTTACACCTAAGTTGGGCTTCGTTCCACTCACCCTTACCATTTGCGCCTCGAGTCGGGCCTCATTCAAGTCACCCTTACCATTTGCACCACGAGTTGGGCCTCATTTGACTCAACCACATCATTTGTGCCTCAAGCCGGGCCTCGTTTGACTCAACCTTATCATTTCTGCCTCGAGTCAGCCCTCATTTCACTCACCCATATCATTTGCGCCTCGAGCTAGGCCTCGTTTGACACAACCACATCATTTGTGCCTTGAGTCGAACCTCGTTTGACTCAACCTTATCATTTACGCCTCGAGTTGGGCCTCGTTCAACTCACCCTTACCATTTGCACCTCGAGTCAGGCCTCGTTTGACTCACCCTTATCATTTGTGCCTTAATACGGGACTCGTTTGACTCACTCTTATTGTTTCTGCCTCAAGTCGGGCCTCGTTTGACTCAACCATATCATTTGTGCCTTGAGTCGGGCCTCATTTGACTTAACCTTTTCATTTGCGCCTCGAGTCAGCCCTCATTTGACTCACCCATATCATTTGCGCGTCGAGCCAGGCCACGTTTGACTCAACCACATCATTTGTGGATCTAGTCGGCCCTCGTTTGACTGAACCTTATCATTTACGCCTCGAGTTAGGCCTCGTTCAACTCACCCTTACCATTTGTGCCTCGAGTCGTGCCTCGTTTGACTCGTCCGTATCATTTGTGCCCCGAGGTAGGCCTCGTTTGACTCAACCACATCATTTGCGCCTCGAGTCAAGCCTAGTTGGACTTAACCTTATCATTTGCGCCACGAGTCGGGCCTCATTTGACTCAACCTTATCGTTTGCTCCTCGAGTCAGGCCTCATTTGGCTCAACCTTATCAATTACCCCTCTAGTTAGTCCTAGTTTGACTCACCCTTACCATTTGCGCCTCGAGTCGGGCCTCGTTCGACTCACCCTTATCATTTTTGCTTTAATATGCGCCTTGTTTGAGTCACCCTTATCATTTGCTCCTTGAGTCGGGCCTTGTTTGACTCAACCATATCCTTTGCGCCTTGAACCGAGCCTCGTTTGACTCAACCTTATCATTTCCGCCTCGAGTCAGCCCTCATTTGACTCACCTATATCATTTGTGCCTCGAGTCAGGCCTCGTTTGACACAACCACATCATTTGTGCCTTGAGTCGAGCCTCGTTTGACTCAACCTTATCATTTACGCCTCGAGTCAGGCGTCGTTCAACTCACCCTTACCATTTGCGCCTCGAGTCAGGCCTCGTTTGACTCGCCCTTATCATTTGTGCCTTAATACGGGACTCGTTTGACTCACCCTTATCATTTGCGCTTCAAGTCGGGCCTTGTTTGACTCAACCATATCATTTGCGGCTTGAGTCGGGCCTCATTTGACTTAACCTTATTATTTGCGCCTCGAGTCAGCCCTCATTTGACTCACCCATATCATTTGCGCATCGAGCCAGGCCTCATTTGACTCAACCACATCATTTGTGAATCAGTCGGGCCTCGTTTGACTTAACCTTATCATTTACGCCCCGACTCGGGCCTCGTTCAACTCACCCTTACCATTTGTGCCTCGAGTCGTGCCTCGTTGGACTCGCCCATATCATTTGCACCCCGAGCCAGGCCTCGTTTGACTCAACCACATCATTTGCGCCTCGAGTCAAGCCTCATTGGACTTAACCTTATCATTTGCGCCATGAGTCGGGCACTCAACCTTATCATTTGCTCCTTGAGTCGGGCCTCATTTGGCTCAACCTTATCAATTACCCCTCCAGTCAGTCCTAGTTTGACTCAACCTTACGATTTGTGCCTCGAGTCGGGCCTCGTTCGACTCACATTATCATTTTTGCTTTAATACGTGCCTCGTTTGACTCACCCTTATCATTTGCTCCTTGAGTCGGGCCTCGTTTGACTCAACCATATCATTTATGCCTTGAACCGGGCCTCGTTTGACTCAACCTTATCATTTTTGCCTCGAGTCAACCCACATTTGACTCACCCATATCATTTGTGCCTCGATCCAGGCCTCATTTGACACAACCACATCATTTGCGCCTCGAGTCGGGCCTTGTTTGACTCAACCTTATCATTTATGTCTCGAGTCGGGCCTCGTTCAACTCACCCTTACCATTTACGCCTCGAGTCGCGCCTCGTTCGACTCACCCTTATCGTTTTTGCTTTAATATGTGCCTCGTTTGACTCATCCTTATCATTTGTGCCTCAAGTCAGGCCTCGTTTGACTCAACCATATCATTTGCACCTTGAGCTAGGCCTCATTTGACTCAACCTTATCATTTCTGCCTCGAGGCAGCCTTCATTTGACTCACCCATATCATTTGCGCCTCGAGCCAAGCCTCGTTTGACATAACCACATCATTTGCGCCTTGACTCGGGCTTAGTTTGACTCAACCTTATCATTTATGCCTCGGGTCGGGCCTCGTTCAACTCACCCTTACCATTTTCGCCTCGAGTCGGGCCTCGTTTGTCTCACCCATATCATTTGTGCCTCGAGTCAGGCGTTGTTTGACTGAACCTTATCATTTGCGCCTCAAGTCGGGCCTCGTTCCACTCAACCTTACCATTTACGCCTCGAGTCAGGCCTCGTTTGACTGAACCTTACCATTTGCGCCTCAAGTCGGGCTTTGTTCCACTCACCATTACCATTTGTGCCTCTGAGTCGGGCCTCGTTTAACTCATCCTTATCAATTGCGTCTTGATTAGGGCCTCGTTTGACTTAACCTTATCATTTACGCCTCGAGTTAGGCCTAGTTTGACTCAACCATATCATTTTCGGCTCGATTCGGGCCTCATTTGACTAAACCTTATCATTTGTGCCTCGGGTTGGGCCTCATTTAACTTAACCATATCATTTGTGCCTCGACACAGGGCTCATTTGACTCAACCATATCATTTGTGTCTCGAGTCAGGCCTCGTTTGACTCACCGATATCACTTGCACCTCGAGCCGGGCCTCGTTTGACTCAACCATGTCATTTGTGCCTCTAGTTAGGCCTCGTTTGACTCCACCATATCCTTTGTGCCTCGAGTCAGGCCTCGTTTGACTCAACCTTATCATCTGCACCTCGAGTAGGGCCTCGTTCTACTCATCCTTACCATTTATGCCTCGAGTTAGGCCTCGTTCGATTTATCCATGTCATATCGAGTCAGGCCTCGTTTGACTCAACCTTATCATTTGTGCCTCAAGTCGGGCCTCGTTTGACTCAACCTTATCATTTGCGCTTCGTGTTGGGCCTCATTCCACTCAACCTTACCATTTATGCATCGAGTTGGGCCTCGTTTGACTCACCCATAATATTTGCGCCTCGAGTCGGGCCTCGTTTGACTCACCCATATCATTTGAGCCTCAACTCAGGCCTCGTTCAACTTAACCTTATCATTTGCGTCTTGAGCCA
Source organism: Dicorynia guianensis (assembly GCA_037013595.1). Lineage (NCBI taxonomy): Eukaryota > Viridiplantae > Streptophyta > Magnoliopsida > Fabales > Fabaceae > Dicorynia > Dicorynia guianensis. The sequence goes on along the minus strand of JASUAB010000010.1, from coordinate 19,088,409 downwards.
GGCCTCGTTTAACTCAACCATATCATTTGTGCCTCGAGTCAGGCCTCGTTTGACTAAACCATATCATTTGTGCCTCGAGTCAGGCCTCGTTTGACTCAACCATATCATTTACGCCTCAAGTCGGGCCTCGTTGGACTCCACCTTATCATTTGCGCCATGAGTTGGGCCTTGTTTGACTCACTGATATCACTTGCACCTCGAGTCAAGCATCGTTTGACTCAACCATATCATTTACGCATCGAGTCGGGCCTCGTTCAACTCATCCATGTCATTTGTGCTTCGAGTCAGGCCTCGTTTGACTCAACTTTATCATCTGAACCTCGAGTAGGGCCTCATTCTACTAACCCTTACCATTTGTGCCTCGAGTTAGGCCTCGTCTAAATTATCCATGTCATTGGTGCCTTGAGTCAGGCCTCGTTTGACTCAACCTTATCATTTGTGCCTCGAGTCGGGCCTCGTTTGACTCAACCTTATCATTTGCACCTCATGTTGGGCCTCGTTCCACTCAACCTTAGCATTTCTGCATCGAGTTGTGGCTCGTTTGACTCACCCATAATATTTGCACCTCGAGTTAGGCCTCATTTGACTCACCCATATCATTTGTGCCTCAACTCAGGCCTTGTTTGACTCATCCTTATCATTTGCGTCTCAAGTCGGGCTTCCTTTGACTCAACCATATCATTTGTGCCTCGAGTCAGGCCTCGTTTGACTAAACCATATCATTTGTACCTCAAGCCGGGCCTCGTTTGACTCAACCTTATCATTTACGCCTCCAGTCAGGCCTTGTTCCACTCAACCTTACCATTTCTGCCTCAAGTCGAGCCTTGTTCCACTCACCCATATCATTTACGCCTCGAGTTAAGCCTCGTTTGACTCAACCATATCATTTACGCCTTGAGTCGGGCCTTGTGGACTCAACCTTATCATTTGCACCACGAGTCAGGCCTCGTTCGACTGACACTTATCATTCGCGCAACGAGTCGGGCCTCGTTTGACTCAACCTTATCATTTGCGCCACGAGTCAGGCCTCGTTCAACTCACCCTTACCATTTGGACCTCGAGTCGGGCCTCGTTTGACTCACCCACATCATTTACGCCTCGAGTCGGGCCTCGTTGGACTCAACCTTATCATTTGCACCACGAGTCGGGCTTCGTTCGACTCACACTTATCATTTGCGCCTCGAGACAGGCCTCGTTTAAGTCACTCTTTTCATTTGTGCCTCGAGTCGGGCCTCATTTGACTCACCCATATCATTTGTGCCTCGATTCGGTCCTCGTTTGACTCACCTTTATCATTTGAGTCTCGAGTCAAGTCTCGTTTGACGCAACCATATCATTTCCACCTCGAGTCGGGCCTCGTTTGATTCAACCATATCATTTATGCCTTCAGTCGGGCCTCGTTTGAGTCAACCTTATAATTTGCTCCTTGAGTCGGGCGTTATTTGTCTCAACTTTATCATTTACGCCTCGAGTCGGGCCTCGTTCAACTCACCCTTACCATTTGTGCCTCGAGTCGGGCCTTATTCGACTCACCCTTATCATTTGTGCCTTAATACGGGCCTCGTTTGACTCAACCATATCATTTGCACGTCGAGTCGGGCCTCATTTGACTAAACCATATCAATTGCACCTTTAGTCGGGCCTCGTTTGACTCAACCTTATCATTTGCGCCTCGAGTCAGCCCTCATTTGACTCACCCATATCATTTGTGCCTCGAACCTGGCCTTGTTTGACTTAACCACATCATTTGTGCCTCAAGTCGGGCCTCGTTTGACTCAGCTTTATCATTTCTGCCTCGAGTCGGGCCTCGTTCAACTCACTCTTACCATTTGTGCCTCGAGTTGGGCCTCATTTGACACAACCTTATCATTTGTGCCTCGAGTCGGGCCTCGTTTGACTCAACCTTGCTATTTGCGCCTCGAGTCAGGCCTCGTTCACCTCACCCTTGCCATTTGTACCTCGAGTCGGGCCTCGTTTGACTCACCCATATCATTTGCATCTCGAGTCGGGCCTCGTTTGACTTAACTTATCATTTGTGCCTGGAGTCGAGCCTCGTTCGACTCAACCTTATCATTTCAGCTTCGAGTCGGGCATCGTTCAACTCACTCTTACCATTTACACCTTGAGTCGGGCCTCTTTTGACTCACCCATATCACTTGTGTCTCGAGTCAGGCCTCGTTTGACTCAACCTTATCATTTTTCCCTCTAGTTGGGCCTCATTCGACTCAACCTTATCATTTGCGCCTCGAGTCGGGCCTTGTTCAACTCACCCTTATCATTTGCGCCTCGAGTCGGGCCTCTTTTGATTCGCCCGTATCATTTGCGCCTCGAGTCAAGCCTCGTTCGACTCAACCTTATCATTTCCGCCTCGAGTCGGGCCTCGTTTGACTCAACCTTATCATTTGTTCCTCGAGTCGGGCCTCGTTTGGCTCAACCTTATCATTTGCACCTCGAGTCAGGCCTCGTTCGACTTAACCTTATCATTTGCACATTGCGTCGGGCCTCGTTTGACTCAAGCTTCTCAGTTGTGCCTCGAGTCGGGCCACGTTCAACTCACCCTTACAATTTGCTCCTCGAGTCAGGCCTCGTTTGACTCAACCTTATCATTGGTGCCTCAAGTCTGGCCTCGTTCAACTTACCCTTACCCTTTGTGCCTTGAGTCGTGCCTCATTTGACCCACTCGTATCCTTTGCGCCTTGAGTTGGGCCTCGTTTGACTTAACCTTATCTTTTGCACATTGAGTCGGGCCTCATTCGACTCAACCTTATCATTTGCGCCTCAAGTCTGGCCTCGTTCAACTCACCTTTATCATTTACGCCTTGAGTCAGGCCTCATTTGACTCACTCGTATCATTTGCACCTCGAGTCGGGCCTCGTTTGACTGAACCTTGTCATTTGCGCATCGAGTTATGACTCATTGGACTTAACTATATCATTTTTGCCTCGAGTCATGCCTCTTTGACTCACCCTTATAATTTGCACCTCGAGTCGGGTCTCGTTTGACATAACCATATCATATGCGCCTCGAGTTGGCCCGTGCTTGACTCATCGTTATCATTGCTGCCTTGAGTCGGGACTTGCTTGACTTAACCTTATCATTTACGCTGCAAGTCTGGCCTCGTTTGACTCACCCATATCATTTGCGCCTCGTGTCGGGTCTTGTTGCACTCAACCTTATCATTTATGCCTCGAGTCGAGCCTCGTTTGACTCAACCATATCATTTTTGCCTCGAGTTGGGCCTCGTTAGGCATAACCTTATCATTTGTGCCTCAAGTCGAGCCTTGTTTTACTCAAACTTATCATTTGTGCCTCGAGTCGGGCATCATTTGACTTACCCTTACCATTTGCGCCTCGAATCGGGCCTAACTCAACCTTATCATTTCTGCCTTGAGTCGGGCCTCGTTCAACTCATCCTTAGTATTTTCGCCACCAGTCGGGCCTCGTTTGACTTAACCTTATCATTTGTGCCTCAAGTCGGGCCTCATTTGGCTCAACCTTATCATTTGCGCCATGAGTTGGGCTTTGTTCGACTCACACTTATCATTTGTACCTCGAGACGGGCCTCGTTTAAGTCACTCTTACCATTTGTGCCTCGAGGCGGGCCTTATTTGACTCACCCATATCATTTGCACCTCGATTTGGCCCTCGTTTGACTCACCTTTTTCATTTAAGCCTCGAGTCAGGTCTCGTTTGACGCAACCATATCATTTGCTCCTCAAGTCAGGCCTCGTTTGATTCAACCATATCATTTACTCCTCAAGTCGGGCCTCGTTTGACTCAACCTTATAATTTGCTGCTCGAGTTGGGCTTTGTTTGTCTTAACTTTATCATTTATGCCTTGAGTCAGGCCTCGTTCAACTCACCCTTACCATTTGTGCCTCGAGTCGGGCCTTATTCGACTCACCCTTATCATTTGTGCCTTAATACGGGCCTCGTTTGACTCAACCATATAATTTACGTGTCGAGTCGAGCCTCGTTTGACTCAACCATATCATTTGCGCATCGATTCGAGCCTCGTTTGACTCAACCATATCATTTGCACCTCGAGTTGGGCCTCATTTAACTCAATCTTATCATTGGCGCCTCAAGTTTGGCCTCGTTCAACTCACCCTTACCCTTTGTGCCTTGAGTTAGTCCTCATTTGACCTACTCGTATCCTTTGCGCCTCGAGTCGGGCCTCGTTTGACTTAACCTTATCTTTTGCGCATCGAGTTAGGCCTCATTCGACTCAACCTTATCATTTACGCCTCAAGTCTAGCCTCGTTCAACTCACCTTTACCATTTGCGCCTTGAGTCAGGCCTCATTTGACTCACTCGTATCATTTGCACCTCGAGTCGGGCCTCGTTTGACTCAACCTTATCATTTGCGCATCGAGTTGTGACTCATTCGACTTAACTATATCATTTTTGCCTCGAGTCATGCCTCGTTTGACTCAACCTTATCATTTGCACCTCGAGTCGGGCCTCGTTTGACACAACCATATCATATGCGCCTCGAGTTGGCCTGCGCTTGACTCATCGTTATCATTGCTGCCTCGAGTCGGGACTTGCTTGACTTAACCTTATCATTTATGCTGCGAGTCTGGCCTCACTTGACTCACCCATATCATTTGCGCCTTGTGTCAGGCCTTGTTGGACTCAACCTTATAATTCATGCCTCGAGTCGAGCCTCATTTGACTCACCCATATCATTTGCATCTAGAGCCAGGCCTCGTTTGACTCAACCACATCATTTGCGCCTCGAGTCGGGCCTCATTTGACTTAACCTTATCATTTGTGCCTCGAGTCGGGCCTCGTTTAACACAACCTTATCATTTGTGCCTGGAGTCGGGCCTCGTTTGACTTAACCTTATTATTTATGCCTCGAGTCGGGTCTCGTTCAACTCACCCTTACCATTTGTGCCTTGAGTCGGGCCTCATTTTACTCACCCATATCATTTGCGCCTCGAGTCAGGCCTCATTTGACTCAACTTATCTTTTGATTCTAGAGTCGAGCCTCGTTCGACTCAACCTTATCATTTGCGCCTCAAGTCGGGCCTCATTTAACTTTCCCTTACCATTTGAGCCTTGAGTCGAGCCTCTTTTGACTTACCCATATCATTTGTGCCTCGAGTCAGGCCTTGTTTGACTCAACCTTATCATTTGCCACTCTAGTTGGGCCTCATTCGACTCAACCTTATCCCTTGCGCCTTGAGTTGGGCCTCGTTCAACTCACCCTTACCATTTGCGCCTCGAGTTGGGCCTCTTTTGACTCACCCATATCATTTGCGCCTCGAGTCAAGCCTCATTTGACTCAACCTTATCATTTGCGCCTCGAGTCGGGCCTCGTTTGAATCAACCTTATCATTTGTTCCTCGAGTCGGGCCTCATTTGACTCAACCTTATCATTTGCACCTCGAGTCAGGCCTTGTTCGACTCAACCTTATCATTTGCACATCGAGTCGGGCCTCGTTCGACTCAAGCTTCTCAGTTGCGCCCCGAGTCTGTCCACATTCAACTCACCCTTACAATTTGCTCCTCGAGTCGGGCCTCGTTTGACTCAACCTTATCATTGGCGACTCAAGTCTGCCCTCGTTCAACTCACCCTTACCATTTGCGCCTTGAGTCGGGCCACATTTGACCCACTTGTATCCTTTATGCCTCGAGTCGGGCCTCATTTGACTTAACCTTATCTTTTACGCATCGAGTCGGGCCTTATTTGACTCAACCTTATCATTTGCGCCTCAAGTCTGGCCTTGTTCAACTCACCTTTACCATTTCCACCTTGAGTCAGGCCTCATTTGACTCACTCGTATCATTTGAGCCTCGAGTCGGGCCTCGTTTGACTCAACCTTGTTATTTGCGCATCGAGTTGTGACTCGTTCGACTTAACTATATCATTTTTGCCTCGAGTTATGCCTCATTTGACTCACCCTTATCATTTGCACCTCGAGTTGAGTCTCGTTTGACTCAACTATATCATATGCGCCTTGAGTCGGCCCTCGCTTGACTCATCGTTATCATTGCTGCCTCGAGTTGGGACTTGCTTGACTTAACCTTATCATTTACGCTGCGAGTTTGGCCTCGTTTGACTCACCCATATCATTTATGCCTCGTGTCGGGCCTTGTTGGGCTCAACCTTATCATTTATGCCTTGAGTCGAGCCTCGTTCGACTCAACCATATCATTTTTGCCTCGAGTTGGGCCTCGTTAGGCATAACCTTATCACTTGTGCCTCAAGTCGAGCCTCGTTTGACTCAAACTTATCATTTGTGCCTCGAGTCGGGCATCATTTGACTCACCCTTACCATTTGCGCCTCAAGTCGGGCCTCATTTGACTCAACCTTATCATTTCTGCCTTGAGTTGGGCCTCGTTCAACTAACCCTTACCATTTCTGCCTCCAGTCAGGCCTCGTTTGACTCAACCTTATCATTTGTGCCTCGAGTAGGGCCTCGTTTGGCTCAACCTTATCATTTGCGCCTCGAGTCGGGCTTTGTTCGACTCATACTTATCATTTGCGCCTCGAGATGGGCCTCATTTACATCACTCTTACGATTTGTGCCTCGAGTCGAGCCTCATTTGACTCACCCATATCATTTGTGCCTCGATTCGGTCCTCGTTTGACTCACCTTTATCATTTGAGCCTCGAGTCAGGTCTTGTTTGACTCAACCATATTATTTGCACCTTGAGTCGAGCATCGTTTGATGCAACCATATCATTTATGCCTCAAGTCAGGCCTCGTTTGACTCAACCTTATTAATTGTGCTTTGAGTTAGGCCTCGTTTGACTCAACCTTATCATTTGCTCCTCGAGTCAGGCTTCGTTTGTCTTAACTTTATCATTTACGCCTTGAGTCAGGCCCCGTTCAACTCACCCTTACCATTTGCGCCTCGAGTCGGGCCTCGTTCAACTCAACCATATCATTTGTGCCTTAAGTCGGGCCTTGTTTGACTCAACCTTATCATTTATGCCTCCAATTAGGCCTTGTTTGACTCAACCTTATCATTTGTACTCGGACTCGGTCCTCGTTTGACTCACCCTTATCATTCGTGCCTCGAGTCGGGCCTCATTCAACTCACCCATATCATTTGTGCCTCGACTCAGGCCTCGTTCGACTCAACCTTATCATTTGCGCATCGAGTTGGGCCTCGTTTGACTCAACCATATCATTTGCACCTTGAGTTGGGCCTCATTTGACTCAACCTTATCATTTGCACCTCGAGTCGGGCCTCGTTGGACTCAACCTTATCATTTGTGCCTCGAGTTGGGCCTCATTCGACTCAACCATATCATTTGTGCCTTGAATCGATCCTCGTTTAACTCACCCTTATCATTTGTGCCTCGAGTCGGGCCTCATTCAACTCACCCATATCATTTGTGCCTCGACTCAGGCCTCGTTCGACTCAACCTTATCATTTGCGCATCGAGTCAGGCCTCATTTGACTCAACCTTATCATTTGTGCCTCAACTTCGGCCTCGTTCAACTCATCCTTACCATTTGCGCCTCGAGTCGGGCCTCGTTTGACTCAACCTTTTCGTTTGCACCTCGAGTCAGGCCTCGTTCGACTCAACCTTATTATTTGTGCCACAAGTCCAGCCTTGTTCAACTCACCCTTACCATTTGCTCCTTGAGTCAGGCCTCATTTGACTCACGCATACCATTTGCGCATCGAGTCGTGCCTCGTTTGACTCAACCTTATCATTTGTGCCTCGAGTCAGTCCTCGTTTGAGTCAACCTTATTAGTTGCTCCTCAAGTTGGGCCTCGTTTGACTCAATCTTATCATTTGTGCCTCCAGTCGGGCATTGTTTGACTCAACCTTATCATTTATGCCTTGAGTCGATCTTCATTTGACTCACCCTTATCATTTATGCCTCAAGTCGGGAACTGTTCAACTTACCCTTACCATTTGCGCCTTGAGTCAGGCCTTATTTCACTCACCCATATCATTTGCACCTCGGGTTAGGTCTCGTTTGACTCAACCTTATCATTTGTGCATCGAGTCGGGCCCCATTTGACACAACCTTATCATTTGCGCATCGAGTCGAGCCTCGTTCGCCTCAACCTTATCATTTGCGCCTCGAGTCGGGCCTTGTTCAACTCACCCTTACCATTTCCACCTCGAGACGGGCCTCGTTTGACTCAACCATATCATTTGCGCCTAGAGCCAGGCCTCATTTGACTCAACCTTATCATTGGTGCATCGAGTCGTCTCTCATTCGACTCAACCTTATCATTTGCACCTCAAGTCGGCCTCGTTCAACTCACCCTTACCATTTGCACCTCAGGTCGGCCCTCGTTTGACTTACCCATATCATTTGCGCCTCGAGTCGGGCCTCGTTTGACTCAACCTTATCATTTTTCCCTCGAGTCAAGCGTCATTCAACTCAACCTTATCATTTGTGCCTCGAGTCAGGCCTCGTTCGACATAACCTTATCGTTTGTGCCTCAAGTCTGGCCTCGTTCAACTCACCCTTACCATTTGCGCCTTGCGTTGGGCCTTATTTGACACACCCATATCATTTGCACCTCGAGTCAGGCCTCGTTTGACTCAACCTTATCATTTGTGCCTCGAGTCAGGCCTCGTTTGACACAACCTTATCTTTTGAGCCTCGAGTCGGGACTCCTTTGACTCAACTTTATCATTTACGTCTCGAGTCGGGCCTCGTTCAACTCACCCTTACCATTTGTGTCTCGAGTTGGGCCTTGTTTGACTCACCCATATCATGTGCACCTAGAGTCGGGCCTCGTTTGACTCAACCTTATCATTTATGCCTGGAGTCAGGCCTTGTTCGACTCAATCTAATCATTTGTGCCCCGAGTTGTAACTCATTCAACTCACCTTTACCATTTGCGCCTCGAGTCAGACCTCATTTGACTCACCCATATCATTTGTGCCTCGAGTTGAGCCTCGTTTGAATCTACCTTATTATTAGCCCCTCGAGTCAGGCCTCGTTCGACTGAACCTTATCATTTATGCCACGAGTCAGGCCTCGTTTGACTCAACCTTATCATTTGTGCCTAAGTCCGGCCTCGTTCAACTCACCCTTGCCATTAGCACCTTGAGTGGGGCCTCATTTGACTCAACCATATCATTTGTGCCTTGAGTCAGGCCTCGTTTGACTCAACCTTATCATTTGCGCCTTGAGTCGGACCTCCTTCGGCTCAACCTTATCATTACACATCGAGTCAGGCCTCGTTCGACTCAACCTTATCATTTAAGCCTCGAGTCGGTCCTCGTTTGACTCAACCTTATCATTTGTGCCTCAAGTCTGGCCTCGTTCAACTCACCCTTTCCATTTGTGCCTGGAGTCGGACCTCATTTGACTCATTCATATCATTTGCGCCTCGAGTCAGGCCTCGTTGACTTAACCTTATCATTTACGCCTCGTGTAGAGCCTCGTTCGACCTAACCTTATCATTTGCGCATTGAGTTGGGCCTTGTTTGACTCACCCTTACCATTTGCGCCTTGAGACAGGCCTCGTTGGACTTAACTTTGTCATTTGCGCCTCTAGTTGGGACTCGTTCAACTCAACCATATCATTTGTGCATTGAGTCGGGCATGGTTTGACTCAACCTTAGCATTTGAGCCTCGAGTCGATCCTCGTTCGACTCAATCTTATCATTTGTGCATCCCATCCGGCCTCGTTCGACTCAACCTTATCATTTGTGCCTTGAGTCAGTCCTCGTTTGACTCACCCAATCATATACGCCTTGAGTCGGGCCTCGTTTGACTCACCCATATCATTTTATACTTCGAGGCCTCGTTCGACTCAACCTTATCATTTGCGCATTGAGTTGAGCCTCATTCGACTCCACCTTACCATTTGCGCCTTGAGTCAAGCCTTGTTTGGCTTAACCTTATCATTTGTGCCTCGAGTCGGGCATCGTTTGACTCACCCTTACCATTTGCACCTCTAGTCGATCCTCGTTTGATTCAACCATATCATTTGTGCCTTGATGCGAGCCTCGTTTGACTCACCCTTATCATTTGCGCCTTGAGTTGGGACCGGTTCCACTTAACCATATTATTTACGCCTCAAGTCAGGCCTCGTTCTACTCACCCTTATCATTTGCACCTTAAGTCAGGCTCGTTCGACTCAACCTTACCATTTGTCCATTGAGTCGGGCCTCATTCGACTCAACCTTACTATTTGTGCCTTCAGTCGGGCCTCATTTGACTCACCCATATCATTTGTGCCTCAAGTCGAGTCTCGTTCGACTCAACTTTATCATTCGCACCTCAAGTCAGGGCTCGTTCGACTCAGCTTTATCATTTGTGCCTCAAGTCCGGCCTTATTGAACTCACCCTTATCATTTGCGCATCGAGTCGGGCCTCGTTCAACTCACCCTTACCATTTGCACCTTGAGTCGGGCCTCATTTGACTCACCCATATCATTTGCGCCTCGAGCCGGGCCTTGTTTGACTCAACCATATCATTTGCGCCTCGAGTCGGGCCTCGTTTGACTCAACCTTATGAATTGCGCCTCAAATCGGGTCTCATTTGACTCAACCATATCATTTGTGCCTTGAGTTGGGCCTCGTTTGACTAAGCTTCATCATTTTCGCCTCGAGTCAGACCTCGTTCAACTCACCCTTACCATTTCTGCCTCGAGTCGGGCCTCGTTTGACAGAACCTTATCATTTGTGGCTCGGGTTAGGCCTCATTTGACACAACCTTATCATTTACGCCTCGAGTCGGGCCTCGTTCAACTCACCCTTACCATTTTTACCTCAAGTCGACCCTTGTTTGACTCACCCATATCATTTGTGCCTTGAGGCAGGCCTCGTTTGACTCAACCTTATCATTTGCGCCTCGAGTCAGACTTCGTTCGGCTCAACCTTATCATTTGCGCATCGAGTCGGGCCTCGTTCGACTCAACCTTATCATTTCCGCCTCGAGTCGGGCCTCGTTCGGCTCAACCTTATCATTTGTGCCTCGAGTTGGGCCTCGTTCGACCTAACCTTATCATTTGTGCATCAAGTCGGGCCTCGTTTGACTCACCCATATCATTCGAGTCGGGCCTCGTTTGATTCATCCTTATCATTTGGCCTCGAGACAGGCCTCGTTGGACTTAACCTTGTCATTTGTGCCTTTAGTTGGGACTCGTTCGACTCAACCATATCATTTGTGCCTTTAGTCGAGCATGGTTTGACTTAACCTTACCATTTGAGCCTAGAGTCGGCCCTCGTTCATCTCAATCTTATCATTTGTTCCTCTCGTCGGGCCTCGTTCGACTCAACCTTATCATTTGTGCTTTAACTTAGTCCTCGTTTGATTCACCCATATCATATATGCCTCGAGTCGGGCCTCGTTTGACTCACCCATATCATTTTACGCTTCGAGGCCTCGTTCGACTCAACCTTATCATTTGCGCATCGAGTCGAGCCTCATTCGACTCCAACTTACCATTTGCGCCTTGAGTCGAGCCTTGATTGGCTTAACCTTATCATTTGTGCCTTGAGTCGAGCATCATTTGACTTACCCTTACCATTTGCGCCTCCAGTCGATCCTCATTAGATTTAATCGTATCATTTGCATCTCGAGTTGGGCCATGTTTGAGTCAACCTTATCATTTATGCCTCCAGTCGGGCCTCCTTCGACTCAACTTTATCAATTGTGCCTTGAGTCGGTCCTCATTTGACTCACCCTTATCATTTGTGCCTCGAGTCGGGCCTCGTTTGACTCAGCCATATCATTTGCCATTCGAGTCGGGCCTCGTTCGACTCAACCTTATCATTTGTGCCTCGGCTCAGGTCTCAATTGACTCAGCCTTCTCATTTGCACCTCGAGTCCGGCCTCGTTTCACTTAACTGTATCATTTGTGCCTCAAGTTGGGCCTCGTTTGACTCAACCTTATAATTTGTGTCTCGATTCGGGACTCGTTCGACTCAACCTTATAATTTTCGCCTCGAGTCAGGCCTCGTTTGACTCGACCATATCATTTGTGCATCGAGTCAGGCCTTGTTTGACTCACCCTTACCTTTTGTGCCTCGAGTGAGGCCTAATTTGACTTAAACTTATCATTTGTGCCTCAAGTTGGGGCTCGTTTGACTCAACCTTATCATTTGTGCCTTGATGCGAGCCTCGTTTGACTCACCCTTATCATTTGCGCTTGGAGTCGGGACTGGTTTCACTCAACCATATTATTTGTGCCTCAAGTTAAGCCTCGTTCAACTCTCCCTTATCATTTGCACCTCAAGTTTGGCCTCATTCAACTCACCCATATAATTTGCACATTGAGTCAGCCCTCGTTCGACTCAACCTTTCCTTTTGTGCCTTGAGTTGGGCCTCATTTGACTCACCCATATCATTTGCGCCTTGAGTCGAGTCTCGTTTGACTTATCCTTATCATTTGTGCCTCAAGTTGGGGCTCCTTCAACTCAACCTTATCATTTGTGGCTTGATACGGCCCTTGTTTGACTCACCCTTATGATTTTCACCACAAGTCGGCCTCGTTTGACTCAACCATATCATTTGCGCCTGGAGTCGGGCCTCGTTTGACTCAACCTTATCATTTGCGCCTTGAGTCAGGCCTCATTTGACTTACCCATATCATTTGTGCCTCGAGTCAGCCCTCATTCGACTCAACCTTATCATTTGTGCCTCGGGTCGGGCCCCGTTCAACTCACCTTTACCATTTCTGCCTTGAGTCGGGCCTCGTTTGACATAACCTTATCATTTGTGGCTCGAGTTGGGCCTCGTTTGACTCAACCTTATCATTTGCGCCTCGAGTCAGGCCTTGTTCAACACACCCTTACCATTTGTGCCTCGAGTTGGATCTCGTTTGACTTACCCATATCATTTGTTCCTCGAGTCAGGCCTCATTTGACTCATCCTTATCATTTGCCCCTCGAGTTGTGCCTCGTTCGACTCAACTTTATCATTTGCGCCTCGAGTCAGGCCTCGTTCGACTCAACCTTATCATTTGCGCCTCAAGTCTGGCCACGTTCAACTCACCCTTACCATTTGTGCCTTGAGTTGGGCCTCATTTGACTCACCCATATCATTTGCGCCTCGAGTTAGGCCTTGTTTGACTCAATCTTATCATTTGTGCCTCAAGTCTGGCCTCATTCATCTCACTCTTATCATGTGCACCTCAAGTCCAGCCTCGTTCAAGTCACCCTTATCATTTGCGAATCAAGGCGGGCCTCGTTTGACTTAACCTTACCATTTGCGCCTTGATTCGGGCCTCATTTGACTCACCCATATCATTTGCGCTTCAACTCAGGTCTCGTTTGACTCAACCTTATCATTTGTCCCTTAAGTTGGGGTTCGTTCGACTCAACCTTATCATTTGTGCCTTAATACGGGCCTCGTTTGACTCACCCTTATCATTTGCGCCTCGAATCGGGCTTCGTTTGACTCAACCATATCATTTACGCCTTGAGTCAAGCCTCGTTTAACTCAACCTTATCATTTGCACCTCGAGTCAGCTCTCATTTGACTCACCCATATCATTTACGCCTCGAGTCGGGCCTTATTCGACTCAACCTTATCATTTGTGCCTCGGGTCGGTCCTTGTTCGACTCAACCTTATCATTTGTGCCTCAAGTCTGGCCTCGTTCAACTTACCCTTATCATTAGCGCATCGAGTCGGGCCTCGTTCGACTCAACCTTATCATTTGTGCCTCGGCTCAGGCCTCGTTTGACTCAACTTTCTCATTTGCACCTCGAGTCGGGACTCATTTCACTCATCCGTATCATTTGCGCCTCAAGTTGGGCCTTGTTTGACTCAACCTTATTATTTGTGTCTCATTTTGGGGCTCGTTCGACTCAACCTTATATTTTTTGCCTCGAGTCGGGCCTCGTTTGACTCAACCATATCATTTGTGCAATGAGTCGGGCCTCGTTTGACTCACCCCTACCATTTACGGCTCGAGTGAGGCCTAATTTGACTCAACCTTATCATTTGTGACTCAAGTGGGGGCTCGTTCGACTCAACCTTATCATTTGTGCCTTGATGCGAGCCTCGTTTGACTCACCGTTACCATTTGCGCCTTGAGTCAGGACTGGTTTCACTCAACCATATTATTTGTGCCTCAAGTCAGGCCTCGTTCAACTCACCCTTATCATTTGCACCTTAAGTCTGGCCTCGTTCAACTCACCCTTATCATTTACGCATTGAGTCGGGCCTTGTTCGACTCAACCTTACCATTTGTGCCTTGAGTAGGGCCTCATTTGACTCACCTATATCATTTGCGCCTTGAGTCGAGTCTCGTTTGACTCAACCTTATCATTTGTGCCTTAAGTCGGGGCTCGTTCGACTCAACCTTATCATTTGTGGCTTGATATAGCCCTCGTTTGACTCACCCTTATCATTTGCGCCTTCAGTCAGGCCTCGTTTGACTCAACCATATCATTTGCGCCTTGAGTCGGGCCTCGTTTGACTCAACCTTATCATTTGCGCCTCGAGTCAGGCCTTATTTGACTCACCCATATCATTTGCACCTCGAGTCGGGCCTCATTCGACTCAACCTTATCATTTGTGCCTCAGGTCGGGCCTTGTTCGACTCAACCTTATCATTTGTGCCTCAAGTCTGGCCTCATTCAACTTACCCTTATCATTAGCGCATCGAGTCGGGCCTCGTTCGACTCAACCTTACCATTTGCACCTTGGGTCAGGCCTCGTTTGACTCAACCTTATCATTTGTGCCTCAAGTCTAGCCTCGTTGAACTCACCCTTATCATTTGTGCATCGAGTCGGGCCTCGTTCAACTCACCCTTGCCATTTGCACCTCGAGTCGGGCCTCATTTGACTCACCCATATCATTTGTGCCTCGAGCCAGGCCTCGTTTGACTCAACCATATCATTTGCGCCTCGACTCAGGCCTTGTTTGACTCAGCTTCATCGTTTCCGCCTCGAGTCGGGCCCCGTTCAACTCACCCTTACCATTTCTGCCTCGAGTCGGGCCTCGTTTGACACAACCTTATCATTACTAGCTTGAGTTGGGCCTCGTTTGACTCAACCTTATATTTGCCCCTCGAGACAGCCCTCCTTTGACTCAACCTTATCATTTGTGCCCCGAGTCAGGCCTCGTTCAACTCAACCTTATTATTTGCACCACAAGTCCAGCCTCGATCAACTCACCCTTACCATTTGTGCCTTATGTCGGGCCTCATTTGACTCACCTATTTCATTTGCGCCTCGAGTCGGGCTTCGTTTGACTCAACCTTATCATTTGTGCCTCGAGTCAGGCCTCGTTTGAGTTAACATTATTAGTTGCTCCTCAAGTCAGGCCTCGTTCGACTCAACCTTATCATTTGTGCCTTGAGTCAGTCTTCGTTTGACTCATCCTTTTTATTTATGCCTCAAGTCTGGCCCCGTTCGACTTACACTTAACATTTGCGCCTCGAGTCGGGCCTCATTTTACTCACCCATATCATTTGTGCCTCGAGTCGGGCCTCATTTCACTCAACCTTATCGTTTGCGTCTCAAGTCGGGCCTTATTCGACTCAACCTTATCATTTGCGCCACGAGTCAGCCCTCGTTCAACTCAACCTTATCAATTGCACCTCAACTCTGGCCTTGTTCAACTCACCCTTACCATTTGTGTCTTGGGTCGGGCATCGTTTGAGTCAACCTTATCAGTTGCTCCTCGAGTCAGGCCTCATTTGACTCAACCTTATCATTTGCTCCTCGAGTCGGGCCTCATTCGGCCCAACCTTATCATTTGCGCCACGAGTCAAGCCTCGTTCTACTCAACCTTATCAATTGCGCCTCAAGTCTAGCCTCGTTCAACTCACCCTTACCATTTGCGTCTCGAGTCGGGCCTCGTTTCACTCATCCATATCATTTGTGCCTCGTGTCGAGACTCGTTTGACTCAACCTTATCATTTGCGCCTAGAGTCAGGCCTCGTTCGACTCAACTTTATCATTTGCGCATCGAGTCGGGCCTCCTTTGACTCAACTTTACCATTTATGCCTCGAGACGGGCCTCTTTCAACTCACCCTTACCATTTGTGCCTCGAGTCAGGCCTCGTTTGACTCACCGATATCATTTGTGGCTCGAGTTAAGCCTCATTTGACTCAACCTTATCATTTACGCCTGGAGTCAGGCCTCGTTCAACTCAAGCTTATCATTTGTGCCTCGAGTCGGGCCTCATTCAACTCACCCTTACCATTTACGCCTCGAGTCGGGCCTCATTTGACTCACCCATATCATTTGTGTCTTGAGTCAGGCCTCGTTTGACTCAACCTTATCATTTGCCCCTCAAGTCGGGCCTCATTCGACTCAATGTTATAATTTGCGCCTCAAGTTTGGCCTCATTCAACTCACCCTTACGATTTGTGCCTCAAGTCGGGCATCGTTTGACTCAACCTTATCATTTGCGCCTCAAGTCGGACCTCGTTTGACTCAACGTTATCATTTGCACCTCGAGTCAGACCTCGTTCAGCTCAACCTTATCATTTGCGCATAAAGTTAGGCCTCGTTCGACTCAATCCTATCATTTGCACCTCGAGTCGGGGCTCATTCAACTCACCCTTACCATTTGCGCTCGAGACGTCCTCGTTTGACTCACCCATATCATTTGCGCCTCTAGTCGGGCCTCGTTGGACTCAACCGTGTCATTTGTTCGACTTAACCCAATCATTTGCACCTCGAGTCAGGCCTCATTCAACTCACCCTTACCATTTGTACACAAGTCAGGCCTCATTTAACTCACCCATATCATTTACGTCTCAAGTCGGGCCTTGTTTGACTCATCCTTATCATTTGCACCTCTAGTTAGGCCTCGTTTGACTCAACCTTGTCATTTGCGCCTCTAGTTGGGACTCGTTCGACTCAACCATATCATTTGTGCCTTGTGTCAGGCATCGTTTGTCTCAACCTTACAATTTGAGCCTCGAGTCGGCCCTCGTTTAACTTAACCTGATCATTTACACCTCAAGTCTGGCCTCGTTCAACTCACCCTTACCATTTGCGCCTTGAGTCGGGCCTCATTTGACTCGCTCATATCATTTGCGCCTCGAGTTGGGCCTCGTTTGGCTTAACCTTATCATTTATGCCTCGAGTCGGGCCTCTTTCAACTCAACCTTATCATTTGCACATCGAGTTGGGCCTGGTTTGACTCAACCTTATCATTTGTGCCTCGATTCGGGTTTCATTGGACTCAACCTTGTCATTTGCACCTCGAGTTGGGACTCGTTCAAATCAACCTTATCATTTGTGCCTCGACTCAGGTCACGTTGGACTCAACCTTGTCATTTGTGCCTTGAGTTGGAACTCGTTTGGCTCAATCTTATCATTTGTGCCTCCAGTCGGTCCTCGTTCAACTTAACCTTATCATTTGTGCCTTGAGTCGGTCCTCGTTTGACTCACCCTTATCATTTACGCCTCGAGTCAGGCCTCGTTTGACTCACCCATATCATTTTGTGCTTCTAGTCAGGCTTCATTCAACTCAACCTTATCATTTACGCATCGAGTCGAGCCTTGTTTGACTCCACTGTATCATTTACGCCTCAAGTCCACCCTCGTTCAACTCACCCTTACAATTTGCACCTTGGGTTGGGCCTTGTTTGGCTTAACCTTATCATTTGTGCCTCGAGTCGGGCATCGTTTGAGTCAACCTTATCAGTTGCTCCTCAAGTCCAGCCCCGTTCAACTCACCCTTACCATTTGCGCCTTGAGTCGGGCCTTATTTGACTCACCCTTATCATTTGCGCCTCGAGTCAGGCCTCGTTTGATGTAACCTTATCATTTGCACCTCAAATCTGGCCTCGTTCAACTCACCCTTACCATTTGCGGCTTGAGTCGCGCCTCATTTGACTCACTCATATCATTTGTGCCTCGAGTCGGGCCTCATTTGATTTAACCTTATCATTTGTGTCTCGATTTGGGGCTTGTTTAACTCAACCTTATAATTTTCGCCTCGAGTCAGGGCTCATTTGACTCAACCTTATCATTTGTGCCTTGATGTGAGCCTCGTTTGACTCACCCTTATATTTGTGCCTCGAGTCGAGCCTCGTTTGACTTAACGATATCATTTGCGCCTTGAGTCGGGCCTCGTTCAACTGATCTTAACATTTGTGTCTCGAGGAAGTCCACGTTTGACTCATCCATATCATTTATGCCTTGAGTCAGGCCTCGTTTGACTCAACCTTATAGTTTGTGCCTCGAGTCGGGCCTTGTTTGACTCAACCTTATCATTTACGCCACAAGTCAAGCCTCATTTAAGTCACCCATATCATTTACACCTCGAGTCAGGCCTCATTTGACTCACTCATATCATTGGCGCCTTGAGTCGGGCCTCGTTTGACTTAACCTTATCATTTGCGCCTCGAGTTGGGTCTCGTTCGACTCAACCTTATCATTTGCACATCGAGTCGTGCCTCGTTTGACTCAACCTTATTATTTGTGCCTCGACTTAGGTCTCATTGGACTCAACCTTGTCATTTGCGCCTCAAGTTGGGATTCATTCGAAATAACCTTATCATTTGTGCCTCGACTCGGGTCACGTTGGACTCAACCTTGTCATTTGTGCCTCGAGTTGGGACTCGTTCAATTTAACCTTATCATTTGTGCCTTGAGTCGGTCCTCGTTTGAGTCACCCTTGTCATTTACCCCTCGAGTCGGGCCTCGTTTCACTCATCCATATCATTTTACGTTTCGAGTCAGGCTCGTTCGACTCAACCTTATCATTTACATATCGAGTCGAGCCTCGTTCGACTCCACCGTATCATTTGTGCCTCAAGTCCATCCTCGTTCAACTCACCCTTACCATTTGCACCTTGAGTCAGGCCTTGTTTGGCTTAACCTTATCATTTGTGCCTCGAGTTGGGCATCATTTGAGTCAACCTTATCAGATGCTCCACGAGTCAGGGCTCATTTGACTCAACCTTATCATTTGTGCCTTTAGTCAGTGTTCGTTTGACTCACTGTTATATTTACGCCTCAAGTCCGGCCCCGTTCAACTCACCCTTACCATTTGCGCCTTGAGTCGGGCCTTATATGACTCACCTGTATTATTTGCGCCTCGAGTCGGGTCTCGTTTGACTTAACCTTATCTTTTGTGCCTCGAGTCGGCCCCCATTTGACTCAACCTTATCATTTGCAAATTGAGTTGAGCCTCGTTCAACTCAACTTTATCATTTGCGCCTCGAGTTGGGCCTCGTTCAACTCACCCTTACCATTTGCACCTCGAGACGAGCCTCGTTTGACTCAACCTTATCATTTGTGCCATGAGTCGGGCTCTGTTTGACTCAACCTTATCATTTGTGCATCGAGTCAGGCTCGTTCAACTCACCCTGACCATTGGCATCTCGAGTTGGGCCTCGTTTGACTCAGCCATCTCATTTACGCCTTGAGTCGAGCCTCGTTGGACTCAACCTTATAATTTGTGCCTCGAGTCAGGCCTCATTTGACTCAACCTTATCATTTGTCCCTCAAGTCGGGTGTCATTCGACTCAACCTTCTCATTTGTGCCTCGGGTCAGGCCTTGTTTGACTTAACCTTATCATTTGCGCCTCAAGTCGGGCCTCATTTAAGTCAAGCTTATCATTTGTGCCTCGAGTCGTGCCTCATTTGACACAAACTTATCATTTGTGTCTCGAGTCGGGCCTCATTTGACTCAACTTTATCATTTATGCCTCGAGTCGGGCCTCGTTCAACTTACCCTTACCATTTGCGTCTTGAGTCGGACCTCGTTTGACTCACCTATATCATTTGTGCCTCGAGTCGGGTCTCATTCAACTCACCCTTACCTTTTGCGCCTCGAGTCGGCCTTATTTGACTCACCCATATCATTTGTGCCTCGAGTCGGGCCTCGTTTGACTCAACCTTATCGTTTACCCCTCGAGTCAGGCCTCATTCTACTCAACCTTATCAATTGCACCACGAGTCAAACCTCGTTCGACTCAACCTTATCAATTGTGCCTTAGGTCCGGCCTAGTTCAACTCTCCCTTACCATTTGTGCCTCGAGTCGAGCCTTATTTTACTCACCCATATCACTTGTGCCTTGAGTCGGGCCTCGTTTGACTTAACCATATCATTTGTGGTTCGAGTTAGGCCTTATTCGACAAAACCATATCATTTGCGCCATGAGTCAAGCCTCGTTCGACTCAACCTTATCAATTGTACCTCAACTTCAGCCTCGTTCAACTCAACTTTACCATTTGAGTCTCGTGTCGGGCATCATTTGACTCAACCATATCATTTGCGTCTGCAGTCGGGCCTCGTTCGGCTCAACCTTATCATTTACGCCTGAAGTCGTTCCTCTTTCAACTTACCTTTACCATTTGCACCTCAAGTCGGGCCTCATTTGACTCACCCATATCATTTGTGTCTTGAGT
This sequence comes from Dicorynia guianensis, assembly GCA_037013595.1. Classification (NCBI taxonomy): domain Eukaryota; kingdom Viridiplantae; phylum Streptophyta; class Magnoliopsida; order Fabales; family Fabaceae; genus Dicorynia; species Dicorynia guianensis. Next base: position 19,068,132 of record JASUAB010000010.1, on the reverse strand, counting down.
CAGGCCTCGTTTGACTCAACCTTATCATTTGGCCCTCGAGTCGGGCCTCATTTGACTCAACCTTATCATTTGCGCCATGAGTTAGGCCTCGTTTGACTCTGCCATATCATTTGCGCCTTGACTCGGGTCTCGTTGGACTCAACCTTGTCATTTGCGCCTCAAGTTGGGACTCGTTCGAATCAACCTTATGATTTGTGCCTCAACTCGGGTCACATTAGACTCAACCTTGTTATTTGCGCCTCGAGTTGGGACTCGTTTGGCTCAATCATATCATTTGTGCCTTGAGTCGGTCCTCGTTTGACTCACCCTTATCATTTACGCCTCGAGTCGGGCCTTGTTTGACTCACCCATATCATTTTGTGCTTCGAGTCATGCCTCATTCGACTCAACCTTATAATTTACGCATCGAGTTGAGCCTCATTCGACTCTACCATATCATTTACGCCTCAAGTCCGCCCTTGTTCAACTCACACTTACCATTTACGCCTTAAGTTGGGCCTTGTTTGGCTTAACCTTATCATTTGATCCTCGAGTTGGGCATCGTTTGACTCACCCTTACCATTTGTACCTTAAGTCGGGTCTCGTTTGATTCAACCATATCATTTGCGCCTCGAGTCGGGCCATGTTTGACTCAACCTTATCATTTGTGCCTCCAGTCGGGCCTCGTTTGACTCTACTTTATCATTTGTGCCTGGAGTCGGTCCTCATTTGACTCACCCTTATCATTTGTGCCTCGAGTCGGGCCTCTTTTGACTTAATCTTATAGTTTGCCCCTCGAGTCAGGCCTCATTCAACTCAACCTTATCAATTGCACCACGAGTCAGGCCTCGTTCGACTCAACCTTATCAATTGTGCCTTAAGTCTGGCCTTATTCAACTCTCCCTTACCATTTGCACCTCGAGTCGGTCCTTATTTTACTCACCCATATCATTTGTGCCTGGTGTCGGGCCTCATTTGCCTTAACCATATTGTTTGCGCTTCGAGTTGGACGTCATTCGACTTAACCATATCATTTGTGCCACGAGTCAAGCCTCGTTCGACTTAACCTTATCAATTGCGCCTCAACTCCAGCCTCGTTCAACTCACCCTTACCATTTGCATCTTGAGTCGGGCCTCATTTGACCCACACATATCATTTGCGCCCCGAGTCGAGACTCGTTTGACTCAACCTTATCATTTGCGCCTGCAGTCGGGCCTCGTTCGACTCAACCTTATCATTTGCGCATCGTGTTGGGCCTCCTTTGACTCAACTTTACCATTTACTCCTCGAGATGGGCCTCTTTCAACTCACCCTTACCATTTGTGCCTTGAGTCGAGCTTCGTTTGACTCACCCATATCATTAGCGTCTCAAGTCAAGCCTCGTTTGACTCAACCTTATCATTTGTGCCATGAGTTAGGCCTCGTGTGACTCAACCTTATCATTTGCGCCTCAGTCTGGCCTCGTACAACTCACCCTTACCATTTGCACCTTGAGTCGGGCATCATTTGACTCTCCCATATCATTTGCACCTCGAGTCGAGCCTCGTTTCACTCATCCTTCTCTTTTGCGCATCGAGTCGGGCCTTGTTTGACTCAACCCTATTATTTGCGCCTCGAGTCGGGCCTTGTTCAACTCACCCTTACCATTTGCGCTCGAGTCGGTCCTCGTTTGACTCACCCATATCATTTGCGCCTCGAGTAGGGCCTCGTTTGACTCATCCTTATCATTTGCACCTCTAGTTGGGCCCCGTTGGACTAAACCTTGTCATTTGCGCCTCTAGTTGGGACTCGTTTGACTCAACCATATCATTTGTGCCTTGAGTCGGGTGTTGTTTGTCTCAACCTTACCATTTGAGCCTCGAGTCGGGACTCATTTGACTGACTTATATCATTTGCAGCTCGAGTTGGGCCTCTTTAACTTAACCTTATATTTGCGCCTCGAGTCAGGCCTCGTTTGACTGAACCTTATCATTTACGCCTCGAGTCGGGCCTCGTTCGACTCAACCTTATCATTTGCACATCAAGTCAGGCCTCATTTGACTCAACCTTATCATTTGTGCCTCGACTCTGTCTCGTTGGACTCAACCTTGTCATTTGCGCCTCGAGTTGGGACTCGTTCGACTCAACCATACCATTTGCATCTCAAGTCTTGCCTCGTTCAACTCACCCTTACCATTTGCGCCTTGAGTCGGGCCTCATTTGACTCACTTATATCATTTGTGGCTCGAGTCGGGCCTTGTTTAACTTAACCTTATCATTTGCGCCTTGAGTCGGGCCTCGTTTGATTGAACCTTATCATTTGCGCCTTGAGTCAGGCCTCGTTCGACTCAACCTTATCATTTGCGCCTCGAGTCAGGCCTTGTTCAACTCACCCTTACCATTGGCATCTCGAGTTGGGCCTCGTTTGACACACCCATATCATTTTCGCCTCAAGTCGAGCCTCTTTGGACTCAACCTTATCATTTGTGCCTCGGGTCAGGCCTCGTTCGACTCAACCTTATCATTTGCACCTCAAATTCGGCCTCGTTCAACTCACCCTTACCATTTGCGCCTTGAGTCGGGCCTTATTTGACTAACCCATATCATTTGCGCCTCGAGTCGGGCCTCATTTGACTCAACCTTATCATTTGTGCCTCGAGTCGGGCCTCGTTTGACACAAATTTATCATTTGCGCCTCGAGTCGGGCCTCGTTTGACTCAACTTTATCATTTATGCCTCGAGTCGGGCCTCGTTCAACTTAACCTTACCATTTGCATCTCGAGTCGGGCCTCGTTTGACTCACCCATATGATTTGCGCCTCGAGTCAGGCCTCATTTGACTCACCCATATGATTTGCGCTCGAGTCAGGCCTCATTTGACTCAACCTTATCATTTGCACCTGGAGTTGGGCCTCGTTCGACTCAACCTTATCATTTGGGCCTTGAGTTGGTCCTCGTTCAACTCACCCTTACTGTTTGTGCCTCGAGTAGGGCCTTATTTGACTCACCCATACCATTTGTACCTCGAGTCTGACCTCGTTTGACTCAACCTTATCGTTTGCCCCTGAAGTCAAGCCTCATTCAACTCAACCTTATCAATTGCACCACGAGTTAGGCCTCGTTCGACTCAACCTTATCAATTGCGCCTTAAGTTCAGCCTCGTTCAACTCTCCCTTACCATTTGTGCCTCGAGTCAGGCCTCATTTTTCTAACCCATATCATTTATGCCTTGAGTCGGGCCTCGATTAACTTAACCTTATCGTTTGCGCTTCGAGTCGGACCTCATTCGACTCAAACATATCATTTGCGCCACGAGTTAGGCCTCGTGCGACTCAGCCTTATCAATTGCACCTCAAATACGACCTTGTTCAACTCACCCTTGCCATTTACATCTCGAGCTGGGCCTCGTTTGACTCTGCCATATCATTTGTGCCTCGAGTCGGGACTCATTTGACTCAACCTTATCATTTGTGCCTGGAGTTGGGCCTCGTTCAACTGAACCTTATCATTTACGCATCGAGTCAGGCCTCCTTTGACTCAACTTTACCATTTACGCCTCGAGCCGGGCCTCTTTCAACTCAACCTTACCAATTGTGCCTCGAGTCGGGCTTCGTTTGACTCACCCATATCATTTGTGTCTCGTGTCAGGCCTCATTTGACTCAACCTTTTCATTTACGCCTCGAGTCGGGCCTCGTTCGACTCAACCTTATCATTTGTGCCTTGAGTCAGGCCTTGTTCAACTCACCCTTACCATTTGCGCCTCGAGTCAGGCCTTATTTGGCTCAACCATATAATTTGTGCCTCGAGTCAGGCCTCGTTTGACTCAACCTTATCATTTGCCCCTCAAGACAGGCCTTATTCGACTCAACCTTATCATTTGCGCCACGAGTTAGGCCTCGTTCGACTCAACCTTATCATTTGTGCCTTGAGTTTGGCCTCGTTCAACTCACCCGTACCATTTGCGCCTTGAGTCAGGCCTCATTTGACTCTCCCATATCATTTGCACCTCGAGTCGGGCATCTTTTAACTCAACCTTATCATTTGCGCCTTGAGTCAGACCTTGTTCTGCTCAACCTTATCATTTGTGCATCGAGTCGGGCCTCGTTCGACTCAACCCAATCATTTGCGTCTCGAGTCAGGCCTCGTTCAAGTCACTCTTACCATTTGTGCTCGAGTCAGGCCTCGTCATTTGTGCCTTGAGTCTGACCTCGTTTGACTCATCCTTATCATTTGCGCCACTAGTCAGTCCTCGTTCGACTCGGCCTTATCAATTGCGCCTCAACTCCAGCCTCGTTCAACTCAACTTTACCATTTGCGTCTCGTGTTGGGCATCGTTTAACTCACCCATATCATTTGCGCCTGTAGTCGGGCCTCGTTCGGCTCAACCTTATCATTTACGCCTGAAGTCATTCCTCGTTCAACTCACCCTTACCATTTGCGCCTCGAGTCGGGCCTCATTTGACTCACCCATATCATTTGTGTCTCGAGTCAGGCCTTGTTTGACTCAACCTTATCATTTGCCCCTCGAGTCGGGCCTCATTTGACTCAACCTTATCATTTGCGCCACGAGTTAGGCCTCGTTCGACTCAGCCATACCATTTGCGCCACGACTTGGGTCTCGTTGGACTCAACCTTGTCATTTGCGCCTCGAGTTGGGACTCGTTCGAATCAACCTTATGATTTGTGCCTCGACTCGGGTCACATTAGACTCAACCTTGTCATTTGTGCCTCGAGTTGGGACTCGTTTGGCTCAATCATATCATTTGTGCCTTGAGTCGGTCCTCATTTGAGTCACCCTTATCATTTATGCCTTGAGTCGGACCTCGTTTGACTCAACCATATTATTTTGTGCTTCGAGTAAGGCCTTGTTCGACTCAACCTTATCAATTGCGCCTTAACTCCAGCCTCGTTCAACTCACCCTTACCATTTGCATCTCGAGTCGGGTCTCGTTTAACTCACCCATATCATTTGTGCCCTGAGTTGGGACTCATTTGACTCAACCTTATCATTTGCACCTGCAGTCGGGCCTCGTTCAACTCAACCTTATCATTTGCGCCTTGAGTCGAGCCTTATTTGACTCAACCATATCATTTGTGCCTCGAATCAGGCCTCGTTTGACTCAACCTTATCATTTGCCCCTCGAGATGGGCCTTATTCGACTCCACCTTATCATTTGCGCCACGAGTTAGGCCTCGTTCGACTCAACCTTATCATTTGTGCCTTGAGTTCGGCTTTGTTCAACTCACCCTTACCATTGGCGCCTTGAGTCAGGCCTCATTTGACTCTCCCATATCATTTGCACCTTGAGTCAGGCATCTTTTGACTCAACCTTATCATTTGCGCCTCGAGTCGGACCTCATTCTGCTCAACCTTATATTTGTGCATCGAGTCGGGCCTCGTTCGACTCAACCCAATCATTTACGCCTTGAGTCAGGCCTCGTTCAAGTCACTCTTACCATTTGCGCTCGAGTCGGGCCTCGTTTGACTCACCCATATCATTTGTGCCTTGAGTCTGGCCTCGTTTGACTCATCCTTATCATTTGCGCCACTAGTCGGGCCTCATTGGCTTAACCTTGTCATTTGCGCCTCTAGTTGGGACTCATTTGACTCAACCATATCATTTGTACCTTGAGTCGGGCATCGTTTGTCTCAACCTTACCATTTGATCCTCGAGTCGGTCCTCGTTCAACTCACCCTTACCATTTGCGCCTTGAGTTAGGCCTCATTTGACTCACTCATATCATTTGCATCTCGAGTCGAGCCTCGTTTGACTTAACCTTATCATTTGCGCCTTGAGTCAGGCCTCATTCGACACAACTTTATCATTTGCACATGTAGTCGGGCCTCATTTGACTCAACCTTATAATTTGTGCCTTGACTCGGGTCGCGTTGGACTCAACCTTGTCATTTGCGCCTCGAGTTGGGACTCGTTTGGCTCAATCTTATAATTTGTGCCTCCAGTCGAGCCTCGTTCGACTTAACCTTATCGTTTGTGCCTTGAGTCGGTCCTCGTTTGACTCACCCTTATCATTTACGCCTTGAGTTAGGCCTCGTTTGACTCACCCATATCACTTTACGCTTCGAGTCAGGCCTCGTTCGACTCAAACTTATCATTTACGCATCAAGTCAATCCTCGTTCGACTCCACCGTATCATTTATGCCTCAAGTCCGCCCTCGTTCAACTCACCCTTACCATTTGCGCCTTGAGTCGGGTCTTGTTTGGCTTAACGTTATCATTTGTGCCTCGAGCCGGACATCGTTTGAGTCAACCTTATCAGTTTCCCGTCGAGTCGGGCCTCGTTTGATTCAACCATATCATTTGTGCCTCGAGTTGGGCCATGTTTGACTCAACCTTATCATTTGCGCCTCAAGTCCAGCCTGGTTCAACTCACCCTTACCATTTGCGCCTTGAGTCGGGCCACATTTGACTCTCCCATATCATTTGCACCTCGAGTCAAGCCTCGTTTCACTTAACCTTATCATTTGCGGCTCGAGTCAGACCTCGTTCGGCTCAGCCTTATCATTTGCGTATCGAGTCAGGCCTCGTTCGACTCAACCTATCATTTGCGCCTCAAGTCGGGTCTCGTTCAACTCACCTTTACCATTTGCGCTCGAGTCGGGCCTCGTTTGACTCACCCATATCATTTGCGCCTCGAGTTGGGCCTCGTTTGACTCATCCTTATCATTTGCGCCACTAGTCGGGCCTCATTGGACTCAACCTTGTCATTTGCGCCTCTAGTTGGGACTCGTTCGATTGAACCATATCATTTGTCCCTTGAGTCGGGCATCGTTTGTCTCAACCTTACCATTTGAGCCTTGAGTCGGTCCTCGTTCGACTCAACCTTATCATTTGCGCCTCAAGTCTAGCCTCGTTCAACTCGCCCTTACCATTTGCACCTCGAGTCGGGCCTCATTTGAATCACCCATATCATTTGCACCTTGAGTCGGGCCTCGTTCAACTCAACCTAATCATTTGCACATTGAGTAGGGCCTCGTTTAACTCACCCTTATCATTTGTGCCTTGACTCGTGTCTCGTTGGACTCAAGCTTGTCATTTGTGCCTCGAGTTGGGACTCGTTCGAATAAACCTTATCATTTGTGCCCCGACTTGGGTCACGTTGGACTAAACCTTGTCATTTGCACCTCGAGTTGGGACTCGTTTGGCTCAATCTTATCATTTGTGCCTCCAGTCAGGCCTCGTTCGACTTAACCTTATCAATTGTTCCTTGAGTCGGTGCTCGTTTGACTCACCCTTATCATTTACACCTCGAGTAGGGCCTTGTTTGACTCACCCATATCATTTTGCGCTTCGAGTCAGGCCTCGTTTGACTCAACCTTATCATTTATGCATCGAGTCGAGCCTCGTTTGACTCCACAATATCATTTACGCCTCAATTCCGCGCTCGTTCAACTCACACTTACCATTTGCGCCTTGAGTCAGGCCTTGTTTGGCTTAACGTTATCATTTGTGCCTCGAGTCAGACATCGTTTAAGTCAACCTTATCAGTTGCTCCTTGAGTCGGGCCTCGTTTGATCCAACCATATCATTTGCGCCTCGAGTTGGGCCATGTTTGACTCAACTATATCATTTGTGCCTCCAGTCGGGCCTCGTTCGACTTAACTTTATCATTTGTGCCTTGAGTCGGTCCTCGTTTGACTCACCCTTATCATTTGCGCCTCGAGTCTGGCCTCGTTTGACGCAACCTTCTCATTTGAACCTCGAGTCGGGCCTCGTTTTACTCAAACATATCATTTGTGCCTCAAGTTGGGCCTCATTTAACTCAACCTTATCATTTGTGTCTTGATTCGGGCTTGTTTGACTCAACCTTATAATTTTTGCCTCGAGTCAGTCCTCGTTTGACTCAACCATATCATTCGTGCATCGAGTCGGGTCTCGTATGACTCACCCTTACCATTTGTGCCTCGAACGAGGCCTAGTTTGACTCAACCTTATCATTTGTGCCTCAAGTCGGGGCTCGTTTGACTAAACCTTATCATTTGTGCCTTGAGTTGGTCCTCGTTTGACTCACTCTTATCATTTGCACCTCAAGTCGGGCCTCATTTTACTTAACCGTATCATTTGTGCCTCAAGTTAGGCCTCGTTTAACTCAACCTTATCATTTGTGTCTCGATTCAGGGATTGTTCGACTCAACCTTATAATTTTTGCCTTGAGTCGGGCCTCGTTTGACTCAGCCAAATCATTTGTGCATCGAGTCGGGCCTCGTTTGACTCACCCTTACCATTTGTGCCTCGAGTAAGGGCTAGTTTGACTCAACCTTATCATTTGCATCTCAAGTCGGGGCTCATTTGACTCAACCTTATCATTTGTGCCTTGATGCGAGCCTCGTTTGACTCACCCTTATCATTTGTGCCTCTTGTCGGGCCTCGTTTGACTTAACGTTATCATTTGCGCCTCGAGTTAGGCCTCGTTCAACTGACCCTTACCATTTGCGCCTCGAGGTAGACCACATTTGACTCATCCATATCATTTGTGCCTTGAGTCAGGCCTCGTTTGACTCAACCTTATAGTTTGTGCCTCGAGTCGAGCCTTGTTTGACTCAACCTTATCATTTACGCCAAGAGTCAGGCCTTATTTAACTCACCCATATCAATTGCGCCTCGAGTCGGGCCTCGTTTGACTCAACCTTATCATTTGCGCCTAGAGTGAGGCCTTGTTCGGCTCAACCTTGTCATTTGCGCCTCGAGTCGAGCCTCGTTCAAGCCACTGTTACCATTTCCGCCTTGAGTCAGGCCACATTTGAATCACCCATATCATTTGCACCACGAGTCGGGCCTCGTTTGAGTCAACCTTATCATTTGTGCCTGGAGTCAGGCCTCGTTGGAATTAACCTTATCATTTGCGCCTTGAGTCGTGCCTCGTTTGACTCAACCTTATCATTTGTGCCATAAGTTGGAACTCGTTTGACTCAAACTTATCATTTGTGCATTGGGTTGGCCCTCGTTTTACTAACCCTTATGACTTGCGCCTCAAGTCAGGCATCATTCCACTCACCCTTACCATTTGCGCCTCGAATCGGGTCTCGTTTGACTCATCCTTACCGTTTGTGCCTTGAGTCGGGCCTCGCTAGACAGAACCTTATCATTTGTGCAATGAGTCGGCCTTCATTTTACTCACCCTTATCATTTGCGCCTCGAGTCGGGCCTCATTCAATTCACCCTTACCATTTGCGCCTCAAGTCGGGCCTCATTCGACTCAACCTTATCATTTGTGCCACGAGTTAGGCCTCGTTAGACTCAACCTTATCATTTGCGCCTCAAGTCTAGCCTCGTTCAACTTGCTCTTACCATTTGTGCCTTGAGTCGAGCCTCATTTGACTCACCCATATCATTTGTGCCTCGAGTCAGGCCCCGTTTGACTCAACCTTATCATTTGCGCCTTGAGTCAGGCCTCATTTGACTCAACCTTATCATTTGCGCCTCGAGTCGAACCCCATTCGACTCAACCTTATCATTTACACATCGAGTTGGGCCTTATTTGACTCAAGCTTATCATTTGTACCCCGAGTCGGTCCTCGTTCAGCTCACCCTAACAATTTGCACCTCGAGTCGGGCTTTGTTTGACTCAACTTTATTATTTACACCTTGAGTTGGGCCTCGTTCAACTCACCCTTACCATTTGCGCCTCAAGTCAGGCCTCGTTTGACTCAACCTCATCAGTTGCGCTTTGAGTCAGGCCTCATTCGTCTCAACCTTATCATTTGTGCCTCGAGTTGGGCCTCGTTCGACTCAACCTTATCATTTGCACCTCGAGTTAGGCCTCGTTCCACTCACCCTTACCATTTGTGCCCCGAGTCGGGCCTTATTTGACTCACCCATATCATTTACACCCCAAGTCGGTCCTCGTTCAACTCAACCATATCATTTACGCCTCAAGTTTGGCCTCGTTCAACTCACCCTTACCATTTGCACCTTGAGTCAGGCCTCATTTGACTCACTCGTATCATTTGTGCCTCGAGTCAGGCCTTGTTTGACTTAACCTTATCATTTGTGCCTTGAGTCGGTCCTTGTTTGACTCACCCTTATCATTTGTGCCTTGAGTCGGTCCTCGTTTGACTCACCCTTATCATTTGCACCTAGAGTCGGGCCTTGTTCGGCTTAACCTTATCATTTGCGCCTCGAGTCAGGCCTCGTTCAAGTCACTCTTACCATTTGTGCCTCGAGTCAGGCCTCATTTGAATCACCCATATCATTTGCACCTTAAGTCGGGCCTCGTTTGACTCAACCTTATCATTTGCGCCCAAAGTCAGGACTCGTTGGACTTAACCTTATCATTTGCGCCTTGAGTCGTGCCTCGTTTGACTCAACCTTATCATTTGTGCCTCAAGTCGGAACTCGTTTAACTCAAACTTATATTTGTTCATTGAGTCGGCCCTCATTTTACTCACCATTATCATTTGTGCCTTGAGTCAGGCATCATTCCACTCACCCTTACCATTTGCGCCTTGAGTCGGGCCTCGTTTGACACAACCTTATCATTTATGCCTCGAGTCGGGCCTCATTCAACTCACCCTTACCATCGGGTCTCGTTTGACTCAACCTTACCATTTGTGCCTTGAGTCGGGCCTCACTGGACACAACCTTATCATTTGTGCAATGAGTCAGCCCTCGTTTTACTCACCCTTATCATTTGTGCCTCGAGTCAGGCCTCGTTCAACTCACCCTTACCATTTGTGCCTCAAGTCAGGCCTCATTTGACTCAACCTTATCATTTGCACCGCGAGTTAGGCCTCGTTCAACTCAACCTTATCATTTGCGCCTCAAGTCTGACCTAGTTGAACTCACCCTTACCATTTGTGCCTTGAGTCGGGCCTCATTTGACTCACCCATATCATTTACGCCTCGAGTCAGGCCTCGTTTGACTCAACCTTATCATTTGGGCCTTGAGTTAGGCCTCATTTAACTCAATCTTATCATTTGCACCTCGAGCCAAACCTCATTCGACTCAAGCTTATCATTTGCGCCCCGAGTCGGGCCTCGTTCAACTCACCCTTACAATTTGCACCTCGAGTCGGGCTTCGTTTGATTCAACTTTATCATTTACACCTCGAGTTGGGCCTCGTTCAACTCACCCTTACCATTTGCGCCTCGAGTTGGGCCTTGTTTGACTCAACCATATCATTTGTGCCTTGAGTTGGGCCTCATTTGACTTAATGTTATCATTTGTGCCTCGAGTCGTGCCTCGTTTGACTCACCCATATAATTTGGGACTCGGGTCAGGCCTCATTTGAGTCACCCATATCGTTTGTGCCTTAACTTAGGCCCCGTTTGACTCAACCATATCATTTGCACCTCGAGTCAGGCCTTGTTCGACTCAATCTTATCATTTGTGCCTCGAGGCAGACCTCGTTTGACCCACCCATCTCATTTGTGCCTCGAGTTGGGCCTCGTTTGACTCACCCATATCATTTATGCCTTAACACGGGCCTCATTTGACTCCACAATATCATTTGTGCCTCGAGTCAGGCCTCGTTTGACTAAACCATATCATTTATGCCTCGAGTTGGGCCTCGTTTGACTCACCCATATCATTTATGCCTCGAGTTGGGCCTCGTTTGACTCAGCCATATCATTTGTACCTTAACTCGGGCCTCGTTTGACTCAACCATATCAGTTGTCCCTCGAGTCAGGCCTCGTTCAACTCAACCATATCTTTTGTGCCTTGAGTCAGACCTCGTTTGACTTAACCATACCATTTATGCCTCGAGTTAGGCCTCGTTTGACTCAACCTTATCCTTTGCGCCATGAGTTACACCTTGTTCGACTCATCCTTATCATTTGTGCCTCAAGGCAGGCCTCGTTTGACTCACCATATCATTTGCGCCTCGAGTTGGGCCTCGTTTGACTCAACCCTGTCATTTGTGCCTTAACACGGGCCTCGTTTGACTCAACAATATCATTTGCACCTCGAGTCAGGCTTCGTTCAACTCAACCATATCATTTATGCCTCAAGTTAGGCCTCGTTTGACTCAACCTTATCATTTGCGCCTCGACTTAGGCCTTGTTCAACTCAACCTTATCAATTGTGCCTCAAGTCGGGCCTTATTTAACTTAACCTTATAATTTGTGCCTCGAGTGGGGACTCGTTCAACTCACCCTTTCCATTTGCGCTTCGAGTCAGGTCTTGTTTGACTCAACCTTATCATTTACACCTCGAGTCGGGCCTTGTTTGACTTAACCATACTATTTGTGCCTGGAGTTAGGCCTCGTTTGACACAACATTATCATTTGCGCCTCGAGTCGGGCCTCGTTTAACTTAACCATATCATTTATGCCTCGAGTCGAGCCTTGTTTGACTCACTCTTACCATTTGCAACTCTAGTCAGGCCGCGTTTCACTCAACCATATCATTTGCTCCTCGAGTCGGGCCTCGTTGGACACACCCATATCATTTGCACCTCGAGTCAGGCCTTATTTGACTCACCCATATCATTTATGTCTCGAGTTAAGCCTCGTTCGACTCAACTATATCATTTGTGACTCGAGTTAGGCCTCGTTTGACTAAACCATATCATTTATGCCTCAAGTCGGGCCTCATTTGACTCAACCTTACCATTTGTGCCTTGAGTCAGGCCTTGTTTGACTGAACCTTATCATTTGCGTCTCGACTCGGGCCTTGTTCAACTCTACCCTATCATTTACACCTCGAGTCAGGCCTCGTTTGACTCCACCATCAACTCAACCTTATCATTTGCGACTTGAATCAGGCCATGTTTGACTCATCCTTATCATTTGCACCTCGAGTCGGGCCTTGTTCGGCTCAACCTTATCATTTGCACCTCAAGTCGGGCCTCATTTGACTTAACCTTATAATTTGCGCCTCGAGTGGGGACTCATTCAACTCACCCTTTCCATTTGCGCTTCGAGTCGGGTCTTGTTCGACTCAATCTTATCATTTGCGCCTCGAGTCGGCCTCGTTTGACTAAACCATACCATTTGTGCCACGAGTCAGGTCTCGTTTGACTCACCCATATCGGTTGTGCCTTAACACGAGCCTCGTTTGATTCAACAATATCATTTGCACCTCGAGTCAGGCCTCGTTTGACTCAACCTTATTATTTACGGCTCGAGTCGGGCCTCGTTTGACTCAACCTTATCATTTGTGCCTTGTGTTGGGCCTAAATTAAACTCACCCTTACCATTTGTGCCTTGAGTTAGGACTCGGTTGACTTAACCTTATCATTTGCTTCTCGAGTCAGGCCTCGTTTGACTCAACCATATCATTTATGCCTTGAGTCGAGCCTCATTTGACTCTCCTTGGCCATTTGCACCTCTAGTCGGGCCTCGTTTCTCTCAACCATATCATTTATGCCTCGAGTTAAGCCTTGTTTGAGTCACCTTTACCATTTTTGCCTCGAGTCAGGACTTGTTTAACACAACTTTATGATCTATGCCTCAAGTCGTGCCTCGTTCGACTCAACCTTATCATTTGTGCCTGGAGTCAGGCCTTGTTTGACTGAACCATATCATTTATGCCTCGAGTCGGGCCTTGTTTGTCTCAACCATATCATTTATGCCTCTAGTCAGGCCTCGTTTGACTAAACCTTATCAGTTATGCCTCGACTCAGGCCTTGTTCAACTCAACCTTATCATTTGCGCCTCGAGTCAGGCCTTATTTAACTCAACCTTATAATTTGCGCCTTGAGTTAGGACTCATTCAACTCACCCTATCTATTTGCGCTTCAAGTCAGGTCTTGTTCGACTCAACCTAATCAATTGCGCCTTGAGTCGAGCTTCGTTTGACTTAACCATACCATTTGTGCCTCGAGTCAGGCCTTGTTTGACTCACCCTTAACCTTTTGCAGCTCTTGTCGGGCCTCGTTTCACTCAACCATATTATTTGCACCTCGAGTCGGGCCTCATTGGACACACCCATATCATTTGCACCTCGAGTCGGGCATCGTTGCACTCAATCTTATCATTTGTGCCTCGAGATGGGCCTCGTTGGACTCACCCATATCATTTGCACCTTGAGTTGATCCTTGTTTGACTCAACCATATCATTTGTGCCTTGAGTCGGGCCTCGTTTGACTCAACGTTTTCATTTGTGCCTCGAGTCGAGCCTCATTTGACTTAACCATATCATTTGGGCCTCGAGTCGAGCCTCGTTTGACTCAACGTTATCATTTGCACCTTGAGTCAAGCCTCATTTGACACAACCTTATCATTTGCGCCTCGAGTCAAGCCTCGCTTAACTCACCCGTATCATTTGTTCCTTAACACGGGCCTTGTTTGACTCCATAGTATCATTTGTGCCTCGAGTCAGGCCTCGTTCGACTAAACCATATCATTTATGCCTCGAGTTGGGCCTCGTTTGACTTTCCCATATCATTTACGCCTCGAGTCGGGCCTCGTTTTACTCAACCATATCATTTGTGCCTTAACTCGGGCCTCATTTGACTCAACCATATTAGTTGCGCCTTGAGTCAAGACTCGTTCAACTCAACCATATCTTTTGCGCCTTGAGTCGGGCCTCGTTTGACTCAACCATATCATTTATGCCCCGAGTCGGTCCTTGTTTGACTCATCCTTATCATTTATGCCTTGAGTCGGGCACCCTTCCACTTAATCTTATCATTTATGCCTCGAGACGGGCCTCGTTGGACTCACCCATATCATTTGCACCTTGAGTTGATCCTTGTTTGACTCAACCATATCATTTGTGCCTTGAGTCGGGCCTCGTTTGACTCAATGTTTTCATTTGCGCCTCGAGTTGAGCCTCATTTGACTTAACCTTATCATTTGCGCCTCATGTTGGGGCTTATTCAACTAAACCTTACTATTTGTTCGTCGAGTCGAGGCTCGTTTGACTCACCCATATCATTTGTGCCTCGAGTCGGGCATCGTTTGACTCACCTATAGCATTTGTGCCACAACTCGGGCCTCGTTTGACTCAACCATATCATTTATGCCTCGAGTCGGGCCTTGTTCAACTCAACCTTATCATTTGCGCCTTGAGTTGGGCCTCGTTTGACTCAACCATATCATTTGTGCCTCGAGTTGGGCCTCATTTGACTCAACGTTATCATCTGCGCCTTGAGTACGTTATCATTTATGCCTCGTGTCGGGCCTCGTTTGGCTCTCCCATATCATTTGTGACTCGAGTCGGGCCTCATTTGAGTCACCCATATCATTTGTGCCTTAACTCGGGCCTTGTTTCACTCAACCATATCATTTGCACCTCGAGTCAGGCCTCATTTGACTCAATCTTATCATTTGTGCCTCGAGACAGGCCTCGTTTGACTCACCCATCTCATTTGTGCCTCGAGTCGGGCCTCCTTTGACTCACCCATATCATTTATGCCTTAACACGGGCCTCATTTGACTCCACAATATCATTTGAGCCTCGAGCCAGCCTCGTTCAACTAAACATATCATTTATGCCTCGAGTCGGGACTCGTTTGACTCAACCATATCATTTATACCTCGAGTCGGGCCTCGTTTGACTCAACCATATCAATTGTGCCTTAACTCGGGCCTCGTTTGACTCAACCATATCAGTTGCACCTCGAGTCAGGCGTCGTTCGACTTAACGATATAATGTTTGACTCAACCATATCATTTATGCCTCGAGTCAGGCCTCGTTTGACTCAACCTTATCATTTGCACCTCGAGTTAGGCCTTGTTTGACTCATCCTTATCATTTGTGCCTCGAGACAGGCCTCGTTTGACTCACCCATATCATTTGCGCCTCGAGTTGGGCCTCGTTTGACTCGCCCCTATCATTTGTGCCTTAACACGGGCCTCGTTTGACTTAACAATATGATTTGCGCCTCGCGTCAGGCCTCATTCGACTCAACCATATCATTTATGCCTCGAGTCAGGCCTCGTTTAACTCAACTTTATCATATGTGCCTCGACTCAGGCCTTGTTCGACTCAACCTTATCATTTGCGCCTCGAGTCGGGCCTTATTTAACACAACCTTATAATTTGCGCCTTGAGTGGGGACTCGTTCAACTCACCCTTTCCATTTGTACTTTGAGTCTGGTCTTGTTCGACTCAACCTTATCTTTTGTGCCTCGAGTTAGGCCTCGTTTGACTCAACCATACCATTTGTGCCTTAAGTTAGGCCTCGTTTGACACAACATTATCATTTGCACCTCTAGTCAGGCCTCGTTTCACTCAACCATATCATTTGCACCTCGAGTCGGGCCTCGTTGGATACACCCATATCATTTGCGCCTCGAGTCAGGCCTTATTTGACTCACCCATATCATTTGTGTCTCGAGTTAAGCCTCATTCGACTCAACTATATCATTTGCGCCTCGAGTCTGGCCTCGTTTGACTCAACCATATCATTTATGCCTCAAGTCGGGCCTTGTTTAACTCAACCTTACCATTTGCGCCTCGAGTCAGGCCTTGTTCGACTGAACCTTATCATTTGCGTCTTGACTCGGGCCTTGTTCAACTCAACCCTATCATTAACACCTCTAGTTAGGCCTTGTTTGACTCAACCATCGACTCAACCTTATCATTTACGACTCGAATCGGGCCATGTTTGGCTCATCCTTATCATTTGCACCTCGAGTTGGGCCTTGTTTGGCTTAACCTTATCATTTGCACCTCAAGTCGGGCCTCGTTTGACATAACCTTATAATTTGCGCCTCGAGTGGGGACTCATTCAACTTACCCTTTCCATTTGCGCTTCGAGTCGGGTCTTGTTCGACTCAACCTTATCATTTGTGCCTCGAGTTAGGCCTCGTTTGACTCAACCAAATGATTTGTGCCTCAAGTCAGGCCTTGTTTGACACAACCTTATCATTTGCGTCGAGTCGGGCCTCGTTTGACTCACCCATATCATTTGCAACTCGACTCGAGCCTCGTTTGACTCAACCATATCATTTGCGCCTCGAGTCATGCCTCATTCGACTCAACCTTATCATTTGCGCCTCGAGTCAGGCCTTATGTGACTCACCCATATCATTTGTGTCTCGAGTTAAGCCTTGTTCGACTCAACTATATCATTTGTGCCTCGAGTCGGGCCTCGTTTAACTCAACCATATCATTTATGCCTCAAGTCGGGCCTCGTTTGACTCAACCATACTATTTGCGCCTTGAGTCGAGCCTTGTTCGATTGAACCTTATCATTTGTGCCTCGACTCGGGCCTTCTTCAACTCAACCCTATCATTTACACCTCGAGTCGGCCTCGTTTGACTCAACCATCGACTTAACCTTATCATTTGCACCTCGAGTTGGGCCTCGTTCAACTCACCCTTACCATTTGCGCCTCAAGTCGGGACTTGTTTGCCTCACCCATATCATTTGTGCCTTAACTCGGGCCTCGTTTGACTCAACCATATCATTTGCACCTCGAGTTAGGCCTCATTCAACTCAACCATATCATTTACGCCTCGTGTCGGCCCTCGTTCGACACACCCATATCATTTGTGCCTCTAGTCGAGCCTCGTTAGTCTTAACCTTATCATTTAAGCCTCGAGTCGGGCCTCGTTCGACTCAACCTTATCATTTGTGCCTCGTGGCGGTCCTCATTTGACTCAACCATATCATTTGCACCTGGAGTCAGGCCTCGTTTGACTCAAGCTTATTATTTACGCCTCAAGTAGGGCCTCGTTTGATGCAACCATATTATTTGTGCCTCAAGTCGGGCATCGTTTGACTCACCCTTACCATTTGTGCCTCGAGCCGGGCCTTGTTTGACTCAACCATGTCATTTGTGACTCGAGGCAGACCTCGTTTAACATAACTTTATCATTTGCGCCTCGAGTTGGACCTCGTTTGATTCAACCATATCATTTGTGCCTCGAGTTGGGCCTCGTTTGACTCACCCAAATCATTTACGCCACGAATTGAGCATCATTTGACTCAACCATATCATTTGCACCTTGAGTCAGGCCTCGTTCGACTTAACCTTATCATTTATGGCTCGAGTCAGGCCTCGTTTGACTCACCCTTACGATTTGCACCTCGAGTCAGGCCTCGTTTGACTCAACCTTATCATTTGTGCCTTGAGTCAGGCCTCATTTGACACACCCTTACCATTTGCACCTCAAGTCGGGCCTTGTTTCACTCAACCTTATCATTTGCGCCTCGAATAGGGCCTCGTTCGACTCAACCTTATCCTTTGTGCCTCGAGTTGGGCCTCATTTGACTCAATCTTATCATTTGTGCCTCGTGTTGGGCCTCGTTTGACTCAACCTTACCATTTGTGCCTCGAGTCAGGCCTCATTTGACTCACGCATCTCATTTGCGCCTGGAGTCGGGCCTCGTTTGACTTAACTATATTATTTGTGCCTTGAGTCGGGCCTTGTTTGACTTACCCTTACCATTTGTGCCTTGAGTCAGGCCTCCTTTGACTTAACCATATCATTTGTGCCTCTAGTCGCACCTAGTTTAACACAACTTTATATCTATGCCTCAAGTCAGGCCTCGTTCGACTCAATCTTATCATTTGTGCTTAGAGTTGGGGCTCATTTGACTAACCCTTGCCATTTGTGCCTTGAGTCGAGGCTCATTTGACTCACCCTTATCATTTGCGCCTCGAGTTAGGCCTCGTTCAACTCAACCTTATCATTTGCGCCACAAGTCAGTCCTCATTTGACTCACCCATATCATTTATGCCTCGAGTCGAGCCTCGTTCGACTCAACCATATCTTTTGCGCCTTGAGTCGGGCCTCGTTTGACACAACCATATCATTTGTGCCTCCAATCGGGCCTTGTTTGACTCAACAATATCATTTGCGCCTCCAGTCAAGCCTCATTTGACTCAACCATATCATTTATGCCTCGAGTCGGGCCTCGTTTGACAAAACCTTATCATTTACACCTCGAGTTAGGCCTTGTTTGACTCAACCTTATCATTTACGCCTCGAGGCAGGCCTCATTTGACTCAACCATATCATTTGCGCCTGGAGTCGGGTCTCGTTTGACTCAACTATATCATTTGCACCTCGAGTCAGGCCTCGTTCAACTCGACATTATCATTTGCGCCTCGAATCGGGCCCCATTCGACTTAACCTTATCATTTGCACCTCAAGTCGGGCTTAATTGACTCACCCATATCATTTATGCCTTAGCATAGGCCTCGTTTGACTCAACAATTTCATTTGCGCCACGAGTCAGGCCTCATTGGAATCAACCATATCATTTATGCTTCGAGTCGGGCCTCGTTTGACTCAACCTTATCATTTGCCCCTTAAGTAGGGCCTTGGTCGACTCAACCTTATCATTCGCGCCTCGAGGCAGGCCTCCTTTGACTCAACCATATCATTTGCGTCTATAGTCGTGCCCCGTTTGACTCAACCTTATTATTTGCGCCACGAGTCAGGCCTCGTTTAACTTAACCATATGATTTGTGCCTCGAGTCAGGCCTCGTTTGACTCACCCTTACCATTTGTGCCCCGAGTTGGGGCTCGTTTGACTCAACCATACCATTTGTGCCTCGAGTCTGGCCTCGTTGGACTCACCCATATAATTTGCGCCTCGAGTCGGGCATCGTTTGACTCAATCTTATCATTTGTGCCTTGAGTCGGGGCTTGTTGGACTCACCCATATCATTTGCAACTCGAGCCGGTCCTTGGTTGACTCAACCTTATCATTTGCGCCTTGAGTCGGGCCTCGTATGACTCAACCTTATCATTTGCTCCTCGCGTCGGGTGTCGTTTGACTCAACTATATCATTTGTGCCTCCAGTCGGGCCTCGTTTGACTCAACCATATCTTTTGTGCCTTAAGTCAGACCTTGTTTGACTCAACCGTATCAGTTTTGCCTCGAGTCAGGCCTCGTTTGACTCAACCTTATCATTTGCGCCACTAGTCAGGCCTTGTTTGACTTACCCATATAATTTGTGCCTTGAGTCGAGCCTTGTTCGACTCAACCATATATTTTGCGCCTTGAGTTGGGCCTCGTTTGACACAACCATATCATTTGTGCCTCCAGTTGGGCCTCATTTGACTTAACCATATCATTTATGCCTCGAGTCGGGCCTCGTTTGACTCAACCTTATCATTTGCGCCTCGACTTTGGCGATGTTCAACTCAACCTTATCATTTGCGCCTTGAGGCAGGCCTCATTTGACTTAACCATATCATTTGCCCCTGGAGTTGGGCCTCATTTGACTTAACCATATGATTTGCACCTCGAGTCGGGCCTCGTTCAACTCGACATTATAATTTGCGCCTCGAATTGGGCTCCATTCCACTTAACCTTATCATTTGCGCCTCGAATCGGGCCTCATTTGACTCACCCATATCATTTATACCTTAACACGGGCCTCGTTTGAATGAACAATTTCATTTGCGCCACGAGTCAGGCCTCGTTGGACTCAACCATATCATTTATGCTTCGAGTCGGGCCTCGTTTGACTCAACCTTATCATTTGCGCCTCGAGTAGGGCCTTGTTCGACTCAACCTTATCATTCGTGCCTCGAGGTAGGCCTCATTTGACTCAACCATATCATTTGCGTCTATAGGAGGGCCCCGTTTGACTCAACCTTATTATTTGCGCCACGAGTCGGGCCTCGTTTGACTCAACAATATCATTTGTGTCTCGATTCAGGCCTCGTTTGACTCAACCTTATCATTGAAGCCTCGAGTCGGGCCTCATTTGACTCACTCATATCGTTTGCATCTCGATTCGGGCCTCGTTTGACTCACCCATATCCTTTGTGCCTTAACACGTGCCTCGTTTGACTCAATAATATCATTTGTGCCTCGAGTCAGGGCTCGTTCGACTCAACCTTATGATTTGCGTCTCGAGTCAGGCCTCGTTTGACTCACCCATATCATTTGCGCCTCGAGTCGAGCCTCGTTCGACTCAATCATATCATTTGTGCCTTAAGTCGGCCCTTGTTTGACTCACCCATATCATTTAAGCCTCTAGTCGGGCCCCGTTTGACTCAACCTTATCATTTACGCCTCGAGTCAGGCCTTGTTCGACTCAACCTTATCATTTGCGCCTCGAGGCGGGCCTCATTTCACTCAACCATATCATTTGCGCCTATAGTCAGGCCTTGTTTGACTCAACCGTATTATTTGTGCCACGAGTCGGTCCTCGTTTAACACAACTTTATCATCTGTGCCTTAAGTTGGGGCTCGTTTGACTCAACCTTATCATTTGTGCCTTGTGTTGGGCCTAAATTAAACTCACCCTTACCATTTGCGCCTAGAGTCAGGCCTCGTTTGACTCACCCATATCATTTGTGCCTCGAGTCGGGCCTCATTTGACTCACCCATATCATTTGCGCCTCGAGTCAAGCCTTGTTCGACTCAACAATATCATTTGTGCCTCGAGTCAAGCCTCGTTCGACTAAACCTTATCATTTGTGCCTCAAGTTAGGCCTCATTTGACTCACCCATATCATTTGCGCCTCAAGTCGAGCCTTGTTCAACTCAGCCATATCATTTGCGCCTTGAGTCGGGCCTCGTGTGACTCACCCATATCATTTGTGCCTCTAGTCGGGCCTCATTTGACTCAACCTTATCATTTATGCCTCGAGTTGGGCCTCATTTGACTCAACCATCGACTCAACCTTATCATTTGCGCCGATAGTCGGCCCTCATTTGACTCAACCATATTATTTGTGCCATGAGTCAAGCCTTGTTTGACTGAAGCATATCATTTATGCCTCGAGCCAGGCCTCATTTGAATCACCCTTACCATTTGTGCCTCGTGTCGGGCCTCGTTTAACATAACTTTATCATCTGTGCCTCAAGTCGAGGCTCGTTCAACTCAACCTTATCATTTGTGTGTGGAATTGGGGCTCGTTTGACTCACCCTTATCATTTGCGCCTCTAGTGGGGCCTCGTTTAACTCAACCATATCATTTGCGCCTCAAGTTGGCCTTGTTGGACTCACCCATATCATTTGTGCCTCAAGTGGGGCATCGTTCGGCTCAATCTTATCATTTGTGCTTCGAGTCGGGCCTCGTTTGACTAAACCTTATCATTTGTGCCTCGCGTCGGGCCTCGTTTGACTCAACCTTATCATTTGCGCCTCATGTTGGGTCTCGTTTAACTCAACCTTACCATTTGCGCATCGAGTCAGGCCTTGTTTTACTCACCCATATTATTTGTGCCTCGAGTCGGGCCTTGTTTGACTCAACCATATCCTTTATGCCTTGAGTCAGGCCTCGTTTGACTCACCCTTACCATTTGCACCTCTAGTCGGGCCTCGGTTCACTCAACCATATCATTTGTGCCTCGAGTTGAGCCTCGTTCGACTCACCCATATCATTTGCACCTCTAGTCGGTCCTTGTTTGACTCAAGCTTATCATTTGTGCCTCGAATCGGGCCTCGTTCAACTCAACATTATCATTCGTGCCTTGAGTCGGGTCTGGTTTGACTCAACGTTATCATTTGTGCCTCGAGTCGGGCCTCGTTTCACTCAATCTTTTAATTTGTGCCTCGAGTCAGGCCTCGTTCGACTCAACTTATCATTCGCACCTCGAGTCGGGTCTCGTTTGACTTAACATTATCATTTGTGCCTCGAGTCGGGCCTTATTTGACTCAATCTTCTAATTTGTGCCTCGAGTCAGGGCTCATTTGACTCAACTTTATTATTTGAGCCTCAAGTCGGGGCTCATGTTAGACCTCGTTCAACTTAACCTTACCATTTGCGCCTCGAGTCGCGCCTCATTTGACTCACCCATATCATTTGTCCCTCAAATTAAGCCTCATTTGACTCAACCATATCCTTTAAGCCTCGAGTCGAGCCTCGTTTGACTCCCCATATCATTTGTCCCAGAACTCGGGCCTCGTTTATCTCAACCATATCCTTTGCGCCTCGAGTCGGGCCTCATTTGACTCGACCTTATCATTTGTGCCTTGAGTCGGGCCTCGTTCGATTCAACTTATCATTTGTGCCTCGAGTCGGGCCTTGCTTGACTAAACCATATCATTTGTGCCTCGAGTCGGGCCTCGTTTGTCTCAACCATATCATTTATGCCATGAGTCGGGCCTCGTTTGACTCAACTTTATCATTTGCGCCTCGAGCCGGGCCTCATTTGACTCAATCTTCTAATTTGTGCCTCAAGTCGGTTCTCATTTGACTCATCCTTATTATTTACGCCTCGTGTTAGGCCTCGTTTAACTCAACCTTACCATTTACACCTCGAGTCGGACCTTGTTTGACGCGCCCATATCATTTGTCCCTCAACTCGGGCCTTGTTTGACTCAACCATATCCTTTATGCCTCGAGTTGGGCCTTGTTTGACTCAACCTTATGATTTGTGCCTTGAGCCAGGCCTCGTTCGATTCAACTTTATCATTTGCACCTCAAGTCGGGCCTCGTTTGTCTCAACCATATCATTTATGCCTCGAGTTAGGCCTCGTTTGACTCAACCTTATCATTTGTACCTCGAGTCGGGCCTTATTCGAGTCAACCTTATCATTTGCACCTTGAGTCTGACCTTGTTGGACTCAACCATATCATTTGTGCCTCAAGTTGGGCCTCGTTGTACTCAACCTTATCATTTGCGCATCGAGTCGGTCCTCGTTTGACTCTACCTTATCATTTGTGCCTTGAGTCGGGCCTCGTTCAATTCAACCTTATCATTTGCACCTTGAGTCAATCCTCACTTAACTAAACCATATCATTTGCGCCTCGAGTCAGGCCTCGTTTGTCTCAATCGTATCATTTATGCCTCAAGTCAGGCCTCGTTTGACTCAACCCTATCATTTACGCCTCGAGTCGGGTCTCGTCTGACTCAACCATATCATTTGTGCCTGGAGTCGGGCCTCATTTGACTCAACCATTTCATTTGTGCCTTGGGTCGAAACTTGTTTGACTCAACCTTATCATTTGCGCCTCGAGTCGGGCCTCATTTGACTCAATCTTCTAATTTGTGCCTCGAGTCAGGCCTCATTTGACTCAACCTTATTATTTGTGCACCATGTTAGGCCTCGTTCAACTCAACCTTACCATTTGCGCCTCGAGTCGGGCCTCGTTTAACTCTCCCATATCATTTGTCCCTCAAATTAGGCCTCATTTGACTCAACCATATACTTTAAGTATCGAGTCAGGCCTCGTTTGACTCAACCTTATCATATGTGCCTCGAGTCGGGCCTCGTTCGATTCAACCTTATGATTTGTGCCTCGAGTCGGGCCTTGTTTGACTCAACTTTATCATTTGCGCCTTGAGTTGGGCCTTGTTCGACTCAACCTTATCATTTGCGCCTCGAGTTGGGCCTCATTTGACTCAACCATATCCTTTATGCCTCGAGTCGAGCCTCGTTTCACTCAACCTTATGATTTGTGCCTTAAGTCGGGCCTCATTCGATTCAACCTTACCATTTACGCCTTGAGTCGGGCCTCGTTTGTCTTAACCATATCATTTATGCCTCGAATTGGGCCTCGTTCGACTCAACCATATCATTTGCGCCTCGAGTTGGGCCTCATTTGACTCACCCATATCATTTGTGTCTCTAGTTGGGTCTCGTTTGACTCAACCTTACTATTTGCATCTCGAGTCGGGCATCGTTCGACTCAATCTTACCATTTGTGCCTCGAGTCGGTCCTTGTTTGACTCAACCTGATCATTTGCGCCTCGATTCGGGCCTTGTACGACTCAACCTTATCATTTGTGCCTCAAGTCGGGTCTTGTTTGACTCAACCATATCATTTGTGCCTCGAGTCGAGCCTCGTTTGACTCACCCTTACCATTCGCGCCTCTAGTCGAGCCTTATTTCACTCAACCATATCATTTGCGCCTCGAGTCGGGCATCATTGGACTCACCCATATCATTTGTGCCTGGAGTTGGGCCTTGTTTGACTCAACATTATTATTTACGTCTCGAGTCGGGCCTCGTTTGACTCAACCGTATCATTTGTTTCTCGAGTCGGGCCTCGTTTGACTCAACCTTACCATTTGCGCCTCTTGTCGGGCCTTGTTTAACACAACTTTATCATCTATGCCTTAAGTTGGGCCTCGTTCGACTCAACCTTATCATTTGCACCTCTAGTCGGGCCTTATTTGACTCAACCATATCTTTTACGCCTAGAGTCGGGCCTCATTGGATTCACCCATATAATTTGCGCATGAAGTCAGGCCTCGTTCGACTCAACCTTATCATTTGTGCCTTAAGTCAGGGCTCGTTTGAGTCACCCTTATCATTTACGCCTTGAGTCGGGCCTGGTTTGAGTTAACCATATCATTTGCGTCTAGAGTCGTGCCTCGTTCGACTCAACCTTATCATTTTTGCCTCGAGTCGGGCCTCGTTCGACTCAACCTTATCATTTGCATCTCGAGTCGGGCCTTATTTGACCCAACCATATCATTTGTGCCTTGAGTCAGGCCTCGTTTGACTTAACCTTATCATTTGCACCTTGAGTCAGGCCTCGTTTGACTCAACCTTATTATTTGTGCCTCGAGTTGAGCCCCGTTTAACCAACCATATCATTTGTGCCTCGAGTCAGGCCTCGTTTGACTCAACCTTATCATTTGCACCTCAAGTTGGGCCTCATTTGACTCAACCTTATCATTTGTACCACAAGTTGGGCCTCGTTTGTCTCAACCTTATCATTTGCGCCTCCAGTTGGTCCTCATTTGTCTCACCCTTACCATTTGTGCCTCTTGTCTGGCCTCGTTTCTCTCAACCATATCATTTGCGCCTCGATCGGGCCTCGTTTGACTCAACCTTATCATTTGTTCCTTAAGGTGGTCCTCATTTGACTCAATTATATCATTTATGCCTCGAGTCGGGCCTCATTTGACTCAGCCTTACCATTTGCACCTCTAGTCGGGCCTCGTTTCACTCAATCATATCATTTATGCCTCAACTCGGGCGTTGTTTGACACAAACATACCCTTTACTCCTTGAGTCAGGCCTCATTTGAGTCAACCTTATCATTTGCGCCTCGAGTCGGGCCTCGGTTGATTCAA
Source organism: Dicorynia guianensis (assembly GCA_037013595.1). Taxonomy (NCBI): domain Eukaryota; kingdom Viridiplantae; phylum Streptophyta; class Magnoliopsida; order Fabales; family Fabaceae; genus Dicorynia; species Dicorynia guianensis. The sequence goes on along the minus strand of JASUAB010000010.1, from coordinate 19,042,312 downwards.
GCTTATCATTTGTGCCTCGAGTTGGGCCTCATTTGACTTAACCATATCATTTATGCCTCGAGTCGAGCCTTGTTTGACTCAACCTTATCATTTGTGCCTCGAGTTGAGCCTCGTTTGACTCAACCTTATAATTTGTGCCTCGTGTTGGGCCTCGTTCAACTCATCCTTACCATTTGTGCTTCGAGTTGGATCTTGTTTGACTCAACCTTATCATTTGCGCTTCGTGACGAGCCTCGTTTAACTCAACCTTATCATTTGCACCTCGTGACGGGCCTCGTTTGACTCAACCATACCATTTGTGCCTCGAGTCGAGCCTCGTTTGACTCAACCTTGTCATTTATGCCTCAAGTCGGGCCTCATTTGATTCACCCTTACCGTTTGCACCTCTAGTTGAGCCTTATTTCACTTAACCATATCACTTGTGCCTCGAATCAAGCCTCGTTTGTCTCACCCTTACCATTTGCGCCTCAAGTCAGGCCTCGTTTAACACAACTTTATCATCTATGCCTCAAGTCGGGCCTAGTTCAAATAAACGTTATCATTTATGCCAGGAGTTGGGGCTCGTTTGACTCATCCTTATCATTTGTGCTATGAGTCATGCCTCGTTTAACTCAACCATATCATTTATGCCTCGAGTCGGGCCTCATTTGTCTCAACCATATTATTTATGCCTCGAGTCAGGCCTCATTTGACTCAGCCATATCATTTGCGCCTCGAGTCGAGCTTTATTTGACTCAACTTTATCATTTGCTTCTCAAGTCGGGCCTCGTTCAACTCACCCTTACCATTTGCGCTTCGAGTCGGGTCTCGTTCCACTAAACCTTATCATTTACGCCTCAAGTCGGGCCTCGTTTAACATAACCATATCATTTATGCCTCGAGTCGGGTCTCGTTTGACTCACCCTTACCATTTGTACCTGTAGTCGGCCTCCTTGGACACACCCATATCATTTGCACCTCGAGTCGGGCCTCGTTCGACTCACCCAAATCATTTGCACCTTGAGTCGGTCCATGTTTGACTCAACCATATCATTTGTGCCTCGAGTCGAGCCTCGTTTGACTCAACGTTAACATTTGCACCTCGAGTCAAGCCTCATTTGATTCAACCATATCATTTGTGCATCGAGTCGAGCCTTATTTGACTCAATGTTATCATTTGCGCCTCGAGTCCGGCCTCTTTGACACAACCTTACCATTTGCACCTCGTGTTGGGCCTCGATCAACTCAACCTTACCATTTGTGCCTCGAGTCATGCCTCATTTGACTCACCCATATCATTTGCGCCTTGAGTTAGGCCTCGTTTGACTCACCCATAACATTTGTGCCTCAGCTTGGGCCTCGTTTGACTCAACCATATCATTTACGCCTCGAGTCGGGCCTCATTCAACTCTACCTTATCATTTGCACCTTGAGTCAGGCCTCGTTTGACTCAACCATATCATTTACTCCTTGAGTCATGCCTCGTTTGATTCAATGTTATCAATTGCGCCTCGAGGCGGGCCTCGTTTTCCACAACCTTACCATTTGTGCCTCGTGTTGGGACTCGTTCAACTCAACCTTACCAATCGCGCCTTGAGTCAGGCCTTGTTTGACTCACCCATATCATTTGCGCCTTGAGTCGGTCCTCGTTTGACTCACCCATAACATTTGTGCCTCAAGTTGGGCCTTGTTTGACTCAACCATATCATTTACACCTCGAGTCGGGCTTCATTCGACTGTACCTTATCATTTGCACCTCAAGTCGGGCCTCGTTTGACTCAACCATATCATTTGTGCCTTGAGTCGTGCCTTGTTTGACTCAATGTTATCAATTGCGCCTCGAGTACGTTATCATTTGCGCCTAGAGTCAGGTCTCGTTCGACTCAACCTTATCAATTGCGCCTCGACTCGGGACTCGTTTGACTCAACCATATATTTGTGCCTTAACTCAGGCCTCCTTTGACTCAACCATATCATTTGTACCACGAGTTAGGCCTCGTTGGACTCAACCTTATCATTTCTACCTCGAGTCAGGCCCCATTTGACTCACCCATATCATTTGTGCCTCGAGTCGAGCCTCGTTCAACTCAACCTTATCATTTGCGCCCCGAGTCGAGCCTCATTTGACTCAACCATATCAGTTATGCCTTGAGTCAGGCTTGTTTGACTCAACCTTATCATTTGCGCCTCGAGTCGGGCCTTATTCTAATCAACCTTATCATTTGCGCCTCAAGTCAGGCCTTGTTCGACTCAACCCTATCATTTGGGCCTCGAGTCGGGCCTCGTTGGACTCAGCCATATCATTTATACCTCGAGTTGGGCCTCATTTGACTCAACCTTATCATTCCTCGAGTCGGTCCTCATTTTACTTGTTTGACTCATCCGTATAATTTGTGCCTCGAGTCGGGCCTCGTTCGACTCAACCTTATCAATTACGCCTCGAGTCGGGCCTTGTTTGACTGAACCATATCATTTATGCCTCGAGTTGGGCCTCATTTAACTCACCCTTACCATTTGCACCTCAAGTCGGGCCTCGTTTTACTCAACCATATCATTTGTGCCTCGAGTCGGGCCTCGTTGGACTCAGCCATATCATTTATACCTCGAGTCAATCCTTATTTGACTCAATCTTATCATTTGTGCCTTGTGTCGAGCCTCGTTCGACTCAACCTTATCATTTGTCCCTTGAGTCGGTCCTTGTTTTACTCATTTGACTACCCCATATAATTTGTGCCTCGAGTCAGGCCTCGTTCAACTCAACCTTATCATTTGCACCTCGAGTCGGGCCTCGTTTAACTCAACCTTATCATTTGCGCCTCGAGTCGTGCCTCGTTTTATTCATTTGACTCAATCGTATAATTTGTGCCCTGACTCAGGCCTCGTTTGACTTAACCATATCATTTGCGCCTCGAGTTAGGCTTCGTTTGACTCAACCTTATCATTTGCGCTTCAAGTCGGTCCTTGTTTTACTTGTTTGACTCAACCGTATAATTTGTGCCTCGAATCGGGCCTCGTTCGACTCAACCTTATCATTTGTACCTCGAGTCAGTCGTCGTTTTACTCGTTTCGTTCAACCGTATAATTTGTGCCTCGAATCGGGCCTCGTTCAACTCAACTTTATCATTTACGCCTTGAGTCAGGCCCCCGATTCGAGGCACAAATGATAAGGTTGAGTCGGGCCTTGTTTGACTCAACCTTATCATTTGCGCCTTGAATCGGGCCTTGTTCAACTCAACCTTATCATTTGCTGCTCGAATCGGGCCTCGTTTGACTCACCCATATCATTTACGCTCGAGCATCGTTTGACTCAACCTTTTCATTTGCGCCAGGAGTCGGGCCTTGTTCGACTTAACCTTATCATTTGCGCCTCGAGTCAGGCCTCATTTGACTCAACCATATCATTTGTGCCTCGAGTCAAACCTCTTTTGACATACCCTTACTATTTGTGGATCTAGTAGGGCCTCGTTTCACTCAACCAAATCATTTATGCCTCAGGTCGGTCCTCGTTTGACTCACCCATATCATTTAGGCGTTAACTCGGTCCTCGTTTGACCCAACCATATCATTTGTGCCTCGAGTTAGGCCTCATTTGACTCAACCATATCATTTGCACCTGGAGTTAGGCCTCGTTCGACTCAACCTTGTCATTTGCGCCTCGAGTCAGGCCTCGTTTGACTCACCCAAATCATTTGCACCTCAAGTTGGGCCTCATTCGACTTAACCATATCATTTGCGTCTCGAGTCGAGCCTCGTTTGACCCACCCATATCATTTGTGCCTCCAGGTGGGCCTCGTTTGACTCAACCTTATCATTTACACCTCGACTCGATCCTTGTTCGACTCAACCTTATCATTTGCGCCTCAAGGCGGGCCTCATTTGACTCAACCATATCATTTGCGCCTGGAGTCGAGCCTCATTTGATTCAACCTTATTATTTGCGCCTCGAGTTGGGCCTCGTTTGACTCACCCTTATCATTTGTGCCTCGAGTCGGGCCTCGTTTGACTCAACCATATCATTTATGCCTCGAGTTGGGCCTCATTTAACTCACCCTTACCATTTGCACCTCAAGTCAGGCCTAGTTTCACTCAACTATATCATTTGTGCCTCGAGTCAGGCCTCGTTGGACTCAGCCATATCATTTACATCTCGAGTCGGTCCTTGTTTGACTCAATCTTATCATTTGGACCTCATGTCGGGCGTCGTTCGACTCAACCTTATCATTTGTGCCTCGAGTCGGGCCTCGTTTGACTCAACCTTACCATTTGCGCATCGAGTCAGGCCTCTTTGACTCAACATTATTATTTGTGCCTCTAGTCGGGCCTCTTTGACTCAATGTTATCATTTGCGTCTCGAGTCAGACCTTGTTTGACTCAACCTTATCATTTGTGCCATGAGTCAGGCCTTGTTTGAGTCAACCTTATCATTTGGGCCTCGAGGCGGGCCTCATTTTACTCGTTCGACTCAACCTTATCATTTGTGCCTCGAGTAAGGCCTCATTTGACTCAACCAAATCATTTGCGCCTCGTTTGACTCAACCTTATCATTTGTGCCTCGTTTGACTCAACCTTATCATTTGTGCCTCGTTTGACTCAACCATATCATTTGTGCCTCGAGTCTGGCCTTGTTTGACTCATCCTTATCATTTGCTCCTCGAGTCGGGCCTCGTTCGACTCAACCTTATCATTTGCGCCTAGAGTCGGGCCTTGTTTGACTCAACCTTATCATTTGCACCTCGAGTCAAGCCTCATTTGACTCGCCTATATCATTTGTGCCTCGAGTCGGGCCTTGTTTGACTCACCCATATCATTTACGCCTCGAGTTGGGCCTCGTTTGACTCAACCATATCATTTGTGCTGCGATTCGGGCATCGTTCGACTCAACCTTATCATTTGTGCCTCGAGTCGGGCCTCGTTTGACTCAATCCTATCATTTGTGCCTCAAGTCGGGCCTCATTTGACTCAACATTATCATTTGTGCCTCGAGTCGAACCTCGTTCGCCTCAACCTTATCATTTGTCCCTCAAGTTGCAGTTCGTTCAACTCACCCTTATCATTTTTGCCTTAATACAGGCCTCGTTTGACTCACCCTTATCATTTGCGCCTCGAGTCGGGCCTCGTTTGACTTAACCATATCATTTGCGCCTTGAGTCTAGCCTCGTTTAACTCAACCTTATCATTTGCACCTAGAGTCAGCCCTCATTTGACTCACCCATATCATTTATGCCTTGAGTCAGGCCTCATTCGACTCAACCTTATCATTTGTGCCTCGGGTCGGTCCTCGTTCGACTCAACCTTATCATTTGCGCCTCAAGTCTGGCCTCGTTCAACTTACCCTTATCATTAGTGCATCGAGTCGGGCCTCGTTCGACTCAACCATATCATTTGTGCTGCGATTCGGGCATCGTTCGACTCAACCTTATCATTTGTGCCTTGAGTCGGGCCTCGTTTGACTCAATCCTGTCATTTGTGCCCCAAGTCGGGCCTCATTTGACTCAACATTATCATTTATGCCTCGAGTCGAACCTCGTTCGCCTCAACCTTATCATTTGTGCCTTAAGTCGGGCCTCGTTTGACTCAACCATATCATTTGTGCCTCGCGTCAGGCCTCGTTCGACTCAACCTTATCATTTGCACCTTGAGTCAGGCCTCTTGGACTCAACATTATCATTCGCACCCCAAGACAGTCCTCATTTGACTCAACCTTATCCTTTGCACCTTGAGTTAGGCCTCATTTGAGTCAACCTTATCATTCGGGCCTCGAGGCGGGCCTCATTTTACTCGTTCGACTCAACCTTATCATTTATGCCTCGAGTAAGGCCTCATTTGACTCAACCAAATCATTTGTGCCTCGTTTGACTCAACCTTATCATTTGTGCCTCGTTTGATTCAACCTTATCATTTGTGCCTCGAGTCGGGCCTCGTTCAACTCAACCATATCATTTGTGCCTCGACCCGGGCCTCGTTTGACTCAACCATATCATTTATGCTTCGAGTCGGGCCTGGTTTGACTCAATCATATCATTTGTGCCCGGAGTCGGGCCTTGTTTGACTCATCCTTACCATTTGAGCATCAAGCCAGGCCTCGTTTGACTAAACCATATCATTTGCGCCTCTAGGCGGGCCTCGTTTAACACAACTTTATCATCTGTGCCTCAAGTCAGGCCTCGTTTGACTCAACCTTATCATTTGTGCCTTGAGTCGGGGTTCATTTGACTCACCTTTATCATTTGCACCTCTAATCGGGCCTCGTTTGATTCAACCGTATCATTTACGCATCGAGTCGGGCATTGTTCGGTTCAACCTTATCATTTGCGCATCGAGTCAGGCCTCGTTCGACTCAACCTTATCATTTGCGCCTCGAGTCAGGCCTCGTTCGGCTCAATCTTATCATTTGTGCCTCGAGTCGGGCCTCGTTCGACCTAACCTTATCATTTGTGCATCGGGTCGGGCCTCGTTCGACTCACCCTTACCATTTGCACTCGAGTCGGGTCTCGTTTGACTCACCCATATCATTCAAGTCGGGCCTCGTTTGATTCATCCTTATCATTTGGCCTCGAGACAGGCCTCGTTGGACTTAACCTTGTCATTTGTGCCTCTAGTTGGGACTCGTTCGACTCAACCATATCATTTGTGCCTTTAGTTGGGCATGGTTTGACTTAACCTTACCATTTGAGCCTCGAGTCAGTCCTCGTTCGACTCAATCTTATCATTTGTTCCTCCCGTCGAGCCTCGTTCGACTCAACCTTATCATCTGTGCCTTAACTTAGTCCACGTTTGACTCACCCATATCATATACGCCTCGAGTCGGGCCACGTTTGACTCACCCATATCATTTTACCCTTCGAGGCCCCGTTCGACTTAACCTTATCATTTGCGCATCGAGTCGAGCCTCGTTCGACTCCAACTTACCATTTGCGCCTTGAGTCGAGCCTTGATTGGCTTAACCTTATCATTTGTGCCTTGAGTCGAGCATCATTTGACTTACCCTTCCTATTTGCGCCTCCAGTCGATCCTCGTTTGATTCAACCGTATCATTTGCATCTCGAGTTGGGCCATGTTTGAGTCAACCTTATCATTTATGCCTCTAGTCGGGTCTCCTTCGACTCAACTTTATCAATTGTGCCTTGAGTCGGTCCTCATTTGACTCACCCTTATCATTTGTGCCTCGAGTCGGGCCTCGTTTGACTCAGCCATATCATTTGCAGCTCAAGTTGGGCCTCATTTGACTCAACCTTATCATTTGTGCCTTGGCTCAGGCCTCATTTGACTCAGCCTTCTCATTTGCACCTCGAGTCCAGCCTCGTTTCACTCAACTGTATCATTTGTGCCTCAAGTCGGGCCTCGTTTGACTCAACCTTATCATTTGTGTCTCGATTCGGGACTCGTTCGACTCAACCTTATAATTTTTGCCTCGAGTCGGGCCTCGTTTGACTCGACCATATCATTTGTGCATCGAGTCAGGCCTTGTTTGACTCACCCTTACCTTTTGTGCCTCGAGTGAGGCCTAATTTGACTTAAACTTATCATTTGTGCCTCAAGTTGGGGCTTGTTTAACTCAACCTTATCATTTGTGCCTTGATGCGAGCCTCGTTTGACTCACCCTTATCATTTGCGCCTTGAGTCGGGACTGGTTTCACTCAACCATATTATTTGTGCCTCAAGTCAGGCCTCGTTCAACTCTCCCTTATCAATTGCACCTTAAGTTTGGCCTCATTCAACTCAGCCTTATAATTTGCACATTCAGTCTGGCCTCGTTCGACTCAACCTTTCCTTTTGTGCCTTGAGTTGGGCCTCATTTGACTCACCCATATCATTTGCGCCTTGAGTCGGGTCTCGTTTGACCCATCCTTATCATTTATGCCTCAAGTTAGGGTTCCTTTAACTCAACCTTATCGTTTGTGCCTTGATACGGCCCTTGTTTGACTCACCCTTATGATTTGCTCATGAGTCGGCCACGTTTGACTCAACCATATCATTTGCGCCTGGAGTCGGGCCTCGTTTGACTCAACCTTATCATTTGCGCCTTGAGTCAGGCCTCATTTGACTTACCCATATCATTTGCGCCTCGAGTTAGCCCTCATTCGACTCAACCTTATCATTTGTGCCTCGGGTCGGGTCCTGTTCAACTCACCCTTACCATTTCTGCCTTGAGTTGGTCCTCGTTTGACATAACCTTATCATTTGTGGCTCGAGTTGGGCCTTATTTGACTCAACCTTATCATTTGCGCCTCGAGTCAGGCCTTGTTCAACACACCCTTACCATTTATGCCTTGAGTCGGATCTCGTTTGACTTTCCCATATCATTTGTTCCTCGAGTCAGGCCTCATTTGACTCATCCTTATCATTTTCCCCTCGAGTTGGGCCTCGTTCCACTTAACCTTATCATTTGCGCCTCGAGGCAGGCCTCGTTCGACTCAACCTTATCATTTGCGCCTCAAGTCTGGCCACGTTCAACTCACCCTTACCATTTGTGCCTTGAGTTGGGCCTCATTTGACTCACCCATATCATTTGCGCTTTGAGTCGGGCCTCGTTTGACTCAACCTTATCATTTATGCCTCAAGTCTGGCCTCGTTCATCTCACTCTTATCATGTGCACCTCAAGTCCAGCCTTGTTCAAGTCACCCTTATCATTTGCGCATCAAGGCGGGCCTCGTTTGACTCAACCTTACCATTTGAGCCTTGATTCGGGCCTCATTTGACTCACCCATATCATTTGCGCTTTGACTCAAGTCTCGTTTGACTTAACCTTATCATTTGTCCCTCAAGTTGGGGTTCGTTCGACTCACCCTTATCATTTGTGCCTTAATACGGGCCTCGTTTGACTCACCCTTATCATTTGCGCCTCGAGTCGGGCCTCGTTTGACTCAACCATGTCATTTGCGCCTTGAGTCGAGCCTCGTTTAACTCAACCTTATCATTTGCGCCTCTAGTCAGCCCTCATTTGACTCACCCATATCATTTACGCCTCGAGTCAGGCCTCATTCGACTCAACCTTATCATTTGTGCCTCGGGTCGGTCCTCGTTCGACTTAACCTTATCATTTGTGCCTCAAGTCTGGCCTCGTTCAACTTACCCTTATCATTAGCGCATCGAGTCGGGCATCGTTTGACTCAACCATATCATTTATGCTGCGATTCGGGCATCGTTCGACTCAACCTTATCATTTGTGCCTCGAGTCGGGCCTCGTTTGACTCAATCCTATCATTTGTGCCTCAAGTTGGGCCTCATTTGACTCAACATTATCATTTGTCCCTCGAGTCGAACCTCGTTCGCCTCAACCTTATCATTTGTGCCTTAAGTCGGGCCTAGTTTGACTCAACCATATCATTTGTGCCTTGCGTCAAGCCTCGTTCGACTCAACCTTATCATTTGCACCTTGAGTCAGGCCTCTTAGACTCAACATTATCATTTGCGCCTCAAGATAGTCCTCATTCGACTCAATCTTATCCTTTGCACCTTGAGTCAGGCCTCATTTGAGTCAACCTTATCATTTGGCCCTCGAGGCGGGCCTCATTTTACTCGTTCGACTCAACCTTATCATTTGTGCCGCGAGTAAGGCCTCATTTGACTCAACCAAATCATTTGTGCCTCATTTGACTCAACCTTATCATTTGTGCCACGTTTGACTCAACCTTATCATTTGTGCCTCGAGTCGGGCCTCGTTTGGCTCAACCATATCATTTGTGCCTCGACCCGGGCCTCGTTTGACTCAACCATATCATTTATGCTTCGAGTCGGGCCTTGTTTGACTCAACCATATCATTTGTGCCCGGAGTCGGGCCTCGTTTGACTCATCCTTACCATTTGAGCGTCGAGCCAGGCCTCGTTTAACTAAACCATATCATTTGCGCCTCTAGGCGAGCCTCGTTTAACACAACTTTATCATTTGCGCCTCAAGTCAGGCCTCGTTCGACTTAACCTTATCATTTGTGCCTTGAGTCAGAGCTCATTTGACTCACCTTTATCATTTGCACCTCTAGTCGGGCCTCGTTTGACTCAACCGTATCATTTACGCGTTGAGTCGGGCATTGTTCGCCTCAACCTTATCACTTATGCCTCAAGTCGAGCCTCGTTCGACTCAAACTTATCATTTGTGCCTCGAGTCGGGCATCATTTGACTCACCCTTACCATTTGTGCCTCAAGTCAGGCCTCATTTGACTTAACCTTATCATTTCTGCCTTGAGTTGAGCCTCGTTCAACTCACCCTTACCATTTCTGCCTCCAGTTGGGCCTCGTTTGACTTAACCTTATCATTTGTGCCTCGAGTTGGGCCTCGTTTGGCTCAACCTTATCATTTGTGCCACGAGTCGGGCTTTGTTCGACTCACACTTATCATTTGGCCCTCGAGACGAGCCTCGTTTACATCACTCTTACGATTTGTGCCTCAAGTTGAGCCTCATTTGACTCATCCATATCATTTGTGCCTCGATTCGGTCCTCGTTTGACTCACCTTTATCATTTGAGCCTCGAGTCAGGTCTCGTTTAACTTAACCATATCATTTGCACCTCGAGTCGGGCCTCGTTTGATTCAACCATATCATTTACGCCTCAAGTCGGGCCTCGTTTGACTCAACCTTATCAATTGTGCTTTGAGTTAGGCCTCGTTTGACTCAACCTTATCATTTGCTCCTCGAGTCAGGCTTCGTTTGTCTCAACTTTATCATTTACGCCTCGAGTCGGGCCTCGTTCAACTCAACCTTACCATTTGCGCCTCGAGTCAGGCCTCGTTCAACTCAACCATATCATTTGTGCCTTGAGTTGGGCCTTGTTTGACTCAACCTTATCATTTGTGCCTGGAGTCGGTCCTCGTTTGACTCACCCTTATCATTTGTGCCTGGAGTCGGTCCTCATTTGACTCACCCTTATCATTTGTGCCTCGAGTTGAGCCTCATTTGACTCAACCATATCATTTGCACCTTGAGTTGGGCCTCGTTGGACTCAACCTTATAATTTGTGCCTCCAATCGGGCCTCATTTGACTCAACCATATCATTTGTGCCTTGAGTCGATCCTCGTTTAACTCACCCTTATCATTTGTGCCTTGAGTACGGACTCATTCGACTCAACCTTATCATTTGCGCATCGAGTCAGGCCTCATTTGACTCAACCTTATCATTTGTGCCTCAACTTTGGCCTCGTTCAACTCACCCTTACTATTTGCGCCTCGAGTCGGGCCTCGTTTGACTCAACCATATCCTTTGCGCCTCGAGTCGGGCCTCGTTTGACTCAACCTTTTCATTTGCACCTCGAGTCAGGCCTCGTTTGACTAAACCTTATTATTTGTGCCACAAGTCCAGCCTTGTTCAACTCACCCTTACCATTTACTCCTTGAGTCAGGTTTCATTTGACTCACCCATATCATTTGCGTCTCGAGTCTTGCCTCATTTGACTCAACCTTATCATTTGTGCCTCGAGTCAGTCCTCATTTGAGTCAACCTTATCAGTTGCTCCTTGAGTTGGGCCTCGTTTGACTCAATCTTATCATTTGTGCCTCCAGTCAGGCATTGTGCGACTCAACCTTATCATTTATGCCTTGAGTCGGTCTTCATTTGACTCACCCTTATCATTTACGCCTCAAGTAGGGAACTGTTCAACTCACCCTTACCATTTACGCCTTGAGTCGGACCTTATTTCACTCACCCATATCATTTGCACCTCGGGTTGGGTCTCGTTTAACTCAACCTTATCATTTGTGCGTCGATTCGGGCCCCGTTCGACACAACCTTATCATTTGTGCATCGAGTCGAGCCTCGTTTGACTCAACCTTATCATTTAAGCCTCGAGTCGGTCCTCGTTCAACTCACCCTTACCATTTGCACCTCGAGACGGGCCTCGTTTAACTCACCCATATCATTTGCGCCTAGAGCCGGGCCTCATTTGACTCAACCTTATCATTGGCACATCGAGTCATCTCTCGTTCGACGCAACCTTATCATTTGCACCTTAAGTCGGCCTCGTTCAACTCACCCTTACCATTTGCACCTCGAGACGGGCCTCGTTTGACTCCCCCATATCATTTGCACCTAGAGCCGGGCCTCATTTGACTCAACCTTATCATGGGCGCATCGAGTCGTCTCTCGTTCGACTCAACCTTATCATTTGCGCCTCAAGTCGGCATCGTTCAACTCACCCTTACCATTTGCACCTCGAGTAGGGCCTCGTTTGACTCACCCATATCATTTGCGCCTCGAGTCAGGCCTTATTTAACTCAACCTTATCATTTTCCCCTCGAGTCGAGCGTCATTCGACTCAACCTTATCATTTGCGCCCCGAGTCAGGCCTCGTTCGACTCAACCTTATCATTTGTGCCTCAAGTCCGGCCTCGTTCAACTCACCCTTACCATTTGCGCCTTGCGTTGGGCCTTATTTGATACACCCATATCATTTGCACCTCGAGTCAGGCCTCGTTTGACTCAACCTTATCATTTGTGCCTTGAGTCAGGCCTCATTTGACACAACCTTATCTTTTGAGCCTCGAGTCAGGACACCTTTGACTCAACTTTATCATTTACGCCTCGAGACGGGCCTCGTTCAACTCACCCTTACCATTTGCATCTCGAGTTGGGCCTTGTTTGACTCACCCATATCATGTGCACCTAGAGTCGGGCCTCGTTTGACTCAACCTTATCATTTATGCCTGGAGTCAGGTCTTGTTCGAGTCAACCTAATCATTTGTCCCTCGAGTTGCAACTCGTTCAACTCACCTTTACCATTTGCGCCTCGAGTCAGACCTCATTTGACTCACCCATATCATTTGTGCCTCGAGTTGAGCCTCGTTTGAATCTACCTTATCATTAGCCCCTCGAGTCAGGCCTCGTTCGACTTAACCTTACCATTTGTGCCACAAGTCAGGCCTCGTTTGACTCAACCTTATCATTTGCGCCTAAGTCTGGCCTCATTCAACTCACCCTTGCCATTAGCACCTTGAGTCGGGCCTCATTTGACTCAACTATAGCATTTGTACCTTGAGTCAGGCCTCGTTTGACTCAACCTTATCATTTGCGCCTCGAGTCGGACCTCGTTCGGCTCAACCTTATCATTTGAACATCGAGTCGGGCCTCGTTCGACTTAACCCTATCATTTAAGCCTCGAGTCGGTCCTCATTCGACTCAACCTTATCATTTGTGCCTCAAGTCTGGCCTCGTTCAACTCACCCTTTCCATTTGTGCCTTGAGTCGGGCCTCATTTGACTCACTCATATCTTTTGCGCCTCGAGTTGGGCCTCATTGACTTAACCTTATCATTTACGCCTCGTGTAGGGCCTCGTTCGACCCAACCTTATCATTTGCGCATCGAGTCTGGCCTTGTTCGACTCACCCTTACCATTTGCGCTCGAGTCGAGCCTCGTTTGACTTACCCATATCATTTGCACCTCGAGTTGGACCTCGTTTAACTCATCCTTATCATTTTTCCGCCTTGAGACAGGCCTCGTTGGACTTAACCTTGTCATTTGTGCCTCTAGTTGGGACTCGTTCGGCTCAACCATATCATTTGTGCCTTGAGTCGGGCATGGTTTAACTCAACCTTGCCATTTGAGCCTCGAGTCGGTCCTCATTCGACTCAATCTTATCATTTGTGCCTCCCGTCTGGCCTCGTTCGACGCAACCATATCATTTTTGCCTTGAGTCGGTCCTTGTTTGACTCACCCATATCATATACACCTTGAGTTGGGCCTCGTTTGGCTCACCCATATCATTTTACACTTCGAGGCCTCGTTCGACTCAACCTTATCATTTGCGCATTGAGTTGAGCCTCATTCGACTCCACCTCACCATTTGCGCCTTGAGTCAGGCCTTGTTTGGCTTAACCTTATCATTTATGCCTTGAGTCGGGCATCGTTTGACTCACCCTTACCATTTGTGCCTCTAGTCAATGCTCGTTTGACTAAACCATATCATTTGCGCCTCAAGTCGGGCCATGTTTGAGTCAACCTTATCATTTGTGCCTTGAGTCGGTCCTTATTTGACTTACCCTTATCATTCATGTCTCGAGTCAGGCCTCATTTGACTCAGCCATATCATTTGCATCTCATGTCAGGCCTCGTTCGACTCAACCTTATCATTTGTGCCTCAGCTCAGGCCTCGTTTGACTCAACCTTCTCATGTGCACCTCGAGTTGGGCCTCGTTTCACTCAACCTAATCATTTGTGCCTCAAGTCGGGACTCGTTTGACTCAACCTTATAATTTTCGCCTCGAGTCGGGCCTCGTTTGACTCAACCATATCCTTTGTGCGTTGAGTCAGTCCTTGTTTCACTCACCCTTACCATTTACGCCTCGAGTGAGGCCTAGTTTGACTCAACCTTATCATTTGTACTTCAAGTCAGGGCTCGTTTGACTTAACCTTATCATTTGTGCCTTGATGCGAGCCTCGTTTGACTCACCCTTATCATTTGCACCTTGAGTCGAGCCTCATTTGACTCACTCATATCATTTGCGCCTTGAGTCGGGCCTCGTTTGACTTAACCTTATCATTTACGCCTCGAGTCAGGCCTCGTTTGACCCAACTTTATCATTTACGCATCGAGTCGGGCCTCGTTCGGCTCACCCTTACCATTTATGCTCGAGTCGGGCCTCGTTTGACTCACCCATATCATTTGCGCCCCAAGTCGGTCCTCGTTTGACTCATCCTTATCATTTATGCCTCGAGACAGGCCTCGTTGGACTTAACCTTGTTATTTGTGCCTCTAGTTGGGACTCGTTTGACTCAACCATATTATTTGTGCCTTGAGTCAGGGATGGTTTGACTCAACCTTACCATTTGAGCCTCGAGTCAGTCCTCGTTTGACTCAATCTTATCATTTTTGCCTCCCGTCGGGCCTTGTTCGACTCAACCTTATCATTTGTGCCTTGAGTCGGTCCTCGTTTGACTCACCCATATCATTTTATGCTTCGAGGCCTCATTTGACTCAACCTTATCATTTGCACATTGAGTTAAGCCTCATTCGACTCTACCTTACCATTTGCGCCTTGAGTCGGGCCTTGTTTGGCTTAACCTTATCATTTATGCCTTGAGTCGGGCATCGTTTGACTCACCCTTACCATTTGTGCCACCAGTTGGTCCTCGTTTGATTCAACCATATCATTTATGCCTCGAGTCGGGCCATGTTTGAGTCAACCTTATGATTTATGCCTTCAGTCGGGCCTCGTTCGACTCAACTTTATCATTTGTGCCTTGAGTCGGTCCTTATTTGACTCACCCTTATCATTTGCACCTCGAGTCGGGCCTTGTTTGGCTCAGCCATTTCATTTGCACCTCGTGTCGGGCCTCATTCGACTGAGCCTTATTATTTGTGCCTCGGCTCAGGCCTCATTTGACTCAACCTTCTCATATGCACCTCGAGTCGGGCCTCATTTCACTCAATCGTATTATTTATGCCCCAAGTCGGGTCTCGTTTGACTCAACCTTATCATTTGTGTCTAGATTCGGGGCTCGTTCGACTCAACCTTATAATTTTCGCCTTGTTTGACTCAACCATATCCTTTGTGCATTGAGTCGGGCCTTTTTTGACTCACCTTTACCATTTACACCTTGAGGGAGGCCTAGTTTGACTCAACCTTATCATTTGTGCCTTGATGTGAGCCTCGTTTGACTCACCCTTATCATTTGCGCCTTGAGTCGGGACCGGTTCCACTCAACCATATTATTTGCGCCTCAAGTCGGGCCTCGTTCAACTCACCCTTATCATTTGCACCTCAAGTCAGGCTCGTTCGACTCAACCTTACCATTGTGCCTTGAGTCGGGCCTCGTTCGACTCAACCTTACTATTTGTTCCTTGAGTCGGGCCTCATTTGACTCACCCATATCATTTATGCCTCAAGTCGAGTCTCGTTTGACTCAACTTTATCATTTGCACCTCAAGTCAGGGCTCGTTCGACTCAGCTTTATCATTTGTGCCTCAAGTTTGGCCTCGTTGAACTCGCCCTTATCATTTGCGCATCGAGTCGGGCCTCGTTCAACTCACCCTTTCCATTTGTGCCTCGAGTCGGGCCTTAATTGACTCACCCATATCATTTGCGCCTCGAGCCGGGCCTCGTTTAACTCAACCATATCATTTGCGCCTCGAGTCGGGCCTCGTTTGACTCAACCTTATGAATTGCGCCTCAAGTCGGGTCTCATTTGACTCAACCATATCATTTGTGCCTTGAGTTGGGCCTCGTTTGACTAAGCTTCATCATTTGCGCCTCGAGTCAGACCCCGTTCAACTCACCCTTACCATTTCTGCTTCGAGTCGGGCCTCGTTTGATAGAACCTTATCATTTGTGGCTCGAGTTAGGCCTCATTTGACACAACCTTATCATTTACGCCTCGAGTCAGGCCTCGTTCAACTCACCCTTACCATTTCCGCCTCGAGTTGAGCCTTGTTTGACTCACCATACATTTGCGCCTTGAGGCAAGCCTCGTTTGACTCAACCTTATCACTTGCGCCTCGAGTCAGAGTTCGTTCGGCTCAACCTTATCATTTGCGCATCGAGTCGAGCCTCGTTCGACTCAACCTTATCATTTGCGCCTCGAGTCAGGCCTCATTCGGCTCAACCTTATCATTTGTGCCTCGAGTCGGGCCTCGTTCGACCTAACCTTATCATTTGTGCATCGAGTCGGGCCTCATTCGACTCACCCTTACCATTTGCACTCGAGTCGGGCCTCGTTTGACTCACCCATATTATTCGAGTTGGGCGTTGTTCGATTCATCCTTATCATTTGGCCTCGAGACAGGCCTCGTTGGACTGAACCTTGTCATTTGTGCCTCTAGTTGGGACTCGTTCGACTGAACCATATCATTTGTGCCTTTAGTCGGGCATGGTTTGACTTAACCTTACCATTTGAGTCTCGAGTCGGTCCTCGTTCGACTCAATCTTATCATTTGTTCCTCCCGTCGAGCCTTGTTCGACTCAACCTTATCATTTGTGCCTTAACTGAGTCCTCGTTTGACTCACCCATATCATATATGCCTCGAGTCGGGCCTCGTTGGACACACCCATATCATTTTACGCTTCGAGGCCTCGTTCAACTCAACCTTATCATTTGCGCATCGAGTCGAGCCTCGTTCGACTCCAACTTACCATTTGCGCCTTGAGTCGAGCCTTGATTGGCTTAACCTTATCATTTGTGCCTTGAGTCAAGCATCGTTTGACTTACCCTTACCATTTGTGCCTCCAGTCCATCCTCGTTTGATTCAACCGTACCATTTGCATCTCGAGTTGGGCCATGTTTGAGTCAACCTTATCATTTATGTCTCTAGTCGGGCCTCCTTCGACTCAACTTTATCAATTGTGCCTTGAGTCGGTCCTCATTTGACTCACCCTTATCATTTGTGCCTCGAGTCGGGCCTCGTTTGACTCAGCCATATCATTTGCAGCTCAAGTTGGGCCTCGTTCGACTCAACCTTATCATTTGTGCCTCGGCTCAGGCCTCATTTGACTCAGCCTTCTCATTTGCTCCTAGAGTCCGGCCTCGTTTCACTCAACTGTATCATTTGTGCCTCAAGTTAGGCCTCGTTTGACTCAACCTTATCATTTGTGTCTCGATTCGGGACTCGTTCGACTCAACCTTATAATTTTTGCCTCGAGTCGGGCCTCATTTGACTCGACCATATCATTTGTGCATCGAGTTGGGCCTTGTTTGACTCACCCTTACCTTTTGTGCCTCGAGTGAGGCCTAATTTGACTTAAACTTATCATTTGTGCCTCAAGTTGGGGCTCGTTTGACTCAGCCTTATCATTTGTGCCATGATGCGAGCCTTATTTGACTCACCCTTATCATTTGCGCCTTCAGTCGGGATTGGTTTCATTCAACCATATTATTTGTGCCTCAAGTCGGGCCTCATTCAACTCTCCCTTATCAATTGCACCTCAAGTTTGGCCTCATTCAACTCAACCTTATAATTTGCACATTCAGTTAGGCCTCGTTCAGCTCAACCTTTCCTTTTGTGCCTTGAGTTAGCTCATTTGACTCAACCATATCATTTGCGCCTTGAGTCAGGTCTCGTTTGACTCATCCTTATCATTTGTGCCTCAAGTTGGGGCTCCTTTAACTCAACCTTATCATTTGTGGCTTGATACAGCCCTTGTTTGACTCACCCTTATGATTTGCTCATGAGTCGGCCACGTTTGACTCAACCATATCATTTGCGCCTGGAGTCGGGCCTCGTTTGACCCAACCTTATCATTTGCGCCTTGAGTCAGGCCTCATTTGACTTACCCATATCATTTGCGCCTCGAGTCAGCCCTTATTCGACTCAACCTTATCATTTGTGCCTCAGGTCAGGCCCTGTTCAACTCACCCTTACCATTTCTGCCTTGAGTCAGGCCTCGTTTGACACAACTTTATCATTTCTGGCTCGAGTTAGGCCTCGTTTGACTCAACCTTATCATTTGCGCCTCGAGTCAGGCCTTGTTCAACACACCCTTACCATTTGTGCCTCGAGTCGGATCTCGTTTGACTTACCCATATCATTTGTTCCTCGAGTCAGGCCTTATTTGACTTATCCTTATCATTTGCCCCTCGAGTTGGGCCTCGTTCGACTTAACCTTATCATTTGTGCCTCGAGGCAGGCCTCATTCGACTCAACCTTATCATTTGTGCCTCAAGTCTGGCGACGTTCAACTCACCCTTACTATTTATGCCTTGAGTTGGGCCTCATTTGACTCACCCATATCATTTGCGCCTCGAGTCGGGCCTCGTTTGACTCAACCTTATCATTTATGCCTCAAGTCTGGCCTCATTCATCTCACTCTTATCATGTGCACCTCAAGTCCAGCCTCGTTCAAGTCACCCTTATCATTTGCGCATCAAGGCGGGCCTCGTTTGACTCAACCTTACCATTTGCGCTTTGATTCGGGCCTCATTTGACTCACCCATATCATTTGCGCTTCGACTCAGGTCTCGTTTGA
This sequence comes from Dicorynia guianensis, assembly GCA_037013595.1. Lineage (NCBI taxonomy): Eukaryota > Viridiplantae > Streptophyta > Magnoliopsida > Fabales > Fabaceae > Dicorynia > Dicorynia guianensis. Next base: position 19,023,441 of record JASUAB010000010.1, on the reverse strand, counting down.
CTTAACCTTATCATTTGTCCCTCAAGTTGGGGTTCGTTCGACTCACCCTTATCATTTGTGCCTTAATACGGGCCTCGTTTGACTCACCCTTATCATTTGCGCCTCAAGTCGGGCCTCGTTTGACTCAACCATATCATTTGCGCCTTGAGTCGAGCCTCGTTTAACTCAACCTTATCATTTGCACCTCGAGTCAGCCCTCATTTGACTCACCCATATCATTTATGCCTCGAGTCAGGCCTCATTCAACTCAACCTTATCATTTGTGCCTCGGGTCGGTCCTCGTTCGACTCAACCTTATCATTTGTGCCTCCAGTCTGGCCTCGTTCAACTTACCCTTATCATTAGCGCATCGAGTCGGGCCTCGTTCGACTTAACCTTATCATTTGTGCCTCGGCTCAGGCCTCGTTTGACTCAACCTTCTTATTTGCACCTCGAGTCGGGCCTCGTTTCACTCAACTGTATTATTTGCGCCTCAAGTTGGGCCTCGTTTGACTCAAGCTTATTATTTGTGTCTCGTTTTGGGGCTCGTTCGACTCAACCTTATAATTTTTGCCTCGAGTCGGGCCTCGTTTGACTCAACCATATCATTTGTGCAATGAGTCGGGCCTCGTTTGACTCAACCATATCATTTGTGCAATGAGTCGGGCCTCGTTTGGCTCACCCTTACCATTTACGGCTCGAGTGAGGCCTAATTTGACTCAACCTTATCATTTGTGCCTCAAGTGGGGGCTCGTTCGACTCAACTTTATCATTTGTGCCTTGATGTGAGCCTCGTTTGACTCATCGTTACCATTTGCGCCTTGAGTCAGGACTAGTTTCACTCAACCATATTATTTGTGCCTCAAGTCAAGCCTCATTCAACTCATCCTTATCATTTGTACCTTAAGTCTGGCCTCGTTCAACTCACCCTTATCATTTGCGCATTGAGTCGGGCCTCGTTCGACTCAACCTTACAATTTGTGCCTTGAGTAGGGCCTCATTTGACTCACCTATATCATTTGCGCCTTGAGTCGGGTCTCGTTTGACTCAACCTTATCATTTGTGCCTCAAGTCGGGGCTCGTTCAACTTAACCTTATCATTTGTAGCTAGATACGGCCCTCGTTTGACTCACCCTTATCGTTTGTGCCTTGAGTCAGGCCTCGTTTGACTCAACCATATCATTTGCACCTTGAGTCGGGCCTCGTTTGACTCAACCTTATCCTTTGCGCCTCGAGTCTGGCCTCATTTGACTCACCCATATCATTTGCACCTCGAGTCGAGCCTCATTCGACTCAACCTTATAATTTGTGCCTTAGGTCGGGCCTTGTTCGACTCAACGTTATCATTTGTGCCTCAAGTCTGGCCTCATTCAACTTACCCTTATCATTAGCGCATCAAGTCTGGCCTCGTTTGACTCAACCTTACCATTTGCACCTCGAGTCAGGCCTCGTTTGACTCAACCTTATCATTTGTGCCTCAAGTCAAGCCTCGTTGAACTCACCCTTATCATTTGTGCATCGAGTTGGGCCTCGTTCAACTCACGCTTGCCATTTGTACATCGAGTCGGGCCTCATTTGACTCACCCATATCATTTACGCCTCGAGCCAGGCCTCGTTTGACTCAACCATATCATTTGTGCCTCGACTCAGGCCTCGTTTGACTCAACCTTATCATTTATGCCTTAAGTTGGGCGTCATCTCACTCAACCATATCATTTGTGCCTCGAGTCGGGCCTCGTTTGACTCAGCTTCATCATTTCCTCCTCGAGTCGGGCCCCGTTCAACTCACCCTTACCATTTCTGCCTCGAGTTGGGCCTCGTTTGACACAACCTTATCATTACTGGCTCAAGTTGTGCCTCATTTGACTCAACCTTATCAGTTGCGCCTCGAGTCGGGCCTCATTCAACACACCCTTACCATTTGTGCCTCGAGTCAGATCTCATTTGACTTACCCATATCATTTGTGCCTCGAGTCAGGCCTCATTTGACTCAACCTTATCATTTGCCCATCGAGTTTTGCCTTATTTGACTCAACCTTATCATTGGCCGTGTTCAACTCACCCTGAACATTTGTGCCTTGACTCGGGCCTCATTTGACTCACCCATATCATTTGCGCCTCGAGTCGGGCGTCGTTTGACTCAACCTTATCATTTGTGCCTCAAGTCTGGCCTCGTTCATCTCACCCTTATCATTTGTACCTCAAGTCCAGCCTCGTTCAAGTCACCCTTATCATTTGCGCATCGAGGTGGGCCTCGTTTGACTCAACCTTTCCACTTACGCCTTGAGTCGGGCCTCATTTGACTCACCCATATCATTTGTGCCTTGAGTCAGGAGTCATTTGACTCAACCTTATCATTTGTGCCTCAAGTTAGGGTTTGTTCGACTCACCCTTATCATTTGTGCTTTAATACGGGCCCCATTTGACTCACCCTTATCATTTGCGCCTCAAGTCGAGCCTCATTTGACTCACCCATATCATTTGTACCTCCAGTCAGGCCTCATTTGACTCAACCTTATCATTTGCCCCTCGAGACAGGCCTCATTTGACTCAACCTTATCATTTGTGCCCCGAGTTAAGCCTCGTTCAACTCAACCTTATTATTTGCACCACAAGTCTAGCCTCGATCAACTCACCCTTACCATTTGTGCCTTGAGTCAGGCCTCATTTGACTCACCCATATCATTTGTGCCTCGAGTCGGGCTTCGTTTGACTCAATCTTATCATTTGTGCCTCGAGTCGGGCCTCGTTTAAGTTAACCTTATCAGTTGCTCCTCGAGTCAGGCCTCATTTGACTCAACCTTATCATTTGTGCCTTGAGTCAGTCTTCGTTTGACTCATCCTTTTCATTTACGCCTCAAGTCCGGCCCCATTCAACTTACACTTAACATTTGCGCCTCAAGTCGGGCCTCATTTTACTCACCCATATCATTTGTGCCTCAAGTCAGGCCTCGTTTCACTCAACCTTATCGTTTGTGTCTCAAGTCAGACCTCATTCGACTCAACCTTATCATTTGCGCCATGAGTCAAGCCTCGTTCAACTCAACCTTATCAATTGCACCTCAACTCTGGCCTCATTCAACTCACCCTCACCATTTGTGTCTCAGGTCGGGCATCATTTGAGTCAACCTTATCAGTTGCTCCTCGAGTTAGGCCTCGTTTGACTCAACCTTATCATTTGCGCCTCGAGTCGGTCCTCATTCGACCCAACCTTATCATTTGCACCACGAGTCAAGCCTCGTTCTACTCAACCTTATCAATTGCGCCTCAAGTCTGGCCTCGTTCAACTCACCCTTACCATTTGCGTCTCGAGTCGGGCCTCGTTACACTCATCCATATCATTTGTGCCTCGTATCGAGACTCGTTTGACTCAACCTTATCATTTGCGCCTGGAGTCGGGCCTCGTTCGACTCAACTTTATCATTTACGCATCGAGTCGGGCCTCCTTTGACTCAACTTTACCATTTATGCCTCGAGACAGGCCTCTTTCAACTCACCCTTACCATTTGTGCCTTGAGTCGGGCCTCGTTTGACTCACCGATATCATTTGTGCCTCGAGTTGAGCCTCATTTGACTCAACCTTTTCATTTACGCCTGGAGTCAGGCCTCGTTCAACTCAAGCTTATCATTTGTGCCTCGAGTCGGGCCTTGTTTAACTCACCCATACCATTTGCGCCTCAAGTCGGGCCTAATTTGACTCACCCATATCATTTGTGTCTCGAGTCGAGCCTCGTTTGACTCAACCTTATCATTTGCCCCTCAAGTCGGGCCTCATTCGACTCAACGTTATCATTTGCGCCTCAAGTTTGGCCTCATTCAACTCACCCTTACCATTTGTGCCTCGAGTCGGGCATCGTTTGACTCAACCTTATCATTTGCGCCTCAAGTCGGACCTCGTTTGACTAAACCTTATCTTTTACACCTCGAGTCAGACCTTGTTCAGCTCAACCTTATCATTTGTGCATCAAGTTGGGTCTCGTTCGACTTAACCCTATCATTTGCACCTCGAGTCAGGCCTCATTCAACTCACCTTTACCATTTGCGCGCAAGTCAGGCCTCATTTAACTCACCCATATCATTTACGCCTCAAGTCGGGCCTCATTTGACTCATCCTTATCATTTGCACCTCTAGTCAGGCCTCGTTTGACTCAACCTTGTCATTTGCGCCTCTAGTTGGGACTCATTCGACTCAACCATATCATTTGTGCCTTGAGTCAGGCATCGTTTGTCTTAACCTTACAATTTGATCCTCGAGTCGGCCCTCGTTCAACTCAACCTGATCATTTACACCTCAAGTCTGGCCTCGTTCAACTCACCCTTACCATTTGCGCCTTGAGTCGGGCCTCATTTGACTCACTCATATCATTTGCGCCTCGAGTCGGGCCTCGTTTGACTTAACCTTATCATTTGTGCCTCGAGTCGGGCCTCGTTCGACTCAACCTTATCATTTGCACATCGAGTTGGGCCTCGTTTGACTCAACCTTATCATTTGTGCCTCGATTCGGGTTTCATTGGACTCAACCTTGTCATTTGCACCTCGAGTTGGGACTCGTTCGAATCAACCTTATCATTTGTGCCTCGACTCAGGTCACGTTGGACTCAACCTTGTCATTTGCGCCTCGAGTTGGGACTCATTTGGCTCAATCTTATCATTTGTGCCTCCAGTCGAGCCTCGTTCGACTTAACCTTATCATTTGTGCCTCTAGTTGGGCCTCGTTTGACTCACCCTTATCATTTACGCCTCGTGCTGGGCCTCGTTTGACTCACCCATATCATTTTGTGCTTCTAGTCAGGCTTTGTTCAACTCAACCTTATCATTTACGCATCGAGTCGAGCCTCGTTTGACTCCACTGTATCATTTATGCCTCAAGTTCACCCTCGTTCAACTAACCCTTACAATTTGCACCTTGAGTTGGGCCTTGTTTGGCTTAACCTTATCATTTGTGCCTCAAGTCGGGCATCGTTTGAGTCAACCTTATTAGTTGCTCCTCAAGTCCAGCCCCGTTCAACTCACCCTTATCATTTGTGCCTTGAGTCAGGCCTTATTTGACTCACCCTTATCATTTGCACCTCAAGTCGGGCCTCATTTGACGTAACCTTATCATTTGCACCTCAAATCTAGCCTCGTTCAACTCACCCTTACCATTTGCGGCTTGAGTCGGGCCTCACTTGACTCACTCATATCATTTGTGCCTCGAGTCAGGCCTCATTTGACTTAACCTTATCATTTGTGTCTCGATTCAGGGCTTGTTCAACTCAACCTTATAATTTTCGCCTCGAGTCGGGGCTCGTTGGACTCAACCTTATCATTTGTGCCTTGATGTGAGCCTCGTTTGACTCACCTTTATCATTTGTACCTCGAGTCGGGCCTTGTTTGACTTAACGATATCATTTGCACCTCGAGTCGGGCCTCGTTCAACTGGCCCTTAACATTTGTGTTTCGAGGAAGTCCATGTTTGACTCATCCATATCATTTGTGCCTCGAGTTAGGCCTTGTTTGACTCAACCTTATAGTTTATGCCTCAAGTCGGGCCTTGTTTAACTCAACCTTATCATTTACGCCACGAGTCAGGCCTCATTTAAGTCACCTATATCATTTGCGCCTTGAGCCAGGCCTCATTTGACTCACTCATATGATTGGTGCCTCGAGTCGGGCCTCGTTTGACTTAACCTTATCATTTGCACCTACAGTCGGGTCTCGTTCGACTCAACCTTATCATTTGCACATCGAGTCGTGCCTCGTTTGACTCAACCTTATCATTTGTGCCTCGACTCGGGTCTCATTGGACTCAACCTTGTCATTTGCGCCTCGAGTTGGGACTCATTCGAATCAACCTTATCATTTGTGCCTCGACTCGGGTCACGTTGGACTCAACCTTGTCATTTGTGCCTCGAGTTGGGACTCATTCGATTTAACCTTATCATTTGTTCCTTGAGTTGGTCCTCGTTTGACTCACCCTTGTCATTTACCCCTCGAGTTGGGCCTCGTTTCACTCATCCATATCATTTTGCATTTCGAGTCAGGCTCGTTTGACTTAACCTTTTCATTTACATATCGAGTCGAGCCTCATTCAACTCCACCATATCATTTGTGCCTCAAGTCCTTCCTCGTTCAACTCAACCTTACCATTTGCACCTTGAGTCGGGCCTTGTTTGCCTTAACCTTATCATTTGTGCCTTGAGTTGGGCATCGTTTGAGTCAACCTTATCAGATGCTCCACGAGTCAGGCCTCGTTCTACTCAACCTTATCATTTGTGCCTTTAGTCAGTGTTCGTTTGACTCACCCTTATCATTTACGCCTCAAGTCCGGCCCCGTTCAACTCACCCTTACCATTTGCGCTTTGAGTCAGGCCTTATATGACTCACCCATATTATTTGCACCTCGAGTCGAGTCTCGTTTGACTTAACCTTATCATTTGTGCCTCGAGTCGGCCCCCGTTTGACTCAACCTTATCATTTGCAAATTGAGTTGAGCCTCGTTCAACTCAAATTTATCATTTACGCCTCGAGTTGGGCCTCGTTCAACTCACCCTTACCATTTGCACCTCGAGACAAGCCTCGTTTGACTCAACCTTATCATTTGCGCCATGAGTTGGGCCCTGTTTAACTCAACCTTATCATTTGCGCATCGAGTCGGGCCTCGTTCAACTCACCCTTACCATTGGCATCTCGAGTTGGGCCTCGTTTGACTCAGCCATATCATTTATGCCTTGAGTCGGGCCTCGTTGGACTCAACCTTATCATTTGCGCCTCGAGTTGGGCCTCATTTGACTCAACCTTATCATTTGCCCCTCGAGTCAGGCGTCATTCGACTCAACCTTCTCATTTGTGCCTCGGGTCAGGCATTGTTCGACTTAACCTTATCATTTGCGCCTCAAGTCTAGTCTCGTGCAACTCACCTTTACCAATTGCGCCTTAAGTTGGGCCTTATTTGATTGACCCATATCATTTGCGCCTCAAGTCGGGCCTCATTTAAGTCAAGCTTATCATTTGTGCCTCGAGTCGTGCCTCATTTGACACAAACTTATCATTTGTGCCTCAAGTCGGGCCTCATTTGACTCAACTTTATCATTTACGCCTCGAGTCGGGCCTCGTTCAACTTACCCTTACCATTTGCGTCTTGAGTCGGGCCTCGTTTGACTCACCCATATTATTTGCGCCTCGAGTCGGGCCTCGTTTGACTCAACCTTATCATTTGTGCCTGGAGTCGGGCCTCGTTCGACTCAACCTTATCATTTGTGCCTCGAGTCGGGGCTCATTCAACTCACCCTTACCTTTTGCGCCTCGAGTCGGGCCTTATTTGACTCACCCATATCATTTGTGCCTCGAGTCAGGCCTCGTTGGACTCAACCTTATCGTTTGCCCCTCGAGTCAGGCCTCAATAAACTCAACCTTATTAATTGCACCACGAGTCAAACCTCGTTCGACTCACCCATATCACTTGTGCCTCGAGTCGGGCCTTGTTTGACTTAACCATATCATTTGTGGTTCGAGTTAGGCCTCATTCGACTCAACCATATCATTTGCGCCACGAGTCAGGCCTCGTTCGACTCAACCTTATCAATTGCACCTCAACTCCAGCCTCGTTCAACTCAACTTTACCATTTGCGTCTCGTGTCGGGCATCGTTTGACTCACCCATATCATTTGCTCTTGTAGTCGGGCCTCGTTCGGCTCAACCTTATCATTTACGCCTGAAGTCATTCCTCGTTCAACTCACCCTTACCATTTGTGCCTCGAGTCAGGCCTCATTTGACTCACCCATATCATTTGTGTCTCGATCAGGCCTCGTTTGACTCAACCTTATCATTTGCCCCTCGAGTTGGGCCTCATTTGACTCAACCTTATCATTTGCGCCACGAGTTAGGCGTCATTTGACTTAGTCATATCATTTGTGCCTCAACTCGGGTCTCGTTGGACTCAACCTTATCATTTGCGCTTTGAGTTGGGACTCATTCGAATCAACCTTATGATTTGTGCCTCGACTCGGGTCACATTAGACTCAACCTTGTCATTTGTGCCTCGAGTTGGGACTCGTTTGGCTCAATCATATCATTTGTGCCTCCAGTCGAGCCTCGTTCGACTTAACCTTATCATTTGTGCCTTGAGTCAGTCCTCGTTTGACTCACCCTTATCATTTATGCCTCGAGTCGGGCCTCATTTGACTCACCCATATCATTTTGTGCTTCGAGTCAGGCCTTGTTCGACTCAACCTTATCATTTATGCATCGAGTCGAGCCTCATTCGACTCTACCATATCATTTATGCCTTAAGTCTGCCCTTGTTCAACTCACCCTTACCATTTACGCCTCAAGTCGGGCCTTGTTTGGCTTAACCTTATCATTTGTGCCTCGAGTTGGGCATCGTTTGACTCACCCTTACCATTTGTGCCTCAAGTCGGGTCTCGTTTAATTCAACCATATCATTTGCACCTCGACTCGGGCCTTGTTTGACTCAACCTTATCATTTGTGCCTCTAGTCGGGCCTCGTTCGACTCAACTTTATCATTTGTGCCTGGAGTCAGTCCTCATTTGACTCACCCTTATCATTTGTGCCTCCAGTCGGGCCTCGTTTGACTTAATCTTATAGTTTGCCCCTCGAGTCAGGCCTCATTCAACTCAACCTTATCAATTGCACCACGAGTCAGGCCTCGTTCGACTCAACTTTATCAATTGTGCCTTAAGTCTGGCCTTATTCAACTCTCCCTTGCCATTTGCACCTCGAGTCGGGCCTTATTTTACTCACCCATATCATTTGTGCCCCGAGTCAGGCCTCATTTGCATTAACCATATCGTTTGCGCTTCGAGTTGGGCGTCATTCGACTCAACCATATCATTTGTGCCACGAGTCAGACCTCGTTCGACTCAACCTTATCAATTGCGCCTCAACTCCGGCCTAGTTCAACTCACCCTTACCATTTGCGTCTCGAGTCGGGCCTCATTTGACTCACCCATATCATTTGCGCCCTGAGTCAGGACTCGTTTGACTCAACCTTATCATTTGCGCTTGCAGTCGGGCCTCGTTCGACTCAGCCTTATCATTTGCGCATCGTGTTGGGCCTCCGTTGACTCAACTTTACCATTTATGCCTCAAGATGGGCCTCTTTCAACTCACCCTTACCATTTATGCCTTGAGTCGAGCTTCGTTTGACTCACCCATATCATTTGCGTCTCGAGTCAAGCCTCGTTTGACTCAACCTTATCATTTACGCCTGGAGTCAGGCCTCGTTCAACTCAAGCTTATCATTTGTGCCTCGAGTCATTCCTCGTTCAACTCACCCTTACCATTTGCACCTCGAGTCGGGCCTCATTTGACTCACCCATATAATTTGTGTCTCGAGTCAGGTCTCGTTTGACTCAACCTTATCATTTGCCCCTCGAGTCGTGCCTCATTCGACTCAACCTTATCATTTGCGCCTTAAGTCTAGCCTCGTACAACTCACCCTTACCATTTGTGCCTTGAGTCGGGCATCATTTGACTCTCCCATATTATTTGCACCTTGAGTCGAGCCTTGTTTCACTCATCCTTATCATTTGCGCCTCGAGTCGGACCTCGTTCGGCTCAACCTTATCATTTGCGCATCGAGTCGGGCCTTGTTTGACTCAACCCTATTATTTGTGCCTCGAGTCAGGCCTTGTTCAACTCACCGTTACCATTTGCGCTCGAGTCGGTCCTTGTTTGACTCACCCATATCATTTGCGCCTCGAGTAGGGCCTCGTTTGACTCATCCTTATCATTTGTGCCTCTAGTCGGGCCCCGTTGGACTAAACCTTGTCATTTACGCCTCTAGTTGGGACTCGTTTGACTCAACCATATCATTTGTGCCTTGAGTTGGGCGTTATTTCTCTCAACCTTACCATTTGAGCCTCAAGTCGGGCTTATTTGACTGACTTATATAATTTGCGGTTCGAGTCGGGCCTCGTTTAACTTAACCTTATCATTTGCGCCTCGAGTCGGGCCTCGTTTGACTGAACCTTATCATTTATGCCTCGAGTCGGGCCTCGTTCGACTCAACCTTATCATTTGCACATCAAGTTGGGCCTCGTTTGACTCAACCTTATCATTTGTGCCTCGACTCTGTCTCATTGGACTTAACCTTGTCATTTGCGCCTCGAGTTGGGACTCGTTTGACTCAACCATACCATTTGCATCCCAAGTCTGGCCTCGTTCAACTCACCCTTACCATTTTCGCCTTGAGTCGGGCCTCATTTGACTCACTTATATCATTTGCGCCTCGAGCCGGGCCTCGTTTGACTGAACCTTATCATTTGCACCTTGAGTCAGGCCTCGTTCGACTCAACCTTATCATTGACGCCTCGAGTCGGGCCTCGTTCAACTCACCCTTACCATTGCCATCTCGAGTTGGGCCTCGTTTGACACACCCATATCATTTTCACCTCAAGTCGAGCCTCTTTGGACTCAACCTTATCATTTGTGCCTCAGGTCAGGCCTCGTTCGACTCAACCTTATTATTTGCACCTCAAATCCAGCCTCGTTCAACTCACCCTTACATTTGTGCCTTGAGTCGGGCCTTATTTGACGAACCCATATCATTTGCGTGTCTAGTCGGGCCTTATTTGACTCAACCTTATTAATTGTGCCTCGAGTCGGGCCTCGTTTGGCATAAATTTATCATTTGTGCCTCGAGTCGGGCTTCGTTTGACTCAACTTTATCATTTATGCCTCGAGTCAGGCCTCGTTCAACTTAACCTTACCATTTGCATCTTAAGTCGTGCCTCATTTGACTCAACCATATCATTTGCGCCTCGAGTCGTGCCTCGTTTGACTCAACCTTATCATTTGTGCCTCGAGTCAGTCCTCGTTTGAGTCAACCTTATCAGTTGCTCCTCGAGTTGGGCCTCATTTGACTCAACCTTATCATTTGGGCCTCGAGTCGGGCCTCGTTCAACTCACCCTTACCGTTTGCGCCTCGAGTCAGGCCTTATTTGACTCACCCATACCATTTGTGCCTCGAGTTGGACCTTGTTTGACTCAACCTTATCATTTGCCCCTCGAGTCAGGCCTCATTCAACTCAACCTTATCAATTGCACCACGAGTTAGGCCTTGTTCGACTCAACCTTATCAATTGCGCCTTAAGTTCGGCCTCGTTCAACTCTTGCTTACCATTTGTGCCTCGAGTCAGGCCTCATTTTTCTCACCCATATCATTTATGCCTCGAGTCGGGCCTCGATTGACTTAACCTTATCGTTTCTGCTTCGAGTCGGGCCTCATTCGACTCAAACATATCATTTGCGCCATGAGTCAGGCCTCATGCGACTCAACCTTATCAATTGCACCTTAATTACGACCTCGTTCAACTCACCCTTACCATTTGCATCTCGAGCCGGGCCTTGTTTGACTTAGCCATATCATTTGCCCTCGAGTCGGGACTCGTTTGACTCAACTTTATCATTTGCTCTTGGAGTTGGGCCTCGTTCGACTCAACCTTATCATTTGCACATCAAGTTGGGCCTCGTTTGACTCAACCTTATCATTTGTGCCTCGACTCTGTCTTGTTGGACTTAACCTTGTCATTTGCGCCTCGAGTTGGGACTTGTTCGACTTAACCATACCATTTGCATCTCAAGTCTGGCCTCGTTCAACTCACCCTTACCATTTGCGCCTTGAGTCGGGCCTCATTTGACTCACTTATATCATTTGTGCCTCGAGTCAGGCCTTGTTTGACTGAACCTTATCATTTGCACCTTGAGTTAGGCCTCGTTCGACTCAACCTTATCATTTACGCCTCGAGTTGGGCCTCGTTCAACTCACCCTTACATTTCCATCTTGAGTTGGGCCTCGTTTGACACACCCATATCATTTTCACCTTAAGTTGAGCCTCTTTGGACTCAACCTTATCATTTGTGCCTCGGGTCAGGCCTCGTTCGACTCAACGTTATTATTTGCACCTCAAATCCAGCCTCGTTCAACTCACCCTTACATTTGTGCCTTAAGTCGAGCCTTATTTGACTAACCCATATCATTTGCGCCTCGAGTCGGGCCTCATTTGACTCAACCTTATCATTTGTGCCTCGAGTCGGGCCTCGTTTGGCACAACTTTATCATTTGTGCCTCGAGTCGGGCTTCGTTTGACTCAACTTTATCATTTATGCCTCGAGTCTGGCCTCGTTTAACTTAACCTTACCATTTGCATCTCGAGTCGTGCCTCGTTTGACTCACCCAGATCATTTGCGCCACGAGTCGGGCCTCGTTTAACTCAACCTTATCATTTGTGCCTCGAGTCAGTCCTCGTTTGAGTCAACCATATCAGTTGCTCCTCGAGTTGGGCCTCATTCGACTCAACCTTATCATTTGAGCCTCGAGTTGGGCCTTGTTCAACTTACCCTTACCGTTTGCGCCTCGAGTCGAGCCTTATATGACTCACCCATACCATTTGTTCCTCGAGTTGGACCTTGTTTGACTCAACCTTATCGTTTGCCCCTCGAGTCAGGCCTCATTCAACTCAACCTTATCAATATCACCACGAGTTACGCCTCATTCAACTCAACCTTATCAATTGCGCCTTAAGTTCGGCCTCGTTCAACTCTTCCTTACCATTTGTGCCTCGAGTCGGGCCTTATTTTTTTCACCTATATCATTTATGCCTCGAGTCGGCCCTCGATTGACTTAACCTTATCGTTTGCGCTTCGAGTCGGGCCTCATTCGACTCAAACATATCATTTGCGCCACGAGTCAGGCCTCATGCGACTCAACCTTATCAATTGCACCTCAATTACGACCTCGTTCAACTCACCCTTACCATTTAGATTCGAGTCTGGCCTCGTTTGACTCAGCCATATCATTTGCCCTCGAGTCGGGGCTCGTTTGACTCAACTTTATCATTTGTGCTTGGAGTTGGGCCTCGTTCGACTCAACCTTATCATTTGCACATCAAGTTGGGCCTCGTTTGACTCAACCTTATCATTTGTGCCTCGACTCTGTCTCGTTGGACTTAACCTTGTCATTTGCACCTCGAGTTGGGACTCGTTCGACTCAACCATACCATTTGCATCTCAAGTCTGGCCTCGTTCAACTCACCCTTACCATTTACGCCTCGAGTCGGGCCTCGTTTGACTGAACCTTATCATTTGCGCCTTGAGTCAGGCCTCGTTCGACTCAACCTTATCATTTATGCCTTGAGTCAGGCCTCGTTCAACTCACCCTAACCATTGCCATCTCGAGTTGGGCCTCATTTGACACACCCATATCATTTTCACCTCAAGTCGAGCCTCTTTGGACTTACCCTTATCGTTTGTGCCTCAGGTCAGGCCTCGTTCGACTCAACATTATTATTTGCACCTCAAATCCAGCCTCGTTCAACGCACCCTTACATTTGCGCCTTAAGTCGGGCCTTATTTGACTAACCTATATCATTTGCACCTCGAGTCGGCCTCATTTGACTCAACCTTATCATGTGTGCCTCGAGTCGGGCCTCGTTTGGCACAACTTTATCATTTGTGCCTCAAGTCGGGCTTCGTTTGAGTCAACTTTATCATTTATGCCTCGAGTCTGGCCTCGTTTAACTTAACCTTACCATTTGCATCTCGAGTCGTGCCTCGTTTGACTCACCCATATCATTTGCGCCTCGAGTCGGGCCTCGTTTAACTCAACCTTATCATTTGTGCCTCGAGTTAGTCCTCGTTTGAGTCAACCATATCAGTTGCTCCTCGAGTTGGGCCTCGTTCGACTCAACCTTATCATTTAGGCCTCGAGTCGGGCCTCGTTCAACTCACCCTTACCGTTTGCGCCTCGAGTCGAGCCTTATTTGACTCACCCATACCATTTGCGCCTCAAGTCGGGCCTCGTTTGACTGAACCTTATCATTTGCGCCTTGAGTCAGGCCTCGTTCGACTCAACCTTATCATTTACGCCTCGAGTCGGGCCTCATTCAACTCACCCTTACCGTTGCCATCTCGAGTTGGGCCTCGTTTGACACACCCATATCATTTTCACCTCAAGTCGAGCCTCTTTGGACTTACCCTTATCATTTGTGCCTTGGGTCAGGCCTCGTTCGACTCATCCTTATTATTTGCACCTCAAATCCAGCCTCGTTCAACTCACCCTTACATTTGCGCCTTGAGTCATGCCGTATTTGACTAACCCATATCATTTGCGCCTCGAGTCGGGCCTCATTTGACTCAACCTTCTCATTTGTGCCTCGGGTCAGGCCTTGTTCGACTTATCCTTATCATTTGTGCCTCAAGTCTGGCCTTGTTCAACTCACCCTTATCATTTGTGCCTTGAGTCAGGCCTCATTTGACTCTCCCATATCAATTGCACCTCAAGTCGGGCATCTTTTGACTCAACCTTATCATTTATGCCTCGAGTCGGACCTTGTTCGGCTCAACCTTATCATTTGTGCAATGAGTCAAGCCTCGTTCGACTCAACCCAATCATTTGCGCCTTGAGTCAGGCCTCATCCAAGTCACTCTTACCATTTGCACTCGAGTCGGGCCTCGTTTAACTCACCCATATCATTTGCGCCCTGAGTCTGGCCTCGTTTGACTCATCCTTATCATTTGCGCCACTAGTCAGGCCTCATTGGCTTAACCTTGTCATTTGCACCTCTAGTTGGGACTCATTTGACTCAACCATATCATTTGTACCTTGAGTTGGGCATCGTTTGTCTCAACCTTACCATTTGATCCTCGAGTCGGTCCTCGTTCAACTCACCCTTACCATTTGCACCTTGAGTTAGGCCTCATTTGACTCACTCATATCATTTGCTCCTCGAGTCGGGCCTCGTTTGACTTAACCTTATCATTTGCATCTTGAGGGCCTTAATCGACTCAACTTTATCATTTGCACATCGAGTCAGACCTCGTTTGACTCAACCGTATCATTTGTGCCTCGACTCGAGTCGCGTTGGACTCAACCTTGTCATTTGCACCTCGAGTTGGGACTCGTTCGAATAAACCTTATCATTTATGCCCCGACTTGGGTCACGTTGGATTAACCTTGTCATTTGCGCCTCGAGTTGGGACTCGTTTGGCTCAATCTTATCATTTGTGTCTCCAGTCGGGCCTTGTTCGACTTAACCTTATCATTTGTGCCTTGAGTCGGTCCTCGTTTGACTCACCCTTATCATTTATGCCTTGAGTCAGGCCTCGTTTGACTCACCCATATCATTTTACGCTTCGAGTCAGGCCTCGTTCAACTCCAACTTATCATTTACACATCGAGTCGAGCCTCGTTCGACTCCCCCGTATCATTTATACCTCAAGTCCGCCCTCGTTCAACTCACCCTTACCATTTGCGCCTTGAGTCGGGCCTCATTTGACTCTCCCATATCATTTGCACCTCGAGTCGAGGCTCATTTCACTTAACCTTATCATTTGCGGCTCGAGTCGGACCTCATTCGGCTCAACCTTATCATTTGCGTATCGAGTTAGGCCTCGTTCGACTCAACCCTATCATTTGTGCCTCGAGTCGGGTCTCGTTCAACTCACCCATACCATTTGCGCTCGAGTCGGGCCTCGTTTGACTCACCCATATCATTTGTGCCTCGAGTCGGGCCTCGTTTGACTTATCCTTATCATTTGCGCCACTAGTCGGGCCTTGTCAGACTCAACCTTGTCATTTGCGCCTCTAGTTGGGACTCGTTCGACTGAACCATATCATTTGTCCCTTGAGTCGGGCATTGTTTATCTTAACCTTACCATTTGAGCCTTGAGTCGGTCCTCGTTCGACTCAACCTTATCATTTGCACCTCAAGTCTATCCTCGTTCAACTCACCCTTACCATTTGCGCCTCGAGTCAGGCCACATTTGAATCACCCATATCATTTGCACCTTGAGTCGAGCCACGTTTGACTTAACCTTATCATTTGCGCCTCGAGTCAGGTCTCGTTCAACTCAACCTTATCATTTGCACATCGAGTCGGGCCTCGTTTGACTCACCCTTATCATTTGTGCCTTGACTCGTGTCTCGTTGGACTCAACCTTGTCATTTGCGCCTCGAGTTGGGACTCATTCGAATAAACCTTATCATTTGTGCCCCGACTTGGGTCACGTTGGACTAAACCTTATCATTTGTGCCTCGAGTTGGGACTCGTTTGGTCAATCTTATCATTTGTGCCTCCAGTCAGGCCTCGTTTGACTTAACCTTATCATTTGTGCCTTGAGTCAGTCCTCGTTTGACTCACCCTTATTATTTACGCCTCGAGTCGGGCCTTATTTGACTCACCATATCATTTTGCGCTTTGAGTCAGGCCTTGTTTGACTCAACCTTATCATTTACGCATCGAGTCGAGCCTTGTTTGACTCCACCGTATCATTTACGCCTCAAGTCCGTACTCGTTCAACTCACACTTACCATTTGCACCTTGAGTCGGGCCTTGTTTGGCTTAATGTTATCATTTGTGCCTCGAGTCGGACATCGTTTGACACAACCTAATCATTTGTGCCTCGATTCGGGGCTTGTTCAACTCAGCCTTATAATTTGCACCTCTAGTCGGGCCTCGTTTTACTCAACCATATCATTTGTGCATTGAGTCAGGCCTTATTTGACTCTCCCTTACCATTTGCGCCTTGAGACAGGCCTAGTTTGACTCAACCTTATCATTTGCGCCTCAAGTCGAGGCTCGTTCAAATTAACCTTATCATTTGTGCCTTGTTGTAGGCCTCGTTCAGCTCACCCTTACCATTTGCACCTCGAGTCGAGCCTCATTTGACCCACCCATATCATTTGCTCCTTGAGCCGGGCCTCGTTTGACACAACCATATCATTTGTGCCTCGAGTCGAGCCTCATTTGAGTCAACCTTATCATTTGTGCCTCAAGTCCATCCTCATTTGACTCAACCTTATCATTTGCGGCTTGAGTCGGGCCTTATTTGACCCAGCTTTATCATATATGCCTTGAGTCGGGCCTCGTTCAACTCACCCTTTCCATTTTTGCCTCGAGTCAAGCCTCGTTTGACTCAACCCTATCATTTGTGCCTCAAGTCCGGCCTCGTTCAATTCACCTTTATCATTTTCGCCTCAAGTTAAGCCTCGTTTGACTCAACCTTATCATTTGTGCCTCGGGTTGAGCCTCGTTTGACTCAAACTTATAATTTGCACCTCAAGTTTGGCCTCATTCAACTCACCCTTATCATTTGTGCTTCGAGTCGGGCTTGGTTCGACTCAACCTTTCCCCTTGCACCTCGGGTTGGGCTTCATTCGACTAAACCTTATCATTTGCGCCTCAAGCCCGGCCTTGTTCAACTCACCCTTATCATTTGCACCTCAAGTCGGGCCTCATTTGACACAACCATATCATTTGTGCCTCGAGTCGGGCCTTGTTTGACTCAACCTTATCATTTAGGCCACGAGTTAGGCCTCATTTGACTCAACCTTATCATTTGTGCTTCGAGTCAAGCCTCGTTTGAGCCAACTTTATCAATTTTGCATCGAGTCAAGCCTCGTTCAATTCACCCTTACCATTTACGCCTCGAGTCGGGCCTCATTTGACTCACCCATATCATTTGCGCCTTGAGCTGAGCCTCGTTTGACATAACCATATCATTTATGCCCCAAGGCGGGCCTCGTTTCACTTAACCTTATCATTTGTGCCTCGAGTCGGGCCTCATTTGACTCAACCATATCATTTGCGGCTCGAGTCAGCCCTCATTTGACCCAGCTTTATCATTTATGCCTTGAGTCGGGACTCGTTCAACTCACCCTTTCCATTTTTGCCTTGAGTCAAGCCTCGTTTGACTCAACCTTATCATTTGCGCCTCGAGCTGGGCCTTGTTTGATACAACCATATCATTTGCGCCTCAAGTCGGGCCTCGTTTGACTCAACCTTATCAATTGGGCCATGAGTCGGGCCTCATTTGACTCAACCTTACCATTTGCGCCTCGAGTCGGGCCTCATTTTCCTAACTTTATCATTTATGCCTCGAGTCGGGCCTTGTTCAACTCACCCTTACCATTTTTGCCTCGAGTCAGGCCTCGTTTGACTCAACCTTATCATTTGTGCCTCGAGTCGGGCCTCATTTGACTCAACCTTATCATTTGTGGCTCGAGTCAGGCCTTGTTTGCCCCAGCTTTATCATTTATGCCTCGAGTTGGGCCTCGTTCAACTCACCCTTTCCATTTTTGTCTCGGGCCAAGACTCATTTGACTCAACCTTATCATTTGTACCTCGAGTCGGGCCTCATTTGATTCACCCTTATCATTTGCACCTCGAGTTGGGCCTCGTTTGACCCAGCTTTATCATTTACGCCTTGAGTCGGGCCTCGTTTTACTCAACCTTACCATTTTTGCCTTGAGTCGGGCTTCGTTTGACTCAACCTTATCATTTGTGCCTCGAGTCGGGCCTCATTTAACTCACCCATATCATTTGCGACTCGAGTCGGGCCTCATTTGTCTCATCCTTATCATTTGTGCCTCAAGTCCAGCGTCATTCAACTCACACTTATCATTTGAGCTTCAAGTCAGGCCTCGTTCGACTCAACCTTATCATTGGCGCCTCGGGTTGAGCCTTGTTCGACTCAAACTTATCATTTGTGCCTCAAGTCCAGCCTCATTCAACTCACCCTTATCATTTGTGCTTCGAGTCGGGCCTCGTTCGACTCAACCTTACCATTTGTGCCTCTGGTCGGGCTTCGTTCGACTCAACTTTATCATTTACACCTCAAGTCTGGCCTCGTTCAACTCACCCTTATCATTTGCGCATTGAGTCAGGCCTCGTTCAACTCACCCTTACCATTTGTTCCCCAACTCGGGCCTCATTTGACTCACCCATATCATTTCTGCCTCGAGCCGGGCCTTGTTTGACATAACCATATCATTTGCGCCTCGAGTCGGGCCATGTTTGACTCAACCTTACCATTTGCGCCTTGAGTCGGGCCTCATTTGATTCAACCATATCATTTGCGCCTCGAGTCGGGCCATGTTTGACTCAACCTTATCATTTGTGCCTCCAGTCAGGCATCGTTCAACTTACCCTTACCATTTGCGCCTAGAGTTGGGCCTCATTTGACACAACCATATCATTTGCGCCTCAAGTTAGGCCTCTTTGACTCAACCTTATCATTTGGGCCATGAGTCGGGCTTCATTTGGCTCAACCTTACCATTTGCGCCTCGAGTCGGGCCTCGTTTGTCCTAACTTTATCATTTACGCCTCGAGTCGGGCCTCGTTCAACTCACCCTTACCATTTTTGCCTCGAGTTAGGCCTCGTTTGCCTTAACCTTATCATTTGTGCCTCGAGTCGGGCCTCATTTGACTCAACCTTATCATTTACGGCTCGAGTCGAGCCTCGTTTGTCCCAGCTTTATCATTTATGCCTCAAGTCGGGCCTCGTTCAACTCACCCTTTCCATTTTTACCTCGAGCCAAGACTCGTTTGACTCAACCTTATCATTTGTGCCTCAAGTCGGGCCTCGTTTGACTCAACCTTATCATTCGTGCCTCAAGTCGGGCCTCGTTTGACTCACCCTTATCATTTCTGCCTCAAGTTAGGCCTTGTTCGACTCAACCTTATCATTTGCACCTTGGTTCAAGCCTCATTTGACTCAAACTTATAATTTGCGCCTCAAGTCCGGCCTCGTTCAACTCAACCTTATCATTTGCGCTTCGAGTCGATCCTGATTTGACTCAACCTTACCCCTTGCGCCTCGGGTCGAGCTTCGTTTGACTGAACCTTAACATTTGCGCCTTAAGTCCGTCCTCGTTCAACTTACCCTTATCATTTGCACCTCGAGTCGGGCCTCATTTGACTCACCCATATCATTTACGCCTCGAGCCGGGCCTTGTTTGACACAACCATATCATTTGCGCCTCGAGTCGAGCCTCGTTTGACTCAACCTTATCATTTGGGCCTTGAGTCAGGGCTCATTTGACTCAACCTTACCATTTGCGCCTCGAGTCGGGCCTCGTTTGACCCAACTTTATCATTTATGCCTTGAGTCGGGCCTCGTTCAACTCACCCTTACTATTTTTGCCTCGAGTCGGGCCTCGTTTGACTCAACCTTATCATTTGTGCCTCGAGTTGGGCCTCGTTCGACTCAACCTTACCCCTTGCACTTCTGGTCGGGCTTCGTTCGACTCAACCTTATTATTTGTGCCTCATGTCTGGCCTCATTCAACTCACCCTTATCATTTGCACCTCGAATCGAGCCTCGTTTAACTCAACCTTATCATTTGTGCCTCAAGTCAGGCCTTATTTGACTCATCCTTATCATTTGTGGCTCAAGTCCAGCCTCATTCGGCTCAACCTTATCATTTGTGCCTCGAATTGAGCCTTGTTTAACTCAACCTTATCATTTGCGCCTCAAGTTGGCCCTCATTTTACTCAACCTTATCATTTGTGCCTCGAGTCGGCCCTCGTTTGACTCAACCATATCATTTGCACCTCGAGTCAGGCCTCGTTCAACTCATCCTTACCATTTATGCCTCGATTCAGGCCTCATTTGACTCACCCATAACATTTGCGCATTCGAGTCAGGCCTTGTTTGACTTAACCTTATCACTTGTGCCTCGAGTCAGACCTCGTTTGACTCAACCTTATTATTTGTGTCTCGAGTCGGGCCTCGTTTGACTCATTCTTATCATTTGGGCCTCGAGTCGGGCCTCATTGAACTCAACCTTATCTTTTGCACCTCGAGTCGGGCCTCGTTTTACTCAACCTTATCATTTGTGCCTCGAGTTAGGCCTCTTTTAACTCAACCTTATCATTTGCACCTCGAGTCAGGCCTTGTTCAACTCATCCTTACCATTTACGCCTTGAGTTAGCCCTCGTTTGACTCACCCATACATTTGCGCATTCGAGCCAGCCCTTATTCGACTCAACCTTATCAGTTGTGCCTCAAGTCGGGCCTCGTTCGACTCATCCTTATCATTTGCGCCTCGAATCGAGCCTCGTTTAACTTAACCTTATCATTTGTGCCTCAAGTCGGGCCTCATTTGACTCATCCTTATCATTTGCGGCTCAAGTCCGGCCTCATTCGGCTCAACCTTATCATTTGTGCCTCGAGTCAGGCCTCGTTCGACTTAACCTTATATTTGTGCCTCGAGTCGGGCTCGTTCGAGTCAACCTTATCATTTGCGCCTCGAGTCAGGCCTCGTTCGATTCAACCTTATCATTTGCACCATGAGTCAGGCCTTGTTTGACTCAGCCATATAATTTGTTCCTCGAGTCAGGCCTTGTTTGACTCAGCCTTATAGTTTGTGCCTTGAGTTAGGCCTTGTTTGACTCATGCTAACTATTTGCGCCTCGATTCGGCCCTCGTTTAACTCAACCTTATCATTTGCACCTCGAGTCGGGCCTTGTTCAACTTAGTCTTATCATTGGGGCCTTAAGTCAGGCCTCATTTGACTCAAACTTATCATTTGCGCATTCGAGTTAGGCCTTATTCGACGCAACCTTATCACTTGTGCCTCGAGTCGGGACTCATTTGACTCAGCCTTATCATTTGTGCCTCGTGTTGGGCCTCGTTCAACTCACCCTTACCATTTATGCCTCGAGCCAAGCCTCGTTTTACTCAACCTTACCATTTGTGCCTTGAGTCGGGCCTCGTTCGACTCAACCTTATCATTTGCGCCTCGAGTCGAGCCTCGTTTTACTCAACCTTATCATTTGTACCTCGATTCGGGCCTCGTTTGACTCAGCCATATCATTTGTTCCTCGAGTCAGGCCTCGTTTGACTCAACCTTATCATTTGTGCTTCGAGTTGGGCGTTGTTTGACTCAACCTTATCATTTGTGCCTCAAGTCGGGCCTTATTCGTCTCAACCTTATCATTTGCACCGCGAGTCGGGCCTCGTTTAAGCCAACCTTAACATTTATGCCTCGGGTCGGGCCTCGTTTTACCCAACCTTATCATTTGCACCTCGAGTTGGGCCTCATTCGTCTCAAGCTTATCATTTGTGCCTCGAGTCAGGCCTCATTTAACTCAACCTTAATATTTGTGCCTCGAGTCGGGCCTCATTTGACTCACCCATATCATTTGTGCATTCGAGTCAGGCCTTGTTCGTCTCAACCTTATCACTTGTGCCTCGAGTCGGGCCTCGTTTGACTCAACCTTATCATTTGTGCCTCGAGTCATGCCTCGTTCGTCTCAACCTTATCGTTTGTGTCTGGTGTTGGGCCTCGTTTTACTTAACCTTATCATTTGCACCTCGAGTCGGGACTCGTTCAACTCAACCTTATCATTTGGGCCTCGAGTCAGGCCTCATTCCACTCAACCTTATCATTTGTGCCTCGAGTCGGGCCTCATTTTACTCAACCTTATCATTTGTGCCTCGAGTTGGGCCTCGTTTAACTCAACCTTATCATTTGTGCCTCGAGTTGGGCCCCGTTTGACTTAACCTTATCATTTATGGCTTGAGTCGGGCCTCGTTTGACTCAACCTTATCATTTGTGCCTCGAGTCATGCCTCGTTCGTCTCAACCTTATCGTTTGTGTCTCGTGTTGGGCCTCGTTTTACTCAACCTTATCATTTGTGCCTCGAGTTGGGCCTCGTTTGTCGTTTAACTCAACCTTATCATTTGCACCTCGAGTTGGGCCTCGTTCAACTCAACCTTACCATTTGGGCCTCTACTCGGGCCTTATTCGACTCAACCTTATCATTTGCGCCTTGAGTTAGGCCTCGTTTTACTCAACCTTATCATTTGTGCCTTGAGTCCGGCCTCGTTTAACTCAACCTTATCATTTGCGCCTCGAGCCAGGCCTCGTTCAACTTATCCTTACCATTTATGCCTCGAGTCGGGCCTTGTTTGACTCACTCATATCATTTGTGCATTCGAGTCGCCCTTATTCGACTCAACCTTATCAGTTGTGCCTCGAGTTGGGCCTAGTTTGACTCAACCTTATCATTTGTGCCTCGAGTCGGGCCTCATTTAACTCAACCTTATCATTTGTGCCTCGAGTCGGGCCTCGTTTGACTCAACCTTATCATTTATGGCTCGAGTCCGGCCTCATTCGGCTCAACCTTATCATTTGTGCCTCGAGTCGGGCCTCGTTCGACTTAACCTTATCATTTGGGCCTCGTGTTGGGCCTTGTTTGACTCAACCTTATCATTTGCGCCTCGGGTCGGGTCTCATTTAACTTAACCTTATCATTTGTGCCTAGTGTCAGGATTCATTTGACTCAACCTTATCATTTGTGCCTTAAGTCAGACCTTGTTTAACTCAACCTTATCATTTGTGCCTCGAGTCGGGTCTTGTTCGACTCAACCTTGTCATTTGCGCCTCTAGTTTGGCATCGTTTTACTCTACCTTATCATTTGTGGCTCGAGTCAGGCCTCTTTTAACTCAAGCTTATCATTTGCACCTCGAGTCAAGCCTCGTTCAACTCATCCTTACCATTTATGCCTCGAGTCGGGCCTCGTTTGACTCACCCATATCATTTGCGAATTCGAGTCAGCCCTTATTCGACTCAACCTTATCACTTGTGCCTCAAGTCGTGCTTCGTTCAACTCAACCTTATCATTTACGCCTCGAGTCAGGCCTCATTTAACTCAACCTTATCATTTGTGCCTCGAGTCGGGCCTGGTTCGACTCAACCTTATCATTTGTGCCTCGAGTTCGGCCTCATTCGACTCAACCTTATCATTTGTGCCTCGAGTCGGGCCTTGTTCGACTAAACCTTATCATTTGCACCTCCTGGTGGGCCTCGTCTGACTCAACCTTATCATTTGTGCCTCGAGTCAAATCTTATTCGACTTAACCTTATCATTTGCGCCTCGAGTCAGGCCTCATTTTATCCAACCTTATCATTTGCACCTCGAGTAAGGCCTCATTCATCTCAACCTTATCATTTGTGCCTCTAGTCAGGCCTCATTTTACCCAACCTTATGAATTGCGCCTAGAGTAGGGCCTCATTCATCTCAACCTTATCATTTGTGCCTCGAGTCGGGCCTCGTTTTACTGAACCTTATCATTTGTGCCTCGAGTCGGGCCTCTTTTAACTTAACCTTATCATTTGCACCTCGAGTTAGGCCTCATTCAACTCATCCTTACCATTTGCGCCTCGAGTCGGGCATCGTTTGACTCACTCATATCATTTGCGCATTCGAGTCAACCCTTATTCGACTCTACCTTATCACTTATGCCTCGAGTCGGGGCTCGTTCCACTCGACCTTATCATTTGTGCCTCGAGTCGGGACTCGTTTAACTCAACCTTATCATTTGTGCCTCCAATCGGGCCTCGTTTGACTTAACCTTATCATTTGCGCCTCAAGTCCGGCCTCAGTCGGCTTAACCTTATCATTTGTGCCTCGAGTCAGGCCTTGTTCGACTTAACCTTATCATTTACACCTCGAGTCAGGACTTGTTCGACTCAACCTTATCATTTACGCCTCGAGTCGGGCGTCATTTGACTCAACCTTATCATTTGCGCCTCGAGTCAGGCCTCGTTTAACTCAACCTTAACATTTGTGCCTCGAGTTGGGCCTCATTTTATCCAACCTTATCATTTGTGCCTTGAGTTAGGCCTTATTCGTCTCAACCTTATCATTTGTGCCTCGAGTCAGACCTCATTTAACTCAACCTTAACATTTGCAGCTCGAGTCGGGCCTCGTCTTACTCAACCTTTTCATTTGCGCCTCGAGTTAGGCCTCGTTTAACTCAACCTTATCATTTGTGCCTCGAGTCAGGTCTCGTTCGACTTAACCTTATCATTTGTGCCTCGTGTTGGGCCTTGTTTGACTCAACCTTATCATTTGTGCCTCGAGTTTGGCCTCGTTTAACTCAACCTTATCATTTGTGCTTGGAGTCAGGACTTATTTGACTCAACCTTATCATTTATGCCTCGAGTCGGTCCTCGTTTCACTCAACCATATCATTTGCGCCTCGAGTTGGGCCTCATTCAACTCAACCTTATCATTTGTAACTCAAGATGGGCCTCGTTTCACTCAACCTTATCATTTGTGCCTTGAGTTGGGCCTCATTTGACTCAAGCTTATCATTTGTGCCTCGAGTGGAGCCTCATTCAACTTAACCTTATCATTTGCACCTCGAGTCGGGCCTCGTTCGATTCAACCTTATCATTTGGACCTCGAGTTGGGCCTCGTTTGACTCAGCCATATCATTTGTTCCTCGAGTCTGGCCTCATTTGACTCAACCTAATCGTTTGTGCCTCGAGTTGGGCCTCGTTCGACTCATCCTTACCATTTGCCCCTCGAGTCTGGCCTCATTTGACTCAAGCTTATCGTTTACAACTCGAGTCGGGCCTCGTTCGACTTAACCTTATCATTTGGGCCTCGAGTCGGTCCTCATTCGATTCAAACTTATAATTTGCGCATTTGAGTCAGGCCTTGTTCGACACAACCTTATCACTTGTGCCTCGAGTCGAGACTCGTTTGACTCAACCTTATCAATTGTCCCTCGTGTTGGGCCTCGTTCAACTCACCCTTACCATTTACGCCTCGAGTCCAGCTCGTTTTACTCAACCTTATCATTTGCGCCTTGAGTCGAGCGTCGTTTGACTCAACCTTATCATTTGTGCCTCGAGTCGGGCCTCGTTTGACTCAACCTTATCATTTGCACCTCGAGTCGAGCCTTGTTCAACTCATGCTTACCATTTATGCCTCGAGTTGGGCCTCATTTGACTCACCTATATCATTTGCACATTCAAGTCAGGCCTCGTTTGACTCAACCTTACCACTTGTGCCTCGAGTCAGGCCTTATTTGACTCAACCTTATCATTTGTGCCTCGAGTCTGGCCTCGTTTGACTCAACCTTATCATTTGTGCCCCGTGTCGAGCCTGGTTTTACTTAACCTTATCATTTGTGCCTCGAGTCGGGCCTCGTTTGACTCAATCTTATCATTTGCACCTCAAGTCGAGCCTCGTTCAACTCATCCTTACCATTTATGCCTCGAGTCAGGCCTCATTTGACTCACCCATAGCATTTGCACAATCAAGTCAGGCCTCGTTTGACTCAACCTTACCACTTGTGCCTCGAGTCAAGCCTCATTTGACTCAACCTTCTCATTTGTGCCTCGAGTCAGGTCTCGTTTGACTCAACCTTATCATTTGTGCCTCGTGTCGAGCCTGGTTTTACTTAACCTTATCATTTGCACCTCGAGTCTGGCTTCGTTCGACTCAACCTTATCATTTGGGCCACGAGTCGAGCCTCATTTGACTCAACCTTATCATTTGTGCCTCGAGTCGGGCCTTGTTAGACTCAACCTTATCATTTGCGCCTAGTTGTGCCTCGTTTAACTCAACCCTATCATTTTTGCCTCGAGTCAGGCCTTATTTGACTCAGCCTTATGATTTGCGCCTCGAGTCCGGCCTCATTCGGCTCAACCCTATCATTTGTGCCTCGAGTCAGGTCTCGTTGAACTGAACCTTATCATTTGTACCTCGAGTCGGGCCTCGTTCGACTCAACCTTATCATTTGGGCCTCGAGTTGGGCCTCATTCGACTCAACCTTATCATTCGCACCTCGAGTCGGGCCTCGTTTAACTCAACCTTAACATTTGTGCCTCGAGTCAGGCCTCATTTTACCCAACCTTATCATTTGCGCCTCAAGTTGGGCCTCATTCATCTCAACCTTATCTTTTGTGCCTCGAGTTGGGCCTCGTTAACTCAATCTTAACATTTGTGCCTCGATTCGGGCCTCGTTTTACTCAACCTTATCATTTGCGCCTCAAGTCAGGTCTCGTTTAACTCAAGCTTATCATTTGTGCCTCGAGTCGGGACTCATTTGACTCAACCTTATCATTTGTGCCTCAAGTCAGTTCATGTTTCACTCAACCTTATCATTTGTACCTCGAGTCAGGCCTCGTTTGTATCAACCTTATCATTTGTGCCTCAAGTCGGGCGTTGTTTCACTCAACCTTATCATTTGTGCCTCAAGTTGGGCCTCATTTGACTCAACCTTATCATTTGCACCTTGAGTCGGGTTATCATTTGTGCCTCGAGTCGGGCCTCGTTCGACTCAACCTTATCATTTGCGCCTCGAGTCGGGTTATCATTTGTGCCTCGAGTCGGGCCTCGTTCGACTCAACCTTATCATTTGCGCCTTGAGTCGGGCCTCGTTTGACTCAGCCATATCATTTGTTCCTCGGGTTAGGCCTCGACTCGGGCCTCATTCAACTCAACCTTATGATTTGTGCCTCAAGTCCGACCTCATTTGGCTCAACCCTATCATTTGTGCCTCGAGTCGGGCCTCATTCAACTTAACCTTATCATTTGTACCTCGAGTCAGGCCTCGTTCGACTCAACCTTATCTTTTGGGCCTCAAGTTGGGCCTCATTCGACTCAACCTTATCATTCACGCCTCGAGTCGGGCCTCGTTTAACTCAACCTTAACATTTGTGCCTCGAGTCAGGCCTCATTTTACCCAACCTTATCATTTATGCCTCAAGTTGGGCCTCGTTCATCTCAACCTTATCATTTGTGCCTTGAGTTGGGCCTCGTTAACTCAACCTTATCATTTGCGCCTCAATTTGGGCCTTGACTCGGGCCTCATTCAACTCAACCTTATCTTTTGTGCCTCGAGTCGGGCCTCGTTTTACTCAACCTTATCATTTGTGCCTCGAGTTAGGCCTCTTTTAACTCAACCTTATCATTTGCACCTCGAGTCAGGCCTCATTCAACTCATCCTTACCATTTACGCCTCGAGTCGGCCCTCGTTTGACTCATCCATACATTTGCGCATTCGAGCCAGCCCTTATTCGACTCAACCTTATTAGTTGTGCCTTAAGTCGGGCCTCGTTCGACTCATCCTTCTCATTTGCGCCTCGGGTCGAGCCTCATTTAACTTAAGGTTATCATTTGTGCCTCGAGTTGGGCCTCATTTGACTCAACCTTATCATTTATGCCTCGAGTCGGCCTTATTCAGCTCAACCTTATCATTTGTGCCTCGAGTCGGGCCTCGTTCGACTTAACCTTATCATTTGCACCTCGAATCGGGCCTCGTTTGACTCAACCTTATCATTTGGGCCTCGAGTCGGGCCTCATTCGACTCAACCTTATCATTTGCACCTCGAGTTGGGCCTCGTTTAACTCAACCTTAACATTTATGCCTCGAGTCGGGCCTCATTTTACCTAACCTTATCATTTACGCCTTGAGTAGGGCCTCATTTGTCTCAACCTTATAATTTGTGCCTCGAGTCGGGCCACGTTAACTCAACCTTAACATTTGTGCCTCGAGTCAGGCCTCGTTTAACTTAACCGTATCATTTTTGCCTTAAGTCTGGTCTGGTTCGACTTAACCTTATCATTTGTGCCTCAAGTCGTGTCTCGTTCAACTTAACGTTATCATTTGTGCCTCGTATTAGACCTTGTTTGACTCAACCTTATCATTTGCACCTCGAGTCGGCCTCGTTTAACTTAACCTTACCATTTGTGCCTGGAGTCGGGACTCATTTGACTTAACCTTATCATTTGCGCCTCGAGTCGGCCCTCGTTCGACTCAACCTTATCATTTGCGCCTCAAGTCGAGCGTTGTTTCACTCAACCTTATCATTTGTGCCTCGAGTCGGGCCTCATTGGACTCCACCTTATCATTTGCACCTCGAGTCGAGCCTCGTTTGATTCAACCATATCATTTGCATCTCGAGTCGGGACTTGTTTGACCCAGCCATATCATTTGTTCCTCGAGTCAGGCCTCGTTTGACTCAGCCTTATCATTTGTGCCTCGAGTTGGGCCTCGTTCGACTCATGCTAACTATTTGCACCTCAATTTTGGCCTCGTTTGACTCAACCTTATCGTTTACGCATTCGAGTCAGGCCTTATTCGATGCAACCTTTTCACTTATGCCTCGAGTCAGGACCATTTGACTCAGTCTTATCATTTGTGCCTCGTATTGAGCCTCGTTCAACTCACCCTTACCATTTACGCCTTGAGTCAAGCCTCGTTTTTCTCAACCTTACCATTTGTGCCTTGAGTCGGGCCTCGTTCAACTCAACCTTATCATTTGCACCTGGAGTTGAGCCTCATTTTACTCAACCTTATCATTTGTGCCTCGAGTCAGGCCTTGTTTGACTCAGCCATATTATTTGTTCCTCGAGTCAGGCCCCGTTTGACTCAACCTTATCGTTTGTGCTTCGAGTTGGCCCTCGTTTGACTCATCTTTACCATTTGCACCTCGAGTTGGGCCTCGTTTGACTCAACCTTATCGTTTGTGCCTCGAGTCGGGCCTCATTCATCTCAACCTTATCAATTGCGCCGCGAGTCGGGCCTCGTTTAAGTCAACCTTAACATTTGTGCCTCGGGTCGGGCCTTGTTTTACCCAACCTTATCATTTGCACCTCGAGTTGGGCATCATTCGTCTCAACCTTATCATTTGTGCCTCGAGTCGGGCCTCGTTTAACTCAACCTTAACATTTGTGCCTCGAGTCGGTCCTCATTTGACCCACCCATATCATTTGCGCATTCGAGTCAGGCCTTGTTCATCTCAACCTTATCACTTGTGCCTCGAGTCGGGCCTCGTTTGACTCAACCTTATCATTTGTGCCTCGAGTCATGCCTCATTCGACTCAACCTTATCGTTTGTGCCTCGTGTCGTGCCTTGTTTTACTTAACCTTATCACTTGCACCTCGACTCGGGCCTCGTTCGACTCAACCATATCATTTGGGCCTCGAGTCAGGCCTCATTCGACTCAACCTTATCATTTGCGCCTTGAGTTGGGCCTTGTTTTACTCAACCTTATCATTTGTGCCTCGAGTCGGGCCTCGTTTAACTCAACCTTATCATTTGCACCTCGAGCCAGGCCTCGTTTAACTCATCCTTACCATTTATGCCTCTAGTCGGGCCTCGTTTGACTCACTCATATCACTCGCGCATTCAAGTCAGCCCTTATTCGACTCAACCTTATCACTTGTGCCTCGAGTCGGCCCTCGTTTGACTTAACCTTATCATTTGTGCCTCGAGTCGGGCCTCATTTAACTCAACCTTATCATTTGTGCCTCGATTCGGGCCTCGTTTGACTCATCCTTATCATTTGCGGCACGAGTCCGGCCTCATTCGGCTCAACCTTATCATTTGTGCCTCGAGTCAGCCCTCGTTCGACTTAACCTTATCATTTGTGCCTCGAGTCGGGCCTTATTCGACTCAACCTTATCATTTGCGCCTCGAGTTGAGCCTCGTTCGATTCAACCTTATCATTTGCACCTCGAGTCGGGCCTTGTTTGACTCAGCCATATCATTTGTTCCTCAAGTCAGGCCTCGTTTGACTCAGCCTTATAGTTTGTGCCTCAAGTTGGGCCTCGTTTGACTCATGCTAACTATTTGCGCCTCGATTCAGGCCTCGTTTGACTCAACCTTATCGTTTGCACCTCAAGTCGGGCCTTGTTCGACTTAGTCTTATCATTGGAGCCTCAAGTCAGGCCTTATTCGACTCAAACTTATCATTTGCGCATTCGAGTCAGGCCTTATTCGACGCAACCTTATCACTTGTGCCTCGAGTTGGGACTCGTTTGGCTCAGCCTTATATTTGTGCCTTGTGTTGGGCCTCATTCAACTCTCCCTTACCATTTACACCTCAAGTCAAGCCTCATTTTACTCAACCTTACCATTTGTGCCATGAGTCGGGCCTCATTCGACTCAACCTTATCATTTGCGCCTCGAGTCGGGCCTCGTTTGACTCAACCTTATCGTTTGTGCTTCGAGTTGGGCCTCGTTCTACTCATCCTTACCATTTGCGCCTCGAGTTAGGCATTGTTTGACTCAACCTTATCATTTGTGCCTCGAGTTGGGCCTCCTTTGACTCACCCATATCATTTGTGCGTTCGAGTCAGGCCATGTTCATCTCAACCTTATCACTTGTGCCTCGAGTCGGGACTCATTTGACTCGACCTTATCATTTGTGCCTCGAGTCGTGCCTCGTTCGACTTAACCTTATCATTTGTGCCTCGTGTCGGGCCACGTTTTACTTAACATTATCATTTGCACCTCGAGTCGGGCCTCGTTCGACTCAACCTTCTCATTTGGGGCTCGAGTCGGGCCTCATTCGACTCAAACTTATCATTTGTGCCTTCAGTCAGGCCTCATTTTACTTAACCTTATCATTTGTGCCTCGAGTCAGGCCTCGTTTCACTCAACCTTATCATTTGCCCCTCGAGCCAAGCCTCGTTCAACTCATCCTTACCATTTATGCCTCGAGTCGGGCCTCGTTTGACTCACTCATATCATTTGCGCATTCGAGTCAGCCCTTATTCAACTTAACCTTGTCACTTGTTCCTCGAGTCGGGCCTCGTTTGACTCAACCTTATCATTTGTGCCTCGAGTCAGGCCTCATTTAACTCAACCTTATCATTTGTGCCTTGAGTCGGGCCTCGTTGGACTTAACCTTATCATATGCGGCTCGAGTCCAGCCTCATTTGGCTCAACCTTATCTTTTGTGCCTCGAGTCGGGCCTCGTTCAACTTAACCTTATCATTTGTGCCTCGTGTTGGGCCTTGTTTGACTCAACCTTAGCATTTGTGCCTCGAGTCAGGCCTCGTTTAACTCAACCTTATCATTTTTGCCTGGTGTCGGGATTCATTTGACTCAATCTTATCATTTGTGCCTCAAGTCGGACCTCGTTTAACTCAACCTTATCATTTGTGCCTCGAGTCGGGTCTCGTTCGACTCAACCTTGTCATTTGCGCCTCGAGTTAGGCCTTGTTTTACACTACCTTATCATTTGTCGCTCGAGTCAGGCCTCTTTTAACTCAACCTTATCATTTGCACCTCGAGTCAAGCCTCGTTCAACTCATCCTTACCATTTATGCCTCTAGCCGGGCCTCAATTGACTCACTCATATCATTTGCGAATTTGAGTCAGCCCTTATTCGACTCAACCTCTTCACTTGTGCCTCAAGTCGGGCCTCGTTTGACTCAACCTTATCATTTACGCCTCGAGTTGGGCCTCGTTTGACTCAACCTTATCATTTGCGCCTCGAGTTCGGCCTCATTCGGCTCAACCTTATCATTTGTACCTCTAGTCGGGCTCGTTCGACTTAACCTTATCATTTGTACCTCCAGGCGGGCCTCGTCTGACTCAACCTTATCATTTGGGCCTCGAGTTGGGCCTCGTTTGACTCAACCTTATCATTTGTGCCTCAAGTCGGACCTCATTTGACTCAACCTTATCATTTGCGCCTCGAGTCGGGCCTCATTTTACCCAACCTTATCATTTGCACCTCGAGTAGGGCCTTATTCATCTCAACCTTATCATTTGTGCCTCAAGTCGGGGGTCGTTAACTCAACCTTAACATTTGTGCCTCGAGTCGGGCCTCGTTTTACTCAACCTTATCATTTGTGCCTCAAGTCAGGCCTCTTTTAACTTAACCTTATCATTTGCACCTCGAGTCAGGCCTCATTCAACTCATCCTTACCATTTACGCCTCGAGTCGGGCATCGTTTGACTCACTCATATCATTTGCGCATTTGAGTCAACCCTTATTGGACTCTACCTTATCACTTGTGCCTTGAGTCGGGGCTCGTTCGACTCGACCTTATCATTTGTACCTTGAGTCGGGACTCGTTTAACTCAACCTTATCATTTGTGCCTCCAATCGGGCCTCGTTTGACTCAACCTTATCATTTGTGCCTCGAGTCTTGCCTAAGTCGGCTAAACCTTATCATTTGTGCCTCAAGTCGGGTCGGGACTTGTTCGACTAAACCTTATCATTTGGGCCTTGAGTCAGGCGTCATTCGACTCAACCTTATCATTTGCGCCTTGAGTCTTGCCTTGTTTAACTCAACCTAAACATTTGTGCCTCGAGTTGGGCCTCATTTTACCCAACCTTATCATTTGTGCCTTGAGTTGGGCCTCATTCGTCTCAACCTTGTCATTTGTGCCTCGAGTCGGACCTCATTTAACTCAACCTTAACATTTGTGCCTCGAGTCGGGCCTCGTTTTACACAACCTTATCATTTGCGCCTCGAGTCGAGCCTCGTTTAACTCAACCTTATCATTTGTGCCTCGAGTCGAGCCTCATTTCACTCAACCTTATCATTTGCACCTTGACTCGGGCCTTGTTCGACTTAACCTTATCATTTGGGCCTTGAGTCGGGCGTCATTCGACTCAACCTTATCATTGGCGTGTCGAGTCTGGCCTCGTTTAACTCAACCTTAACATTTGTGCCTCGAGTTGGGCCTCATTTTATCCAACCTTATCATTTGCGCCTTGAGTTGGGCCTCATTCGTCTCAACCTTATCATTTATACCTCGAGTCAGACCTCATTTAACTCAACCTTAACATTTGCGCCTCGAGTCGGGCCTCATTTTACACAACCTTATCATTTGCGCCTCTAGTCGAGCCTCGTTTAACTCAACCTTATCATTTGTGCCTCGAGTCAGGTCTCGTTTGACTTAACCTTATCATTTGTGCCTTGTGTTGGGCCTTGTTTGACTCAACCTTATCATTTGCACCTCGAGTTGGGCCTCGTTTAACTCAACCTTATCATTTGTGCTTGGAGTCGGGACTCATTTGACTCAACCTTATCATTTGTGCCTCGAGTCAGTCCTCGTTTCACTCAACCATATCATTTGCGCCTCGAGTTGGGCCTCGTTCAACTCAACCTTACCATTTGCAACTCAAGTCGAGGGTCGTTTCACTCAACCTTATCATTTGTGCCTCGAGTTAGGCCTCATTTGACTCAACCTTATCATTTGTGCCTCGAGTTGGGTTATCATTTGTGCCTCGAGTCGGGCCTCATTCAACTTAACCTTATCATTTGCGCCTCGAGTCGGGCCTCATTCGATTCAACCTTATCATTTGCACCTCGAGTTGGGCCCCGTTTAACTCAGCCATATCATTTGTTCCTCGAGTCTGGCCTCGTTTGACTCAACCTTATCGTTTGTGCCTCAAGTTGGGCCTCGTTCGACTCATCCTTACCATTTGCACCTCGAGTCAGGCCTCGTTTAACTCAACCTTATCATTTGCAACTCGAGTCAGGCCTTGTTTGACTTAACCTTATCATTTGGGCCTCGAGTCGGGCCTCATTCGACTCAAACTTATCATTTGCGTATTCGAGTCAGGCCTTATTCGACACAACCTTATCACTTGCGCCTCAAGTCGAGACTCGTTTGACTCAACCTTATCAATTGTGCCTCGTGTTGGGCCTCGTTCAACTCACCCTTACCATTTACGCCTCGAGTCCAGCTCATTTTACTCAACCTTATCATTTGGGCCTTGAGTCGCGCCTCGTTCCACTCAACCTTATCATTTGCGCCTTGAGTCGGGCCTCGTTTGACTCAACCTTATCGTTTGTGCTTCGAGTTGGGCCTCGTTCGACTCATCCTTACCATTTGCGCCTCGAGTTAAGTGTTGTTTGACTTAACCTTATCGTTTATGCCTCGAGTCGGGCCTTATTCATCTCAACCTTATCATTTGTACCGCGCGTTGGGCCTCGTTTAAGTCAACCTTATCATTTGCGCCTCGAGTCAGGCCTCGTTTTACCCAACCTTAACATTTGTGCCTTGGGTTGGGCCTCGTTTTACCCAACCCTATCACTTATGCCTCGAGTCGGGCCTCCTTTGACTCACCCAAATCATTTGCGCATTCGAGTCAGGCCTTGTTCGTCTCAACCTTATCACTTGTGCCCCAAGTTGGGCCTCGTTTGACTCAACCTTATCATTTCTGCCTCGAGTCGGGCCTCATTTAATTCAATCTTATCATTTGTACCTCGAGTCGGGCCTCATTTGACTCAGCCATATCATTTGTTCCTCGAGTCAGGCCTCGTTTGACTCAACCTTATCAATTATGCCTCGTGTTGGGGCCCGTTCAACTCACCCTTACCATTTACGCCTCGAGTCCAGCTCGTTTTACTCAACCTTATCATTTGGGCCTTGAGTCGGGCCTCGTTCCACTCAACCTTATCATTTGCACCTTGAGTCGGGCTCATTTGACTCAACCTTATCGTTTGTGCTTCGAGTTGGACCTCGTTCGACTCATCCTTACCATTTGCGCCTCGAGTTAGGCATTGTTTGACTTAACCTTATTGTTTATGCCTCGAGTCGGGCCTTAATCGTCTCAACCTTATCATTTGCGCCGCGCGTTGGGCCTCGTTTAAGTCAACCTTATCATTTGTGCCTCAGGTCAGGCCTCGTTTTACCCAACCTTAACATTTGTGCCTCGGGTTGGGCCTCGTTTTACCCAACCTTATCACTTGTGCCTTGAGTTGGGCCTCCTTTGACTCACCCATATCATTTGCGCATTCGAGTCAGGCCTTGTTCGTCTCAACCTTATCACTTGTGCCTCGAGTTGGGCCTCGTTTGACTCAACTTTATCATTTGTGCCTCGAGTCATGCCTCGTTAGACTCAACCTTATCGTTTGTGCCTCGTGCCGGGCCTCGTTTTACTTAACCTTATCATTTGCACCTTGAGTCGGGTCTCGTTCGACTCAACCTTATCATTTGCGCCTCGAGTCAGGCCTCGTTTTACTCAACCTTATCATTCGTGCCTCGAGTCAGGCCTCGTTTCACTCAACCTAATAATTTTCCTCTCGAGCCAGGCCTCGTTCAACTCATCCTTACCATTTATGCCTCGAGTCGGGCCTCGTTTGACTCACTCATATCATTTGCACATTCGAGTCAGCCCTTATTCGACTAAACCTTATCACTTGTGCCTCGAGTCGGGCCTCGTTTGACTCAACCTTATCATTTGTGCCTCGAGTTGGGCCTCATTTAACTCAACCTTATCATTTGTGCCTCGAGTCGGGCCTCGTTTGACTTAACCTTATCATTTGCGGCTCGAGTCCAGCCTCATTCGGCTCAACCTTATCATTTGTGCCTCGAGTCGGGCCTCGTTCAACTTAACCTTATGATTTGTGCCACGTGTTGCGCCTTGTTTGACTTAACCTTATCATTTGTGCCTCGAGTCGGTCCTCGTTTAACTCAACCTTATCATTTGTGCCTGGTGTCGGGATTCATTTGACTCAACCTTATCATTTGTGCCTCAAGTCAGACCTTGTTTAACTCAACCTTATCATTTGTGCCTCGAGTCGGGTCTCGTTCGACTCAACCTTGTCATTTGCACCTCGAGTTAGGCCTCGTTTTACTCAACCTTATCATTTGTGGCTCGAGTCAGGCCTCTTTTAACTCAACCTTATCATTTGCACCTCGAGTCAAGCTTCGTTCAACTCATCCTTACCATTTATGCCTCGAGTCGAGCCTCGTTTGACTCACTCATATCATTTGCGAATTTGAGTCAGCCCTGATTCGACTCAACCTTATCACTTGTGCCTCAAGTCGGGCCTCATTCGACTCAACCTTATCATTTGTGCCTCGAGTCGGCCTCCTTTAACTCAACCTTATCATTTGTGCCTCGAGTCGGGCCTCGTTTGACTCAACCTTATCATTTGCGCCTCGAGTTCGGCCTCATTCAGCTCAACCTTATCATTTGTGCCTTGAGTCGGGCCTCGTTCGACTTAACCTTATCATTTGCACCTCCAGGCGGTCCTCGTCCAACTCAACCTTATCATTTGGGCCTCGAGTCGGGTCTCATTCGACTCAACCTTATCATTTGCGCCTTGAGTCAGGTCTCATTCGACTCAACCTTATCATTTGCGCCTTGAGTCGGGCCTCATTTTGCCCAACCTTATCATTTGCACCTCGAGTAGGGCCTTATTCATCTCAACCTTATCATTTGTGCCTCCAGTCGGGCCTCGTTAACTCAACCTTAACATTTGTGCCTAGAGTCGGGCCTCATTTTACCCAACCTTATCAATTGCGCCTTGAGTAGGGCCTCATTCGTCTCAACCTTATCATTTGTGCCTCGAGTCGGGCCTCGTTTTACTCAACCTTATCAATTGTGCCTCGAGTCAGGCCTCTTTTAACTTAACCTTATCATTTGCACCTCGATTCAGGCCTCATTCAACTCTTCCTTACCATTTACGCCTCGAGTCGGGCATCGTTTGACTCACTCATATCATTTCCGCATTCGAGTCAATCCTTATTTAACTCTACCTTATCGCTTGTGCCTCGAGTCGGGACTCGTTCGACTCGACCTTATCATTTGCACCTCGAGTCGGGACTCATTTAACTCAACCTTATCATTTGTGCCTCCAATCGGGCCTCGTTTGACTCAACCTTATCATTTGCGCCTCGAGTCCGGCCTTAGTCGGCTCAACCTTATCATTTGTGCCTCGAGTCGGGTCGGGACTTGTTCGACTCAACCTTATCATTTGGACCTTGACTCGGGCATCATTCGACTCAACCTTATCATTTGTGCCTCGAGTCAGGCCTCGTTTAACTCAACCTTAACATTTGTGCCTCGAGTTGGGCCTCATTTTACCCAACCTTATCATTTGCGCCTTGAGTTGGGCCTCATTCGTCTCAACCTTATCATTTGTGCCTCGAGTCAGACCTCGTTTAACTCAACCTTAACATTTGCGCCTCGAGACGGGCCTCATTTTACACAACCTTATCATTTGTGCCTCAAGTCGGGTCTCGTTTGACTTAACCTTATCATTTGTGCCTCGTGTTGGGCCTTGTTTGACTCAACCTTATCATTTGTGCCTCAAGTTGGGCCTCGTTTAACTCAACGTTATCATTTGTGCATGGAGTCGCGATTCATCTGACTCAACCTTATCATTTGTGCCTCGAGTCGGTCCTCGTTTCACTCAACCATATCATTTGCGCCTCGAGTTGGGCCTCGTTCAACTCAACCTTATCATTTGCAACTCAAGTCGAGTGTCGTTTCACTCAACCTTATCATTTGTGCCTCGAGTTGGGCCTCATTTGACTCAACCTTATCATTTGTGCCTCGAGTCAGGTTATCATTTGTGCCTCGAGTCGTGCCTCATTCAACTTAACCTTATCATTTGCGCCTCGAGTCGGGCCTTGTTCGATTCAACCTTATCATTTGCATCTCGAGTCGGGCCTCATTTGACTCAGCCATATCATTTGTTCCTCGAGTTTGGCCTCGTTTGACTCAACCTTATCGTTTGCAACTCGAGTCGGGCCTCGTTCGACTTAACCTTATCATTTGGGCCTTGAGTCAGGCCTCATTCGACTCAAACTTATCATTTGCGCATTCGAGTCAGGCCTTGTTCGACACAAACTTAGCACGTGTGCCTCGAGTTGAGACTCGTTTGACTCAACCTTACTAATTGTGCCTCGTGTTGGGCCCCGTTCAACTTACCCTTACTATTTATGCCTCGAGTCCAGCTCGTTTTACTCAACCTCATCATTTGTTCTTTGAGTCGGGCCTCGTTCCACTCAACCTTATTATTTGTGCCTCGAGTCGGGCCTCGTTTGACTCAACCTTATCGTTTGTGCTTTGAGTTGGGCCTCGTTCGACTCATCCTTACCATTTGCGCCTCGAGTTAGGCATTGTTTGACTCAATCTTATCGTTTATGCCTCGAGTTGGGCCTCATTCGACTCAAACTTATCATTTGCGCATTCGAGTCAGGCCTTGTTTAACTCAATTGTGCCTCGAGTAGAGACTCGTTTGACTTAACCTTATCAATTGTGTCTCGTGTTGGGCCTCATTCAACTCACCCTTACCATTTACGCCTCGAGTCCAGCTCGTTTTACTCAACCTTATCATTTGTGCCTTGAGTCGGGCCTCGTTCCACTCAACCTTATCATTTGCGCCTCGAGTCAGGCCTCATTTTACTCAACCTTATCATTTGTGCCTCGAGTCAGGCCTCGTTTGACTCAACCTTAACATTTGCACCTCAAGTCGAGCCTCGTTTAACACATCCTTACCATTTACACTTCGAGTCGGGCCTCATTTGACTCAACCATATCATTTGCACATTCAAGTCATGCCTTGTTTGACTCAACCTTACCACTTGTGCCTCGAGTCGGGCCTCATTTGGCTCAACCTTATCATTTGTGCCTCGAGTCAGGCCTCGTTTGACTCAACCTTATCATTTGTACCTCGTGTCGAGCCTAGTTTTACTTAACCTTATCATTTGCACCTCGAGTATGGCCTCGTTCGACTTAACCTTATCATTTGTGCCTCGAGTCGGGCCTCGTTCGACTCAACCTTATCACTCGCGCCTCGAGTCGGGACTCGTTTAACTCAACCTTAACATTTGTGCCTCGAGTCGGGCCTCATTTTACCCAACCTTATTATTTGCGCCTCAAGTTGGGCCTCATTCATGTCAACCTTATCATTTATGCCTCGAGTTGGGCCTCGTTAACTTAACCTTAACATTTGTGCCTCAAGTCGGGCCACGTTTTACTCAACCTTATCATTTGCACCTCAAGTCGGGCCTCGTTTAACTCAAGCTTATCATTTGTGCTTTGAGTCAGGACTCATTTGACTCAACCTTATCATTTGTGCCTCGAGTCAGTCCTCGTTTCACTCAACCTTATCATTTGCGCCTCGAGTCAGGCCTTGTTCGACTCAACCTTATCATTTATGCCTCAAGTCGGGCATTGTTTCACTCAACCTTATCATTTGTGCCTCGAGTCGGGCCTCATTTGACTCAACCTTATCATTTGTGCCTCGAGTCAGGTTATCATTTGTGCCTCAAGTCGGGCCTCGTTCGACTCAACCTTTATCATTTGTGCCTCGAGTCGGGCCTCGTTTGATTCAACCTTATCATTTGTACCTCGAGTTGGGCCTCATTTGACTCAGTCATATCATTTATTCCTCAAGTCAGGCCTCATTTGACTCAACCTTATTGTTTGTGCCTCGAGTTGGGCCTCGTTCGACTCATCCTTACCATTTGCACCTTGAGTCGGGCCTCGTTTGACTCAACCTTATCGTTTGCACCTCGAGTCGAGCCTCGTTTGACTTAACCTTATCATTTGGGCCTCGAGTCGGGCCTCATTTGACTCGAACTTATCATTTATGCATTCAAGTCAGGCCTTCTTCGATGCAACCTTATCACTTGTGCCTCGAGTCGAGACTCGTTTGACTCAGCCATATCATTTATTCCCCGTGTTGGGCCTCATTGAACTCACCCTTACTATTTACACCTCGAGTCAAGCCTCCTTTTACTCAACCTTATCATTTATGCCTTGAGTCGGGCCTCGTTCGACTCAACCTTATGATTTGCACCTCGAGTTGGGCCTTGTTTTACTCAATCTTATCATTTCTACCTCGAGTCGGGCCTCGTTTGACTCAACCTTATCATTTGCACCTCGAGTCGAGCCTCGTTCAACTCATCCTTACCATTTATGCCTCGAGTTGGACCTCATTTGACTCACCCATATCATTTGCACATTCGAGTCAGGCCTTGTTTGACTCAACCTTATCACTTGTGCCTCGAGTCGGGCCACATTTGACTCAACCTTATCATTTGTGCCTCGAGTTAGGCCTCGTTTGACTCAACCTTATCATTTGTGCCCCGTGTCGAGCCTGGTTTTACTTAACCTTATCATTTGCACCTCGAGTCTGGCCTCGTTTGACTTAACCTTATCGTTTGGGCCACGAGTCGGGCCTCATTCGACTCAACCTTATCATTTGTGCCGCGAGTCGGGCCTCGTTTGACTTAACCTTATAATTTGCGCCTCGAGTCGGGCCTCGTATAACTCAACCTTATCACTTGCACCTCGAGTCAGGCCTCATTTGACTCAACCTTATGATTTGCGCCTCGAGTCCGGCCTCATTCGGCTCAACCTTATCATTTGTGCCTCGAGTTGGGCCTCGTTCAACTTAACCTTATCATTTGCACCTCGAGTCGGGCCTCGTTCAACTCAACCTTATCATTTGGGCCTCAAGTCAGGCCTCATTCGACTCAACCTTATCATTTGTGCCTCGAGTCAGGTTATCATTTGTGCCTCGAGTCAGGCCTCGTTCGACTCAACCTTATCATTTGCGCCTCGAGTTGGGCCTCGTTCGATTCAACCTTATCATTGCACCTCAAGTCGGGCCTCGTTTGACTCAGCCATATAATTTGTTCCTCAAGTCAGGCCTCGTTTGACTCAACCTTATCGTTTGCACGTCGAGTCGAGCCTCGTTCGACTTAACCTTATCATTTGGGCCTCGAGTCGGGCCTCATTTGACTCAAACTTATCATTTGCGCATTCGAGTCAGGCCTTATTCATCACAACCTTATCACTTGTGCCTCGAGTCGGGACTTGTTTTACTCAGCCTTATCATTTGTGCCTCGTGTTGGGCCTCAATCAACTCACCCTTACCATTTACGCCTCGAGTCAAGCCTCGTTTTACTTAACGTTATCATTTGTGCCTTGAGTCGGGCCTCGTTCGACTCAACCTTATCATTTGCGCCTCGAGCCGGGCCTTGTTTTACTCCACCTTATCATTTGTGCCTCGAGTCGGACCTCGTTTAACTCAACATTATCATTTGCACCTCGAGTCGGGCCTCGTTCAACTCATCCTTACCTTTTACGCCTCGAGTCGGGCCTCATTGGACTCACCCATATCATTTGCACATTCGAGTCAGGCCTTGTTTGACTTAACCTTATCACTTGTGCCTCGAGTCGGGCCTCATTTGACTCAACCTTATCATTTGTGCCTCGAGTCAGGCCTCGTTCGACACAACCTTATCATTTGTGCCTCGTGTTGGGCCTTGTTTTACTTAACCTTATCATTTGCACCTCGAGTCGGGCCTTGTTCGACTCAACCTTATCATTTGGGCCTCGAGTCGGGCCTCATTCGACTCAACCTTATCATTTGCGCCTCGAGTCGGGCCTCGTTTTTTTCAACCTTATCATTTGTACCTCGAGTTGGGCCTCTTTTAACTGAACCTTATCATTTGCACCTCGAGTTAGGCCTCGTTCAACTCATCCTTACCATTTATGCCTCGAGTCGGGCCTCGTTTGACTCACCCATATCATTTGCGCATTCGAGTCAGCCCTTATTCGACTTAACCTTATCACTTGTGCCTCGAGTTGGGCCTCGTTCGACTCAACCCTTTCATTTGCGCCTTGGGTCGGGCCTCATTTAACTCAACCATATCATTTGTGCCTCGAGTCAGGCCTCGTTTCACTCAACTTTTTCGTTTGTGCCTCGAGTCAGGCCTCGTTCGACTTAACCTTATCATTTGCACTCGTGTCGGGCATCGTTCGACTCAACCTTATCATTTGGGCCTCGAGTCGGGCCTCATTCGACTCAACCTTATCATTTGCACCTCGAGTCGGGACTCGTTTAGCTCAACCTTAACATTTGTATGTCAAGTCAGGCCTCGTTGAGCTCAACCTTAACATTTGTACCTCAAGTCAGGCCTCATTCGTCTCAACCTTATCATTTGTGCCTCGAGTCGGGCCTCGTTTAACTCAACCTTAACATTTGTGCCTCGAGCCGGGCCTCGTTTTACTCAACCTTATTATTTGCGCCTCGAGTCGGGCCTCGTTTAACTCAACTTTATCATTTGTGCCTCAAGTTAGGTCTCATTCAACTTAACCTTATCATTTGTGCCTCGAGTTGGGCCTCGTTCAACTTAACCTTATCATTTGCACCTCGAGTCGGGCCTCGTTCAACTCAACCTTATCATTTGGGCCTCAAGTCAGGCCTCATTCTACTCAACCTTATCATTTGTGCCTCGAGTCAGGTTATCATTTGTGCCTCGAGTCAGGCCTCGTTCGACTCAACCTTATCATTTGCGCCTCGAGTTGGGCCTCGTTCGATTCAACCTTATCATTGCACCTCAAGTCGGGCCTCGTTTGACTCAGCCATATAATTTGTTCCTCAAGTCAGGCCTCGTTTGACTCAACCTTATCGTTTGCACGTCGAGTCGAGCCTCGTTCGACTTAACCTTATCATTTGGGCCTCGAGTCGGGCCTCATTTGACTCAAACTTATCATTTGCGCATTCGAGTCAGGCCTTATTCATCACAACCTTATCACTTGTGCCTCGAGTCGGGACTTGTTTTACTCAGCCTTATCATTTGTGCCTCGTGTTGGGCCTCAATCAACTCACCCTTACCATTTACGCCTCGAGTCAAGCCTCGTTTTACTTAACGTTATCATTTGTGCCTTGAGTCGGGCCTCGTTCGACTCAACCTTATCATTTGCGCCTCGAGCCGGGCCTTGTTTTACTCCACCTTATCATTTGTGCCTCGAGTCGGACCTCGTTTAACTCAACATTATCATTTGCACCTCGAGTCGGGCCTCGTTCAACTCATCCTTACCTTTTACGCCTCGAGTCGGGCCTCATTGGACTCACCCATATCATTTGCACATTCGAGTCAGGCCTTGTTTGACTTAACCTTATCACTTGTGCCTCGAGTCGGGCCTCATTTGACTCAACCTTATCATTTGTGCCTCGAGTCAGGCCTCGTTCGACACAACCTTATCATTTGTGCCT
The DNA here is from genome assembly GCA_037013595.1 of Dicorynia guianensis. Classification (NCBI taxonomy): domain Eukaryota; kingdom Viridiplantae; phylum Streptophyta; class Magnoliopsida; order Fabales; family Fabaceae; genus Dicorynia; species Dicorynia guianensis. Next base: position 18,980,362 of record JASUAB010000010.1, on the reverse strand, counting down.
CGTGTTGGGCCTTGTTTTACTTAACCTTATCATTTGCACCTCGAGTCGGGCCTTGTTCGACTCAACCTTATCATTTGGGCCTCGAGTCGGGCCTCATTCGACTCAACCTTATCATTTGCGCCTCGAGTCGGGCCTCGTTTTTTTCAACCTTATCATTTGTACCTCGAGTTGGGCCTCTTTTAACTGAACCTTATCATTTGCACCTCGAGTTAGGCCTCGTTCAACTCATCCTTACCATTTACGCCTCGAGTCGGGCCTCGTTTGACTCACCCATATCATTTGCGCATTCGAGTCAGCCCTTATTCGACTTAACCTTATCACTTGTGCCTCGAGTTGGGCCTCGTTCGACTCAACCCTTTCATTTGCGCCTTGGGTCGGGCCTCATTTAACTCAACCATATCATTTGTGCCTCGAGTCAGGCCTCGTTTCACTCAACTTTTTCGTTTGTGCCTCGAGTCAGGCCTCGTTCGACTTAACCTTATCATTTGCACTCGTGTCGGGCATCGTTCGACTCAACCTTATCATTTGGGCCTCGAGTCGGGCCTCATTCGACTCAACCTTATCATTTGCACCTCGAGTCGGGACTCGTTTAGCTCAACCTTAACATTTGTACGTCAAGTCAGGCCTCGTTGAGCTCAACCTTAACATTTGTACCTCAAGTCAGGCCTCATTCGTCTCAACCTTATCATTTGTGCCTCGAGTCGGGCCTCGTTTAACTCAACCTTAACATTTGTGCCTCGAGCCGGGCCTCGTTTTACTCAACCTTATTATTTGCGCCTCGAGTCGGGCCTCGTTTAACTCAACTTTATCATTTGTGCCTCAAGTTAGGTCTCATTCAACTTAACCTTATCATTTGTGCCTTTTGTTGGGCCTTGTTTGACTCAACCTTATCATTTGCGCCTCGAGTCGGGCCTCGTTTAACTCAACCTTATTATTTGTGCCTAGAGTCGGGACTCATTTGACTCAACTTTATCATTTGTGCATCGAGTCGGTCCTCATTTCACTCAATCTTATCATTTACGCCTCGAGTCGGGCCTCGTTTAACTCAACTTTATTATTTGTGCCTCAAGTTGGGTCTCGTTCGACTTAACCTTATCATTTGTGCCTTGTGTTGGGCCTTGTTTGACTCAACCTTATCATTTGCGCCTCGAGTCGGGCCTCGTTTAACTCAACCTTATTATTTGTGCCTGGAGTCGGGACTCATTTGACTCAACCTTATCATTTGTGCATCGAGTCGGTCCTCATTTCACTCAATCTTATCATTTGTGCCTCAAGTCGGGCCTCGTTCGACTCAACCTTATCATTTGCCCCTCAAGTCGGGCGTCGTTTCACTCAACCTTATCATTTGTACCTCAAGTCAGGCCTCATTCGACTCAACCTTATCATTTGTGCCTCGAGTCGGGTTATCATTTATGCCTCAAGTTGGTCCTCGTTCGACTCAACCTTTTCATTTGCGCCTCGAGTTGAGCCTCGTTCGATTCAACCTTATTATTTGCACCTCGAGTCGGGCCTTATTTGACTCAGCCATATCATTTGTTCCTCGAGTCTGGCCTCGTTTGACTGAACCTTATTATTTACGCCTCGAGTCGGGCCTCGTTTAACTCAACTTTATCATTTGTGCCTCAAGTCGGGTCTCGTTCGACTCAACCTTATCATTTGCACCTCGAGTCGAGACTCGTTTAGCTCAACCTTCACATTTGTACCTCAAGTCAGGCCTCGTTTAGCTCAACCTTAACATTTGTACCTCAAGTTAGGCCTCATTCGTCTCAACCTTATCATTTGTGCCTCGAGTCGGGCCTCGTTTAACTCAACCTTAACATTTGTGCCTCGAGTCGGTCCTCGTTTTACTCAACCTTATTATTTGCGCCTCGAGTCGGGCCTCGTTTAACTCAACTTTATCATTTGTGCCTCAAGTCGGGTCTCGTTCGACTTAACCTTATCATTTGTGCCTTGTGTTGGGCCTTGTTTGACCCAACCATATCATTTGCGCCTCGAGTCGGGCCACGTTTAACTCAACCTTATTATTTGTGCCTGGAGTCAGGACTCATTTGACTCAACCTTATCATTTGTGCATTGAGTCGGTCCTCATTTCACTCAATCTTATCATTTGTGCCTCGAGTCGGGCCTCGTTGGACTCAACCTTATCATTTGCCCCTCAAGTCGGGCGTCGTGTCACTCAACCTTATCATTTGTACCTCAAGTCAGGCCTCATTCGACTCAACCTTATCATTTGCGTCTCGAGTCGGGTTATCATTTGTGCCTCAAGTTGTGCCTCGTTTGACTCAACCTTATCATTTGCGCCTCGAGTCGAGCCTCGTTCGATTCAACCTTATCATTTGCACCTCGAGTCGGGCCTTGTTTGACTCAGCCATATCATTTGTTCCTCGAGCCTGGCCTCGTTTGACTGAACCTTATCGTTTGTGCCTCGAGTTGGGCCTCGTTCGACTCATCCTTACCATTTGCGCCACGAGTCGGGCCTCGTTTTACTCAACCTTATGATTTGTGCCTTGAGTCGGGCCTCGTTCGACTCAACCTCATCATTTGCCCCTCGAGTCAGGCCTCGTTTTACTCAACCTTATCATTTGTGCCTCAAGTTGGGCCTCGTTTGACTCAACCTTATCATTTGCACCTCGAGTTAGGCCTCGTTCAACTCATCCTTACCATTTACGCCTCGACTTAGGCCTCATTTAACTCACCCATATCATTTGCGCTTTTGAGTCAGGCCGTGTTCGACTTAACCTTATCACTTGTGCCTCGAGTCAAGCCTCATTTGACTCAACCTTATCACTTGTGCCTCGAGTCGGGCCTCGTTTGACTCAACCTTATCATTTGTGCCTCGAGTCAGGCCTCGTTCGACTCAACCTTATCATTTATGCTTTGTGTCGGGCCTCATTTTACTTAACCTTATCATTTGCACCTCGAGTCAGGCCTCGTTCGACTCAACCTTATCATTTGGGCCTCGAGTTGGGCCTTATTCGACTCAACCTTATCATTTGCGTCTCGAGTCGGGCCTCATTTTACTCAACCTTATCATTTGTGCCTCGAGTCGAGGCTCGTTTAACTCAACCTTATCATTTGCACCTCGAGTCAGGCCACGTTCAACTTATCCTTACCATTTACACCTTGAGTCGAACCTTGTTTGACTCACCCATATCATTTGCGCATTCGAGTTAGCCCTTATTCGACTCAACCTTATCATTTGCACCTTGAGTCGGGCCTCATTCGACTCAACCTTATCATTTGTGCCTTGAGTTGGTCCTCGTTCAACTCAGCCTTACCATTTATGCCACAAGTCGATCCTCGTTTGACACAACCTTATCATTTGCGCCTCGAGTTGGGCCTCGTTCAACTCACCCTTACCATTTATGCCTTGAGTCGGGCCTCGTTTGACTCAACCATATCATTTGGGCCTTGAGTCGAGCCTCATTCGACTCAACCTTATCATTTGCGCCTCGATTAGGCCTCGTGCGACTCAAGCTTATCATTTGCGCCTCAAGTCAGGCCTCGTTTGACTCAACCTTATTGTTTGTGCCTCAATTCAGGCTCATTTAAATCAATCTTATTATTTTTGCCTCGAGTCAAGCCTCGTTTGACTCAACCTTATCGTTTGTGCCTCGAGTCGGGTGTCGTTTGACTGAACCTTATCATTTTTGCCTCGAGTCGGTCCTCGTTCGACTCAACCTTATCATTTGCGCCTTGAGTCGGGCCTTGTTTTACTTAACCTTACCATTTGTGCCTCGAGTCGGGCTTCGTTTCACTTACCCTGACCATTTGTGCCTCGAGTCGGGCCTCATTTGACTCAATCATATCATTTGTGCCTCGGGTCAGGCCTCGTTTGACTCACCCTTACCATTTGTGCCTCTAGTTGGCCTCGTTTGACTCAACCTTATCAATTGCACCTCGAGTTGGGCCGTATTTCACTCAACCTTATTATTTGCGCCTCTAGTCGGTCCTCGTTTGACTCAGCCTTATCATTTGCACCTCGAGTCGGGCCTTGTTCGACTGAACCTTACCATTTGCGCCTCGAGTCGGGCCTCGTTTTACTCAAGCTTACCATTTGTGCCTTGAGTCAGGCTTCGTTTGACTCACCCTGACGATTTGCACCTTGAGTCGAGCCTCGTTTGACTCAACCATATCGTTTGCGACTCGAGGCTGGCCCCGTTTGACTCAACCATAATGTTTGTGCCTTGAGTTAGGCCTTGTTTGACTCAACCATATTATTTACACCTCAAGTCGGTCCTCATTTGACTCACCCTGACGATTTGCACCTCAAGTCGAGCCTCGTTTGTCTCAACCATATCAATTGTGCCTTGAGGTGAGCCTTGTTTGCTCAACCTTATAATTTGTGCCTCGAGTCGGGCTAGTTTGACTCAACCTTGCTGTTTGTGCCTCGAGTTGGGCCTTGTTTGACTCAACCATATTGTTTGCGCCTCGAGTTGGGTCTCGTTTAACTCAACCATATTGTTTCTACCTCGAGTCAAGCCTCGTTTGACTCTTTCATATCATTTGCTCCCCATGTTAGGCCTTGTTCTACTCAACCTTATCATTTGTGCCTCGTTTTGGGCCTTATTTGTCTCAACCTTATCATTTGTGCCCCGTGTTGGGTCTCGTTCAACTCACCCTTACCATTTGTGCCTCGAGTCAGGCCTCGTTTGACTCACCCATATCATTTGAGCCTCGAGTCAGGCCTCGTTCGACTCAACCTGACCATTTGCGTCTCGAGTCGGGGATCGTTTGACACAACCTTATCATTTGCGCCTCGAGTCGAACCTCGTTTAACTCAACCTTATCATTTGCGGCTCGAGTTGGTCCTCGTTTGTCTCAATGTTATCATTTGTGCCTCGTGTTGGGCCTCGTTCAACTCTCCCTTACCATTTGCGCCTCGAGTCGAGCCTCGTTTGACTTACCCATATCATTTGCACCTTGAGTTGGGCCTCGTTTGACTCAACCTTACCATTTGCATCTCGAGTTGGTGCTCGTTTGACTAAACCTCATCATTTGCGCCTCGAGTCAGGCCTCGTTCGACTCAACCTTATTATTTGTGCTTCGAGTTGGGCTCGTTTAAATAAACCTTATTATTTGTGCCTGGGGTCGAGCCCCATTCGACTCAACCTTATCATTTGTGCCTCGAGTCGTGCCTCGTTTGACTCAACCTTATCAGTTGTGCCTCAAGTCGAGCCTCGTTCGACTCAAGCTTATTATTTGCGCCTTAAGTTAAGCCTCATTTTACTCAACCTTACCATTTGCGCCTCGAGTCGGGCTTCGTTTCACTCATCCTGACCATTTGCGCCTCAAGTCGGGCCTCGTTTGACTCAACCATATCATTTGTGCCTCGGGTCGGGCCTCGTTTGACTCACCCTTACCATTTGCGCCTCTAGTCGGGCCTCGTTTGACTCAACCTTATCATTTGTGCCTCAAGTCGGGCCTCGTTTGACACAACCTTATTATTTGTGCCTCGAGTCAGGACTTGTTTGACTCAACCGTATCTTTGTGCCTCAAGGCGGGCCTCGTTTGACTCAACCGTAATATTTGCGCCTTGACTCGGGCCACGTTTGACTCAACCATATTGTTTGTTCCTCGAGCTGGGCTTCATTTGACTCACCCTGATGATTTGTGCCTTAAGTCAAGCCTCGTTTGACTCAACCATACCATTTGTACCTTGGGTCAGGCCTCGTTTGACTCACCCTTACCATTTATGCCTCTAGTCAGGCCTCGTTTGACTCAACCTTATCATTTGTGCCTCGAGTCGGGCATCGTTTGACTAAACCTTATCATTTAGGCCTCGAGTCAGGCCTCATTCGACTCAACCTTATCATTTACGCCTCGAGTCGGGCCTCGTTTTTTTCAACCTTATCATTTGTGCCTCGAGTTAGGCCTCTTTTAACTTAACCTTATCATTTGCACCTCGAGTCAGGCCTTGTTCAACTCATCCTTACCATTTACGCCTCGAGTCAAGCCTCGTTTGACTCACCCATATTATTTGCGCCTCGAGTTGGGCCTCATTTAACTTAACCTTATCATTTATGCCACGAGTCGGGTCTCATTCGACTTAACCTTATCATTTGTGCCTCGTGTTGGGCCTTGTTTGACTCAACCTTATCATTTGCGCCTCGAGTCAGGCCTCGTTTAACTCAACCTTATTATTTGTCCCTGGAGTCGGGACTCATTTGACTCAACTTTATCATTTGTGCATCGAGTCGGTCCTCGTTTCACTCAATCTTATCATTTGCGCCTTGAGTCGGGCCTCGTTCGACTCAACCTTATCAATTGGCCCTCAAGCCGGGCATCGTTTCACTCAACCTTATTATTTGTGCCTCAAGTCGGGCCTCATTTGACTCAACCTTATCATTTGCGCCTCAAGTCGGGTTATCATTTGTGCCTCGAGTTGGGCCTCGTTCGACTCAACCTTATCATTTGCGCCTCGAGTCGAGCCTCGTTCGATTCAACCTTATCATTTGCACCTCGAGTCGGGGATCCTTTGACTCAGCCATATCATTTGCTCCTCGAGTCTAGCCTCGTTTGACTGAACCTTATCGTTTGTGCCTCGAGTTGGGCCTCGTTCGACTCATCCTTACCATTTGCGCCACGAGTCGGGCCTCGTTTTACTCAACCTTATCATTTGTGCCTTGAGTCGGGCCTCGTTTGACTCAACCTTATCATTTGCGTCTCGAGTTGGTGCTCGTTTGACTCAACCTTATCATTTGCGCCTCGAGTCGGGCCTCGTTTGACTCAACCTTATTATTCGTGCCTCGAGTCAGGCCTCGTTTTACTCAACCTTATCATTTGTGCCTTGAGTCGGGCCTCGTTTGACTCAACCTTATCATTTGCACCTCGAGTCAGACCTCGTTCAACTCATCCTTACCATTTACGCCTCGAGTCAGGCCTCATTTGACTCACCCATATCATTTGCGCTTTTGAGTTAGGCCTTGTTCGACTTAACCTTAGCACTTGTGCCTCGAGTCAGGCCTTGTTTGACTCAACCTTATCATTTGTACCTCGAGTCGGGCCTCGTTTGACTCAACCTTATCATTTGTGCCTCGTGTCGGGCCTCATTTTACTTAAGCTTATTTGCACCTCGAGTCAGGCCTCGTTCGACTCAACCTTATCCTTTGGGCCTCGAGTTGGGCCTCATTTGACTCAACCTTATCATTTGCGCCTCGATTCGGGCCTCATTTTACTCAACCTTATCATTTGTGCCTCGAGTAGAGCCTCGTTTAACTCAACCTTATCATTTGCATCCCGAGTCAGGCCACGTTCAACTTATCCTTACCATTTACGCCTCGAGTCGGACCTCATTTGACTCACCCATATCATTTGCGCATTCGAGTCAGCCCTTATTTGACTCAACCTTATCATTTGCACCTCGAGTCGGGACTCGTTCGACTCAACCTTATCATTTGTGCCTTGAGTTGGTCCTCGTTCAACTCACCCTTACCATTCATGCCACAAGTCGATCCTCGTTTGACACAACCTTATCATTTGCGCCTCAAGTTGTGCCTCGTTCAACTCACTCTTACCATTTATGCCTTGAGTCGGGCCTCGTTTGACTCAACCATATCATTTGGGCCTCGAGTCGAGCCTCGTTCGACTCAACCTTATTATTTGTGCTTTGAGTAGGGCCTCGTGCGACTCAAGCTTATCATTTGTGCATCGAGTCAGGCCTTGTTTGACTCAGCCTTATTATTTATGCCTCGATTCAGGCTCATTTAAATCAATCTTATTATTTCTGCCTCGAGTCAAGCCTCGTTCGACTCAACCTTATCGTTTGTGCCTCGAGTCGGGCGTCGTTTGACTGAACCTTATCATTTTTGCCTCGAGTCGGTCCTCGTTCGACTCAACCTTATCATTTGCGCCTTGAGTCGGGCCTTGTTTTACTTAACCTTACCATTTGTGCCTCGAGTCGGGCTTCGTTTCACTCACCCTGACCATTTGTGCCTCGAGTCGGTCCTCATTTGACTCAATCATATCATTTGTCCCTCGGGTCGAGCCTCGTTTGACTCACCCTTACCATTTGTGCCTCTAGTTGGGCCTCGTTTGACTCAATCTTATCAATTGCACCTCGAGTCAGGCCGTATTTCACTCAACCTTATTATTTGCACCTCTAGTCAGGCCTCGTTTGACTGAACCTTATCATTTGCGCCTCGAGTCGGGCCGTGATCGACTGAACCTTACCATTTGCGGCATGAGTCGGGCCTCGTTTCACTCAAGCTTACCATTTGTGCCTCGAGTCAGGCTTCGTTTGGCTCACCCTAATGATTTGTACCTCGAGTTGAGCCTCGTTTGACTCAACCATATCATTTGCGGCTCGAGGCGGGCCTTGTTTGACTCAACCATAATGTTTGTGCCTTGAACCAGGCCTTGTTTGACTCAACCATATTATTTGCACCTCGAGTCGGTCCTCGTTTGACTCACCCTGACGATTTGCACCTCAAGTTGAGCCTCGTTTATCTCAACCATATCAATTGCGCCTTGAGGCGAGCCTCGTTTGCTCAACCTTATTATTTGTGCCTCGAGTCGGGCTAGTTTGACTCAACCTTGCTGTTTGTGCCTTGAGTTGCGCCTCGTTTCACTCAACCATATTGTTTGCGCCTCGAGATGGGTCTCGTTTAACTCAACCATATTGTTTGTGCCTCGAGTCAAGCCTCGTTTGACTCTTTCATATCATTTGCTCCTCGTGTTAGGCATCGTTCTACTCAACCTTATCATTTGTGCCTCATTTTGGGGCTCGTTTGTCTCAACCTTATCATTTGTGCCCCGTGTTGGGTCTCGTTCAACTCACCCTTACCATTTGCGCCTCAAGTCAGGCCTCGTTTGACTCACCCATATCATTTGAGCCTCTAGTCGGGCTTCGTTCGACTCAACCTGACTATTTGCGTCTCGAGTCAGGGATCGTTTAACACAACCTTATCATTTGCGCCTCGAGTCGGGCCTCGTTTAACTCAACCTTATCATTTGTGGCTCGAATTGGTCCTTGTTTGTCTCAATGTTATCATTTGTGCCTCGTGTTGGGCCTCGTTCAACTCTCCCTTACCATTTGCGCCTCGAGTCGGGCCTCGTTTGACTTACCCATATCATTTGCACCTTGAGTTGGGCCTCGTTTGACTCAACCTTACCATTTGCATCTCGAGTTGGTGCTCGTTTGACTCAACCTTATCATTTGCGCCTCGAGTCGGGCCTCGTTCGACTCAACCTTATTATTCGTGCCTCGAGTCAGGCTCGTTTGAATAAACCTTATTATTTGTGCCTGGGGTCGAGCCTCATCCGACTTAACCTTATCATTTGTGCCTCGAGTCGTGCCTCGCTTGACTCAACCTTATCAGTTGTGCCTCAAGTCGGGCCTCGTTCGACTCAAGCTTATCATTTGCGCCTTGAGTCGGGCCTTGTTTTAGTCAACCTTACCATTTGCGCCTCGAGTGGGGCCTCGTTTTACTCAACCTTACCATTTGCGCCTCGAGTCGGGCCTCGTTTGGCTCACCCTAATGATTTGCACCTCGAGTCAGGCCTTGTTTAACTTAACCATATCATTTGTGCCTCGAGGCAGGCCTTGTTTGCTCAACCTTAATATTTGTGCCTCGAGTCGGGACTTGTTTGACTTAACCTTATTGTTTGTGCCTCGAGGCGGGCCTCGTTTGACTCAACCATAACATTTGTGCCTCAAGTCAAGCCTCGTTTGACTCAACCCTATTGTTTGCACCACGAGTCGAGCCTCGTTCGACTCAACCTTACCATTTGCACCTCTGGTCGTGCCTCATTTTACTCAACCTTACCATTTGTGCCTCGAGTCGGGCATCGATTGACTCACCCTAATGATTTGCACCTCGAGTTGGGCCTTGTTTGACTCAACCATATCATTTGCGCCTCGAGGCGGGCCTCGTTTGCTCAACCTTAATATTTGTGCTTCGAGTCAGGACTTGTTTGACTCAACCTTATCGTTTGTTCCTCGAGGTGGGCCACATTTGACTTGACCATATTGTTTGCACCTCGAGTCATGCTGGTGTGACTCAACCTTACAATTTGCATCTCGAGTCGGGCCTCGTTTGACTCAACCTTATCATTTGCGCCGTGAGTCGGCCCTTGTTTGACTCAACCTTATCGTTTGTGCCTCGAGTTGGGCCTCGTTTAACTCAACGATATTGTTTGTACCTAGAGTCAGGCCTCGTTTGACTCAACCTTATCATTTGCGCCTCTAGTTGGGCCTCGTTTAACTCAACCTTATCATTTATGCGACGAGTCGGGCTCGTTTGACTCAACCATATCATTTGTGCCTCGGGTTAGGGCTCGTTTGACTCACTCTTACCATTTGCGCCTCGAGTTGGACTTTGTTTGACTCACCCTGACCATTTGCGACTCGAGTCGGTCCTCGTTTGACTCAACAATATCATTTGTGCCTCGTGGCGGACCTTGTTTGACTCACCCTTACCATTTGCACCTCTAGTCGGGCCTCTTTTTACTCAACCATATCATTTGCGCTAAGAGTCGGGCCTTGTTTGACTCAACCTTATCATTTGTGCCTCAAGTTGGGCCTCTTACCACTCAAGCTTATCATTTGTGCCTCGAGTCGGGCCTCGTTCGACTCAACCTTATCATTTGCGCCTCAAGTCAGTCCTCGTTCGACCCAACCTTATCATTTATGCCTCTTGTCGGGCCTCGTTTTACTCAACCTTACCCTTTGCGCCTTGAGTCAGACTTTGTTCGACTCATCCTGACCATTTGCACCACGACGTGGGGCTCGTTTGACTCAACCATATCATTTATGCTGCGTGTCGGTCCTCGTTTGACTCACCCTGACCAATTGCACCTAGACTCGGGCCTCGTTTGACTCAACCATATCATTTGTGCCTCGTGTTGGGCCTCTTTTGACTCAACCTTATCATTTGCGCCTCCCGTCGTGCCTCGTTCGACTCAACCTTATCATTTGCCCCTCGAGTTGGGCCACGTTTAACTCACCCTTACCATTTGCGCCTCGAGCTGGGCCTCATTTGACTCAACCATATCATGAGTACCTTGAGTCAAGCCTCGTTTGACTTAGCTTTATCATTCACTCCTCGAGTCAAGCCTCATTCGATTCAACCTTATCATTTGTGTCTCGAGTCGGGTCTCATTTAATTCAACTATATCATTTGTGCCTCGAGTCGGGCCTTGTTCGACTCAACCTTATCATTTTGTTTGTCTCAACCTTATTATTTGTGCCTAGAGTTGGTCTCATTTGACTCAACCTTATTATTTGTGCCTCGAGTCGAGTCTCGTTTGACTTAACCTTATCATTTGTGCCTCGAGTCAGGCCTCGTTTGACTCAACCTTATCATTTGTGCCACGAGTCGGGCCTCATTCGACTCAACCTTATTATTTGTGCCTCGAGTCGGGTCTCGTTTGACTTAACCTTATCATTTGCGCCATGAGCCAGGCCTCGTTTGACCCAACCTTATCATTTGTGCCCCAAGTCGGGCCTCGTTCAACTCAATCTTACCATTTATGCCTCTTGTCAGGCCCCGTTTGACTCAGCCTTATCATTTGCGCCTCGTGTCGGGCCTCGTTTGACTCAACCTTATCGTTTGTTCCTCGAATTAGGCCTCGTTCGACCCAACCTTACCATTTGCGCCTCTAGCCAGGCCTCGTTCGACTCAACCTTACCATTTGTGTCTCGATTCGGGCCTCGTTTGACACAACCTTACCATTTGCGCCTCCAGTCAGACCTCGTTTGACACAACCTTACCATTTGCTCCTCCAGTCAGGCCTCGTTTGACTCAACCTTATCATTTGCACCTGGAGTCGGGCCTCGTTCGACTCAACCTTATCATTTGGGCCTCAAGTCGGGCCTCGTTCGACTCAACCTTATCATTTGCACCTCGAGTCGGGACTCGTTTGACTCAACCTTATCATTTGTGCCTCAAGTTGGGCCTCATTCGACTCAACCTTAACATTTGTGCCTCAAGTCCGTCCACGTTCAACTCACCCTTCCCATTTATGCCTCGAGTCGGGCCTCGTTTAACTCAATCTTATCATTTGTGCCTCGAGTCGAGCTGTTTGACTCACCCTGACCATTTGTGCCTTGACTTGGGCCTTGTTTGACTCAACCATATCATTTGTGCCTCGTGTTGGTTCTCGTTTGACTCAACCATATCATTTGCACCTCAAGGCGTGCCTCGTTCGACTCTACCTTATTATTTGTGCCTTGAATCAGGTAGGTTTGACTCAACCTTATCGTTTGTGCCTCAAGTTGAGCCTCGTTTGACTCTACCATATCATTTACACCTCGAGGCGGCCTCGTTTGACTCAACCCCATCATTTGCGCCTCACGTCGTGCCTCATTCGACTCAACCTTATCATTTACCCCTCGAGTCGGGCCACGTTTGACTCAACCATATCATTTGTGCCGTGAGTCAGGCCTCATTTGACTCACCCTTACCATTTGCGCCTCGAGCCGGGCCTCATTTGACTCAAGCATATCATGTGTACCTTGAGTCAAGCCTCGTTTGACTCAATCTTATCATTTGCACCTCAAGTCGGGCCTCGTTCGATTCAACCTTATCATTTGTGTCTCCAGTCGGGTCTCGTTTAACTCAACCATATCATTTGCGCCTCGAGTCGGGCCTTGTTCGACTCAACCTTATCATTTTGTTTGTCTCAACCTTATTATTTGTGCCTCGAGTCGGGCTCGTTTGACTTAACCTTATTATTTGTGCCTCGAGTCGGGCCTCGTATGACTCAACCTTATCATTTATGCCCCGAGTCAGGCCTCGTTTGACTCAACCTTATTATTTGCGCCTCAATTCGGGCCTCGTTTTACTCAACCTTACCATTTGTATCTCGAGTCGGTCTTTGTTTGACTCACCCTGTCCATTTGTGCCTCTAGTCGGGTCTCGTTTGACTCAACCTTATCATTTGCACCTCAAGTTGGGCCTCGTTGGACTCAACCTTATCATTTGCGCCTCGAGTTGGGCCTTGTTTGATTCAACCTTATCATTTGCACCTCGAGTCGGGCCTCATTTGACTCAACCATATCATTTGCACCATGAGTCAGGCCTCGTTTAACTCAACCTTATTATTTGTGCCTCGAGTCAGGTCTCGTTCGACTCACCCTTACCATTTATGCCTCTAGTTGGGCCTCGTTTGACTCAACCTTATCGTTTGTACCTCAAGTTGGGCCTCGTTGGACTTAACCTTATAATTTGCGTCTCGAGTCGGGACTCGTTTGACTTAACCTTATCATTTGTGCCTCGAGTCAAACTCTGTTTGACTCACCCTAACCATTTGCGACTCGACTCGAGCCTCGTTTGACTTAACCATATCATTTGTGCCTCGTGTCTGTCCTCGTTTGACTCACCCTTACCATTTGCAACTCTAGTCGGGCCTCATTTGACTCAACCATATCATTTGTGCCTAGAGTTGGGCCACGTTTGACTCAACCTTATCATTTGTGCCTCGAGTCAGGCCTCGTTCTACACAACCTTATCATTTGCGCCTTGTGTCGGGCCTCGTTTGACTCAACCTTATCGTTTGGGCCTTGAGTTAGGCCTCGTTCGACCTAACCTTACCATTTGCACCTTGAGTCAGGCCTCGTTCTACTCAACCTTACCTTTTGTGTCTCGAGTCGGGCCTCGTTTGACATAACCTTACCATTTGCGCCTCAAGTCAAGCCTCGTTTGACTCAACCTTATCATTTGCACCTCGAGTCAGGACTCGTTTGACTCAACCTTATCATTTGTGCCTTGAGTCAGTCCTCGTTCAATTCACCCTTATCATTTGTGCCTCGAATCGGTCCTCGTTCAACTCACCCTTCCCATTTTTACCTCAAGTCGGGCCTCGTTTAACTCAACCTTATCATTTGTGCCTCAAGTCAGGCTTCGTTTGACTCAGCCTGACCATTTGCGCCTTGACTCGGGCCTCATTTGACTCAACCATATCATTTGTGCCTCGTGTTGGTCCTCATTTGACTCAACCATATCATTTGCGCCTCAAGGCATGCCTCGTTCGACTCTACCTTATTATTTGTGCCTCGAATCAGGTAGGTTTGACTTCACCTTATCGTTTGTGCCTCAAGTATGGCCTCGTTTAACTCAACCATATCATTTACACTTCAAGGCGGGCCTCATTTGACTCAACCTTATCATTTGCTCCTCATGTCTTGCCTCGTTCGACTCAACCTTATCATTTGCCACTCGAGTTGGGCCACGTTTGACTCACCCATATCATTTGTGCCTTGAGTCAGGCCTCGTTTGACTCTGTTAAAGATAAGGCTGCTTAGGCTGCTTGTCTTGGTGCAGTGTGCAGGTGCAGTGCTTAAGGAGTCACGTGGGGTTCTGATCTTGCTTATTAATCTTGTCTTCAATTTATTAGTTAGGGATATTAGTATAATTCAGTAATTGAGTCTTAGTCTATAAATTGTAATCTCAGCTACATCATTTGTAGATTAATTTATTTGAATCAGATTTACATTTCAGAACTTTCACATCTAGAAGTTTTGAGTTTTCTTTCTTTCTTCTTTCTTGCGCCTTCCTTCTAAGATTCTTGAGAACTTCAACATGGTATCAGAGCCTTGATCCAATGGGAGAGAATATGAACACGTTTTCTTTAGCATCTTTGAATGCTTCACTAGTTTCTTTTAGTCATTCTATTTCTGTGAAATTAGACAGCAATTCCTATCTACTCTGGAAACCACAAGTTCTTGCAGCCATCAGAGGGCATGAACTAGAGAAATACATCAGTGGTGGTCAAGAAGTGCCATCAAGATTTGCAATAGATGAGCAAGGAAGAGTTCTTGGGATCTTGAATCAGCAGTATGTTCTTTGGAAGAAGCAAGATCAGCTCTTGCTATCTTGGCTGCTGTCAACAATGTCAGAAAACATTCTTACAAGAATGGTGGGATGTGAATACTCGTACCAGGTCTGGGAAAAGGTGGAAACTTTCTTTGCTTCTCATACAAAGGCAAAGATCAAGCAATTCAAGGTGCAGCTACAGACTATGAAGAAGGAATCCATGACAGCCACTGATTATCTTTTAAAGATCAAGAATCTTGTTGATTCTTTGGCTTCAGTTGGATATGCAATTACAGAAAGTGACCATATAGAGGTAATTCTTGATGGTCTTTCCTCAGAATATGATGGTTTTGTTACATCCATTCTTTCTAGAACTGATCCGTATTCAGTAGAAGAGATTGAAGCATTATTGCTTGCACAAGAAAATAGAATTGAGAAGCATCATAAAGAAGCAGAAGCTATGACAGTGAATCTTGCTACACATCCTCAGAATTACAATGTGAACCGAAGTGGTTATCAAAGTTTCCCTGGTCAGTATGCAAATAGAGGAAGGTTTGGAGGTAGAGGAAACTTTTTCAGAGGCAAAGGGAGTTACAACAATGGGCGGTTTGCTAGTAGGAATGGAAGGTTTTCTGATAAAAGCAACATTCAATGTCAATTATGTGGGAGATTTGGACATCAGTCTTGGAGTTGTTATCACAGATTTGATGAAAGTTTTCAAGGACCAGCTCAAGTGCCTAGCCACTTCAGCAAGAGAGCCAATGGCGCCAATGGCAGTGTCAGAAATACACCCTATGCAATGCTCACTTCTAACAGCAGCAGCAATGGCATTGATCAAGAATGGTATCCTGATTCTGGGGCCACTAATCATGTGACAGTGGATGCCTCTAACATTGTGCGGAAGACTCCATATAATGGAAGGAGAAGGTGCACATTGGTAATGGCTCAGGTTTGTTCATTAAAAACATTGGTAATTCTCAGATTAAGTCTTGCTTTTCTAATCAAAATCTTCACCTAAACTCACTTCTTCATGTTTCAAATATTACCAAAAACCTTGTGAGTGTTTCTCAGTTTGCAAAAGACAATTATGTCTATTTTGAGTTCCATCCTGACTCTTGTTATGTTAAATCTCAGGATACTCATCAAATACTTTTGAAGGGGACTGTTAGAAAAGGCTTGTATGTCTTTAATGAATTTCGTATTGAAAAAGGACCATATATCAATGCAAAGCTGTCAACAACTCAGTCACCAAATATTACTTCACCTGCTATACATAGTTCCCATACTTCTTCTTTGTTAAATTCTTGTTCTGAGTTAGACAAATGGCATGTTAGATTGGGCCATGCTTCTGTACAAACTGTCAAGAATGTACTCACTTCTTGTAACATCAGAATACCAAATAAAGAGCTTTCCTTTTGTTCATCTTACTGCCTTAGTAAATTACATAAATTTCCTTTTGCCTCTTCTCAAACAGAATACTCAAAACCTCTTCAACTTTATTATTTACACCTTGAGTTGGGCCTCGTTCAACTCACCCTTACCATTTGCGCCTCAAGTCAGGCCTCGTTTGACTCAACCTCATCAGTTGCGCTTTGAGTCAGGCCTCATTCGTCTCAACCTTATCATTTGTGCCTCGAGTTGGGCCTCGTTCGACTCAACCTTATCATTTGCACCTCGAGTTAGGCCTCGTTCCACTCACCCTTACCATTTGTGCCCCGAGTCGGGCCTTATTTGACTCACCCATATCATTTACACCCCAAGTCGGTCCTCGTTCAACTCAACCATATCATTTACGCCTCAAGTTTGGCCTCGTTCAACTCACCCTTACCATTTGCACCTTGAGTCAGGCCTCATTTGACTCACTCGTATCATTTGTGCCTCGAGTCAGGCCTTGTTTGACTTAACCTTATCATTTGTGCCTTGAGTCGGTCCTTGTTTGACTCACCCTTATCATTTGTGCCTTGAGTCGGTCCTCGTTTGACTCACCCTTATCATTTGCACCTAGAGTCGGGCCTTGTTCGGCTTAACCTTATCATTTGCGCCTCGAGTCAGGCCTCGTTCAAGTCACTCTTACCATTTGTGCCTCGAGTCAGGCCTCATTTGAATCACCCATATCATTTGCACCTTAAGTCGGGCCTCGTTTGACTCAACCTTATCATTTGCGCCCAAAGTCAGGACTCGTTGGACTTAACCTTATCATTTGCGCCTTGAGTCGTGCCTCGTTTGACTCAACCTTATCATTTGTGCCTCAAGTCGGAACTCGTTTAACTCAAACTTATATTTGTTCATTGAGTCGGCCCTCATTTTACTCACCATTATCATTTGTGCCTTGAGTCAGGCATCATTCCACTCACCCTTACCATTTGCGCCTTGAGTCGGGCCTCGTTTGACACAACCTTATCATTTATGCCTCGAGTCGGGCCTCATTCAACTCACCCTTACCATCGGGTCTCGTTTGACTCAACCTTACCATTTGTGCCTTGAGTCGGGCCTCACTGGACACAACCTTATCATTTGTGCAATGAGTCAGCCCTCGTTTTACTCACCCTTATCATTTGTGCCTCGAGTCAGGCCTCGTTCAACTCACCCTTACCATTTGTGCCTCAAGTCAGGCCTCATTTGACTCAACCTTATCATTTGCACCGCGAGTTAGGCCTCGTTCAACTCAACCTTATCATTTGCGCCTCAAGTCTGACCTAGTTGAACTCACCCTTACCATTTGTGCCTTGAGTCGGGCCTCATTTGACTCACCCATATCATTTACGCCTCGAGTCAGGCCTCGTTTGACTCAACCTTATCATTTGGGCCTTGAGTTAGGCCTCATTTAACTCAATCTTATCATTTGCACCTCGAGCCAAACCTCATTCGACTCAAGCTTATCATTTGCGCCCCGAGTCGGGCCTCGTTCAACTCACCCTTACAATTTGCACCTCGAGTCGGGCTTCGTTTGATTCAACTTTATCATTTACACCTCGAGTTGGGCCTCGTTCAACTCACCCTTACCATTTGCGCCTCGAGTTGGGCCTTGTTTGACTCAACCATATCATTTGTGCCTTGAGTTGGGCCTCATTTGACTTAATGTTATCATTTGTGCCTCGAGTCGTGCCTCGTTTGACTCACCCATATAATTTGGGACTCGGGTCAGGCCTCATTTGAGTCACCCATATCGTTTGTGCCTTAACTTAGGCCCCGTTTGACTCAACCATATCATTTGCACCTCGAGTCAGGCCTTGTTCGACTCAATCTTATCATTTGTGCCTCGAGGCAGACCTCGTTTGACCCACCCATCTCATTTGTGCCTCGAGTTGGGCCTCGTTTGACTCACCCATATCATTTATGCCTTAACACGGGCCTCATTTGACTCCACAATATCATTTGTGCCTCGAGTCAGGCCTCGTTTGACTAAACCATATCATTTATGCCTCGAGTTGGGCCTCGTTTGACTCACCCATATCATTTATGCCTCGAGTTGGGCCTCGTTTGACTCAGCCATATCATTTGTACCTTAACTCGGGCCTCGTTTGACTCAACCATATCAGTTGTCCCTCGAGTCAGGCCTCGTTCAACTCAACCATATCTTTTGTGCCTTGAGTCAGACCTCGTTTGACTTAACCATACCATTTATGCCTCGAGTTAGGCCTCGTTTGACTCAACCTTATCCTTTGCGCCATGAGTTACACCTTGTTCGACTCATCCTTATCATTTGTGCCTCAAGGCAGGCCTCGTTTGACTCACCATATCATTTGCGCCTCGAGTTGGGCCTCGTTTGACTCAACCCTGTCATTTGTGCCTTAACACGGGCCTCGTTTGACTCAACAATATCATTTGCACCTCGAGTCAGGCTTCGTTCAACTCAACCATATCATTTATGCCTCAAGTTAGGCCTCGTTTGACTCAACCTTATCATTTGCGCCTCGACTTAGGCCTTGTTCAACTCAACCTTATCAATTGTGCCTCAAGTCGGGCCTTATTTAACTTAACCTTATAATTTGTGCCTCGAGTGGGGACTCGTTCAACTCACCCTTTCCATTTGCGCTTCGAGTCAGGTCTTGTTTGACTCAACCTTATCATTTACACCTCGAGTCGGGCCTTGTTTGACTTAACCATACTATTTGTGCCTGGAGTTAGGCCTCGTTTGACACAACATTATCATTTGCGCCTCGAGTCGGGCCTCGTTTAACTTAACCATATCATTTATGCCTCGAGTCGAGCCTTGTTTGACTCACTCTTACCATTTGCAACTCTAGTCAGGCCGCGTTTCACTCAACCATATCATTTGCTCCTCGAGTCGGGCCTCGTTGGACACACCCATATCATTTGCACCTCGAGTCAGGCCTTATTTGACTCACCCATATCATTTATGTCTCGAGTTAAGCCTCGTTCGACTCAACTATATCATTTGTGACTCGAGTTAGGCCTCGTTTGACTAAACCATATCATTTATGCCTCAAGTCGGGCCTCATTTGACTCAACCTTACCATTTGTGCCTTGAGTCAGGCCTTGTTTGACTGAACCTTATCATTTGCGTCTCGACTCGGGCCTTGTTCAACTCTACCCTATCATTTACACCTCGAGTCAGGCCTCGTTTGACTCCACCATCAACTCAACCTTATCATTTGCGACTTGAATCAGGCCATGTTTGACTCATCCTTATCATTTGCACCTCGAGTCGGGCCTTGTTCGGCTCAACCTTATCATTTGCACCTCAAGTCGGGCCTCATTTGACTTAACCTTATAATTTGCGCCTCGAGTGGGGACTCATTCAACTCACCCTTTCCATTTGCGCTTCGAGTCGGGTCTTGTTCGACTCAATCTTATCATTTGCGCCTCGAGTCGGCCTCGTTTGACTAAACCATACCATTTGTGCCACGAGTCAGGTCTCGTTTGACTCACCCATATCGGTTGTGCCTTAACACGAGCCTCGTTTGATTCAACAATATCATTTGCACCTCGAGTCAGGCCTCGTTTGACTCAACCTTATTATTTACGGCTCGAGTCGGGCCTCGTTTGACTCAACCTTATCATTTGTGCCTTGTGTTGGGCCTAAATTAAACTCACCCTTACCATTTGTGCCTTGAGTTAGGACTCGGTTGACTTAACCTTATCATTTGCTTCTCGAGTCAGGCCTCGTTTGACTCAACCATATCATTTATGCCTTGAGTCGAGCCTCATTTGACTCTCCTTGGCCATTTGCACCTCTAGTCGGGCCTCGTTTCTCTCAACCATATCATTTATGCCTCGAGTTAAGCCTTGTTTGAGTCACCTTTACCATTTTTGCCTCGAGTCAGGACTTGTTTAACACAACTTTATGATCTATGCCTCAAGTCGTGCCTCGTTCGACTCAACCTTATCATTTGTGCCTGGAGTCAGGCCTTGTTTGACTGAACCATATCATTTATGCCTCGAGTCGGGCCTTGTTTGTCTCAACCATATCATTTATGCCTCTAGTCAGGCCTCGTTTGACTAAACCTTATCAGTTATGCCTCGACTCAGGCCTTGTTCAACTCAACCTTATCATTTGCGCCTCGAGTCAGGCCTTATTTAACTCAACCTTATAATTTGCGCCTTGAGTTAGGACTCATTCAACTCACCCTATCTATTTGCGCTTCAAGTCAGGTCTTGTTCGACTCAACCTAATCAATTGCGCCTTGAGTCGAGCTTCGTTTGACTTAACCATACCATTTGTGCCTCGAGTCAGGCCTTGTTTGACTCACCCTTAACCTTTTGCAGCTCTTGTCGGGCCTCGTTTCACTCAACCATATTATTTGCACCTCGAGTCGGGCCTCATTGGACACACCCATATCATTTGCACCTCGAGTCGGGCATCGTTGCACTCAATCTTATCATTTGTGCCTCGAGATGGGCCTCGTTGGACTCACCCATATCATTTGCACCTTGAGTTGATCCTTGTTTGACTCAACCATATCATTTGTGCCTTGAGTCGGGCCTCGTTTGACTCAACGTTTTCATTTGTGCCTCGAGTCGAGCCTCATTTGACTTAACCATATCATTTGGGCCTCGAGTCGAGCCTCGTTTGACTCAACGTTATCATTTGCACCTTGAGTCAAGCCTCATTTGACACAACCTTATCATTTGCGCCTCGAGTCAAGCCTCGCTTAACTCACCCGTATCATTTGTTCCTTAACACGGGCCTTGTTTGACTCCATAGTATCATTTGTGCCTCGAGTCAGGCCTCGTTCGACTAAACCATATCATTTATGCCTCGAGTTGGGCCTCGTTTGACTTTCCCATATCATTTACGCCTCGAGTCGGGCCTCGTTTTACTCAACCATATCATTTGTGCCTTAACTCGGGCCTCATTTGACTCAACCATATTAGTTGCGCCTTGAGTCAAGACTCGTTCAACTCAACCATATCTTTTGCGCCTTGAGTCGGGCCTCGTTTGACTCAACCATATCATTTATGCCCCGAGTCGGTCCTTGTTTGACTCATCCTTATCATTTATGCCTTGAGTCGGGCACCCTTCCACTTAATCTTATCATTTATGCCTCGAGACGGGCCTCGTTGGACTCACCCATATCATTTGCACCTTGAGTTGATCCTTGTTTGACTCAACCATATCATTTGTGCCTTGAGTCGGGCCTCGTTTGACTCAATGTTTTCATTTGCGCCTCGAGTTGAGCCTCATTTGACTTAACCTTATCATTTGCGCCTCATGTTGGGGCTTATTCAACTAAACCTTACTATTTGTTCGTCGAGTCGAGGCTCGTTTGACTCACCCATATCATTTGTGCCTCGAGTCGGGCATCGTTTGACTCACCTATAGCATTTGTGCCACAACTCGGGCCTCGTTTGACTCAACCATATCATTTATGCCTCGAGTCGGGCCTTGTTCAACTCAACCTTATCATTTGCGCCTTGAGTTGGGCCTCGTTTGACTCAACCATATCATTTGTGCCTCGAGTTGGGCCTCATTTGACTCAACGTTATCATCTGCGCCTTGAGTACGTTATCATTTATGCCTCGTGTCGGGCCTCGTTTGGCTCTCCCATATCATTTGTGACTCGAGTCGGGCCTCATTTGAGTCACCCATATCATTTGTGCCTTAACTCGGGCCTTGTTTCACTCAACCATATCATTTGCACCTCGAGTCAGGCCTCATTTGACTCAATCTTATCATTTGTGCCTCGAGACAGGCCTCGTTTGACTCACCCATCTCATTTGTGCCTCGAGTCGGGCCTCCTTTGACTCACCCATATCATTTATGCCTTAACACGGGCCTCATTTGACTCCACAATATCATTTGAGCCTCGAGCCAGCCTCGTTCAACTAAACATATCATTTATGCCTCGAGTCGGGACTCGTTTGACTCAACCATATCATTTATACCTCGAGTCGGGCCTCGTTTGACTCAACCATATCAATTGTGCCTTAACTCGGGCCTCGTTTGACTCAACCATATCAGTTGCACCTCGAGTCAGGCGTCGTTCGACTTAACGATATAATGTTTGACTCAACCATATCATTTATGCCTCGAGTCAGGCCTCGTTTGACTCAACCTTATCATTTGCACCTCGAGTTAGGCCTTGTTTGACTCATCCTTATCATTTGTGCCTCGAGACAGGCCTCGTTTGACTCACCCATATCATTTGCGCCTCGAGTTGGGCCTCGTTTGACTCGCCCCTATCATTTGTGCCTTAACACGGGCCTCGTTTGACTTAACAATATGATTTGCGCCTCGCGTCAGGCCTCATTCGACTCAACCATATCATTTATGCCTCGAGTCAGGCCTCGTTTAACTCAACTTTATCATATGTGCCTCGACTCAGGCCTTGTTCGACTCAACCTTATCATTTGCGCCTCGAGTCGGGCCTTATTTAACACAACCTTATAATTTGCGCCTTGAGTGGGGACTCGTTCAACTCACCCTTTCCATTTGTACTTTGAGTCTGGTCTTGTTCGACTCAACCTTATCTTTTGTGCCTCGAGTTAGGCCTCGTTTGACTCAACCATACCATTTGTGCCTTAAGTTAGGCCTCGTTTGACACAACATTATCATTTGCACCTCTAGTCAGGCCTCGTTTCACTCAACCATATCATTTGCACCTCGAGTCGGGCCTCGTTGGATACACCCATATCATTTGCGCCTCGAGTCAGGCCTTATTTGACTCACCCATATCATTTGTGTCTCGAGTTAAGCCTCATTCGACTCAACTATATCATTTGCGCCTCGAGTCTGGCCTCGTTTGACTCAACCATATCATTTATGCCTCAAGTCGGGCCTTGTTTAACTCAACCTTACCATTTGCGCCTCGAGTCAGGCCTTGTTCGACTGAACCTTATCATTTGCGTCTTGACTCGGGCCTTGTTCAACTCAACCCTATCATTAACACCTCTAGTTAGGCCTTGTTTGACTCAACCATCGACTCAACCTTATCATTTACGACTCGAATCGGGCCATGTTTGGCTCATCCTTATCATTTGCACCTCGAGTTGGGCCTTGTTTGGCTTAACCTTATCATTTGCACCTCAAGTCGGGCCTCGTTTGACATAACCTTATAATTTGCGCCTCGAGTGGGGACTCATTCAACTTACCCTTTCCATTTGCGCTTCGAGTCGGGTCTTGTTCGACTCAACCTTATCATTTGTGCCTCGAGTTAGGCCTCGTTTGACTCAACCAAATGATTTGTGCCTCAAGTCAGGCCTTGTTTGACACAACCTTATCATTTGCGTCGAGTCGGGCCTCGTTTGACTCACCCATATCATTTGCAACTCGACTCGAGCCTCGTTTGACTCAACCATATCATTTGCGCCTCGAGTCATGCCTCATTCGACTCAACCTTATCATTTGCGCCTCGAGTCAGGCCTTATGTGACTCACCCATATCATTTGTGTCTCGAGTTAAGCCTTGTTCGACTCAACTATATCATTTGTGCCTCGAGTCGGGCCTCGTTTAACTCAACCATATCATTTATGCCTCAAGTCGGGCCTCGTTTGACTCAACCATACTATTTGCGCCTTGAGTCGAGCCTTGTTCGATTGAACCTTATCATTTGTGCCTCGACTCGGGCCTTCTTCAACTCAACCCTATCATTTACACCTCGAGTCGGCCTCGTTTGACTCAACCATCGACTTAACCTTATCATTTGCACCTCGAGTTGGGCCTCGTTCAACTCACCCTTACCATTTGCGCCTCAAGTCGGGACTTGTTTGCCTCACCCATATCATTTGTGCCTTAACTCGGGCCTCGTTTGACTCAACCATATCATTTGCACCTCGAGTTAGGCCTCATTCAACTCAACCATATCATTTACGCCTCGTGTCGGCCCTCGTTCGACACACCCATATCATTTGTGCCTCTAGTCGAGCCTCGTTAGTCTTAACCTTATCATTTAAGCCTCGAGTCGGGCCTCGTTCGACTCAACCTTATCATTTGTGCCTCGTGGCGGTCCTCATTTGACTCAACCATATCATTTGCACCTGGAGTCAGGCCTCGTTTGACTCAAGCTTATTATTTACGCCTCAAGTAGGGCCTCGTTTGATGCAACCATATTATTTGTGCCTCAAGTCGGGCATCGTTTGACTCACCCTTACCATTTGTGCCTCGAGCCGGGCCTTGTTTGACTCAACCATGTCATTTGTGACTCGAGGCAGACCTCGTTTAACATAACTTTATCATTTGCGCCTCGAGTTGGACCTCGTTTGATTCAACCATATCATTTGTGCCTCGAGTTGGGCCTCGTTTGACTCACCCAAATCATTTACGCCACGAATTGAGCATCATTTGACTCAACCATATCATTTGCACCTTGAGTCAGGCCTCGTTCGACTTAACCTTATCATTTATGGCTCGAGTCAGGCCTCGTTTGACTCACCCTTACGATTTGCACCTCGAGTCAGGCCTCGTTTGACTCAACCTTATCATTTGTGCCTTGAGTCAGGCCTCATTTGACACACCCTTACCATTTGCACCTCAAGTCGGGCCTTGTTTCACTCAACCTTATCATTTGCGCCTCGAATAGGGCCTCGTTCGACTCAACCTTATCCTTTGTGCCTCGAGTTGGGCCTCATTTGACTCAATCTTATCATTTGTGCCTCGTGTTGGGCCTCGTTTGACTCAACCTTACCATTTGTGCCTCGAGTCAGGCCTCATTTGACTCACGCATCTCATTTGCGCCTGGAGTCGGGCCTCGTTTGACTTAACTATATTATTTGTGCCTTGAGTCGGGCCTTGTTTGACTTACCCTTACCATTTGTGCCTTGAGTCAGGCCTCCTTTGACTTAACCATATCATTTGTGCCTCTAGTCGCACCTAGTTTAACACAACTTTATATCTATGCCTCAAGTCAGGCCTCGTTCGACTCAATCTTATCATTTGTGCTTAGAGTTGGGGCTCATTTGACTAACCCTTGCCATTTGTGCCTTGAGTCGAGGCTCATTTGACTCACCCTTATCATTTGCGCCTCGAGTTAGGCCTCGTTCAACTCAACCTTATCATTTGCGCCACAAGTCAGTCCTCATTTGACTCACCCATATCATTTATGCCTCGAGTCGAGCCTCGTTCGACTCAACCATATCTTTTGCGCCTTGAGTCGGGCCTCGTTTGACACAACCATATCATTTGTGCCTCCAATCGGGCCTTGTTTGACTCAACAATATCATTTGCGCCTCCAGTCAAGCCTCATTTGACTCAACCATATCATTTATGCCTCGAGTCGGGCCTCGTTTGACAAAACCTTATCATTTACACCTCGAGTTAGGCCTTGTTTGACTCAACCTTATCATTTACGCCTCGAGGCAGGCCTCATTTGACTCAACCATATCATTTGCGCCTGGAGTCGGGTCTCGTTTGACTCAACTATATCATTTGCACCTCGAGTCAGGCCTCGTTCAACTCGACATTATCATTTGCGCCTCGAATCGGGCCCCATTCGACTTAACCTTATCATTTGCACCTCAAGTCGGGCTTAATTGACTCACCCATATCATTTATGCCTTAGCATAGGCCTCGTTTGACTCAACAATTTCATTTGCGCCACGAGTCAGGCCTCATTGGAATCAACCATATCATTTATGCTTCGAGTCGGGCCTCGTTTGACTCAACCTTATCATTTGCCCCTTAAGTAGGGCCTTGGTCGACTCAACCTTATCATTCGCGCCTCGAGGCAGGCCTCCTTTGACTCAACCATATCATTTGCGTCTATAGTCGTGCCCCGTTTGACTCAACCTTATTATTTGCGCCACGAGTCAGGCCTCGTTTAACTTAACCATATGATTTGTGCCTCGAGTCAGGCCTCGTTTGACTCACCCTTACCATTTGTGCCCCGAGTTGGGGCTCGTTTGACTCAACCATACCATTTGTGCCTCGAGTCTGGCCTCGTTGGACTCACCCATATAATTTGCGCCTCGAGTCGGGCATCGTTTGACTCAATCTTATCATTTGTGCCTTGAGTCGGGGCTTGTTGGACTCACCCATATCATTTGCAACTCGAGCCGGTCCTTGGTTGACTCAACCTTATCATTTGCGCCTTGAGTCGGGCCTCGTATGACTCAACCTTATCATTTGCTCCTCGCGTCGGGTGTCGTTTGACTCAACTATATCATTTGTGCCTCCAGTCGGGCCTCGTTTGACTCAACCATATCTTTTGTGCCTTAAGTCAGACCTTGTTTGACTCAACCGTATCAGTTTTGCCTCGAGTCAGGCCTCGTTTGACTCAACCTTATCATTTGCGCCACTAGTCAGGCCTTGTTTGACTTACCCATATAATTTGTGCCTTGAGTCGAGCCTTGTTCGACTCAACCATATATTTTGCGCCTTGAGTTGGGCCTCGTTTGACACAACCATATCATTTGTGCCTCCAGTTGGGCCTCATTTGACTTAACCATATCATTTATGCCTCGAGTCGGGCCTCGTTTGACTCAACCTTATCATTTGCGCCTCGACTTTGGCGATGTTCAACTCAACCTTATCATTTGCGCCTTGAGGCAGGCCTCATTTGACTTAACCATATCATTTGCCCCTGGAGTTGGGCCTCATTTGACTTAACCATATGATTTGCACCTCGAGTCGGGCCTCGTTCAACTCGACATTATAATTTGCGCCTCGAATTGGGCTCCATTCCACTTAACCTTATCATTTGCGCCTCGAATCGGGCCTCATTTGACTCACCCATATCATTTATACCTTAACACGGGCCTCGTTTGAATGAACAATTTCATTTGCGCCACGAGTCAGGCCTCGTTGGACTCAACCATATCATTTATGCTTCGAGTCGGGCCTCGTTTGACTCAACCTTATCATTTGCGCCTCGAGTAGGGCCTTGTTCGACTCAACCTTATCATTCGTGCCTCGAGGTAGGCCTCATTTGACTCAACCATATCATTTGCGTCTATAGGAGGGCCCCGTTTGACTCAACCTTATTATTTGCGCCACGAGTCGGGCCTCGTTTGACTCAACAATATCATTTGTGTCTCGATTCAGGCCTCGTTTGACTCAACCTTATCATTGAAGCCTCGAGTCGGGCCTCATTTGACTCACTCATATCGTTTGCATCTCGATTCGGGCCTCGTTTGACTCACCCATATCCTTTGTGCCTTAACACGTGCCTCGTTTGACTCAATAATATCATTTGTGCCTCGAGTCAGGGCTCGTTCGACTCAACCTTATGATTTGCGTCTCGAGTCAGGCCTCGTTTGACTCACCCATATCATTTGCGCCTCGAGTCGAGCCTCGTTCGACTCAATCATATCATTTGTGCCTTAAGTCGGCCCTTGTTTGACTCACCCATATCATTTAAGCCTCTAGTCGGGCCCCGTTTGACTCAACCTTATCATTTACGCCTCGAGTCAGGCCTTGTTCGACTCAACCTTATCATTTGCGCCTCGAGGCGGGCCTCATTTCACTCAACCATATCATTTGCGCCTATAGTCAGGCCTTGTTTGACTCAACCGTATTATTTGTGCCACGAGTCGGTCCTCGTTTAACACAACTTTATCATCTGTGCCTTAAGTTGGGGCTCGTTTGACTCAACCTTATCATTTGTGCCTTGTGTTGGGCCTAAATTAAACTCACCCTTACCATTTGCGCCTAGAGTCAGGCCTCGTTTGACTCACCCATATCATTTGTGCCTCGAGTCGGGCCTCATTTGACTCACCCATATCATTTGCGCCTCGAGTCAAGCCTTGTTCGACTCAACAATATCATTTGTGCCTCGAGTCAAGCCTCGTTCGACTAAACCTTATCATTTGTGCCTCAAGTTAGGCCTCATTTGACTCACCCATATCATTTGCGCCTCAAGTCGAGCCTTGTTCAACTCAGCCATATCATTTGCGCCTTGAGTCGGGCCTCGTGTGACTCACCCATATCATTTGTGCCTCTAGTCGGGCCTCATTTGACTCAACCTTATCATTTATGCCTCGAGTTGGGCCTCATTTGACTCAACCATCGACTCAACCTTATCATTTGCGCCGATAGTCGGCCCTCATTTGACTCAACCATATTATTTGTGCCATGAGTCAAGCCTTGTTTGACTGAAGCATATCATTTATGCCTCGAGCCAGGCCTCATTTGAATCACCCTTACCATTTGTGCCTCGTGTCGGGCCTCGTTTAACATAACTTTATCATCTGTGCCTCAAGTCGAGGCTCGTTCAACTCAACCTTATCATTTGTGTGTGGAATTGGGGCTCGTTTGACTCACCCTTATCATTTGCGCCTCTAGTGGGGCCTCGTTTAACTCAACCATATCATTTGCGCCTCAAGTTGGCCTTGTTGGACTCACCCATATCATTTGTGCCTCAAGTGGGGCATCGTTCGGCTCAATCTTATCATTTGTGCTTCGAGTCGGGCCTCGTTTGACTAAACCTTATCATTTGTGCCTCGCGTCGGGCCTCGTTTGACTCAACCTTATCATTTGCGCCTCATGTTGGGTCTCGTTTAACTCAACCTTACCATTTGCGCATCGAGTCAGGCCTTGTTTTACTCACCCATATTATTTGTGCCTCGAGTCGGGCCTTGTTTGACTCAACCATATCCTTTATGCCTTGAGTCAGGCCTCGTTTGACTCACCCTTACCATTTGCACCTCTAGTCGGGCCTCGGTTCACTCAACCATATCATTTGTGCCTCGAGTTGAGCCTCGTTCGACTCACCCATATCATTTGCACCTCTAGTCGGTCCTTGTTTGACTCAAGCTTATCATTTGTGCCTCGAATCGGGCCTCGTTCAACTCAACATTATCATTCGTGCCTTGAGTCGGGTCTGGTTTGACTCAACGTTATCATTTGTGCCTCGAGTCGGGCCTCGTTTCACTCAATCTTTTAATTTGTGCCTCGAGTCAGGCCTCGTTCGACTCAACTTATCATTCGCACCTCGAGTCGGGTCTCGTTTGACTTAACATTATCATTTGTGCCTCGAGTCGGGCCTTATTTGACTCAATCTTCTAATTTGTGCCTCGAGTCAGGGCTCATTTGACTCAACTTTATTATTTGAGCCTCAAGTCGGGGCTCATGTTAGACCTCGTTCAACTTAACCTTACCATTTGCGCCTCGAGTCGCGCCTCATTTGACTCACCCATATCATTTGTCCCTCAAATTAAGCCTCATTTGACTCAACCATATCCTTTAAGCCTCGAGTCGAGCCTCGTTTGACTCCCCATATCATTTGTCCCAGAACTCGGGCCTCGTTTATCTCAACCATATCCTTTGCGCCTCGAGTCGGGCCTCATTTGACTCGACCTTATCATTTGTGCCTTGAGTCGGGCCTCGTTCGATTCAACTTATCATTTGTGCCTCGAGTCGGGCCTTGCTTGACTAAACCATATCATTTGTGCCTCGAGTCGGGCCTCGTTTGTCTCAACCATATCATTTATGCCATGAGTCGGGCCTCGTTTGACTCAACTTTATCATTTGCGCCTCGAGCCGGGCCTCATTTGACTCAATCTTCTAATTTGTGCCTCAAGTCGGTTCTCATTTGACTCATCCTTATTATTTACGCCTCGTGTTAGGCCTCGTTTAACTCAACCTTACCATTTACACCTCGAGTCGGACCTTGTTTGACGCGCCCATATCATTTGTCCCTCAACTCGGGCCTTGTTTGACTCAACCATATCCTTTATGCCTCGAGTTGGGCCTTGTTTGACTCAACCTTATGATTTGTGCCTTGAGCCAGGCCTCGTTCGATTCAACTTTATCATTTGCACCTCAAGTCGGGCCTCGTTTGTCTCAACCATATCATTTATGCCTCGAGTTAGGCCTCGTTTGACTCAACCTTATCATTTGTACCTCGAGTCGGGCCTTATTCGAGTCAACCTTATCATTTGCACCTTGAGTCTGACCTTGTTGGACTCAACCATATCATTTGTGCCTCAAGTTGGGCCTCGTTGTACTCAACCTTATCATTTGCGCATCGAGTCGGTCCTCGTTTGACTCTACCTTATCATTTGTGCCTTGAGTCGGGCCTCGTTCAATTCAACCTTATCATTTGCACCTTGAGTCAATCCTCACTTAACTAAACCATATCATTTGCGCCTCGAGTCAGGCCTCGTTTGTCTCAATCGTATCATTTATGCCTCAAGTCAGGCCTCGTTTGACTCAACCCTATCATTTACGCCTCGAGTCGGGTCTCGTCTGACTCAACCATATCATTTGTGCCTGGAGTCGGGCCTCATTTGACTCAACCATTTCATTTGTGCCTTGGGTCGAAACTTGTTTGACTCAACCTTATCATTTGCGCCTCGAGTCGGGCCTCATTTGACTCAATCTTCTAATTTGTGCCTCGAGTCAGGCCTCATTTGACTCAACCTTATTATTTGTGCACCATGTTAGGCCTCGTTCAACTCAACCTTACCATTTGCGCCTCGAGTCGGGCCTCGTTTAACTCTCCCATATCATTTGTCCCTCAAATTAGGCCTCATTTGACTCAACCATATACTTTAAGTATCGAGTCAGGCCTCGTTTGACTCAACCTTATCATATGTGCCTCGAGTCGGGCCTCGTTCGATTCAACCTTATGATTTGTGCCTCGAGTCGGGCCTTGTTTGACTCAACTTTATCATTTGCGCCTTGAGTTGGGCCTTGTTCGACTCAACCTTATCATTTGCGCCTCGAGTTGGGCCTCATTTGACTCAACCATATCCTTTATGCCTCGAGTCGAGCCTCGTTTCACTCAACCTTATGATTTGTGCCTTAAGTCGGGCCTCATTCGATTCAACCTTACCATTTACGCCTTGAGTCGGGCCTCGTTTGTCTTAACCATATCATTTATGCCTCGAATTGGGCCTCGTTCGACTCAACCATATCATTTGCGCCTCGAGTTGGGCCTCATTTGACTCACCCATATCATTTGTGTCTCTAGTTGGGTCTCGTTTGACTCAACCTTACTATTTGCATCTCGAGTCGGGCATCGTTCGACTCAATCTTACCATTTGTGCCTCGAGTCGGTCCTTGTTTGACTCAACCTGATCATTTGCGCCTCGATTCGGGCCTTGTACGACTCAACCTTATCATTTGTGCCTCAAGTCGGGTCTTGTTTGACTCAACCATATCATTTGTGCCTCGAGTCGAGCCTCGTTTGACTCACCCTTACCATTCGCGCCTCTAGTCGAGCCTTATTTCACTCAACCATATCATTTGCGCCTCGAGTCGGGCATCATTGGACTCACCCATATCATTTGTGCCTGGAGTTGGGCCTTGTTTGACTCAACATTATTATTTACGTCTCGAGTCGGGCCTCGTTTGACTCAACCGTATCATTTGTTTCTCGAGTCGGGCCTCGTTTGACTCAACCTTACCATTTGCGCCTCTTGTCGGGCCTTGTTTAACACAACTTTATCATCTATGCCTTAAGTTGGGCCTCGTTCGACTCAACCTTATCATTTGCACCTCTAGTCGGGCCTTATTTGACTCAACCATATCTTTTACGCCTAGAGTCGGGCCTCATTGGATTCACCCATATAATTTGCGCATGAAGTCAGGCCTCGTTCGACTCAACCTTATCATTTGTGCCTTAAGTCAGGGCTCGTTTGAGTCACCCTTATCATTTACGCCTTGAGTCGGGCCTGGTTTGAGTTAACCATATCATTTGCGTCTAGAGTCGTGCCTCGTTCGACTCAACCTTATCATTTTTGCCTCGAGTCGGGCCTCGTTCGACTCAACCTTATCATTTGCATCTCGAGTCGGGCCTTATTTGACCCAACCATATCATTTGTGCCTTGAGTCAGGCCTCGTTTGACTTAACCTTATCATTTGCACCTTGAGTCAGGCCTCGTTTGACTCAACCTTATTATTTGTGCCTCGAGTTGAGCCCCGTTTAACCAACCATATCATTTGTGCCTCGAGTCAGGCCTCGTTTGACTCAACCTTATCATTTGCACCTCAAGTTGGGCCTCATTTGACTCAACCTTATCATTTGTACCACAAGTTGGGCCTCGTTTGTCTCAACCTTATCATTTGCGCCTCCAGTTGGTCCTCATTTGTCTCACCCTTACCATTTGTGCCTCTTGTCTGGCCTCGTTTCTCTCAACCATATCATTTGCGCCTCGATCGGGCCTCGTTTGACTCAACCTTATCATTTGTTCCTTAAGGTGGTCCTCATTTGACTCAATTATATCATTTATGCCTCGAGTCGGGCCTCATTTGACTCAGCCTTACCATTTGCACCTCTAGTCGGGCCTCGTTTCACTCAATCATATCATTTATGCCTCAACTCGGGCGTTGTTTGACACAAACATACCCTTTACTCCTTGAGTCAGGCCTCATTTGAGTCAACCTTATCATTTGCGCCTCGAGTCGGGCCTCGGTTGATTCAAGCTTATCATTTGTGCCTCGAGTTGGGCCTCATTTGACTTAACCATATCATTTATGCCTCGAGTCGAGCCTTGTTTGACTCAACCTTATCATTTGTGCCTCGAGTTGAGCCTCGTTTGACTCAACCTTATAATTTGTGCCTCGTGTTGGGCCTCGTTCAACTCATCCTTACCATTTGTGCTTCGAGTTGGATCTTGTTTGACTCAACCTTATCATTTGCGCTTCGTGACGAGCCTCGTTTAACTCAACCTTATCATTTGCACCTCGTGACGGGCCTCGTTTGACTCAACCATACCATTTGTGCCTCGAGTCGAGCCTCGTTTGACTCAACCTTGTCATTTATGCCTCAAGTCGGGCCTCATTTGATTCACCCTTACCGTTTGCACCTCTAGTTGAGCCTTATTTCACTTAACCATATCACTTGTGCCTCGAATCAAGCCTCGTTTGTCTCACCCTTACCATTTGCGCCTCAAGTCAGGCCTCGTTTAACACAACTTTATCATCTATGCCTCAAGTCGGGCCTAGTTCAAATAAACGTTATCATTTATGCCAGGAGTTGGGGCTCGTTTGACTCATCCTTATCATTTGTGCTATGAGTCATGCCTCGTTTAACTCAACCATATCATTTATGCCTCGAGTCGGGCCTCATTTGTCTCAACCATATTATTTATGCCTCGAGTCAGGCCTCATTTGACTCAGCCATATCATTTGCGCCTCGAGTCGAGCTTTATTTGACTCAACTTTATCATTTGCTTCTCAAGTCGGGCCTCGTTCAACTCACCCTTACCATTTGCGCTTCGAGTCGGGTCTCGTTCCACTAAACCTTATCATTTACGCCTCAAGTCGGGCCTCGTTTAACATAACCATATCATTTATGCCTCGAGTCGGGTCTCGTTTGACTCACCCTTACCATTTGTACCTGTAGTCGGCCTCCTTGGACACACCCATATCATTTGCACCTCGAGTCGGGCCTCGTTCGACTCACCCAAATCATTTGCACCTTGAGTCGGTCCATGTTTGACTCAACCATATCATTTGTGCCTCGAGTCGAGCCTCGTTTGACTCAACGTTAACATTTGCACCTCGAGTCAAGCCTCATTTGATTCAACCATATCATTTGTGCATCGAGTCGAGCCTTATTTGACTCAATGTTATCATTTGCGCCTCGAGTCCGGCCTCTTTGACACAACCTTACCATTTGCACCTCGTGTTGGGCCTCGATCAACTCAACCTTACCATTTGTGCCTCGAGTCATGCCTCATTTGACTCACCCATATCATTTGCGCCTTGAGTTAGGCCTCGTTTGACTCACCCATAACATTTGTGCCTCAGCTTGGGCCTCGTTTGACTCAACCATATCATTTACGCCTCGAGTCGGGCCTCATTCAACTCTACCTTATCATTTGCACCTTGAGTCAGGCCTCGTTTGACTCAACCATATCATTTACTCCTTGAGTCATGCCTCGTTTGATTCAATGTTATCAATTGCGCCTCGAGGCGGGCCTCGTTTTCCACAACCTTACCATTTGTGCCTCGTGTTGGGACTCGTTCAACTCAACCTTACCAATCGCGCCTTGAGTCAGGCCTTGTTTGACTCACCCATATCATTTGCGCCTTGAGTCGGTCCTCGTTTGACTCACCCATAACATTTGTGCCTCAAGTTGGGCCTTGTTTGACTCAACCATATCATTTACACCTCGAGTCGGGCTTCATTCGACTGTACCTTATCATTTGCACCTCAAGTCGGGCCTCGTTTGACTCAACCATATCATTTGTGCCTTGAGTCGTGCCTTGTTTGACTCAATGTTATCAATTGCGCCTCGAGTACGTTATCATTTGCGCCTAGAGTCAGGTCTCGTTCGACTCAACCTTATCAATTGCGCCTCGACTCGGGACTCGTTTGACTCAACCATATATTTGTGCCTTAACTCAGGCCTCCTTTGACTCAACCATATCATTTGTACCACGAGTTAGGCCTCGTTGGACTCAACCTTATCATTTCTACCTCGAGTCAGGCCCCATTTGACTCACCCATATCATTTGTGCCTCGAGTCGAGCCTCGTTCAACTCAACCTTATCATTTGCGCCCCGAGTCGAGCCTCATTTGACTCAACCATATCAGTTATGCCTTGAGTCAGGCTTGTTTGACTCAACCTTATCATTTGCGCCTCGAGTCGGGCCTTATTCTAATCAACCTTATCATTTGCGCCTCAAGTCAGGCCTTGTTCGACTCAACCCTATCATTTGGGCCTCGAGTCGGGCCTCGTTGGACTCAGCCATATCATTTATACCTCGAGTTGGGCCTCATTTGACTCAACCTTATCATTCCTCGAGTCGGTCCTCATTTTACTTGTTTGACTCATCCGTATAATTTGTGCCTCGAGTCGGGCCTCGTTCGACTCAACCTTATCAATTACGCCTCGAGTCGGGCCTTGTTTGACTGAACCATATCATTTATGCCTCGAGTTGGGCCTCATTTAACTCACCCTTACCATTTGCACCTCAAGTCGGGCCTCGTTTTACTCAACCATATCATTTGTGCCTCGAGTCGGGCCTCGTTGGACTCAGCCATATCATTTATACCTCGAGTCAATCCTTATTTGACTCAATCTTATCATTTGTGCCTTGTGTCGAGCCTCGTTCGACTCAACCTTATCATTTGTCCCTTGAGTCGGTCCTTGTTTTACTCATTTGACTACCCCATATAATTTGTGCCTCGAGTCAGGCCTCGTTCAACTCAACCTTATCATTTGCACCTCGAGTCGGGCCTCGTTTAACTCAACCTTATCATTTGCGCCTCGAGTCGTGCCTCGTTTTATTCATTTGACTCAATCGTATAATTTGTGCCCTGACTCAGGCCTCGTTTGACTTAACCATATCATTTGCGCCTCGAGTTAGGCTTCGTTTGACTCAACCTTATCATTTGCGCTTCAAGTCGGTCCTTGTTTTACTTGTTTGACTCAACCGTATAATTTGTGCCTCGAATCGGGCCTCGTTCGACTCAACCTTATCATTTGTACCTCGAGTCAGTCGTCGTTTTACTCGTTTCGTTCAACCGTATAATTTGTGCCTCGAATCGGGCCTCGTTCAACTCAACTTTATCATTTACGCCTTGAGTCAGGCCCCCGATTCGAGGCACAAATGATAAGGTTGAGTCGGGCCTTGTTTGACTCAACCTTATCATTTGCGCCTTGAATCGGGCCTTGTTCAACTCAACCTTATCATTTGCTGCTCGAATCGGGCCTCGTTTGACTCACCCATATCATTTACGCTCGAGCATCGTTTGACTCAACCTTTTCATTTGCGCCAGGAGTCGGGCCTTGTTCGACTTAACCTTATCATTTGCGCCTCGAGTCAGGCCTCATTTGACTCAACCATATCATTTGTGCCTCGAGTCAAACCTCTTTTGACATACCCTTACTATTTGTGGATCTAGTAGGGCCTCGTTTCACTCAACCAAATCATTTATGCCTCAGGTCGGTCCTCGTTTGACTCACCCATATCATTTAGGCGTTAACTCGGTCCTCGTTTGACCCAACCATATCATTTGTGCCTCGAGTTAGGCCTCATTTGACTCAACCATATCATTTGCACCTGGAGTTAGGCCTCGTTCGACTCAACCTTGTCATTTGCGCCTCGAGTCAGGCCTCGTTTGACTCACCCAAATCATTTGCACCTCAAGTTGGGCCTCATTCGACTTAACCATATCATTTGCGTCTCGAGTCGAGCCTCGTTTGACCCACCCATATCATTTGTGCCTCCAGGTGGGCCTCGTTTGACTCAACCTTATCATTTACACCTCGACTCGATCCTTGTTCGACTCAACCTTATCATTTGCGCCTCAAGGCGGGCCTCATTTGACTCAACCATATCATTTGCGCCTGGAGTCGAGCCTCATTTGATTCAACCTTATTATTTGCGCCTCGAGTTGGGCCTCGTTTGACTCACCCTTATCATTTGTGCCTCGAGTCGGGCCTCGTTTGACTCAACCATATCATTTATGCCTCGAGTTGGGCCTCATTTAACTCACCCTTACCATTTGCACCTCAAGTCAGGCCTAGTTTCACTCAACTATATCATTTGTGCCTCGAGTCAGGCCTCGTTGGACTCAGCCATATCATTTACATCTCGAGTCGGTCCTTGTTTGACTCAATCTTATCATTTGGACCTCATGTCGGGCGTCGTTCGACTCAACCTTATCATTTGTGCCTCGAGTCGGGCCTCGTTTGACTCAACCTTACCATTTGCGCATCGAGTCAGGCCTCTTTGACTCAACATTATTATTTGTGCCTCTAGTCGGGCCTCTTTGACTCAATGTTATCATTTGCGTCTCGAGTCAGACCTTGTTTGACTCAACCTTATCATTTGTGCCATGAGTCAGGCCTTGTTTGAGTCAACCTTATCATTTGGGCCTCGAGGCGGGCCTCATTTTACTCGTTCGACTCAACCTTATCATTTGTGCCTCGAGTAAGGCCTCATTTGACTCAACCAAATCATTTGCGCCTCGTTTGACTCAACCTTATCATTTGTGCCTCGTTTGACTCAACCTTATCATTTGTGCCTCGTTTGACTCAACCATATCATTTGTGCCTCGAGTCTGGCCTTGTTTGACTCATCCTTATCATTTGCTCCTCGAGTCGGGCCTCGTTCGACTCAACCTTATCATTTGCGCCTAGAGTCGGGCCTTGTTTGACTCAACCTTATCATTTGCACCTCGAGTCAAGCCTCATTTGACTCGCCTATATCATTTGTGCCTCGAGTCGGGCCTTGTTTGACTCACCCATATCATTTACGCCTCGAGTTGGGCCTCGTTTGACTCAACCATATCATTTGTGCTGCGATTCGGGCATCGTTCGACTCAACCTTATCATTTGTGCCTCGAGTCGGGCCTCGTTTGACTCAATCCTATCATTTGTGCCTCAAGTCGGGCCTCATTTGACTCAACATTATCATTTGTGCCTCGAGTCGAACCTCGTTCGCCTCAACCTTATCATTTGTCCCTCAAGTTGCAGTTCGTTCAACTCACCCTTATCATTTTTGCCTTAATACAGGCCTCGTTTGACTCACCCTTATCATTTGCGCCTCGAGTCGGGCCTCGTTTGACTTAACCATATCATTTGCGCCTTGAGTCTAGCCTCGTTTAACTCAACCTTATCATTTGCACCTAGAGTCAGCCCTCATTTGACTCACCCATATCATTTATGCCTTGAGTCAGGCCTCATTCGACTCAACCTTATCATTTGTGCCTCGGGTCGGTCCTCGTTCGACTCAACCTTATCATTTGCGCCTCAAGTCTGGCCTCGTTCAACTTACCCTTATCATTAGTGCATCGAGTCGGGCCTCGTTCGACTCAACCATATCATTTGTGCTGCGATTCGGGCATCGTTCGACTCAACCTTATCATTTGTGCCTTGAGTCGGGCCTCGTTTGACTCAATCCTGTCATTTGTGCCCCAAGTCGGGCCTCATTTGACTCAACATTATCATTTATGCCTCGAGTCGAACCTCGTTCGCCTCAACCTTATCATTTGTGCCTTAAGTCGGGCCTCGTTTGACTCAACCATATCATTTGTGCCTCGCGTCAGGCCTCGTTCGACTCAACCTTATCATTTGCACCTTGAGTCAGGCCTCTTGGACTCAACATTATCATTCGCACCCCAAGACAGTCCTCATTTGACTCAACCTTATCCTTTGCACCTTGAGTTAGGCCTCATTTGAGTCAACCTTATCATTCGGGCCTCGAGGCGGGCCTCATTTTACTCGTTCGACTCAACCTTATCATTTATGCCTCGAGTAAGGCCTCATTTGACTCAACCAAATCATTTGTGCCTCGTTTGACTCAACCTTATCATTTGTGCCTCGTTTGATTCAACCTTATCATTTGTGCCTCGAGTCGGGCCTCGTTCAACTCAACCATATCATTTGTGCCTCGACCCGGGCCTCGTTTGACTCAACCATATCATTTATGCTTCGAGTCGGGCCTGGTTTGACTCAATCATATCATTTGTGCCCGGAGTCGGGCCTTGTTTGACTCATCCTTACCATTTGAGCATCAAGCCAGGCCTCGTTTGACTAAACCATATCATTTGCGCCTCTAGGCGGGCCTCGTTTAACACAACTTTATCATCTGTGCCTCAAGTCAGGCCTCGTTTGACTCAACCTTATCATTTGTGCCTTGAGTCGGGGTTCATTTGACTCACCTTTATCATTTGCACCTCTAATCGGGCCTCGTTTGATTCAACCGTATCATTTACGCATCGAGTCGGGCATTGTTCGGTTCAACCTTATCATTTGCGCATCGAGTCAGGCCTCGTTCGACTCAACCTTATCATTTGCGCCTCGAGTCAGGCCTCGTTCGGCTCAATCTTATCATTTGTGCCTCGAGTCGGGCCTCGTTCGACCTAACCTTATCATTTGTGCATCGGGTCGGGCCTCGTTCGACTCACCCTTACCATTTGCACTCGAGTCGGGTCTCGTTTGACTCACCCATATCATTCAAGTCGGGCCTCGTTTGATTCATCCTTATCATTTGGCCTCGAGACAGGCCTCGTTGGACTTAACCTTGTCATTTGTGCCTCTAGTTGGGACTCGTTCGACTCAACCATATCATTTGTGCCTTTAGTTGGGCATGGTTTGACTTAACCTTACCATTTGAGCCTCGAGTCAGTCCTCGTTCGACTCAATCTTATCATTTGTTCCTCCCGTCGAGCCTCGTTCGACTCAACCTTATCATCTGTGCCTTAACTTAGTCCACGTTTGACTCACCCATATCATATACGCCTCGAGTCGGGCCACGTTTGACTCACCCATATCATTTTACCCTTCGAGGCCCCGTTCGACTTAACCTTATCATTTGCGCATCGAGTCGAGCCTCGTTCGACTCCAACTTACCATTTGCGCCTTGAGTCGAGCCTTGATTGGCTTAACCTTATCATTTGTGCCTTGAGTCGAGCATCATTTGACTTACCCTTCCTATTTGCGCCTCCAGTCGATCCTCGTTTGATTCAACCGTATCATTTGCATCTCGAGTTGGGCCATGTTTGAGTCAACCTTATCATTTATGCCTCTAGTCGGGTCTCCTTCGACTCAACTTTATCAATTGTGCCTTGAGTCGGTCCTCATTTGACTCACCCTTATCATTTGTGCCTCGAGTCGGGCCTCGTTTGACTCAGCCATATCATTTGCAGCTCAAGTTGGGCCTCATTTGACTCAACCTTATCATTTGTGCCTTGGCTCAGGCCTCATTTGACTCAGCCTTCTCATTTGCACCTCGAGTCCAGCCTCGTTTCACTCAACTGTATCATTTGTGCCTCAAGTCGGGCCTCGTTTGACTCAACCTTATCATTTGTGTCTCGATTCGGGACTCGTTCGACTCAACCTTATAATTTTTGCCTCGAGTCGGGCCTCGTTTGACTCGACCATATCATTTGTGCATCGAGTCAGGCCTTGTTTGACTCACCCTTACCTTTTGTGCCTCGAGTGAGGCCTAATTTGACTTAAACTTATCATTTGTGCCTCAAGTTGGGGCTTGTTTAACTCAACCTTATCATTTGTGCCTTGATGCGAGCCTCGTTTGACTCACCCTTATCATTTGCGCCTTGAGTCGGGACTGGTTTCACTCAACCATATTATTTGTGCCTCAAGTCAGGCCTCGTTCAACTCTCCCTTATCAATTGCACCTTAAGTTTGGCCTCATTCAACTCAGCCTTATAATTTGCACATTCAGTCTGGCCTCGTTCGACTCAACCTTTCCTTTTGTGCCTTGAGTTGGGCCTCATTTGACTCACCCATATCATTTGCGCCTTGAGTCGGGTCTCGTTTGACCCATCCTTATCATTTATGCCTCAAGTTAGGGTTCCTTTAACTCAACCTTATCGTTTGTGCCTTGATACGGCCCTTGTTTGACTCACCCTTATGATTTGCTCATGAGTCGGCCACGTTTGACTCAACCATATCATTTGCGCCTGGAGTCGGGCCTCGTTTGACTCAACCTTATCATTTGCGCCTTGAGTCAGGCCTCATTTGACTTACCCATATCATTTGCGCCTCGAGTTAGCCCTCATTCGACTCAACCTTATCATTTGTGCCTCGGGTCGGGTCCTGTTCAACTCACCCTTACCATTTCTGCCTTGAGTTGGTCCTCGTTTGACATAACCTTATCATTTGTGGCTCGAGTTGGGCCTTATTTGACTCAACCTTATCATTTGCGCCTCGAGTCAGGCCTTGTTCAACACACCCTTACCATTTATGCCTTGAGTCGGATCTCGTTTGACTTTCCCATATCATTTGTTCCTCGAGTCAGGCCTCATTTGACTCATCCTTATCATTTTCCCCTCGAGTTGGGCCTCGTTCCACTTAACCTTATCATTTGCGCCTCGAGGCAGGCCTCGTTCGACTCAACCTTATCATTTGCGCCTCAAGTCTGGCCACGTTCAACTCACCCTTACCATTTGTGCCTTGAGTTGGGCCTCATTTGACTCACCCATATCATTTGCGCTTTGAGTCGGGCCTCGTTTGACTCAACCTTATCATTTATGCCTCAAGTCTGGCCTCGTTCATCTCACTCTTATCATGTGCACCTCAAGTCCAGCCTTGTTCAAGTCACCCTTATCATTTGCGCATCAAGGCGGGCCTCGTTTGACTCAACCTTACCATTTGAGCCTTGATTCGGGCCTCATTTGACTCACCCATATCATTTGCGCTTTGACTCAAGTCTCGTTTGACTTAACCTTATCATTTGTCCCTCAAGTTGGGGTTCGTTCGACTCACCCTTATCATTTGTGCCTTAATACGGGCCTCGTTTGACTCACCCTTATCATTTGCGCCTCGAGTCGGGCCTCGTTTGACTCAACCATGTCATTTGCGCCTTGAGTCGAGCCTCGTTTAACTCAACCTTATCATTTGCGCCTCTAGTCAGCCCTCATTTGACTCACCCATATCATTTACGCCTCGAGTCAGGCCTCATTCGACTCAACCTTATCATTTGTGCCTCGGGTCGGTCCTCGTTCGACTTAACCTTATCATTTGTGCCTCAAGTCTGGCCTCGTTCAACTTACCCTTATCATTAGCGCATCGAGTCGGGCATCGTTTGACTCAACCATATCATTTATGCTGCGATTCGGGCATCGTTCGACTCAACCTTATCATTTGTGCCTCGAGTCGGGCCTCGTTTGACTCAATCCTATCATTTGTGCCTCAAGTTGGGCCTCATTTGACTCAACATTATCATTTGTCCCTCGAGTCGAACCTCGTTCGCCTCAACCTTATCATTTGTGCCTTAAGTCGGGCCTAGTTTGACTCAACCATATCATTTGTGCCTTGCGTCAAGCCTCGTTCGACTCAACCTTATCATTTGCACCTTGAGTCAGGCCTCTTAGACTCAACATTATCATTTGCGCCTCAAGATAGTCCTCATTCGACTCAATCTTATCCTTTGCACCTTGAGTCAGGCCTCATTTGAGTCAACCTTATCATTTGGCCCTCGAGGCGGGCCTCATTTTACTCGTTCGACTCAACCTTATCATTTGTGCCGCGAGTAAGGCCTCATTTGACTCAACCAAATCATTTGTGCCTCATTTGACTCAACCTTATCATTTGTGCCACGTTTGACTCAACCTTATCATTTGTGCCTCGAGTCGGGCCTCGTTTGGCTCAACCATATCATTTGTGCCTCGACCCGGGCCTCGTTTGACTCAACCATATCATTTATGCTTCGAGTCGGGCCTTGTTTGACTCAACCATATCATTTGTGCCCGGAGTCGGGCCTCGTTTGACTCATCCTTACCATTTGAGCGTCGAGCCAGGCCTCGTTTAACTAAACCATATCATTTGCGCCTCTAGGCGAGCCTCGTTTAACACAACTTTATCATTTGCGCCTCAAGTCAGGCCTCGTTCGACTTAACCTTATCATTTGTGCCTTGAGTCAGAGCTCATTTGACTCACCTTTATCATTTGCACCTCTAGTCGGGCCTCGTTTGACTCAACCGTATCATTTACGCGTTGAGTCGGGCATTGTTCGCCTCAACCTTATCACTTATGCCTCAAGTCGAGCCTCGTTCGACTCAAACTTATCATTTGTGCCTCGAGTCGGGCATCATTTGACTCACCCTTACCATTTGTGCCTCAAGTCAGGCCTCATTTGACTTAACCTTATCATTTCTGCCTTGAGTTGAGCCTCGTTCAACTCACCCTTACCATTTCTGCCTCCAGTTGGGCCTCGTTTGACTTAACCTTATCATTTGTGCCTCGAGTTGGGCCTCGTTTGGCTCAACCTTATCATTTGTGCCACGAGTCGGGCTTTGTTCGACTCACACTTATCATTTGGCCCTCGAGACGAGCCTCGTTTACATCACTCTTACGATTTGTGCCTCAAGTTGAGCCTCATTTGACTCATCCATATCATTTGTGCCTCGATTCGGTCCTCGTTTGACTCACCTTTATCATTTGAGCCTCGAGTCAGGTCTCGTTTAACTTAACCATATCATTTGCACCTCGAGTCGGGCCTCGTTTGATTCAACCATATCATTTACGCCTCAAGTCGGGCCTCGTTTGACTCAACCTTATCAATTGTGCTTTGAGTTAGGCCTCGTTTGACTCAACCTTATCATTTGCTCCTCGAGTCAGGCTTCGTTTGTCTCAACTTTATCATTTACGCCTCGAGTCGGGCCTCGTTCAACTCAACCTTACCATTTGCGCCTCGAGTCAGGCCTCGTTCAACTCAACCATATCATTTGTGCCTTGAGTTGGGCCTTGTTTGACT
This sequence comes from Dicorynia guianensis, assembly GCA_037013595.1. Taxonomy (NCBI): domain Eukaryota; kingdom Viridiplantae; phylum Streptophyta; class Magnoliopsida; order Fabales; family Fabaceae; genus Dicorynia; species Dicorynia guianensis. The sequence continues at coordinate 18,937,084 of JASUAB010000010.1, read as the reverse complement.
CAACCTTATCATTTGTGCCTGGAGTCGGTCCTCGTTTGACTCACCCTTATCATTTGTGCCTGGAGTCGGTCCTCATTTGACTCACCCTTATCATTTGTGCCTCGAGTTGAGCCTCATTTGACTCAACCATATCATTTGCACCTTGAGTTGGGCCTCGTTGGACTCAACCTTATAATTTGTGCCTCCAATCGGGCCTCATTTGACTCAACCATATCATTTGTGCCTTGAGTCGATCCTCGTTTAACTCACCCTTATCATTTGTGCCTTGAGTACGGACTCATTCGACTCAACCTTATCATTTGCGCATCGAGTCAGGCCTCATTTGACTCAACCTTATCATTTGTGCCTCAACTTTGGCCTCGTTCAACTCACCCTTACTATTTGCGCCTCGAGTCGGGCCTCGTTTGACTCAACCATATCCTTTGCGCCTCGAGTCGGGCCTCGTTTGACTCAACCTTTTCATTTGCACCTCGAGTCAGGCCTCGTTTGACTAAACCTTATTATTTGTGCCACAAGTCCAGCCTTGTTCAACTCACCCTTACCATTTACTCCTTGAGTCAGGTTTCATTTGACTCACCCATATCATTTGCGTCTCGAGTCTTGCCTCATTTGACTCAACCTTATCATTTGTGCCTCGAGTCAGTCCTCATTTGAGTCAACCTTATCAGTTGCTCCTTGAGTTGGGCCTCGTTTGACTCAATCTTATCATTTGTGCCTCCAGTCAGGCATTGTGCGACTCAACCTTATCATTTATGCCTTGAGTCGGTCTTCATTTGACTCACCCTTATCATTTACGCCTCAAGTAGGGAACTGTTCAACTCACCCTTACCATTTACGCCTTGAGTCGGACCTTATTTCACTCACCCATATCATTTGCACCTCGGGTTGGGTCTCGTTTAACTCAACCTTATCATTTGTGCGTCGATTCGGGCCCCGTTCGACACAACCTTATCATTTGTGCATCGAGTCGAGCCTCGTTTGACTCAACCTTATCATTTAAGCCTCGAGTCGGTCCTCGTTCAACTCACCCTTACCATTTGCACCTCGAGACGGGCCTCGTTTAACTCACCCATATCATTTGCGCCTAGAGCCGGGCCTCATTTGACTCAACCTTATCATTGGCACATCGAGTCATCTCTCGTTCGACGCAACCTTATCATTTGCACCTTAAGTCGGCCTCGTTCAACTCACCCTTACCATTTGCACCTCGAGACGGGCCTCGTTTGACTCCCCCATATCATTTGCACCTAGAGCCGGGCCTCATTTGACTCAACCTTATCATGGGCGCATCGAGTCGTCTCTCGTTCGACTCAACCTTATCATTTGCGCCTCAAGTCGGCATCGTTCAACTCACCCTTACCATTTGCACCTCGAGTAGGGCCTCGTTTGACTCACCCATATCATTTGCGCCTCGAGTCAGGCCTTATTTAACTCAACCTTATCATTTTCCCCTCGAGTCGAGCGTCATTCGACTCAACCTTATCATTTGCGCCCCGAGTCAGGCCTCGTTCGACTCAACCTTATCATTTGTGCCTCAAGTCCGGCCTCGTTCAACTCACCCTTACCATTTGCGCCTTGCGTTGGGCCTTATTTGATACACCCATATCATTTGCACCTCGAGTCAGGCCTCGTTTGACTCAACCTTATCATTTGTGCCTTGAGTCAGGCCTCATTTGACACAACCTTATCTTTTGAGCCTCGAGTCAGGACACCTTTGACTCAACTTTATCATTTACGCCTCGAGACGGGCCTCGTTCAACTCACCCTTACCATTTGCATCTCGAGTTGGGCCTTGTTTGACTCACCCATATCATGTGCACCTAGAGTCGGGCCTCGTTTGACTCAACCTTATCATTTATGCCTGGAGTCAGGTCTTGTTCGAGTCAACCTAATCATTTGTCCCTCGAGTTGCAACTCGTTCAACTCACCTTTACCATTTGCGCCTCGAGTCAGACCTCATTTGACTCACCCATATCATTTGTGCCTCGAGTTGAGCCTCGTTTGAATCTACCTTATCATTAGCCCCTCGAGTCAGGCCTCGTTCGACTTAACCTTACCATTTGTGCCACAAGTCAGGCCTCGTTTGACTCAACCTTATCATTTGCGCCTAAGTCTGGCCTCATTCAACTCACCCTTGCCATTAGCACCTTGAGTCGGGCCTCATTTGACTCAACTATAGCATTTGTACCTTGAGTCAGGCCTCGTTTGACTCAACCTTATCATTTGCGCCTCGAGTCGGACCTCGTTCGGCTCAACCTTATCATTTGAACATCGAGTCGGGCCTCGTTCGACTTAACCCTATCATTTAAGCCTCGAGTCGGTCCTCATTCGACTCAACCTTATCATTTGTGCCTCAAGTCTGGCCTCGTTCAACTCACCCTTTCCATTTGTGCCTTGAGTCGGGCCTCATTTGACTCACTCATATCTTTTGCGCCTCGAGTTGGGCCTCATTGACTTAACCTTATCATTTACGCCTCGTGTAGGGCCTCGTTCGACCCAACCTTATCATTTGCGCATCGAGTCTGGCCTTGTTCGACTCACCCTTACCATTTGCGCTCGAGTCGAGCCTCGTTTGACTTACCCATATCATTTGCACCTCGAGTTGGACCTCGTTTAACTCATCCTTATCATTTTTCCGCCTTGAGACAGGCCTCGTTGGACTTAACCTTGTCATTTGTGCCTCTAGTTGGGACTCGTTCGGCTCAACCATATCATTTGTGCCTTGAGTCGGGCATGGTTTAACTCAACCTTGCCATTTGAGCCTCGAGTCGGTCCTCATTCGACTCAATCTTATCATTTGTGCCTCCCGTCTGGCCTCGTTCGACGCAACCATATCATTTTTGCCTTGAGTCGGTCCTTGTTTGACTCACCCATATCATATACACCTTGAGTTGGGCCTCGTTTGGCTCACCCATATCATTTTACACTTCGAGGCCTCGTTCGACTCAACCTTATCATTTGCGCATTGAGTTGAGCCTCATTCGACTCCACCTCACCATTTGCGCCTTGAGTCAGGCCTTGTTTGGCTTAACCTTATCATTTATGCCTTGAGTCGGGCATCGTTTGACTCACCCTTACCATTTGTGCCTCTAGTCAATGCTCGTTTGACTAAACCATATCATTTGCGCCTCAAGTCGGGCCATGTTTGAGTCAACCTTATCATTTGTGCCTTGAGTCGGTCCTTATTTGACTTACCCTTATCATTCATGTCTCGAGTCAGGCCTCATTTGACTCAGCCATATCATTTGCATCTCATGTCAGGCCTCGTTCGACTCAACCTTATCATTTGTGCCTCAGCTCAGGCCTCGTTTGACTCAACCTTCTCATGTGCACCTCGAGTTGGGCCTCGTTTCACTCAACCTAATCATTTGTGCCTCAAGTCGGGACTCGTTTGACTCAACCTTATAATTTTCGCCTCGAGTCGGGCCTCGTTTGACTCAACCATATCCTTTGTGCGTTGAGTCAGTCCTTGTTTCACTCACCCTTACCATTTACGCCTCGAGTGAGGCCTAGTTTGACTCAACCTTATCATTTGTACTTCAAGTCAGGGCTCGTTTGACTTAACCTTATCATTTGTGCCTTGATGCGAGCCTCGTTTGACTCACCCTTATCATTTGCACCTTGAGTCGAGCCTCATTTGACTCACTCATATCATTTGCGCCTTGAGTCGGGCCTCGTTTGACTTAACCTTATCATTTACGCCTCGAGTCAGGCCTCGTTTGACCCAACTTTATCATTTACGCATCGAGTCGGGCCTCGTTCGGCTCACCCTTACCATTTATGCTCGAGTCGGGCCTCGTTTGACTCACCCATATCATTTGCGCCCCAAGTCGGTCCTCGTTTGACTCATCCTTATCATTTATGCCTCGAGACAGGCCTCGTTGGACTTAACCTTGTTATTTGTGCCTCTAGTTGGGACTCGTTTGACTCAACCATATTATTTGTGCCTTGAGTCAGGGATGGTTTGACTCAACCTTACCATTTGAGCCTCGAGTCAGTCCTCGTTTGACTCAATCTTATCATTTTTGCCTCCCGTCGGGCCTTGTTCGACTCAACCTTATCATTTGTGCCTTGAGTCGGTCCTCGTTTGACTCACCCATATCATTTTATGCTTCGAGGCCTCATTTGACTCAACCTTATCATTTGCACATTGAGTTAAGCCTCATTCGACTCTACCTTACCATTTGCGCCTTGAGTCGGGCCTTGTTTGGCTTAACCTTATCATTTATGCCTTGAGTCGGGCATCGTTTGACTCACCCTTACCATTTGTGCCACCAGTTGGTCCTCGTTTGATTCAACCATATCATTTATGCCTCGAGTCGGGCCATGTTTGAGTCAACCTTATGATTTATGCCTTCAGTCGGGCCTCGTTCGACTCAACTTTATCATTTGTGCCTTGAGTCGGTCCTTATTTGACTCACCCTTATCATTTGCACCTCGAGTCGGGCCTTGTTTGGCTCAGCCATTTCATTTGCACCTCGTGTCGGGCCTCATTCGACTGAGCCTTATTATTTGTGCCTCGGCTCAGGCCTCATTTGACTCAACCTTCTCATATGCACCTCGAGTCGGGCCTCATTTCACTCAATCGTATTATTTATGCCCCAAGTCGGGTCTCGTTTGACTCAACCTTATCATTTGTGTCTAGATTCGGGGCTCGTTCGACTCAACCTTATAATTTTCGCCTTGTTTGACTCAACCATATCCTTTGTGCATTGAGTCGGGCCTTTTTTGACTCACCTTTACCATTTACACCTTGAGGGAGGCCTAGTTTGACTCAACCTTATCATTTGTGCCTTGATGTGAGCCTCGTTTGACTCACCCTTATCATTTGCGCCTTGAGTCGGGACCGGTTCCACTCAACCATATTATTTGCGCCTCAAGTCGGGCCTCGTTCAACTCACCCTTATCATTTGCACCTCAAGTCAGGCTCGTTCGACTCAACCTTACCATTGTGCCTTGAGTCGGGCCTCGTTCGACTCAACCTTACTATTTGTTCCTTGAGTCGGGCCTCATTTGACTCACCCATATCATTTATGCCTCAAGTCGAGTCTCGTTTGACTCAACTTTATCATTTGCACCTCAAGTCAGGGCTCGTTCGACTCAGCTTTATCATTTGTGCCTCAAGTTTGGCCTCGTTGAACTCGCCCTTATCATTTGCGCATCGAGTCGGGCCTCGTTCAACTCACCCTTTCCATTTGTGCCTCGAGTCGGGCCTTAATTGACTCACCCATATCATTTGCGCCTCGAGCCGGGCCTCGTTTAACTCAACCATATCATTTGCGCCTCGAGTCGGGCCTCGTTTGACTCAACCTTATGAATTGCGCCTCAAGTCGGGTCTCATTTGACTCAACCATATCATTTGTGCCTTGAGTTGGGCCTCGTTTGACTAAGCTTCATCATTTGCGCCTCGAGTCAGACCCCGTTCAACTCACCCTTACCATTTCTGCTTCGAGTCGGGCCTCGTTTGATAGAACCTTATCATTTGTGGCTCGAGTTAGGCCTCATTTGACACAACCTTATCATTTACGCCTCGAGTCAGGCCTCGTTCAACTCACCCTTACCATTTCCGCCTCGAGTTGAGCCTTGTTTGACTCACCATACATTTGCGCCTTGAGGCAAGCCTCGTTTGACTCAACCTTATCACTTGCGCCTCGAGTCAGAGTTCGTTCGGCTCAACCTTATCATTTGCGCATCGAGTCGAGCCTCGTTCGACTCAACCTTATCATTTGCGCCTCGAGTCAGGCCTCATTCGGCTCAACCTTATCATTTGTGCCTCGAGTCGGGCCTCGTTCGACCTAACCTTATCATTTGTGCATCGAGTCGGGCCTCATTCGACTCACCCTTACCATTTGCACTCGAGTCGGGCCTCGTTTGACTCACCCATATTATTCGAGTTGGGCGTTGTTCGATTCATCCTTATCATTTGGCCTCGAGACAGGCCTCGTTGGACTGAACCTTGTCATTTGTGCCTCTAGTTGGGACTCGTTCGACTGAACCATATCATTTGTGCCTTTAGTCGGGCATGGTTTGACTTAACCTTACCATTTGAGTCTCGAGTCGGTCCTCGTTCGACTCAATCTTATCATTTGTTCCTCCCGTCGAGCCTTGTTCGACTCAACCTTATCATTTGTGCCTTAACTGAGTCCTCGTTTGACTCACCCATATCATATATGCCTCGAGTCGGGCCTCGTTGGACACACCCATATCATTTTACGCTTCGAGGCCTCGTTCAACTCAACCTTATCATTTGCGCATCGAGTCGAGCCTCGTTCGACTCCAACTTACCATTTGCGCCTTGAGTCGAGCCTTGATTGGCTTAACCTTATCATTTGTGCCTTGAGTCAAGCATCGTTTGACTTACCCTTACCATTTGTGCCTCCAGTCCATCCTCGTTTGATTCAACCGTACCATTTGCATCTCGAGTTGGGCCATGTTTGAGTCAACCTTATCATTTATGTCTCTAGTCGGGCCTCCTTCGACTCAACTTTATCAATTGTGCCTTGAGTCGGTCCTCATTTGACTCACCCTTATCATTTGTGCCTCGAGTCGGGCCTCGTTTGACTCAGCCATATCATTTGCAGCTCAAGTTGGGCCTCGTTCGACTCAACCTTATCATTTGTGCCTCGGCTCAGGCCTCATTTGACTCAGCCTTCTCATTTGCTCCTAGAGTCCGGCCTCGTTTCACTCAACTGTATCATTTGTGCCTCAAGTTAGGCCTCGTTTGACTCAACCTTATCATTTGTGTCTCGATTCGGGACTCGTTCGACTCAACCTTATAATTTTTGCCTCGAGTCGGGCCTCATTTGACTCGACCATATCATTTGTGCATCGAGTTGGGCCTTGTTTGACTCACCCTTACCTTTTGTGCCTCGAGTGAGGCCTAATTTGACTTAAACTTATCATTTGTGCCTCAAGTTGGGGCTCGTTTGACTCAGCCTTATCATTTGTGCCATGATGCGAGCCTTATTTGACTCACCCTTATCATTTGCGCCTTCAGTCGGGATTGGTTTCATTCAACCATATTATTTGTGCCTCAAGTCGGGCCTCATTCAACTCTCCCTTATCAATTGCACCTCAAGTTTGGCCTCATTCAACTCAACCTTATAATTTGCACATTCAGTTAGGCCTCGTTCAGCTCAACCTTTCCTTTTGTGCCTTGAGTTAGCTCATTTGACTCAACCATATCATTTGCGCCTTGAGTCAGGTCTCGTTTGACTCATCCTTATCATTTGTGCCTCAAGTTGGGGCTCCTTTAACTCAACCTTATCATTTGTGGCTTGATACAGCCCTTGTTTGACTCACCCTTATGATTTGCTCATGAGTCGGCCACGTTTGACTCAACCATATCATTTGCGCCTGGAGTCGGGCCTCGTTTGACCCAACCTTATCATTTGCGCCTTGAGTCAGGCCTCATTTGACTTACCCATATCATTTGCGCCTCGAGTCAGCCCTTATTCGACTCAACCTTATCATTTGTGCCTCAGGTCAGGCCCTGTTCAACTCACCCTTACCATTTCTGCCTTGAGTCAGGCCTCGTTTGACACAACTTTATCATTTCTGGCTCGAGTTAGGCCTCGTTTGACTCAACCTTATCATTTGCGCCTCGAGTCAGGCCTTGTTCAACACACCCTTACCATTTGTGCCTCGAGTCGGATCTCGTTTGACTTACCCATATCATTTGTTCCTCGAGTCAGGCCTTATTTGACTTATCCTTATCATTTGCCCCTCGAGTTGGGCCTCGTTCGACTTAACCTTATCATTTGTGCCTCGAGGCAGGCCTCATTCGACTCAACCTTATCATTTGTGCCTCAAGTCTGGCGACGTTCAACTCACCCTTACTATTTATGCCTTGAGTTGGGCCTCATTTGACTCACCCATATCATTTGCGCCTCGAGTCGGGCCTCGTTTGACTCAACCTTATCATTTATGCCTCAAGTCTGGCCTCATTCATCTCACTCTTATCATGTGCACCTCAAGTCCAGCCTCGTTCAAGTCACCCTTATCATTTGCGCATCAAGGCGGGCCTCGTTTGACTCAACCTTACCATTTGCGCTTTGATTCGGGCCTCATTTGACTCACCCATATCATTTGCGCTTCGACTCAGGTCTCGTTTGACTTAACCTTATCATTTGTCCCTCAAGTTGGGGTTCGTTCGACTCACCCTTATCATTTGTGCCTTAATACGGGCCTCGTTTGACTCACCCTTATCATTTGCGCCTCAAGTCGGGCCTCGTTTGACTCAACCATATCATTTGCGCCTTGAGTCGAGCCTCGTTTAACTCAACCTTATCATTTGCACCTCGAGTCAGCCCTCATTTGACTCACCCATATCATTTATGCCTCGAGTCAGGCCTCATTCAACTCAACCTTATCATTTGTGCCTCGGGTCGGTCCTCGTTCGACTCAACCTTATCATTTGTGCCTCCAGTCTGGCCTCGTTCAACTTACCCTTATCATTAGCGCATCGAGTCGGGCCTCGTTCGACTTAACCTTATCATTTGTGCCTCGGCTCAGGCCTCGTTTGACTCAACCTTCTTATTTGCACCTCGAGTCGGGCCTCGTTTCACTCAACTGTATTATTTGCGCCTCAAGTTGGGCCTCGTTTGACTCAAGCTTATTATTTGTGTCTCGTTTTGGGGCTCGTTCGACTCAACCTTATAATTTTTGCCTCGAGTCGGGCCTCGTTTGACTCAACCATATCATTTGTGCAATGAGTCGGGCCTCGTTTGACTCAACCATATCATTTGTGCAATGAGTCGGGCCTCGTTTGGCTCACCCTTACCATTTACGGCTCGAGTGAGGCCTAATTTGACTCAACCTTATCATTTGTGCCTCAAGTGGGGGCTCGTTCGACTCAACTTTATCATTTGTGCCTTGATGTGAGCCTCGTTTGACTCATCGTTACCATTTGCGCCTTGAGTCAGGACTAGTTTCACTCAACCATATTATTTGTGCCTCAAGTCAAGCCTCATTCAACTCATCCTTATCATTTGTACCTTAAGTCTGGCCTCGTTCAACTCACCCTTATCATTTGCGCATTGAGTCGGGCCTCGTTCGACTCAACCTTACAATTTGTGCCTTGAGTAGGGCCTCATTTGACTCACCTATATCATTTGCGCCTTGAGTCGGGTCTCGTTTGACTCAACCTTATCATTTGTGCCTCAAGTCGGGGCTCGTTCAACTTAACCTTATCATTTGTAGCTAGATACGGCCCTCGTTTGACTCACCCTTATCGTTTGTGCCTTGAGTCAGGCCTCGTTTGACTCAACCATATCATTTGCACCTTGAGTCGGGCCTCGTTTGACTCAACCTTATCCTTTGCGCCTCGAGTCTGGCCTCATTTGACTCACCCATATCATTTGCACCTCGAGTCGAGCCTCATTCGACTCAACCTTATAATTTGTGCCTTAGGTCGGGCCTTGTTCGACTCAACGTTATCATTTGTGCCTCAAGTCTGGCCTCATTCAACTTACCCTTATCATTAGCGCATCAAGTCTGGCCTCGTTTGACTCAACCTTACCATTTGCACCTCGAGTCAGGCCTCGTTTGACTCAACCTTATCATTTGTGCCTCAAGTCAAGCCTCGTTGAACTCACCCTTATCATTTGTGCATCGAGTTGGGCCTCGTTCAACTCACGCTTGCCATTTGTACATCGAGTCGGGCCTCATTTGACTCACCCATATCATTTACGCCTCGAGCCAGGCCTCGTTTGACTCAACCATATCATTTGTGCCTCGACTCAGGCCTCGTTTGACTCAACCTTATCATTTATGCCTTAAGTTGGGCGTCATCTCACTCAACCATATCATTTGTGCCTCGAGTCGGGCCTCGTTTGACTCAGCTTCATCATTTCCTCCTCGAGTCGGGCCCCGTTCAACTCACCCTTACCATTTCTGCCTCGAGTTGGGCCTCGTTTGACACAACCTTATCATTACTGGCTCAAGTTGTGCCTCATTTGACTCAACCTTATCAGTTGCGCCTCGAGTCGGGCCTCATTCAACACACCCTTACCATTTGTGCCTCGAGTCAGATCTCATTTGACTTACCCATATCATTTGTGCCTCGAGTCAGGCCTCATTTGACTCAACCTTATCATTTGCCCATCGAGTTTTGCCTTATTTGACTCAACCTTATCATTGGCCGTGTTCAACTCACCCTGAACATTTGTGCCTTGACTCGGGCCTCATTTGACTCACCCATATCATTTGCGCCTCGAGTCGGGCGTCGTTTGACTCAACCTTATCATTTGTGCCTCAAGTCTGGCCTCGTTCATCTCACCCTTATCATTTGTACCTCAAGTCCAGCCTCGTTCAAGTCACCCTTATCATTTGCGCATCGAGGTGGGCCTCGTTTGACTCAACCTTTCCACTTACGCCTTGAGTCGGGCCTCATTTGACTCACCCATATCATTTGTGCCTTGAGTCAGGAGTCATTTGACTCAACCTTATCATTTGTGCCTCAAGTTAGGGTTTGTTCGACTCACCCTTATCATTTGTGCTTTAATACGGGCCCCATTTGACTCACCCTTATCATTTGCGCCTCAAGTCGAGCCTCATTTGACTCACCCATATCATTTGTACCTCCAGTCAGGCCTCATTTGACTCAACCTTATCATTTGCCCCTCGAGACAGGCCTCATTTGACTCAACCTTATCATTTGTGCCCCGAGTTAAGCCTCGTTCAACTCAACCTTATTATTTGCACCACAAGTCTAGCCTCGATCAACTCACCCTTACCATTTGTGCCTTGAGTCAGGCCTCATTTGACTCACCCATATCATTTGTGCCTCGAGTCGGGCTTCGTTTGACTCAATCTTATCATTTGTGCCTCGAGTCGGGCCTCGTTTAAGTTAACCTTATCAGTTGCTCCTCGAGTCAGGCCTCATTTGACTCAACCTTATCATTTGTGCCTTGAGTCAGTCTTCGTTTGACTCATCCTTTTCATTTACGCCTCAAGTCCGGCCCCATTCAACTTACACTTAACATTTGCGCCTCAAGTCGGGCCTCATTTTACTCACCCATATCATTTGTGCCTCAAGTCAGGCCTCGTTTCACTCAACCTTATCGTTTGTGTCTCAAGTCAGACCTCATTCGACTCAACCTTATCATTTGCGCCATGAGTCAAGCCTCGTTCAACTCAACCTTATCAATTGCACCTCAACTCTGGCCTCATTCAACTCACCCTCACCATTTGTGTCTCAGGTCGGGCATCATTTGAGTCAACCTTATCAGTTGCTCCTCGAGTTAGGCCTCGTTTGACTCAACCTTATCATTTGCGCCTCGAGTCGGTCCTCATTCGACCCAACCTTATCATTTGCACCACGAGTCAAGCCTCGTTCTACTCAACCTTATCAATTGCGCCTCAAGTCTGGCCTCGTTCAACTCACCCTTACCATTTGCGTCTCGAGTCGGGCCTCGTTACACTCATCCATATCATTTGTGCCTCGTATCGAGACTCGTTTGACTCAACCTTATCATTTGCGCCTGGAGTCGGGCCTCGTTCGACTCAACTTTATCATTTACGCATCGAGTCGGGCCTCCTTTGACTCAACTTTACCATTTATGCCTCGAGACAGGCCTCTTTCAACTCACCCTTACCATTTGTGCCTTGAGTCGGGCCTCGTTTGACTCACCGATATCATTTGTGCCTCGAGTTGAGCCTCATTTGACTCAACCTTTTCATTTACGCCTGGAGTCAGGCCTCGTTCAACTCAAGCTTATCATTTGTGCCTCGAGTCGGGCCTTGTTTAACTCACCCATACCATTTGCGCCTCAAGTCGGGCCTAATTTGACTCACCCATATCATTTGTGTCTCGAGTCGAGCCTCGTTTGACTCAACCTTATCATTTGCCCCTCAAGTCGGGCCTCATTCGACTCAACGTTATCATTTGCGCCTCAAGTTTGGCCTCATTCAACTCACCCTTACCATTTGTGCCTCGAGTCGGGCATCGTTTGACTCAACCTTATCATTTGCGCCTCAAGTCGGACCTCGTTTGACTAAACCTTATCTTTTACACCTCGAGTCAGACCTTGTTCAGCTCAACCTTATCATTTGTGCATCAAGTTGGGTCTCGTTCGACTTAACCCTATCATTTGCACCTCGAGTCAGGCCTCATTCAACTCACCTTTACCATTTGCGCGCAAGTCAGGCCTCATTTAACTCACCCATATCATTTACGCCTCAAGTCGGGCCTCATTTGACTCATCCTTATCATTTGCACCTCTAGTCAGGCCTCGTTTGACTCAACCTTGTCATTTGCGCCTCTAGTTGGGACTCATTCGACTCAACCATATCATTTGTGCCTTGAGTCAGGCATCGTTTGTCTTAACCTTACAATTTGATCCTCGAGTCGGCCCTCGTTCAACTCAACCTGATCATTTACACCTCAAGTCTGGCCTCGTTCAACTCACCCTTACCATTTGCGCCTTGAGTCGGGCCTCATTTGACTCACTCATATCATTTGCGCCTCGAGTCGGGCCTCGTTTGACTTAACCTTATCATTTGTGCCTCGAGTCGGGCCTCGTTCGACTCAACCTTATCATTTGCACATCGAGTTGGGCCTCGTTTGACTCAACCTTATCATTTGTGCCTCGATTCGGGTTTCATTGGACTCAACCTTGTCATTTGCACCTCGAGTTGGGACTCGTTCGAATCAACCTTATCATTTGTGCCTCGACTCAGGTCACGTTGGACTCAACCTTGTCATTTGCGCCTCGAGTTGGGACTCATTTGGCTCAATCTTATCATTTGTGCCTCCAGTCGAGCCTCGTTCGACTTAACCTTATCATTTGTGCCTCTAGTTGGGCCTCGTTTGACTCACCCTTATCATTTACGCCTCGTGCTGGGCCTCGTTTGACTCACCCATATCATTTTGTGCTTCTAGTCAGGCTTTGTTCAACTCAACCTTATCATTTACGCATCGAGTCGAGCCTCGTTTGACTCCACTGTATCATTTATGCCTCAAGTTCACCCTCGTTCAACTAACCCTTACAATTTGCACCTTGAGTTGGGCCTTGTTTGGCTTAACCTTATCATTTGTGCCTCAAGTCGGGCATCGTTTGAGTCAACCTTATTAGTTGCTCCTCAAGTCCAGCCCCGTTCAACTCACCCTTATCATTTGTGCCTTGAGTCAGGCCTTATTTGACTCACCCTTATCATTTGCACCTCAAGTCGGGCCTCATTTGACGTAACCTTATCATTTGCACCTCAAATCTAGCCTCGTTCAACTCACCCTTACCATTTGCGGCTTGAGTCGGGCCTCACTTGACTCACTCATATCATTTGTGCCTCGAGTCAGGCCTCATTTGACTTAACCTTATCATTTGTGTCTCGATTCAGGGCTTGTTCAACTCAACCTTATAATTTTCGCCTCGAGTCGGGGCTCGTTGGACTCAACCTTATCATTTGTGCCTTGATGTGAGCCTCGTTTGACTCACCTTTATCATTTGTACCTCGAGTCGGGCCTTGTTTGACTTAACGATATCATTTGCACCTCGAGTCGGGCCTCGTTCAACTGGCCCTTAACATTTGTGTTTCGAGGAAGTCCATGTTTGACTCATCCATATCATTTGTGCCTCGAGTTAGGCCTTGTTTGACTCAACCTTATAGTTTATGCCTCAAGTCGGGCCTTGTTTAACTCAACCTTATCATTTACGCCACGAGTCAGGCCTCATTTAAGTCACCTATATCATTTGCGCCTTGAGCCAGGCCTCATTTGACTCACTCATATGATTGGTGCCTCGAGTCGGGCCTCGTTTGACTTAACCTTATCATTTGCACCTACAGTCGGGTCTCGTTCGACTCAACCTTATCATTTGCACATCGAGTCGTGCCTCGTTTGACTCAACCTTATCATTTGTGCCTCGACTCGGGTCTCATTGGACTCAACCTTGTCATTTGCGCCTCGAGTTGGGACTCATTCGAATCAACCTTATCATTTGTGCCTCGACTCGGGTCACGTTGGACTCAACCTTGTCATTTGTGCCTCGAGTTGGGACTCATTCGATTTAACCTTATCATTTGTTCCTTGAGTTGGTCCTCGTTTGACTCACCCTTGTCATTTACCCCTCGAGTTGGGCCTCGTTTCACTCATCCATATCATTTTGCATTTCGAGTCAGGCTCGTTTGACTTAACCTTTTCATTTACATATCGAGTCGAGCCTCATTCAACTCCACCATATCATTTGTGCCTCAAGTCCTTCCTCGTTCAACTCAACCTTACCATTTGCACCTTGAGTCGGGCCTTGTTTGCCTTAACCTTATCATTTGTGCCTTGAGTTGGGCATCGTTTGAGTCAACCTTATCAGATGCTCCACGAGTCAGGCCTCGTTCTACTCAACCTTATCATTTGTGCCTTTAGTCAGTGTTCGTTTGACTCACCCTTATCATTTACGCCTCAAGTCCGGCCCCGTTCAACTCACCCTTACCATTTGCGCTTTGAGTCAGGCCTTATATGACTCACCCATATTATTTGCACCTCGAGTCGAGTCTCGTTTGACTTAACCTTATCATTTGTGCCTCGAGTCGGCCCCCGTTTGACTCAACCTTATCATTTGCAAATTGAGTTGAGCCTCGTTCAACTCAAATTTATCATTTACGCCTCGAGTTGGGCCTCGTTCAACTCACCCTTACCATTTGCACCTCGAGACAAGCCTCGTTTGACTCAACCTTATCATTTGCGCCATGAGTTGGGCCCTGTTTAACTCAACCTTATCATTTGCGCATCGAGTCGGGCCTCGTTCAACTCACCCTTACCATTGGCATCTCGAGTTGGGCCTCGTTTGACTCAGCCATATCATTTATGCCTTGAGTCGGGCCTCGTTGGACTCAACCTTATCATTTGCGCCTCGAGTTGGGCCTCATTTGACTCAACCTTATCATTTGCCCCTCGAGTCAGGCGTCATTCGACTCAACCTTCTCATTTGTGCCTCGGGTCAGGCATTGTTCGACTTAACCTTATCATTTGCGCCTCAAGTCTAGTCTCGTGCAACTCACCTTTACCAATTGCGCCTTAAGTTGGGCCTTATTTGATTGACCCATATCATTTGCGCCTCAAGTCGGGCCTCATTTAAGTCAAGCTTATCATTTGTGCCTCGAGTCGTGCCTCATTTGACACAAACTTATCATTTGTGCCTCAAGTCGGGCCTCATTTGACTCAACTTTATCATTTACGCCTCGAGTCGGGCCTCGTTCAACTTACCCTTACCATTTGCGTCTTGAGTCGGGCCTCGTTTGACTCACCCATATTATTTGCGCCTCGAGTCGGGCCTCGTTTGACTCAACCTTATCATTTGTGCCTGGAGTCGGGCCTCGTTCGACTCAACCTTATCATTTGTGCCTCGAGTCGGGGCTCATTCAACTCACCCTTACCTTTTGCGCCTCGAGTCGGGCCTTATTTGACTCACCCATATCATTTGTGCCTCGAGTCAGGCCTCGTTGGACTCAACCTTATCGTTTGCCCCTCGAGTCAGGCCTCAATAAACTCAACCTTATTAATTGCACCACGAGTCAAACCTCGTTCGACTCACCCATATCACTTGTGCCTCGAGTCGGGCCTTGTTTGACTTAACCATATCATTTGTGGTTCGAGTTAGGCCTCATTCGACTCAACCATATCATTTGCGCCACGAGTCAGGCCTCGTTCGACTCAACCTTATCAATTGCACCTCAACTCCAGCCTCGTTCAACTCAACTTTACCATTTGCGTCTCGTGTCGGGCATCGTTTGACTCACCCATATCATTTGCTCTTGTAGTCGGGCCTCGTTCGGCTCAACCTTATCATTTACGCCTGAAGTCATTCCTCGTTCAACTCACCCTTACCATTTGTGCCTCGAGTCAGGCCTCATTTGACTCACCCATATCATTTGTGTCTCGATCAGGCCTCGTTTGACTCAACCTTATCATTTGCCCCTCGAGTTGGGCCTCATTTGACTCAACCTTATCATTTGCGCCACGAGTTAGGCGTCATTTGACTTAGTCATATCATTTGTGCCTCAACTCGGGTCTCGTTGGACTCAACCTTATCATTTGCGCTTTGAGTTGGGACTCATTCGAATCAACCTTATGATTTGTGCCTCGACTCGGGTCACATTAGACTCAACCTTGTCATTTGTGCCTCGAGTTGGGACTCGTTTGGCTCAATCATATCATTTGTGCCTCCAGTCGAGCCTCGTTCGACTTAACCTTATCATTTGTGCCTTGAGTCAGTCCTCGTTTGACTCACCCTTATCATTTATGCCTCGAGTCGGGCCTCATTTGACTCACCCATATCATTTTGTGCTTCGAGTCAGGCCTTGTTCGACTCAACCTTATCATTTATGCATCGAGTCGAGCCTCATTCGACTCTACCATATCATTTATGCCTTAAGTCTGCCCTTGTTCAACTCACCCTTACCATTTACGCCTCAAGTCGGGCCTTGTTTGGCTTAACCTTATCATTTGTGCCTCGAGTTGGGCATCGTTTGACTCACCCTTACCATTTGTGCCTCAAGTCGGGTCTCGTTTAATTCAACCATATCATTTGCACCTCGACTCGGGCCTTGTTTGACTCAACCTTATCATTTGTGCCTCTAGTCGGGCCTCGTTCGACTCAACTTTATCATTTGTGCCTGGAGTCAGTCCTCATTTGACTCACCCTTATCATTTGTGCCTCCAGTCGGGCCTCGTTTGACTTAATCTTATAGTTTGCCCCTCGAGTCAGGCCTCATTCAACTCAACCTTATCAATTGCACCACGAGTCAGGCCTCGTTCGACTCAACTTTATCAATTGTGCCTTAAGTCTGGCCTTATTCAACTCTCCCTTGCCATTTGCACCTCGAGTCGGGCCTTATTTTACTCACCCATATCATTTGTGCCCCGAGTCAGGCCTCATTTGCATTAACCATATCGTTTGCGCTTCGAGTTGGGCGTCATTCGACTCAACCATATCATTTGTGCCACGAGTCAGACCTCGTTCGACTCAACCTTATCAATTGCGCCTCAACTCCGGCCTAGTTCAACTCACCCTTACCATTTGCGTCTCGAGTCGGGCCTCATTTGACTCACCCATATCATTTGCGCCCTGAGTCAGGACTCGTTTGACTCAACCTTATCATTTGCGCTTGCAGTCGGGCCTCGTTCGACTCAGCCTTATCATTTGCGCATCGTGTTGGGCCTCCGTTGACTCAACTTTACCATTTATGCCTCAAGATGGGCCTCTTTCAACTCACCCTTACCATTTATGCCTTGAGTCGAGCTTCGTTTGACTCACCCATATCATTTGCGTCTCGAGTCAAGCCTCGTTTGACTCAACCTTATCATTTACGCCTGGAGTCAGGCCTCGTTCAACTCAAGCTTATCATTTGTGCCTCGAGTCATTCCTCGTTCAACTCACCCTTACCATTTGCACCTCGAGTCGGGCCTCATTTGACTCACCCATATAATTTGTGTCTCGAGTCAGGTCTCGTTTGACTCAACCTTATCATTTGCCCCTCGAGTCGTGCCTCATTCGACTCAACCTTATCATTTGCGCCTTAAGTCTAGCCTCGTACAACTCACCCTTACCATTTGTGCCTTGAGTCGGGCATCATTTGACTCTCCCATATTATTTGCACCTTGAGTCGAGCCTTGTTTCACTCATCCTTATCATTTGCGCCTCGAGTCGGACCTCGTTCGGCTCAACCTTATCATTTGCGCATCGAGTCGGGCCTTGTTTGACTCAACCCTATTATTTGTGCCTCGAGTCAGGCCTTGTTCAACTCACCGTTACCATTTGCGCTCGAGTCGGTCCTTGTTTGACTCACCCATATCATTTGCGCCTCGAGTAGGGCCTCGTTTGACTCATCCTTATCATTTGTGCCTCTAGTCGGGCCCCGTTGGACTAAACCTTGTCATTTACGCCTCTAGTTGGGACTCGTTTGACTCAACCATATCATTTGTGCCTTGAGTTGGGCGTTATTTCTCTCAACCTTACCATTTGAGCCTCAAGTCGGGCTTATTTGACTGACTTATATAATTTGCGGTTCGAGTCGGGCCTCGTTTAACTTAACCTTATCATTTGCGCCTCGAGTCGGGCCTCGTTTGACTGAACCTTATCATTTATGCCTCGAGTCGGGCCTCGTTCGACTCAACCTTATCATTTGCACATCAAGTTGGGCCTCGTTTGACTCAACCTTATCATTTGTGCCTCGACTCTGTCTCATTGGACTTAACCTTGTCATTTGCGCCTCGAGTTGGGACTCGTTTGACTCAACCATACCATTTGCATCCCAAGTCTGGCCTCGTTCAACTCACCCTTACCATTTTCGCCTTGAGTCGGGCCTCATTTGACTCACTTATATCATTTGCGCCTCGAGCCGGGCCTCGTTTGACTGAACCTTATCATTTGCACCTTGAGTCAGGCCTCGTTCGACTCAACCTTATCATTGACGCCTCGAGTCGGGCCTCGTTCAACTCACCCTTACCATTGCCATCTCGAGTTGGGCCTCGTTTGACACACCCATATCATTTTCACCTCAAGTCGAGCCTCTTTGGACTCAACCTTATCATTTGTGCCTCAGGTCAGGCCTCGTTCGACTCAACCTTATTATTTGCACCTCAAATCCAGCCTCGTTCAACTCACCCTTACATTTGTGCCTTGAGTCGGGCCTTATTTGACGAACCCATATCATTTGCGTGTCTAGTCGGGCCTTATTTGACTCAACCTTATTAATTGTGCCTCGAGTCGGGCCTCGTTTGGCATAAATTTATCATTTGTGCCTCGAGTCGGGCTTCGTTTGACTCAACTTTATCATTTATGCCTCGAGTCAGGCCTCGTTCAACTTAACCTTACCATTTGCATCTTAAGTCGTGCCTCATTTGACTCAACCATATCATTTGCGCCTCGAGTCGTGCCTCGTTTGACTCAACCTTATCATTTGTGCCTCGAGTCAGTCCTCGTTTGAGTCAACCTTATCAGTTGCTCCTCGAGTTGGGCCTCATTTGACTCAACCTTATCATTTGGGCCTCGAGTCGGGCCTCGTTCAACTCACCCTTACCGTTTGCGCCTCGAGTCAGGCCTTATTTGACTCACCCATACCATTTGTGCCTCGAGTTGGACCTTGTTTGACTCAACCTTATCATTTGCCCCTCGAGTCAGGCCTCATTCAACTCAACCTTATCAATTGCACCACGAGTTAGGCCTTGTTCGACTCAACCTTATCAATTGCGCCTTAAGTTCGGCCTCGTTCAACTCTTGCTTACCATTTGTGCCTCGAGTCAGGCCTCATTTTTCTCACCCATATCATTTATGCCTCGAGTCGGGCCTCGATTGACTTAACCTTATCGTTTCTGCTTCGAGTCGGGCCTCATTCGACTCAAACATATCATTTGCGCCATGAGTCAGGCCTCATGCGACTCAACCTTATCAATTGCACCTTAATTACGACCTCGTTCAACTCACCCTTACCATTTGCATCTCGAGCCGGGCCTTGTTTGACTTAGCCATATCATTTGCCCTCGAGTCGGGACTCGTTTGACTCAACTTTATCATTTGCTCTTGGAGTTGGGCCTCGTTCGACTCAACCTTATCATTTGCACATCAAGTTGGGCCTCGTTTGACTCAACCTTATCATTTGTGCCTCGACTCTGTCTTGTTGGACTTAACCTTGTCATTTGCGCCTCGAGTTGGGACTTGTTCGACTTAACCATACCATTTGCATCTCAAGTCTGGCCTCGTTCAACTCACCCTTACCATTTGCGCCTTGAGTCGGGCCTCATTTGACTCACTTATATCATTTGTGCCTCGAGTCAGGCCTTGTTTGACTGAACCTTATCATTTGCACCTTGAGTTAGGCCTCGTTCGACTCAACCTTATCATTTACGCCTCGAGTTGGGCCTCGTTCAACTCACCCTTACATTTCCATCTTGAGTTGGGCCTCGTTTGACACACCCATATCATTTTCACCTTAAGTTGAGCCTCTTTGGACTCAACCTTATCATTTGTGCCTCGGGTCAGGCCTCGTTCGACTCAACGTTATTATTTGCACCTCAAATCCAGCCTCGTTCAACTCACCCTTACATTTGTGCCTTAAGTCGAGCCTTATTTGACTAACCCATATCATTTGCGCCTCGAGTCGGGCCTCATTTGACTCAACCTTATCATTTGTGCCTCGAGTCGGGCCTCGTTTGGCACAACTTTATCATTTGTGCCTCGAGTCGGGCTTCGTTTGACTCAACTTTATCATTTATGCCTCGAGTCTGGCCTCGTTTAACTTAACCTTACCATTTGCATCTCGAGTCGTGCCTCGTTTGACTCACCCAGATCATTTGCGCCACGAGTCGGGCCTCGTTTAACTCAACCTTATCATTTGTGCCTCGAGTCAGTCCTCGTTTGAGTCAACCATATCAGTTGCTCCTCGAGTTGGGCCTCATTCGACTCAACCTTATCATTTGAGCCTCGAGTTGGGCCTTGTTCAACTTACCCTTACCGTTTGCGCCTCGAGTCGAGCCTTATATGACTCACCCATACCATTTGTTCCTCGAGTTGGACCTTGTTTGACTCAACCTTATCGTTTGCCCCTCGAGTCAGGCCTCATTCAACTCAACCTTATCAATATCACCACGAGTTACGCCTCATTCAACTCAACCTTATCAATTGCGCCTTAAGTTCGGCCTCGTTCAACTCTTCCTTACCATTTGTGCCTCGAGTCGGGCCTTATTTTTTTCACCTATATCATTTATGCCTCGAGTCGGCCCTCGATTGACTTAACCTTATCGTTTGCGCTTCGAGTCGGGCCTCATTCGACTCAAACATATCATTTGCGCCACGAGTCAGGCCTCATGCGACTCAACCTTATCAATTGCACCTCAATTACGACCTCGTTCAACTCACCCTTACCATTTAGATTCGAGTCTGGCCTCGTTTGACTCAGCCATATCATTTGCCCTCGAGTCGGGGCTCGTTTGACTCAACTTTATCATTTGTGCTTGGAGTTGGGCCTCGTTCGACTCAACCTTATCATTTGCACATCAAGTTGGGCCTCGTTTGACTCAACCTTATCATTTGTGCCTCGACTCTGTCTCGTTGGACTTAACCTTGTCATTTGCACCTCGAGTTGGGACTCGTTCGACTCAACCATACCATTTGCATCTCAAGTCTGGCCTCGTTCAACTCACCCTTACCATTTACGCCTCGAGTCGGGCCTCGTTTGACTGAACCTTATCATTTGCGCCTTGAGTCAGGCCTCGTTCGACTCAACCTTATCATTTATGCCTTGAGTCAGGCCTCGTTCAACTCACCCTAACCATTGCCATCTCGAGTTGGGCCTCATTTGACACACCCATATCATTTTCACCTCAAGTCGAGCCTCTTTGGACTTACCCTTATCGTTTGTGCCTCAGGTCAGGCCTCGTTCGACTCAACATTATTATTTGCACCTCAAATCCAGCCTCGTTCAACGCACCCTTACATTTGCGCCTTAAGTCGGGCCTTATTTGACTAACCTATATCATTTGCACCTCGAGTCGGCCTCATTTGACTCAACCTTATCATGTGTGCCTCGAGTCGGGCCTCGTTTGGCACAACTTTATCATTTGTGCCTCAAGTCGGGCTTCGTTTGAGTCAACTTTATCATTTATGCCTCGAGTCTGGCCTCGTTTAACTTAACCTTACCATTTGCATCTCGAGTCGTGCCTCGTTTGACTCACCCATATCATTTGCGCCTCGAGTCGGGCCTCGTTTAACTCAACCTTATCATTTGTGCCTCGAGTTAGTCCTCGTTTGAGTCAACCATATCAGTTGCTCCTCGAGTTGGGCCTCGTTCGACTCAACCTTATCATTTAGGCCTCGAGTCGGGCCTCGTTCAACTCACCCTTACCGTTTGCGCCTCGAGTCGAGCCTTATTTGACTCACCCATACCATTTGCGCCTCAAGTCGGGCCTCGTTTGACTGAACCTTATCATTTGCGCCTTGAGTCAGGCCTCGTTCGACTCAACCTTATCATTTACGCCTCGAGTCGGGCCTCATTCAACTCACCCTTACCGTTGCCATCTCGAGTTGGGCCTCGTTTGACACACCCATATCATTTTCACCTCAAGTCGAGCCTCTTTGGACTTACCCTTATCATTTGTGCCTTGGGTCAGGCCTCGTTCGACTCATCCTTATTATTTGCACCTCAAATCCAGCCTCGTTCAACTCACCCTTACATTTGCGCCTTGAGTCATGCCGTATTTGACTAACCCATATCATTTGCGCCTCGAGTCGGGCCTCATTTGACTCAACCTTCTCATTTGTGCCTCGGGTCAGGCCTTGTTCGACTTATCCTTATCATTTGTGCCTCAAGTCTGGCCTTGTTCAACTCACCCTTATCATTTGTGCCTTGAGTCAGGCCTCATTTGACTCTCCCATATCAATTGCACCTCAAGTCGGGCATCTTTTGACTCAACCTTATCATTTATGCCTCGAGTCGGACCTTGTTCGGCTCAACCTTATCATTTGTGCAATGAGTCAAGCCTCGTTCGACTCAACCCAATCATTTGCGCCTTGAGTCAGGCCTCATCCAAGTCACTCTTACCATTTGCACTCGAGTCGGGCCTCGTTTAACTCACCCATATCATTTGCGCCCTGAGTCTGGCCTCGTTTGACTCATCCTTATCATTTGCGCCACTAGTCAGGCCTCATTGGCTTAACCTTGTCATTTGCACCTCTAGTTGGGACTCATTTGACTCAACCATATCATTTGTACCTTGAGTTGGGCATCGTTTGTCTCAACCTTACCATTTGATCCTCGAGTCGGTCCTCGTTCAACTCACCCTTACCATTTGCACCTTGAGTTAGGCCTCATTTGACTCACTCATATCATTTGCTCCTCGAGTCGGGCCTCGTTTGACTTAACCTTATCATTTGCATCTTGAGGGCCTTAATCGACTCAACTTTATCATTTGCACATCGAGTCAGACCTCGTTTGACTCAACCGTATCATTTGTGCCTCGACTCGAGTCGCGTTGGACTCAACCTTGTCATTTGCACCTCGAGTTGGGACTCGTTCGAATAAACCTTATCATTTATGCCCCGACTTGGGTCACGTTGGATTAACCTTGTCATTTGCGCCTCGAGTTGGGACTCGTTTGGCTCAATCTTATCATTTGTGTCTCCAGTCGGGCCTTGTTCGACTTAACCTTATCATTTGTGCCTTGAGTCGGTCCTCGTTTGACTCACCCTTATCATTTATGCCTTGAGTCAGGCCTCGTTTGACTCACCCATATCATTTTACGCTTCGAGTCAGGCCTCGTTCAACTCCAACTTATCATTTACACATCGAGTCGAGCCTCGTTCGACTCCCCCGTATCATTTATACCTCAAGTCCGCCCTCGTTCAACTCACCCTTACCATTTGCGCCTTGAGTCGGGCCTCATTTGACTCTCCCATATCATTTGCACCTCGAGTCGAGGCTCATTTCACTTAACCTTATCATTTGCGGCTCGAGTCGGACCTCATTCGGCTCAACCTTATCATTTGCGTATCGAGTTAGGCCTCGTTCGACTCAACCCTATCATTTGTGCCTCGAGTCGGGTCTCGTTCAACTCACCCATACCATTTGCGCTCGAGTCGGGCCTCGTTTGACTCACCCATATCATTTGTGCCTCGAGTCGGGCCTCGTTTGACTTATCCTTATCATTTGCGCCACTAGTCGGGCCTTGTCAGACTCAACCTTGTCATTTGCGCCTCTAGTTGGGACTCGTTCGACTGAACCATATCATTTGTCCCTTGAGTCGGGCATTGTTTATCTTAACCTTACCATTTGAGCCTTGAGTCGGTCCTCGTTCGACTCAACCTTATCATTTGCACCTCAAGTCTATCCTCGTTCAACTCACCCTTACCATTTGCGCCTCGAGTCAGGCCACATTTGAATCACCCATATCATTTGCACCTTGAGTCGAGCCACGTTTGACTTAACCTTATCATTTGCGCCTCGAGTCAGGTCTCGTTCAACTCAACCTTATCATTTGCACATCGAGTCGGGCCTCGTTTGACTCACCCTTATCATTTGTGCCTTGACTCGTGTCTCGTTGGACTCAACCTTGTCATTTGCGCCTCGAGTTGGGACTCATTCGAATAAACCTTATCATTTGTGCCCCGACTTGGGTCACGTTGGACTAAACCTTATCATTTGTGCCTCGAGTTGGGACTCGTTTGGTCAATCTTATCATTTGTGCCTCCAGTCAGGCCTCGTTTGACTTAACCTTATCATTTGTGCCTTGAGTCAGTCCTCGTTTGACTCACCCTTATTATTTACGCCTCGAGTCGGGCCTTATTTGACTCACCATATCATTTTGCGCTTTGAGTCAGGCCTTGTTTGACTCAACCTTATCATTTACGCATCGAGTCGAGCCTTGTTTGACTCCACCGTATCATTTACGCCTCAAGTCCGTACTCGTTCAACTCACACTTACCATTTGCACCTTGAGTCGGGCCTTGTTTGGCTTAATGTTATCATTTGTGCCTCGAGTCGGACATCGTTTGACACAACCTAATCATTTGTGCCTCGATTCGGGGCTTGTTCAACTCAGCCTTATAATTTGCACCTCTAGTCGGGCCTCGTTTTACTCAACCATATCATTTGTGCATTGAGTCAGGCCTTATTTGACTCTCCCTTACCATTTGCGCCTTGAGACAGGCCTAGTTTGACTCAACCTTATCATTTGCGCCTCAAGTCGAGGCTCGTTCAAATTAACCTTATCATTTGTGCCTTGTTGTAGGCCTCGTTCAGCTCACCCTTACCATTTGCACCTCGAGTCGAGCCTCATTTGACCCACCCATATCATTTGCTCCTTGAGCCGGGCCTCGTTTGACACAACCATATCATTTGTGCCTCGAGTCGAGCCTCATTTGAGTCAACCTTATCATTTGTGCCTCAAGTCCATCCTCATTTGACTCAACCTTATCATTTGCGGCTTGAGTCGGGCCTTATTTGACCCAGCTTTATCATATATGCCTTGAGTCGGGCCTCGTTCAACTCACCCTTTCCATTTTTGCCTCGAGTCAAGCCTCGTTTGACTCAACCCTATCATTTGTGCCTCAAGTCCGGCCTCGTTCAATTCACCTTTATCATTTTCGCCTCAAGTTAAGCCTCGTTTGACTCAACCTTATCATTTGTGCCTCGGGTTGAGCCTCGTTTGACTCAAACTTATAATTTGCACCTCAAGTTTGGCCTCATTCAACTCACCCTTATCATTTGTGCTTCGAGTCGGGCTTGGTTCGACTCAACCTTTCCCCTTGCACCTCGGGTTGGGCTTCATTCGACTAAACCTTATCATTTGCGCCTCAAGCCCGGCCTTGTTCAACTCACCCTTATCATTTGCACCTCAAGTCGGGCCTCATTTGACACAACCATATCATTTGTGCCTCGAGTCGGGCCTTGTTTGACTCAACCTTATCATTTAGGCCACGAGTTAGGCCTCATTTGACTCAACCTTATCATTTGTGCTTCGAGTCAAGCCTCGTTTGAGCCAACTTTATCAATTTTGCATCGAGTCAAGCCTCGTTCAATTCACCCTTACCATTTACGCCTCGAGTCGGGCCTCATTTGACTCACCCATATCATTTGCGCCTTGAGCTGAGCCTCGTTTGACATAACCATATCATTTATGCCCCAAGGCGGGCCTCGTTTCACTTAACCTTATCATTTGTGCCTCGAGTCGGGCCTCATTTGACTCAACCATATCATTTGCGGCTCGAGTCAGCCCTCATTTGACCCAGCTTTATCATTTATGCCTTGAGTCGGGACTCGTTCAACTCACCCTTTCCATTTTTGCCTTGAGTCAAGCCTCGTTTGACTCAACCTTATCATTTGCGCCTCGAGCTGGGCCTTGTTTGATACAACCATATCATTTGCGCCTCAAGTCGGGCCTCGTTTGACTCAACCTTATCAATTGGGCCATGAGTCGGGCCTCATTTGACTCAACCTTACCATTTGCGCCTCGAGTCGGGCCTCATTTTCCTAACTTTATCATTTATGCCTCGAGTCGGGCCTTGTTCAACTCACCCTTACCATTTTTGCCTCGAGTCAGGCCTCGTTTGACTCAACCTTATCATTTGTGCCTCGAGTCGGGCCTCATTTGACTCAACCTTATCATTTGTGGCTCGAGTCAGGCCTTGTTTGCCCCAGCTTTATCATTTATGCCTCGAGTTGGGCCTCGTTCAACTCACCCTTTCCATTTTTGTCTCGGGCCAAGACTCATTTGACTCAACCTTATCATTTGTACCTCGAGTCGGGCCTCATTTGATTCACCCTTATCATTTGCACCTCGAGTTGGGCCTCGTTTGACCCAGCTTTATCATTTACGCCTTGAGTCGGGCCTCGTTTTACTCAACCTTACCATTTTTGCCTTGAGTCGGGCTTCGTTTGACTCAACCTTATCATTTGTGCCTCGAGTCGGGCCTCATTTAACTCACCCATATCATTTGCGACTCGAGTCGGGCCTCATTTGTCTCATCCTTATCATTTGTGCCTCAAGTCCAGCGTCATTCAACTCACACTTATCATTTGAGCTTCAAGTCAGGCCTCGTTCGACTCAACCTTATCATTGGCGCCTCGGGTTGAGCCTTGTTCGACTCAAACTTATCATTTGTGCCTCAAGTCCAGCCTCATTCAACTCACCCTTATCATTTGTGCTTCGAGTCGGGCCTCGTTCGACTCAACCTTACCATTTGTGCCTCTGGTCGGGCTTCGTTCGACTCAACTTTATCATTTACACCTCAAGTCTGGCCTCGTTCAACTCACCCTTATCATTTGCGCATTGAGTCAGGCCTCGTTCAACTCACCCTTACCATTTGTTCCCCAACTCGGGCCTCATTTGACTCACCCATATCATTTCTGCCTCGAGCCGGGCCTTGTTTGACATAACCATATCATTTGCGCCTCGAGTCGGGCCATGTTTGACTCAACCTTACCATTTGCGCCTTGAGTCGGGCCTCATTTGATTCAACCATATCATTTGCGCCTCGAGTCGGGCCATGTTTGACTCAACCTTATCATTTGTGCCTCCAGTCAGGCATCGTTCAACTTACCCTTACCATTTGCGCCTAGAGTTGGGCCTCATTTGACACAACCATATCATTTGCGCCTCAAGTTAGGCCTCTTTGACTCAACCTTATCATTTGGGCCATGAGTCGGGCTTCATTTGGCTCAACCTTACCATTTGCGCCTCGAGTCGGGCCTCGTTTGTCCTAACTTTATCATTTACGCCTCGAGTCGGGCCTCGTTCAACTCACCCTTACCATTTTTGCCTCGAGTTAGGCCTCGTTTGCCTTAACCTTATCATTTGTGCCTCGAGTCGGGCCTCATTTGACTCAACCTTATCATTTACGGCTCGAGTCGAGCCTCGTTTGTCCCAGCTTTATCATTTATGCCTCAAGTCGGGCCTCGTTCAACTCACCCTTTCCATTTTTACCTCGAGCCAAGACTCGTTTGACTCAACCTTATCATTTGTGCCTCAAGTCGGGCCTCGTTTGACTCAACCTTATCATTCGTGCCTCAAGTCGGGCCTCGTTTGACTCACCCTTATCATTTCTGCCTCAAGTTAGGCCTTGTTCGACTCAACCTTATCATTTGCACCTTGGTTCAAGCCTCATTTGACTCAAACTTATAATTTGCGCCTCAAGTCCGGCCTCGTTCAACTCAACCTTATCATTTGCGCTTCGAGTCGATCCTGATTTGACTCAACCTTACCCCTTGCGCCTCGGGTCGAGCTTCGTTTGACTGAACCTTAACATTTGCGCCTTAAGTCCGTCCTCGTTCAACTTACCCTTATCATTTGCACCTCGAGTCGGGCCTCATTTGACTCACCCATATCATTTACGCCTCGAGCCGGGCCTTGTTTGACACAACCATATCATTTGCGCCTCGAGTCGAGCCTCGTTTGACTCAACCTTATCATTTGGGCCTTGAGTCAGGGCTCATTTGACTCAACCTTACCATTTGCGCCTCGAGTCGGGCCTCGTTTGACCCAACTTTATCATTTATGCCTTGAGTCGGGCCTCGTTCAACTCACCCTTACTATTTTTGCCTCGAGTCGGGCCTCGTTTGACTCAACCTTATCATTTGTGCCTCGAGTTGGGCCTCGTTCGACTCAACCTTACCCCTTGCACTTCTGGTCGGGCTTCGTTCGACTCAACCTTATTATTTGTGCCTCATGTCTGGCCTCATTCAACTCACCCTTATCATTTGCACCTCGAATCGAGCCTCGTTTAACTCAACCTTATCATTTGTGCCTCAAGTCAGGCCTTATTTGACTCATCCTTATCATTTGTGGCTCAAGTCCAGCCTCATTCGGCTCAACCTTATCATTTGTGCCTCGAATTGAGCCTTGTTTAACTCAACCTTATCATTTGCGCCTCAAGTTGGCCCTCATTTTACTCAACCTTATCATTTGTGCCTCGAGTCGGCCCTCGTTTGACTCAACCATATCATTTGCACCTCGAGTCAGGCCTCGTTCAACTCATCCTTACCATTTATGCCTCGATTCAGGCCTCATTTGACTCACCCATAACATTTGCGCATTCGAGTCAGGCCTTGTTTGACTTAACCTTATCACTTGTGCCTCGAGTCAGACCTCGTTTGACTCAACCTTATTATTTGTGTCTCGAGTCGGGCCTCGTTTGACTCATTCTTATCATTTGGGCCTCGAGTCGGGCCTCATTGAACTCAACCTTATCTTTTGCACCTCGAGTCGGGCCTCGTTTTACTCAACCTTATCATTTGTGCCTCGAGTTAGGCCTCTTTTAACTCAACCTTATCATTTGCACCTCGAGTCAGGCCTTGTTCAACTCATCCTTACCATTTACGCCTTGAGTTAGCCCTCGTTTGACTCACCCATACATTTGCGCATTCGAGCCAGCCCTTATTCGACTCAACCTTATCAGTTGTGCCTCAAGTCGGGCCTCGTTCGACTCATCCTTATCATTTGCGCCTCGAATCGAGCCTCGTTTAACTTAACCTTATCATTTGTGCCTCAAGTCGGGCCTCATTTGACTCATCCTTATCATTTGCGGCTCAAGTCCGGCCTCATTCGGCTCAACCTTATCATTTGTGCCTCGAGTCAGGCCTCGTTCGACTTAACCTTATATTTGTGCCTCGAGTCGGGCTCGTTCGAGTCAACCTTATCATTTGCGCCTCGAGTCAGGCCTCGTTCGATTCAACCTTATCATTTGCACCATGAGTCAGGCCTTGTTTGACTCAGCCATATAATTTGTTCCTCGAGTCAGGCCTTGTTTGACTCAGCCTTATAGTTTGTGCCTTGAGTTAGGCCTTGTTTGACTCATGCTAACTATTTGCGCCTCGATTCGGCCCTCGTTTAACTCAACCTTATCATTTGCACCTCGAGTCGGGCCTTGTTCAACTTAGTCTTATCATTGGGGCCTTAAGTCAGGCCTCATTTGACTCAAACTTATCATTTGCGCATTCGAGTTAGGCCTTATTCGACGCAACCTTATCACTTGTGCCTCGAGTCGGGACTCATTTGACTCAGCCTTATCATTTGTGCCTCGTGTTGGGCCTCGTTCAACTCACCCTTACCATTTATGCCTCGAGCCAAGCCTCGTTTTACTCAACCTTACCATTTGTGCCTTGAGTCGGGCCTCGTTCGACTCAACCTTATCATTTGCGCCTCGAGTCGAGCCTCGTTTTACTCAACCTTATCATTTGTACCTCGATTCGGGCCTCGTTTGACTCAGCCATATCATTTGTTCCTCGAGTCAGGCCTCGTTTGACTCAACCTTATCATTTGTGCTTCGAGTTGGGCGTTGTTTGACTCAACCTTATCATTTGTGCCTCAAGTCGGGCCTTATTCGTCTCAACCTTATCATTTGCACCGCGAGTCGGGCCTCGTTTAAGCCAACCTTAACATTTATGCCTCGGGTCGGGCCTCGTTTTACCCAACCTTATCATTTGCACCTCGAGTTGGGCCTCATTCGTCTCAAGCTTATCATTTGTGCCTCGAGTCAGGCCTCATTTAACTCAACCTTAATATTTGTGCCTCGAGTCGGGCCTCATTTGACTCACCCATATCATTTGTGCATTCGAGTCAGGCCTTGTTCGTCTCAACCTTATCACTTGTGCCTCGAGTCGGGCCTCGTTTGACTCAACCTTATCATTTGTGCCTCGAGTCATGCCTCGTTCGTCTCAACCTTATCGTTTGTGTCTGGTGTTGGGCCTCGTTTTACTTAACCTTATCATTTGCACCTCGAGTCGGGACTCGTTCAACTCAACCTTATCATTTGGGCCTCGAGTCAGGCCTCATTCCACTCAACCTTATCATTTGTGCCTCGAGTCGGGCCTCATTTTACTCAACCTTATCATTTGTGCCTCGAGTTGGGCCTCGTTTAACTCAACCTTATCATTTGTGCCTCGAGTTGGGCCCCGTTTGACTTAACCTTATCATTTATGGCTTGAGTCGGGCCTCGTTTGACTCAACCTTATCATTTGTGCCTCGAGTCATGCCTCGTTCGTCTCAACCTTATCGTTTGTGTCTCGTGTTGGGCCTCGTTTTACTCAACCTTATCATTTGTGCCTCGAGTTGGGCCTCGTTTGTCGTTTAACTCAACCTTATCATTTGCACCTCGAGTTGGGCCTCGTTCAACTCAACCTTACCATTTGGGCCTCTACTCGGGCCTTATTCGACTCAACCTTATCATTTGCGCCTTGAGTTAGGCCTCGTTTTACTCAACCTTATCATTTGTGCCTTGAGTCCGGCCTCGTTTAACTCAACCTTATCATTTGCGCCTCGAGCCAGGCCTCGTTCAACTTATCCTTACCATTTATGCCTCGAGTCGGGCCTTGTTTGACTCACTCATATCATTTGTGCATTCGAGTCGCCCTTATTCGACTCAACCTTATCAGTTGTGCCTCGAGTTGGGCCTAGTTTGACTCAACCTTATCATTTGTGCCTCGAGTCGGGCCTCATTTAACTCAACCTTATCATTTGTGCCTCGAGTCGGGCCTCGTTTGACTCAACCTTATCATTTATGGCTCGAGTCCGGCCTCATTCGGCT
This sequence comes from Dicorynia guianensis, assembly GCA_037013595.1. NCBI lineage: Eukaryota > Viridiplantae > Streptophyta > Magnoliopsida > Fabales > Fabaceae > Dicorynia > Dicorynia guianensis. The sequence continues at coordinate 18,906,077 of JASUAB010000010.1, read as the reverse complement.
CAACCTTATCATTTGTGCCTCGAGTCGGGCCTCGTTCGACTTAACCTTATCATTTGGGCCTCGTGTTGGGCCTTGTTTGACTCAACCTTATCATTTGCGCCTCGGGTCGGGTCTCATTTAACTTAACCTTATCATTTGTGCCTAGTGTCAGGATTCATTTGACTCAACCTTATCATTTGTGCCTTAAGTCAGACCTTGTTTAACTCAACCTTATCATTTGTGCCTCGAGTCGGGTCTTGTTCGACTCAACCTTGTCATTTGCGCCTCTAGTTTGGCATCGTTTTACTCTACCTTATCATTTGTGGCTCGAGTCAGGCCTCTTTTAACTCAAGCTTATCATTTGCACCTCGAGTCAAGCCTCGTTCAACTCATCCTTACCATTTATGCCTCGAGTCGGGCCTCGTTTGACTCACCCATATCATTTGCGAATTCGAGTCAGCCCTTATTCGACTCAACCTTATCACTTGTGCCTCAAGTCGTGCTTCGTTCAACTCAACCTTATCATTTACGCCTCGAGTCAGGCCTCATTTAACTCAACCTTATCATTTGTGCCTCGAGTCGGGCCTGGTTCGACTCAACCTTATCATTTGTGCCTCGAGTTCGGCCTCATTCGACTCAACCTTATCATTTGTGCCTCGAGTCGGGCCTTGTTCGACTAAACCTTATCATTTGCACCTCCTGGTGGGCCTCGTCTGACTCAACCTTATCATTTGTGCCTCGAGTCAAATCTTATTCGACTTAACCTTATCATTTGCGCCTCGAGTCAGGCCTCATTTTATCCAACCTTATCATTTGCACCTCGAGTAAGGCCTCATTCATCTCAACCTTATCATTTGTGCCTCTAGTCAGGCCTCATTTTACCCAACCTTATGAATTGCGCCTAGAGTAGGGCCTCATTCATCTCAACCTTATCATTTGTGCCTCGAGTCGGGCCTCGTTTTACTGAACCTTATCATTTGTGCCTCGAGTCGGGCCTCTTTTAACTTAACCTTATCATTTGCACCTCGAGTTAGGCCTCATTCAACTCATCCTTACCATTTGCGCCTCGAGTCGGGCATCGTTTGACTCACTCATATCATTTGCGCATTCGAGTCAACCCTTATTCGACTCTACCTTATCACTTATGCCTCGAGTCGGGGCTCGTTCCACTCGACCTTATCATTTGTGCCTCGAGTCGGGACTCGTTTAACTCAACCTTATCATTTGTGCCTCCAATCGGGCCTCGTTTGACTTAACCTTATCATTTGCGCCTCAAGTCCGGCCTCAGTCGGCTTAACCTTATCATTTGTGCCTCGAGTCAGGCCTTGTTCGACTTAACCTTATCATTTACACCTCGAGTCAGGACTTGTTCGACTCAACCTTATCATTTACGCCTCGAGTCGGGCGTCATTTGACTCAACCTTATCATTTGCGCCTCGAGTCAGGCCTCGTTTAACTCAACCTTAACATTTGTGCCTCGAGTTGGGCCTCATTTTATCCAACCTTATCATTTGTGCCTTGAGTTAGGCCTTATTCGTCTCAACCTTATCATTTGTGCCTCGAGTCAGACCTCATTTAACTCAACCTTAACATTTGCAGCTCGAGTCGGGCCTCGTCTTACTCAACCTTTTCATTTGCGCCTCGAGTTAGGCCTCGTTTAACTCAACCTTATCATTTGTGCCTCGAGTCAGGTCTCGTTCGACTTAACCTTATCATTTGTGCCTCGTGTTGGGCCTTGTTTGACTCAACCTTATCATTTGTGCCTCGAGTTTGGCCTCGTTTAACTCAACCTTATCATTTGTGCTTGGAGTCAGGACTTATTTGACTCAACCTTATCATTTATGCCTCGAGTCGGTCCTCGTTTCACTCAACCATATCATTTGCGCCTCGAGTTGGGCCTCATTCAACTCAACCTTATCATTTGTAACTCAAGATGGGCCTCGTTTCACTCAACCTTATCATTTGTGCCTTGAGTTGGGCCTCATTTGACTCAAGCTTATCATTTGTGCCTCGAGTGGAGCCTCATTCAACTTAACCTTATCATTTGCACCTCGAGTCGGGCCTCGTTCGATTCAACCTTATCATTTGGACCTCGAGTTGGGCCTCGTTTGACTCAGCCATATCATTTGTTCCTCGAGTCTGGCCTCATTTGACTCAACCTAATCGTTTGTGCCTCGAGTTGGGCCTCGTTCGACTCATCCTTACCATTTGCCCCTCGAGTCTGGCCTCATTTGACTCAAGCTTATCGTTTACAACTCGAGTCGGGCCTCGTTCGACTTAACCTTATCATTTGGGCCTCGAGTCGGTCCTCATTCGATTCAAACTTATAATTTGCGCATTTGAGTCAGGCCTTGTTCGACACAACCTTATCACTTGTGCCTCGAGTCGAGACTCGTTTGACTCAACCTTATCAATTGTCCCTCGTGTTGGGCCTCGTTCAACTCACCCTTACCATTTACGCCTCGAGTCCAGCTCGTTTTACTCAACCTTATCATTTGCGCCTTGAGTCGAGCGTCGTTTGACTCAACCTTATCATTTGTGCCTCGAGTCGGGCCTCGTTTGACTCAACCTTATCATTTGCACCTCGAGTCGAGCCTTGTTCAACTCATGCTTACCATTTATGCCTCGAGTTGGGCCTCATTTGACTCACCTATATCATTTGCACATTCAAGTCAGGCCTCGTTTGACTCAACCTTACCACTTGTGCCTCGAGTCAGGCCTTATTTGACTCAACCTTATCATTTGTGCCTCGAGTCTGGCCTCGTTTGACTCAACCTTATCATTTGTGCCCCGTGTCGAGCCTGGTTTTACTTAACCTTATCATTTGTGCCTCGAGTCGGGCCTCGTTTGACTCAATCTTATCATTTGCACCTCAAGTCGAGCCTCGTTCAACTCATCCTTACCATTTATGCCTCGAGTCAGGCCTCATTTGACTCACCCATAGCATTTGCACAATCAAGTCAGGCCTCGTTTGACTCAACCTTACCACTTGTGCCTCGAGTCAAGCCTCATTTGACTCAACCTTCTCATTTGTGCCTCGAGTCAGGTCTCGTTTGACTCAACCTTATCATTTGTGCCTCGTGTCGAGCCTGGTTTTACTTAACCTTATCATTTGCACCTCGAGTCTGGCTTCGTTCGACTCAACCTTATCATTTGGGCCACGAGTCGAGCCTCATTTGACTCAACCTTATCATTTGTGCCTCGAGTCGGGCCTTGTTAGACTCAACCTTATCATTTGCGCCTAGTTGTGCCTCGTTTAACTCAACCCTATCATTTTTGCCTCGAGTCAGGCCTTATTTGACTCAGCCTTATGATTTGCGCCTCGAGTCCGGCCTCATTCGGCTCAACCCTATCATTTGTGCCTCGAGTCAGGTCTCGTTGAACTGAACCTTATCATTTGTACCTCGAGTCGGGCCTCGTTCGACTCAACCTTATCATTTGGGCCTCGAGTTGGGCCTCATTCGACTCAACCTTATCATTCGCACCTCGAGTCGGGCCTCGTTTAACTCAACCTTAACATTTGTGCCTCGAGTCAGGCCTCATTTTACCCAACCTTATCATTTGCGCCTCAAGTTGGGCCTCATTCATCTCAACCTTATCTTTTGTGCCTCGAGTTGGGCCTCGTTAACTCAATCTTAACATTTGTGCCTCGATTCGGGCCTCGTTTTACTCAACCTTATCATTTGCGCCTCAAGTCAGGTCTCGTTTAACTCAAGCTTATCATTTGTGCCTCGAGTCGGGACTCATTTGACTCAACCTTATCATTTGTGCCTCAAGTCAGTTCATGTTTCACTCAACCTTATCATTTGTACCTCGAGTCAGGCCTCGTTTGTATCAACCTTATCATTTGTGCCTCAAGTCGGGCGTTGTTTCACTCAACCTTATCATTTGTGCCTCAAGTTGGGCCTCATTTGACTCAACCTTATCATTTGCACCTTGAGTCGGGTTATCATTTGTGCCTCGAGTCGGGCCTCGTTCGACTCAACCTTATCATTTGCGCCTCGAGTCGGGTTATCATTTGTGCCTCGAGTCGGGCCTCGTTCGACTCAACCTTATCATTTGCGCCTTGAGTCGGGCCTCGTTTGACTCAGCCATATCATTTGTTCCTCGGGTTAGGCCTCGACTCGGGCCTCATTCAACTCAACCTTATGATTTGTGCCTCAAGTCCGACCTCATTTGGCTCAACCCTATCATTTGTGCCTCGAGTCGGGCCTCATTCAACTTAACCTTATCATTTGTACCTCGAGTCAGGCCTCGTTCGACTCAACCTTATCTTTTGGGCCTCAAGTTGGGCCTCATTCGACTCAACCTTATCATTCACGCCTCGAGTCGGGCCTCGTTTAACTCAACCTTAACATTTGTGCCTCGAGTCAGGCCTCATTTTACCCAACCTTATCATTTATGCCTCAAGTTGGGCCTCGTTCATCTCAACCTTATCATTTGTGCCTTGAGTTGGGCCTCGTTAACTCAACCTTATCATTTGCGCCTCAATTTGGGCCTTGACTCGGGCCTCATTCAACTCAACCTTATCTTTTGTGCCTCGAGTCGGGCCTCGTTTTACTCAACCTTATCATTTGTGCCTCGAGTTAGGCCTCTTTTAACTCAACCTTATCATTTGCACCTCGAGTCAGGCCTCATTCAACTCATCCTTACCATTTACGCCTCGAGTCGGCCCTCGTTTGACTCATCCATACATTTGCGCATTCGAGCCAGCCCTTATTCGACTCAACCTTATTAGTTGTGCCTTAAGTCGGGCCTCGTTCGACTCATCCTTCTCATTTGCGCCTCGGGTCGAGCCTCATTTAACTTAAGGTTATCATTTGTGCCTCGAGTTGGGCCTCATTTGACTCAACCTTATCATTTATGCCTCGAGTCGGCCTTATTCAGCTCAACCTTATCATTTGTGCCTCGAGTCGGGCCTCGTTCGACTTAACCTTATCATTTGCACCTCGAATCGGGCCTCGTTTGACTCAACCTTATCATTTGGGCCTCGAGTCGGGCCTCATTCGACTCAACCTTATCATTTGCACCTCGAGTTGGGCCTCGTTTAACTCAACCTTAACATTTATGCCTCGAGTCGGGCCTCATTTTACCTAACCTTATCATTTACGCCTTGAGTAGGGCCTCATTTGTCTCAACCTTATAATTTGTGCCTCGAGTCGGGCCACGTTAACTCAACCTTAACATTTGTGCCTCGAGTCAGGCCTCGTTTAACTTAACCGTATCATTTTTGCCTTAAGTCTGGTCTGGTTCGACTTAACCTTATCATTTGTGCCTCAAGTCGTGTCTCGTTCAACTTAACGTTATCATTTGTGCCTCGTATTAGACCTTGTTTGACTCAACCTTATCATTTGCACCTCGAGTCGGCCTCGTTTAACTTAACCTTACCATTTGTGCCTGGAGTCGGGACTCATTTGACTTAACCTTATCATTTGCGCCTCGAGTCGGCCCTCGTTCGACTCAACCTTATCATTTGCGCCTCAAGTCGAGCGTTGTTTCACTCAACCTTATCATTTGTGCCTCGAGTCGGGCCTCATTGGACTCCACCTTATCATTTGCACCTCGAGTCGAGCCTCGTTTGATTCAACCATATCATTTGCATCTCGAGTCGGGACTTGTTTGACCCAGCCATATCATTTGTTCCTCGAGTCAGGCCTCGTTTGACTCAGCCTTATCATTTGTGCCTCGAGTTGGGCCTCGTTCGACTCATGCTAACTATTTGCACCTCAATTTTGGCCTCGTTTGACTCAACCTTATCGTTTACGCATTCGAGTCAGGCCTTATTCGATGCAACCTTTTCACTTATGCCTCGAGTCAGGACCATTTGACTCAGTCTTATCATTTGTGCCTCGTATTGAGCCTCGTTCAACTCACCCTTACCATTTACGCCTTGAGTCAAGCCTCGTTTTTCTCAACCTTACCATTTGTGCCTTGAGTCGGGCCTCGTTCAACTCAACCTTATCATTTGCACCTGGAGTTGAGCCTCATTTTACTCAACCTTATCATTTGTGCCTCGAGTCAGGCCTTGTTTGACTCAGCCATATTATTTGTTCCTCGAGTCAGGCCCCGTTTGACTCAACCTTATCGTTTGTGCTTCGAGTTGGCCCTCGTTTGACTCATCTTTACCATTTGCACCTCGAGTTGGGCCTCGTTTGACTCAACCTTATCGTTTGTGCCTCGAGTCGGGCCTCATTCATCTCAACCTTATCAATTGCGCCGCGAGTCGGGCCTCGTTTAAGTCAACCTTAACATTTGTGCCTCGGGTCGGGCCTTGTTTTACCCAACCTTATCATTTGCACCTCGAGTTGGGCATCATTCGTCTCAACCTTATCATTTGTGCCTCGAGTCGGGCCTCGTTTAACTCAACCTTAACATTTGTGCCTCGAGTCGGTCCTCATTTGACCCACCCATATCATTTGCGCATTCGAGTCAGGCCTTGTTCATCTCAACCTTATCACTTGTGCCTCGAGTCGGGCCTCGTTTGACTCAACCTTATCATTTGTGCCTCGAGTCATGCCTCATTCGACTCAACCTTATCGTTTGTGCCTCGTGTCGTGCCTTGTTTTACTTAACCTTATCACTTGCACCTCGACTCGGGCCTCGTTCGACTCAACCATATCATTTGGGCCTCGAGTCAGGCCTCATTCGACTCAACCTTATCATTTGCGCCTTGAGTTGGGCCTTGTTTTACTCAACCTTATCATTTGTGCCTCGAGTCGGGCCTCGTTTAACTCAACCTTATCATTTGCACCTCGAGCCAGGCCTCGTTTAACTCATCCTTACCATTTATGCCTCTAGTCGGGCCTCGTTTGACTCACTCATATCACTCGCGCATTCAAGTCAGCCCTTATTCGACTCAACCTTATCACTTGTGCCTCGAGTCGGCCCTCGTTTGACTTAACCTTATCATTTGTGCCTCGAGTCGGGCCTCATTTAACTCAACCTTATCATTTGTGCCTCGATTCGGGCCTCGTTTGACTCATCCTTATCATTTGCGGCACGAGTCCGGCCTCATTCGGCTCAACCTTATCATTTGTGCCTCGAGTCAGCCCTCGTTCGACTTAACCTTATCATTTGTGCCTCGAGTCGGGCCTTATTCGACTCAACCTTATCATTTGCGCCTCGAGTTGAGCCTCGTTCGATTCAACCTTATCATTTGCACCTCGAGTCGGGCCTTGTTTGACTCAGCCATATCATTTGTTCCTCAAGTCAGGCCTCGTTTGACTCAGCCTTATAGTTTGTGCCTCAAGTTGGGCCTCGTTTGACTCATGCTAACTATTTGCGCCTCGATTCAGGCCTCGTTTGACTCAACCTTATCGTTTGCACCTCAAGTCGGGCCTTGTTCGACTTAGTCTTATCATTGGAGCCTCAAGTCAGGCCTTATTCGACTCAAACTTATCATTTGCGCATTCGAGTCAGGCCTTATTCGACGCAACCTTATCACTTGTGCCTCGAGTTGGGACTCGTTTGGCTCAGCCTTATATTTGTGCCTTGTGTTGGGCCTCATTCAACTCTCCCTTACCATTTACACCTCAAGTCAAGCCTCATTTTACTCAACCTTACCATTTGTGCCATGAGTCGGGCCTCATTCGACTCAACCTTATCATTTGCGCCTCGAGTCGGGCCTCGTTTGACTCAACCTTATCGTTTGTGCTTCGAGTTGGGCCTCGTTCTACTCATCCTTACCATTTGCGCCTCGAGTTAGGCATTGTTTGACTCAACCTTATCATTTGTGCCTCGAGTTGGGCCTCCTTTGACTCACCCATATCATTTGTGCGTTCGAGTCAGGCCATGTTCATCTCAACCTTATCACTTGTGCCTCGAGTCGGGACTCATTTGACTCGACCTTATCATTTGTGCCTCGAGTCGTGCCTCGTTCGACTTAACCTTATCATTTGTGCCTCGTGTCGGGCCACGTTTTACTTAACATTATCATTTGCACCTCGAGTCGGGCCTCGTTCGACTCAACCTTCTCATTTGGGGCTCGAGTCGGGCCTCATTCGACTCAAACTTATCATTTGTGCCTTCAGTCAGGCCTCATTTTACTTAACCTTATCATTTGTGCCTCGAGTCAGGCCTCGTTTCACTCAACCTTATCATTTGCCCCTCGAGCCAAGCCTCGTTCAACTCATCCTTACCATTTATGCCTCGAGTCGGGCCTCGTTTGACTCACTCATATCATTTGCGCATTCGAGTCAGCCCTTATTCAACTTAACCTTGTCACTTGTTCCTCGAGTCGGGCCTCGTTTGACTCAACCTTATCATTTGTGCCTCGAGTCAGGCCTCATTTAACTCAACCTTATCATTTGTGCCTTGAGTCGGGCCTCGTTGGACTTAACCTTATCATATGCGGCTCGAGTCCAGCCTCATTTGGCTCAACCTTATCTTTTGTGCCTCGAGTCGGGCCTCGTTCAACTTAACCTTATCATTTGTGCCTCGTGTTGGGCCTTGTTTGACTCAACCTTAGCATTTGTGCCTCGAGTCAGGCCTCGTTTAACTCAACCTTATCATTTTTGCCTGGTGTCGGGATTCATTTGACTCAATCTTATCATTTGTGCCTCAAGTCGGACCTCGTTTAACTCAACCTTATCATTTGTGCCTCGAGTCGGGTCTCGTTCGACTCAACCTTGTCATTTGCGCCTCGAGTTAGGCCTTGTTTTACACTACCTTATCATTTGTCGCTCGAGTCAGGCCTCTTTTAACTCAACCTTATCATTTGCACCTCGAGTCAAGCCTCGTTCAACTCATCCTTACCATTTATGCCTCTAGCCGGGCCTCAATTGACTCACTCATATCATTTGCGAATTTGAGTCAGCCCTTATTCGACTCAACCTCTTCACTTGTGCCTCAAGTCGGGCCTCGTTTGACTCAACCTTATCATTTACGCCTCGAGTTGGGCCTCGTTTGACTCAACCTTATCATTTGCGCCTCGAGTTCGGCCTCATTCGGCTCAACCTTATCATTTGTACCTCTAGTCGGGCTCGTTCGACTTAACCTTATCATTTGTACCTCCAGGCGGGCCTCGTCTGACTCAACCTTATCATTTGGGCCTCGAGTTGGGCCTCGTTTGACTCAACCTTATCATTTGTGCCTCAAGTCGGACCTCATTTGACTCAACCTTATCATTTGCGCCTCGAGTCGGGCCTCATTTTACCCAACCTTATCATTTGCACCTCGAGTAGGGCCTTATTCATCTCAACCTTATCATTTGTGCCTCAAGTCGGGGGTCGTTAACTCAACCTTAACATTTGTGCCTCGAGTCGGGCCTCGTTTTACTCAACCTTATCATTTGTGCCTCAAGTCAGGCCTCTTTTAACTTAACCTTATCATTTGCACCTCGAGTCAGGCCTCATTCAACTCATCCTTACCATTTACGCCTCGAGTCGGGCATCGTTTGACTCACTCATATCATTTGCGCATTTGAGTCAACCCTTATTGGACTCTACCTTATCACTTGTGCCTTGAGTCGGGGCTCGTTCGACTCGACCTTATCATTTGTACCTTGAGTCGGGACTCGTTTAACTCAACCTTATCATTTGTGCCTCCAATCGGGCCTCGTTTGACTCAACCTTATCATTTGTGCCTCGAGTCTTGCCTAAGTCGGCTAAACCTTATCATTTGTGCCTCAAGTCGGGTCGGGACTTGTTCGACTAAACCTTATCATTTGGGCCTTGAGTCAGGCGTCATTCGACTCAACCTTATCATTTGCGCCTTGAGTCTTGCCTTGTTTAACTCAACCTAAACATTTGTGCCTCGAGTTGGGCCTCATTTTACCCAACCTTATCATTTGTGCCTTGAGTTGGGCCTCATTCGTCTCAACCTTGTCATTTGTGCCTCGAGTCGGACCTCATTTAACTCAACCTTAACATTTGTGCCTCGAGTCGGGCCTCGTTTTACACAACCTTATCATTTGCGCCTCGAGTCGAGCCTCGTTTAACTCAACCTTATCATTTGTGCCTCGAGTCGAGCCTCATTTCACTCAACCTTATCATTTGCACCTTGACTCGGGCCTTGTTCGACTTAACCTTATCATTTGGGCCTTGAGTCGGGCGTCATTCGACTCAACCTTATCATTGGCGTGTCGAGTCTGGCCTCGTTTAACTCAACCTTAACATTTGTGCCTCGAGTTGGGCCTCATTTTATCCAACCTTATCATTTGCGCCTTGAGTTGGGCCTCATTCGTCTCAACCTTATCATTTATACCTCGAGTCAGACCTCATTTAACTCAACCTTAACATTTGCGCCTCGAGTCGGGCCTCATTTTACACAACCTTATCATTTGCGCCTCTAGTCGAGCCTCGTTTAACTCAACCTTATCATTTGTGCCTCGAGTCAGGTCTCGTTTGACTTAACCTTATCATTTGTGCCTTGTGTTGGGCCTTGTTTGACTCAACCTTATCATTTGCACCTCGAGTTGGGCCTCGTTTAACTCAACCTTATCATTTGTGCTTGGAGTCGGGACTCATTTGACTCAACCTTATCATTTGTGCCTCGAGTCAGTCCTCGTTTCACTCAACCATATCATTTGCGCCTCGAGTTGGGCCTCGTTCAACTCAACCTTACCATTTGCAACTCAAGTCGAGGGTCGTTTCACTCAACCTTATCATTTGTGCCTCGAGTTAGGCCTCATTTGACTCAACCTTATCATTTGTGCCTCGAGTTGGGTTATCATTTGTGCCTCGAGTCGGGCCTCATTCAACTTAACCTTATCATTTGCGCCTCGAGTCGGGCCTCATTCGATTCAACCTTATCATTTGCACCTCGAGTTGGGCCCCGTTTAACTCAGCCATATCATTTGTTCCTCGAGTCTGGCCTCGTTTGACTCAACCTTATCGTTTGTGCCTCAAGTTGGGCCTCGTTCGACTCATCCTTACCATTTGCACCTCGAGTCAGGCCTCGTTTAACTCAACCTTATCATTTGCAACTCGAGTCAGGCCTTGTTTGACTTAACCTTATCATTTGGGCCTCGAGTCGGGCCTCATTCGACTCAAACTTATCATTTGCGTATTCGAGTCAGGCCTTATTCGACACAACCTTATCACTTGCGCCTCAAGTCGAGACTCGTTTGACTCAACCTTATCAATTGTGCCTCGTGTTGGGCCTCGTTCAACTCACCCTTACCATTTACGCCTCGAGTCCAGCTCATTTTACTCAACCTTATCATTTGGGCCTTGAGTCGCGCCTCGTTCCACTCAACCTTATCATTTGCGCCTTGAGTCGGGCCTCGTTTGACTCAACCTTATCGTTTGTGCTTCGAGTTGGGCCTCGTTCGACTCATCCTTACCATTTGCGCCTCGAGTTAAGTGTTGTTTGACTTAACCTTATCGTTTATGCCTCGAGTCGGGCCTTATTCATCTCAACCTTATCATTTGTACCGCGCGTTGGGCCTCGTTTAAGTCAACCTTATCATTTGCGCCTCGAGTCAGGCCTCGTTTTACCCAACCTTAACATTTGTGCCTTGGGTTGGGCCTCGTTTTACCCAACCCTATCACTTATGCCTCGAGTCGGGCCTCCTTTGACTCACCCAAATCATTTGCGCATTCGAGTCAGGCCTTGTTCGTCTCAACCTTATCACTTGTGCCCCAAGTTGGGCCTCGTTTGACTCAACCTTATCATTTCTGCCTCGAGTCGGGCCTCATTTAATTCAATCTTATCATTTGTACCTCGAGTCGGGCCTCATTTGACTCAGCCATATCATTTGTTCCTCGAGTCAGGCCTCGTTTGACTCAACCTTATCAATTATGCCTCGTGTTGGGGCCCGTTCAACTCACCCTTACCATTTACGCCTCGAGTCCAGCTCGTTTTACTCAACCTTATCATTTGGGCCTTGAGTCGGGCCTCGTTCCACTCAACCTTATCATTTGCACCTTGAGTCGGGCTCATTTGACTCAACCTTATCGTTTGTGCTTCGAGTTGGACCTCGTTCGACTCATCCTTACCATTTGCGCCTCGAGTTAGGCATTGTTTGACTTAACCTTATTGTTTATGCCTCGAGTCGGGCCTTAATCGTCTCAACCTTATCATTTGCGCCGCGCGTTGGGCCTCGTTTAAGTCAACCTTATCATTTGTGCCTCAGGTCAGGCCTCGTTTTACCCAACCTTAACATTTGTGCCTCGGGTTGGGCCTCGTTTTACCCAACCTTATCACTTGTGCCTTGAGTTGGGCCTCCTTTGACTCACCCATATCATTTGCGCATTCGAGTCAGGCCTTGTTCGTCTCAACCTTATCACTTGTGCCTCGAGTTGGGCCTCGTTTGACTCAACTTTATCATTTGTGCCTCGAGTCATGCCTCGTTAGACTCAACCTTATCGTTTGTGCCTCGTGCCGGGCCTCGTTTTACTTAACCTTATCATTTGCACCTTGAGTCGGGTCTCGTTCGACTCAACCTTATCATTTGCGCCTCGAGTCAGGCCTCGTTTTACTCAACCTTATCATTTGTGCCTCGAGTCAGGCCTCGTTTCACTCAACCTAATAATTTTCCTCTCGAGCCAGGCCTCGTTCAACTCATCCTTACCATTTATGCCTCGAGTCGGGCCTCGTTTGACTCACTCATATCATTTGCACATTCGAGTCAGCCCTTATTCGACTAAACCTTATCACTTGTGCCTCGAGTCGGGCCTCGTTTGACTCAACCTTATCATTTGTGCCTCGAGTTGGGCCTCATTTAACTCAACCTTATCATTTGTGCCTCGAGTCGGGCCTCGTTTGACTTAACCTTATCATTTGCGGCTCGAGTCCAGCCTCATTCGGCTCAACCTTATCATTTGTGCCTCGAGTCGGGCCTCGTTCAACTTAACCTTATGATTTGTGCCACGTGTTGCGCCTTGTTTGACTTAACCTTATCATTTGTGCCTCGAGTCGGTCCTCGTTTAACTCAACCTTATCATTTGTGCCTGGTGTCGGGATTCATTTGACTCAACCTTATCATTTGTGCCTCAAGTCAGACCTTGTTTAACTCAACCTTATCATTTGTGCCTCGAGTCGGGTCTCGTTCGACTCAACCTTGTCATTTGCACCTCGAGTTAGGCCTCGTTTTACTCAACCTTATCATTTGTGGCTCGAGTCAGGCCTCTTTTAACTCAACCTTATCATTTGCACCTCGAGTCAAGCTTCGTTCAACTCATCCTTACCATTTATGCCTCGAGTCGAGCCTCGTTTGACTCACTCATATCATTTGCGAATTTGAGTCAGCCCTGATTCGACTCAACCTTATCACTTGTGCCTCAAGTCGGGCCTCATTCGACTCAACCTTATCATTTGTGCCTCGAGTCGGCCTCCTTTAACTCAACCTTATCATTTGTGCCTCGAGTCGGGCCTCGTTTGACTCAACCTTATCATTTGCGCCTCGAGTTCGGCCTCATTCAGCTCAACCTTATCATTTGTGCCTTGAGTCGGGCCTCGTTCGACTTAACCTTATCATTTGCACCTCCAGGCGGTCCTCGTCCAACTCAACCTTATCATTTGGGCCTCGAGTCGGGTCTCATTCGACTCAACCTTATCATTTGCGCCTTGAGTCAGGTCTCATTCGACTCAACCTTATCATTTGCGCCTTGAGTCGGGCCTCATTTTGCCCAACCTTATCATTTGCACCTCGAGTAGGGCCTTATTCATCTCAACCTTATCATTTGTGCCTCCAGTCGGGCCTCGTTAACTCAACCTTAACATTTGTGCCTAGAGTCGGGCCTCATTTTACCCAACCTTATCAATTGCGCCTTGAGTAGGGCCTCATTCGTCTCAACCTTATCATTTGTGCCTCGAGTCGGGCCTCGTTTTACTCAACCTTATCAATTGTGCCTCGAGTCAGGCCTCTTTTAACTTAACCTTATCATTTGCACCTCGATTCAGGCCTCATTCAACTCTTCCTTACCATTTACGCCTCGAGTCGGGCATCGTTTGACTCACTCATATCATTTCCGCATTCGAGTCAATCCTTATTTAACTCTACCTTATCGCTTGTGCCTCGAGTCGGGACTCGTTCGACTCGACCTTATCATTTGCACCTCGAGTCGGGACTCATTTAACTCAACCTTATCATTTGTGCCTCCAATCGGGCCTCGTTTGACTCAACCTTATCATTTGCGCCTCGAGTCCGGCCTTAGTCGGCTCAACCTTATCATTTGTGCCTCGAGTCGGGTCGGGACTTGTTCGACTCAACCTTATCATTTGGACCTTGACTCGGGCATCATTCGACTCAACCTTATCATTTGTGCCTCGAGTCAGGCCTCGTTTAACTCAACCTTAACATTTGTGCCTCGAGTTGGGCCTCATTTTACCCAACCTTATCATTTGCGCCTTGAGTTGGGCCTCATTCGTCTCAACCTTATCATTTGTGCCTCGAGTCAGACCTCGTTTAACTCAACCTTAACATTTGCGCCTCGAGACGGGCCTCATTTTACACAACCTTATCATTTGTGCCTCAAGTCGGGTCTCGTTTGACTTAACCTTATCATTTGTGCCTCGTGTTGGGCCTTGTTTGACTCAACCTTATCATTTGTGCCTCAAGTTGGGCCTCGTTTAACTCAACGTTATCATTTGTGCATGGAGTCGCGATTCATCTGACTCAACCTTATCATTTGTGCCTCGAGTCGGTCCTCGTTTCACTCAACCATATCATTTGCGCCTCGAGTTGGGCCTCGTTCAACTCAACCTTATCATTTGCAACTCAAGTCGAGTGTCGTTTCACTCAACCTTATCATTTGTGCCTCGAGTTGGGCCTCATTTGACTCAACCTTATCATTTGTGCCTCGAGTCAGGTTATCATTTGTGCCTCGAGTCGTGCCTCATTCAACTTAACCTTATCATTTGCGCCTCGAGTCGGGCCTTGTTCGATTCAACCTTATCATTTGCATCTCGAGTCGGGCCTCATTTGACTCAGCCATATCATTTGTTCCTCGAGTTTGGCCTCGTTTGACTCAACCTTATCGTTTGCAACTCGAGTCGGGCCTCGTTCGACTTAACCTTATCATTTGGGCCTTGAGTCAGGCCTCATTCGACTCAAACTTATCATTTGCGCATTCGAGTCAGGCCTTGTTCGACACAAACTTAGCACGTGTGCCTCGAGTTGAGACTCGTTTGACTCAACCTTACTAATTGTGCCTCGTGTTGGGCCCCGTTCAACTTACCCTTACTATTTATGCCTCGAGTCCAGCTCGTTTTACTCAACCTCATCATTTGTTCTTTGAGTCGGGCCTCGTTCCACTCAACCTTATTATTTGTGCCTCGAGTCGGGCCTCGTTTGACTCAACCTTATCGTTTGTGCTTTGAGTTGGGCCTCGTTCGACTCATCCTTACCATTTGCGCCTCGAGTTAGGCATTGTTTGACTCAATCTTATCGTTTATGCCTCGAGTTGGGCCTCATTCGACTCAAACTTATCATTTGCGCATTCGAGTCAGGCCTTGTTTAACTCAATTGTGCCTCGAGTAGAGACTCGTTTGACTTAACCTTATCAATTGTGTCTCGTGTTGGGCCTCATTCAACTCACCCTTACCATTTACGCCTCGAGTCCAGCTCGTTTTACTCAACCTTATCATTTGTGCCTTGAGTCGGGCCTCGTTCCACTCAACCTTATCATTTGCGCCTCGAGTCAGGCCTCATTTTACTCAACCTTATCATTTGTGCCTCGAGTCAGGCCTCGTTTGACTCAACCTTAACATTTGCACCTCAAGTCGAGCCTCGTTTAACACATCCTTACCATTTACACTTCGAGTCGGGCCTCATTTGACTCAACCATATCATTTGCACATTCAAGTCATGCCTTGTTTGACTCAACCTTACCACTTGTGCCTCGAGTCGGGCCTCATTTGGCTCAACCTTATCATTTGTGCCTCGAGTCAGGCCTCGTTTGACTCAACCTTATCATTTGTACCTCGTGTCGAGCCTAGTTTTACTTAACCTTATCATTTGCACCTCGAGTATGGCCTCGTTCGACTTAACCTTATCATTTGTGCCTCGAGTCGGGCCTCGTTCGACTCAACCTTATCACTCGCGCCTCGAGTCGGGACTCGTTTAACTCAACCTTAACATTTGTGCCTCGAGTCGGGCCTCATTTTACCCAACCTTATTATTTGCGCCTCAAGTTGGGCCTCATTCATGTCAACCTTATCATTTATGCCTCGAGTTGGGCCTCGTTAACTTAACCTTAACATTTGTGCCTCAAGTCGGGCCACGTTTTACTCAACCTTATCATTTGCACCTCAAGTCGGGCCTCGTTTAACTCAAGCTTATCATTTGTGCTTTGAGTCAGGACTCATTTGACTCAACCTTATCATTTGTGCCTCGAGTCAGTCCTCGTTTCACTCAACCTTATCATTTGCGCCTCGAGTCAGGCCTTGTTCGACTCAACCTTATCATTTATGCCTCAAGTCGGGCATTGTTTCACTCAACCTTATCATTTGTGCCTCGAGTCGGGCCTCATTTGACTCAACCTTATCATTTGTGCCTCGAGTCAGGTTATCATTTGTGCCTCAAGTCGGGCCTCGTTCGACTCAACCTTTATCATTTGTGCCTCGAGTCGGGCCTCGTTTGATTCAACCTTATCATTTGTACCTCGAGTTGGGCCTCATTTGACTCAGTCATATCATTTATTCCTCAAGTCAGGCCTCATTTGACTCAACCTTATTGTTTGTGCCTCGAGTTGGGCCTCGTTCGACTCATCCTTACCATTTGCACCTTGAGTCGGGCCTCGTTTGACTCAACCTTATCGTTTGCACCTCGAGTCGAGCCTCGTTTGACTTAACCTTATCATTTGGGCCTCGAGTCGGGCCTCATTTGACTCGAACTTATCATTTATGCATTCAAGTCAGGCCTTCTTCGATGCAACCTTATCACTTGTGCCTCGAGTCGAGACTCGTTTGACTCAGCCATATCATTTATTCCCCGTGTTGGGCCTCATTGAACTCACCCTTACTATTTACACCTCGAGTCAAGCCTCCTTTTACTCAACCTTATCATTTATGCCTTGAGTCGGGCCTCGTTCGACTCAACCTTATGATTTGCACCTCGAGTTGGGCCTTGTTTTACTCAATCTTATCATTTCTACCTCGAGTCGGGCCTCGTTTGACTCAACCTTATCATTTGCACCTCGAGTCGAGCCTCGTTCAACTCATCCTTACCATTTATGCCTCGAGTTGGACCTCATTTGACTCACCCATATCATTTGCACATTCGAGTCAGGCCTTGTTTGACTCAACCTTATCACTTGTGCCTCGAGTCGGGCCACATTTGACTCAACCTTATCATTTGTGCCTCGAGTTAGGCCTCGTTTGACTCAACCTTATCATTTGTGCCCCGTGTCGAGCCTGGTTTTACTTAACCTTATCATTTGCACCTCGAGTCTGGCCTCGTTTGACTTAACCTTATCGTTTGGGCCACGAGTCGGGCCTCATTCGACTCAACCTTATCATTTGTGCCGCGAGTCGGGCCTCGTTTGACTTAACCTTATAATTTGCGCCTCGAGTCGGGCCTCGTATAACTCAACCTTATCACTTGCACCTCGAGTCAGGCCTCATTTGACTCAACCTTATGATTTGCGCCTCGAGTCCGGCCTCATTCGGCTCAACCTTATCATTTGTGCCTCGAGTTGGGCCTCGTTCAACTTAACCTTATCATTTGCACCTCGAGTCGGGCCTCGTTCAACTCAACCTTATCATTTGGGCCTCAAGTCAGGCCTCATTCGACTCAACCTTATCATTTGTGCCTCGAGTCAGGTTATCATTTGTGCCTCGAGTCAGGCCTCGTTCGACTCAACCTTATCATTTGCGCCTCGAGTTGGGCCTCGTTCGATTCAACCTTATCATTGCACCTCAAGTCGGGCCTCGTTTGACTCAGCCATATAATTTGTTCCTCAAGTCAGGCCTCGTTTGACTCAACCTTATCGTTTGCACGTCGAGTCGAGCCTCGTTCGACTTAACCTTATCATTTGGGCCTCGAGTCGGGCCTCATTTGACTCAAACTTATCATTTGCGCATTCGAGTCAGGCCTTATTCATCACAACCTTATCACTTGTGCCTCGAGTCGGGACTTGTTTTACTCAGCCTTATCATTTGTGCCTCGTGTTGGGCCTCAATCAACTCACCCTTACCATTTACGCCTCGAGTCAAGCCTCGTTTTACTTAACGTTATCATTTGTGCCTTGAGTCGGGCCTCGTTCGACTCAACCTTATCATTTGCGCCTCGAGCCGGGCCTTGTTTTACTCCACCTTATCATTTGTGCCTCGAGTCGGACCTCGTTTAACTCAACATTATCATTTGCACCTCGAGTCGGGCCTCGTTCAACTCATCCTTACCTTTTACGCCTCGAGTCGGGCCTCATTGGACTCACCCATATCATTTGCACATTCGAGTCAGGCCTTGTTTGACTTAACCTTATCACTTGTGCCTCGAGTCGGGCCTCATTTGACTCAACCTTATCATTTGTGCCTCGAGTCAGGCCTCGTTCGACACAACCTTATCATTTGTGCCTCGTGTTGGGCCTTGTTTTACTTAACCTTATCATTTGCACCTCGAGTCGGGCCTTGTTCGACTCAACCTTATCATTTGGGCCTCGAGTCGGGCCTCATTCGACTCAACCTTATCATTTGCGCCTCGAGTCGGGCCTCGTTTTTTTCAACCTTATCATTTGTACCTCGAGTTGGGCCTCTTTTAACTGAACCTTATCATTTGCACCTCGAGTTAGGCCTCGTTCAACTCATCCTTACCATTTATGCCTCGAGTCGGGCCTCGTTTGACTCACCCATATCATTTGCGCATTCGAGTCAGCCCTTATTCGACTTAACCTTATCACTTGTGCCTCGAGTTGGGCCTCGTTCGACTCAACCCTTTCATTTGCGCCTTGGGTCGGGCCTCATTTAACTCAACCATATCATTTGTGCCTCGAGTCAGGCCTCGTTTCACTCAACTTTTTCGTTTGTGCCTCGAGTCAGGCCTCGTTCGACTTAACCTTATCATTTGCACTCGTGTCGGGCATCGTTCGACTCAACCTTATCATTTGGGCCTCGAGTCGGGCCTCATTCGACTCAACCTTATCATTTGCACCTCGAGTCGGGACTCGTTTAGCTCAACCTTAACATTTGTATGTCAAGTCAGGCCTCGTTGAGCTCAACCTTAACATTTGTACCTCAAGTCAGGCCTCATTCGTCTCAACCTTATCATTTGTGCCTCGAGTCGGGCCTCGTTTAACTCAACCTTAACATTTGTGCCTCGAGCCGGGCCTCGTTTTACTCAACCTTATTATTTGCGCCTCGAGTCGGGCCTCGTTTAACTCAACTTTATCATTTGTGCCTCAAGTTAGGTCTCATTCAACTTAACCTTATCATTTGTGCCTCGAGTTGGGCCTCGTTCAACTTAACCTTATCATTTGCACCTCGAGTCGGGCCTCGTTCAACTCAACCTTATCATTTGGGCCTCAAGTCAGGCCTCATTCTACTCAACCTTATCATTTGTGCCTCGAGTCAGGTTATCATTTGTGCCTCGAGTCAGGCCTCGTTCGACTCAACCTTATCATTTGCGCCTCGAGTTGGGCCTCGTTCGATTCAACCTTATCATTGCACCTCAAGTCGGGCCTCGTTTGACTCAGCCATATAATTTGTTCCTCAAGTCAGGCCTCGTTTGACTCAACCTTATCGTTTGCACGTCGAGTCGAGCCTCGTTCGACTTAACCTTATCATTTGGGCCTCGAGTCGGGCCTCATTTGACTCAAACTTATCATTTGCGCATTCGAGTCAGGCCTTATTCATCACAACCTTATCACTTGTGCCTCGAGTCGGGACTTGTTTTACTCAGCCTTATCATTTGTGCCTCGTGTTGGGCCTCAATCAACTCACCCTTACCATTTACGCCTCGAGTCAAGCCTCGTTTTACTTAACGTTATCATTTGTGCCTTGAGTCGGGCCTCGTTCGACTCAACCTTATCATTTGCGCCTCGAGCCGGGCCTTGTTTTACTCCACCTTATCATTTGTGCCTCGAGTCGGACCTCGTTTAACTCAACATTATCATTTGCACCTCGAGTCGGGCCTCGTTCAACTCATCCTTACCTTTTACGCCTCGAGTCGGGCCTCATTGGACTCACCCATATCATTTGCACATTCGAGTCAGGCCTTGTTTGACTTAACCTTATCACTTGTGCCTCGAGTCGGGCCTCATTTGACTCAACCTTATCATTTGTGCCTCGAGTCAGGCCTCGTTCGACACAACCTTATCATTTGTGCCTCGTGTTGGGCCTTGTTTTACTTAACCTTATCATTTGCACCTCGAGTCGGGCCTTGTTCGACTCAACCTTATCATTTGGGCCTCGAGTCGGGCCTCATTCGACTCAACCTTATCATTTGCGCCTCGAGTCGGGCCTCGTTTTTTTCAACCTTATCATTTGTACCTCGAGTTGGGCCTCTTTTAACTGAACCTTATCATTTGCACCTCGAGTTAGGCCTCGTTCAACTCATCCTTACCATTTACGCCTCGAGTCGGGCCTCGTTTGACTCACCCATATCATTTGCGCATTCGAGTCAGCCCTTATTCGACTTAACCTTATCACTTGTGCCTCGAGTTGGGCCTCGTTCGACTCAACCCTTTCATTTGCGCCTTGGGTCGGGCCTCATTTAACTCAACCATATCATTTGTGCCTCGAGTCAGGCCTCGTTTCACTCAACTTTTTCGTTTGTGCCTCGAGTCAGGCCTCGTTCGACTTAACCTTATCATTTGCACTCGTGTCGGGCATCGTTCGACTCAACCTTATCATTTGGGCCTCGAGTCGGGCCTCATTCGACTCAACCTTATCATTTGCACCTCGAGTCGGGACTCGTTTAGCTCAACCTTAACATTTGTACGTCAAGTCAGGCCTCGTTGAGCTCAACCTTAACATTTGTACCTCAAGTCAGGCCTCATTCGTCTCAACCTTATCATTTGTGCCTCGAGTCGGGCCTCGTTTAACTCAACCTTAACATTTGTGCCTCGAGCCGGGCCTCGTTTTACTCAACCTTATTATTTGCGCCTCGAGTCGGGCCTCGTTTAACTCAACTTTATCATTTGTGCCTCAAGTTAGGTCTCATTCAACTTAACCTTATCATTTGTGCCTTTTGTTGGGCCTTGTTTGACTCAACCTTATCATTTGCGCCTCGAGTCGGGCCTCGTTTAACTCAACCTTATTATTTGTGCCTAGAGTCGGGACTCATTTGACTCAACTTTATCATTTGTGCATCGAGTCGGTCCTCATTTCACTCAATCTTATCATTTACGCCTCGAGTCGGGCCTCGTTTAACTCAACTTTATTATTTGTGCCTCAAGTTGGGTCTCGTTCGACTTAACCTTATCATTTGTGCCTTGTGTTGGGCCTTGTTTGACTCAACCTTATCATTTGCGCCTCGAGTCGGGCCTCGTTTAACTCAACCTTATTATTTGTGCCTGGAGTCGGGACTCATTTGACTCAACCTTATCATTTGTGCATCGAGTCGGTCCTCATTTCACTCAATCTTATCATTTGTGCCTCAAGTCGGGCCTCGTTCGACTCAACCTTATCATTTGCCCCTCAAGTCGGGCGTCGTTTCACTCAACCTTATCATTTGTACCTCAAGTCAGGCCTCATTCGACTCAACCTTATCATTTGTGCCTCGAGTCGGGTTATCATTTATGCCTCAAGTTGGTCCTCGTTCGACTCAACCTTTTCATTTGCGCCTCGAGTTGAGCCTCGTTCGATTCAACCTTATTATTTGCACCTCGAGTCGGGCCTTATTTGACTCAGCCATATCATTTGTTCCTCGAGTCTGGCCTCGTTTGACTGAACCTTATTATTTACGCCTCGAGTCGGGCCTCGTTTAACTCAACTTTATCATTTGTGCCTCAAGTCGGGTCTCGTTCGACTCAACCTTATCATTTGCACCTCGAGTCGAGACTCGTTTAGCTCAACCTTCACATTTGTACCTCAAGTCAGGCCTCGTTTAGCTCAACCTTAACATTTGTACCTCAAGTTAGGCCTCATTCGTCTCAACCTTATCATTTGTGCCTCGAGTCGGGCCTCGTTTAACTCAACCTTAACATTTGTGCCTCGAGTCGGTCCTCGTTTTACTCAACCTTATTATTTGCGCCTCGAGTCGGGCCTCGTTTAACTCAACTTTATCATTTGTGCCTCAAGTCGGGTCTCGTTCGACTTAACCTTATCATTTGTGCCTTGTGTTGGGCCTTGTTTGACCCAACCATATCATTTGCGCCTCGAGTCGGGCCACGTTTAACTCAACCTTATTATTTGTGCCTGGAGTCAGGACTCATTTGACTCAACCTTATCATTTGTGCATTGAGTCGGTCCTCATTTCACTCAATCTTATCATTTGTGCCTCGAGTCGGGCCTCGTTGGACTCAACCTTATCATTTGCCCCTCAAGTCGGGCGTCGTGTCACTCAACCTTATCATTTGTACCTCAAGTCAGGCCTCATTCGACTCAACCTTATCATTTGCGTCTCGAGTCGGGTTATCATTTGTGCCTCAAGTTGTGCCTCGTTTGACTCAACCTTATCATTTGCGCCTCGAGTCGAGCCTCGTTCGATTCAACCTTATCATTTGCACCTCGAGTCGGGCCTTGTTTGACTCAGCCATATCATTTGTTCCTCGAGCCTGGCCTCGTTTGACTGAACCTTATCGTTTGTGCCTCGAGTTGGGCCTCGTTCGACTCATCCTTACCATTTGCGCCACGAGTCGGGCCTCGTTTTACTCAACCTTATGATTTGTGCCTTGAGTCGGGCCTCGTTCGACTCAACCTCATCATTTGCCCCTCGAGTCAGGCCTCGTTTTACTCAACCTTATCATTTGTGCCTCAAGTTGGGCCTCGTTTGACTCAACCTTATCATTTGCACCTCGAGTTAGGCCTCGTTCAACTCATCCTTACCATTTACGCCTCGACTTAGGCCTCATTTAACTCACCCATATCATTTGCGCTTTTGAGTCAGGCCGTGTTCGACTTAACCTTATCACTTGTGCCTCGAGTCAAGCCTCATTTGACTCAACCTTATCACTTGTGCCTCGAGTCGGGCCTCGTTTGACTCAACCTTATCATTTGTGCCTCGAGTCAGGCCTCGTTCGACTCAACCTTATCATTTATGCTTTGTGTCGGGCCTCATTTTACTTAACCTTATCATTTGCACCTCGAGTCAGGCCTCGTTCGACTCAACCTTATCATTTGGGCCTCGAGTTGGGCCTTATTCGACTCAACCTTATCATTTGCGTCTCGAGTCGGGCCTCATTTTACTCAACCTTATCATTTGTGCCTCGAGTCGAGGCTCGTTTAACTCAACCTTATCATTTGCACCTCGAGTCAGGCCACGTTCAACTTATCCTTACCATTTACACCTTGAGTCGAACCTTGTTTGACTCACCCATATCATTTGCGCATTCGAGTTAGCCCTTATTCGACTCAACCTTATCATTTGCACCTTGAGTCGGGCCTCATTCGACTCAACCTTATCATTTGTGCCTTGAGTTGGTCCTCGTTCAACTCAGCCTTACCATTTATGCCACAAGTCGATCCTCGTTTGACACAACCTTATCATTTGCGCCTCGAGTTGGGCCTCGTTCAACTCACCCTTACCATTTATGCCTTGAGTCGGGCCTCGTTTGACTCAACCATATCATTTGGGCCTTGAGTCGAGCCTCATTCGACTCAACCTTATCATTTGCGCCTCGATTAGGCCTCGTGCGACTCAAGCTTATCATTTGCGCCTCAAGTCAGGCCTCGTTTGACTCAACCTTATTGTTTGTGCCTCAATTCAGGCTCATTTAAATCAATCTTATTATTTTTGCCTCGAGTCAAGCCTCGTTTGACTCAACCTTATCGTTTGTGCCTCGAGTCGGGTGTCGTTTGACTGAACCTTATCATTTTTGCCTCGAGTCGGTCCTCGTTCGACTCAACCTTATCATTTGCGCCTTGAGTCGGGCCTTGTTTTACTTAACCTTACCATTTGTGCCTCGAGTCGGGCTTCGTTTCACTTACCCTGACCATTTGTGCCTCGAGTCGGGCCTCATTTGACTCAATCATATCATTTGTGCCTCGGGTCAGGCCTCGTTTGACTCACCCTTACCATTTGTGCCTCTAGTTGGCCTCGTTTGACTCAACCTTATCAATTGCACCTCGAGTTGGGCCGTATTTCACTCAACCTTATTATTTGCGCCTCTAGTCGGTCCTCGTTTGACTCAGCCTTATCATTTGCACCTCGAGTCGGGCCTTGTTCGACTGAACCTTACCATTTGCGCCTCGAGTCGGGCCTCGTTTTACTCAAGCTTACCATTTGTGCCTTGAGTCAGGCTTCGTTTGACTCACCCTGACGATTTGCACCTTGAGTCGAGCCTCGTTTGACTCAACCATATCGTTTGCGACTCGAGGCTGGCCCCGTTTGACTCAACCATAATGTTTGTGCCTTGAGTTAGGCCTTGTTTGACTCAACCATATTATTTACACCTCAAGTCGGTCCTCATTTGACTCACCCTGACGATTTGCACCTCAAGTCGAGCCTCGTTTGTCTCAACCATATCAATTGTGCCTTGAGGTGAGCCTTGTTTGCTCAACCTTATAATTTGTGCCTCGAGTCGGGCTAGTTTGACTCAACCTTGCTGTTTGTGCCTCGAGTTGGGCCTTGTTTGACTCAACCATATTGTTTGCGCCTCGAGTTGGGTCTCGTTTAACTCAACCATATTGTTTCTACCTCGAGTCAAGCCTCGTTTGACTCTTTCATATCATTTGCTCCCCATGTTAGGCCTTGTTCTACTCAACCTTATCATTTGTGCCTCGTTTTGGGCCTTATTTGTCTCAACCTTATCATTTGTGCCCCGTGTTGGGTCTCGTTCAACTCACCCTTACCATTTGTGCCTCGAGTCAGGCCTCGTTTGACTCACCCATATCATTTGAGCCTCGAGTCAGGCCTCGTTCGACTCAACCTGACCATTTGCGTCTCGAGTCGGGGATCGTTTGACACAACCTTATCATTTGCGCCTCGAGTCGAACCTCGTTTAACTCAACCTTATCATTTGCGGCTCGAGTTGGTCCTCGTTTGTCTCAATGTTATCATTTGTGCCTCGTGTTGGGCCTCGTTCAACTCTCCCTTACCATTTGCGCCTCGAGTCGAGCCTCGTTTGACTTACCCATATCATTTGCACCTTGAGTTGGGCCTCGTTTGACTCAACCTTACCATTTGCATCTCGAGTTGGTGCTCGTTTGACTAAACCTCATCATTTGCGCCTCGAGTCAGGCCTCGTTCGACTCAACCTTATTATTTGTGCTTCGAGTTGGGCTCGTTTAAATAAACCTTATTATTTGTGCCTGGGGTCGAGCCCCATTCGACTCAACCTTATCATTTGTGCCTCGAGTCGTGCCTCGTTTGACTCAACCTTATCAGTTGTGCCTCAAGTCGAGCCTCGTTCGACTCAAGCTTATTATTTGCGCCTTAAGTTAAGCCTCATTTTACTCAACCTTACCATTTGCGCCTCGAGTCGGGCTTCGTTTCACTCATCCTGACCATTTGCGCCTCAAGTCGGGCCTCGTTTGACTCAACCATATCATTTGTGCCTCGGGTCGGGCCTCGTTTGACTCACCCTTACCATTTGCGCCTCTAGTCGGGCCTCGTTTGACTCAACCTTATCATTTGTGCCTCAAGTCGGGCCTCGTTTGACACAACCTTATTATTTGTGCCTCGAGTCAGGACTTGTTTGACTCAACCGTATCTTTGTGCCTCAAGGCGGGCCTCGTTTGACTCAACCGTAATATTTGCGCCTTGACTCGGGCCACGTTTGACTCAACCATATTGTTTGTTCCTCGAGCTGGGCTTCATTTGACTCACCCTGATGATTTGTGCCTTAAGTCAAGCCTCGTTTGACTCAACCATACCATTTGTACCTTGGGTCAGGCCTCGTTTGACTCACCCTTACCATTTATGCCTCTAGTCAGGCCTCGTTTGACTCAACCTTATCATTTGTGCCTCGAGTCGGGCATCGTTTGACTAAACCTTATCATTTAGGCCTCGAGTCAGGCCTCATTCGACTCAACCTTATCATTTACGCCTCGAGTCGGGCCTCGTTTTTTTCAACCTTATCATTTGTGCCTCGAGTTAGGCCTCTTTTAACTTAACCTTATCATTTGCACCTCGAGTCAGGCCTTGTTCAACTCATCCTTACCATTTACGCCTCGAGTCAAGCCTCGTTTGACTCACCCATATTATTTGCGCCTCGAGTTGGGCCTCATTTAACTTAACCTTATCATTTATGCCACGAGTCGGGTCTCATTCGACTTAACCTTATCATTTGTGCCTCGTGTTGGGCCTTGTTTGACTCAACCTTATCATTTGCGCCTCGAGTCAGGCCTCGTTTAACTCAACCTTATTATTTGTCCCTGGAGTCGGGACTCATTTGACTCAACTTTATCATTTGTGCATCGAGTCGGTCCTCGTTTCACTCAATCTTATCATTTGCGCCTTGAGTCGGGCCTCGTTCGACTCAACCTTATCAATTGGCCCTCAAGCCGGGCATCGTTTCACTCAACCTTATTATTTGTGCCTCAAGTCGGGCCTCATTTGACTCAACCTTATCATTTGCGCCTCAAGTCGGGTTATCATTTGTGCCTCGAGTTGGGCCTCGTTCGACTCAACCTTATCATTTGCGCCTCGAGTCGAGCCTCGTTCGATTCAACCTTATCATTTGCACCTCGAGTCGGGGATCCTTTGACTCAGCCATATCATTTGCTCCTCGAGTCTAGCCTCGTTTGACTGAACCTTATCGTTTGTGCCTCGAGTTGGGCCTCGTTCGACTCATCCTTACCATTTGCGCCACGAGTCGGGCCTCGTTTTACTCAACCTTATCATTTGTGCCTTGAGTCGGGCCTCGTTTGACTCAACCTTATCATTTGCGTCTCGAGTTGGTGCTCGTTTGACTCAACCTTATCATTTGCGCCTCGAGTCGGGCCTCGTTTGACTCAACCTTATTATTCGTGCCTCGAGTCAGGCCTCGTTTTACTCAACCTTATCATTTGTGCCTTGAGTCGGGCCTCGTTTGACTCAACCTTATCATTTGCACCTCGAGTCAGACCTCGTTCAACTCATCCTTACCATTTACGCCTCGAGTCAGGCCTCATTTGACTCACCCATATCATTTGCGCTTTTGAGTTAGGCCTTGTTCGACTTAACCTTAGCACTTGTGCCTCGAGTCAGGCCTTGTTTGACTCAACCTTATCATTTGTACCTCGAGTCGGGCCTCGTTTGACTCAACCTTATCATTTGTGCCTCGTGTCGGGCCTCATTTTACTTAAGCTTATTTGCACCTCGAGTCAGGCCTCGTTCGACTCAACCTTATCCTTTGGGCCTCGAGTTGGGCCTCATTTGACTCAACCTTATCATTTGCGCCTCGATTCGGGCCTCATTTTACTCAACCTTATCATTTGTGCCTCGAGTAGAGCCTCGTTTAACTCAACCTTATCATTTGCATCCCGAGTCAGGCCACGTTCAACTTATCCTTACCATTTACGCCTCGAGTCGGACCTCATTTGACTCACCCATATCATTTGCGCATTCGAGTCAGCCCTTATTTGACTCAACCTTATCATTTGCACCTCGAGTCGGGACTCGTTCGACTCAACCTTATCATTTGTGCCTTGAGTTGGTCCTCGTTCAACTCACCCTTACCATTCATGCCACAAGTCGATCCTCGTTTGACACAACCTTATCATTTGCGCCTCAAGTTGTGCCTCGTTCAACTCACTCTTACCATTTATGCCTTGAGTCGGGCCTCGTTTGACTCAACCATATCATTTGGGCCTCGAGTCGAGCCTCGTTCGACTCAACCTTATTATTTGTGCTTTGAGTAGGGCCTCGTGCGACTCAAGCTTATCATTTGTGCATCGAGTCAGGCCTTGTTTGACTCAGCCTTATTATTTATGCCTCGATTCAGGCTCATTTAAATCAATCTTATTATTTCTGCCTCGAGTCAAGCCTCGTTCGACTCAACCTTATCGTTTGTGCCTCGAGTCGGGCGTCGTTTGACTGAACCTTATCATTTTTGCCTCGAGTCGGTCCTCGTTCGACTCAACCTTATCATTTGCGCCTTGAGTCGGGCCTTGTTTTACTTAACCTTACCATTTGTGCCTCGAGTCGGGCTTCGTTTCACTCACCCTGACCATTTGTGCCTCGAGTCGGTCCTCATTTGACTCAATCATATCATTTGTCCCTCGGGTCGAGCCTCGTTTGACTCACCCTTACCATTTGTGCCTCTAGTTGGGCCTCGTTTGACTCAATCTTATCAATTGCACCTCGAGTCAGGCCGTATTTCACTCAACCTTATTATTTGCACCTCTAGTCAGGCCTCGTTTGACTGAACCTTATCATTTGCGCCTCGAGTCGGGCCGTGATCGACTGAACCTTACCATTTGCGGCATGAGTCGGGCCTCGTTTCACTCAAGCTTACCATTTGTGCCTCGAGTCAGGCTTCGTTTGGCTCACCCTAATGATTTGTACCTCGAGTTGAGCCTCGTTTGACTCAACCATATCATTTGCGGCTCGAGGCGGGCCTTGTTTGACTCAACCATAATGTTTGTGCCTTGAACCAGGCCTTGTTTGACTCAACCATATTATTTGCACCTCGAGTCGGTCCTCGTTTGACTCACCCTGACGATTTGCACCTCAAGTTGAGCCTCGTTTATCTCAACCATATCAATTGCGCCTTGAGGCGAGCCTCGTTTGCTCAACCTTATTATTTGTGCCTCGAGTCGGGCTAGTTTGACTCAACCTTGCTGTTTGTGCCTTGAGTTGCGCCTCGTTTCACTCAACCATATTGTTTGCGCCTCGAGATGGGTCTCGTTTAACTCAACCATATTGTTTGTGCCTCGAGTCAAGCCTCGTTTGACTCTTTCATATCATTTGCTCCTCGTGTTAGGCATCGTTCTACTCAACCTTATCATTTGTGCCTCATTTTGGGGCTCGTTTGTCTCAACCTTATCATTTGTGCCCCGTGTTGGGTCTCGTTCAACTCACCCTTACCATTTGCGCCTCAAGTCAGGCCTCGTTTGACTCACCCATATCATTTGAGCCTCTAGTCGGGCTTCGTTCGACTCAACCTGACTATTTGCGTCTCGAGTCAGGGATCGTTTAACACAACCTTATCATTTGCGCCTCGAGTCGGGCCTCGTTTAACTCAACCTTATCATTTGTGGCTCGAATTGGTCCTTGTTTGTCTCAATGTTATCATTTGTGCCTCGTGTTGGGCCTCGTTCAACTCTCCCTTACCATTTGCGCCTCGAGTCGGGCCTCGTTTGACTTACCCATATCATTTGCACCTTGAGTTGGGCCTCGTTTGACTCAACCTTACCATTTGCATCTCGAGTTGGTGCTCGTTTGACTCAACCTTATCATTTGCGCCTCGAGTCGGGCCTCGTTCGACTCAACCTTATTATTCGTGCCTCGAGTCAGGCTCGTTTGAATAAACCTTATTATTTGTGCCTGGGGTCGAGCCTCATCCGACTTAACCTTATCATTTGTGCCTCGAGTCGTGCCTCGCTTGACTCAACCTTATCAGTTGTGCCTCAAGTCGGGCCTCGTTCGACTCAAGCTTATCATTTGCGCCTTGAGTCGGGCCTTGTTTTAGTCAACCTTACCATTTGCGCCTCGAGTGGGGCCTCGTTTTACTCAACCTTACCATTTGCGCCTCGAGTCGGGCCTCGTTTGGCTCACCCTAATGATTTGCACCTCGAGTCAGGCCTTGTTTAACTTAACCATATCATTTGTGCCTCGAGGCAGGCCTTGTTTGCTCAACCTTAATATTTGTGCCTCGAGTCGGGACTTGTTTGACTTAACCTTATTGTTTGTGCCTCGAGGCGGGCCTCGTTTGACTCAACCATAACATTTGTGCCTCAAGTCAAGCCTCGTTTGACTCAACCCTATTGTTTGCACCACGAGTCGAGCCTCGTTCGACTCAACCTTACCATTTGCACCTCTGGTCGTGCCTCATTTTACTCAACCTTACCATTTGTGCCTCGAGTCGGGCATCGATTGACTCACCCTAATGATTTGCACCTCGAGTTGGGCCTTGTTTGACTCAACCATATCATTTGCGCCTCGAGGCGGGCCTCGTTTGCTCAACCTTAATATTTGTGCTTCGAGTCAGGACTTGTTTGACTCAACCTTATCGTTTGTTCCTCGAGGTGGGCCACATTTGACTTGACCATATTGTTTGCACCTCGAGTCATGCTGGTGTGACTCAACCTTACAATTTGCATCTCGAGTCGGGCCTCGTTTGACTCAACCTTATCATTTGCGCCGTGAGTCGGCCCTTGTTTGACTCAACCTTATCGTTTGTGCCTCGAGTTGGGCCTCGTTTAACTCAACGATATTGTTTGTACCTAGAGTCAGGCCTCGTTTGACTCAACCTTATCATTTGCGCCTCTAGTTGGGCCTCGTTTAACTCAACCTTATCATTTATGCGACGAGTCGGGCTCGTTTGACTCAACCATATCATTTGTGCCTCGGGTTAGGGCTCGTTTGACTCACTCTTACCATTTGCGCCTCGAGTTGGACTTTGTTTGACTCACCCTGACCATTTGCGACTCGAGTCGGTCCTCGTTTGACTCAACAATATCATTTGTGCCTCGTGGCGGACCTTGTTTGACTCACCCTTACCATTTGCACCTCTAGTCGGGCCTCTTTTTACTCAACCATATCATTTGCGCTAAGAGTCGGGCCTTGTTTGACTCAACCTTATCATTTGTGCCTCAAGTTGGGCCTCTTACCACTCAAGCTTATCATTTGTGCCTCGAGTCGGGCCTCGTTCGACTCAACCTTATCATTTGCGCCTCAAGTCAGTCCTCGTTCGACCCAACCTTATCATTTATGCCTCTTGTCGGGCCTCGTTTTACTCAACCTTACCCTTTGCGCCTTGAGTCAGACTTTGTTCGACTCATCCTGACCATTTGCACCACGACGTGGGGCTCGTTTGACTCAACCATATCATTTATGCTGCGTGTCGGTCCTCGTTTGACTCACCCTGACCAATTGCACCTAGACTCGGGCCTCGTTTGACTCAACCATATCATTTGTGCCTCGTGTTGGGCCTCTTTTGACTCAACCTTATCATTTGCGCCTCCCGTCGTGCCTCGTTCGACTCAACCTTATCATTTGCCCCTCGAGTTGGGCCACGTTTAACTCACCCTTACCATTTGCGCCTCGAGCTGGGCCTCATTTGACTCAACCATATCATGAGTACCTTGAGTCAAGCCTCGTTTGACTTAGCTTTATCATTCACTCCTCGAGTCAAGCCTCATTCGATTCAACCTTATCATTTGTGTCTCGAGTCGGGTCTCATTTAATTCAACTATATCATTTGTGCCTCGAGTCGGGCCTTGTTCGACTCAACCTTATCATTTTGTTTGTCTCAACCTTATTATTTGTGCCTAGAGTTGGTCTCATTTGACTCAACCTTATTATTTGTGCCTCGAGTCGAGTCTCGTTTGACTTAACCTTATCATTTGTGCCTCGAGTCAGGCCTCGTTTGACTCAACCTTATCATTTGTGCCACGAGTCGGGCCTCATTCGACTCAACCTTATTATTTGTGCCTCGAGTCGGGTCTCGTTTGACTTAACCTTATCATTTGCGCCATGAGCCAGGCCTCGTTTGACCCAACCTTATCATTTGTGCCCCAAGTCGGGCCTCGTTCAACTCAATCTTACCATTTATGCCTCTTGTCAGGCCCCGTTTGACTCAGCCTTATCATTTGCGCCTCGTGTCGGGCCTCGTTTGACTCAACCTTATCGTTTGTTCCTCGAATTAGGCCTCGTTCGACCCAACCTTACCATTTGCGCCTCTAGCCAGGCCTCGTTCGACTCAACCTTACCATTTGTGTCTCGATTCGGGCCTCGTTTGACACAACCTTACCATTTGCGCCTCCAGTCAGACCTCGTTTGACACAACCTTACCATTTGCTCCTCTAGTCAGGCCTCGTTTGACTCAACCTTATCATTTGCACCTGGAGTCGGGCCTCGTTCGACTCAACCTTATCATTTGGGCCTCAAGTCGGGCCTCGTTCGACTCAACCTTATCATTTGCACCTCGAGTCGGGACTCGTTTGACTCAACCTTATCATTTGTGCCTCAAGTTGGGCCTCATTCGACTCAACCTTAACATTTGTGCCTCAAGTCCGTCCACGTTCAACTCACCCTTCCCATTTATGCCTCGAGTCGGGCCTCGTTTAACTCAATCTTATCATTTGTGCCTCGAGTCGAGCTGTTTGACTCACCCTGACCATTTGTGCCTTGACTTGGGCCTTGTTTGACTCAACCATATCATTTGTGCCTCGTGTTGGTTCTCGTTTGACTCAACCATATCATTTGCACCTCAAGGCGTGCCTCGTTCGACTCTACCTTATTATTTGTGCCTTGAATCAGGTAGGTTTGACTCAACCTTATCGTTTGTGCCTCAAGTTGAGCCTCGTTTGACTCTACCATATCATTTACACCTCGAGGCGGCCTCGTTTGACTCAACCCCATCATTTGCGCCTCACGTCGTGCCTCATTCGACTCAACCTTATCATTTACCCCTCGAGTCGGGCCACGTTTGACTCAACCATATCATTTGTGCCGTGAGTCAGGCCTCATTTGACTCACCCTTACCATTTGCGCCTCGAGCCGGGCCTCATTTGACTCAAGCATATCATGTGTACCTTGAGTCAAGCCTCGTTTGACTCAATCTTATCATTTGCACCTCAAGTCGGGCCTCGTTCGATTCAACCTTATCATTTGTGTCTCCAGTCGGGTCTCGTTTAACTCAACCATATCATTTGCGCCTCGAGTCGGGCCTTGTTCGACTCAACCTTATCATTTTGTTTGTCTCAACCTTATTATTTGTGCCTCGAGTCGGGCTCGTTTGACTTAACCTTATTATTTGTGCCTCGAGTCGGGCCTCGTATGACTCAACCTTATCATTTATGCCCCGAGTCAGGCCTCGTTTGACTCAACCTTATTATTTGCGCCTCAATTCGGGCCTCGTTTTACTCAACCTTACCATTTGTATCTCGAGTCGGTCTTTGTTTGACTCACCCTGTCCATTTGTGCCTCTAGTCGGGTCTCGTTTGACTCAACCTTATCATTTGCACCTCAAGTTGGGCCTCGTTGGACTCAACCTTATCATTTGCGCCTCGAGTTGGGCCTTGTTTGATTCAACCTTATCATTTGCACCTCGAGTCGGGCCTCATTTGACTCAACCATATCATTTGCACCATGAGTCAGGCCTCGTTTAACTCAACCTTATTATTTGTGCCTCGAGTCAGGTCTCGTTCGACTCACCCTTACCATTTATGCCTCTAGTTGGGCCTCGTTTGACTCAACCTTATCGTTTGTACCTCAAGTTGGGCCTCGTTGGACTTAACCTTATAATTTGCGTCTCGAGTCGGGACTCGTTTGACTTAACCTTATCATTTGTGCCTCGAGTCAAACTCTGTTTGACTCACCCTAACCATTTGCGACTCGACTCGAGCCTCGTTTGACTTAACCATATCATTTGTGCCTCGTGTCTGTCCTCGTTTGACTCACCCTTACCATTTGCAACTCTAGTCGGGCCTCATTTGACTCAACCATATCATTTGTGCCTAGAGTTGGGCCACGTTTGACTCAACCTTATCATTTGTGCCTCGAGTCAGGCCTCGTTCTACACAACCTTATCATTTGCGCCTTGTGTCGGGCCTCGTTTGACTCAACCTTATCGTTTGGGCCTTGAGTTAGGCCTCGTTCGACCTAACCTTACCATTTGCACCTTGAGTCAGGCCTCGTTCTACTCAACCTTACCTTTTGTGTCTCGAGTCGGGCCTCGTTTGACATAACCTTACCATTTGCGCCTCAAGTCAAGCCTCGTTTGACTCAACCTTATCATTTGCACCTCGAGTCAGGACTCGTTTGACTCAACCTTATCATTTGTGCCTTGAGTCAGTCCTCGTTCAATTCACCCTTATCATTTGTGCCTCGAATCGGTCCTCGTTCAACTCACCCTTCCCATTTTTACCTCAAGTCGGGCCTCGTTTAACTCAACCTTATCATTTGTGCCTCAAGTCAGGCTTCGTTTGACTCAGCCTGACCATTTGCGCCTTGACTCGGGCCTCATTTGACTCAACCATATCATTTGTGCCTCGTGTTGGTCCTCATTTGACTCAACCATATCATTTGCGCCTCAAGGCATGCCTCGTTCGACTCTACCTTATTATTTGTGCCTCGAATCAGGTAGGTTTGACTTCACCTTATCGTTTGTGCCTCAAGTATGGCCTCGTTTAACTCAACCATATCATTTACACTTCAAGGCGGGCCTCATTTGACTCAACCTTATCATTTGCTCCTCATGTCTTGCCTCGTTCGACTCAACCTTATCATTTGCCACTCGAGTTGGGCCACGTTTGACTCACCCATATCATTTGTGCCTTGAGTCAGGCCTCGTTTGACTCTGTTAAAGATAAGGCTGCTTAGGCTGCTTGTCTTGGTGCAGTGTGCAGGTGCAGTGCTTAAGGAGTCACGTGGGGTTCTGATCTTGCTTATTAATCTTGTCTTCAATTTATTAGTTAGGGATATTAGTATAATTCAGTAATTGAGTCTTAGTCTATAAATTGTAATCTCAGCTACATCATTTGTAGATTAATTTATTTGAATCAGATTTACATTTCAGAACTTTCACATCTAGAAGTTTTGAGTTTTCTTTCTTTCTTCTTTCTTGCGCCTTCCTTCTAAGATTCTTGAGAACTTCAACATGGTATCAGAGCCTTGATCCAATGGGAGAGAATATGAACACGTTTTCTTTAGCATCTTTGAATGCTTCACTAGTTTCTTTTAGTCATTCTATTTCTGTGAAATTAGACAGCAATTCCTATCTACTCTGGAAACCACAAGT
Organism: Dicorynia guianensis; assembly: GCA_037013595.1. Classification (NCBI taxonomy): domain Eukaryota; kingdom Viridiplantae; phylum Streptophyta; class Magnoliopsida; order Fabales; family Fabaceae; genus Dicorynia; species Dicorynia guianensis. The sequence goes on along the minus strand of JASUAB010000010.1, from coordinate 18,871,227 downwards.
TCTTGCAGCCATCAGAGGGCATGAACTAGAGAAATACATCAGTGGTGGTCAAGAAGTGCCATCAAGATTTGCAATAGATGAGCAAGGAAGAGTTCTTGGGATCTTGAATCAGCAGTATGTTCTTTGGAAGAAGCAAGATCAGCTCTTGCTATCTTGGCTGCTGTCAACAATGTCAGAAAACATTCTTACAAGAATGGTGGGATGTGAATACTCGTACCAGGTCTGGGAAAAGGTGGAAACTTTCTTTGCTTCTCATACAAAGGCAAAGATCAAGCAATTCAAGGTGCAGCTACAGACTATGAAGAAGGAATCCATGACAGCCACTGATTATCTTTTAAAGATCAAGAATCTTGTTGATTCTTTGGCTTCAGTTGGATATGCAATTACAGAAAGTGACCATATAGAGGTAATTCTTGATGGTCTTTCCTCAGAATATGATGGTTTTGTTACATCCATTCTTTCTAGAACTGATCCGTATTCAGTAGAAGAGATTGAAGCATTATTGCTTGCACAAGAAAATAGAATTGAGAAGCATCATAAAGAAGCAGAAGCTATGACAGTGAATCTTGCTACACATCCTCAGAATTACAATGTGAACCGAAGTGGTTATCAAAGTTTCCCTGGTCAGTATGCAAATAGAGGAAGGTTTGGAGGTAGAGGAAACTTTTTCAGAGGCAAAGGGAGTTACAACAATGGGCGGTTTGCTAGTAGGAATGGAAGGTTTTCTGATAAAAGCAACATTCAATGTCAATTATGTGGGAGATTTGGACATCAGTCTTGGAGTTGTTATCACAGATTTGATGAAAGTTTTCAAGGACCAGCTCAAGTGCCTAGCCACTTCAGCAAGAGAGCCAATGGCGCCAATGGCAGTGTCAGAAATACACCCTATGCAATGCTCACTTCTAACAGCAGCAGCAATGGCATTGATCAAGAATGGTATCCTGATTCTGGGGCCACTAATCATGTGACAGTGGATGCCTCTAACATTGTGCGGAAGACTCCATATAATGGAAGGAGAAGGTGCACATTGGTAATGGCTCAGGTTTGTTCATTAAAAACATTGGTAATTCTCAGATTAAGTCTTGCTTTTCTAATCAAAATCTTCACCTAAACTCACTTCTTCATGTTTCAAATATTACCAAAAACCTTGTGAGTGTTTCTCAGTTTGCAAAAGACAATTATGTCTATTTTGAGTTCCATCCTGACTCTTGTTATGTTAAATCTCAGGATACTCATCAAATACTTTTGAAGGGGACTGTTAGAAAAGGCTTGTATGTCTTTAATGAATTTCGTATTGAAAAAGGACCATATATCAATGCAAAGCTGTCAACAACTCAGTCACCAAATATTACTTCACCTGCTATACATAGTTCCCATACTTCTTCTTTGTTAAATTCTTGTTCTGAGTTAGACAAATGGCATGTTAGATTGGGCCATGCTTCTGTACAAACTGTCAAGAATGTACTCACTTCTTGTAACATCAGAATACCAAATAAAGAGCTTTCCTTTTGTTCATCTTACTGCCTTAGTAAATTACATAAATTTCCTTTTGCCTCTTCTCAAACAGAATACTCAAAACCTCTTCAACTAATTCATTCTGATTTGTGGGGACCAGCACCTATGCTGTCAAAAGAGGGACATAGATATTACATACATTTTGTAGATACCTTTACCCGTTACACATGGATTTACTTTCTCAAAAGCAAGTCTGATGCATTACAGACCTTTATTCATTTCAAGAAACAAGTAGAACTTCAAACCAATCACAAAATCCTTGCCTTACAAACTGATTGGGGAGGAGAGTTTAGAGCTTTCACTGAATATTTGAAAGACCAAGGGATAGTTCATCGTGTTTCATGTCCTTATACACATGAACAAAATGGGCTTACAGAAAGGAAACATAGACATATAACTGAGACTGGACTAGCCTTGCTTCACCAATCATCTTTACCTAGTTCATTTTGGACTGAAGCTTTTAGGACAGCTGTATATCTCATTAATAGACTACCTACACCAGTCCTAAATGGTTCTACTCCTTTTGAAACCTTGTACAAAATCAAACCTGATTATTCTTCTCTTAAAGTCTTTGGGTGTGCAGCCTATCCTAACCTAAGGCCCTACAATAATCCCAAGTTTCAGTTCAAATCTATTGAATGCACTTTCCTTGGTTATAGTCTAGCACACAAAGGATACAAGTGTCTACATCCTGATGGGAAAACAATTATATCTAGAGATGTCATATTTGATGAAAGTAGTTTTCCATTCAAGAACAGCAAGGGTTCCTCACAGCAGTCACTCTCCAGTAACAAATCACACTTTGTTTCTCCTCCACCTTCAGCCATACCTCTTATTCTATCATTCTCTAACGCAAGACATACTCAGAATACCAATGCATTTGCTGAACAAACAAATAACTCATGTGCACTTGCTAATAATACCAATATTATGGATTCTTTGCAACATGTTTCAGGTCCCTCTGCAGAATTTGAAGTTCCTCAACATCTGCCTCAAAATGTCCACCCAATGGTGACCCGTAGCAAAGCAAGGGCACTCAATTCAAACAATCACTCAATGGTGACTAGTAGCAAAGCAAGAGGAACTGTACCAATAGCACTTACAGTCTCTAGAGAGCCTCAAACTATTGAAGAAGCTCTTAATATACCAGAATGGAAGTGTGCCATGGATCTTGAGTATGCAGCGCTCATGAGCAACAAGACATGGAGTTTAGAAGCTTTACCCAAAGATAGGAGGCCTATAGGGTGCAAATGGGTGTTTAAAGTTAAAGAAAATCCAGATGGCACTGTCAACAAATATAAAGCAAGATTAGTTGCAAAAGGGTATAATCAGGAGGCAGGAGTTGATTTTCATGAAGTTTTCAGTCCAGTAGTAAAACCAGTCACAATTCGGGTTCTTCTCACTTTGGCCTTATCAAAAGGGTGGAACATCCATCAAATAGATGTTAATAATGCCTTTTTAAATGGTGATTTGAATGAAGATGTATACATGCTGCAGCCTCCTGGATATGAATCAGCTGACTCATCTCAAGTTTGCAAGCTTCATAAGGCTCTCTATGGCCTTAAGCAAGCTCCTCATGCATGGTTTCAAAAATTGTTTGAAGCTTTGCTTGATCTTGGTTTTACCAAGGAAAAATGCGATTCTTCCTTGTTTCTTCAGGTTACTTCTCATCATTCTCTCTATGTTTTAGTCTATGTGGATGATATTTTGATTACTGGATCCTCACCAACTTTGGTTCAGCACTTGATTGATCAACTGAATGCAAAGTTCTCATTAAAGGATCTTGGGAAACTTAAATACTTCTTAGGTATTGAAGTTACTTACAGTTCTGCTAGTGCAATATACCTATCTCAGTCCAAATACATTAAGGATCTTCTTGCTAGAGCTGGTATGCAAGGTGCGAAGTCTATGCCCTCTCCTATGGCCTCAACACCACATATCTCAGCTAGTAGTGATTCTCCTATTTCTGATCAAGCTGCATACAGATCTCTTGTGGGAGCATTACAATATATTACCATTACTAGACCAGAATTATCATATAGTGTGAACAAAGCTTGTCAGTTTATGCATTGTCCTACGGATGTACATTGGGAGTTGGTTAAACGAATACTGAGGTATCTAGCAGGCACCATATGTCATGCTCTAGTTCTCCAAAGATCATCTGCTCTTGAGCTCACTGCCTTTTGTGATGCTGATTAGGCGTCAGACATTGATGATAGGTGCAGCACCTCAGGTTTTTGTGTTTATCTTGGCCCTAATCTCGTTTCTTGGTCATCTAAAAAGCAAGCAACAGTGTCTAGATCAAGTACTGAAGCTGAATATAGGAGTCTTGCAAGTGCAGTGGCAGAATTGGCTTGGCTATAGTCTTTACTCAAAGAACTCAGCATTCAACTACCAAAAGTTCCTAGAATATATTGTGACAATATGAGCACAGTCAGCTTGTCAGCAAATCCAGTTCTTCATTCAAAGACTAAGCATATTGAACTAGATCTTTATTTTGTTCGTGAAAAGGTTAACAACAAAGAAATTGAAGTCTATCATATTCCGTCTCTTGATCAAACAGTAGATATCCTCACCAAGGCAGTCTCAACTTCAAGGTTTCTTCAACTTAGAGACAAGCTCAGTGTCATTCCTCTTCCAAGTCATGCCACTGATCTTGAGGGGGGATGTTAGAGATAAGGCTGCTTGTCTTGGTGCAGTGTGCAGGTGCAGTGCTTAAGGAGTCACGTGGGGTTCTGATCTTGCTTATTAATCTTGTCTTCAATTTATTAGTTAGGGACATTAGTGTAATTCAGTAATTGAGTCTTAGTCTATAAATTGTAATCTCAGCTACATCATTTGTAGATTAATTCATTTCAATCAGATTTACATTTCAGAACTTTCACATCTAGGAGTTCTGAGTTTTCTTTCTTTCTTCTTTCTTGCGCCTTCCTTCTAAGATTCTTGAGAACTTCAACAGACTCACACTTACCATTTGCGCCTCGAGCCGGGCCATATTTGACTCAACCATATCATGAGTACCTTGAGTCAAGCCTCATTGGACTCAACCTTATTCTTTGCGCCTCGAGTCGAGCCTCGTTCGATTCAACCTTATCATTTGTGTCTCGAGTCAGGTCTCGTTTAACTCAACCATATCATTTGCGTCTCCAGTCGGGCCTCATTCGACTCAACCTTATCATTTTGTTTGTCTCAACCTTATTATTTGTGCCTCGAGTCGGGCTCGTTTGACTCAACCTTATTATTTGTGCCTCGAGTCAGGTCTCGTTTGACTCAACCTTATCATTTGTGCCTCGAGTCGGGCCTCGTTTGGCTCAACCTGATCATCTGTGCCTCGAGTCGCGCCTCGTTTGAGTCAACCTTATCATTTGCGCCATGAGTCGAGCCTCGTTTAACTCAACCTTATCATTTGCGCCTCGAGTTGGGCCTCGTTCAACTCAACCTTACCATTTGTGCCTCAAGTCGAGCCTCATTTTACTCAACTTGACCATTTGTGCCTCGAGCCAGGCTTTGTTTGACTCACCCTAATGATTTGCACCTCGAGTCGGGCCTTATTTGACTCAACCATATCATTTGCACCTCGAGGCGGGCTTCGTTTGCTCAACCTTAATATTTGTGCCTCGAGTTGGGACATGTTTGACTTAACCTTATCGTTTGTGCCTTGAGGCGGGCCTCGTTTGACTCAACCATAATGTTTGTGCCTCGAGTCAGGCCTCGTTTGACTCAACCATATTGTTTGCGCCTCGAGTCGGGCCTTGTTCGACTTAACCTTACCATTTGCGCCTCGAGTTGGGCCTCGTTTTACTCAACCTTATCATTTGCACATCGAGTCGGGCTTTATTTGACTCACCCTAATGATTTGCCCCTCGAGTCGGGCCTCGTTTGACTCAACCATATCATTTGCACCTCGAGGCGGGCCTCGTTTGCTCAACCTTAATATCTGTGCCTCGAGTCAGGACTTGTTTGACTTAACCTTATCATTTGTGCCTTGAGACGGGCCTCGTTTGACTCAACCATAATGTTTGTGCCTCAAGTCGGACCTCGTTTGACTCAACCATATTTTTTGTGCCTCGAGTAGAGCCTCGTTCGACTCAACCTTACCATTTGCACCTCTAGTTGTGCCTCGTTTTACTCAACCATACCATTTGTGCCTCGAGTTTGACTTCGTTTGACTTTCCCTAACGATTTGCTCCTCGAGTCGGGCCTCGTTTGACCCAACCTTATCGTTTGTGCCTCGAGTTGGCCCTCATTTCACTCAACCATATTGTTTGCACCTAGAGTCAGGCCTTGTTTGACTCAACCTTATCATTTGCGCGATAAGTCGGGCTCGTTTGACTCAACCATATCATTTGTGCCTCGGATCGGGATTCGTTTGACTCACTCTTACCATTTGCCCCTTGAGTCGGACTTTGTTTGACTCACCCTGACCATTTGCGACTCGACTCAGGCCTCGTTTGACTCAACCATATCATTTGTGCCTCGTGTCGGTCCTCGTTTGACTCACCCTTACCATTTGCACCTCTAGTCGGGCCTCATTTGACTCAACCATATCATTTGCGCCTAAAGTCGGGCCTCGTTTGACTCAACATTATCATTTGTGCCTCTAGTTGGGCCTCTTACCACTCAAGCTTATTATTTGTGCCTCGAGTCGGGCCTCGTTTGACTCAACCTTATCATTTGCGACTCGAGTCAATCCTCGTTTGACTCAACCTTATCATTTGCGCCACGAGTCGGGCCTCGTTTTACTGAACCTTACCCTTTGCGCCTCGACGTGGGCCCCGTTTGACTCAACCATATCATTTATGCCTCGTGTCGATCCTCGTTTGACTCACCCTGACCATTTGCGCCTCAACTCGGGCCTCGTTTGACTCAACCATATCATTTGTGCCTCCTGTTGGTCCTCGTTTGACTCAACCATATCATTTGTGCCTCAAGGCGTGCCTCGTTCAATTCTACCTTATTATTTGTGCCTCGAATCAGGTAGGTTTCACTCAACCTTATCGTTTGTGCCTCAAGTTGGGCCTCGTTTGACTCAACCATATCATTTACACCTCGAGCCTTATCATTTGCGCCTCACATCGGGCCTCGTTCGACTCAACCTTATCATTTGCCCCTCGAGTCGGGCCACGTTTGACTCAACCATATCATTTGTGCCTTGAGTTAGGCCTCGTTTGACTCACCCTTACCATTTGCGCCTCGAGCCAGGCCTCATTTGACTCAACCATATCATGGGTACCTTGAGTCAAGCCTCGTTTGACTCAACCTTATCATTTGCACCTCGAGTCGGGCCTCGTTCGATTCAACCTTATCATTTGTGTCTCGAGTCGGGTCTCGTTTAACTCAACCATATCATTTGCGCCTCGAGTTGGGCCTCGTTCGACTCAACCTTATCATTTTGTTTGTCTCAACCTTAATATTTGTGCCTCGAGTTAGGCTCGTTTGACTCAACCTTATTATTTGTGCCTCGAGTCGGGTCTTGTTTGACTCAACCTTATCATTTGTGCCTCAAGTTAGGACTCGTTTGACTCAACCTTATCATTTCTGTCCCGAGTCGGGCCTCGTTCGACTCAACCTTATTATTTGTGCCTCGAGTCGGGCCTTGTTTTACTCAACCTTACCATTTGCACCTCGAGTCGGTCTTTATTTGACTCACCCTATCCATTTGTGCCTCTAGTTGGGTCTAGTTTGACTCAACCTTATCATTTGCGCCTCAAGTTGGGTCCCATTGGACTCAACCTTATCATTTGCGCCTCAAGTCGGGCCTCGTTCAATTCAACCTTATCATTTGTGCCTCGGGTTGGGCCTCGTTTGACTTAACCATATCATTTGCGCCATGAGCCGGGCCTCGTTTGACTCAACCTTATCAATTCTGCCTCGAGTCAGGCCTCATTCGACTCACCCTTACCATATACGCCTCTAGTCGGGCCTCGTTTAATTAACCTTATCATTTGTGTCTCAAGTTGAGCCTCATTGGACTCAACCTTATCATTTGCATCTCGAGTTGGGCCTCATTTGACTTAACCTTATCATTTGTGCCTCGAGTCGTGCCTTGTTTGACTCAACCTTATCATTTGTGCCTCGAGTTGGGCCTCGTTCTACTTAACCTTACCATTTGCGTCTTGAGTCGGGCATCGTTTGACTCAACCTTATCATTTGCGCCTTGTGTCGGGCCTCGTTTGACTCAACCTTATCGTTTGTGCCTTGAGTTAGGCCTCGTTCGACCCAACCTTACCATTTGCGCCTCGAGTCAGGCCTCGTTCGACTCAACCTTACCATTTGTGTCTCGAGTCGGGCCTCGTTTGACATAACCTTACCATTTGCGCCTCGAGTCGTGACTCGTTTGACTCAACCATATCATTTGGGCCTCGAGTCGTGACTCGTTTGACTCAACCATATCATTTGGGCCTCAAGTCGGGCCTTGTTCGACTCAACCTTATCATTTGTGCCTCAAGTCGGTCCTCGTTCAACTCACCCTTCCCATTTATGCCTCGTGTCGGGCCTCGTTTGACACAACCTTAACATTTGCACCTCGAGGCAGGCCTCATTTTACTCAGCTTTACCATTTGCAGCTCAAGTCGAGCCTCATTTGACACACCCTGACCATTTGTGCCTCAAGTCGGGCCTCGTTTGACTCAACCTTATCATTTGTGCCTCGTGTCAAGCGTTGTTTGACTCACCCTTACCATTTTTGCCTCTAGTCGAGCTTCGTTTCACTAAACAATATCATTTGCGCCTCGAGTCGGGCCTCGTTTGACTCAACCTTCTTATTTGCACCTCGAGTCGGGCCTCGTTCGACTCAACCTTATCATTTGCACCTCAAGTCGGGCCTCGTTTGACTCAACCTTATCATTTACGCCTCGAGACGGGCTTTGTTTGACTCAACCTTATCATTTGCGCGTCGAGTCCAGCCTCGTTCGACTCAACCTTATCATTTGTACCTTGAGTCGGGCCTCGTTTGACTCAACCTTATCATTTGTACCTTGAGTCAGGCCTCATTTAACTTACCCTGACCATTTACGCCTTGAGTCGAGCATTGTTTGACTCAACCTTATCATTTGTGCCTTGTGTCGGTCATCGTTTGACTCACCCTTACCATTTGTGCCTCGAGTTGGGCCTTATTTCACTCACCCTTATCATTTACGCCTCGAGTCGGGTCTCGTTTGACTCAACCATATCATTTACGCCTCGAGTCGGGCCCCGTTGGACTCAACCTTATCATTTGCGTCATGAGTTGGGCCTCGTTTGACTCAACCTTATCATTTGTGCCTTGAGTAGGGCCTCGTTTGACTCAACCTTATCATTTATGCCTCGAGTCGGGCCTCGTTGGACTCAACCTTATAATTTGCACCACGAGTTGGGCCTTGTTTGACTCACACTTATCATTTGTGCATCGAGTCGGGCCTCGTTCCACTCACCCTTATCATTTAGTCCTCGAGTCGGGCCTCGTTTGACTCAACCATATCATTTACGCCTCGAGTCGGGCCTCGTTGGACTCAACCTTATCATTTGTGCCACGAGTTAGGCCTTGTTTGACTCACACTTATCATTTGCACATCGAGTCGGGCCTCGTTTGACTCAACCACATCATTTGCGCCCTAAGCCAGGCCTCATTTGACTAAACCACATCATTTGTGCCTCAAGTTGGTCCTCGTTGGACTCAACCTTACCATTTGCGCCATGAGTCAGGCCTCGTTTGACTCAACCTTATCATTTGCTCCTCGAGTCGGGCCTCGTTTGACTCAACCCTATCATTTACGCCTCTAGTCAGGCCTAGTTTGACTCACCCTTATCATTTACGCCTTGAGTCGGGCCTCGTTGAACTCACCCTTACCATTTGCACCTCGAGTCGGGCCTCGTTTAACTCACTCACATCATTTACGCCTTGAGTTAGGCCTCGTTCGACTCACACTTATCATTTGCGCCTCGAGACGGGCCTTGTTTAAATCACTCTTACCATTTGTGCCTCGAGTCAGGCCTCATTTGACTCTCCCATATCATTTGCGCCTCGATTCGGTCCTCGTTTGACTCACCCTTATCATTTAAGCCTCGAGTCAGGTCTCATTTAACTCAACCATATCATTTGCACCTCGAGTCGGGCCTCGTTTGATTCAACCATATCATTTATGCCTCATGTCAGGCCTCGTTTGACTCAATCTTATCATTTGCTCCTCGAGTCGGGCTTCATTTGTCTCAACTTTATCATTTACGCCTCGAGTTGGGCCTCGTTCAACTCAACCTTATGATTTCCTCCTCAAGTCGGCCCTCGTTCGACTCACCCTTATCATTTACGCCTTGAGTTGGGCCTCATTTGACTCACCCTTATCATTTGCGCCTTGAGTTGGGCCTTGTTTGACGCAACCATATCATTTGCGCCTTTCGTCGGGCCTTATTTGACTCAACCTTATCATTTACGCCTCGAGTCAGCCCTCATTTGACTCACCCATATCATTTGCGCCTCAAGCCAGGCCTCGTTTGACTCAACCACATCATATGCGCCTTGAGTCGAGCCTCGTTTGACTCAACCTTATCATTTATGCCTCGAGTCGGGCCTCGTTCAACTCACCCTTACCATTTGCGCCTCGAGTCGAGCCTCGTTTGACTCACCCATATCATTTGCACCCCGACCCAGGCCTCGTTTGACTCAACCACATCATTTGCACCTCGAGTCGGTCCTCATTGGACTCAACCTTATCATTTGCGCCATGAGTCGGGCCTTGTTTGACTCAACCTTATCATTTGCTCCTCGAGTCGGGGCTCGTTTGACTGAACCTTATCATTTATGCCTCCAGACAGGCCTAGTTTGACTCACCCTTACCATTTGCGCCTCGAGTTAGGCCACATTCGACTCAACCTTATCATTTTTGCCTTAATACGCGCCTCGTTTGACTAACCCTTATCATGTGTGCCTCGAGTCAGGCCTCGTTTGACTCAACCATATCATTTGCGCCTTGAGCCGGTCCTCGTTTGACTTAACCCTATCATTCCCGCCTCGAGTCAGGCCTCATTTGACTCACACATATCATTTGCGCCTCGAGCCAGGCCTCGCTTGACTCAACCACATCATTTGTGCCTTGAGTCGGGCCTCGTTTGACTCACCCATATCATTTGCGCCCCAAGCCAGGCCTCGTTTGACTCAACCACATCATTTGCGCCTCAAGTTGTCCTCGTTGGACTCAACCTTATCATTTGCGACATGAGCCTTATTTGACTCAACCTTATCATTTCTGCCTCGAGTCAGCCCTCATTTGACTCACCCATATCATTTGCGCTCAGAGCTAGGACTCGTTTGCTCAACCACATCATTTGCACCACGAGCCGAGCCTCGTTGGACTTAACCTTATCATTTGCACCACGAGTCGGGCCTCGTTTGACCCAACCTTATCATTTGCTCCTCGAGTCGGGCCTCATTTGGCTCAACCTTATCATTTACGCCTCTAGTCAGTCCTAGTTTGACTCACCCTTACCATTTGCGCCTCGAGTCGGGCCTTGTTCGACTCACCCTTATCATTTTTGCTTTAATACGTGCCTTGTTTGACTCACCCTTATCATTTGCGCCTTGAGTCAGGCCTCATTTGACTCAACCATATCATTTGCGCCTTCAACCAGGCCTCGTTTGATTCAACCTTATCATTTTCGCCTCGAGTCAGCCCTCATTTGACTCACCCATATCATTTGCGCCTCGATCCAGGCCTCGTTTGACACAACCACATCTTTTGCGCCTCGAGTTGTACCTCGTTTGACTCATCCTTATCATTTGCTCCTCGGGTCGGGCCTCATTTGGCTCAACCTTATCATTTACGCCTCGAGTCAAGCCTCGTTGGACTTAACCTTATCATTTGCGCCATGAGTCGGGTCTCGTTTGACTCAACCTTATCATTTGCTCCTCGAGTCGGGCCTCATTTGGCTCAACCTTATCATTTACGCCTCCAGTCAGTCCTAGTTTGACTCACCCTTACCATTTGCGCCTCGAGTCAGGCCTCGTTCGACTCACCCTTATCATTTTAACTTTAATATGCACCTTGTTTGACTCACCCTTATCATTTGCGCCTTGAGTTGGGCCTCATTTGACTCAACCATATCATTTGCACCTTCAACCGGGCCTCGTTTGACTCAACCTTATCATTTTCGCCTCGAGTCAGCCCTCATTTGACTCACCCATATCATTTGTGGCTCGATCCAGGCCTCGTTTGACACAACCACATCATTTGTGCCTCGCATTGGGCCTTGTTTGACTTAACCTTATCATTTCCGCCTCGAGTCGGGCCTCGTTCAACACACTCTTACCATTTGTGCCTCGAGTCGCGCCTCGTTCGACTCACCCATATCATTTTTGCTTTAATACGCGCCTTGTTTGACTCATCCTTATCATTTGCGCCTCGAGTCGGGCCTCGTTTGACTCAACTATATCATTTGTGCCTTGAGCCGGGCCTCATTTGACTTAACCTTATCATTTATGCCTCCTGACAGGCCTAGTTTGACTCACCCTTACCATTTGTGCCTTGAGTCGGGCCTCGTTCGACTCAACCTTATCATTTTTGCCTTAATATGTGCCTCATTTGACTCACCCTTATCATTTGTGCCTCGAGTCAGGCCTCGTTTGACTCAACCATATCATTTGCGCCTTGAGCCGGTCCTCGTTTGACTTAACTTTATCATTCCCGCCTCGAGTCAGGCCTCATTTGACTCACCCATATCATTTGTGCCTCGAGCCAGGCCTCGTTTGACTCAACCACATCATTTGTGCCTTGAGTCGGGCCTCGTTTGACTCACCCATATCATTTGTGCCTCGAGTTAGGCGTTGTTTGACTGAACCTTATCATTTGTGCCTCAAGTCGGGCCTCGTTCCAGTCACCCTTACCATTTGCAACTCGAGTTGTACCTCGTTTAACTGAACCTTATCATTTGCTCCTCAAGTCGGGCATCGTTCCACTCACCCTTACCATTTGGGCCTCGAGTCGGGCCTCGTTCAACTCACCCTTACCATTTGCGCCTCGAGTCGGGCCTCGTTTGACTCAACCACATCATTTGTGCCTCGAGCCCGCCCTCGTTTGACTCAACCTTATCATTTCCGCCTCGAGTCAGCCCTCAACTCACCCATATCATTTGCGCCTCAAGCCGGGCCTTGTTTGACACAACCACATCATTTGTGCCTTGAGTCGAGCCTTGTTTGACTCAACCTTATCATTTACACCTCGAGTCGGGCCTCGTTTAACTCACCCTTACCATTTGCGCCTTGAGTCAGGCCTCGTTTGACTCTTCCTTATCATTTGTGCCTCAATACGGGACTCGTTTGACCCACCCTTATCGTTTGTGCCTCGAGTCAGGCCTCGTTTGACTCAACCATATCATTTGCGCCTTGAGTCGGGCCTCATTTGACTTAACCTTATCATTTGCGGCTCGAGTCAGCCCTCATTTGACTCACCCATATCATTTGCGCCTTGAGCTAGGCCTCATTTGACTCAACCACATCATTTGTGCATCTAGTCGGGCCTCGTTTGACTTAACCTTATCATTTATGCCTCGAGTCGGGCCTTTTTCAACTCACCCTTACCATTTGCGCCTCGAGTCATGCCTCGTTTGACTCGCCCATATCATTTGCGCCCTGAGCCAGGCCTCATTTGACTCAACCACATCATTTGCATCTCGAGTCGAGCCTCGTTGGACTTAACCTTATCATTTGCGCCACGAGTCAGGCCTCGTTTGACTCAACCTTATCATTTGCTCCTCGAGTCAGGCCTCATTTGGCTCAACCTTATCATTTATGCCTCCAGTTAGTCCTACTTTGACTCACTCTTACCATTTGCGCCTCGAGTCGGGCCACGTTCGACTCACCCTTATCATTTTTACTTTAATACGCGCCTCATTTGACTCACGCTTATCATTTGCGCCTTAAGTCCAGCCTCATTTGACTCAACCATATCATTTGCGCCTTCAATTGGGTCTCGTTTGATTCAACCTTATCATTTCTGCCTCGACTCAGCCCTCGTTTGACTCACCCATATCATTTGCGCCTCGATCCAGGCCTCATTTGACACAACCACATCATTTGCGCCTCGAGTCGGGCCTCGTTTGACTCAACCTTATCATTTATGCCTCGAGTCGGGCCTCGTTCAACTCACCTTTACCATTTGTGCCTCGAGTCGCTCCTCGTTCGACTCACCCTTATCATTTTTGCTTTAATACGTGCCTCGTTTGACTCATCCTTATCATTTGCACCTCGAGTCGGGCCTTGTTTGACTCAACCATATCATTTGCGCCTTGAGCTGGGCCTCATTTGACTCAACCTTACCATTTATGCCTCCAGATAGGCCTAGTTTGACTCACCCTTACCATTTGCACCATGAGTCGGGCCTCGTTCGACTCAACCTTATCATTTTTGCATTAATACACGCCTCATTTGACTCACCCTTTTCAATTGTGCCTCGAGTCAGGCCTCGTTTGACTCACCCATATTATTTGCACCACGAGCCAGGCCTCGTTGGACTCAACCACATCATTTGCGCCTTGAGTCGGGCCTCGTTTGACTCAACCTTATCATTGACGCCACGAGTCGGGCCTCGATCAACTCACCCATATCATTTACGCCTCGAGTCGGGCCTCGTTTGACTCACCCATATCATTTATGCCTCGAGTCAGGCGTTGTTTGACAAAACCTTATCATTTATGCCTTAAGTCGGGCCTCGTTCCACTCACCCTTACCATTTGTGCCTCGAGTCTTGCCTCGTTTGACTGAACCTTATCTTTTGCTCCTCAAGTCGGGCTTCGTTCCACTCACCCTTACCATTTGCGCCGCGAGTCGGGCCTCGTTCAACTCACCCTTACCATTTGTGCCACGAATCGGGCCTTGTTTGACTCAACCACATCATTTGTGCCTCAAGCCGGGCCTCGTTTGACTCAACCTTATTATTTCCGCCTCGAGTCAGCCCTCATTTGACTCACCCATATCATTTGCGCCTCGAGCCAGGCCTCGTTTGACATAACCACATCATTTGTGCCTTGAGTTGAGCCTCATTTAACTCAACCTTATCATTTACGCCTCGAATCGGGCCTCGTTCAACTCACCCTTACCATTTGCTCCTCGAGGCCTCGTTTGACTCACCCTTATCATTTGTGCCTTAATACGGGACTCGTTTGACTCCCCCTTATCGTTTGTGCCTCGAGTCGGTCCTTGTTTAACTCAACCATATTATTTGTGCCTTGAGTCGGGCCTCATTTGACTTAGCCTTATCATTTGCGCTTCGAGTCAGCCCTCATGTGACTCACCCATATCATTTGCACCTTGACCTAGGCCTCGTTTGACTCAACCACATCATTTGTGCATCCAGTCGTGCCTCGTTTGACTTAACCTTATCATTTATGCCTCGAGTCGGGCCTCGTTCAACTCACCCTTACCATTTGCGCCTCGAGTCGTGCCTCGCTTGACTCGCCCATATCATTTGTGCCCCGAGCCAGGCCTCATTTGACTCTACCACATCATTTGCGCCTCGAGTCCAGCCTCGTTGGACTTAACCTTATCATTTGTGCCACGAGTCGAGCCTTGTTTGACTCAACCTTATCATTTGCTCCTCGAGTCAGGCCTCATTTGGCTCAACCTTATCATTTACGCCTCTAGTCAGTCCTAGTTTGACTCACCCTTACCATTTGCGCCTCGAGTCGGGCCTTGATCGACTCACCCTTATCATTTTTGCTTTAATACGCACCTCGTTTGACTCACCCTTATCATTTGCGCCTTGAGTCGGGCCTCGTTTTACTCAACCATATCAGTTGCGCCTTCAACCGGGCCTCGTTTGACTCAACCTTATCATTTCCGCCTCGAGTCAGCCCTCATTTGACTCACCCATATCATTTATGCCTCGATCCAGGCCTCGTTTGACACAACCACATCATTTGCGCCTCGAGTCGGGCTTTATTGGTCTCAACTTTATCATTTACGCCTCGAGTCAGGCCTCGTTCAACTCACCCTTACCATTGGTGCCTCGAGTCACGTCTCGTTCGACTCATCCTTATCATTTTTGCTTTAATACGCACCTCGTTTGACACATCCTTATCATTTGTGCCTCGAGTCAGGCCTCGTTTGACTCAACCATATCATTTGCACCTTGAGCCAGGCCTCATTTGACTCAAGCTTATCATTTCTGCCTCGAGGCAGCCCTCATTTGACTCACCCATATCATTTGCGCCTCGAGCCAAGCCTCGTTTGACACAACCACATCATTTACGCCTTGAGTCAGGCCTAGTTTGACTCAACCTTATCATTTATGCCTCGAGTCGGGCCTCGTTCAACTCACCCTTACCATTTTCACCTCGAGTCGGGCCTCGTTTGTCTCACCCATATCATTTGTGCCTCGAGTCAGGCATTGTTTGACTGAACCTTATCATTTGCACCTCAAGTCGGGCCTCGTTCCACTCAGCCTTACCATTTGCGCCTTGAGTCGGGCCTCGTTTGACTGAACCTTACCATTTGCGCCTCAAGTCGGGCTTTGTTCCACTTACCCTTACCATTTATGCCTCGAGTCGGGCCACGTTTGACTCAACCTTATCATTTGCACCTCGACTAGGGGCTCGTTTGACTCAACCTCATCATTTACACCTCAAGTCAGGCCTAGTTTGACTCAACCATATCATTTATGGCTCGAGTTGGCCTCATTTGACTAAACCTCATCATTTGTGCCTCGGGTCGGGCCTCGTTTAACTCAACCATATCATTTGTGCCTCGACTCAGGACTCATTTGACTCAACCATACCATTTGTGCCTCGAGCCAGGCCTCGTTTGACTCATCGATATCACTTACACCTCGAGCCGGGCAGCATTTGACTCAACCATATCATTTACGCATCGAGTCAGGCCTCGTTTGACTCATCCATGTCATTTGTGCCTCGAGTCGGGCATCGTTTGACTCAACCTTATCATTTGCGCCTCGTGTTGGGCCTGATTTGACTCAACCACATCATTTGCGCCATGAGTCAAGCCTCGTTGGACTTCACCTTATCATTTGCGCCATGAGTTGGGCCTTGTTTGACTCAACCTTATCATTTGCTCCTCGAGTCGGGCCTCATTTGGCTCAACCTTATCATTTATGCCTCCATTCAGTCCAAGTTTGACTCACCCTTACCATTTGCGCCTCGAGTCGAGCCTCGTTCGACTCATCCTTATCATTTTGCCTTTAATACGCGCCTTGTTTGACTCACCCTTATCATTTGTGCCTTGAGTCGGGCCTCGTTTGACTCAACCATATCATTTGCGCCTTCAATCGGGCCTTGTTTGACTTAACCTTATCATTTCTGCCTCGAGTCAGCCCTCATTTGACTCACCCATATCATTTGCACCTTGATCCAGGCCTCGTTTGACAAAACCACATCATTTGTGCCTCGAGTCGGGCCTCATTTGACTCAACCTTATCATTTATGCCTCGAGTCAGGCCACGTTCAACTCACCCTTACCATTTGTGCCTCGAGTCGCGCCTCGTTCAACTCACCCTTATCATTTTTGCTTTAATATGCGCCTCGTTTGACTCATCATTATCATTTGCGCCTCGAGTCGGGCCTCGTTTGACTCAACCATATCATTTGTGCCTTGAGCCGGGCCTCATTTGACTCAACCTTATCATTTATGCCTCCAGACAGTCCTAGTTTGACTCACCCTTACCAATTACGCCTCGAGTCAGGCCTCGTTCGACTCAACCTTATCATTTTTGCCTTAATACGTGCCTCGTTTGACTCACCCTTATAATTTGTACGTCGAGTCAGGCCTCGTTTGACTTAACCATATCATTTGCGCCTTGAGCCGGTCCTCGTTTGACTTAACCTTATCATTCCTGCCTCGAGTCAGGCCTCATTTGACTTACCCATATCATTTGCGCCTCGAACCAAGCCTCGTTTGACTCAACCACATCATTTGCGCCTAGAGTCGGGCCTCGTTTGACTCAACCTTATCATTTACGCCTCGAATTGGGCCTCGATCAACTCACCCTTACCATTTGTGCCTTGAGTCAGGCCTCGTTTGACTCACCCATATCATTTGCGCCTCGAGTCAGCCGTTGTTTGACTGAACCTTATCATTTGTGCCTCAAGTCGGGCCTCGTTCCACTCACACTTACCATTTATGCCTCGAGTCGGGCCTTGTTTGACTGAACCTTATCATTTGCGCCTCAAGTCGGGCTTCGTTCCACTCACCCTTACCATTTGCGCCTCGAGTCGGGCCTCGTTCAACTCAACCATATCAATTGCGCCTCGAGTCAGTGGTCATTTGACTCACCCATATCATTTGCGCCTCGAGCCAGGCCTCGTTTGACACAACCACATCTTTTGCGCCTCGAGGTGGGCCTCGTTTGACATAACCACATCATTTACGCCTCGAGTCGGGCCTCGTTTGACTCAACCTTATCATTTATGCCTCAAGTCGGGCCTCGTTCAACTCACCCTTACCATTTGTGCCTCGAGTCACGCCACGTTCAACTCAACCTTATCATTTTTGCTTTAATACGCACCTCGTTTGACTCATCCTTATCATTTCTGCCTCGAGTCAGGCGTCGTTTGACTCAACCATATCATTTGCGCCTTGAGCCGAGCCTCATTTGACTCAACCTTATCATTTATGCCTCTAGATAGGCCTAGTTTGACTCACCCTTACCATTTGCGCCTCGAGTCGGGCCTCGTTCGACTCAACCTTATCATTTTTGCCTTAATACGTGCCTCGTTTGACTCACCCTTATCATTTATGCCTCGAGTCAGGCCTCGTTTAACTCAACCATATCATTTGCACCTTGAGCTGGCCCTCGTTTGACTTAACCTTATCATTCCCGCCTCGAGTCAGGCCTCATTTGACTTACCCATATCATTTGCGCCTCGAACTAGGCCTTGTTTGACTCAACCACATCATTTGCGCCTAGAGTCAGGCCTCATTTGACTCAACCTTATCATTTACGCCTCGAGTCAGGCCTCGATCAACTCATCCTTTCCATTTGCGCCTTGAGTCTGGCCTCGTTTGACTCATTCATATCATTTATGCCTCAAGTCAGCCGTTGTTTGGCTGAACCTTATCATTTGTGCCTCAAGTCGGGCCTCGTTCCACTCACCCTTACCATTTGCGCCTCGAGTCGGGCCTCGTTTTACTGAACCTTATCATTTGCGCCTCAAGTCGGGCTTTGTTCCACTCACCCTTGCCATTTGCGCCTCGAGTCGGGCCTCGTTCAACTTGCCCTTACCATTTGCGCCTCGAGTCGGGCCTCGTTTGACTTACCCTTATCATTTGTGCCTTAATACGGGACTCGTTTGACTCACCTTTATCGTTTGCGCCTCGAGTCAGGCCTCGTTTGACTCAACCAAATCATTTGCACCTTGAGTCGGGGCTCATTTGACTTAACCTTATCATTTGCGCCTCCAGTCAGCCCTCATTTGACTCACCCATATCATTTGCGCCTCGATCTAGGCCTCGTTTGACACAATCACATCATTTGCACCTCGAGTTGGGCCTCGTTTGACTTATCCTTATCATTTGCTCCTCGAGTCGGGCTTCATTTGGCTCAACCTTATCATTTACGCCTCCAGTTAGTCCTAGTTTGACTCACCCTTACCATTTGCACCTCGAGTCAGGCCTCGTTCGACTCACCCTAATCATTTTTTGCTTTAATACGTGCCTGGTTTGACTCACCCTTATCATTTGCGCCTCGAGTCGAGCCTCGTTTGACTCAACCATATCATTTACACCTTGAACCGGGTCTTGTTTGACTCAACCTTATCATTTTGCCCTTGAGTCAGCCTTCATTTGACTCACCCATATCATTTGTGCCTCGATCCAGGCCTCGTTTGACACAACCACATCATTTGCGCCTTGAGTCGGGCCTTGTTTGACTCAACCTTATCATTTACGCCTCGAGTCGGGCCTTGTTCAACTCACCCTTAGCATTTGTGCCTTAAGTCAAGCTCGTTCAACTCACCCTTATCATTTGCACCTCGATTCGGGCTTCCTTTGACTCAACCATATCATTTGTGCCTCGAGTCAGGCCTCGTTTGACTAAACCATATCATTTGTGCCTCGAGTCGGGCCTTGTTTGACTCAACCTTATCATTTATGCCTCCAGTCAGGCCTCATTCCACTCAACCTTACCATGTGTGCCTCGAGTCGAGCCTCGATCCACTCACCCTTATCATTTACGCCTCGAGTTGTGCCTTATTTGACTCAATCATATCATTTACGCCTTGAGTCGGGGCTCGTTTGACTCAACCTTATCATTTGCGCCACGAGTCAGGTCTCGTTCGACTCATACTTATTATTCACGCAACGAGTCGGGCCTCGTTCGACTCAACCTTATCATTTGCACCTTGAGTCAGGCCTCGTTCAACTCACCCTTACCATTTGGACCTCGAGTCAGGCCTCGTTTAACTCACCCACATCATTTACGCCTCAAGTCGGGCCTCGTTGGACTCAACCTTATCATTTGCGCCACAAGTCAGGCTTCGTTCGACTCACACTTACCATTTGCGCCTTGAGACGGGCCTCGTTTAAGTCATTCTTACCATTTGTGCCTCGAGTCAGGTCTCATTTGACTCACCCATATCATTTGTGCCTCGATTCGGTCCTCGTTTGACTTACCTTTATCACTTGAGTCTCAAGTCAGGTCCCGTTTGACGCAACCATATCATTTCCACCTCGAGTCAGGCCTCGTTTGATTCAACCATATCATTTACACCTCAAGTCAGGCGTCATTTGACTCAACCTTATAATTTGCTGCTCGAGTCGGGCTTTATTTGTCTCAACTTTATCATTTACGCCTCGAGTCGGGCCTCATTCAACTCACCCTTACCATTTGTGCCTCGAGTCGGGCCTTATTCGACTCGCCCTTATCATTTGTCCCTTAATACGGGCCTCGTTTGACTCAACCATATCATTTGCACGTTGAGTCGGGCCTCATTTAACTTAACTATATCATTTGCACCTTGAGTCGGGCCTCGTTTGACTCAACCTTATCATTTGCGCCTCGAGTCAGCCCTCATTTAACTCACCCATATCATTTGTGCCTCGAAACCGGCCTCGTTTGACTCAACCACATCATTTGTGCCTCAAGTCGGGCCTCGTTTGACTCAGCTTTATCATTTCCGCCTCGAGTCGAGCCTCGTTCAACTCACTCTTACCATTTGTGCCTCGAGTTGGGCCTCATTTGACACAACCTTATCATTTATGCCTTGAGTCAGGCCTCGTTTGACTCAACTTTATTATTTACGCCTCGAGTCAGGCCTCGCTCAACTCACCCTTACCATTTGTGCCTCGAGTCGGGCCTCGTTTGACTCACCCATATCATTTGCACCTCGAGTCAGGCCTCGTTTGACTCAACTTATCATTTGCACCTGGAGTCGAGCCTTGTTAGACTCAACCTTATCATTTGTGCCTCGAGTCGGGCATCGTTCGACTCACCCTTACCATTTGCGCCTTGAGTCGAGCCTCTTTTGACTCACCCATATCATTTATGCCTCGAGTCAGGCCTCGTTTGACTCAACCTTATCATTTTCCCCTCTAGTTGGGCCTCATTTGACTTAACCTTATCATTTGCGCCTCGAGTCATGCCTCGTTCAACTCACCCTTACCATTTACGCCTCGAGTCGGGCCTCTTTTGACTCACCCGTATCATTTGCGCCTAGAGTCAAGCCTCGTTCGACTTAACCTTATCATTTGCGCCTCAAGTCGGGCCTCGTTTGACTCAACCTTATCATTTGTTCCTCGAGTCAGGCCTCGTTTGACTCAACCTTATCATTTGCACCTTAAGTCGGGCCTCGTTCGACTCAACCTTATCATTTGCACATCGAGTCAGGCCTCGTTTGACTCAACCTTATCATTGGCGCCTCAAGTCTGGCCTCGTTCAACTCACCCTTACCCTTTGTGCCTCGAGTCGGGCCTCATTTAACACACTCGTATCCTTTGCGCCTCGAGTCGGGCCTCATTTGACTTAACCTTATCTTTTGCGCATCGAGTCGGGCCTCATTCGACTCAACCTTATTAGTTGCGCCTCAAGTCTGGCCTCGTTCAACTCACCTTTACCATTTGCGCCTTGAGTCAGGCCTTATTTTACTCACTCGTATCATTTGTGCCTCGAGTCGGGCCTTGTTTGACTCAACCTTGTCATTTGCATGTCGAGTTGTGACTCGTTCGACTTAACTATATCATTTTTGCCTCTAGTCATGCCTCGTTTGACTCACCCTTATCATTTACACCTCGAGTTGGGCCTCGTTTGATACAACCATATCATATGTGCCTCGAGTTGGCCCGCGCTTGACTCATCGTTATCATTGCTGCCTCGAGTCTGGACTTGCTTGACTTAACCTTATCATTTACGCTGCGAGTCTGGCCTCGTTTGACTCACCCATATCATTTGCGCCTCGTGTCGGGCCTTGTTAGACTCAACCTTATCATTTATGCCTCGAGTCGAGCCTCGTTCGACTTAACCATATCATTTTTTCCTCGAGTTGGGCCTTGTTAGGCATAACCTTATCATTTGTGCCCCGAGTCGGGCCTCGTTTGACACAACCTTACCATTCGTGCCTCGAGTCGGGCCTCGTTTGACACAACCTTACCATTCGTGCCTCGAGTCGGGCCTCGTTTGGCTCAACCTTATCATTTACGCCACGAGTCGGGCTTTGTTCGACCCACACTTATCATTTGCACCTCGAGACGGGCCTCGTTTAAGTCACTCTTACCATTTGTGCCTCGAGTCGAACCTTATTTGACTCACCCATATCATTTGCGCCTCAATTTGGTCCTCGTTTAACTCACATTTATCATTTGAGCCTCGAGTCAGGTCTCGTTTGACACAACCATATCATTTGCACCTCGAGTCAGGCCTCGTTTGATTCAACCATATCATTTACGTCTCAAGTCGGGCCTTGTTTGACTCAACCTTACCAATTGTGCTTTGAGTCAGGCCTCGTTTGACTCAACCTTCTCATTTGCTCCTCAAGTCGGGCTTCGTTTGTCTCAATTTTATCATTTATGCCTCGAGTCGGGCCTCGTTCAACTCACCCTTACCATTTGCGCCCCGAGTCGGGCCTCGTTCGACTCACCCTTATCATTTGTGCCTTAATACGGGCCTCGTTTGACTCACCCTTATCATTTGCGCCTCAAGTTGGGTCTCGTTTGACTCAACCATCTCATTTGTGCCTTGAGTCGGGCCTCGTTTGACTCAACCTTATCATTTGCACCTCGAGTCAACCCTCATTTGACTCACCCATATCATTTGCACCTCGAGCTAGGCCTCGTTTGACTTAACCACATCATTTGCGCCTCGAGTCGGGCCTCGTTTGACTCAACCTTATCATTTGTGCCTCGACTCTTGCCTCATTTGACTCAACCTTATCATTTGCGCCTCAAGTCGGGCCTCGTTTGACTTAGCTTTAACATTTCCGCCTCGAGTCGGGCCTCGTTCAACTCACCCTTACCATTTATGCCTCGAGTCGGGCCTCGTTTGACACAACTTTATCATTTGTGCCTCGAGTCGGGCCTCGTTTGACTCAACCTTATTATTTACGCCTCGAGTCGGGTCTCGTTCAACTCACCCTTACCATTTGTGCCTTGAGTTGGGCCTCGTTTGACTCACCCATATCATTTGCGCCTCGTGTCGGGCCTCGTTTGACTCAACTATATCATTTGCACCTTGAGTCGGGGCTCATTTGACTTAACCTTATCATTTGCACCTCAAGTCAGCCCTCATTTGACTCACCCATATAATTTGCGCCTCGATCCAGGCCTCGTTTGACACAATCACATCATTTGCGCCTCGAGTTGGGCCTTGTTTGACTTATCCTTATCATTTGCTCCTCGAGTCGGGCTTCATTTGGCTCAACCTTATCATTTACGCCTCCAGTCAGTCCTAGTTTGACTCACCCTTACCATTTGCACCTCGAGTCAGGCCTCGTTCGACTCACCCTTATCATTTTTTGCTTTAATACGTGCCTGGTTTGACTCACCCTTATCATTTGCGCCTCGAGTCGAGCCTCGTTTGACTCAACCATATCATTTGCGCCTTGAACCGGGTCTTGTTTGACTCAACCTTATCATTTTTGCCTTGAGTCAGCCTTCATTTGACTCACCCATATCATTTGTGCCTCGATCCAGGCCTCGTTTGACACAACCACATCATTTGCGCCTCGAGTCGGGCCTTGTTTGACTCAACCTTATCATTTACGCCTCGAGTCGGGCCTCGTTCAACTCACCCTTAGCATTTGTGCCTCGAGTCAAGCCTCGTTCGACTCACCCTTATCATTTGCACCTCGATTCGGGCTTCCTTTGACTCAACCATATCATTTGTGCCTCGAGTCAGGCCTCGTTTGACTAAACCATATCATTTGTCCCTCGAGTCGGGCCTTGTTTGACTCAACCTTATCATTTATGCCTCCAGTCAGGCCTCATTCCACTCAACCTTACCATGTGTGCCTCGAGTCGAGCCTCGATCCACTCACCCTTATCATTTACGCCTTGAGTCGGGGCTCGTTTGACTCAACCTTATCATTTGCGCCACGAGTCAGGTCTCGTTCGACTCATACTTATCATTCACGCAACGAGTCGGGCCTCGTTCGACTCAACCTTATCATTTGCGCCTTGAGTCAGGCCTCGTTCAACTCACCCTTACCATTTGGACCTCGAGTCGGGCCTCGTTTAACTCACCCACATCATTTACGCCTCAAGTCGGGCCTCGTTGGACTCAACCTTATCATTTGCGCCACAAGTCAGGCTTCGTTCGACTCACACTTATAATTTGCGCCTTGAGACGGGCCTCGTTTAAGTCACTCTTACCATTTTTGCCTCGAGTCGGGTCTCATTTGACTCACCCATATCATTTGTGCCTCAATTCGGTCCTCGTTTGACTTACCTTTATCACTTGAGTCTCAAGTCAGGTCTCGTTTGACGCAACCATATCATTTCCACCTCGAGTCAGGCCTCGTTTGATTCAACCATATCATTTACGCCTCAAGTCAGGCCTCATTTGACTCAACCTTATAATTTGCTCCTCGAGTCAGGCTTTATTTGTCTCAACTTTATCATTTACGCCTCGAGTCGGGCCTCATTCAACTCACCCTTACCATTTGTGCCTCGAGTCGGGCCTTATTCGACTCGCCCTTATCATTTGTGCCTTAATACGGGCCTCGTTTGACTCAACCATATCATTTGCACGTTGAGTCGGGCCTTATTTGACTTGACTATATCATTTGCACCTTAAGTCGGGCCTCGTTTGACTCAACCTTATCATTTGCGCCTCGAGTCAGCCCTCATTTAACTCACCCATATCATTTGTGCCTCGAACCCGGCCTCGTTTGACTCAACCACATCATTTGTGCCTCAAGTCGGGCCTCGTTTGACTCAGCTTTATCATTTCCACCTCGAGTCGAGCCTCGTTTAACTCACTCTTACCATTTGTTCCTCGAGTTGGGCCTCATTTGACACAACCTTACCATTTATGCCTTGAGTCAAGCCTCGTTTGACTCAACTTTATTATTTACGCCTCGAGTCAGGCCTCGTTCAACTCACCCTTACCATTTGTGCCTCGAGTCGGGCCTCGTTTGACTCACCCATATCATTTGCACCTCGAGTCGGGCCTCGTTTGACTCAACTTATCATTTGCACCTGGAGTCGAGCCCTGTTAGACTCAACCTTATCATTTGTGCCTCGAGTCGGGCATCGTTCGACTCACCCTTACCATTTGCACCTTGAGTCGAGGCTCTTTTGACTCACCCATATTATTTATGCCTCGAGTCAAGCCTCGTTTGACTCAACCTTATCATTTTCCCCTCTAGCTGGGCCTCATTTGACTTAACCTTATCATTTGCGCCTCGAGTCATGCCTCGTTCAACTCACCCTTACCATTTACGCCTCGAGTCGGGCCTCTTTTGACTCACCCGTATCATTTGCGTCTCGAGTCAAGCCTCGTTCGACTCAACCTTATCATTTGCGCCTCGAGTCGAGCCTCGTTTGACTCAACCTTATCATTTGTTCCTCGAGTCAGGCCTCGTTTGACTCAACCTTATCATTTGCACCTTAAGTCGGGCCTCGTTCGACTCAACCTTATCATTTGCACATCGAGTCGGGCCTCGTTTGACTCAACCTTATCATTGGCGCCTCAAGTCTGGCCTCGTTCAACTCACCCTTACCCTTTGTGCCTT
Source organism: Dicorynia guianensis (assembly GCA_037013595.1). Taxonomy (NCBI): domain Eukaryota; kingdom Viridiplantae; phylum Streptophyta; class Magnoliopsida; order Fabales; family Fabaceae; genus Dicorynia; species Dicorynia guianensis. The sequence goes on along the minus strand of JASUAB010000010.1, from coordinate 18,845,571 downwards.
GAGTCGGGCCTCATTTAACACACTCGTATCCTTTGCACCTCGAGTCGGGCCTCGTTTGACTTAACCTTATCTTTTGCGCATCGAGTCGGGCCTCATTCGACTCAACCTTATCATTTGCGCCTCAAGTCTGGCCTCGTTCAACTTACCTTTACCATTTGCGCCTTGAGTCAGGTCTCATTTTACTCACTCGTATCATTTGTGCCTCGTTCGACTTAACTATATCATTTTTGCCTCGAGTCATGCCTCGTTTGACTCACCCTTATCATTTACACCTCGAGTCGGGCCTCGTTTGATACAACCATATCATATGCGCCTCGAGTTGGCCCGCGCTTGACTCATCGTTATCATTGCTGCCTCGAGTCTGGACTTGCTTGACTTAACCTTATCATTTACGCTGCGAGTCTGGCCTCGTTTGACTCACCCATATCATTTGCGCCTCGTGTCGGGCCTTGTTAGACTCAACCTTATCATTTATGCCTCGAGTCGAGCCTCATTCGACTCAACCATATCATTTTTTCCTCGAGTTGGGCCTTGTTAGGCATAACCTTATCATTTGTGCCTCGAGTCGGGCCTCGTTTGACACAACCTTATCATTCGTGCCTCGAGTCGGGCCTCGTTTGGCTCAACCTTATCATTTGTGCCACGAGTCGAGCTTTGTTTGACTCACACTTATCATTTGCACCTCGAGACGGGCCTCGTTTAAGTCACTCTTACCATTTGTGCCTCGAGTCGAGCCTTATTTGACTCGCCCGTATCATTTGTGCCTCGATTTGGTCCTCGTTTAACTCACCTTTATCATTTGAGCCTCGAGTCAGGTCTTGTTTGCCACAACCATATCATTTACACCTCGAGTCAGGCCTCGTTTGATTCAACCATATCATTTACGTCTCAAGTCGGGCCTCGTTTGACTCAACCTTACCAATTGTGCTTTGAGTCAAGCCTCGTCTGACTCAACCTTATCATTTGCTCCTCAAGTCGGGCTTCGTTTGTCTCAATTTTATCATTTATGCCTCGAGTCGGGCCTTGTTCAACTCACCCTTACCATTTGCGCCTCGAGTCGGGCCTCGTTCGACTCACCCTTATCATTTGTGCCTTAATACGGGCCTCGTTTGACTCACCCTTATCATTTGCTCCTCAAGTTGGGCCTCGTTTGACTCAACCATCTCATTTGTTCCTTGAGTCGGGCCTCGTTTGACTCAACCTTATCATTTGCGCCTCGAGTCAGCCCTCATTTGACTCACCCATATCATTTGCACCTCGAGCTAGGCCTCGTTTGACTTAACCACATCATTTGCGCCTCGAGTCGGGCCTCGTTTGACTCAACCTTATCATTTATGCCTCGACTCTGGCCTCATTTGACTCAACCTTATCATTTGCGCCTCAAGTCGGGCCTCGTTTGACTCAGCTTTAACATTTCTGCCTCGAGTCGGGCCTCGTTCAACTCACCCTTACCATTTATGCCTCGAGTCGGGCCTCAATTGACACAACCTTATCATTTGTGCCTCGAGTCGGGCCTCGTTTGACTCAACCTTATTATTTACGCCTCGAGTCGGGTCTCGTTCAACTCACCCTTACCATTTGCGCCTCGTGTCGGGCCTCGTTTGACTCAACTTATCATTTGCGCCTGGAGTCGAACCTCGTTTGACTCAACCTTATCATTTACGCCTCGTTCAACTCACCCTTACCATTTACGCCTTGAGTCGGGCCTCTTTTGACTCATCCATATCATTTGTGCCTCGAGTCAGGCCTCGTTTGACTCAACCTTATCATTTGCCCCTCTAGTTGGGCTTCATTCGACTCAACCTTATCCTTTGCGCCTCGAGTCGGGCCTCGTTCAACTCACCCTTACCATTTGCGCCTCGAGTTGGGCCTCTTTTGACTCACCCATATAATTTGCGCCTCAAGTCAAGCCCCGCTCGACTTAGCCTTATCATTTGCACCTCGAGTCGGGCCTCGTTTGACTTAACCTTATCTTTTGCGCATCGAGACGGGCCTCATTTGACTCAACTTTATCATTTGCGCCTCAAGTCTGGCCTCGTTCAACTCACCTTTACCATTTGCGCCTTGAGTCAGGCCTCATTTTACTCACTCGTATCATTTGTGCCTCGAGTCGGGCCTTGTTTGACTCAACCTTGTCATTTGCGTGTCGAGTTGTGACTCGTTTGACTTAACTATATCATTTTTGCCTCGAGTCATGCCTCGTTTGACTCACCCTTATCATTTACACCTCGAGTCAGGCCTCGTTTGATACAACCATATCATATGCGCCTCGAGTTGGCCCGCGCTTGACTCATCGTTATCATTGCTGCCTCGAGTCTGGACTTGCTTGACTTAACCTTATCATTTACGCTGCGAGTCTGGCCTCGTTTGACTCACCCATATCATTTGCGCCTCGTGTCGGGCCTTGTTAGACTCAACCTTATCATTTATGCCTCGAGTCGAGCCTCATTCGACTCAACCATATCATTTTTTCCTCGAGTTGGGCCTTGTTAGGCATAACCTTATCATTTGTGCCTCGAGTCGGGCCTCGTTTGACACAACCTTATCATTCGTGCCTCGAGTCGGGCCTCGTTTGGCTCAACCTTATCATTTGCGCCACGAGTCGGGCTTTGTTTGACTCACACTTATCATTTGCACCTCGTGACGGGCCTCGTTTAAGTCACTCTTACCATTTGTGCCTCGAGTCGAGCCTTATTTGACTCGCCCATATCATTTGCGCCTCGATTTGGTCCTCGTTTAACTCACCTTTATCATTTGAGCCTCGATTCAGGTCTTGTTTGACACAACCATATCATTTACACCTCGAGTCAGGCCTCGTTTGATTCAACCATATCATTTACGTCTCAAGTCGGGCCTCGTTTGACTCAACCTTACCAATTGTGCTTTGAGTCAGGCCTCGTTTGACTCAACCTTATCATTTGCTCCCCAAGTCGGGCTTCGTTTGTCTCAATTTTATCATTTATGCCTCGAGTCGGGCCTCGTTCAACTCACCCTTACCATTTGCGCCTCGAGTCGGGCCTCGTTCGACTCACCCTTATCATTTGTGCCTTAATACGGGCCTCGTTTGACTCACCCTTATCATTTGCGCCTCAAGTTGGGCCTCGTTTGACTCAACCATCTCATTTGTGCCATGAGTCGGGCCTCGTTTGACTCAACCTTATCATTTGCGCCTCGAGTCAGCCCTCATTTGACTCACCCATATCATTTGCACCTCGAGCTAGGCCTCATTTGACTTAACCACATCATTTGCGCCTCGAGTCGGGCCTCGTTTGACTCAACCTTATCATTTGTGCCTCGACTCTGGCCTCATTTGACTCAACCTTATCATTTGCGCCTCAAGTCGGGCCTCGTTTGACTCAGCTTTAACATTTCTGCCTCGAGTCGGGCCTCGTTCATCTCACCCTTACCATTTATGCCTTGAGTCGGGTCTCGTTTGACACAACCTTATCATTTGTGCCTCAAGTCGGGCCTCGTTTGACTCAACCTTATTATTTATGCCTCGAGTCAGGTCTCGTTCAACTCACCCTTACCATTTGTGCCTTGAGTCGGGCCTCGTTTGACTCACCCATATCATTTGCGCCTCGTGTCGGGCCTCGTTTGACTCAACTTATCATTTGCGCCTGGAGTCGAACCTCGTTTGACTCAACCTTATCATTTACGCCTCGTTCAACTCACCCTTACCATTTACGCCTTGAGTCGGGCCTCTTTTGACTCATCCATATCATTTGTGCCTCGAGTCAGGCCTCGTTTGACTCAACCTTATCATATGCCCCTCTAGTTGGGCCTCATTCGACTCAACCTTATCCTTTGCGCCTCGAGTCAGGCCTTGTTCAACTCACCCTTACCATTTGTGCCTCGAGTTGGGCCTCTTTTGACTCACCCATATCATTTGCGCCTCAAGTCAAGCCCCGCTCGACTTAGCCTTATCATTTGCTCCTCGAGTCGGGCCTCGTTTGAATCAACCTTATCATTTGTTCCTCGAGTTAGGCCTCATTTGACTCAACCTTATCATTTGCACCTCGAGTCAGGCCTCGTTCGACTCAACCTTATCATTTGCACATCGAGTCAGGCCTCGTTTGACTCAAGCTTCTCAGTTGCACCCCGAGTCGGTCCATGTTCAACTCAACTTTACAATTTGCTCCTCGAGTTGGGCCTCGTTTGACTCAACCTTATCATATGCCCCTCTAGTTGGGCCTCATTCGACTCAACCTTATCCTTTGCGCCTCGAGTCAGGCCTTGTTCAACTCACCCTTACCATTTGTGCCTCGAGTTGGGCCTCTTTTGACTCACCCATATCATTTGCGCCTCAAGTCAAGCCCCGCTCGACTTAGCCTTATCATTTGCTCCTCGAGTCGGGCCTCGTTTGAATCAACCTTATCATTTGTTCCTCGAGTTAGGCCTCATTTGACTCAACCTTATCATTTGCACCTCGAGTCAGGCCTCGTTCGACTCAACCTTATCATTTGCACATCGAGTCAGGCCTCGTTTGACTCAAGCTTCTCAGTTGCACCCCGAGTCGGTCCATGTTCAACTCAACTTTACAATTTGCTCCTCGAGTTGGGCCTCGTTTGACTCAACCTTATCATTGGCGCCTCAAGTCTAGCCTCGTTCAACTCACCCTTACCCTTTGCGCATTGAGTCGGGCCTCATTTGACCCACTTGTATTGTTTGCGCCTCGAGTCCGGCCTCGTTTGCTTTAACCTTATCTTTTGCACATCGAGTCAGGCCTCATTCAACTCAACCTTATCATTTGTGCCTCAAGTCTGGCCTCGTTCAACTCACCTTTACCATTTGCGCCTTGAGTCAGGCCTCATTTGACTCGCTCGTACCTTTTGCGCCTCGAGTCGATCCTCGTTTGACTCAACCTTGTCATTTGCATGTCGAGTTGTGACTCGTTCGACTTAACTATATCATTTTTGCCTCGAGTCGTGCCTCGTTTGACTCACCCTTATCATTTGCACCTCGAGTCGATCCTCGTTTGACTCAACCATATCATATGCGCGTCGAGTCGGCCCTCGCTTGACTCATCGCTATCGTTTACGCCTCAAGTCGGGAACTGTTCAACTCACCCTTACCATTTGCGCCTTGAGTAGGACCTTATTTGACTCACCCATATCATTTGCATCTCGAGTTGGGTCTCGTTTGACTTAACCTTATCATTTGTGCCTCGAGTCGGGCCCTGTTCGACACAACCTTATCATTTGCGCATCGAGTCGAGCCTCGCTCAACTCAACCTTATCATTTGTGCCTCGAGTCGGGCCTCGTTCAACTCACCCTTACCATTTGCACCTCGAGACGGGCCTCGTTTGACTCACCCATATCATTTGCGCCTAGAGCTAGGCCTCGTTTGACTCAACCTTATCATTGGCGCATCGAGTCGTCTCTCGTTCGACTCAACCTTATCATTTGCGCCTTAAGTTTGCCTCGTTCAACTCACCCTTACCATTTGCACCTTGAGTCGGGCCTCGTTTGACTCACCCATATCATTTGTGCCTCGAGTCGGGCCTCGTTTGACTCAACCAAATCATTTTCCCCTCGAGTTAGGCCTCGTTCCACTCAACCTTATCATTTGTGCCTCAAGTCCGGCCTCGTTCAACTCACCTTTACCATTAGCGCCTTGCGTTGGGCCTTATTTGACACACCCATATCATTTGTGCCTCGAGTCAGGCCTCGTTTGACATAACTTTATCTTTTGAGCCTCGAGTCGGGACTCTTTTGACTCAACTTTATCATTTACGCCTCGAGTCGGGCCTCGTTCAACTCACCCTTACCATTTGCGTCTCGAGTTGGGCCTTGTTTGACTCACCCATATCATTTGCACCTAGAGTCGGGCCTCATTTGACTTAACCTTATCATTTCTGCCTGGAGTCAGTCCTTGTTCGACTCAACCTAATCATTTATGCCTCGAGTTGCAACTCGTTCAACTCACCTTTACATTTGCGCCTCGAGTCAGACCTCATTTGACTCACCCATATCATTTATGCCTTGAGTCGAGCCTCGTTTGATTCTACCTTATCATTAGCCCCTCGAGTCAGGCCTCGTTCGACTTAACCTTATCATTTGCGCCACGAGTCAGGCCTCGTTCGACTCAACCTTATCATTTGCGCCTAAGTTCGGCCTTGTTTAACTCACCCTTGCCATTTGCGCCTTGAGTCGGGCCTCATTTGACTCACCCATATCATTTGTGCCTTGAGTCAGGCCTCGTTTGACTCACTCGTATCATTTGCGCCTCGAGTTGGGCCTCGTTTGACTCAACCTTGTCAATTGTGTGTCCAGTTAGGACTCGTTCGACTTAACTATATCATTTTTGCCTCGAGTCGTGCCTCATTTGACTCACCCTTATCATTTGCGCCATGAGTCAAGCTTTGTTCGACTCACACTTATCATTTGTACCTTGGGACGGGCCTCGTTTACATCACTCTTACGTTTTGTGCCTCGAGTCGGGCCTCATTTGACTCACCCATATCATTTACGCCTCGATTCGGTCCTCGTTTGACTCACCTTTATCATTTGAGCCTTGAGTCAGGTCTCGTTTGACTCAACCATATCATTTGCACCTCGAGTCGGGCCTCGTTTGATTCAACCATACCATTTACGCCTCAAGTCGGGCCTCATTTGACTCAACCTTATCAATTGTGCTTTGAGTTAGGCCTCGTTTGACTCAACCTTATCATTTGCTCCTCGAGTCAGGCTTTGTTTGTCTTAACTTTAGCATTTACACCTCGAGTCGGACCTCGTTCAACTCACCCTTACCATTTGCGCCTCGAGTCGGGCCTTGTTCATCTCAACCATATCATTTGTGCCTTGAGTTGGGCCTTGTTTGACTCAACCTTATCATTTGTGCCTCCAGTCGGGCCTCGTTTGACTCAAGCTTATCATTTGTGCCTAGAATTGGTCCTCGTTTGACTCACCCTTATCATTTGTGCCTCGAATCGGGCTTCGTTTGACTCAACCATATCATTTGCACCTCGAGTCAAGCCCTGCTCGACTTAACCTTATCATTTGTACCTTGAGTCGGGCCTCGTTTGAATTAACCTTATCATTTGTTCCTCGAGTCGGGCCTCGTTTGACTTAACCTTATCATTTGCACCTCGAGTCAGGCCTCGTTCGACTCAACCTTATCATTTGCGCATCGAGTCGGGCCTCGTTTGACTCAAGCTTCTCAGTTGCACCCCGAGTCGGTCCATGTTCAAGTCACCCTTACAATTTGCTCCTCCAGTCGGGCCTCATTTGACTCAACCTTATCATTGGCGCCTCAAGTCTAGCCTCGTTCAACTCACCCTTACCCTTTGCGCGTTGAGTCGGGCCTCATTTGACCCACTTGTATCCTTTGCGCATCGAGTCGGGCCTCGTTTGACTTAACCTTATCTTTTGCGCATCGAGTCGGCCTCATTCGACTCAACCTTATCATTTGTGCCTCAAGTCTGGCCTCGTTCAACTCACCTTTACCATTTGTGCCTTGAGTCAGGCCTCATTTGACCCACTCGTATCATTTGTGCCTCGAGTCGGTCCTCGTTTGACTCAACCTTGTCATTTGCACGTCGAGTTGTGACTTGTTCGACTTAACTATATCATTTTTGCCTCGAATCGTGCCTCATTTGACACACCCTTATCATTTGCACCTCGAGTCGAGCCTCGTTTGTCTCAACCATATCATATGCGCCTCGAGTCGGCCCTCGCTTGACTCATCGTTATCATTTACGCCTCAAGTTGGGAACTGTTCAACTCACCCTTACCATTTGCGCCTTGAGTTGGACCTTATTTGACTCACCCATATCATTTGCATCTCGAGTTGGGTCTCGTTTGACTCAACCTTATCTTTTGTGCCTCGAGTCGGGCCCTGTTCGACACAACCTTATCATTTGCGCCTCGAGTCAGGCCTCGTTCAACTCACCCTTACCATTTGCACCTCGAGACGGGCCTCATTTGACTCACCCATATCATTTGCGCTTAGAGTCGGGCCTCGTTTGACTCAACCTTATCATTGGCGCATCGAGTCGTCTCTCGTTCAACTCAACCTTATCATTTGCGCCTTAAGTTGGCCTCGTTCAACTCACCCTTACCATTTGCACCTCGAGTCGGGCCTCGTTTGACTCACCCATATCATTTTTGCCTCGAGTCGGGCCTCATTTGACTCAACCTTATCATTTGTGCCTCGAGTCAGGCCTCGTTTGACACAACTTTATCTTTTGAGCCTCGAGTCGGGACTCCTTTGACTCAACTTTATCATTTACACCTCGAGTTGGGCCTCGTTCAACTCACCCTTACCATTTGCGTCTCGAGTTGGGCCTTGTTTGACTCACCCATATCATTTGCACCTAGAGTCGGGCCTCGTTTGACTCAACCTTATCATTTCTTCCTGGAGTCATGCCCTGTTTGACTCAACCTAATCATTTGTGCCTCGAGTTGCAACTCGTTCAACTCACCTTTATCATTTGCACCTCGAGTTAGACCTCATTTGACTCACCCATTTCATTTGTGCCTTGAGTCGAGCCTCGTTTGACTCTACCTTATCATTAGCCCCTCGAGTCAGGCCTCGTTCGACTTAACCTTATCATTTGCGCCACGAGTCAGGCCTCATTTGACTTAACCTTATCATTTGCGCCTAAGTTCGGCCTTGTTTAACTCACCCTTGCCATTTGCTCCTTGATTTGGGCCTCATTTGACTCACCCATATCATTTGTGCCTTGAGTCAGGCCTCGTTTGACTCACTCGTATCATTTGCGCCTCGAGTCAGGCCTCGTTTGACTCAACCTTGTCATTTGCGTGTCCAGTTGGGACTCGTTCGACTTAACTATATCATTTTTGCCTCGAGTCGTGCCTCATTTGACTCACCCTTATCATTTGTACCTCGAGTCGAGCCTCGTTTGACTCAACCATATCATATGCGCCTCGAGTCGACCCTGGCTAGACTCATCGTTATCATTGTTGCCTCGAGTTGGGACTTGCTTGACTTAACCTTATCATTTACGCTACGAGTTTGGCTTCATTTGACTCACCCATATCATTTGCGCCTCGTGTCGGGCCTTGTTGGACTCAACCTTATCATTTATGCCTCGAGTCGAGCCTCGTTCTACTGAACCATATAATTTTTGCCTCGAGTTGGGCCTCATTAGGCGTAACCTTATCATTTGTGCCTCAAGTCGAGTCTCGTTCAACTCAAACTTATCATTTGTGCCTCGAGTTGGGCATCATTTGACTCACCCTTCCCATTTGTGCCTCAAGTCAGGCCTCATTTGACTCAAACTTATCATTTCTGCCTTGAGTTGGGCCTCGTTCAACTCACCCTTACCATTTCCACCTCCAGTCGGGCCTCGTTTGACTCAACCTTATCATTTATGCCTCGAGTTGGGCCTCGTTTGGCTCAACCTTATCATTTGCACCATGAGTCAGACTTTGTTCGACTCACACTTATCATTTATGCCTCGAGATGGGCCTCGTTTACATCACTCTTACAATTTGTGCCTCGAGTCGGGCCTCATTTGACTCACCCATATCATTTGCGCCTCGATTCGGTCCTCGTTTGACTCACCTTTATCATTTGAGCCTTGAGTCAGGTCTTGTTTGACTCAACCATATCATTTGCACCTCGAGTCGGGCCTTGTTTGATTCAACCATATCATTTATGCCTCAAGTCGGACCTCGTTTGACTCAACCATATCAATTGTCCTTTGAGTTAGGCCTCGTTTGACTCAACCTTATCATTTGCTCCTCGAGTCAGGCTTTGTTTGTCTCAACTTTATCATTTACGCCTCGAGTTGGGCCTCGTTCAACTCACCCTTACTATTTGCGCCTCGAGTCGGGCCTCATTCAACTCAACCATATCATTTGCGCCTTGAGTTGGGCCTTGTTTGACTCAACCTTATCATTTGTGCCTCTAGTTGGGCCTCATTTGACTCAACCTTATCATTTGTGCCTGGAGTCGGTCCTCGTTTGACTCACCCTTATCATATGTGCCTCGAATCGGGCTTCGTTTAACTCAACCATATCATTTGCACCTTGAGTTCGGTCTCGTTTGACTCAACCTTATCATTTGCACCTCGAGTCGGGCCTCGTTGGACTCAACCTTATAATTTGTGCCTCCAGTTGGGCCTCATTCGACTCAACCATATCATTTGTGCGTTGAGTCGATCCTCGTTTAACTGACTCTTATCATTTGTGCCTCGAGTCGTGCCTCATTCGACTCACCCATATCTTTTGTGCCTCGACTCGGGCCTCGTTCGACTTAACCTTATCATTTGCGCATCGAGTCGGGCCTTATTCGACTCAACCTTATCATTTGTGCCTCAACTTCGGCCCCGTTCAACTCACCCTTACCATTTGCGCCACGAGTCGGGCCTCATTTGACTCTTCCATATCATTTGCCCCTTGAATCGAGCCTCGTTTGACTCAACCATATCATTTGTGCCTCGAGTCGGGCCTCGTTTGACTCAACCTTTTCATTTGCACCTCGAGTCAGGCCTCGTTCAACTCAACCTTATTATTTGTGCCACAAGTCTGGCCTTGTTCAACTCACCCTTACAATTTGCTTCTTGAGTCAAGCCTCATTTGACTTGCCCATATCATTTGCGCCTCGAGTCGTGCCTCGTTTGACTCAACCTTATCATTTGTGCCTCAAGTCAGTCCTCGTTTGAGTCAACCTTATCAGTTGCTCCTCAAGTTGGGCCTCGTTTGACTCAATCTTATCATTTGTTCCTCCAGGCAGGCATCGTTTGACTCAACTTTATCATTTGTGCCTTGAGTCTGTCTTCATTTTACTCACCCTTATCATTTATGCCTCAAGTCAAGAACTGTTCAACTCACCCTTACCATTTGTGCCTTGAGTCGGGCCTTATTTGACTCACTCATATCATTTGCACCTTGAGTTGGGTCTCATTTGACTCAACCTTATCATTTGTGCCTCGAGTCGGGCCCTGTTTGACACAACCTTATCATTTACGCATTGAGTCGAGCCTTGTTCGACTCAACCTTATTATTTGCGCCTCGAGTCAGGCCTCGTTCAACTCAACCTTACCATTTGCACCTCGAGACAGGCCTCGTTTGACTCACCCATATCATTTGCGCCTAGAGCCAGGCCTCGTTTGACTCAACCTTATCATTTGAGCCTCAAGTCAGCCTCGTTCAACTCAACCTTACCATTTGCACCTCGAGTCGGGCCTCGTTTGACTCACCCATATCATTTGCGCCTCGAGTCGGGCCTCATTTGACTCAACCTTATCATTTTCCCCTCGAGTCGAGCGTCATTCGACTCAACCTTATCATTTGCGCCTCGAGTCAGGCCTCGTTCGACTCAACCTTATCATTTACGCCTCAAGTCCGGCCTCGTTCAACTCACCCTTACCATTTGCGCCTTGCGTTGGGCCTTATTTGACACACCCATATCATTTGTGCCTCGAGTCAAGCCTCGTTTGACTCAACCTTATCATTTGTGCCTTGAGTCAGGCCTTGTTTGACACAACCTTATCTTTTGAGCCTTGAGTCGGGACTCCTTTGACTCAACTTTATCATTTACACCTCGAGTCGGGCCTCGTTCAACTCACCCTTACCATTTGCGTCTCGAGTTGGGCTTTGTTTGACTCACCCATATCATTTGCACCTAGAGTCGGGCCTCGTTTGACTCAACCTTATCATTTATGCCTGGAGTCAGGCCTTGTTCGACTCAACCTAATCATTTGTGCCTCGAGTTGCAACTCGTTCAACTCACCTTTACCATTTGCGCCTCGAGTCAGACCTCATTTGTCTCACCCATATCATTTATGCCTCGAGTCTAGCCTCGTTTGACTGTACCATATCATTAGCCCCTCGAGTCAGGCCTCGTTTGACTTAACCTTATCATTTGCGCCATGAGTCAGGCCATGTTCGACTCAACCTTATCATTTGCACCTAAGTCCGTCCTCGTTCAACTCACCCTTGCCATTTGCGTCTTGAGTCGGGCCTCATTTGACTCACCCATATTATTTGTGCCTTGAGTCAGGCCTCGTTTGACTCAACCTTATCATTTGCGCCTCGAGTCGGACCTCGTTCGGCTCAACCTTATCATTTGAGCCTCGAGTCGGTCCTCGTTCGACTCAACCTTATGATTTGTGCCTCAAGTCTGGCCTCGTTCAACTCAACCTTATCATTTGTGCCTCGGGTCGGGCCCTATTCAACTCACCCTTACCATTTCTACCTTGAGTCGGGCCTCGTTTGACATAATCTTATCATTTATGGCTCGAGTTGGGCCTCGTTTGACTCAACCTTATCATTTGCGCCTCAAGTCAGGCCTTGTTCAACACACCCTTACCATTTGTGCCTCAAGTCGGATCTTGTTTGACTTACCCATATCATTTGTTCCTCGAGTCAGGCCTCATTTGACACATCCTTATCATTTGCCCCTCGAGTTGGGCCTCGTTCGACTCAACCTTATCATTTGCGCCTCGAGTCAAGCCTCATTCAACTCAACCTTATCATTTGCGCCTTAAGTCTGGCCACGCTCAACTCACCCTTACCATTTGTGCCTTCAGTTGGGCCTCATTTGACTCACCTATATCATTTGCGCCTCGAGTCGGGCCTCGTTTGACTCAACCTTATAATTTGTGCCTCAAGTCTGGCCTCGTTCATCTCACTCTTATCATGTACACCTCTAGTCCAACCTCGTTCAGGTCACCTTTATCATTTGCGCATCAAGGCGGGCCTCGTTTGACTCAACCTTACCATTTGCGCCTTGATTCGGGCCTCATTTGACTCACCCATATCATTTGCGCTTCGACTCAGGTCTCGTTTGACTCAACCTTATCATTTGTCCCTCAAGTTGGGGTTCGTTTGACTCACCCTTATCATTTGTGCCTTAATACGGGCCTCGTTTGACTCACCCTTATCATTTGCGCCTCGAGTTGGGCCTTGTTTGACTCAACCATATTATTTGCGCCTTGAATCGAGCCTCGTTTGACTCAACCTTATCATTTACACCTCGAGTCAGCCCTCATTTGACTCACCCATATCATTTACACCTCGAGTCGGGCCTCATTCGACTCAATCTTATCATTTGTGCCTCGGGTCGGGCCTCGTTCAACTCAACCTTATCATTTGTGCCTCAAGTCTGGCCTCGTTCAACTTACCCTTATCATTAGCACATCGAGTCAGAAGTCGTTTGACTCAACCTTATCATTTGTGCCTCAGCTCAGGCCTCGTTTGACTCAACCTTCTCATTTGTACCACAAGTCGGGCCTCGTTTCACTCAACCATATCATTTGCACCTCAAGTTGGTCCTTGTTTGACTCAACCTTATTATTTGCATCTCGTTTTGGGGCTCATTCGACTCAACCTTATAATTTTCGCCTCGAGTCGGGCCTCGTTTGACTCAACCATATCATTTGTGCAATGAGTCGGGCCTCGTTTGACTCACCCTTACCATTTATGGCTCGAGTGAGGCCTAATTTGACTCAACCTTATAATTTGTGCCTCAAGTGGGGGCTCGTTCGACTCAACCCTATCATTTGTGCCTCAAGTGGGGGCTCGTTCGACTCAACCCTATCATTTGTGCCTTGATGCGAGCCTCGTTTGACTCACCGTTACCATTTGCGCCTTGAGTCAGGACTGGTTTCACTCAACCATATTATTTGCGCCTCAAGTCAGGCCTCGTTCAACTCACCCTTATCATTTGCACCTTAAGTCTGGCCTTGATCAACTCACCCTTATCATTTGCGCATTGAGTTGGGCCTCGTTCGACTCAACCTTACCATTTGTGCCTTGAGTAGGGCCTCATTTAACACACTTATATCATTTGCGCCTTGAGTCGGGTCTCGTTTAACTCAACCTTATCATTTGTGCCTCAAGTCGGGGCTCGTTCGACTCAACCTTATCATTTGTGGCTTGATACGGCCCTCGTTTGACTCACCCTTATCATTTGTGCCTTGAGTCGAGCCTCGTTTGACTCAACCATATCATTTGTGCCTCGAGTCGGGCCTCGTTTGACTCAACCTTATCATTTGCGCCTCGAGTCAAGCTTCATTTGACTCACCCATATCATTTGCACCTCGAGTCGGGCCTTATTCGACTCAACCTTATCATTTGCACCTCAGGTCGGGCCTTGTTCGACTCAACCTTATCATTTGTGCCTCAAGTCTATCCTCATTTGACTCACCCATATCATTTGTGTCTCGAGTCGGGCCTCGTTTGACTCAACCTTATCATTTGCGCCTGGAGTCGGGCCTCGTTCGACTTAACCCTTACCATTTGTGCCTCGAGTCGGGCCTCATTTGACTCACCCATATCATTTGTGTCTCGAGTCGGGCCTCGTTTGACTCAACCTTATCATTTGCGCCTGGAGTCGGGCCTCGTTCGACTCAACCTTATCATTTGGGCCTCGAGTCGGGGCTCGTTCAACTCACCCTTACCGTTTGCGCCTCGAGTCGGGCCTCATTTTTCTCACCCATATCATTTGTGCCTCGAGTCAGGCCTCGATTGACTCACCCATACCATTTGTGCCTCAAGTCGGGCCTCGTTTTAATCAACCTTATCGTTTGCCCCTCAAGTCAGGCCTCATTCAACTCAACCTTATCAATTGCACCATAAGTTAGGCCTCGTTCGACTCAACCTTATCAATTGCGCCTTAAGTCTGGCCTCGTTCAACTCTCCCTTACCATTTGTGCCTCGAGTCGGGCCTCATTTTTCTCACCCATATCATTTGTGCCTCGAGTCAGGCCTCGATTGACTTAACCTTATCATTTGCGCTTCGAGTCGGGCCTCGTTCGACTCAAACATATCATTTGCGCCACGAGTCAAGCCTCGTGCGACTCAACCTTATCAATTGCGCCTCAAGTCCGACCTCGTTCAACTCACCCTTACCATTTGCATCTCGAGTCGGGCCTCGTTTGACTCAGCCATATCATTTGTGCCTCGAGTCAGGACTCGTTTGACTCAACCTTATCATTTGCGCCTGGAGTTGGGCCTCATTCAATTGAACCTTATCATTTGCGCATCGAGTCGGGCCTCCTTTGACTCAACTTTACCATTTACATCTCGAGACAGGCCTCTTTCAACTCACCCTTACCATTTGTGCCTCGAGTCGGGCTTCGTTTGACTCACCCATATCATTTGCGTCTCGAGTTAGGCCTCGTTTGACTCAACCTTATCATTTACGCCTGGAGTTGGGCCTCGTTCGACTCAACCTTATCATTTGTGCCTCAAGTCGGGCCTCATTCAACTCACCCTTACCATTTGCGCCTTGAGTCGGGCCTCATTTGACTCTCCCATATCATTTGCACCTTGAGTCGGGCATCTTTTGACTCAACCTTATCATTTGCGCCTCGAGTTGGACCTCGTTCAGCTTAACCTTATCATTTGTGCATCGAGTCGGGCCTCATTCGACTCAACCCAATCATTTACGCCTCAAGTCAGGCCTCGTTCAAGTCACTCTTACCATTTGCGCTTGAGTCGAGCCTTGTTTGACTCACCCATATCATTTGCACCTCGAGTCTGGCCTCGTTTGACTCATCCTTATCATTTGCGCCACTAGTCGGGCCTCATTGGCTCAACCTTGTCATTTGCACCTCTAGTTGGGACTCGTTTAACTCAACCATATCGTTTGTACCTTGAGTCGGGCATCGTTTGTCTCAACCTTACCATTTGATCCTCGAGTCAGTCCTTGTTCAACTCACCCTTACCATTTGCACCTTGAGTTAGGCCATATTTGACTCACTCATATCATTTGCACCTTGAGTCGGGCCTCGTTTGACTTAACCTTATCATTTGCGCCTTGAGTCGGGCGTCATTCGACTCAACTTTATCATTTGCACATCGAGTCGGGCCTCGTTTGACTCAACCTTATCATTTGTGCCTCGACTCAGGTTGCTTTGGACTCAACCTTATCATTTGCGCCTCGAGTTGGGACTTGTTCGAATAAACCTTATCATTTGTGCCCTGACTTGGGTCATGTTGGATTCACCTTGTCATTTGCGCCTCAAGTTGGGACTCGTTTGGCTCAATCTTATCATTTGTGCCCCCAATCGGGCCTCGATCGACTTAACCTTATCATTTGTGCCTTGAGTCGGTCCTCGTTTGACTCACCCTTATCATTTATGCCTTGAGTCGGTCCTCGTTTGACTCACTCAGATCATTTTATGCTTCGAGTCAGGCCTTGTTCGACTCAAACTTATCATTTACGCATCGAGTCGAGCCTCGTTCGACTCCACCGTATCATTTATGCCTCAAGTCTGCCCTCGTTCAACTCACCCTTACCATTTGCGCCTTGAGTTGGGCCTTGTTTGGCTTAACGTTATCATTTGTGCCTCGAGTCAGACATCGTTTGAGTCAACTTTATCAGTTGCTCGTCGAGTCGGGCCTCGTTTGATTCAACCATATCATTTGCGCCTCGAGTTGGGCCATGTTTGACTCAACCTTATCATTTGTCCAGCCTCGTTCAACTCACCCTTACCATTTGCGCCTTGAGTCGGGCCTCATTTGACTCTCCCATATCATTTGCACCTCGAGTCGGCCCTCGTTTCACTCAACCTTATCAGTTGCGGCTCGAGTCGGACCTCGTTCGGCTTAACCTTATCATTTGCGTATCAAGTCAGGCCTCGTTCAACTCAACCATATCATTTGTGCCTTGAGTCGGGTCTCGTTCAACTCACCCTTACCATTTGCGCTCGAGTTAGGCCTCGTTTGACTCACCCATATCATTTGCGCCTCGAGTCGGGCCTCGTTTGACTCATCCTTATCATTTACGCCACTAGTCGGGCCTCGTTGGACTCAACCTTGTCATTTGCGCCTCTAGTTGGGACTCGTTCAACTGAACCATATCATTTGTCCCTTGAGTCAGGCATCGTTTATCTCAACCTTACCATTTGAGCCTTGAGTCGGTCCTCGTTTGACTCAACCTTATCATTTGCGCCTCAAGTTTGGCCTCGTTCAACTCACCCTTACCATTTGCACCTCGAGTCGGGCCTCATTTGAATCACCCATATCATTTGCACCTTGAGTCGAGCCACGTTTGACTTAACCTTATCATTTGTGCCTCGAGTCGGGCCTCGTTCAACTCAATCATATCATTTGCACATCGAGTCGGGCCTCGTATGACTCACCCTTACCATTTGTGCCTCGAGTGAGGCCTAGTTTGACTCAACCTTATCATTTGTGCCTCAAGTCGGCACTCGTTTGACTCAACCTTATCATTTGTGCCTTGAGTTAGTCCTCGTTTGACTCACCCTTATCATTTGCACCTTGAGTCGGGCCTTGTTTTATGTAACCTTCTCATTTGCACCTCGAGTCGGGCCTCATTTTACTCAATCGTATCATTTGTGCCTCAAGTCGGGCCTCGTTTAACTCAACCTTATCATTTGTGTCTCAATTCGGGGCTTGTTCGACTCAACCTTATAATTTTTGCCTCGAGTCGGGCCTCGTTTGACTCAACCAAATCATTTGTGCATCGAGTCGGGCCTCGTTTGACTCACCCTTATCATTTGCGCCTCGAGTGAGGGCTGGTTTGACTCAACCTTATCATTTGCGCCTCAAGTTGGGGCTCATTTGACTCAACCTTATCATTTGTGCCTTGATGCGAGCCTCGTTTGACTCACCCTTATCATTTGTGCCTCGAGTCGGGCCTCGTTTGACTTAACATTATCGTTTGCGCCTTGAGTTGGGCCTCGTTCAACTGACCCTTACCATTTGTGCCTCGAGGCAGGCCATGTTTGACTCATCCATATCATTTGTTCCCTGAGTCAGGCCTCGTTTGACTCAACCTTATAGTTTGTGCCTTGAGTCGGGCCTTGTTTGACTCAACCTTATCATTTATGCCCCGAGTCATGCCTTATTTAACTCACCCATATCAATTGCGCCTTGACTCGGGCCTCGTTTGACTCAACCTTATCATTTGCGCCTAGAGTCGGGCCTTGTTCAGCTTAACCTTATCATTTGCGCCTCGAGTCGAGCCTCGTTCAAGTCACTCTTACCATTTGTGCCTTGAGTTAGGCCTCATTTGAATCACCCATATCATTTGCACCACGAGTCAGGTTTCGTTTGAGTCAACCTTATCATTTGTGCCTAGAGTCAGGCATCGTTGGAATTAACCTTATCATTTGCGCCCTGAGTCGTGCCTCGTTTAACTCAACCTTATCATTTGTGCCTCAAGTCGGAACTCGTTTGACTCAAACTTATCATTTGTGCATTGAGTTAGCGCTCGTTTTACTTACCCTTATCATTTGTGCCTCGAGTCATGCGTCGTTCCACTCACCCTTACCATTTGCACCTCGAGTCAGGCCTCGTTTAACTCAACCTTATCATTTACTCCTCGAGTTGGGCCTCATTCAACTCACCCTTACCAACATTACCATTTGCGCCACGAGTCAGGCCTTGTTTGATTCACTCATATCATTTGTACCTCGAGTCAGGCCTCCTTTGACTCAACCATATCATTTGTACCTCAAGACAGGCCTCGTTTGTCTTAGCCATATTATTTATGCCTCGAGTCAGGCCTTGTTTGACTCAACCTTATCATTTGTGCCTCGAGTTAGGCCTCGTTTGACTCAACCTTATCATTTGCGCCTCGAGTCGGGCCTCATTTGACTCACCCATATCATTTGTGCCTCGATTCGGGCCTCGTTTGACTCAACCTTATCATTTGCACCTCAAGTCGGGCCTCGTTTGACTTAACCTTATCATCTGCGCCTCTAGTCAGGCCTCATTTGACTCACCCATATTATTTGTGCCTTGAGTCGGGCCTCGTTTGACTCAACAATACCATTTGCTCCTCAAGTTAGGTCTCGTTTGACTTAAACCTTATCATTTGCGCCATGTGTTGGGCCTCGTTCCACTCACCCTTATCATTTGTGCCTCGAGTCGGGTCTCGTTTGATTCACTCATGTCATTTGTGCCTTAAGTCGGGCCTCGTTTTACTCAAGCTTATCATTTGTGCCTCGAGTCGGGCCTCATTTAACTCAACGTTATCATTTACACCTAAAGTTGGGCCTCGTTTGACTCAGCCTTATCATTTGCGCCTCGAGTCAGGCCTCGTTGGACTCACCCATGTCATTTGTGCCTCAAGTCGGGCCTCGTTTGACTCAACCATATCATTTATGCCTCGAGTTGGGTATAGTTAGACTCAACCATATCATTGATGCCTCGAGTTGGGTCTTGTTTGACTCAACCTTATCATTTGCACCTTGAGTCGGGACCTCATTCAACTCAACCTTATCATTTGCGCCTCCGGTCAAGCCTCGTTTGATTCACTCATATCATTTGTGCCTCGAGTCGGGTCTCGTTTGACTCAACCTCATCATTTGTGCCTTAAGTTGGGCCTCGTTTGTCTCAGCCATATCATTTATGCCTCGAGTCAGGCCTTGTTTGACTCAACCTTATCATTTACGCCTTGAGTTGGGCCTCGTTTGACTCAACCTTATTATTTGTGCCTCAAGTCGGGCCTCGTTTCACTCACCCATATCATTTGTGCCTTGAGTCGGGCCTCGTTTGACTCAATCTTATCATTTGCACCTCGACTCAGGCCTCGTTTGACTTAACCTTATCATTTATGCCTCGAGTCGGGCCTCGTTTAGCTCAACCTTATCATTTGTGCCTCGAGTCGGGACTCGTTTAACTCATCCATATCATTTGTGACTTGAGTTAGGCCTCGTTTGACTCAACAATACCATTTGCACCTCGAGTCGGACCTCGTTTAACTCACCCTTACCAATTGCGCCTTGACTCGGTCGTCGTGTGACTTATCCATATCATTTGTGCCTCAAGTCGGGCCTCGTTTGACTCAACCATGTCAATTATGGCTCGAGTCGGGTCTTGTTTGACTCAACCATATCATTGATGCCTCGAGTCGGATCTTGTTTGACTCAACCTTATCATTTACACCTCGAGTCAGGGCCTCATTCAACTCAACCTTACCATTTGCGCCTCGAGTCAGGCCTAGTTTGATTCACTCATATCATTAGTGCCTCGAGTCGGGCCTCGTTTGTCTCAGCCATATCATTTATGCCTCGAGTCAGGCCTTGTTGGACTCAACCTTATCATTTGCGCCTCGAGTTAGTCCTCGTTCGACTCAACCTTATCATTTGCGCCTTGAGTCGAGCCTTGTTTGACTCAACCATATCATTTGTGCCTCGAGTCGGGCATCGTTTGACTCAACCATATCATTTGCACCTCGAGTCGGGCCTCGTTTGACTCACCCATATTATTTGTGCCTTGAGTCGGGCCTCATTTTACTCAACAATACCATTTGCGTCTCAAGTCGGGTCTCGTTTGACTCAAACCTTATCATTTGTGCCACGTGTTGGGCCTCGTTCCACTCACCCTTATCATTTGCTCCTCGAGTTGGGTCTCGTTTGATTTACTCATGTCATTTGTGCCTCAAGTCGGGCCTCGTTTTACTTAACCTTATCATTTGTGCCTCGAGTCAGGGCATGTTCCACTCACCCTTACCATTTGCACCTCGAGTCAGGCCTTGTTTGACTTAACCTTATCATTTACGCCTCATGTTGGGCCTCGTTCGACTCAACCTTATCATTTGTGCCTCGACTCAGGCCTCGTTTGACTCACCCATATCATTTGTGCCTTGAGTCGGGCCTCGTTTGACGCAACCTTATCATTTGCACCTCGACTCAGGCCTCGTTTGACTAAACCTTATCATTTATGCCACGAGTCGGGCCTCGTTTGGCTCAACCTTATCATTTGTGCCTCGAGTTGGGACTCGTTTGACTCACCCATATCATTTGTGACTCGAGTCAGGCCTCGTTTGGCTCAACCTTATCATTTGTGCCTCGAGTCGGGACTCATTTGACTCACCCATATCATTTGTGACTCGAGTCAGGCCTCATTTGGCTCAACCTTATCATTTGCGCCTCCAGTCGGGCCTCGTTTAACTCATCCTTACCAATTGTGCCTCGACTCGGTCCTCGTGTGACTTATCCATGTCATTTGTGCCTCAAGTCGGGCCTCGTTTGACTCGACCATGTCAATTATGCCTCGAGTCGGGTCTTATTTGACTGAACCATATCATTGATGCCTCGAATCGGATCTTTTTTGACTCAACTTTATCATTTGCACCTCGAGTCGGGGCCTCGTTCAACTCAACCTTACCATTTGTGCCTCGAGTCAGGCCTCATTTGATTCACTCATATGATTTGTGCCTCGAGTCGGGCCTCATTTGACTCAACCATATTATTTGTGCCTCAAGTTGGGCCTCGTTTGTCTTAACCATATCATTTATGCCTCGAGTCTGGCCTTGTTTGACTCAACCTTATCATTTGCGCCTCGAGTTGGTCCTCGTTCGACTCAACCTTATCATTTGCGCCTCGAGTCGGGCCTTGTTTGACTCACCCATATCATTTGTGCCTCAAGTCGGGCATCGTTTGACTCAACCATATCATTTGCACGTCGAGTCGGACCTCGTTTGACTCACCCATATTATTTGTGCCTTGAGTCGGGCCTCATTTTACTCAACAATACCATTTGCGCCTCAAGTCGGGTCTTGTTTGACTCAAACCTTATCATTTGTGCCATGTGTTGGGCCTCATTTCACTCACCCTTATCATTTGCTCCTCGAGTCGGGTCTCATTTGATTCACTCATGTCATTTGTGCCTCAAGTTGGGCCTCGTTTTACTTAACCTTATCATTTGTGCATCGAGTCGGGCCATGTTCCACTCACCCTTACCATTTGCACCTCGAGTCAGGCCTCATTTGACTCAACCATATCATTTGTGTGTTAGGTCAGGCCTTGTTTGACTCACCCTTACCACTTGTGCCTCGAGTCAGGCCTTGTTTGACTCAACCATATCATTTGTGTCTCAAGTCAGGCCTTGTTTGACTCAACCATATCATTTGTGCCTCGAGTCGGGCCTCGTTTGACTCACCCATATTATTTGTGCCTTGAGTCGGGCCTTGTTTGACTCAACAATACCATTTGCACCTCAAGTCGGGTCTCGTTTGACTCAAACCTTATCATTTGCGCTACGTGTTGGGCCTCGTTCCGCTTACCCTTATCATTTGCGCCTCGAGTCGGGTCTCGTTTGATTCACTCATGTCGTTTGTGCGTCAAGTCGGGCCTCGTTTTACTCAACCTTATCATTTGTGCCCCGAGTCGGGCCTCGTTTGACTCAACATTATCATTTGCGCCTCAAGTTGGGCCTCGTTCAACTCAGTCTTATCATTTGCACCTCGAGTCGGGCCTCGTTGGACATACCCATATCATTTGTGTGTCAACTCGAGCCTCATATGACTCAACCATATCACTTGCACCTCGAGTCGGGCCTCGTTTGACTTAACCTTATCATTTGCACCTCGACTCAGGCCTCGTTTGACTTAACCTTATCATTTATGCCTCGAGTCGGGCCTCGTTTAGCACAACCTTATCATTTGCGCCTCGAGTCAGGCCTTGTTTGACTCACCCATATCATTTGTGACTTGAGTGAAGCCTCGTTTGACTCAACAATACCATTTGCGCCTCGAGTCGGCCCTCGTTTAACTCACCCTTACCATTTGCACCTCGACTTGGTCCTCGTGTGACTTATCCATGTCATTTGTGCCTCAAGTTGGGCCTCATTTGACTCAACCATATCATTTATGCCTTGAGTCAGGTCTTGTTTGACTCAACCATATCATTGATGCCTCGAGTCGTGTCTTGTTTGACTCAACCTTATCATTTGCTCCTCAAGTCGGGGCCTCGTTCAACTCAACCTTACCATTTGCGCCTCGAGTCTGGCCTCATTTGATTCACTCATATCATTTGTGCCTCGAGTCGGGCCTCGTTTGACTCAACCATATCGTTTGTGCCTCAAGTCAGGCCTCGTTTGTCTCTGCCATATCATTTATGCCTCGAGTCGGGTCTCGTTTGACTCAACCTTATCATTTGCGCCTCGAGTTGGGCCTCATTCGACTCAACCTTATCATTTGCGCCTCGAGTCAGGCATTGTTTGACTCACCCATATCATTTGTGCGTCGAGTCGGGCCTCGTTTGACTCAACCTTATCATTTGCACCTCGAGTCGAGCCTCGTTTAACTTAACCTTATCATTTGTGCCTCGAGTCGGGCTTCATTTGACTTACCCATATTATTTGTGCCTTGAGTCGGGCCTCATTTTACTCAACAATATCATTTGCGCCTCAAGTCGGGTCTCGTTTGACTTAAACCTTATCATTTGCTCCACGTGTTGGGCCTCGTTCCACTTACCCTTATCATTTGCGCCTCGACTCGGGTCTCATTTTATTCACTCATGTCATTTGTGCCTCAAGTCGGGCCTCGTTTTACTCAACCATCTCATTTGTGCCTCGAGTCGGACCTCGTTTGACTCAACCTTATCATTTGTGCCTTGAGTCGGGCCTCGTTCCACTCACCCTTACCATTTGCACCTCGAGTGGGGCCTCGTTTGACTCAACCATATCATGAGCCCCTTGAGTTGGGCCTCATTTGACTCACCCATATCATTTGCGCCTCGAGTCGGTCCTCGTTCGACTCAACCGTATCATTTGCGCCTTTAGTCAGGCCTCGTTTGGCTCACCCATATCATTTGTGCCTCAACTCGGGCCTCATTTGACTCTACCATATCATTTATGCCTCGGGTTAGGCCTCGTTGGACTCAACCTTATCATTTGTGCCTCGAGGCAGGCCTTGTTCGATTCAACCTTATATTTGCGCCCTAAGGCGGCCTCGTTTAAGTCAATCATATCATTTGCGCCTCGACTCGGGCCTCATTTGACTCAATCTTTTCATTTGCGCCTCGAGTCA
This sequence comes from Dicorynia guianensis, assembly GCA_037013595.1. NCBI lineage: Eukaryota > Viridiplantae > Streptophyta > Magnoliopsida > Fabales > Fabaceae > Dicorynia > Dicorynia guianensis. Next base: position 18,821,867 of record JASUAB010000010.1, on the reverse strand, counting down.
GGCCTCGTTCGATCCAACCTTATCATTTGCGCCTCGAGTTGGGCCTCGTTTGACTCGACCGTATCTTTTGTGCCTCGAGTCGGGCCTTGTTTGACTCACCCTTAGCATTTGCGCCTTGAGTCGGCCCTCGTTTGACTCACCCATATCATGAGTGCCATGAGTTAGGCCTCATTTGACTCACCCATATCATTTGCACCTCGAGTTAGGCCTCATTTCACTCAACCATATCATCTGCGCCAAGACTCGGGCCTCGTTTGACTTACCCATATCATTTGTGCCTCAACTCGAGCCTCGTTTGACTCAACCAAATGATTTACGCCTCGAGACGAGCCTTGTTCAATTCAACCTTATCATTTGTGCCTCCAGTTGGGCTTCGTTTAAATAAACCATATCATTTGCGCCTTGAGTTGTACCTCATTTGACTTAACCTTATTCTTTGCGCCTAGAGCCAGGCCTCGTTCGATTCAACCTTATCATTTGGGCCTCGAGTCGGGCCTCGTTTGACTCAACCTTATTAGTTGTGCCTCAAGTCGGGCCTCGTTCCACTCACCCTTACCATTTGCACCTCTAGTCGAGCCTTGTTTCACTCACCCATATCATTTGCGCCTCGAGTTGGGCCTCGTTTGACTGAGCCTTATCATTTGCGCCTTGAGTCAGGCTTCGTTTGACTCACCCACATCATTTGTGCCTCAACTCCGGCCTTGTTTGACTCAACCTTATCATTTGTGCCTCGAGTCGGGCCTCGTTTGATTCAACCTTATTAGTTGTGCCTCGAGTCGGGCCTTGTTCCACTCACCCTTACCATTTGCGCCTCGAGTCAGGCCTCGTTTGCCTCACCCATATCATTTGTGCCTCGAGTCAAGCCTCATTTGACTCAACCTTATCAGTTGTGCCTCGAGTCAGGCCTCGTTCCACTCACCCTTATCATTTGCGCCTCAAGTCAGCCACGTTCGACTCATCCTTATCATTTGTGCCTCGAGTCGGGCCTCCTTCAACTCACCCTTACCATTTGTGCCTCGTGTTGAGCCTCGTTTGACTTTCCCATATCATTTGTGCCTCAAGTCGGGCCTCGTTTGACTCAACCTTATTATTTGGGCCTCGAGTCGGGCCTCGTTTGATTGAACCTTATCATTTGTGCCTCGAGTCGGGCCTCGTTCCACTCACCCTTACCATTTGCCCCTTGAGTCGGGCCTCATTTGACTCACCCATATCATTTGTGCCTCGAGTCAGGTCTCGAGACGGGTCTCGTTTGACTAAACCTTATCATTTGCACCTTGAGTTGGGCCTCGTTTGACTCACCCATATCATTTGTGCCTTGAGTCGGGCCTCGTTTCACTCAACAATACCATTTGCGCCTCAAGTTGGGTCTCGTTTAACTCAAACCTTATCATTTGCGTCCCGTGTTGGGCCTCATTCCGCTCACCCTTATCATTTGTGCCTCGAGTTGGGCCTTGTTTGAGTCACTCATATCATTTGTGCCTCAAGTCGGGCCTCGTTTGACTCAACCTTATCATTTGTGCCTTGAGTCGGGCCTCGTTTGACTCAACCTTATTATTTGTTCCTTGAGTTGGCCTCGTTCAACTCACCTTATTATGTGTGCTTGGAGTCAGGCCTTATTTGACTCACCCATATCATTTGCGCCTCGAGTCGGGCTTCGTTTGACTCAACCTCGTTATTTGCGCCTTGAGTCATGCCTCGTTTGACTCAATCGTATCATTTGCGCCTAGAGTCGGGCCTTATTCAACTCAACCGTATCATTTGCGCCTCAAGTCGGGCCGCGTTCGACTCACCCTTATCATTTGTTCCTCGTGTCGGGCCTCCTTCAACTCACCTTACCATTTGTACCTCGAGTTGGGCCTCGTTTGACACACCCATATCATTTGCGCCTCGAGTCGAGCCTCGTTTGACTCACCCATATCCTTTACGCCTCAAGTTAGTCCTTGTTCGACTCATCCATGTCAATTGTGCCTCGAGTCAGGCCTCGTTTGACTCAACCTTATCATTTGTGCCTTGAGTCGGGCCTCGTTTGACTTAACCTTATCATTTATGCCTTGAGTCGGGCCTCGTTCAACTCAACCTTACCATTTATGCCTCGAGTCAGGCCTCATTTGACTCGCCCTTACCATTCGCACCTCGAGTCAGGCCTCGTTTGACTCAACCATATCATTTGTGTCTCGAGTCAGGCCTTGTTTGACTAAACCATATCATTTGTCCCTTGAGTCGAGCCTCGTTTGACTCAACCTTATCATTTGCGTGTCGAGTCGAGTCTCGTTTCACTCACCCATATCAGTTGTGCCTCGAGTCGGGCCTTGTTTGACTCAACCATATCATTTGTGTATCGAGTCAGGCCTTGTTTGACTCACCCTTACCATTTGCGCCTCGAGTCAGGTCTAGTTTGACACAACCATATCATGTGTGCCTCGAGTCAGGGCTCGTTTGTCTCAGCCTTATCATTTGTGCCTCAAGTCGGGGCTCATTCCACTCAACCTCATCATTTGTGCCTTGATGCGGGCCTCGTTTGACTCACCCTTATCATTTACGCCTAGAGTCGGGCCTTGTTTGACTCACCCATATCATTTGCACCTCAAGGTGGTCCTCGTTTGTCTCAACCTTACCGTTTGTGCCTCGAGTTAGGCCTCGTTTGACTTAACCTTATCATTTGCCCTCGAGTTAGGCCTCGTTCAACTCACCCTTACCATCTACACATCGAGTCAGGCCTTGTTTGACACACCCATATCATTTACGCCTCAAGTCGGTCCTCGTTGGACTCAAACTTATCATTTGCGCCTCAAGTCGGGCCTCATTCGATTTACCCTTACCTTTTGAGCCTCGTGTCAGAACTCATTTGACTCACCCATATCATTTACGCCTCAAGTCGAGCCTCTTTTGATTCAACCTTTTCATTTACATCTCAAGTCGGGCCTCGTTCGACTCAACCTTATCATTTGCGTCTCAAGTCGGGCCTTGTTTAACTCAACCATATTATTTGTGCCTCGAGTCAGGCCTCGTTTGACTAAACCATATCATTTGTGCCTCAAACCAAGCCTCGTTTGACTCAACCTTATCAATTATGCCTTGAGTCAGGCTGGTTTGACACACCCATATCATTTGCGTCTTGAGTCGGGCCTCGTTTGACTCAACCTTATCATTTGTGCCTCAAGTTGGGCCTAATTCGATTTACCCTTACCTTTTGAGCCTCATGTCGGACCTCATTTTACTCACCCATATCAATTACGCCTCACGTTGGGCCTCATTTGACTCAACCTTATCATTTGCACCTCGAGGCAGGCTTCGTTCGACTCAACCATATCATTTGTGCCTCGAGTCGGGCCACGTTTAACTCAATCTTATTATTTGTGCCTCGAGTTGGGCCACATTCGACTCAACCTTATTATTTGTTCCTCGAGTCAGGCCTCATTTGACTCACCCATATCATTTGTGCCTCGAGTTGGGCCTTGTTTGACTCAACCTCATTATTTGCGCCTTGAGTCGTGCCTCGTTTGACCCAACCGTATCATTTATGCCTCAAGTCGGGCCTTGTTCGACTCAACCGTATCATTTGTGCCTCAAGTCGAGTCTCGTTCGACACACGCTTATCATTTGAGCTTGGAGTCAACCCTCGTTTAACTCAACCTTGTTATTTGTGCCTCGAGTCATGCCTCGTTTTACTCAACCGTATCATTTGCGCCTCGAGTTGGGTCTTGTTTGACTCAACCGTATCATTTGCATCTCAAGTCGGGCCTCGTTCGACTCACGCCTATCATTTGTGCCTAGAGTCAGGCCTCGTTCAACTCACCCTTACCATTTGCACCTTGAGTCGGGCCTTGTTTGACTCACCTATATCATTTGCGGCTCGAGTCGGGCCTCGTTTGACTCACCCATACCCTTTACGCCTCAAGTCAATCCTCGTTCGACTCATCCATGCCATTTGTGCCTCGAGCAAAGCCTCGTTTGACTCAACCTTATGATTTGTGCCTCGAGTCGGGCTTCGTTTGACTCAACCTTATCATATATGCCTCGAGTCGGGCCTTGTTCAACTCACCCTTACCATTTGTTCCTCGAGTAGAGCCTTGTTTGACTCACCATATTATTTATGCCTTGATTCAAGCCTCGTTTGACTAAACCATATCATTTGTGCCTCGAGTCAAGCCTCGTTTGACTGAACCTTATCATTTGCGCCTTGAGTCGGGCCATGTTCCACTTACCCTTACCATTTGCGCCTCGAGTCGGGCCTCATTTGACTCACCCATATTATTTACGCCTCGAGTCAGGCCTCGTTTGACTCACCCATATTATTTACGCCTCGAGTCAGGCCTCGTTCGACTTAACCATATCATTTGTGCCTTGAGTCGGGCCTTGTTTGACTCACCCAGATCATTTACGCCTTGTGTCGAGCATCGTTTGACTCAACCTTATCATTTGCACGTCAAGCTGGGCCTTGTTTGAATTAACCATATCATTTATGCATCAAGGGGGCCTCGTTTGACTCAACCTTATCATTTGTGCCTCGAGTCGGGCCTTGTTTGACTCAACCATATCATTTGTGCATCGAGTCAGGCCTTGTTTGACTTACCCTTACCATTTGCGCCTCGAGTCAGGCCTAGTTTGACTCAACCATATCATTTGCGCCTCGAGTCGATCCTCATTTGTCTCAGCCTTATCATTTATGCCTCAAATCAGGCCTCGTTCCACTCCACCTCATCATTTGTGCCTTGATGCGAGCCTCGTTTGACTCACCCTTATCATTTGCGCCTCAAGGCAGGCCTCGTTTGACTCAACTTTGCCGTTTGTGCCTCGAGTTAGGCCTCGTTTGACTCAACCTTATCATTTGTGCCTCGAGTCGAGCCTCGCTCGATTTACCCTTACCTTTTAAGCCTCATGTCGGACCTCATTTGACTCTCCCATATCATTTATGCCTCAAGTCAGGCCTCGTTTGAATCAACCTTTTCTTTTGCACCTCAAGTCAGGCCTCGTTTGACTCAACCTTATCATTTGCATCTCAAGTCGGGCCTCGTTTGACCTAATCATATCATTTGCGCCTCGAGTCAAGCCTCGTTTGACTAAACCATATAATTTGTGCCTCGAGTCGAGTCTCATTTGACTCAACCTTATCATTTGTGCATTGAGTCGGTACTCATTTGACTTAACCTTATCATTTGTGCCTCGAGTCAGACCTCGTTTGACTCACCCATATCATTTGCGCCTCGAGTCGGGCCTCATTAGAGTTAACCTTATCAATTGCGCGTCAAGGCGGGCTTCATTCAACTCAACCTTATCATTTGTGCCTCGAGTTAGACCACGTTTGACTCAACCGTATCATTTGCGCCTCGAGTCAGGCCTTGTTCTACTCAACCGTATCATTTCTGCCTCAAGTCGGGCCTCATTCAACTCACCCTTACCATTTGCGTCTCGAGTCGGGCCTCGTTTGACTCACCCATATCCTCTACGCCTCAAGTTGAGGCTTGTTTAACTCAACCTTATCATTTGCGCCTCAAGTCAGGACTCGTTCCACTCACCCTTAGAATATGCACCCCGAGTCGGGCCTCGTTCCACTCACCCTTACAATTTGTGCCTCGACTCAACCTTGTTATTTGTGCCTCGAGTCAGGCCTTGTTTGACTCAACCATATAATTTGTGCCTCGACTCAGGCCTCGTTTGACTCAACTATATCATTTGTGCCTCGAGTCGAGCCTCATTTGACTCACCGATATCGTTTGCACCTCGAGTCGCGCAGTGTTTGACTTAACCATATCATTTAAGCATCGAGTTGGGCCTCGTTCGACTCATCCATGTCATTTGCGCCTCGAGTCGGGCCTCGTTCGACTCTACCATATCATTTGTGCCTCGACCCGGGCCTCGTTTGACTCAACTTTATCATTTGTGCCTCGAGTCAGGCCTCGTTCTACTCAACCATATCCTTTGCGCCTCAAGTCGGGCCTCGTTCTACTCACCCTTACCATTTGCACCTCGAGTCAGGACTCGTTCGACTTATCCATGTCATTTGTGCCTCGAGTCAGGCCTTGTTTGACTTAACCTTATCATTTGTGCCTCGAGTCGGGCCTCGTTTGACTCAACCATATCATTTACGCATCGAGTCAGGCCTCATTTGACTGAACCTTATCATTTACGCATCGGTTCGAGCCTCGTTTGACTCAACCTTATCATTTACGCCTCGAGTCGTGCCTCGTTCAACTCACCGTTACCATTTGCACCTCGAGTCAAGCCTCATTTGACTCACCCACATCATTTACGCCTCGAGTCGGTCCTCATTGGACTCAACCTTATCATTTGTGCTACGAGTCGGGCCTCGTTCGACTCACACTTATCATTTGCGCCTCGAGACGGGCCTCGTTTAAGTCACTCTTACCATTTGTGCCTCGAGTTGGGCCTTATTTGACTCACCCATATCATTTGTGCCTCGATTCGTTCCTCGTTTGACTCACCCTTATCATTTGATCCTCGAGTTAGGCCTCGTTTGACTTAACCATATCATTTGCACCTCGAGTCGGGCCTTGTTTAATTCAACCATATCATTTACGCATTAAGTCGAGCCTCGTTTGAGTCAACCTGATCAATTGTGCTTCGAGTTGGGCGTCGTTTGACTCAACCTTATCATTTGCTCCTCGAGTTAGGCCTCGTTTGACTCAACCTTATCAGTTACGCCTCAAGTCAGGCCTAGTTTAACTCACCCTTACCATTTGTGCCTCGAGTCGGGCCTCGTTCGACTCACCCTTATCATTTTTGCCTTAATACACGCCTCATTTGACTCACCCTTATCACGTGCGCCTCAAGTCAGGACTCGTTTGACTCAACTATATCATTTGCACCCTGAGTTGGGCCTCGTTCAACTCACCCTTACCATTTGAGCCTCAAGTCGGGCCTCGTTTGACTCAACCTTATCATTTACGCCTCAAGTCAGAACTAGTTTAACTAAACCATATCATTTACGGCTCTAGTCGGGCCTCATTTGACTGAACCTTATCATTTGTGCCTTGAGTCGGGCCTTATTTCACTCACCCTTACAATTTGTGCCTCGAGTCAGGCCTCATTCGACTCAACCTTGTCATTTGTGTCTCAAGTCGGGGCTCGTTTGACTCAACCATATCATTTGTGCCTCAACTCAGGCCTTGTTTGACTCAACCATATCATTTGCGCCATGAGTCGTGTCTCGTTTGACTCACCGATATCAATTGCACCTCGAGTCGGGCATCGTTTGACTCAACCTTATCATTTACGCATGAATTGAGCCTCATTCGACTCATCCATGTCATTTGTGCCTCGAGTCAGGCCTTGTTTGACTCTACCATATCATTTATGGGCCTCGTTTGACTCAACCTTATCATCTGTGCCTCAAGTCGAGCCTTGTTTGACTCAACCTTATCATTTGTGCCTCGAGTCGGGCCTTGTTTGACTCAACCACATCATTTACGCATTGAGTCAGGCCTCATTTGACTGAACCTTATCATTTACACATCGGTTCGGGCCTCGTTTGACTCAACCTTATCATTTACGCCTCGAGTCGTGCCTCGTTTAACTCACCGTTACCATTTGCACCTCGAGTCAAGCCTCGTTTGACTCACCCACATCATTTACGCCTCAAGTCGGTCCTCATTGGACTCAACCTTATCATTTGTGCTACGAGTCGGGCCTCGTTCGACTCACACTTATCATTTGTGCCTCGAGACGGGCCTCGTTTAAGTCACTCTTACCATTTGTGCCTCGAGTTGGGCCTCATTTGACTCACCCATATCATTTGTGCCTCGATTCGTTCCTCGTTTGACTCACCCTTATCATTTGATCCTCGAGTTAGGCCTCGTTTGACTTAACCATATCATTTGCACCTTGAGTCGGGCCTTGTTTAATTCAACCATATCATTTATGCATTAAGTCGGGCCTCGTTTGACTCAACCTGATCAATTGTGCTTCGAGTCGGGCATCGTTTGACTCAACCTTATCATTTGCTCCTCGAGTCAGGCCTCGTTTGACTCAACCTTATCAGTTACGCCTCAAGTCAGGCCTAGTTTAACTCACCCTTACCATTTGTGCCTCGAGTCGGGCCTCGTTCGACTCACCCTTATCATTTTTGCCTTAAAACACGCCTCATTTGACTCACCCTTATCACGTGCGCCTCAAGTCAGGACTTGTTTGACTCAACTATATCATTTGCACCCTGAGTTGGGCCTCGTTCAACTCACCCTTACCATTTGAGCCTCGAGTCGGGCCTCGTTTGACTCAACCTTATCATTTACGGCTCTAGTCGGGCCTCATTTGACTGAACCTTATCATTTGTGCCTCGAGTCGGGCCTCATTTCACTCACCCTTACAATTTGTGCCTCAAGTCAGGCCTCATTCGACTCAACCTTGTTATTTGTGTCTCAAGTCGGGGCTCGTTTGACTCAACCATATCATTTGTGCCTCAACTCAGGCCTTGTTTGACTCAACCATATCATTTGCGCCACGAGTCGTGCCTCGTTTGACTCACCGATATCACTTGCACCTTGAGTCGGGTATCGTTTGACTCAACCTTATCATTTACGCGTGAATTGAGCCTCATTCGACTCATCCATGTCATTTGTGCCTCGAGTCAGGCCTTGTTTGACTCTACCATATCATTTATGGGCCTCGTTTGACTCAACCTTATCATCTGTGCCTCGAGTCGAGCCTTGTTTGACTCAACCTTATCATTTACACCTCAAGTTGGGCCTCGTTCAACTCAACCTTACCATTTGTGCCTTGAGTCGGGCCTCGTTTGACTCACCCATATCATTTGCGCCTCGAGTCAGGCGTTGTTTGACTGAACCTTATCATTTGTGCCTCAAGTCGGGCCTCGTTCCACTAACCCTTACCATTTGTGCCTTGAGTCGAGCCTCGTTTGACTGAACCTTATCATTTGCACCTCAAGTCGGGCTTCGTTTCACTCACCCTTACCATTTGCGCCTCGAGTTGGGCCTCGTTTAACTCACCCTTACCATTTGTGCCTTGAGTTGGGCCTCGTTTGACTCACCCATATCATTTACGCCACGAGTCAGGCCTCTTTTGACTCCAACTTATCATTTGCGCCTTAAGCTAGACCTCGTTTAACTCACTCTTACCATTTCTGCCTCTAGTCGGGCCTCATTTGACTCACCCATATCATTTGTACCTCGAGTCGGTCCTCGTTTGACTCACCCTTATTATTTGCGCCTTGAGTCTGGCTTCGTTTGTCTCAACTTTATCATATATGCCTCGAGTCAGGCCTCGTTCAACTCACCCTTACCATTTACGCCTCAGGTCAGGCCTCGTTCAACTCACCCTTATATTTGTGCCATAATACGGGCCTCGTTTGACTCACCCTTATCATTTGCGCCTCAAGTTGGGCCTTGTTTGACTCAACCATATCATTTGTGCCTTGAGTCGGGCCTCGTTTGACTCAACCTTATCATTTGCGCCTCGAGTCAGCCCTCATTTGACTCACCCATATCAATTGCACCTCGAGCCAGGCCTCGTTTGATTCAACCACATCATTTGTGCCTCGAGTCGGGTCTCGTTTGACTCAACCTTATCATTTGTGCCTCAACTCGGGCCTCATTTGACTCAACCTTATCATTTGCGCCTCAAGTCAGGCCTCATTTGACTCAGCTTTATCATTTTTGCCTCGAGTCGGGCCTCGTTCAACTCAACCTTACCATTTATGCCTCAAGTCGGGCCTCGTTTGACACAACCTTATCATTTATGCTTCGAGTCGGTCCTTGTTTGACTCAACCTTATTATTTACGCCTCCAGTCGGGTCTCGTTCAACTCACCCTTACCATTTGTGCCTTAAGTCGGGCCTTATTTGACTTACCCATATCATTTGCATCTCGAGTTGGGTCTCGTTTGACTCAACCTTATCATTTGTGCCTCGAGTCGGGCCCCGTTCAACACAACCTTATCATTTGCACATCGAGTCGAGCCTCGTTCGACTCAACCTTATCATTTGCGCCTCGAGTCGGGCCTCGTTCAACTCACCCTTACCATTTGTGCCTCGAGACAGGCCTTGTTTGACTCACCCATATCATTTGCGCCTGGAGCCGAGCCTCGTTTGACTCAACCTTATCATTGGCGCATCGAGTCATCTCTCGTTTGACTCAACCTTATCATTTGCGCTCAAGTCATCCTCGTTCAACCCACCCTTACCATTTGCACCTCGAGTCGGGCCTCGTTTGACTCACCCATATCATTTGCACCTCGAGTCAGGCCTCATTTGACTCAACCTTATTATTTTCGCCTCGAGTCGGGCCTCGTTTGACTCAACCATATCCTTTGTGCATTGAGTCGGTCCTTGTTTCACTCACCCTCACCATTTACGCCTTGAGTGAGGCCTAGTTTGACTCAACCTTATCATTTGTGCCTCAAGTCAAGGCTTGTTTGACTTAACCTTATCATTTGAGCCTTGATGCGAGCCTCGTTTGACTCACCCTTATTATTTGCGCCTTGAGTCGGGCCTCATTTGACTCACTCATATCATTTTTGGGCCTCGTTTGACTTAACCTTATCATTTACGCCTCGAGTCGGGCCTCGTTCGACACAACTTTATCATTTACGCATCGAGTCGGGTCTCGTTCGGCTCACCCTTACCATTTATGCTCGAGTCAGGCCTCGTTTGACTCACCCATATCATTTGTGCCCTGAGTCGGGCCTCGTTTGGCTCATCCTTATCATTTACGCCTCGAGACAGGCCTCGTTGGACTTAACCTTGTCATTTGTGCCTCTAGTTGGGACTCGTTTGACTCAACCATATCATTTGTGCCTTGAGTCGGGGATGGTTTGACTCAACCTTACCATTTGAGCCTCGAGTCAGTCCTCGTTCGACTCAATCTTATCATTTGTGCCTCCCGTCGGGCCTTGTTTGACTCAACCTTATCATTTGTGCCTTGAGTCGGTCCTCGTTTGACTCACCCATATCATATATGCCTCGAGTCGGTCCTTGTTTGACTCACCCATATCATTTTACTCTTCGAGGCCTCGTTCGACTCAACCTTATCATTTACACATTGAGTTAAGCCTCATTTGACTTTGCCTTATGTTTTGTGCCTTGAGTCGGGCCTTGCTTGGCTTAACCTTATCATTTATGCCTTGAGTCGGGCATTGTTTGACGCACCCTTACCATTTGCGCCACCAGTCAGTCCTCGTTTGATTCAACCATATCATTTACACCTCGAGTCGGGCCATGTTTGAGTCAACCTTATCATTTATGCCTTCAGTCGGGCCTCGTTTGACTCAACTTTATCATTTGTGCCTTGAGTCGATCCTTATTTGACTCACCCTTATCATTTGCGCCTCAAGTCGAGCCTTGTTTGGCTCAGCCATTTCATTTGCACCTCGTGTCAGGCCTCATTCGACTGAGCCTTATCATTTGTGCCTCAGCTCAGGCCTCGTTTGACTCAACCTTCTCATATGCACCTTGAGTCGGGCCTCATTTCACTCAACTGTATCATTTATGCCCCAAGTCGGGTCTCGTTTGACTCAACCTTATCATTTGCGTCTAGATTTGGGGCTCATTCGACTCAACCTTATAATTTTTGCCTCGATTCGGGCCTTGTTTGACTCAACCATATCCTTTGTGCATTGAGTCGGGCCTTGTTTGACTCACCCTTACCATTTACGCCTCGAGGGAGGCCTAGTTTGACTTAACCTTATCATTTGTACCTCAAGTCGGGGCTTGTTTAACTCAACCTTATCATTTGTGCCTTGATGAGAGCCTCATTTGACTCACCCTTATTATTTGCACCTTGAGTCGGGACTGGTTCCACTCAACCATATTATTTGCGCCTCAAGTCGGGCCTCGTTCAACTCACCCTTATCATTTGCACCTCAAGTCAGGCTCGTTCGACTCAACCTTACCATTTGTGCCATGACTCGGGCCTTATTTGACTCACCCATATCATTTGTGCCTCGAGTCGAGTCTCGTTTGACTCAGCCTTATCATTCGCGCCTCAAGTCAGGGATCATTTGACTCAGCCTTATCATTTGTGCCTCAAGTCTGCCCTCATTGAACTCACCCTTATCATTTGCGCATCGAGTCGGGCCTCGTTCAACTCACACTTACCATTTGCGCCTCGAGTCGGGCCTCATTTGACTCACCCATATCATTTGCGCCTCGAGCTGGGCCTCGTTTGACTCAACCATATCATTTGTGCCTCGAGTCGGGCCTCATTTGACTCAACCTTATGAATTGCGCCTCAAGTCGGGTCTCATTTGACTCAACCATATCATTTGTGCCTTGAGTCGAGCATGGTTTGACTTAACCTTACCATTTGAGCCTCGAGTCGGTCCTCGTTCGACTCAATCTTATCATTTGTGCTCCCATCGGCCCTCGTTTGAGTCAACCTTATCATTTGTGCCTTAACTCAATCCTCGTTTGACTCACCCATATCATATACGCCTCGAGTCGGGCCTTGTTTGACTCACCCATATCATTTTACATTTCGAGGGCTCGTTCGACTCAACCTTATCATTTGTGCATCAAGTCGAGCCTCGTTCGACTCCAACTTACCATTTGCGCCTTGAGTCGAGCCTTGATTGGCTTAACCTTATCATTTGTGCCTTGAGTCGAGCATTGTTTGACTTACCCTTACCATTTGCGCCTCCAATCGGTCCTTGTTTGATTCAACCATATCATTTGCATCCCGAGTTGGGCCATGTTTGAGTTAACCTTATCATTTATGCCTCCAGTCGGGCCTCCTTCGACTCAACTTTATCAATTGTGCCTTGAGTTGGTCCTCATTTGACTCACCCTTATTATTTGTGCCTCAAGTCGGGCCTCGTTTGACTCAGCCATATCATTTGCAGCTCAAGTCAGGCCTCGTTTGACTCAACCTTATCATTTGTGCCTCGACTCAGGCCTCATTTGACTCAGCCTTCTCATTTGCACCTCGAGTCTAGCCTCGTTTCACTCAACTGTATCATTTGTGCCTCAAGTCGCGCCTCGTTTGACTCAACCTTATCATTTATGTCTCGATTCGGGACTCGTTCGACTCAACCTTATAATTTTCGCCTCGAGTTAGGCCTCGTTTGACTCAACCATATCATTTGTGCATCGAGTCGGGCCTTGTTTGACTCACCCTTACCTTTTGTGCCTCGAGTGAGGCCTAATTTGACTTAAACTTATCATTTGTGCCTCAAGTCGGGGCTCGTTCGACTCAACCTTATCATTTGCGCCTTGATGCGAGCCTCGTTTAACTCACCCTTATCATTTGTGCCTCGAGTCGGGCCTCATTCGACTCACCCATATCATTTGCGCCTCGGCTCGGGCCTCGTTCAACTCAACCTTATCATTTGTGCATTGAGTCGAGTCTTATTTGACTCAACCTTATCATTTGTGTCTCAACTTCGGCCTCGTTCAACTCACCCTTGCCATTTGCGCCCCAAGTCGAGCCTCATTTGACTCACCCATATCATTCGCGCCTTGAGCCAAGCCTCGTTTGACTCAACCATATCATTTACGCCTCGAGTCGGGCCTCATTTGACTCAACCTTTTCGTTTGCACCTTGAGTCAGGCCTCGTTCGACTTAACCTTATTATTTGTGCCACAAGTCTGGCCTTGTTCAACTCACCCTTACCATTTGCTCCTTGAGTCAGGCCTCATTTGACTCACCCATATCATTTGCGCCTCGAGTCGTGCCTCGTTTGACTCAACCTTATCATTTGTGCCTCGAGTCAGTCCTCGTTTGAGTCAACCTTATCAGTTGCTCCTCGAGTTGGGCCTCGTTTGACTCAATCTTATCATTTGTGCCTCCAGTCGAGCATCGTTCGACTCAACCTTATCATTTGTGCCTTGAGTCGGTCTTCATTTGACTCACCCTTATCATTTATGCCTCAAGTCGGGAATTGTGCAACTCACCCTTACCATTTGCGCCTTAAGTCGGGCCTTATTTGACTCACCCATATCATTTGCACCTTGAGTTGGGTCTCGTTTGACTCAACCTTATCATTTGTGCCTTGAGTCGGGCCCCGTTCGACACAACCTTATCATTTGCGCATCGAGTCGAGCCTCGTTCGACTCAACCTTATCATTTGCTCCTCGAGTCGGGCCTTGTTCAACTCACCCATACCATTTGCACCTCGAGACAGGCCTCATTTGACTTACCCATAGCATTTGCGCCTAGAGCCGAGCCTCGTTTGACTCAACCTTATCATTGGTGCATCGAGTTATCTCTCGTTTGACTCAACCTTATCATTTGTGCCTCAAGTCATCCTCGTTCAACTCACCCTTACCATTTGCACCTTGAGTCGGGCCTCTTTTGACTCACCCATATTATTTGCACCTCGAGTCGGGCCTTGTTTGACTTAACCTTATCATTTTCCCCTTGAGTCGAGCGTCATTCGACTCAACCTCATCATTGCGCCTCGAGTCAGCCTCGTTCGACTCAACCTTATCATTTGCGCCTCATGTCCAGCCTTGTTCAACTCACCCTTCCCATTTACGCCTTGCGTTGGGCCTTATTTGACACACCCATATCATTTGTACCTCGAGTCAGGCCTCGTTTGACTCAACCTTATCATTTGTGCCTCGAGTTAGGCCTCGTTGGACACAACCTTATCTTTTGAGTCTCGAGTTGGGCCTTGTTTGACTATTCCATATCATTTGCACCTAGAGTCGGGCCTCGTTTGACTCAACCTTATCATTTATGCCTGGAGTCAGGCCTTGTTCGACTCAACCTAATCATTTGTGCCTCGAGTTGCAACTCGTTCAACTCACCTTTACCATTTGCACCTCAAGTCAGACCTCATTTGACTCACCCATATCATTTGTGCATCGAGTTGAGCCTCGTTTGACTCTACCTTATCATTAGCCCCTCGAGTCAGGACTCATTCAACTTAACCTTATCATTTGCGCTACGAGTCAGGCCTCGTTCAACTCAACCTTATCATTTGCGCCTCAAGTCAGGCCTCATTTGACTCAGCTTTATCATTTTTGCCTCGAGTCGGGCCTCGTTCAACTCAACCTTACCATTTATGCCTCAAGTCGGGCCTCGTTTGACACAACCTTATCATTTATGCTTCGAGTCGGTCCTTGTTTGACTCAACCTTATTATTTACGCCTCCAGTCGGGTCTCGTTCAACTCACCCTTACCATTTGTGCCTTAAGTCGGGCCTTATTTGACTTACCCATATCATTTGCATCTCGAGTTGGGTCTCGTTTGACTCAACCTTATCATTTGTGCCTCGAGTCGGGCCCCGTTCAACACAACCTTATCATTTGCACATCGAGTCGAGCCTCGTTCGACTCAACCTTATCATTTGCGCCTCGAGTCGGGCCTCGTTCAACTCACCCTTACCATTTGTGCCTCGAGACAGGCCTTGTTTGACTCACCCATATCATTTGCGCCTGGAGCCGAGCCTCGTTTGACTCAACCTTATCATTGGCGCATCGAGTCATCTCTCGTTTGACTCAACCTTATCATTTGCGCTCAAGTCATCCTCGTTCAACCCACCCTTACCATTTGCACCTCGAGTCGGGCCTCGTTTGACTCACCCATATCATTTGCACCTCGAGTCAGGCCTCATTTGACTCAACCTTATTATTTTCGCCTCGAGTCGGGCCTCGTTTGACTCAACCATATCCTTTGTGCATTGAGTCGGTCCTTGTTTCACTCACCCTCACCATTTACGCCTTGAGTGAGGCCTAGTTTGACTCAACCTTATCATTTGTGCCTCAAGTCAAGGCTTGTTTGACTTAACCTTATCATTTGAGCCTTGATGCGAGCCTCGTTTGACTCACCCTTATTATTTGCGCCTTGAGTCGGGCCTCATTTGACTCACTCATATCATTTTTGGGCCTCGTTTGACTTAACCTTATCATTTACGCCTCGAGTCGGGCCTCGTTCGACACAACTTTATCATTTACGCATCGAGTCGGGTCTCGTTCGGCTCACCCTTACCATTTATGCTCGAGTCAGGCCTCGTTTGACTCACCCATATCATTTGTGCCCTGAGTCGGGCCTCGTTTGGCTCATCCTTATCATTTACGCCTCGAGACAGGCCTCGTTGGACTTAACCTTGTCATTTGTGCCTCTAGTTGGGACTCGTTTGACTCAACCATATCATTTGTGCCTTGAGTCGGGGATGGTTTGACTCAACCTTACCATTTGAGCCTCGAGTCAGTCCTCGTTCGACTCAATCTTATCATTTGTGCCTCCCGTCGGGCCTTGTTTGACTCAACCTTATCATTTGTGCCTTGAGTCGGTCCTCGTTTGACTCACCCATATCATATATGCCTCGAGTCGGTCCTTGTTTGACTCACCCATATCATTTTACTCTTCGAGGCCTCGTTCGACTCAACCTTATCATTTACACATTGAGTTAAGCCTCATTTGACTTTGCCTTATGTTTTGTGCCTTGAGTCGGGCCTTGCTTGGCTTAACCTTATCATTTATGCCTTGAGTCGGGCATTGTTTGACGCACCCTTACCATTTGCGCCACCAGTCAGTCCTCGTTTGATTCAACCATATCATTTACACCTCGAGTCGGGCCATGTTTGAGTCAACCTTATCATTTATGCCTTCAGTCGGGCCTCGTTTGACTCAACTTTATCATTTGTGCCTTGAGTCGATCCTTATTTGACTCACCCTTATCATTTGCGCCTCAAGTCGAGCCTTGTTTGGCTCAGCCATTTCATTTGCACCTCGTGTCAGGCCTCATTCGACTGAGCCTTATCATTTGTGCCTCAGCTCAGGCCTCGTTTGACTCAACCTTCTCATATGCACCTTGAGTCGGGCCTCATTTCACTCAACTGTATCATTTATGCCCCAAGTCGGGTCTCGTTTGACTCAACCTTATCATTTGCGTCTAGATTTGGGGCTCATTCGACTCAACCTTATAATTTTTGCCTCGATTCGGGCCTTGTTTGACTCAACCATATCCTTTGTGCATTGAGTCGGGCCTTGTTTGACTCACCCTTACCATTTACGCCTCGAGGGAGGCCTAGTTTGACTTAACCTTATCATTTGTACCTCAAGTCGGGGCTTGTTTAACTCAACCTTATCATTTGTGCCTTGATGAGAGCCTCATTTGACTCACCCTTATTATTTGCACCTTGAGTCGGGACTGGTTCCACTCAACCATATTATTTGCGCCTCAAGTCGGGCCTCGTTCAACTCACCCTTATCATTTGCACCTCAAGTCAGGCTCGTTCGACTCAACCTTACCATTTGTGCCATGACTCGGGCCTTATTTGACTCACCCATATCATTTGTGCCTCGAGTCGAGTCTCGTTTGACTCAGCCTTATCATTCGCGCCTCAAGTCAGGGATCATTTGACTCAGCCTTATCATTTGTGCCTCAAGTCTGCCCTCATTGAACTCACCCTTATCATTTGCGCATCGAGTCGGGCCTCGTTCAACTCACACTTACCATTTGCGCCTCGAGTCGGGCCTCATTTGACTCACCCATATCATTTGCGCCTCGAGCTGGGCCTCGTTTGACTCAACCATATCATTTGTGCCTCGAGTCGGGCCTCATTTGACTCAACCTTATGAATTGCGCCTCAAGTCGGGTCTCATTTGACTCAACCATATCATTTGTGCCTTGAGTCGAGCATGGTTTGACTTAACCTTACCATTTGAGCCTCGAGTCGGTCCTCGTTCGACTCAATCTTATCATTTGTGCTCCCATCGGCCCTCGTTTGAGTCAACCTTATCATTTGTGCCTTAACTCAATCCTCGTTTGACTCACCCATATCATATACGCCTCGAGTCGGGCCTTGTTTGACTCACCCATATCATTTTACATTTCGAGGGCTCGTTCGACTCAACCTTATCATTTGTGCATCAAGTCGAGCCTCGTTCGACTCCAACTTACCATTTGCGCCTTGAGTCGAGCCTTGATTGGCTTAACCTTATCATTTGTGCCTTGAGTCGAGCATTGTTTGACTTACCCTTACCATTTGCGCCTCCAATCGGTCCTTGTTTGATTCAACCATATCATTTGCATCCCGAGTTGGGCCATGTTTGAGTTAACCTTATCATTTATGCCTCCAGTCGGGCCTCCTTCGACTCAACTTTATCAATTGTGCCTTGAGTTGGTCCTCATTTGACTCACCCTTATTATTTGTGCCTCAAGTCGGGCCTCGTTTGACTCAGCCATATCATTTGCAGCTCAAGTCAGGCCTCGTTTGACTCAACCTTATCATTTGTGCCTCGACTCAGGCCTCATTTGACTCAGCCTTCTCATTTGCACCTCGAGTCTAGCCTCGTTTCACTCAACTGTATCATTTGTGCCTCAAGTCGCGCCTCGTTTGACTCAACCTTATCATTTATGTCTCGATTCGGGACTCGTTCGACTCAACCTTATAATTTTCGCCTCGAGTTAGGCCTCGTTTGACTCAACCATATCATTTGTGCATCGAGTCGGGCCTTGTTTGACTCACCCTTACCTTTTGTGCCTCGAGTGAGGCCTAATTTGACTTAAACTTATCATTTGTGCCTCAAGTCGGGGCTCGTTCGACTCAACCTTATCATTTGCGCCTTGATGCGAGCCTCGTTTAACTCACCCTTATCATTTGTGCCTCGAGTCGGGCCTCATTCGACTCACCCATATCATTTGCGCCTCGGCTCGGGCCTCGTTCAACTCAACCTTATCATTTGTGCATTGAGTCGAGTCTTATTTGACTCAACCTTATCATTTGTGTCTCAACTTCGGCCTCGTTCAACTCACCCTTGCCATTTGCGCCCCAAGTCGAGCCTCATTTGACTCACCCATATCATTCGCGCCTTGAGCCAAGCCTCGTTTGACTCAACCATATCATTTACGCCTCGAGTCGGGCCTCATTTGACTCAACCTTTTCGTTTGCACCTTGAGTCAGGCCTCGTTCGACTTAACCTTATTATTTGTGCCACAAGTCTGGCCTTGTTCAACTCACCCTTACCATTTGCTCCTTGAGTCAGGCCTCATTTGACTCACCCATATCATTTGCGCCTCGAGTCGTGCCTCGTTTGACTCAACCTTATCATTTGTGCCTCGAGTCAGTCCTCGTTTGAGTCAACCTTATCAGTTGCTCCTCGAGTTGGGCCTCGTTTGACTCAATCTTATCATTTGTGCCTCCAGTCGAGCATCGTTCGACTCAACCTTATCATTTGTGCCTTGAGTCGGTCTTCATTTGACTCACCCTTATCATTTATGCCTCAAGTCGGGAATTGTGCAACTCACCCTTACCATTTGCGCCTTAAGTCGGGCCTTATTTGACTCACCCATATCATTTGCACCTTGAGTTGGGTCTCGTTTGACTCAACCTTATCATTTGTGCCTTGAGTCGGGCCCCGTTCGACACAACCTTATCATTTGCGCATCGAGTCGAGCCTCGTTCGACTCAACCTTATCATTTGCTCCTCGAGTCGGGCCTTGTTCAACTCACCCATACCATTTGCACCTCGAGACAGGCCTCATTTGACTTACCCATAGCATTTGCGCCTAGAGCCGAGCCTCGTTTGACTCAACCTTATCATTGGTGCATCGAGTTATCTCTCGTTTGACTCAACCTTATCATTTGTGCCTCAAGTCATCCTCGTTCAACTCACCCTTACCATTTGCACCTTGAGTCGGGCCTCTTTTGACTCACCCATATTATTTGCACCTCGAGTCGGGCCTTGTTTGACTTAACCTTATCATTTTCCCCTTGAGTCGAGCGTCATTCGACTCAACCTCATCATTGCGCCTCGAGTCAGCCTCGTTCGACTCAACCTTATCATTTGCGCCTCATGTCCAGCCTTGTTCAACTCACCCTTCCCATTTACGCCTTGCGTTGGGCCTTATTTGACACACCCATATCATTTGTACCTCGAGTCAGGCCTCGTTTGACTCAACCTTATCATTTGTGCCTCGAGTTAGGCCTCGTTGGACACAACCTTATCTTTTGAGTCTCGAGTTGGGCCTTGTTTGACTATTCCATATCATTTGCACCTAGAGTCGGGCCTCGTTTGACTCAACCTTATCATTTATGCCTGGAGTCAGGCCTTGTTCGACTCAACCTAATCATTTGTGCCTCGAGTTGCAACTCGTTCAACTCACCTTTACCATTTGCACCTCAAGTCAGACCTCATTTGACTCACCCATATCATTTGTGCATCGAGTTGAGCCTCGTTTGACTCTACCTTATCATTAGCCCCTCGAGTCAGGACTCATTCAACTTAACCTTATCATTTGCGCTACGAGTCAGGCCTCGTTCAACTCAACCTTATCATTTGCGCCTAAGTCCGGCCTCATTCAACTCACCTTTGCCATTTGTGCCTTGAGTTGGGCCTCATTTGACTCAACCATATCATTTGTGCCTTGAGTCAAGCCTCGTTTGACTCTACCTTATCATTTGTGCCTCGAGTCAGACCTCGTTCGGCTCAACCTTATCATTTGCACATCAAGTCGGGCCTCATTCCACTCAACCTTATCATTTGAGCCTCGAGTCGGTCCTCGTTTGTCTTAACCTTATCATTTGTGCCTCAAGTCTGGTCTCGTTCAACTCACCCTTTCCATTTGTGCCCTGAGTCGGGCCTCATTTGACTCACTCATATTATTTGCACCTCAAGTCGGGCCTCGTTGACTTAACCTTATCATATACGCCTCATGTAGGGCCTTGTTTGACCCAACCTTATCATTTGCGCATCGAGTCGGGCCTCGTTCGACTCACCCTTACCATTTGTGCCTCGAGGTAGGCCACGTTTGACTCATCCATATCATTTGTGCCTTGAGTCAGGCCTCGTTTGACTCAACCTTATCATTCACGCCATGAGTCAGGCCTTATTTAACTCACCTATATCAATTGCGCCTCGAGTCGGGCCTCGTTTGACTCAACCTTATCATTTGTGCCTAGAGTCGAGCCTTGTTCGGCTCAACCTTATCATTTGTGCCTCGAGTCGAGCCTCGTTCAAGTCACTCTTACCATTTGCACGTTGAGTCAGGCCTCATTTGAATCACCCATATCATTTGCACCACGAGTCGGGCCTCATTTGAGTCAACCTTATCATTTGTGCCTGGAGTCAGGCCTCATTGGAATTAACCTTATAATTTGCGCCTTGAGTCGTGCCTCGTTTGACTCAACCTTATCATTTATGCCTCAAGTCGAAACTCGTTTGACTCAAACTTATCATTTGTGCATTGAGTTGGCCCTCGTTTTACTCGCCCTTATCATTTGCGCCTCGAGTCAGGCATCATTCCACTCACCCTTACCATTTGCGCCTCAAGTCAGGCCTTGTTTGACTCAGCCTTATCATTTACTCCTCGAGTTAGGCCTCGTTTAACTCACCCTTCCCAACGTTACCATTTGTGCCTCGAGTCAGGCCTCGTTTGATTCACTCATATCATTTGTACCTTGAACCGGGCCTCATTTGACTCAACCATATCATTTGTACCTCAAGACAGGCCTCGTTTGTCATAGCCATATCATTTATGCCTCGAGTCAGGTCTTGTTTGACTAAACCTTATCATTTGTGCCTCGAGTTAGGCCTCGTTCGACTCAACCTTATCATTTGCGCCTCGAGTCGGGCCTCGTTTGACTCACCCTTATCATTTGTGCCTCGAGTCGGGCCTCGTTTGACTCAACCTTATCATTTGTACCTCGAGTCGGGCCTCGTTTGACTCACCCATATTATTTGTGCCTTGAGTCGGGCCTCGTTTGACTCAACAATACCATTTGCGCCACAAGTCGGGTCTCGTTTGACTCAAACCTTATCATTTGCGCCATGTGTTGGGCCTCGTTCCACTCACCCTTATCATTTGCGCCTCGAGTTGGGTCTTGTTTGATTCACTCATGTCAGGCCTCGTTTTACTCAACCTTATCATTTGTGCCTCGAGTCGAGCCTCATTTGATTCAACGTTATCATTTGCGCCTCAAGTTGGGCCTCGTTCGACTCGGCCTTATCATTTGCGCCTTGAGTCGGGCCTCGTTGGACTCACCCATGTCATTTGTGCCTTAAGTCGGGCCTCGTTTGACTCAACCATATCATTTATGCCTCGAGTCGGGTCTTGTTTGACTCAACCATATCATTGATGCCTTGAGTCGGGTCTTGTTTGACTCAACCTTATCATTTGCACCTCGAGTCGGGACCTCGTTCAACTCAACCTTATCATTTGCGCCTCCAGTCAGGCCTCATTTGATTCACTCATATATTTGTGCCTCGAGTCGGGTCTTGTTTGACTCAATCATATCATTTGTGCCTTAAGTTAGGCCTCGTTTGTCTCAGCCATATCATTTATGCCTCGAGTCAGGCCTTGTTTGACTCAACCTTATCATTTGCACCTCGAGTTAGGCCTCGTTTGACTCAACCTTATCATTTGTGCCTCGAGTTGGGCCTCGTTTGACTCACCCATACATTTGTGCCTTGAATCGGGCCTCGTTTTACTCAATCTGATCAATTGCACCTCGACTCAGGCCTCGTTTGACTTAACCTTATCATTTATGCCTCGAGTCGGGCCTCGTTTGGCTCAACCTTATCATTTGTGCCTCGAGTCGAGAGTCATTTGACTCACCCATATCATTTGCGACTTGAGTCAGGCCTCGTTTGACTCAACAATACCGTTTGTGCCTCGAGTCGGGCCTCGTTTAACTCACCCTTACCAATTGCGCCTCGACTCGGTCCTCGTGTGACTTATCCATGTCATTTGTGCCTCAAGTCGGGCCTCGTTTGACTCAATCATGTCAATTATGCCTCGAGTCGGGTCTTGTTTGACTTAACCATATCATTGATACCTCGAGTCGGATCTTGTTTGACTCAACTTTATCATTTGCACCTCGAGTTGGGGCCTCGTTCAACTGAACCTTACCATTTGTGGCTCGAGTCAGGCCTCGTTCGATTCACTCATATCATTTGTGCCTCGAGTCGGGCCTCGTTTGACTCAACCATATTATTTGTGCCTCAAGTCGGGCCTCGTTTGTCTCAGCCATATCATTTATGCCTCAAGTCAAGCCTTGTTTAACTCAAGCTTATCATTTGCGCCTCGAGTTGGTCCTCGTTTGACTCAACCTTATCATTTGTGCCTCGAGTCAGGCCTTGTTTGACTCAACCATATCATTTGCACCTCGAGTCGGGCCTCGTTTGACTCAACCATATTATTTGTGCCATGAGTCGGGCCTCATTTTACTCAATAATACCATTTGCGCCTCAAGTCGGGTCTTGTTTGACTCAAACCTTATCATTTGTGCCACGTGTTGGGCCTCGTTCCACTCACCCTTATCATTTGCTACTCGAGTCGGGTCTCGTTTGATTCACTCATATCATTTGTGCCTCAAGTCGGGCCTCGTTTTACTTAACCTTATCATTTGTGCCTCGAGCCGGGCTATGTTCTACTCACCTTTACCATTTGCACCTCGAGTCAGGCCTCGTTTGACTCAATCATATCATTTGTATGTCGGGTCAGGCCTTGTTTGACTCACCCTTACCATTTACGCCTCGAGTCAGGCCTTGTTTGACTCAACCATATCACTTGTGTCTCGAGTCGGGCCATGTTTGACTCAACCATATCATTTGTGCCTCGAGTCGGGCCTCGTTTGACTCACCCATATTATTTGTGCCTTGTGTCCTGCCTCATTTGACTCAACAGTACCATTTGCGCCTCAAGTCGGGTCTCGTTTGACTCAAACCTTATCATTTGTGCCACGTGTTGGGCCTCGTTCCACTCACCCTTATCATTTGTGCCTCGAGTCGGGTCTCGTTTGATTCAATCATGTCATTTGTGCGTCAAGTCAGGCCTCGTTTTACTCAACCTTATCATTTGTGGCTCGAGTCAGGCTCGTTGGACTCAACATTATCATTTGTGCCTCAAGTTGGGCCTTGGTTGACTCAGCCTTATCATTTGCACCTCGAGTCGGGCCTTGTCGGGCACACCCATATCATTTGTGTGTCAACTCGGGCCTCATATGACTCAACCATATCACTTGCACCTCGAGTTAGGCCTCGTTTGACTCAACCTTATCATTTGCACCTCGACTCGGGCCTCATTTGACTTAACCTTATCATTTATGCCTCGAGTCGGGCCTCATTTGGCACAACCTTATCATTTGCGCCTCGAGTCGGGCCTTGTTTGACTCGCCCATATCATTTGTGATTTGAGTCAGGCCTCGTTTGACTCAACAATACCATTTGTGCCTCGAGTCAGGCCTCGTTTAACTCACCCTTACCATTTGCGCCTCGACTTGGTCCTCGTGTGACTTATCCATGTCATTTGTGCCTCAAGTCGGGCCTCATTTGACTCAACCATATCATTTATGCCTCGAGTCGGGTCTTGTTTGACTTAACCATATCATTGATGCCTCGAGTCGTGTCTTGTTTAACTCAACCTTATCATTTGCTCCTCGAGTCAGGGCCTCGTTCAACTTAACCTTACCATTTGCACCTCGAGTCAGGCCTCGTTTGATTCACTCATATCATTTGTGCCTCGAGTTGGGCCTCGTTTGACTCAACCATATCATTTGTGCCTCAAGTCGGGCCTCGTTTGTCTCTGCCATATCATTTATGCCTCAAGTCAGGTCTTGTTTGACTCAACCTTATCATTTGCGCCTTGAGTTGGGCCTCATTCGACTCAACCTTATCATTTGCGCCTCGAGTCAGGACTCGTTTGACTCACCCATATCATTTGTGCCTCGAGTCGGGCCCCATTTGACTCAACCTTAACATTTGCACCTCGAGTCGGGCCTCGTTTGACTTAACCTTATCATTTGTGCCTTGAGTCGGGCCTCGTTTAAGTTACCCATTTTATTTGTGCCTTGAGTCGGGCCTCATTTTACTCAACAATACCATTTGCGCCTCAAGTCGGGTCTCGTTTGACTCAAACCTTATCATTTGCGCCACGTGTTGGGCCTCGTTCCACTCACTCTTATCATTTGCACCTCAAGTCAGGTCTCGTTTTATACACTCATGTCATTTGTGCCTCAAGTCGGGCCTCGTTTTACTCAACCATCTCATTTGTGCCTCGAGTTGGGCCTCGTTTGACTCAACCTTATCATTTGTGCCTCAAGTCGGTCCTCGTTCCACTCACCCTTACCATTTGTACCTCGAGTGGGGCCTCGTTTGACTCAACCATATCATGAGCCCCTTCAGTTGGGCCTCATTTGACTCAACCATATCATTTGCGCCTCGAGTCGGTCCTTATTCGACTCAACCGTATCATTTGCGCCTTGAGTCGGGCCTCGTTTGGCTCAACCATATCATTTGTACCTCAACTCGGGCCTCGTTTGACTCAACCATATCATTTATGCCTCGGGTTAGGCCTCGTTGGACTCAATCTTATCATTTGTGCCTCGAGGCAGGCCTCGTTCAATTCAACCTTATATTTACGCCCTGAGGCGGCCTCGTTTAAGTCAATCATATCATTTGCGCCTCGACTTGGGCCTCGTTTGACTCAATCTTTTCATTTGCGCCTCGAGTCAGGTGTCATTCGATTCAACCTTATCATTTGTGCCTCGAGTTAGGCCTCGTTTGACTCGACCATATCTTTTGAGCCTCGAGTCGGGCCTTGTTTGACTCACCCTTAGCATTTGCGCCTTGAGTCGGGCCTCGTTTGACTCACCCATATCATGAGTACCATTAGTTGGGCCTCATTTGACTCACCCATATCATTTGCACCTAGAGTTGGGCCTCGTTCGACTCAACCATATCATCTGCGCCAAGACTCGGGCCTCGTTTGACTCACCCATATAGTTTGTGCCTCAACTCGAGCCTCGTTCGACTCAACCATATGATTTACACCTCGAGACGGGCCTTGTTCAATTCAACCTTATCATTTGTGCCTCGAGTTGGGCTTCGTTTAAATCAACCATATCATTTGCGCCTTGAGTTGTACCTCATTTGACTTAACCTTATTCTTTGCGCCTCAAGTCGAGTCTCGCTCGACTCAACCTTATCATTTGCACCTCGAGTCGGGCCTCGTTTGACTCAACCTTATCATTTGCGCCTCGTGTTGGGCCTCGTTCAACTCACGCGTACCATTTTAGCCTCGAGGTGGGCCTCGTTTGACTCACACATATCATTTGTGCCTCGAGTCGGGCCTCGTTTGACTCCACCATATCATTTGTGCCTCGAGTTAGGCCTCGTTTGACTCAACCTTACCTTTTGGCCTCGAGTCGGGCCTCGTTTGACTCACCCATATCCTTTGTGCCTTGAGTCGGGCCTCATTTGGCTCAAACATACCATTTGCGCCTCGAGTCGGGCCACGTTTGGCTCAACCTTACCTTTTGTGTCTTGAGTCGGGCCTCGTTTGACTCACCCATATCCTTTGCACCTTGAGTTGGGCCTCATTTGGCTCAAATATACCATTTGCGCCTCAAGTCGGGCCTTGTTTGATTCTCCCAAATCATTTGTGCCTCAAGTCAATCCTCGTTTGACTCAACCATATCATTTGTGTCTCGAGTCGGGCCTTGTTTGACTCAATCATATCATTTGTGCCACGAGTAAGGCCTCGTTTGATTCAGTCATATCATTTGTACCTTGACTCGGTCCTCGTGTGACTCACCCATATCATTTGTGCCTCAACTTGGGCCTCGTTTGACTCAACCACATCATTTATGACTCGAGTCGGGCCTCGTTTGACTTAACCTTATCACTTGTGCCTCAAGTTGAGCCTCGTTTGACTCAACCATATGATTTATGCCTCGAGTCGGGCCTTGTTTGACTCAACCGTATCATTTGCACCTCGGGTTGGGCCTCGTTCAACTCAACCTTACCATTTGCGGCTCGAGTCGGGCCTCGTTTGATTCACTCATATCATTTATGCCTCAAGTTGGCGTCGTTTGATGCAACCATATAATTTATGCCTCGAGTTGGCCTTCTTTGACTCAACCTTATCATTTGTGCCTCAAGTCGAGCCTCGTTTGACTCAATCTTATCATTTTTGCCTTCAGTTGGGCCTCGTTTGACTCAACCTTATCATTTGTGCCTCGAGTCGGGCCTCATTTGACTCAACAATATCATTTGTGCCTCGAGTCGGGCCTCGTTTGACTCAACCATATCATTTATGCCTAGAGTCAAGCCGTGTTTGACTCAACCTTATCATTTGTGCCTCAAGTTGGGCCTTGTTCGACTCAGACTTATCATTTGTGCCTCGAGTCGGGCCTTGTTGGACACACCCATATCATTTGTGCATTAACTCAGGCCTCGTATGACTCAACCATATCACTTGCACCTCGAGTTGGGCCTCGTTTGACTTAACCTTATCATTTGCACCTCGACTTAGGCATCGTTTGACTTAACCTTATCATTTATGCCTCGAGTTGGGCCTCATTTGGCTCAACCTTATCATTTGCGTCTCGAGTCGGGCCTCGTTTGACTCACCCATATCATTTGTGACTTGAGTCGTGCCTCATTTGACTTAACAATACCATTTGCGCCTCGAGTCGGGCCTCGTTTAACTCACCCTTACCATTTGTGCCTCAACTGGGTCCTCGTGTGACTTATCCATGTCATTTGTGCCTCAAGTCGAGCCTCGTTCGACTCAACCATATCATATATGCCTCGAGTCGGGTCTTGTTTGACTCAACCTTATCATTTGCGCCTTGAGTTGGGCATCGTTCAACTCAACCTTATCATTTTTGCCTTGAGTTGGGCCTCATTCGACTCAACCTTATCATTTGTGCCTCGAGTCAGGACTTGTTTGACTCACCCATATCATTTGTGCCTCGAGTCAGGCCTCATTTGACTTAACCTTAACATTTGCACCTCGAGTCGGGCCTCGTTTGACTTAACCTTATCATTTGCGCCTTGAGTCGGGCCTCATTTGAGTTACCCATATTATTTGTGCCTTGAGTCGGGCCTCATTTTACTCAACAATACCATTTGCGCCTCAAGTCGGGTCTCGTTTGACTCAAACCTTATCATTTGCGCCACGTGTTGGGCCTCGTTCCACTCACCCTTATCATTTGCGCCTCAAGTCAGGTCTCGTTTTATTCACTCATGTCATTTGTGCCTCAAGTCAGGCCTCGTTTTACTCAACCATCTCATTTGTGCCTCGAGTTGGGTCTCGTTTGACTCAACCTTATCATTTGTGCCTCAAGTCGGTCCTCGTTCCACTCACCCTTACCATTTGCACCTCGAGTGGGGCCTTGTTTGACTCAACCATATCATGAACCCCTTCAGTTAGGCCTCATTTGACTCAACCATATCATTTGCGCCTCAAGTCGGTCCTCATTCAACTCAACCGTATCATTTGCGCCTCGAGTCGGGCATCGTTTTGCTCACCCATATCATTTGTGCCTCAACTCGAGCCTCGTTCGACTCAACCATATG
Organism: Dicorynia guianensis; assembly: GCA_037013595.1. NCBI lineage: Eukaryota > Viridiplantae > Streptophyta > Magnoliopsida > Fabales > Fabaceae > Dicorynia > Dicorynia guianensis. The sequence goes on along the minus strand of JASUAB010000010.1, from coordinate 18,793,644 downwards.
ATTTACGCCTCGAGACGGGCCTTGTTCAATTCAACCTTATCATTTGTGCCTCGAGTTAGGCTTCGTTTAAATCAACCATATCATTTGCGCCTTGAGTTATACCTCATTTGACTTAACCTTATTCTTTGTGCCTTAAGTCAAGTCTCGCTCGACTCAACCTTATCATTTGCACCTCGAGTCGGGCCTCGTTTGACTCAACCTTATCATTTGTGCCTCGTGTTGGGCCTCGTTCAACTCACTCGTACCATTTTAGCCTCGAGGTGGGCCTCGTTTGACTCAACCTTACCTTTTGGCCTTGAGTCGGGCCTCATTTGACTCACCCATATCCTTTGTGCCTTGAGTCGGGCCTCGTTTGGCTCAAGCATACCATTTGCGCCTCGAGTCGGGCCACATTTGGCTCAACCTTACCTTTTGTGTCTTGAGTCGGGCCTCGTTTGACTCACCCATATCCTTTGCACCTTGAGTTGGGCCTCATTTGGCTCAAATATACCATTTGCGCCTCAAGTCGGGCCTTGTTTGATTCTCCCAAATCATTTGTGCCTCAAGTCAATCCTCGTTTGACTCAACCATATCATTTGTGCCTCGAGTCGGGCCTTGTTTGACTCAACCATATCATTTGTGCCACGAGTAAGGCCTCGTTTGATTCAGTCATATCATTTGTACCTTGACTCGGTCCTCGTGTGACTCACCCATATCATTTATGACTCAACCTTATCACTTGTGCCTCAAGTTAAGCCTCGTTTGACTCAACCTTATCATTTGCACCTCGGGTTGGGCCTCGTTCAACTCAACCTTACCATTTGCGCCTCGAGTCGGGCCTCGTTTGATTCACTCATATCATTTGTGCCTCAAGTTGGCGTCGTTTGACGCAACCATATAATTTATGCCTCGAGTTAGCCTTCTTTGACTCAACCTTATCATTTGTGCCTCGAGTCAGGCCTCGTTTGTTTTACTCATATCATTTGTGCCTCGAGTAAGGCCTCGTTTGACTCAACCATATCATTTGTGCCTCAAGTTGGGCCTTGTTTGACTCAGCCATTTCATTTATTCCTCGAGTCAGGCGTTGTTTGACTCGACCTTATCATTTGCACCTCGAGTTGGGCCTCATTCGACTAAACGTTATCATTTGCGCCTTGAGTCAGGCCTCGTTTGACTCACCCATATCATTTTTGCCTCGAGATGGGCCTCGTTTGACTCAACCTTATCATTTGCACCTCGAGTCGGGCCTCGTTTGACTTAACCTCATCATTTGTGCCTCGAGTCGGGCCTTGTTTGACTCACCCATATTATTTGTGCCTTGAGTCGGGCCTCGTTTGACTCAGCAATGCCATTTGCGCCTCAAGTTGTGTCCCATTTGACTCAAACCTTATCATTTGCGCCTCGTGTTGGGACTCGTTCCACTCGCCCTTATCATTTGCGCCTCGAGTCGAGCCTCGTTTGATTCACTCATGTCATTTGTACCTCAAGTCCGGCCTCATTTGACTCAACCTTATCATTTGTGCCTCAAGTTAGGCATCGTTTGACTCAACCTTATCAGTTGTGCCTTGGGTTGGGCCTCGTTCCACTCACCCTTACCATTTGCACCTCGAGTCGGGCCTTGTTTCACTCACCCATATCATTTGCACCTCGAGTTGGGCCTCAGTTGACTAAGCCTTATGATTTGCACCTCGAGTCGGGCTTCGTTTGACTCATCCACATCATTTGTGCCTCAAGTCGGGCCTCGTTTGACTCAACCTTATCATATGTGCCTCAAGTTAGGCCTCGTTTGACTCAACCTTATCAGTTGTGCCTCGAGTCGGGCCTCATTCCTCTCACTCTTACCATTTACGCCTCGAGTCGGGCCTCATTTGACTCAACCTTATCAGTTGTGCCTCGAGTTAGGCCTCGTTCCACTCACCCTTATCATTTGTGCCTCAAGTCAGGCTGTGTTCGACTCATCCTTATCATTTGTGCCTCGAGTCGAGCCTCCTTCAACTCACCCTTACCATTTGTGCCTCGCGTCGAGCCTCATTTGACTTACCCATATCATTTGTGCCTCAAGTCGGGCCTCGTTTGACTCAACCTTATCATTTGTGCCTCGAGTCGGGCCTCGTTCCACTCATGCTTACCATTTGCGCCTCGAGTCGGGCCTCGTTTGACTCACCCATATCATTTGTGCCTTGAGTTGGGTCTCATTTGACTTAACCTTATCATTTGCACCTTGAGTCGGGCCTCGTTTGACTCACCCATATCATTTGTGCCTTGAATCGGGCCTCGTTTGACTCAACAATACCATTTGCACCTCAAGTTGGGTCTCGTTTAACTCAAACCTCATCATTTGTGCCCCGTGTTAGGCCTCGTTCCGCTCAACCTTATCATTTGCGCCTCGAGTCGGGCCTTGTTTGAGTCACTCATATCATTTGTGCCTTAAGTCGGGCCTCGTTTGACTCAACCTTATCATTTGTGCCTCGAGTTGGGCCACGTTTGACTCAACCTTATTATTTGTTCCTCGAGTTGGGCCTCGTTCAACTCACCTTATTATTTGTGCCTTGAGTCGGGCCTTATTTGACTCACCCATATCATTTGCGCCTCGAGTCGGGCCTTATTCAACTTAACCGTATCATTTGCGCCTCAAGTCATGCCGCGTTTGACTCACACTTATCATTTGTGCCTCGAGTTGGGCCTCCTTCAACTCAACTTACCATTTGTACCTCGAGTCGGGCCTCGTTTGACACACCCATATCATTTATGCCTCGAGTCGAGCCTCGTTTGACTCACCCATATCCTTTATGCCTCAAGTCAGCCCTCGTTCGACTCATCCATGTCAATTGTGCCTCGAGTCAGGCCTCATTTGACTCAACCTTATCATTTGTGCCTTGAGTCGGGCCTCGTTTGACTCAACCTTATCAATTACGCCTCGAGTCGGGCCTCATTCAACTCAACCTTACCATTTGTGCCTTGAGTCAGGCCTCATTTGACTCACCCATATCATTTGTGCCTCGAGGCAGGCCTCGTTTGACTAAACCATATCATTTGTGCCTCGAGTCGAGTCTCGTTTGACTGAACTTTATCATTTGCCCCTCGCGTTGGCCCATGTTCCACTCACCCTTACCATTTGCACCTCGAGTTGGGCCTCGTTTGATTCAACCATATCATTTGTGTGTCGGGTCAGGCCTTGTTTGACTCACCCTTACCATTTTCGCCTCGAGTCAGGCCTTGTTTGACTCAACCATATCATTTGTGTCTCGAGTCAGGCCTTGTTTGACTAAACTATATCATTTGTCCCTCGAGTCAAACCTCGTTCGACTCAACCTTATCATTTACGTGTCGAATCGAGTCTTGTTTCACTCACCCATATTAGTTGTTCCTCGAGTCGGGCCTTGTTTAACTCAACCATATCATTTATGCGTCGAGTCAAGCCTTGTTTGACTCACCCTTACCATTTGCGCCTCGAGTCAGGCCTAGTTTGACTCACCCATACCATTTGCGCCTCAAGTCAAGCCTCATTTGTCTCAGCCTTATCATTTGTGCCATAAGTCGGGGCTCATTCCACTCAACCTCATCATTTGTGCCTTGATGCGGGCCTCGTTTGACTCACCCTTATCATTTGCACCTCGAGTCGGGCCTTGTTTGACTCACGCATATCATTTGCACCTCAAGGCGGTCCTCGTTTGTCTTAACCTTACCGTTTGTGCCTCGAGTTAGGCCTCGTTTGACTCAACCTTATCATTTGCCCTCGAGTCGGGCCTCGTTCAACTCACCCTTACCATTTACACATCGAGTCAGGCCTTGTTTGACACACCCATATCATTTGCGCCTCAAGTCGATCCTCGTTGGACTCAAACTTATCATTTGCGCCTCGAGTTGGGCCTCATTCGATTTAACCTTACCTTTCGAGCCTCGTGTCGGACCTCATTTGACACACTCGTATCATTTACGCCTCAAGTCAGGCCTCGTTTGAATCAACCTTTTCTTTTGCACCTCAAGTCGGGCCTTGTTCGACTCAGCCTTATCATTTGCATCTCGAGTCAGGCCTCGTTTGACTCAATCATATCATTTGTGCATCGAGTCAGGCCTCGTTTGACTAAACCATATAATTTGTGCCTCGAGTTGAGCCTCGTTTGACTCAACCTTATCATTTGTGCATTGAGTCGGTACTCATTCGACTTAACCTTATCATTTGTGCCTCGAGTCAGGACTCGTTTGACTCACCCATATCATTTGCGCCTCGAGTCAGGCCTCATTAGACTTAACCTTATCAATTGCGCCTCGAGGCGGGCTTCATTCAACTCAACCTTATCATTTGCGCCTTGAGTTAGACCACGTTTGACTCAACCTTACTATTTGTGGCTCGAGTCGGTCCTCATTCAACTCACCCTTATTATTTGTGCCTCGACTCAGGCCTCATTTGACTCACCCATATCATTTGCACCTCGAGTCGTGCCTTGTTTGACTCAACTGTATCATTTGCGCCTCGAGTCGGGCCTCATTTGTCTCAACCTTATCATTTGTGCCTCAAGTTAGGCCTCGTTCCACTCAACCTCATCATTTGTGCATTGATGCGGGCGTTGTTTGACTCACCCTTATCATTTGTGCCTCAAGGCGGGCCTCGTTTCACTCAACCTTACCGTTTGCGCCTCGAGTTAGGCCTTGTTTGACTCAACCTTATCATTTGCGCCTCGAGTCGGGCCTCGTTCAACTCACCCTTACCATTTACGCATCGAGTCAGGCCTTGTTTGACTCACCATATCATTTGCGCCTCGAGTCGGGCCTCGTTAGACTCAACCTTATCATTTGCACCTCGAGTCGGGCCTCATTTGATTTACCCTTACCTTTTCAGCCTCGTGTCAGAGCTCATTTGACTCACCCATATCATTTATGCCTTAAGTCGGGCCTTGTTTGACTTAACCTTATCATTTGCACCTCGAGTCGGGCCTCGTTCGACTTAACCTTATCATTTGCGTCTCGAGTCGGGCCTTGTTTGACTCAACCATATCAATTGTGTCTCGAGTCAGGCCTTGTTTGACTAAACCATATCATTTGTCCCTCGAGTCGAGCCTCGTTTGACTCAACCTTATTATTTGTGTATTGAGTCGGGACTCGTTCGTCTTAACCTTATCATTTGCGCATCGAGTCGAGGCTCGTTTCACTCACCCATATTAGTTGCACCTCGAGTCGGGCCTCATTTGACTTAACCTTATCATTTACGCCTCGAGGCATGCTTCGTTCGACTCAACCTTATCATTTGTACCTCAAGTCGGGCCACGTTCGACTCAACCATATTATTTGTTCCTCGAGTTAGGCCTCATTTGACTCACCCATATCATTTGCGGCCCGAGTTGGGCCTCATTTGACTCAACCTCATTATTTGCGCCTTGAGTCGCCCCTTGTTTGACTCAACCTTATCATTTGCCCTCGAGTCGGGCCTCGTTCAACTCACCCTTACCATTTACACATTGAGTCAGGCCTTGTTTGACCCACCCATATCATTTGCGCCTCAAGTTGGTCCTCGTTGGACTCAAACTTATCATTTGCGCCTCGAGTTGGGCCTCATTCGATTTACCCTTACCTTTTGAGCCTCGTGTCGGACCTCATTTGACACACCCGTATCATTTACGCCTCAAGTCAGGCCTCGTTTGAATCAACCTTTTCTTTTGCACCTCAAGTCGGGCCTTGTTCGACTCAGCCTTATCATTTGCATCTCGAGTCCGGCCTCGTTTGACTCAATCATATCATTTGTGCATCGAGTCAGGCCTCATTTGACTAAACCATATAATTTGTGCCTCGAGTTGAGCCTCGTTTGACTCAACCTTGTCATTTGTGCATTGAGTTGGTACTCATTCAACTTAACCTTATCATTTGTGCCTCGAGTCAGGACTCGTTTGACTCACCCATATCATTTGCGCCTCGAGTCAGGCCTCATTAGACTTAACCTTATCAATTGTGCCTCGAGGCGGGCTTCATTCAACTCAACCTTATCATTTGCGCCTCGAGTTGGACCACATTCAACTCAACCTTACTATTTGTGGCTCGAGTCGGTGCTTGTTCAACTCACCCTTATTATTTGTGCCTCGACTCAGGCCTCATTTGACTCACCCATATCATTTGTACCTCGAGTCGTGCCTCGTTTGACTCAACCGTATCATTTGCGCCTTGAGTTGGGCCTCATTTGTCTCAGCCTTATCATTTGTGCCTCAAGTCAGGCCTCGTTCCACTCAACCTCATCATTTGTGCCTTGATGCGGGCGTTGTTTGACTCACCCTTATCATTTGCGCCTCAAGGCGGGCCTCATTTGACTCAACCTTACCGTTTGCACCTCGAGTTAGGCCTTGTTTAACTCAACCTTATCATTTGCACCTCGAGTCGGGCCTCGTTCAACTCACCCTTACCATTTACGCATCGAGTCAGGCCTTGTTTGACTCACCCATATCATTTGCGCCTCGAGTCGGGCCTCGTTAGACTCAACCTTATCATTTGCCCCTCGAGTTGGGCCTCATTCGATTTACCCTTACCTTTTCAGCCTCGTGTCAGAGCTCATTTGACTCACCCATATCATTTATGCCTTAAGTCGGGCCTTGTTTGGCTTAACCTTATCATTTGCACCTCGAGTCGGGCCTCGTTCGACTTAACCTTATCATTTGCGTCTCGAGTCAGGCCTTGTTTGACTCAACCATATCAATTGTGTCTCGAGTCAGGCCTTGTTTGACTAAACCATATCATTTGTCCCTCGAGTCGAGCCTCGTTTGACTCAACCTTATTATTTGTGTATTGAGTCGGGACTCGTTCGTCTTAACCTTATCATTTGCGCATCAAGTCGAGGCTCGTTTCACTCACCCATATTAGTTGCGCCTCGAGTCGGGCCTCATTTGACTTAACCTTATCATTTACGCCTCGAGGCATGCTTCGTTCGACTCAACCTTATCATTTGTACCTCAAGTCGGGCCACGTTCGACTCAACCATGTTATTTGTTCCTCAAGTTAGGCCTCATTTGACTCACCCATATCATTTGCGCCCCGAGTTGGGCCTCGTTTGACTCAACCTCATTATTTGCGCCTTGAGTCGCGCCTCGTTTGACTCAACCTTATCATTTGTCCTCGAGTCGGGCCTCGTTCAACTCACCCTTACCATTTACACATTGAGTCAGGCCTTGTTTGACACACCCATATCATTTGTGCCTCAAGTCGGTCCTCGTTGGACTCAAACTTATCATTTGCGCCTCGAGTTGGGCCTCATTCGATTTACCCTTACCTTTTGAGCCTCGTGTCGGACCTCATTTGATACACCCGCGTATCATTTACGCCTCAAGTCAGGCCTCGTTTGAATCAACCTTTTCTTTTGCACCTCAAGTTGGGCCTTGTTCGACTCAGCCTTATCATTTGCATCTCGAGTCAGGCCTCGTTTGACTCAATCATATCATTTGTGCATCGAGTCAGGCCTCGTTTGACTAAACCATATAATTTGTGCCTCTAGTTGAGCCTCGTTTGACTCAGCCTTATCATTTGTGCATTGAGTCGGTACTCATTCGACTTAAGCTTATCATTTGTGCCTCGAGTCAGGACTCGTTTGACTCACCCATATCATTTGGCCTCGAGTCAGGCCTCATTGGACTTAACCTTATCAATTGTGCCTCAAGGCGGGCTTCATTCAACTCAACCTTATCATTTGCGCCTCGAGTTGGACCACGTTCGACTCAACCTTACTATTTGTGGCTCGAGTCGGTCCTCGTTCAACTCACCCTTATTATTTGTGCCTCGACTTAGGCCTCATTTGACTCACCCATATCATTTGCACCTCGAGTCGTGCCTCGTTTGACTCAACCGTATCATTTGCGCCTCGACTCGGGCCTCATTTGTCTCAGCCTTATCATTTGTGCCTCAAGTCAGGCCTCGTTCCACTCAACCTCATCATTTGTGCCTTGATGCGGGCGTCGTTTGACTCACCCTTATCATTTGCTCCTCAAGGCGGGCCTCGTTTGACTCAACCTTACCGTTTGCGCCTCGAGTTAGGCCTTGTTTGACTCAACCTTATCATTTGCGCCTCGAGTCAGGCCTTGTTCAACTCACCCTTACCATTTACGCATCGAGTCAGGCCTTGTTTGACTCAACCATATCATTTGTGCCTCGAGTGGGGCCTCGTTAGACTCAACCTTATCATTTGCTCCTCGAGTCGGGCCTCATTCGATTTACCCTTACCTTTTTAGCCTCGTGTCAAGCTCATTTGACTCACCCATATCATTTATGCCTTAAGTCGGGCCTTGTTTGACTTAACCTTATCATTTGCACCTCGAGTCGGGCCTCGTTCGACTTAACCTTATCATTTGCGTCTCGAGTCGGACCTTGTTTGACTCAACCATATCAATTGTGTCTCGAGTCAGGCCTTCTTTGACTAAACCATATCATTTGTCCCTCGAGTGGAGCCTCGTTTGACTCAACCTTATTATTTGTGCATTGAGTCAGGACTCGTTCGTCTTAACCTTATCATTTGCGCGTCGAGTTGAGGCTCGTTTCACTCACTCATATTAGTTGCGCCTCGAGTCGGGCCTCATTTGACTTAACCTTATCTTTTACGCCTCGAGGCATGCTTCGTTTGACTCAACCGTATCATTTGCACCTTAAGTCGGGCCACGTTCGACCCACACTTATCATTTGTTCCTCGAGTCGGGCCTCATTTGACTCACCCATATCATTTGCGCCTCGAGTTAGGCCTCGTTTGTCTCAACCTCATTATTTGCGCCTCGAGTCGGGCCTTGTTCGACTCAACTGTATCATTTGTGCCTCAAGTTGGGCCTCGTTCGACTCATGCCTATCATTTGTGCCTCAGGTCAGGCCTCATTCAACTCACCCTTACCATTTTCGCCTCGAGTCGGGACTCGTTTGACTCACCCATATCATTTGCGCCTCGAGTCGGCCCTCGTTTGACTCACCCATATCCTTAACGCCTCAATTCAAGCCTCGTTCAACTCAACCGTGTCATTTGTGCCTCGAGTCAGGCCTCGTTTGATGTAACCTTATCATGTACGCCTTGAGTCGAGCCTCGTTCAACTCACCCTTACCATTTGTGCCTCAAGTCGAGCCTCGTTTAACTGAACCTTATCATTTGCGCCTTGAGTCGGGCCACGTTCCACTCACCCTTACCATTTGCGCCTCGAGTCGGGCCTCGTTTGACTCACCCATATTATTTACGCCTCAAGTCAGGCCTCGTTCGACTTAACCATATCATTTGTGCCTTTAGTCGGGCCTCATTTGACTCAACCAGATCATTTACGCCTCGTGTCGAGCATCATTTGACTCAACCTTATCATTTGCACCTCAAGTTGGGCCTTGTTTGAATTAACCATATCATTTATGCATTGAGGCGGGCCTCGTTTGACTCAACCTTAACATTTGTACCTCGAGTCGGGCCTCGTTTAACTCAACGATATCATTTGTGCATCGAGTCAGGCCTTGTTTGACTCACCCTTACCATTTGCGCCTCGAGTTAGTCCTAGTTTGACTCAACTATATCATTTGCGCCTCATTTGTCTCAGGCTTATCATTTGTGCCTCAGGTCAGGCCTCGTTCCACTCCACCTCATCATTTGTGCCTTGATGCGGGTCTCGTTTGACTAACCCTTATCATTTGCGCCTCAAGGCGGGCCTCGTTTGACTCAACCTTGCCATTTGCGCCTCGAGTTAGGCCTCGTTTGACTCAACCTTATCATTTGCGCCTTGAGGCAGGCCTCGCTCGATTTATCGTTACCTTTTAAGCCTCGTGTCAGACCTCATTTGACTCTCCCATATCATTTACGCCTCAAGTCAGGCCTCGTTTGAATCAACCTTTTCTTTTGCACCTCAAGTTGGGCCTCGTTCGACTCAACCTTATCATTTGCATCTCGAGTCGGGCCTTGTTTGACTCAATCATATCATTTGTGCCTCGAGTCAGGCCTCGTTTGACTAAACCATATAATTTGTGCCCCGAGTCAAGCCTCGTTCGACTTAACCTTATATTTGTGCCTCGAGTCAGGCCTCGTTTGACTCACCCATATCATTTGCGCCTCGAGTCGGGCCTTATTAGACTTAACCTTATCAATTGCGCCTCGAGGTGGGCTTCATTCAACTCAACCTTATCATTTGCACCTCGAGTTGGACCACGTTTGACTCAACCTTATTATTGTGCCTCGAGTCAGTCCTCGTTCAACTCACCCTTATTATTTGTGCCTCAACTCGGGCCTCATTTGACTCAACCATATCATTTGCGCCTCGAGTCGTGCCTCGTTTGACTCAACCGTATCATTTGCGCCTCGAGTCAGGCCTTGTTCTACTCAACCGTATCATTTCCGCCTCAAGTCGAGCCTCGTTCGACTCACTCTTATTATTTGCGCCTCGAGTTGGGCCTCGTTCAACTCACTCTTACCATTTGTGTCTCGAGTCGGGCCTCGTTTGACTCACCCATATCCTCTACACCTCAAGTTGGGCCTCGTTTGACTCAACCTTATCATTTGCGCCTCGAGTTAGGACTCGTTCCACTCACCCTTACAATATGCGCCCCGAGTCGGGCCTCGTTCCACTCACCCTTACAATTTATGCCTCGACTCAGGCCTTGTTCGACTCAACCTTGTCATTTGTGCCTTGAGTCGGGCCTCGTTTGACTCAACCATATAATTTGTGCCTCGACTCAGGCCTCGTTTGACTCAACTATATCATTTGTGCCTCTAGTCGAGCCTCATTTGACTCACCGATATCATTTGCACCTCGAATCATGCAGCGTTTGACTTAACCATATCATTTAAGCATCAAGTTGGGCATCGTTCGACTCATCCATGTCATTTGTGCCTCGAGTCAGGCCTCGTTCGACTTTACCATATCATTTGTGCCTCGAGCCTGGCCTTGTTTGACTCAACCTTATTATTTGTGCCTCGAGTCAGGCCTCATTCTACGCAACCTTATCCTTTGCGCCTCGAGTCGGGCCTCGTTCTACTCACCCTTACCATTTGCGCCTCGAGTCAGGACTCATTTGACTTATCCATGTCATTTGTGCCTCGAGTCAGGCCTTGTTTGACTCAACCTTGTCATTTGTGCCTCGATCAGGCCTTGTTTGACTCAACCTTATCATTTGTGCCTCGAGTCGGGCCTCGTTTGACTCAACCATATCATTTACGCATCGAGTCAGGCCTCATTCGACTAAACCTTATCATTTATACATCGATTCGGGCCTCGTTCGACTCAACCTTATCATTTACGCCTCGAGTTGGGCCTTGTTCAACTCACCGTTACCATTTGCACCTCGAGTTGGGCCTTGTTTGACTCACCCACATCATTTACGCCTCGAGTCGGGCCTCGTTGGACTCAACCTTATCATTTGCTCTACGAGTTGGGCCTCGTTCGAGTCACACTTATCATTTTACCCTCGAGACGGGCCTTGTTTAAGTCACTCTTACCTTTTGTGCCTCAAGTTGGGCCTCATTTGACTCACCCATATCATTTGTGCCACGATTCGTTGCTCGTTTGACTCACCCTTATCATTTGATCCTCGAGTTAAGCCTCGTTTGACTCAACCATGTCATTTGCACCTCGAGTCGGGCGTTGTTTGATTGAACCATATCATTTACGCGTTAAGTCGGGCCTCCTTTGGCTCAACCTGATCAATTGTGCTTCGAGTCGGGCGTCGTTCGACTCAACCTTATCATTTGCTCCTCAAGTCGGGCATCGTTTGACTCAACCTTATCAGTTACGCCTCAAGTCAGGCCTAGTTTGACTCACCCTTACCAATTGTGGCTCGAGTCGGGCCTCGTTCAACTCACCCTTATCATTTTTGCCTTAATACGTGCCTCGTTTGACTCACCCTTTTCATGTGCGCCTCGAGTTAGGACTCGTTTGACTCAACCATATCATTTGCGCCTTGAGCTGGGCCTCGTTTGACTCAACCTTATCATTTCCGCCTCGAGGCAGCCCTCATTCGACTCAACCTTATCATTTGTGCCTCAACTTCAGCCTCGTTCAACTCACCCTTACCATTTGCGCCTCGAGTCGGGCCTCGTTTGACTCAACCATATCATTTGTGCCTTGAGTCGGGCCTCGTTTGACTCAACCTTTTCGTTTGTACCTCGAGTCAGGCCTCGTTCGACTCAACCTTATTATTTGTGCCACAAGTCTAGCCTTGTTCAACTTACCCTTACCATTTGCTCCTTGAGTCAGGCCTCATTTGACTCACCTATACCATTTGTGCCTCGAGTCGTGCCTCGTTTGACTCAACCTTATCATTTGTGCCTCGAGTCAGTCCTCGTTTGAGTCAACCTTATCAGTTGCTCCTCAAGTTGGCCCTCGTTTGACTCAATCTTATCATTTGTGCCTACAGTCGGGCATTGTTCGACTCAACCTTATCATTTATGCCTTGAGTCGGTCTTCATTTGACTCACCCTTATCATTTACGCCTCAAGTCGGGAATTATTCAACTCACCTTTACCATTTACACCTTGAGTCAGGCCTTATTTCACTCACCCATATCATTTGCACCTCGGGTTGGGTCTCGTTTGACTCAACCTTATCATTTGTGCATCGAGTCGGGCCCTATTCGACACAACCTTATCATTTGCGCATCGAGTCGATCCTCGCTTGACTCAACCTTATCATTTGTGCCTCGAGACGGGCCTCGTTTACATCACTCTTACGATTTGTGCCTCGAGTCGAGCCTCATTTGACTCACTCATATCATTTGTGCCTCGATTCGGTCCTTGTTTGACTCACCTTTATCATTTGAGCCTCGAGTCAGGTCTCGTTTGACTCAACCATATCATTTGCACCTCGAGTCGGGCCTCGTTTGATTCAACCATATCATTTATGCCTCAAGTCAGGCCTCGTTTGACTCAACCTTATCAATTGTGCTTTGAGTTAGGCCTCGTTTGACTCAACCTTATCATTTGCTCCTCGAGTCAGGCTTCGTTTGTCTTAACTTTATCAATTACGCCTCGAGTCAGGCCCCATTCAACTCACCCTTACCATTTGCGCCTCGAGTTAGGCCTCGTTCAACTCAACCATATTATTTGTGCCTTGAGTCGGGCCTTGTTTGACTCAACCTTATCATTTCTGCCTCCAATTGGGCCTTGTTTGACTCAACCTTATCATTTGTGCCTGGACTCGGTCCTCGTTTGACTCACCCTTATCATTTGTGCCTCGAGTCGGGCCTCATTCGACTCACCCATATCATTTGTTCCTCGACTCAGGCCTCGTTCGACTCAACCTTATCATTTGCGTATCGAGTTGGGCCTCGTTTGACTCAACCATATCATTTGCACCTTGAGTTGGGCCTCGTTTGACTCAACCTTATCATTTGTACCTAGAGTCGAGCCTCGTTCGACTCAAACTTATAATTTGTGCCTCCAGTCGGGCCTCATTCGACTCAACCATATCATTTGTGCCTTGAGTTGATCCTCGTTTAACTCACCCTTATCATTTGTGCCTCGAGTCGGGCCTCATTCGACTCACCCATATCATTTGTGCCTCGACTCAGGCCTCGTTTGACTCAACCTTATCATTTGCGCATCGAGTCAGGCCTCATTCGACTCAACCTTATCATTTGTGCCTCAACTTCGACCTCGTTCAACTCACCCTTAGCATTTGCACCTCGAGTCAGGCCTCGTTTGACTCAACCATATCATTTGCGCCTCGAGTCAGGCCTCGTTTGACTCAACCTTTTCGTTTGCACCTCGAGTCAGGCCTCCTTTGACTCAACCTTATTATTTGTGCCACAAGTCTAGCCTTGTTCAACTCACCCTTACCATTTGCTCCTTGAGTCAGGCCTCATTTGACTCACCCATATCATTTGTGCCTCGAGTCGTGCCTCGTTTGACTTAACCTTATCATTTGTGCCTCGAGTCAGTCCTCGTTTGAGTCAACCTTATCAGTTGCTCCTCAAGTTGGGCCTCGTTTGACTCAATCTTATCATTTGTGCCTCCAGTCGGGCATTGTTCGACTCAACCTTATCATTTATGCATTGAGTCGGTCTTCATTTGACTCACCCTTATCATTTACGCCTCAAGTCGGGAACTGTTCAACTCACCCTTACCATTTACGCCTTGAGTCAGGCCTTATTTCACTCACCCATATCATTTGCACCTCTGGTTGGGACTCGTTTGACTCAACCTTATCATTTGTGCGTCGAGTCGGGCCCCGTTCGACACAAGCTTATCATTTGCACATCGAGTCGAGCCTCGTTCGACTCAACCTTATCATTTGCGCCTCAAGACGGGCCTCGTTTACATCACTCTTACGATTTGTGCCTCGAGTCGAGCCTCATTTGACTCACCCATATCATTTGTGCCTCGATTCGGTCCTCGTTTGACTCACCTTTATCATTTGAGCATCGAGTCAGGTCTCGTTTGACTTAACCATATCATTTGCACCTCGAGTCGGGCCTCGTTTGATTCAACCATATCATTTATGCCTCAAGTCGGGCCTCGTTTGACTCAACCTTATCAATTGTGCTTTGAGTTAGGCCTCGTTTGATTCAACCTTATCATTTGACTCAACCTTATCATTTGCTCCTCGAGTCAGGCTTTGTTTGTCTCAACTTTATCAATTACGCCTTGAGTCAGGCCCCGTTCAACTCACCCTTACCATTTGCGCCTCGAGTCAGGCCTCGTTCAACTCAACCATATCATTTGTGCCTTGAGTAGGGCCTTGTTTGACTCAACCTTATCATTTGTGCCTCCAATTAGGCCTTGTTTGACTCAACCTTATCATTTGTGCCCGGACTCGGTCCTTGTTTGACTCACCCTTATCATTTGTGCCTCGAGTCGGGCCTCATTCGACTCACCCATATCATTTGTGCCTCGACTCAGGCCTCGTTCGACTCAACCTTATCATTTGCACATCAAGTTGGGCCTCATTTGACTCAACCATATCATTTGCACCTTGAGTTGGGCCTCGTTTGACTCAACCTTATCATTTGCACCTCGAGTCGGGCCTCGTTGGACTCAACCTTACAATTTGTGCCTCCAGTCGGGCCTCATTCGACTCAACCATATCATTTGCGCCTTAAGTTGATCCTCGTTTAACTCACCCTTATCATTTGTGCCTCGAGTCGAGCCTCATTCGACTCACCCATATCATTTGTGCCTCGACTCAGGCCTCGTTTGACTCAACCTTATCAGTTGCGCATCGAGTCAGGCCTCATTCGACTCAACCTTATCATTTGTGCCTCAACTTCGGCCTCGTTCAACTCAACCTTACCATTTGCGCCTCGAGTCAGGCCTCGTTTGACTCAACCATATCATTTGTGCCTCGAGTCGGGCCTCGTTTAACTCAACCTTTTCGTTTGCACCTCGAGTCAGGCCTCGTTCGACTCAACCTTATTATTTGTGCCACAAGTCTAGCCTTGTTCAACTCACCCTTACCATTTGCTCCTTGAGTCAGGCCTCATTTGACTAACCATACCATTTGCGCCTCGAGTCGTGCCTCGTTTGACTCAACCTTATCATTTGTACCTCGAGTCAGTCCTCGTTTGAGTCAACCTTATCAGTTGCTCCTCAATTTTGGCCTTGTTTGACTCAATCTTATCATTTGTGCCTCCAGTCGGGCATTGTTCGACTCAACCTTATCATTTATGCCTTGAGTCGGTCTTCATTTGACTCACCCTGATCATTTATGCCTCAAGTCAGGAACTGTTCAACTCACCCTTACTATTTGCGCCTTGAGTCAGGTCTTATTCCACTCACCCATATCATTTGCACCTCGGGTTGGGTCTCATTTGACTCAACCTTATCATTTGTGCATCGAGTCGGGCCCCGTTCGACACAACCTTATCATTTGCGCATTGAGTCGAGCCTCGTTCGACTCAACCTTATTATTTGTGCCTCGAGTCGGGCCTCGTTCAACTCACCCTTACCATTTCCACCTCGAGACGGGCCTCGTTTGACTCAACCATATCATTTGCGCCTAGAGCCAGGCCTCATTTGACTCAACCTTATCATTGGTGCATCGAGTCGTCTCTCGTTCGACTCAACCTTATCATTTGCACCTCAAGTCGGCCTCGTTCAACTCACCCTTACCATTTGCACCTCGAGTCGGGCCTCGTTTGACTTACCCATATCATTTGCGCCTCGAGTCGGGCCTCATTTGACTCAACCTTATCATTTTCCCCTCGAGTCGAGCGTCATTCGACTCAACCTTATCATTTGCGCCTCGAGTCAGCCCTCGTTTGACACAACCTTATCATTTGCGCCTCAAGTCTGGCCTCGTTCAACTCACCCTTACCATTTGCGCCTTGCGTTGGGCCTTATTTGACACACCCATATCATTTGCACCTCGAGTCAGGCCTCGTTTGACTCAACCTTATCATTTGTGCCTCGAGTTAGGCCTCGTTTGACACAAGCTTATCTTTTGAGCCTCGAGTCGGGACTCCTTTGACTCAACTTTATCATTTACGCCTCGAGTTGGGCCTCGTTCAACTCACCCTTACCATTTGTGTCTCGAGTTGGGCCTTGTTTGACTCACCCATATCATGTGCACCTAGAGTCGGGCCTCGTTTGACTCAACCTTATCATTTATGCTTGGAGTTAGGCCTTGTTCGACTTAACCTAATCATTTGTGCCTCGAGTTGCAACTCGTTCAACTCCCCTTTACCATTTGTGCCTCGAGTCAGACCTCATTTGACTCACCCATATCATTTGTGCCTCGAGTTGAGCCTCGTTTGAATCTACCTTATCATTAGCCCCTCGAGTCAGGCCTCGTTCAACTTAACCTTATCATTTGCGCCACGAGTCAAGCCTCATTTGACTCAAACTTATCATTTGCGCCTAAGTCCAGCCTCGTTCAACTCACCCTTGCCATTAGCACCTTGAGTCGAGCCACATTTGAATCAACCAAATCATTTGTGCCTTGAGTTAGGCCTCGTTTGACTCAACCTTATCATTTGCGCCTCGAGTCGGACCTTGTTCGGCTCAACCTTATCATTTGCACATTGAGTCGAGCCTCGTTTGACTCAACCTTATCATTTAAGCCTCAAGTCAGTCCTCGTTCGACTCAACCTTATCATTTGTGCCTCAAGTCTGTCCTCATTCAACTCACCCTTTCCATTTGTGCATTGAGTCGGGCCTCATTTGACTCACTCATATCATTTGCGCCTCGAGTCGGGCCTCGTTGACTTAACCTTATCATTTACGCCTCGTGTAGGGCCTCGTTCGACCTAACCTTATCATTTGTGCATCAAGTCAGGCCTCGTTTGACTTACCCATATCATTTGCGCCTCGAGTCGGGCCTCGTTGGACTTAACCTTGTCATTTGCGCCTCTAGTTGGGACTCGTTCGACTCAACCATATCATTTGTGCCTTGAGTCGGGCATGGTTTGACTCAACCTTACCATTTGAGCGTCGAGTTGGTGCTCGTTCGACTCAATCTTATCATTTGTGCCTCCTGTCTGGCCTCGTTCGACTCAACCTTATCATTTGTGCCTTGAGTCGGTCCTCGTTTGACTCACCCATATCATATATGCCTTGAGTCGGGCCTCATTTGACTCACCCATATCATTTTACACTTCGAGGCCTCGTTCGACTCAACCTTGTCATTTGCGCATTGAGTTGAGCCTAATTCGACTCCACCTTACCATTTGCGCCTTGAGCAGGCCTTGTTTGGCTTAACCTTATCATTTGTGCCTCAAGTCGGGCATCGTTTGACTCACCCTTACCATTTGCGCCTCCAGTCGATCCTCGTTTGATTCAACCATATCATTTGTGCCTCGAGTTGAGCCATGTTTGAGTCAACCTTATCATTTATGCCTCCAGTTGGGCCTCCTTCGACTCAACTTTATCATTTGTGCCTTAAGTCGGTCCTTATTTGACTTACCCTTATCATTTGTGCCTCGAGTTGGGCCTTGTTTGACTCAGCCATATCATTTGCATCTCATGTCAGGCCTCGTTCGACTCTACCTTATCATTTGTGCCTCAGCTCAGGCCTCGTTTGACTCAACCTTCTCATATGCACCTCGAGTTGGGCCTCGTTTCACTCAACCTAATCATTTGTGCCTCAAGTCGGGTCTCGTTTGACTCAACCTTATTATTTGCATCTAGATTCGAGACTCGTTCGACTCAACCTTATAATTTTTGCCTTGAGTCGGGCCTCATTTGACTCAACCATATCCTTTGTGCGTTGAGTCAGTTGTTGTTTCACTCACCCTTACCATTTACACCTCGAGTGAGGCCTAGTTTGACTCAACCTTATCATTTGTGCCTCAAGTCAGGGCTCATTTGACTTAACCTTATCATTTGTGCCTTGATGCGAGCCTCGTTTGACTCACCCTTATCATTTGCACCTTGAGTCGGGCCTCATTTGACTCACTCATATCATTTATGCCTTGAGTCAGGCCTCGTTTGACTTAACCTTATCATTTACGCCTCGAGTCGGGCCTCGTTCAACCCAACTTTATCATTTACGCATCGAGTCGGGCGTCATTCGGCTCACCCTTACCATTTATGCTCGAGTCGGGCCTCGTTTGACTCACCCATATCATTTGCATCCCAAGTCGGGCCTCGATTGACTCATCCTTATCATTTATGCCTCGAGACAGGCCTCGTTGGACTTAACCTTGTCATTTGCGCCTCTAGTTGGGACTCGTTCGACTCAACCATATCATTTGTGCCTTGAGACGGGGATGGTTTGACTCAACCTTACCATTTGAGCCTCGAGTCAGTCCTCGTTCGACTCAATCTTATCATTTGTGCCTCCCGTCGGGCCTTGTTCGACTCAACCTTATCATTTGTGCCTTGAGTCAGTCCTCGTTTGACTCACCCATATCATATACACCTCGAGTCGATCCTCGTTTGACTCACCCATATCATTTTACGCTTCAAGGCCTCATTTGACTCAACCTTATCATTTGCACATTGAGTTAAGCCTCATTCGACTTTACCTTACCATTTGCGCCTTGAGTCGGGCCTTGTTTGGCTTAACCTTAACATTTGTACCTTGAGTCGGGCATCGTTTGACTCACCCTTACCATTTGCGACACCAGTCGGTCCTCGTTTGATTCAACCATATCATTTATGCCTCGAGTCAGGCCATGTTTGAGTCAACCTTATCATTTATGCCTTCAGTCGGGCCTCGTTTGACTCAACTTTATCATTTGTGCCTTGAGTCAGTCTTTATTTGACTCACCCTTATCATTTGCGCCTCGAGTCGGGCCTTGTTTGGCTCAGCCATTTCATTTGCACCTCGTGTCGGGCATCATTCGACTGAGCCTTATTATTTGTGCCTTGGCTCAGGCGTTGTTTGACTCAACCTTCTCATATGCACCTCAAGCCGGGCCTCATTTCACTCAACCGTATCATTTATGCCCCAAGTCGGGTCTCGTTTGACTCAACCTTATCATTTACGTCTAGATTCAGGGCTCGTTCAACTCAACCTTATAATTTTCGCCTCGTTTGACTCAACCATATCCTTTGTGCATCGAGTCGGGCCTTGTTTGACTCACCCTTACCATTTTCACCTCGAGGGAGGCCTAGTTTGACTCAACCTTATCATTTGTGCCTCAAGTCGGGACTTGTTTGACTTAACCTTATCATTTGTGCCTTGATGCGAGCCTCGTTTGACTCACTCGTATCATTTGTGCCTTGAGTTGGGACCAGTTCCACTCAACCATATTATTTGCGCCTCAAGTCAGGCCTCGTTCTACTCACCCTTATCATTTGCACCTCAAGTCAGGCTCGTTCGACTCAACCTTACCATTTGTGCCTTGAGTCGGGTCTTGTTAGACTCAACCTTACCATTTGTGCCTTGAGTCGGGCCTCATTTGACTCACCCATATCATTTGTGCCTCAAGTCGAGTCTCGTTTGACTCAACTTTATCATTCGCACCTCAAGTCAAGGCTCGTTCGACTCAACTTTATCATTTGTGCCTCAAGTCCGGCCTCATTGAACTCACCCTTATCATTTGCGCCTCAAGTCCAGCCTCATTGAACTCACCCTTATCTTTTGCGCATCGAGTTGGGCATCATTCAACTCACCCTTACCATTTGCGCCTCGAGTCGGGCCTCATTTGACTCACCCATATCATTTGCGCCTCGAGCTGGGCCTCGTTTGACTCAACCATATCATTTGCGCCTCGAGTCGGGCCTCATTTGACTCAACCTTATGAATTGCGCCTCAAGTCAGGTCTCATTTGACTCAACCATATCATTTGTGCCTTGAGTTGGGCCTCGTTTGACTAAGCTTCATCATTTTAGCCTCGAGTCAGACCCCGTTCAACTCACCCTTACCATTTCTGCCTCGAGTTGGGCCTCGTTTGACAGAACCTTATCATTTGTGGCTCGGGTTAGGCCTCATTTGACACAACCTTATCATTTACGCCTCGAGTCGGGCCTCGTTCAACTCACCCTTACCATTTTTGCCTTGAGTTGAGCCTTGTTTGACTCACCCATATCATTTGCGGCTTGAGGCAGGCCTCGTTTGACTGAACCTTATCATTTGCGCCTCGAGTCAGACTTCGTTTGGCTCATCCTTATCATTTGCGCATCGAGTCGGGCCTCGTTCGACTCAACCTTATCATTTGTACCTCGAGTCGGGCCTCGTTCGGCTTAACCTTATCATTTGTGCCTCGAGTCGGGCCTCGTTTGACCTAACCTTATCATTTGTGCATCGAGTCGGGCCTCGTTTGACTCACCCATATCATTCGAGTCAGGCCTCGTTTGATTCATCCTTATCATTTGGCCTCGAGACAGGCCTCGTTGGACTTAACCTTGTCATTTGTGCCTCTAGTTGGGACTCGTTCGACTTAACCATATTATTTGTGCCTTTAGTCGGGCATGGTTTGACTTAACCTTACCATTTGAGCCTCGAGTCGGCCCTCGTTCGTCTCAATCTTATCATTTGTTCCTCCCATCGGGCCTCGTTCAACTCAACCTTATCATTTGTGCCTTAACTCAGTCCTCGTTTGACTCACCCATATCATATACGCCTCGAGTCGGGCCTCGTTTGACTCACCCATATCATTTTACACTTCAAGGCCTCGTTCAACTCAACCTTATCATTTGCGCATCGAGTCGAGCCTCGTTCGACTCCAACTTACCATTTGTGCCTTGAGTTGAGCCTTGATTGGCTTAATCTTATCATTTGTGCCTTGAGTCGAGCATCGTTTGACTTACCCTTACCATTTGCACCTCCAGTCGATCCTCGTTTGATTCAACCGTATCATTTGCATCTCGAGTTGGGCCATGTTTGAGTCAACCTTCTCATTTATGCCTCTGGTCGGGCCTCCTTTGACTCAACTTTATCAATTGTGCCTTGAGTCGGTCCTCATTTGACTCACCCTTATCATTTGTGCCTCGAGTTGGGCCTCGTTTGACTCAGCCATATCATTTGCAGCTCAAGTCGGGCCTCGTTTGACTCAACCTTATCATTTGTGCCTCGGCTCAGGCCTCATTTGACTTAGCCTTCTCAATTGCACCTCGAGTCTAGCCTCGTTTCACTCAACTGTATCATTTGTGCCTTAAGTAGGGCCTCATTTGACTCAACCTTATCATTTGTGTCTCGATTCGGGACTCGTTTGACTCAACCTTATAATTTTTGCCTCGAGTCGGGCCTCGTTTGACTCGACCATATCATTTGTACATCGAGTCGGGCCTTGTTTGACTCACCCTTACCTTTTGTGCCTCGAGTGAGGCCTAATTTGACTTAAACTTATCATTTGTGCCTCAAGTTAGGGCTCGTTTGACTTAACCTTATCATTTGTGCCTTGATGCGAGCCTCGTTTGACTCACCCTTATCATTTGCGCCTTGAGTCGGGACTGGTTTCACTCAACCATATTATTTGCACCTCAAGTCGGGCCTCGTTCAACTCTCCCTTATCATTTGCACCTCAAGTTTGGCCTCATTCAACTCACCCTTATAATTTGCACATTGAGTCAGGCCTCGTTCGACTCAACCTTTCCTTTTGTGCCTTGAGTTGGGCCTCATTTGACTCACCCATATCATTTGCGCCTTGAGTCAAGTCTCGTTTGACTCATCCTTATCATTTGTGCCTCAAGTTAGGGCTCCTTTAACTCAACCTTATCATTTATGGCTTGATACGGCCCTTGTTTGACTCACCCTTATGATTTGCACCAAGAGTCGGCCTCGTTTGACTTAACCATATCATTTGCACCTGGAGTTGGGCCTCGTTTGACTCAACCTTATCATTTGCGCCTTGAGTTAGGCCTCATTTGACTTACCCATATCATTTGCGCATCGAGTCGGCCCTCATTCGACTCAACCTTATCATTTGTGGCTTGATACGGCCCTTGTTTGACTCACCCTTATGATTTGCACCAAAAGTCGACCTCGTTTGACATAACCTTATCATTTGTGGCTCGAGTTGGGCCTCGTTTGACTCAACCTTATCATTTGCGCCTCGAGTCAGGCCTTGTTCAACTCATCCCTACCATTTGTGCCTCGAGTCGGATCTCGTTTGACTTACCCATATCATTTGTTCCTGAGTCAGGCCTCATTTGACTCATCCTTATCATTTGCCCCTCGAGTTGGGCCTCGTTCGACTCAACCTTATCATTTGCACCTCGAGTCAGGCCTCGTTCGACTCAACCTTATCATTTGCGCCTCAAGTCTGGCCACGTTCAACTCACCCTTACCATTTGTGCCTTGAGTTGGGCCTCATTTGACTCACCCATATCATTTACGCCACGAGTCAGGCCTCGTTTGACTCAACCTTATCATTTGTGCCTCAAGTCTGGCCTCGTTCATCTCACTCTTATCATGTGCACCTCAAGTCCAGCCTCGTTCAAGTCACCCTTATCATTTGCGCATCAAGGCGGGCCTCGTTTGACTCAACCTTACCATTTGCGCCTTGATTCGAGCCTCATTTAACTCACCCATATCATTTGCGCTTTGACTCAGGTCTCGTTTGACTCAACCTTATCATTTGTCCCTCAAGTTGAGGTTCGTTCGACTCACCCTTATCATTTGTGCCCTAATACGGGCCTCGTTTGACTCACCCTTATCATTTGCGCCTCGAGCCGGGCCTCGTTTGACTCAACCATATCATTTGCGCCTGGAGTCGAGCCTTGTTTAACTCAACCTTATTATTTGCACCTCGAGTCAGCCCTTATTTGACTCACCCATATCATTTATGCCTCGAGTCGGGCCTCATTTGACTCAACCTTATCATTTGTGCCTCGGGTCGGTCCTCGTTCGACTCAACCTTATCATTTGTGCCTCAAGTCTGGCCTCGTTCAACTTACCCTTATCATTAGCGCATCGAGTCGGGCCTTGTTCGACTCAACCTTATCATTTGTGCCTCGGCTCAGACCTCGTTTGACTCAACCTTCTCATTTGCACCTCGAGTCGGGCCTCGTTTCACTCAACCGTATTATTTGCGCCTCAAGTTGGGCCTCGTTTGACTCAACCTTATTATTTGTGTCTCGTTTTGGGGCTCGTTCGACTCAACCTTATAATTTTCGCCTCGAGTCGGGCCTTGTTTGACTCAACCATATCATTTGTGCAATGAGTCGGGTCTCATTTGACTCACCCTTACCATTTACGGCTCGAGTGAGGCCTAATTTGACTCAACCTTATCATTTGTGCCTCAAGTAAGGGCTCGTTCGACTCAACCTTATCATTTGTGCCTTGATGTGAGCCTCGTTTGACTCACCGTTACCATTTGCGCCTTGAGTCATGATTGGTTTCACTCAACCATCTTATTTGCGCCTCAAGTCAGGCCTCGTACAACTCACCCTTATCATTTGCACCTTAAGTCTTGCCTCGTTCAACTCACCCTTATCATTTGCGCATTGAGTCGGGCCTCGTTCAACTCAACCTTACCATTTGTGCCTTGAGTAGGGCCTCATTTGACTCACCTATATCATTTGCACCTTGAGTCGAGTCTCGTTTGACTCAACCTTATCATTTGTGCCTCAAGTCGGGGCTCGTTTGACTCAACCTTATCATTTGTGGCTTGATACGACCCTCGTTTGACTGACCCTTATCATTTGCACCATGAGTCGGGCCTCGTTTGACTCAACCATATCATTTGTGCCTTGAGTTGGGCCTCGTTTGACTCAACCTTATCATTTGTGCCTCGAGTCAGGCCTCATTTGACTTACCCATATCATTTGCACCTCGAGTTGGGCCTCATTCGACTCAACCTTATCATTTGCGCCTCAGGTTGGGCCTTGTTCGACTCAACCTTATCATTTGTGCCTCAAGTCTGGCCTCATTCAACTTACCCTTATCATTAGTGCATCGAGTCGGGCCTCGTTCGACTCAACCTTACCATTTGCACCTCGGGTCAGGCCTCGTTCGACTCAACCTTATCATTTGTGCCTCAAGTCTAGCCTCGTTGAACTTGCCCTTATCATTTGTGCATCGAGTCGGGCCTTGTTCAACTCACCCTTGCCATTTGCACCTCGAGTCAAGCCTCATTTGACTCACCCATATCATTTGTGCCTCGAGCTGGGCCTCATTTGACTCAACCATATCATTTGCGCCTCGACTCAGGCCTAGTTTGACTCAACCTTATCATTTGCGCCTTAAGTGAGGCGTCATCTCACTCAACCATATCATTTGTGCCTTGAGTCGGGCCTCGTTTGACTCAGCTTCATCATTTTCGCCTCGAGTCGGGCCCCGTTCAACTCACCCTTACCATTTCTACCTCGAGTCGGGCCTCGTTTGACACAACCTTATCATTACTGGCTCGAGTTGGGCCTCATTTGACTCAACCTTATCAGTTGCGCCTCGACTCGGGCCTCATTCAACACACCCTTACCATTTGTACCTCAAGTCAGATCTCATTTGACTTACCCATATCATTTGTGCCTCGAGTCAGGCCTCATTTGACTCAACCTTATCATTTGCCCATCGAGTCGTGCCTCATTTGACTCAACCTTATCATTTGTGCCTCGAGTCAGGCCTCGTTCGACTCAACCTTATCATTTGCGCCTCAAGTTTGGCCGTGTTCAACTCACCCTGACCATTTGTGCCTTGACTCGGGCCTCATTTGACTCACCCATATCATTTGTGCCTCGAGTCGGGCCTCGTTTGACTTAACCTTATCATTTGTGCCTCAAGTCTGGCCTCGTTCATCTCACCCTTATCATTTGCACCTCAAGTCCAGCCTCGTTCAAGTCAACCTTATCATTTGCGCATCGAGGCGGGCCTCGTTTGACTCAACCTTTCCACTTACGCCTTGAGTCGGGCCTCATTTGACTCACCCATATCATTTGCGCCTCGAGTCAGGAGTCATTTGACTCAACCTTATCATTTGTGCCTCAAGTTAGGGTTCGTTTGACTCACCCTTATCATTTGTGCCTTAATACGGGCCTCGTTTGACTTACCCTTATCATTTGGGCCCCGAGTCAGGCCTCGTTCAACTCACCCTTACCATTTGCGCCTCGAGTCGAGCCTCATTTGACTAACCCATATCATTTGTGCCTCGAGTTAGGCCTCGTTTGACTCAACCTTATCATTTGCCCCTCGAGACAGGCCTCATTTGACTCAACCTTATCATTTGTTCCCCGAGTCAAGCCTCATTCAACTCAACCTTATTATTTGCACCACAAGTCCAGCCTCGATCAACTCACCCTTACCATTTGTGCCTTGAGTCGGGCCTCATTTGACTCATCCATTTCATTTGCGCCTCGAGTCGGGCTTCGTTTGACTCAACCTTATCATTTGTGCCTTGAGTCAGTCTTCGTTTGACTCATCCTTTTCATTTACGCCGCAAGGCCAGCCCCGTTCAACTTACACTTAACATTTGCGCCTCGAGTCGGGCCTCATTTTACTCACCCATATCATTTGTGCCTCGAGTCGGGCCTCGTTTCACTCAACCTTATCATTTGCGTCTCCAGTCGGGCCTCATTCGACTCAACCTTATCATTTGCGCCACGAGTCAGGCCTCGTTCAACTCAACCTGATCAATTGCACCTCAACTCCAGCCTTGTTCAACTCACCCTTACCATTTGTGTCTTGGGTCGGGCATCGTTTGAGTCAACCTTATCAGTTGCTCCTCGAGTCAGGCCTCGTTTGACTCAACCTTATCGTTTACGCCTCGAGTTGGGCCTCATTCGACCCAACCTTATCATTTGTGCCACGAGTCAAGCCTCGTTCTACTCAACCTTATCAATTGCGCCTCAAGTCTGGCCTTGTTCAACTCACCCTTACCATTTGCGTCTCGAGTCGGGCCTCGTTTCACTCATCCATATCATTTGTGCCTCGTGTCGAGACTCGTTTGACTAAACCTTATCATTTGCGCCTGGAGTCGCGCCTTGTTTGACTCAACTTTATCATTTGCGCATCGAGTCGGGCCTCCTTTGACTCAACTTTACCATTTATGCCTCGAGACGGGCCTCTTTCAACTCACCCTTACCATTTGTGCCTCGAGTCGGGCATCGTTTGACTCACCGATATCATTTGTGCCTCGAGTCGAGCCTTATTTGACTCACCGATATCATTTGTGCCTCGAGTCGAGCCTCATTTGACTCAACCTTATCATTTACGCCTGGAGCCAGGCCTCGTTCAACTCAAGCTTATCATTTGTGCCTTGAGTTGGGCCTCATTCAACTCACCCTTACCATTTGCGCCTCGAGTCGGGCCTCATTTGACTCACCCATATCATTTGTGTCTTGAGTCGGGCCTCGTTTGACTCAACCTTATCATTTGCCCCTCAAGTTGGGCCTCATTCGACTCAACGTTATCATTTGTGCCTCAAGTTTGGCCTCATTCAACTCACCCTTACCATTTGTGCCTCGAGTCGGGCATCGTTTGACTCAACCTTATCATTTGCGCCTCGAGTCGGACCTCGTTTGACTCAACCTTATCATTTGCACCTCGAGTCAGACCTCGTTTAGCTCAACCTTATCATTTGCGCATCAAGTTGGGCCTCGTTCGACTCAACCCTATTATTTGCACCTCGAGTCAGGGCTCATTCAACTCACCCTTACCATTTGCTCTCGAGACGTCCTCGTTTGACTCACCCATATCATTTGCGCCTCTAGTCGGGCCTTGTTGGACTCAACCGTGCCATTTATTCGACTTAACCCTATCATTTGCACCTCGAGTCAGGCCTCATTCAACTCACCCTTACCATTTGCGCGCAAGTCGGGCCTCTTTTAACTCACCCATATCATTTATGCCTCAAGTTGGGCTTCGTTTGACTCATCCTTATCATTTGCACCTCTAGTCGAGCCTCGTTTAACTCAACCTTGTCATTTGCGCCTCTAGTTGGGACTCGTTCGACTCAACCATATCATTTGTGCCTTGAGTCAGGCATCGTTTGTCTCAACCTTACAATTTGAGCCTCGAGTCGGCCCTCGTTCGACTTAACCTGATCATTTACACCTCAAGTCTGGCCTCGTTCAACTCACCCTTACCATTTGCGCCTTGAGTCGGGCCTCATTTGACTCACTCATATCATTTGCGCCTCGAGTTGGGCCTCGTTTGACTTAACCTTATTATTTGTGCCTCGAGTCAGGCCTCGTTCGACTCAACCTTATCATTTGCACATCGAGTTGGGCCTCGTTTGACTTAACCTTATCATTTGTGCCTCGATTTAGGTTTCATTGGACTCAACCTTATCATTTGCACCTCGAGTTGGGACTCGTTCGAATCAACCTTATCATTTGTGCTTCGACTCAGGTCACATTGGACTCAACCTTATCATTTGCGGCTCGAGTTGGGACTCGTTTGGCTCAATCTTATCATTTGTGCCTCCAGTCGGGCCTCGTTCGACTTAACCTTATCATTTGTGCCTTGAGTCGGTCCTCGTTTGACTCACCCTTATCATTTACGCCTCGAGTCGGGCCTCGTTTGACTCACCCATATCATTTTGTGCTTCTAGTCAGGCTTCGTTCAACTCAACCTTATCATTTACGCATCGAGTCGAGCCTTGTTCGACACCACTGTATCATTTACACCTCAAGTCCACCCTCGTTCAATTCACGCTTACAATTTGCACCTTGAGTTGGGCCTTGTTTGGCTTAACCTTATCATTTGTGCCTCGAGTCGGGCATCGTTTGAGTCAACCTTATTAGTTGCTCCTCAAGTCCAGCCCCGTTCAACTCACCCTTACCATTTGCGCCTTGAGTTGGGCCTTATTTGACTCACCCTTATCATTTGTGCCTCGAGTCGGGCCTCGTTTGACGTAACCTTATCATTTGCACCTAAAGTCTGGCCTCGTTCAACTCACCCTTACCATTTGCGGCTTGAGTCGGGCCTCATTTGATTCACTCATATCATTTGTACCTCGAGTCGGGCCTCATTTGATTTAACCTTATCATTTGTGACTCGATTCGGGGCTTGTTCAACACAACCTTATAATTTTCGCCTCGAGTCGGGGCTCGTTTGACTCAACCTTATCATTTGTGCCTTGATGTGAGTATCGTTTGACTCACCCTTATATTTGTGCCTCGAGTTGGGCCTTGTTTGACTTAACGATATCATTTGTACCTCGAGTCGGGTCTCGTTCAACTAACCCTTAACATTTGTGTCTCGAGGAAGTCCACGTTTGACTCATCCATATCATTTGTGCCTCGAGTCAGGCCTCGTTTGACTCAACCTTATAGTTTGTGCCTCAAGTTAGGCCTTGTTTGACTCAACCTTATCATTTATGCCACAAGTCAGGCCTCATTTAAGTCATCCATATCATTTGCACCTTGAGTCAGGCCTCATTTGACTCACTCATATCATTGGCGCCTCGAGTCGGGCCTCGTTTGACTTAACCTTATCATTTGCGCCTCGAGTCGGGTCTCGTTTGACTCAACCTTATCATTTGCACATTGAGTCGTGTCTCGTTTGACTCAACCTTATCATTTGTGCCTCGACTCGGGTCTCATTGGACTCAACCTTGTCATTTGCGCCTCGAGTTGGGACTCGTTCGAATCAACCTTATCATTTGTGCCTCGACTTGGGTCACGTTGGACTCAACCTTGTCATTTGTGCCTCGAGTTGGGACTCGTTCGATTTAACCTTATCATTTGTGCCTTGAGTCGGTCCTCGTTTAACTCACCCTTGTCATTTACCCCTCGAGTCGGGCCTCGTTTCACTCATCCATATCATTTTGTGTTTCAAGTCAGGCTCGTTCGACTCAACCTTATCATTTACATATCGAGTCGAGCCTCGTTCGACTCCACCGTATCATTTGTGCCTCAAGTCCATCCTCGTTCAACTCACCCTTACCATTTGCACCTTGAGTCGGGCCTTTTTTGGCTTAACCTTATCATTTGTGCCTCGAGTTGGGCATCGTTTGAGTCAACCTTATCAGATGCTCCACGAGTCAGGCCTCATTCGACTCAACCTTATCATTTGTGCCTTTAGTCAGTGTTCGTTTGACTCATCCTTATCATTTATGCCTCAAGTCCGGCCCCGTTCAACTCACCCTTACCATTTGCGCCTTGAGTCGGGCCTTATATGACTCACCCGTATTATTTGCGCCTCGAGTCGGGTCTCGTTTGACTTAACCTTATCATTTGTGCCTCGAGTCGGCCCCCATTTGACTCAACCTTATCATTTGCAAATTGAGTTGAGCCTTGTTCAACTCAACTTTATCATTTGCGCCTCGAGTTGTGGCTCGTTCCACTCACCCTTACCATTTGCACCTCGAGACGAGCCTTGTTTGACTCAACCTTATCATTTGCGCCATGAGATGGGCCCCATTTGACTCAACCTTATCATTTGCGCATCGAGTCGGGCCTCGTTCAACTCACCCTTACCATTGGCATCTCGAGTTGGGCCTCGTTTGACTCAACCATATCATTTATGCCTTGAGTCGGGCCTCGTTAGACTCAACCTTATAATTTGCGCTCGAGTCGGGCCTCATTTGACTCAACCTTATCATTTGCCCCTCAAGTCGGGCGTCATTCGACTCAACCTTCTCATTTGTGCCTTGGGTCAGGCCTTGTTCGACTTAACCTTATCATTTGCGCCTCAAGTCGGGCCTCATTTAAGTCAAGCTTATCATTTGTGCCTCGAGTCATGCCTCATTTGACACAAACTTATCATTTGTGCCTCAAGTCGGGCCTCATTTGACTCAACTTTATCATTTATGCCTTGAGTCGGGCCTCGTTCAACTTACCCTTACCATTTGAGTCTCGAGTCGGGCCTCGTTTGACTCACCCATATCATTTGTGCCTCTAGTCGGGCCTCGTTTGACTCAACCTTATCATTTGTGCCTGGAGTCGGGCCTCGTTCGACTCAACCTTATCATTTGTGCCTCGAGTCGGGCCTCATTCAACTCACCCTTACCTTTTGCGCCTCGAGTCGGGCCTTATTTGACTCACCCATATCATTTGTGCCCCGAGTCGGGCCTCGTTTGACTCAACCTTATCGTTTACCCCTCGAGTCAGGCCTCATTCAACTCAACCTTATCAATTGCACCACGAGTCAAACCTCGTTCGACTCAACCTTATCAATTGTGCCTTAGGTCCGGCCTAGTTCAACTCTCCCTTACCATTTGCGCCTCGAGTCGAGCCTTATTTTACTCACCCATATCACTTGTGCCTCGAGTCGGTCCTCGTTTGACTTAACCATATCATTTGTGGTTCGAGTTAGGCCTCATTCGACTCAACCATATCATTTGCGCCACGAGTCAGGCCTCGTTCAACTCAACCTTATCAATTGTGCCTCAACTCCAGCCTCGTTGAACTCAGCTTTACCATTTGCGTCTCGTGTCGGGCATCGTTTGACTCACCCATATCATTTACGCCTGCAGTCGGGCCTCGTTCGGCTCAACTTTATCATTTACGCCTGAAATCGTTCCTCATTCAACTCACCCTTACCATTTGCGCCTCGAGTCGGGCCTCATTTGACTCACCCATATCATTTGTGTCTCGAGTCAAGCCTCGTTTGACTCAACCTTATAATTTGCCCCTCGAGTTGGGCCTCATTTGACTCAACCTTATCATTTGCGCCATGAGTTAGGCCTCGTTCGACTTAGCCATATCATTTGTGCCTCGACTCGGGTCTCGTTGGACTCAACCTTGTCGTTTGCACCTCGAGTTGGGACTCGTTCGAATCAACCTTACGATTTGTGCCATGACTCGGGTCACATTAGACTCAACCTTGTCATTTGCGCCTCGAGTTTGGACTCGTTTGGCTCAATCATATCATTTGTGCCTTGAGTCGGTCCTCGTTCGACTCAACCTTATAATTTATGCATCGAGTCGAGCCTCATTCGACTCTACCGTATCATTTATGCCTCAAGTCCGCCCTTGTTCAACTCACACTTACCATTTACACCTCAAGTCGGGCCTTGTTTGGCTTAACTTTATCATTTGAGCCTCGAGTTGGGCATCGTTTGACTCACCCTTACCATTTGTGCCTCAAGTCGGGTCTCGTTTGATTCAACCATATTATTTGTGCCTCGAGTGGGGCCATGTTTGACTCAATCTTATCATTTGTGCCTCCAGTCGGGTCTCGTTCGACTCAACTTTATCATTTGTGCCTGGAGTCGGTCCTCATTTGACTCACCCTTATTATTTGTACCTCAAGTTGGGACTCGTTTGACTTAATCTTATAGTTTGCCCCTCGAGTCAGGCCTCATTCAACTCAACCTTATCAATTGCACCACGAGTCAGGCCTCGTTCGACTCAACCTTATCAATTGTGCCTTAAGTCTGGCCTTATTTTACTCACCCATATCATTTGTGCCTCGAGTCGGGACTCGTTTGCCATAACCATATCGTTTGCGCTTCGAGTTGGACGTCATTCGACTCAACCATATCATTTGTGCCACGAGTCAGGCCTTGTTCGACTCAACCTTACCAATTGCGCCTCAACTCTGGCCTTGTTCAACTCACCCTTAACATTTGCGTCTCGAGTTGGGCATCATTTGACCCACCCATATCATTTGCGCCCCGAGTCAGGACTTGTTTGACTCAACCTTATCATTTGCGCCTGCAGTTGGGCCTCATTCGACTCAACCTTATCATTTGCGCATCGTGTTGCGCCTCCTTTGACTCAGCTTTACCATTTACTCCTTGAGATGGGCCTCTTTCAACTCACCCTTACCATTTGTGCCTTGAGTCGAGCTTCGTTTGACTCACCCATATCATTTGCGTCTCGAGTCAAGCCTTGTTTGACTCAACCTTATCATTTATGCCTGGAGTCAGGCCTCGTTCAACTCAAGCTTATCATTTGTGCCTCGAGTCGTTCCTCGTTCAACTCACCCTTACCATTTGCACCTCGAGTCGGGCCTCATTTGACTCACCCATATAATTTGTGTCTCGAGTCGGGTCTCGTTTGACTCAACCTTATCATTGGCCCCTCGAGTCGGGCCTCATTCGACTCAACCTTATCATTTGCGCCACAAGTTAGGCCTCGTGTGACTCAACCTTATCATTTGCGCCTCAAGTCTGGCCTCGTACAACTCACCGTTACCATTTGCGCCTTGAGTCGGGCATCATTTAACTCTCCCATATCATTTACACCTCGAGTCGAGCCTCGTTTCACTCATCCTTATCTTTTGTTCCTCGAGTCAGACCTCGTTCGGCTCAACCTTATCATTTGCGCATCGAGTCGGGCCTTGTTTGACTCAACCCTATTATTTGCGCCTCGAGTCGGGCCTTGTTCAACTCACCCTTACCATTTGCGCTCGAGTCGGTCCTCGTTTGACTCACCCATATCATTTGCGCCTCGAGTAGGGCCTCGTTTGACTCACCTTACCATTTGTCATTTGTGCCTTTAGTTGGGACTCGTTTGACTCAACCATATCATTTGTGCCTTGAGTTGGGCGTTGTTTGTCTCAACCTTACCATTTGAGCCTCGAGTCGGGACTCATTTGACTGACTTATATCATTTGCGGCTCGAGTTGGGCCTCGTCTAACTTAACCTTATATTTGCGCCTCAAGTCGGGCCTCGTTTGATTGAACCTTATCATTTACGCCTCGAGTCGAGCCTCGTTCAACTCAACCTTATCATTTGCACATCAAGTCGGGCCTCGTTTGACTCAACCTTATCATCTGTGCCTCGGCTCTGTCTCGTTGGACTCAACCTTGTCATTTGCGCCTCGAGTTGGGACTCGTTCGACTCAACCATACCATTTGCATCTCAAGTCTGGCCTCGTTCAACTCACCCTTACCATTTGCGCCTTGAGTCGGGCCTCATTTGACTCACTTATATCATTTGCAGCTCGAGTCGAGCCTTGTTTAACTTAACCTTATCATTTACCCCACGAGTCGGGCCTTATTTGACTCAACTTTATCATTTGTGCCTCGAGTCAACCCTCGTTCAACTCACCCTTACCATTGGCATCTCGAGTTAGGCCTCGTTTGACACACCCATATCATTTTCGCCTCAAGCCGAGCCTCTTTGGACTCAACCTTATCATTTGTGCCTCGAGTCAGGCCTCGTTCAACTCAACCTTATCATTTGCACCTCAAATCCGGCCTCGTTCAACTCACCCTTACCATTTGCACCTTGAGTCGGGCCTTATTTGACTAACCCATATCATTTGCGCCTCAAGTCGGGCCTCATTTGACTCAACCTTATCATTTGTGCCTCGAGTCGGGCCTCGTTTGACACAAATTTATCATTTGCACCTCGAGTCGGGCCTCGTTTGACTCAACTTTATCATTTATGCCTCGAGTCGGGCCTCGTTCAACTTAACCTTACCATGTGCATCTCGAGTCAGGCCTCGTTTGACTCACCCATATGATTTGCACCTCGAGTCGGGCCTCGGTCGACTCAACCTTATCATTTGCGCCTGGAGTTGGGCCTCATTCGACTCAACCTTATCATTTGGGCCTCGAGTCGGGCCTCGTTCAACTCACCCTTATCGTTTGCGCCTCGAGTTAGGCCTTATTTGACTCACCCATACCATTTCTGCCTCGAGTCGAACCTCGTTTGACTCAACCTTATCGTTTGCCCCTCAAGTCAGGCCTCATTCAACTCAACCTTATCAATTGCACCACGAGTTAGGCTTCGTTCGACTCAACCTTATCAATTATGCCTTAAGTTCGGCCTCGTTCAACTCTCCCTTACCATTTGTGCCTCGAGTCAGGCCTCATTTTTCTCACCCATATCATTTATGCCTTGAGTCTGGCCTCGATTGACTTAACCTTATCGTTTGCGCTTTGAGTCGGGCCTTATTCGACTCAAACATATCATTTGCGCCACAAGTCAGGCCTTGTGCGACTCAACCTTATCAATTGCACCTCAAGTACGACCTTGTTCAACTCACCCTTACCATTTGCATCTCGAGTTGGGCCTTATTTGACTCCGCCACATCATTTGCGCCTCGAGTTGGGACTCGTTTGACTCAACCTTATCATTTGTGCCTGAAGTTGGGCCTCGTTCAACTGAACCTTATCATTTGCGCCTTAATTCAGGCCACCTTTGACTCAACCTTATCATTTGCGCCTTGAGTTGGGCCTCATTTGACTCAACCTTATCATTTGCACCTCGAGCTAAACCTTATTCGACTCAAGCTTATCATTTGCACCCCGAGGCGGGCCTTGTTCAACTCAACCTTACAATTTGCACCTCGAGTCGAGCTTCGTTTGACTCAACTTTATCATTTACACCTCGAGTTGGGCCTCGTTCAACTCACCCTTACCATTTGCGCCTCGAGTCAGGCCTTGTTTGACTCAACCTTATCAGTTCCGCTTTGAGTCAGACCTCGTTCGACTCAACCTTATCCTTTGCGCCTCGAGTCAAGCCTTGTTCCACTCACCCTTACCATTTGCGCCCCGAGTTGAGCCTCATCAACTCACCCATATCATTTATGCCCTGAGTCGATCCTCATTCGACTCAACCTTATCATTTGCACCTCAAGTTTGGCCTCGTTCAACTCACCCATACCATTTGCACCTTGAGTCGGGCCTCATTTGACTCACTCGTATCATTTGTGCCTCAAGTTGGGTCTCGTTTGACTTAACCTTATCATTTGTGCCTTGAGTCAGTCCTTCTTTGACTCACCCTTATCATTTGCGCCTCCAGTCGGGCCTCGTTTGACTCAACCATATCATTTGCACCTCGAGTCAAGTGCCGTTTCACTCAACCTTATCATTTGCGCCTCGAGTCAGGCCGCATTGAATGCTCCCTTACCATTTGCGCCTCAAGTCTGGGCTTGTTCTACTCAACTTTATCATTTGTGCCTTGATGCGGGCCTCGTTTGACTCACCCTTATCATTTGTGCCTCGAGTCGGGCCTCATTTGACTTAACCTTATCATTTGCGCCTCGAGTCAGGCCTTACTCAACTGACCCTTACTATTTGTGCCCCGAGTCGGGCCACGTTTGACTCATCCATATCATTTATGCCTCAAGTCAGGCCTTGTTTGACTCAACCTTATAATTTGTGCCTCGGGTCGAGCCTTGTTTGACTCAACCTTATCATTTATGCCTTGAGTTAGGCCTCGTTCAACTCACCCTTATCATTTGCGCCTCGAGTCGAGCCTCATTTGACTCAACCGTCTCATTTGTGCCTCAAGTCGAGCCTTATTTGACTCAACCTTATCATTTGCGTCTCGAGTCGGGTCTCGTTTGACTCAACCATATCATTTGTGCGTTGAGTCGAGCCTCGTTTGACTCACCCTTACCATTTGCGCCTTGAGTCAGGCATAATTTCACTCTACCATATCATGTGCGCCTCGAGTCGATCCTCGTTGGACTCAACCTTATCATTTGTGCCTCAAG
Organism: Dicorynia guianensis; assembly: GCA_037013595.1. Taxonomy (NCBI): domain Eukaryota; kingdom Viridiplantae; phylum Streptophyta; class Magnoliopsida; order Fabales; family Fabaceae; genus Dicorynia; species Dicorynia guianensis. The sequence goes on along the minus strand of JASUAB010000010.1, from coordinate 18,758,086 downwards.
TCGGGGCTCGTTATACTCAACCTTTTCATTTGTGCCTTGATGCGGGCCTCGTTTGACTCACCCTTATCATTTGCGCCTCGAGTCGGGACTCGTTTCACTCAACCATATCATTTGCGCCTCGAGTCGGGACTCGTTTCACTCAACCATATCATTTGCGCCTTGAGTCGGGCCTCGTTTGACTCAACCTTATCATTTGCGCATCGAGTCGGGCCTCGTTTGACTCAACCTTATCATTTGTGCCTCGAGTTGGGCCTCATTCGACTCAACCTTATCATTTGCGCCTCAAATTCAGCTTCATTCAACTCATCCTTACCATTTGTGCCTCGAGTTGGGCCTTGTTTGAATCACCCATATGATTTCCGCCTCGAGTCGGGCCTCATTCAACTCAACCTTATCATTTGTGCATCGAGTCAGGCCTCGTTCAACTCAACCTTATCATTTGTGCCTCAGGTCCGGCCACATTCGACTCACCCTTGCCATTTGTGCCTTGAGTCATGCCTCATTTGACTCACCCATATCATTGGCACCTTGAGTCGGGTCTCATTTGACTCAACCTTATCATTTGTGCCTCAAGTCGGGGGCCGTT